>OY723401.1:64990734-67390734 GCA_963210345.1 Inga oerstediana
TATGGGTTCTGTGAGTTTTGAACATACTGTGATTACTGTTGGAGACATGAGTAGCTGATTTTTCTTGCTTATTGATGATGAGGATAGGTGCTTGAGCTTCAAGATCTACATAGGGGAGTCTTTGCTATTTCAATTCCTTTTCTCATTTGTATACTTGGATTACCTAAATTGTGGGATTATCTCTTTATACTGTTGAGACTTGATTACCGTTTAGATTATCTTGGGGATTGAATTCATGTGATTGGATTAGATTTTTGTGGGTTGTTGGATTTATATATGTATTTCCTTGTTGATTCAATGATATTATGTTAACTACATGTTATTGTTAGATAATATGATTAATTTGGATCAATTGAGTATCGTGTTATCGCATTCATATCAAGAGGAAACAAATTGCATTTATCAATTTCAATTGCACATTAAGTGGTTTTAAATTATATCTCAAGAGGTAGTAATTAGCTATGTTTGTAGAAGCTACTATTAATTGGGATTATTGGACTCAAGTGTTATCTTGAGGTTTTTCTCAAGTCTTAATGAATGTTAACTTCCATAATCTTTTTGAGCAAGGATTGTCACTTCTTCATTGCCAAGAGCACCTGTCATTCATATTTTTGAACACAATTCCATTCACTCCTTCACCATTTTTATAGAAAAGAAAAAAAATAGTAGTTTAGCTTTTAATTAATTTGCATTATTCCTTTAGTCATTAATTTGAAAACCCAAAACCCATTTCCCCTTGTTTTATTGCATTTGCATGGCATTTAGGTTACTTAGGATTCAATAAAAGGCTTCTTGAGAAGAGAGAATGATCCTAGGTTTGTCTATATGCAATCCTTAGTTAATTTTTGATTGTGGACCCCAAGACTAACGCAAGAGACAAAAAGTCCGCTAATCAACCAAATGGTGAGCGAACTGATTTGGTTATGCATGAGTACACGTTGGAAGAAGAAGAGCTTGCTAGATGCCAGGATTGTAAGGTATCATCTTCAAGTGTCTTTTTTGCTTTACCTTTCTTTTTATTTCAATATGAACTCATGCTGATGGTGAAAACGTATTGTTTACTAAACCTTTTGTTTTGATATGTAAATTATCAGAACTATTATGCACTTTACAAGGTGTTCAAGAAAAGCGGACCTGGTCCTAAAAATGGTGAATAGTTTGCCACGCCATTTAAAGAAGAAAAATGGGTAGATGATGACTTTGTGGATTTTAATGTTAATGCAGCTGGCAAGGAGGCTTTAATTTCACAAGTTGAGGAGGGTAATTCTGTTGGTACTGTGACTTTTAATGGTCTTGAACAGCCTTTGTTTGATGATGAACTCGAAGAGATCTTGATGGATGAGCAGATTCCTGACCTGCCCCCCTGTGTCTTGCTGTACCTCAGGTTTGTTTTCTGATAGAACCTTTAGAACTCTGGTTTTGTTTATGCATATGTTGCCTGGCTGAACAAATATTGTAGCTGTGGCTCTGTGTAGGAGAAAAATGAAGGACGACAGTGACTTCTGGCTTTCAAAAGGTCAGGTGGTCTCCGACCTTAAAAAAATCTTCCTTTTTTCTCTTCTCATTCACCATTATGCCTAAAACCACAGTGTGAGACATTTGTCTAAAATATTTTCTCCTTTCCATTCACACAGTGTGAGACATTTGACTAAACCTAGTTATTTTTAGTTTTATCTCTTCTACCCCAGACTCTTTTTTGGATCTCATTTCATCCTTTACTAGCATAAACACTATTATAAAGTGAATGGTGAATATCACTGAGACCATTATTTATTCTTTGTACTGTTTTTTCTTCAGTTCTGGCGTTCTCTCTTTTTTTGGGTGGGGTTTATAGATAAGAGGGAAGCAAGATATGGTCTTCATGAGTTCTGGCATTATAGATGAGATCAGTGTGGAATTTTATTCATCAATTTTATTTTCCTCGCTGTGATCTTGGCATGTTTAGTAACTTGTAGTTCTTATAATTCGATCATTGCAGGGTGCTACATGATATTTTTTGGCATGATTTTTCATTAACTCTGTTCTTTATGATCCTCCATTCTAGGTTGCTGCTGAAGAAACAGTGTGTGTAGTGGTGGATCAAATTTCTAATGAGGCGGCATTTGCTGAGCCAATCAAAATGTTTCATTCATGTGATCACTACTATGACCCTACCCAATCAGTTATCTCTCACGTGCATGATTCTGAAGCACCTGAAGTCACCTCTGGTCCCAGTGTTCAAGTAGAGGAGCCTCTCCTTTACGAGGATGACTTCTTGGAAATGAATGATCTCATTGATCCTGAACCAGCACTGCCCAGAATAGAAAATCCTTTGGAGAACTTAGAGTTTGAAGATGGTTTAAGTGCACTTGACTTGTACCATGATGCAGAGATGTTTCTTCAAGATATGGGGCATATTGACCAGGGAACTGTTTCACATCCTCATATGAATTCTTTTGACACTAATGTTGTGAATCAGCATTATCAGTCTCTGCCTCCTGGAGACAATGGAGATCCAAGTGAATTCTGGATGCCTCATGAAAGGCAGATCATGAGTTCAGCGGAACATGCTAATGTTTCTTACTCTTCATCAACCTCAAGTACACTCATCGGCACCACAAACAGTGTTGGTGGTTTAGCTCAACCTCCAAATAATGATTTTACTATCTTTGTTTTGAATGGAGATGCAAGCTTCACTTCTCATTTGTGTTGAACTCTTTGAAGTTGACTTCCATTGGTTGATAACCGATTAATGTATGGAAGAAACCTTCCTTGACTATTAGTGTTGTGGCATCTTTGAGAGCTTTCTGTACTAATATTAATGTGACTTGAACTTGTTTCATGCGGCTTTTGTACAAAAACAAAAACAAAAGAAACAACACAGACGATTTCTAATATATGTTAGTTTCTGGTCATATGTTTAGGTGGGGGTTATGAATCTGCCAGCTTGCCTGCCGAAGGTAATCATAATCAAAGTAGCAGTGTGAGAGAAGTTCCTATGCTATTCCAATTCGGTTTGGGAGTACACATTTTGGACAACGGATCAGATCATATAAATAATCACATTCTTGTAAAACCTGTTTGTGGTGTTTTTCTCTCTAATGTTGTTTATAATTTTAGTAACGTGTTTAAGTTGTTGGTAGGATAGTATCGTTGTTGCTACTATTTCATTTTATGCAGATAAGTTGCAAGTGTTCAATGGGTATTTGTTTGGGAAAGGAAAAAGTAGAATTATCATATTTTTACCACCTGGGACTTCATCAATAAATATATACTAGTAGTATTTATTAGTATGCATCATATAATCATTTGCAAAAAAAAAAAAAATGCATCATATAATCAAATAATTTTTTGGTGAAATATCCCTTAGGCTTTTGGATAGACTTATTTATTTACAAATGCTTTTGAGAGGCTCTGTATTTTGTTTGTTAATGCATTCGTTACTATCAAATGCCCATGCTTTTCCACTTTGGTTTGGGAGCACCCATTTTGAAGAAGTGATTATATAAAGAATCACGTATTTGTGAAACCTCTAAAAATAAAATTTTTCCAGATGTACCAAGAGAAGTATATGAAAACTTTTTTACGGTTAGATTGCCTGGCCAAATAAAATTTGTAGATTATCATGAAATATTGTAGCCATAGATTTATAGAATGAGAAAAGAAAACAATTGATATTAAGTCCACGCAGGAAAAGAAGGTAAATATGTAGTTGTGAAATTTGAATGAAAATATCATTATGTAATTAATAATGTTTCAATTATGCATGCATGCATACACTGATTAAGCATATGCCACTCTTATTTTATTAGGATAAGCAAAAATCTGAATCAGAGCCTGGAAAAAAGAAATACACATACATTCACAGGCTATGATCTCGATATTTCGATTAGAGCGATGGGTTTTAAAGCAATGCATTTGAAACTGGCGCTGCTTGTCTACATCGCCGCGCCGGCGGCGGCCCAAACGAAACCGGGTTGCAACAACACGTGTGGGGACGTGAGCATCCCCTATCCCTTTGGAACTAGCAAAAGCTGCTATATCGATGGAAGGTTCTTCATCAACTGCACAACAACAACCACCGAGTCGTCTTCTTCATCTGTACAACCCATAGCGTACCTGAGGGGTGGCGAAATACAAGTTCTCGACGTATCCCTGGATCCTCCTGAATTGACCATCTCGACAGACGTTTCCTACCAATGCTATAATTCAAACAATTGGTCTAATTGGATGACATTCGAAAAGTTTTCTACATCAAACACGAAGAACAAATTCACTGTGGTGGGCTGTGACACCAACGCTTCCTTCACAGACTTGACGGGAAGCAGGTTTCAAACTGGGTGCACCTTGAAATGCAACAACAATAGCTTTGAGGACTGGTCATGCGCTGGTGTGGGATGCTGCCAGACCAGTTTCCCTAAAGCCATTAGGAACTATAGTATCAGCTTATCCAGTGATAACAACTACACGGACGTGCGTTACTTCAACCCTTGCGGCTGTGCATTTATAGCCAAGGATGGATCCTTCAATTTTTCATATCAAGACCTGCTTGATCTCAGCAACAAAACCCAATTTCCTGTGGTTCTGGATTGGGCTGTTGGCGATGATACATGCGTTGAAGCCCGGAAAAATGAAAGCAACTATGCCTCCAAGAACAACGCCAGATGCTTAGAATCAGAGACTACTGGTTTCGGGTATCACTGCGTATGTGAAAATGGCTTCCATGGCAACCCTTACCTCTCTCACCCCGATGCATGCTGCAAAGGTAAGCCTTAGCTTTTGCAATTTTCGAAACAGAGCTCCTCTGTTTTCAACTTTCGTGTAATATGTTTATTAGGTTAAATATATTACTCCTTTTTTTTTTTTTTTTGTATTATTTGATTTAGTTAAGGGTTTCTCCTTTTGAGGTTTAGAGGGTAGAGGGTTTCCACATGTCTCAATAAATTCACTTCCTGAGATTCGAACTTCTGTTCTTTCTCAGCTGATGGTTGTTTTCTTTTAATTCCCAAACAAATGGCTACGTTGGTTTGAGATATGACTTGCAGTACAAGAGTTTGATATTTATAATAGCTGTACGTCGAGATATGTATTATCAGCTTAATGATTAATTTTAATTCGCAGATATTAATGAGTGCGACGAGGAGAATCGCTGCAGTAGGAGATGCCACAATGTTGATGGGAGTTATACCTGTAGAACAAGGCCAATGGTTTCAATCTTGGCTTCTCTCATTCTTAAATTCTGACTCTGCCCCCTTGAGATAATATTTATTATAATTTGAGCAAACTCAGTTATTATTACTATTCCCTCGTCTTCAGCTCATTTTTGGATCTTGCTTCTTCCTTTACAAACATACACCAACATATCCTAAATTCAGTGCCTAATATCATACGTCCATAATTATCTCTACATTTTTTTTTTCTTTTTAATAATGTTTTGCTCCATATTATATCATATTATTTGCTATTTCAACTGACTATTGTCTTCTCATGTAATATAAATTAGGGTTAATGTCATCTTTTGTCCTTGTAGTTTATAGTCATTTTTTGTTTTGATTCCTGAAGTTTTGAACCGGTGGTTTTGGTGTTTGAAGTTTACTCTGTCACAAACTGTTAGTCTTTATAGTTTGAAAAAGATGTTAACAGTGTTAAGTTTGATGAGGTGATGTTAACGCCTTTAAAAGTGCGAGCGAGATGATTGTGTTTTCTTCTCTAATTTGAGCCAAAAAAAAAAATCTTGCCCAGTCAGCCACCCACATAAGTAATTTTAACGGCGTTAATATCACATCATCAAACTTAAAAGCGTCAATGTCATTTCCAAACTATAAGGACTAATTATTTGAAACAGAGAAAACTTGAGGGACAAAAGGCACATGTTTGAAACTTCAGATATGAAAATCAAAATGATTGTAAACTACAAGGATAAAAAGAAGTATTAACCCTATAAATTATTTCAATAGTATTTGTTTTAGGCTTGTTAATTGGCCATTACTTCTCAACTATGCACAATTAAACAAGGCAATATTTACTAGCCAGGTCATTTATTTGAGCTTTGATGAATTAATATATATGCGTGAAGACTTTGAATTACCATATTTTCATTAATGTAATAATCATGTAATGAGTTTTTTAATGACATTAAAATATAATCTTAGAGACAAACAAACAATTTGAAGAATTGAAGATTTAGTACTTTTATTCCCAGTCAACTCATGAAGACATGCACGATGTATTATTGTCACACACATACTGAAACATTACATGATTCTTACAATAAGAGGGAAAATAAAGACATACAACTACAAAGATCAACCATGGACATGGTTTGTGAGCAGCCTCTTCAACTTTGCTATTTTTATTGAAGTGAACACATATATGTCATCTGCTACATCTTCCACTTGTCGGAAACAAGCATATCTCCAACTCTTCTTCAACACTAAAGTCCCAATAACTCCCCAAAAGCCAACGGCAAACCCAATTGCTATGACAAAATAAAACCACACTTTTTCTAAATCATCCTCATCTTCTGATTTTTTGGCTTCAGGAACTTGATGAGGATTATGACCTTGGCACTTATTCGGTAGTGAGATTCCGCAAAGAAAAGGGTTGCCGGCATAAATAGATGGATCATCAAAAGTCATGAATTGATTTTCAGTTGAAATTGGGCCAGAAAGGTTATTGTATGACACATTTAAATGGCTCAAAGCAGTTAGCTTGGACATGCTCTTTGGAATTGTGCCTGAAATTTGGTTACAAGAGATGTCAAAGGATTCAAGATATTTCATGCCCCCAATAATCTCCGGAATCTCTCCTTTCAAATGATTGTGTGAAAGATTCAAACCTATCAATCCAACAAGCGAGAATAACTCAAGAGGAATTGATCCAATCAAATTGTTATCTGACAAATCCAAGTTTACCACAAGACGCAAGATACTAGTATAGTCATATTCTCTTCCTTTCATAACTTGTTTCACATCCTGATTATGCCAAGGGTCTTTGAATCCCAAGAGTCCTCTATATACATACTTGACATATTTGGTTAAGTTTTGCATATGAGCACTATCTTTAGTCATTCCCATAAGATTGCCAACGCAATGGGGTATTGAGCCACTTAAGTTGTTATTTGCGAAGTCTAATATTTGGAGTGATTTGAGTTGGCACAGAGTAGAAGGAATGTTACCATCTAACATGTTATCCCGCAACCTCAAAATTTTCAAGGTAGGAAAAGTTTTATTAGTCCATGATGGTATACTTCCAAAAAACTTATTTTCACCCAAATCTAGAATTAACAATCGCTTTGAATTTTTCAAAGTCGATGGATGCTTTCCTTCAAGATAGTTATTGTTCAAATGCAACCAAAATAGTGAGGAAAGCTTGCCAATTGAGATAGGGAAGGCACCAGACAGTCTATTGAATGAAAGATTTATTTCCAACAATCCAAATGGTGGATTATCTCTCCAACAATTTGGAATTTCACCAGAGAAATTGTTATGAGAAAGATCAAGGATTTTTAGATTTACAAGGTGACAAATTCTTTGAGGGATATTGCCATTAAAAGAATTATTTGATAGATGAAGAGCCATTAGATTTGAAGGTTGACCAAAACTGTGAGGAATGCTGCCACTAAAAGAATTATTTGAGAGATCAAGGCTAATTAAATTTACAAGCTGGCCAAGACTTTGAGGGATGCTGCTACTAAGATAATTATTTGAAAGATCCAGCCATATTAAATTTACAAGTTGGCCAAGACTTTGAGGGATGAGGCCAGTTAGAGAATTATCTGAGAGATCAAGGCTTCTTAAATTTACAAGCTGGCCAATACTTTGAGGAATGAGGCCAGTTAGAGAATTATTTGAGAGATCAAGGCTTGTTAAATTTACAAGCTGGCCAATACTTTGAGGAATGAGGCCAGTTAGAGAATTATTTGAGAGATAAAGGCTTGTTAAATTTACAAGCTGGCCAATACTTTGAGGAATGAGGCCAGTTAGAGAATTATTTGAGAGATCAAGGCTTGTTAAATTTACAAACTGGCCAATACTTTGAGGAATGAGGCCAGTTAGAGAATTATTTGAGAGATCAAGAGTTGTTAAATTTACAAACTGGCCAAGACTATGAGGAATATTGCCACAAAAATAATTATTTGAAAGATCAAGGTAATTTAGTTTTTCAAAACGCCCAATCCAAGTTGGCAAATGGCCACGGAGTTTATTATCACTCAAGTGTAATTCCTCTATGTCATGTTTGATGCATCCAAAACAATCAGAGTCACCAAATGCTTCTCCTTGAAAATTGCTATTGTAAAAAGATAATATTTTTAAATGACACATGTTTTGTAGAATTTGTGACACAGAAATTTCCATAGTGGCTATGTTTGGATTCATGGTGATGTCTAGCTGGCAAAGGCTCCTTAACTCTCCCAACCAAGATGGCACTGAACTGAAATTGTTTTTAGAAAGATCAAGGTCTTGAAGGGTAGTCAAATTCCGCAAAGCAATAGGAATGGGTCCACAAAGTGTATTATGTGAAAGATCAAGAGAAACCAGATTCTTAAACTCTCCAAACCACAATGGCACTGAACTGAAATTGTTTCTAGAAAGATCAAGGTCTTGAAGGGTAGTCAAGTTCCGGAAAGCAATAGGAATGGGTCCACAAAGTGGATTATGTGAAAGATCAAGAGAAACCAGATTCTTAACCTCTCCAAACCACAATGGCACTGAACTGAAATTGTTTCTAAAAAGATCAAGGTCTTGAAGGGTAGTCAAGTTCCGCAAAGCAATAGGAATGGGTCCACAAAGTGTATTAAATGAAAGATCAAGAGAAACCATATTCTTAAACTCTCCAAACCACAATGGCAATGAGCTAAAATTGTTGACACTGAGGTCAAGGAATTCAACGGAAGTCCAATTTTGGAAAGCATGAAGGATTCGGCCATCAATTTCATTATAGGCCAGATTCAGGAGCTGAACTGTAGCATTATTTCTGAAATTAATGGGGGGAAGAGGAGTGGACATGTTGCCAAGTCCACATCCTTCTAATTGGAGTTGTAACAAAGAAGGAAGCATGTGAAGTACCTGAAACAAGTTGTGAGCTTCTCCAAGGTACACATAACTCAGGTTGAGATATTTGAGAGACTCAAGTTGAGACGCCCAACTCATGTCATTGATGTGCAAATCATTCCAACTGAGATCAAGAAACTGCAAGTCTGTGAGGTTTCCACTAAGATTGGTAGGAATCTTTCCTGTGAAATTAGCATCTGAGATTGAAAGATATCTCAACCGCTCCATAGAACCAAAAAAGGCAGGAATTGAGATAGCATTGAAGTTGTTCCAACTCAAATCCAAATAAATCAAATGTTGCAACTCCAACAAAGATGGATCAACACCATTAGCTTCTAGCCAACAGCCACCGAGATCAAGTTTGAGAACATGACCAGTAACATTGTGACATGATATGCCATCCCACTGGCAACAATTGGTTTTGGGATTCCAGGAGGAAAGGTTCTGATATGGATAATCAAGAATAGATGCTTTGAACTTGAGAAGAGCTTGCTTCTCTGATTCAATGCATCGTCCACACAAAACTAATTGGGCAATTTCAGACAATAGGAAAAGCAATGCAAATCCTACTATGAGGCGCCTTCCCATATTCAGAGAAGCTTAAACAAGCTAACTGACTTTTCTATATTATGAATCTCTTGATATAAGTGGAGTATTGTGGTTTTGTTGAATATGCACAACTCCTATTTATAGTATGTTGTGGCTAAGAAACTTGTGGTCTATGATTTTCTTTTTCTTTTTTAAAAAAACTTATGATATACGGTAATCAGGCGTTGTATACTTCTTAAAATATAACTATTCACCTGTGATTTCTTCAACTTCCATGTCAAAACTATATATTAACAAAATTTAAAATATGAAAAATAGGAGTGAATAACAGAACACTTGATGATAAGTAAATAACATAAATAAAATCTGAAATATATGCGATATTGTTTTATTGATTATAAATTTGATGACATTTGATTTGGAGATAGTCATTAATAAAATATGAGTAAAGTATTAAACTCTTTTTTTTTTTTTTGGTGTTCAAATTGAAAAACTCCAACCCTCTAAGCCAAACTTATTTCTCACGCGCGCGCACTCACATATTCATATTGAATTTAAAATTCTTTAATATAGGCTAAAAAAATAATAAAAGTTCAAATAAATCATTTTTGGGCTGTAGTCTTGTCAATATCAACGTATCAAGCAGTACAATCATGTATATAAACTGTCAAAATTATAAATTTAACACTTTGGCATAAAATATTCAAAATTATGGGTCGGCTATTTTAACCTCGAACAAACAGAAGATATAATATTTAATGATTACAATTATTACATATTTAAATGTTAATTAAATTTCAAGCCAAATAACTAGATATCTAGAACTGGATAGTTAAAATGCAAAACCCGAAAATAATTTGTGATAAATATTATAAAATATAGCATGCTTCATTTTCAAAGTTATTAATTACACATATGACAATGTTACAGTACATAACGCGTCAATTTCACAAACATAAAGCGTGAAATGTACTGTTTACTCAAATGTGCAATTTCAGGTTAAAATATATATATTTAGTCATTTATATTTACTCAAATGTTCAAATTAATCCCTTAAGTATATAAAATATACTTTTAGTCTCTTAATCCTAACAACATTAACTTCATTTGACGGAAAATACGAACTCTGTAGTTAAAAAAGTATGCTTAAATTTTAAAAACATAAAAATAAAAGTCTTATATATTCCAAGTGTCTAATAAAAAAATAATAATTTAATAACAGGAATTATTGCCCCCACATTTTTCTGCCGGTACACACTTTTCACTCTCTTCCATTAATGGTTTTTCCACTTTCTTATTTCTTAATCCTCTCTTCACAGCACTCCTTCCGCCTCTAATCCTCTCTTCACAGCACTCCTTCCATTTTCTTTCTCCTTTCTTCTTTAATTTAATCAACCCCAATACATCAACGTTGACCAGAATTGAAGGGGTAAAAAAGTTGCAAAAGTAATGGCTTATAAATCAAAGATTTCAAGAAAATTACAAAAAAAAAAAAAGGAAAGGAGAGAGAGGGGATTAGAGGTAGAAGGAGTGCCAACTAGAGAGAGAGAGAGTAATTATGTTAATTTAAAGTATTAAAAAGACATTTTTTAATGTTAAAAGACTAAAATGAAACATCGTTTAAATTTGAAGGACTAAAAATATATTTTAGTCAATAAAATATTTAATAATATATTAAATTATATGTGTGTGTTTGTATGATATAAAAATAATATATTTATATTTGTGCATAGAAATTTCCCACCATTCCTCCCCTTTTTCTCATGCCAAACAGACCGTAAAAAATCATAGTACTTGTATAGTTTGATTGAGTTAAATTTGGGGAAATGGAAGGATTTAGTTTACTTTTACTTTCAAAAATATTTAACCTCGTTACAATCACATAGTTTAAGAGCTGTGGTGTATGAAGGATTTGGGGGCTAACGGAGAGAGTGAGAAATTTTTATACATGGATTTAAAAAAATTGGAGAAATGGGGTTGAAAGTTTTTGATTAATTTTTATTACTCTTTTATTTTGCATCTTCTATTTATTAAAAATTTTTACCCCACTTCCCTCCTGCGAAACAGACCCAAGGCTCCTACTAAATTAATTTCCAGAGTAATTAATAAATCCATGTTTACTTTATCAAAATAAATCTATATTTAAAAAAGTAAATGTTCTAAACTGAAATTATATATTATTCATATTAGATAGATGCTCTTCCAATATATCTATGTTTTAAATTTTCAAATAAATCTATTTTTTAAAGTAACTATTCTAAACTGAAATATTTAACCTGGTTACAATACTCCTCTTTTCAAACGCAGTTCAATATTCACCATTTCTTTTCTGATGTTTCTACGTTTTTCATTTGGATGCTTCATATTAATCCCTGTTTAACATTTTTAATTTATAAGAAAAATATCGAAAGTCTTTTGTAGGCAATTTACAGTGTCAGTGTCTGATTAAGGAGCCAAAAACTGCACGTTCTACTTTTGAAACTTGAAAGTATTGGCGACACATCAAAGACAGAGAAAAGTAAATGTTGACTGCTTTTAGAATTTGACATATTGTATATTATATATATAAGGAAAAAATTTTAGTTAAATCCCGCCAAAATATCAAAATCTAAGTTGAGGCCTACACTTTTATCAAATTCTTAATTAGATCAAGAGGCCTAAGTTAAAATTTTGAATGTCATTAAAAGACCATAACGCCAATATGTAGTTAAAAAAGAAAAACTGAAGGAAAACCAATTTCATAGCACAAAAAATCTTCATTGATTAATTTACCAAAGAATCGTAAATCCAGAATAGAGTTTTTTAAGCTCTAGTTGCTATTTTCATCCTTTTCTGGTTTGCTAGAAACGTGAAGAATTTTGGATGCTAACCAGTTGTCATACCAGCGATGCTTCCATTTTTGGGGACATAAACACACTAATTGGAGAACCATGTCTATAAACAATTATAAAAGATAGATACAGATATACATGTAAACCATTTGAATCCTCTTATCACATGAAATGATATATAAGAGAGGAGAGATTGAAATACAAATGGGTATTTTGGTCATTTAACAAAATTAAGAAATCCCTAATTAAGCCTCTTAGCTTGATTAGGAATTTGTTAAAAGTATAGGTCTGAATTTAAATTTTGGTATTTTTGCTTGATTTAACTGGGATTTTCCCTTATATGTATATTTTATGTGTATGAACTTATGTGAAATTATTATTTTTGCAGAAAAAAAAAATGAAATGTTCTGTTTCTAAGAGAACTAGAGAAATTATAATTTACTAGGAAGAGGCTGTTGTACTAGTCCAATTATATCTACACTATTGCAGGAACCAATGTAAAAAGAACCAATGTTCTGTTTCTCATATTAGAAGTATTTTTGTTTGATGAATTGTTAAGTGTTAAATGTTGGCTGTTCTCTTAGTGGGGATTCAAGTCACGCTGTGAGGGACTATTTCCTTTCACCGTTGGTTTTAAAAAAAAAAACTACAAAGCACACATATATGTATGTATATATGTATACGTATTCTTCTAAAATAATTTGATTCAATGATCATTTTCGTGATTGATGTGCTACAACTTACAATTGATTGATAAGAATTGCCACATAATTAAACTCTGAGAAAAGAGACCAAGTCTTTAACGAATAAAGTGATGACTGAATTATTGGTGATAAATTTTGTAAAATACAAACAAGTCACTTCCTTCGTCAAGTATCCATGTTCTACTTTCTACTTTTATTTTACTCTTTTTCTTTTCCACTATTTTTTTCCCTTTTCACATTCAACGCGTGAAACGCACTAGACATCACATCAGTATTTTTTATTATTTAACTAATTCACTTAATCTTTACAAACATTCAACTCCAATATTGGAGAGTAGAAATCGGAGGGAGTAATATTTTATTCATTCTAATTACCAAACACTAAAAGTCCGAAGCAACATTAATTTAAAAAAATAAAATAACTGTATTAAGACATATTGATAAAAAGTTAACCTATCAATTATATTTCTTAAAAGAAAGAATTGCGTTTAATAAAGTAGAAAACATTGATTGATTGATGGGTGTGTGTGCATACATTGATATAAGATGTAAATACAGTGATACGTAAGATATTACAATTTTTAAAATATTAACATACAAATATAAAGCATAATGTATGTGTGTCTTCATGTATGGATACAAGTGTTCACTTATTATTCTTTTTAGAAAATTTTGATTGAATGATCATTTTATGATTGGTGTGTTACATTTGAGTGCGGAAGTCATCACACTATGAAGTTTCTTTGGATGTATAATACAATTAATTATTTCGTGCAACAAACACAAACAACGTGATAGTCGCTTTCTTCGTCAATTATGTATGTTCTACTTTTGACCCTTTCCTTTTCCTTTCCGTTTTTCTCCCACAAACAACGTGTGAAACACACCAGAGAAGTCTTTTAATGTCATTTACTTCCTCTATTTCTTAACATCAATCATTTTTTGTTTGTAAGAAATAATTGTTCTATGTCAAGTGAATAAACTTGGTGGTTGAGTCAAGAGTTGATTAATTAGGTTTTGTATGATTCAAATTAGAAGTAGGTTGAGTTGTTTATTCCAACTTGGTTAAGTGGATTGTAAATGACTAAACTGAATGCTTTAAACTTTTGTAATGGTAATTACAAGCTAGAATTGGAAGTTGATTATTCATCTCCTTGAGTTTGAATTATTTGGTGGTATTCATTTAATTGCTTCAGTGGGATGAATTAAATGATTATTGCAAGTATGGAGCTAGTGGCAACTTAGTTCCATCCTGTTGACTCTTATTATGGAATTCATATCATTAGCAAGCAAGGAGGACTAAAACCTCAACTCAAGGGAATCCCATTTTATCATTATACTAATTAATTGAATTTATCTTGTTGTTAGTGTTAATTTCTATTCCAATTGCTTCTTTGTTTTAAAAACTGAAAAATACAAAAATATTGTTTAGCTTAGATTACTTCATTAGTTTAAGAATGCATTTTCTCCAAATGATTTTTCACAACTTTAAGGTTTTTATCACTTTGTTATTTAGAAACTTGGAAATTAATCTCCTCACAAGAACAACATAGATTGAGCTACTACGCTACATTTTCAAACCTAGTTTTATTTTGTGAACTCACATGACATGGGTCTCTTTTAATTAATAAACAAAGTGAAAACTGAATTATTGGTGATGAATATCATAAAATATTAACGGGTCTCTTTCTTCGTCAAATATCCATGTTGATATTTCTTCCACATAAAACATGTGAAACGCACCAGAGAAGTCTTAGGGTCTGTTTGGCAAAGCGGCAGGCCAGCCTGACCGCACGTTTGCAGCTGAATAATCACGATGGGCAGTTTCTTTGAGTTTGGCAAAGCGGTGAACACCAATTAACTTTTTATAATACCGCCACTTATTTTCAAAGCTCACTCCCGTGGCTTTTTTTCAATATCCCCGTGCTTTTGCTCTCTCTCTCTTCAATAAATGCTTGCAGGCATACCGTTGGAAGCATTATAGTGCCATTATTTTGTCTCACCGAACCATGATTTCGAAGCAGAGCTGGTAATATCGTGCATGCCTAAAGCCTTCTTCCTTCGAATCTGAGCTTCCCTTCCGGTGGTGTAGAAGTAGTTCGAATCAGAGCATTTCCGACTGCTCTGTCCAGGATTCCGTCTCTAACCATTGGCGTCATCGGTCACAGCACCGTCCAGATCTCCTTGTGTCTTGTCGGTGTCTTGGGTCTCATAGGCATCTCGCGTCATCACTCAACTCATGGCTTGCCTTCGGTGATTTAGCGTTTCCTGCTGATCTGAGTTTGCTTCTCATCGGTGTCTCACGGTGGCCGGCGAATGCAGTTGCTTCTGGTGAAATAGTTTGCTCAACTTTGCTTGTGTTGTGCTGATCTGTGGGATCAAGACTCAGGAGGGCCAGATCCGTGAGTTGGGATAGAGAACAGAGGTCATCGGAGCTTCTTGTTCTTCGCCGGAACAGTGTGCGGTGAACGGCTCTTGTGTCTTCATCTCCCCACCGTGTCTCTGTCATATATTCGTCCAGAATCGGCAGGCAGCATCGGGTAAACAAATGGTCACCATTTTCGTTTCTCTGCCTTGTGAGTGTGGATGCCGAAGTGCTGGGAATGATTTTTGTTGAATTTGATGGTTCTACACTCTTTACATTTCACTTTCCCATTTCTGTTTTACACTCTTAACATTTGATTAAATATACGTTAAACCATTTAGCATTTCGAAGTCCACTGGCAGCAATCCAATAGAGCCTGGCACTCTGTAGTTATCTGTGCTTCTGAGAGTCATCGATGAAGCATAAAAGGAAAATGGTTGAATTTCTTGATATGAGCCACATTGTCCAGTTTATTTTTTCTCTTGTGGTCTACTTTGCTTTGATGGTGTACGCATATTACTTTGATTTGCAATTCAGTTGTTGCTGTGTGATGATAATCAATCAGCTTGAAATGCCAGTTCTGCTGCTGAGAATCTGTGATTGATAGAGCTGTTTCATAATTTGATCCTCGAATTTTATTCAAAATGCAGTGCATGTATTATCTTACAGCTTATTTTTGGTAAACCTTTTTTCGAGTTAATTTTGCTATTACTTAACAGTTTCAAGTATGCTTTTACAAAGATTGCCAGTGATGATTTAATCCAAGTTGTTGAGGTGTTGTGGATCGAAGACCCTGTTTTACAGGGGGAACCATCTTGGGGAAGCTGCATTCATATGACATCAATGTATTTGAGTGAGGCATACTGTGTTGTATAGGCTTCAAACAAGTAATTGTTCCCCTCTTTATTGAGCAATAGTTTTTTTTTCAAAAAAAAGCCATTAGATAATGAGGCATTTGTGGAGTGTGGACCTCTGTTTCTTAACCTAATGGACCATCATGATTGGCACTGCAACTTTGTAACTGAAGGTACTTTGTTACATGCTTCTACTCACGTACATTATACGCTACCATTTTCCTTTTCAGTCTTCCTGCCTTATGCTGTAGGTATTTGGCATTTTGCATGAGTTAGTATAGAAGAATATCATTAGATTCTCCAGGAGAAAAGATTTCGGAGTGATAACAAGCTTAAGAAAGCCTACTCGATGTTTTGTCACCGTCTTTCTCTTTTGTTGAAATAGGGACTCAAAAACAAATGGTTTTACCATGCAGCATGTATGATATTTTCATTTGTTCTATGCAAATTACATATTTCTTGACATTCTTGTTAAATCAATATGCCTATATGTGATATTTTTTAATTGTCAAAGGCCCGATATTCTTAGAGTTGTGACTGGATTGCTCATGTCTTGAATGATTTTGGTTGCTGCCTAGACTGTTTCTGGTTGCCTCTTATACCCCCAAGAAACATTGTCTTATTATTCTTTCCATGCCTAATTTATTTGTGTTCCTTGTATGAACCATGTTTTCAGCAGCGTATAATTTGTTGGATGAATTTTTTGGTTATGGGTTGCAAAACAAGGAAAATAAATTCTTATTTCTGGTACATTCAGTTTCCATTTTGTGTCTTTCCACCCATCCTCACCTATGACCCCAAAGGCATCTATAGGTAGGACACCTTCAATGGTGAGAACATGAACATGCAATGAACACTGCTTCTTTTCTTTCTATTTTAAATTTCTAATAACCCATCCTTGGGGATTATAGCAGTGCTTTAAGTAGTGTACATAATTTTTTGTAAACCCTTTATAGACTTGCTTTATGCTCTGGACTATTGCTCAATAAAGAGGGGAACAATTACTTGTTTGCTACTCGGTGTTGCTGCATTTCCAATGACATAACACGTTTAACTGAGGTGTTACTCAATTTTTGTATCATTCTCTTCTGGATTAAGTTATGATTTGATGCTGGATGTTATTTTACCTTCCTTGTTTTCGGTTAGTGAAGGTTTGAAAGAAGAGAATTAAGTTGTTTGCAATCCTAATGCAATTAAATAAATTGTGTTTAAAGGCACTAAGGAGGTGATGTCAATATTGATACAAACCTGGAAATATCTTTAGTATTAAGGATAAGGTCTATTAGAATTTTTCAAATGATCAAGGTAGTCAAGTGCCTAGGAAGCATGCAATTAAATGTGTTTGATGAATGTGGTAGAATGATTGATCAAATCTAAATTGAGGTGCTGCAAAATGACCAATATCAAAGTAATTCCTTAATGTATATATTTTTCTATGAATTCCTTTTTAGTTCACATACAAGTATGAATAAGGACAAATGTAAAGCAACGTGGGATGTAAGTAGCACAGAGATTTTCATCCATGAATGCATTGATCAAATCTACAAGAAAGAACATCAAGGATCTTCATTCACGAAGGACGGGTGGAAATACATTAGGTGTGCATTTAATGAGAAATATGGACGATCATATGACAAGAAGCAACTTAAAAATAGGTTTGATAGCCTGAGGAAAGAATGGAAAGCATGGGAGAAGTTATTCCTGAGAGAGACTGGTATAGCTTTTAATGCAGCGAGGAATATGGTTATTGCGGAGGATGAGTGGTGGGAGAGGAAGATTCAGGTGAAAACTTGTTATTGTTACTGTTGTTGTTATTATTTTCATTATTATAGATGGTTGAAGTTTTGTGTCATATGATGATTATTATTATTATTAATTGTCTTGTCATATTATTATATCCATGCAGGAGAATGGAGAGTATGCAAAGTATAGGTATAAAGGCCTTCGGTTTGCCAAAGAATTGGAGATTATATTTAAGGATGTTATGGCATCGGGCAGCACCATGTTCACTCCATCTTCTGCACAACAATAGATGTCAGTGGGTGCACAGCAACAGATGTCAGAGGGTTGTGATGAAGACGATGTCTACCGACCTACAATGGACCTAGAAGAAGGGTCGGGAGATAGTGAGGAAGATCTTGAAGGTCCTACGGCAGGAGGAAGTGTGGGAGTGACTAGTGATTTTGAAGGAATCACTTTGACAATGAACACTGCACCTAGTGCACCTAGTGGTTCTGGTAGCAGTGGGAATAGGAAGAGGGATACAGGGTTTAAGAAGTCGAAGAAGGGACCAACAACCACTTCCAAAGCAATAGCAGGCGCGGTTAGTAGAATAGCTGATGCATCTACGGATAGATTACAGGACATAAGAAAGATGTCCGCAGGTGATGCACTAGCGAGTGACGTCGTATCAGAGTTACTCACAATTCTAGAAGTTGTTAGTAATAGGGACTTTCGTCGCCACTGTTGTAATATGATGATGCACTAAATGCCTCGCGACATGTTTTGTGGGTTGAAAGGAAACAAAGAAGCCTTGCTAGAGTGGTTGCAGGAACATGCTTACAATAGCCCACACCTTCAGATTGCCCCTAAGCCCTGAACTCCATTATGTGTTACATTTGAAAACTTTGTCATGTGTTGTTATATCGATATCCAGACCTTATGTATGTTATGATAGTACTTATGTTAGACGACGCATGTTATGTATGGTATGATAGTACTTATGTTAGACGACGCATGTTATGTATGTTATGATATAACCTTATGCCCCTGAAACCTATGTTTTGTGCTAGTTATGAATGAGTATGAAATTAACGCATGTTATGACGTTGTAGTTCCACAGCCTTCTAATTGTATTTTATTTCGAACAATGTTGGAAAAAACACAGGTTACATCGTCTATGGCAGGTTCGAGCAATGAAGATATTTCAGAGCGTACGGAGGAAGTACGACCGTCTCGTGCAGAAAGAAGGAGACGACTCATAGCTATTTTAGACGAAGAGATGATTGAGTATGCACACGTAGGTGCCTTGATGGCTCAATATCTCGTGCCTTATATTTGTAAAGAGCCATGCAGAACTAGTCAGCAAACAGATGCAAAGTGGGTACAAGAGGTATTGGAAGGGCATGATGGAATTTGTCATCAAAATTTCAGAGTGGAAAAACATGTGTTTTTTCTCTTGTGCTCTAAATTGGTTGAACATGGGTTACGGAAAACAAGGTACATTGGAATTGAACAAATGGTTGCCATATTCTTATATACCATTGGACATGCACAAGGAAATAGGATCCTATAGGAATGATTTCAACATTCAGGAGAAACTATTAGTAGGATTTTCCATATAGTTTTAAATGCTTGTGTCAATCTAGCAACAGAAATTATTAAACCGCTTGATCCTGAGTTCCGTCATTGTCACCCAAAAATATGCACTGATCGGCGATATTACCCATATTTCCAAGATGCAATAGGAGCAATTGATGGAACTCACATCAAGTGTGTGGTTAGTCAGTCAGAGCAAGAGAGATTTATCGGGAGAAAGGGATATCCAACACAGAATATCATGGCAGTATGTGATTGGGATATGTGCTTCACTTTTGTGCTGGCAGGGTGGGAAGGAACTGCACATGATGCTAGTATTTTTCAAACGGCTATCTCTACTCCATCCATGAATTTCCCTCATCCACCTGAAGTTATATCTTCAACACCTTAACCTACATAGTGTCTTTGAATTTCTTACCTCACGTTTGCTATAATTTTACAGTCACTGGTAATTTCCTTTTATTTGTTAGGGAAATATTATTTAGTCGACGCTGGCTATCCAACACCAGTTGGATGTCTTGGTCCGTATAGACGTGAGCGTTATCACCTTCCAGACTTCAGGCGACGCGAGGGATTTGCAAATCCCAACGAGATGTTCAATTATTATCATTCAAGTTTGAGGACCACTATAGAAAGGACGTTTGGAGTCTGGAAGAATAGGTTTCAGCTATTGGGGGAAATGAAGTCATATAGCTTTGAAACACAAATCCGCATAGTTTGTGCAACAATGGCCATACATAATCTTATCCAAAGAAATTCCCAAACAGATGTGCCTTTTCAAGATGCTGAACGAGGAAATATACGTGGTGAAGGTAACAATGATCCAGTTGATGCAGCATCCATATCAACTATCCGTAGATTATCTTCAACACAAATGAATAATATTCGTGACACAATCAGAGACCAACTTGTTAGCGGTAGATGATTCTATCATGATCCACTTCATGTATGCATTGTAGTATTAATTTAAATTTATCCATTTTTAGTTAAATACTCTGGTGTATATTTTTTTAAATTATAATTTCAGTTATTTTAATTAAATTTTATTTATTTTCCTTACTTCAAGTATATATACAGACCTGGGCAGCAAGTAATTTTCTTGCAGACAATAATTTAAAAAGACACAGACACACTTGCAAAAATCAAAATATTTACTAAAAAAGAATGAAGAAAACCAGAATGATTTTCAGTAATTTTTCCCCAGCAAATAATTTAAAAAGACACAGACACACTTGCAAAAATCAAAATATTCTTACATCATATGTATGTAATATTCAATAGCATCCATGCCCTTTTCAGTCATTTTGCATCTAAACGAGCTTTTCAAACTCTAATCCAAACAGGTTCAAGGTTAGAAAAAAAAGTCACTTCTGCCGCCGCTAATCCAAACACAAATCACATTTACATTTTCACTTTTAATCCTACTTTACTTTTTCAAAAGTCAGATGGAAAAAAAAGCCACTTCTCCACCGCTAATCCAAACGGGCACTTAATAGGAAGCATCGCATCAAATAAAGTAGACAGAGAAGGTTTGTGAGGAGCCTCTTCAGCTTTGCTATTTTTATTAAAGCGTGCACATATATCTCAAATCAAATTCTGCTTACCATAACCTCTGCATCCATATGCGTATCGCTGTCTCAATTAATGCTTATGACATTGAATGAACCATATTTTTATGTAATATTTCATAATTAAATTGGGATTTTTAATGTATTTTCTAGGACATTATTGCATGATTAAACACAAATTTTAATTAGGGACATTTGTTTTGAATTAATGGTAATTAGGGGTAAAATGGTCACAATTTATTAATTATTTTTATACAATTGTCCCTTGAACTTTTGATACTACCTTGTGCTTGATTTTGCATTTTAGGTGTTAAAGAAGAAATTGAGGATTTTGGAGGTTCAAATTAATTATTTAGAGGGAATTAGGCTAATGTTGAGATTTGAGAGGAGCTGTGGGTGACTTGGGCTAAGAGAAAAGATAAGGCCTACATTAATTTTTGGAACTGGGCTGGAAAATGAGACAATAAAGCAAGCCCAATATATATATAAAAAAAAGAAACAGATCCAGTGGTAGTTGGGCTGCTGAAAGAAAAAAAAAACCCAAAACGCACACAGACCCGAGAGCGATTGGAGAAACAGAGGGAGAGGACCTGATATTGAAGAGATCCGAAACCCACTAGGACCAGCTGGATATGGCTATTCGGACATGAAGACCCGAGGAGGGAGGGAGCTGTGTGGCGAATGAGAATCAGAGAGTGGCGCCGCTGGAGGGAGTGAGACAGACCGGGGGGAGTCGAGGAGCGTGGAGTTGAAAGCGAAGAGAGCTAGAAGGGAGAGAGTTTTGCCTCACCGTCTCTCATCCTCACCACCACACCGAAATCCAGAATAGAGGGAAGTCACGACAGAGAGAAAGAAAATGGAGTCTGCGTATGGAGGATCTGTGTTGAAGAGTTGACAGTTCTCACCGATTATCACCACCTCCACACACCGTTAACCATCTCCATCATTTCAGATTCAGAAACACAGATCAGCGTTGTCGGAGCTACACTGGACCACCGCCGACACCTTCATGCTATCATCCCTCCTCTGTTTCTTTCTTCCTCCACCACACTTCTAGATTTACTAATGTCTCTCTATCCTAACCACCACAAGACCACCATTCCTCCTTCTTCGGTTTTGAATTTAACCACACCACCATCGCTTCAGCACCGATTCTAGTCTGCCTTCGGTTTGCTCCAGTTACTATCACAACCTTCCACATTCTCGTTTCCGTCAGTGCATCTTTGTCTTCACCACCAGAAGCCTCTCTCCACTGTCTTCATCAATCTTCATTCACCATTTCCTTCACTGTCTAAATTTCAGATTCACCATCGTCATCATCTATTCAACCATTCCCATCCTCTTTCTCCATTCGCAGATTCGTTGGTCATTTCTGTGTAATGCTTCAACAAATTGTAGATTGTGTGGGCTCTCTAATAGACATGAGTAGCTGATCTTTTGCTTCTTGGTGTTGAGCAATTGTGGCTTGAGCAATTGTGCGGAGTTCTTTGATTTAATCTTATGCTTATGCTTAGACTATATATTTGATTTCCTTGTTTAGGTTAATCATTGTGTGGTTTTAAGACTTGGATTGCTGTTATGTATTCATGTGGATTGATCATTGTAGTTTTAATTGGATGATGTATCTTGATGTTCATTTTGATGTACTACCTCCGGTCTTAAATATAGGACATAGTTTGTAGTGCATTTTGCACTACAAACTATGTCCTATATTTAGGACCGGAGGGAGTATATCTTTTGATGTGCTTGATGAAATTATGCTTGCTATCATGTTATTGATTGGTAATCATAGTTGATTTTAGCTCTTGAATGGTTCGTTAGAACATCCTAATTGAGAAGAACAATTTGCATCACTTCAATTTTAATTACACATTAAGTGGGTTTAAGCAATATCTCAAGAGGTAGTAGTTAGCTATAATTATAGGGGCTACTATTAATTGGGAATATTGGACTCAAGTGTTATCTTGAGGTTGTTCTTAAGACTTAATGAAATTTGAACTCCTATGATTTGTTTAGCAAGAATTGCCACTTTCTTTATCACCAAGATTCATTTTATCATATTATTCTTTTTCAATCCAAATCATTTCTTTATTATTTTCCAAAATACAAAAAAATTAGGAATAGTTTTATTTTCATAAATTTTAATTTCTAGAAAAACCAATTTCAGAAATCCCCTTTCTAACCATGTTTATAACACTTAGATTTTCCTAGGGTAGTCAAAATAAATGACTCCTTGATAAGAGAACCATCCCGAGTTGTTTGCACTATATTGCATTTAATTCGTGGTAATTTGTGATTTGACCTTGAGGCGGTTAAGGTTGTGTCAAATCAGACATATATCTCAGGCCTATCTCGTTATGCAATGTGAGCTACAAAATTGTCAGCAAAGTTATCGCTAATCGTTTCAAAGGGGTCATGAATCACCTTATTGCTGAAAACCAATGTAGTTTCATTGCAAGAAGACAGGGGGTGGATAATATCATTATTGCCCAGGAAGCAATTCACACTATGAGGAATAAGCGAGGCAACAAAGGCTTTGTCGCAGTGAAAGTTGACATGGAGAAGGCGTTTGATAGGCTTGACTGGCGCTTTCTTGAGTTCACTCTCCATAGCTTGGGTCTTGGTGATAGCTTTGTCAAGCTAATTATGTCCTGTGTTTCTTCAACTTCTTTGAGCATTATTTGGAACGGCATCGCTTCTGAGCGCTTTCGCCCTTCTAGGGGTGTGAGACAAGGTGATCCCCTAAGTCCTTATTTGTTTGTCCTTTGTATGGAACTTCTCGGGCAACTTATTCACCATGAAGTGGAGATGGGAAAATGGAACCCTCTCAAATTGAGCTCCGCTGGTCCTAATATTTCCCACCTCTTCTTTGCTGATGATCTGATCCTCTTTGGTGAGGCTTCAACTGAGCAGATGATGGAATTTCGAAATGTCATGGCTCTATTTTGTCAGGTTTCTGGTCACAAGATTAACCTGAACAAATCCAGGATGTTTGTTTCAAAAAATGTTCATTTCAACAGGGCTTATGAGATGAGCCAAATTGTGGGTGTTGGTTTGACTGCAGACCTTGGCAAATATTTGGGTGTTCCCCTCTTACACAAAAGGATGGTTAAGAGGACCTTTTTTCCGCTCGTGCAGAAGGTAAAACTAAAATTGACAAGCTGGAAAGGGAAATTCCTTAGTATGGCGGGCCGGTCGACTCTAATTAAATCGGTCCTCTCAATGATCCCCCAATACCAGATGCAATCTACCCTTGTCCCGAAAGGTGTCCTCCTAACCATTGAAAAGCTAAGTCGTGATTTCTTCTGGAATCATCATGAAGACTCCAAAAAATTGCATCTACTCTCCTGGGATGTGCTAAAGCAAAGAAAGTGCGAGGGCGGCTTGGGGTTTAAAGACTTACACTGTCAAAATAAAGCCTTCCTCATGAAGTTATGCTGGGGTCTTATTAAAAAACCGGATGCTTACTGGGTGAAATGTCTACGAGCTAAATACGCCTGTGGTGAGCTCACTAATCCTCTTGTCCGGAAGAAGCGTAACCAATCGGCAGTTTGGAGTGGCATTGTGACTGTTTGGGACGACTTTAAAAGAGGCCTTGGCAAATGCCTGAGAAGTGGTCATAGTACGCTTGCCTGGAAAGAGCGCTGGTCGCTGGTGGACAATCCTTTGGAACTTCATATTGATCATAACATTCACTTGGTTGATGAAAATGCCACCGTGCGTTCTTTCGTTACTCAATCGGGTCTCTGGGATAGAGCTAAATGGGAATCTTACCTTCCTACATGGGTGGTGGATAAAATAATGATGATGCCCCCGCCTTCGGGCAATGAAGAGGATGTGGCTTGTTGGAGGAATGCTCCAGATGGGACCTTCAGCGTTAAATCGGCCTATGACGCTATATATCATCAGCATGGTTCCAGAAACCGATCTCACTGGCAGGCTTTATGGCATCAGGGAATTCCTGAACGTGTCAAATTCTTTCTGTGGCAGGTTTACCATGAAAGGCTTCCTTCTAATGAGTTAAGAGCGAGACACAATCCGAGCGTCCTAAACACCTGCCCTTTTCAGTGTGATAGTGTGGAGAGTATTCTTCATATTTTGAGAGATTGTGAGCAAGCTCAGAGAGTGTGGTCAGCTTTAACTAACCCCTTATATTATAGTATGTTTTTCTCTGGTAACTTGCAGGACTGGCTCAGTTGGAATGCACAGCACTCACCTGGAAACAATAGGATGGCGAGATGGTCTTGGCAAAAAGTATTCAGTTCAACATGCTGGCTACTATGGAAGAACCGGTGCCGTCAAGCCTTTGAAGGGACATCGGACAGCCCCAAGCAGATAGCCCACAGATGTATGTACCATCTCTCGGAAGGTGTGGAGAACGGCAGGTGGCGGCATCAGATATTTCAGGTTCCAGAACGAGGAGCACTCCACTGGTACCCCCCAGATCCGGGAATTCACCGTATAGATGTTGACGGATCAGTAAGGAGAGAAGGCCAAGCTGCATGTGGAGGTGTTATTCGAGACCATCGTGGTGTCTGGATTCGTGGATTTCAACAGAAGCTTGGATACACTTTTCCAGCTGCTGCAGAAATCCATGCAATCCGTCGGGGTCTACTACTATGTAAGCAGTTGGGACTCAAGAAAATCAAGTTGTTCACGGACTCACTACAGGCAATTCACCTTCTGTCTAATCGTTGCGATGCTGATCATCCGTTGTATGAGGTTATTTTAGATACCACGTCACTCATATATTGTGACTGGGAGGTAGAAATTTCCCACACTCATAGGGAAAGTATTAGATGTGCAGATTTTCTGGCAGGAGAAGCACATAGGATTACGCATGAATACAAGGAGCTAGGGACTTCCCCTGCTGAATGTATTCCGCTTTTTGCTTTGGATCGTGGGTTGATACCTCATGATCACTCTGTAGGAACTAGCCTATAGACTTTCCCCCTTCAAGCTCTGCTTGCCTTTGTAACCAAAAAAAAAAAAAAAAAATCAGACATATATCTATATATATATATATATGTTCACGTTCTTGTATATATTTATAAACAGAGAAGCACTTACATGCTTGCATGGACATGAATCACTCCACGGAAAAAGACAGCCCCTGAATGTTTGTCTTTTTTGGCTGCATGTACAACACTTTATTCATAGCAGAGAGGGTGAATGAGGGGGAGGGGGGGGGGGGAATTTAAGCATAAAATCAATTTAAAAATTAGTGTTCACTCATTATTATTTTCTTAGAAAGTTTTGATTGAATGATCATTTTCATGATTGGTGTGTTACAATCGATTGAGGAAGTCATCACACTATGAAGTTTCTTTGGATGTATAATACAATTAATTATTTCGTGCAACAAACACAAAAAGCATTGATGTAACATAATTGGCTCATATTATTAAACTGTAAAAACAGACCAAGTCTCTAAGAAATAGAATGAAGATTGAATTGCAACCAGGTCTTGGTCCTAATTATTGAAGACGCTTTGGCTGTTTAAGTTTGAGGTCTCAAGTTTGAGTCCTTAAAAATATAAAAAATATCTTTGGAAGAGTTATATCTTAGTGGAACTGACAATGCGAAGTCTAACAAAATCTGCAAACATATACATATACATATATATATATATACACACATATGCTCGGGGGCGCGCGCGCACACACACATATATATATATAAAGGTGAAAACTGAATTATTGGTGATACTCAGTTTCTTCGTCAATTATCTATGTTCTACTCCCCCCCCCCCCCCCCAAAAAAGAAAAAAACAAACGTGTGAAACGCACCAGAAAAGTCTTTAATTACTTCCTCTATTTCTTAACATTAGTCATTTTTTTTGTAAGAAATAATTGTGTAGCCTTACGAGACACGAAAAGTCTAAAACAACATTAATTAAAAAAATAAAATAATTGTATTTATACATATTACTATATAACAGAATTAACATTTGAGTTATATTTCTGAATTGGAAGCATTGCATCAAATGATGTAGAAAACATTAAGGCCCAAGTAAGGAGCCTAGCCAAATGCAAAAGGTCCAAGCAAGAGATTCAAGCGGAAAACATGGAAACTGCATGAATTGGATGACGTTGCTGATGTATAATAAGGACAAAGATGGTTAGGAAAGGCACGCCTGGAATGAATTGGAACCTACCTCTCTCTCTCTCTCTCTCTCTCTCTCTCTCTCTCTCTCGATAGTTGGCTTTTGTATTCTCTTTTTGGAATTCTGTTGCACTATTTCCTTCTTTATGATTTTCCTGTGTATTGTGATGATGAGATATGCATGACCTTGTGTCAGATTAATATATGATAAATCATTTCCATCCATTTCTTGTGGTAAATTTACGTTCATTACATGGTCTTCCCCAATTGGACGAGTTTTCATGTATGCCAGCTGGCATAATTTACAATGGAAAATTAATAGTAAATCCCTAATACTTGACAGAAATAATTCATATATAAAACATAAAACTTAACTGAATTTTTTATAAGCTCCTTCACTCCTATCTATCAGATCAAGAGAGAATGATTTTTTGTCATGTTTATAAGGCGGGGAGAGAATGACTTCTTTGGTCCTAAATTAAATTTTTCACATGAATAAACATATTTTTTAATGTAATTCAATGGCTGGAAAAATAGGCTTTTTTTGAATTTGGCGGTATTTTCGTACATTTATCCCCATTTAAAATGTTCAATGGGTACTTTTACATATTGGAAACGCACTTTAGATAAAATTCCTAAATACTACTATCTCCTTCCTAAGTATAAGACCTCTTTATCTAATTTACCGAAGTAAAAAAATTTAAATAAATTACTTAATTATAAGAGATAAAATGAAAATAAGCTTTTATATTTAGAAATAAAATTTACTTCTAAAATAAATCTTATATTTAGAATAAGAGGTAGTATATATTTATTGATAAAAACCTTGATGGTAAACAATAATATCTCTTCTGTTGTTTTTCCTTTCCTAAACAAATAAATCATTAATTACTCGCAACTTATATACGTAAAATAAAATAGATACAAAAATGATACCATCGTGTCAACAACTTGAACACGTTACTAAATTGTAATTAGAAAATTATAGTGGAGAGAAATAACACATGTGGCTTTCCATCTTTGATTTAGAGTTAGGGTTTGCATTGGTGGTGATGTTTAGGCTTAGGGTTGTAGTGTTTGGGCTTAGGCCTTTTATGATGAGACAACTCTAAGGCTCTTAATTATTTTTTCTATAAAGATTATATTAAACGTAAAATAAAATAGACATTGTGTAATATTTTAATTGTAAATAATTATTAAAAAATAATTAATTACACATTACCTAAAAATCAAATCACACACTAGCTCTATAATTAATATTGCATTGCATTGCTCTACAGTACACCTCAA
Source organism: Inga oerstediana (assembly GCA_963210345.1). Taxonomy (NCBI): domain Eukaryota; kingdom Viridiplantae; phylum Streptophyta; class Magnoliopsida; order Fabales; family Fabaceae; genus Inga; species Inga oerstediana. The sequence continues at coordinate 65,019,351 of OY723401.1, forward strand.
GGTACAATGGAGTGGAACCAAATGGGCTCTTTTATGTTAGTTGTATTTGGTTTTAAGCTTTTTGTGTCTTATTTTTATTTTGGAAACTTATATTGACATGTGCTTATATTTAATTGAATATATCCTTTCAGGCCAAAAAAGATGACTCAGGCCCTTCAAGCTAAACCTAAATAAGCTTATACTCTACCAATTTTTCTTAAATATCATTATTATAAACTTAAAAAAAATCTTTTGCTCATAATTGAGTCTAACAATGCTTAAATTAATGGAAATAATGTATAATTAAATGCTTAAACAAGACCAACTAAAAAGAAATGTGTGGGAGAAATGGCTCACACTACATTCGTACCAAAGGAATCTATATATAAATTTATTAGTTCTTTTCCCTCATTTAATTTCTTCTTTCACTCTTCAGAGATTCCGATCATTCCAATTCTTGAGATTCGTTTTCTATGGAAACGTTATTGCAATTTTTATGGACAAATTTCATTTGATTCTTACAAAGAAAGCATTTAACATTTGAGGGAAAAGATAGGAGTTAATGAGCATTATTTCAGGTTAATGATGCCACCTATGAAGACAGATGCAACATCTATATAAAGCATAACGAGCGAAAGAGATGCAACATCTATATAAAGCATAACGAGCGGAACTAGAACGAGAGGATATAGAAATCTCTGCTGAAGATGGGATTCGATGAAGAAAGGAAAAAGGAAGCAAAAGAAAATTGCATAATAAACAATTGTTAGAGGGGATTTACGGTTCATGCTCAGGCCAAACAAAGATTGAGAAACTATTAATGTGTTGGCGCAAAAAATAGTCTCTGAGATTTAAATTCACTAATATCTATAAAAACCCATGCTTTGTATTGGCCGGTTATAATATGGAATACACTATGGAACATATAGAGAGATATATGAGGAGGGAGGTGATGTTGAAACAGTGTTGACTTTAATTTTCTAAGTGTACATGAAATACTCAACGTCTATAGTAGACTTTATTGTACACAATATTTTTTTAAGTGAAAATGGAATATCATTAATCAATAAAAACTGTAAAGGCACAAGAGAGTATAACAATAAAACTGAGAAACGCAAACTGATGAAAATTACATGAGAAATCTAAAGGTAGAAAAACTTTTAGATGTATGATCTATCACTGCCCTAATTTGAGCCAATATTCCTTCAGCAGTTAAAACTTCATTTGCAATGATACGGTGGTTTCTGGCTTCCCAAAGCTTCCAACAAGTGACAAAAAATCCAATCTTCCATGACCTGTGGAGCTGGGAGTTTTTCAGCAGATTAGCTAGCCAAGATGTTACATCAGTCTTGAAAAAATCTGAACAGATATCCGCAGGTAGTATCTTTTTCTGAACAGATGAAGCAAGTGGGCAATGCTTAAAGACATGGTTGATGTCTTCTATGCCTCCTTAACATAAACAACAGCATTGATCCATGGTCATTCCTCTCCTATACCTTTCAACATTTGTGACCAATCTCTCCTTAAGAAGTAACCAAGAGAAAGTTCTTACTCTTTGAGCTACTGGGAGTTGCCATAGCCTTTTCCATTTATTGTCAGCTTCATTCCAATTGATTGATTCTATTGCCTAGTAAGCTGAGCGAGTTATGAAACATCCTAAAGTTGTCTGGTTCAAGAAACACGAGGGGTCCTCTTGGTGATCAGCAAGCCTAATCTCTGATACATCTTTGAAGATATTAGGAGGCAAGAGGTCCTGGAACAAGTGCCATTTCCATTGTCCATCCTCATCAATAAAGTTTGATATAGGTGTCTCCAGATCAAATTCGTGAATATCAACATAAGAGATGTGTTTTGTCACACCTTATGTCTAATAGACTCGGATAAGTGCAAAAGAGTAGTGAAATCAGTTAAGGAACCATAATTCATTCCTGGATTAAACATTGAAAAGAAAAATGCTCACAATTTCCAAACCTATCTCAAGAGGTGAACCTAGGATTGGAAGGGATTTTTGAGCGGGGTAAACTTTTTCCAAATAGTTTCGTAAACATTCACTATCTCATTAAGTCCCATTGGTGCTTAGCTTAAATCCATTTTATTAGAGTGTTCGAGCATGTCTCTGCTTAAGTCTCATGATACATTCATTAGTTACGGTTTCTTTGTTAATCGGAAGCGTTATCTATATATATATATATAGTCATTGTTCATTTACTAAGCTACTGGTACTGCTGGATTTACTACTGTATTGTTGTTAGGTTTATATAGTTATGTACATCAAATACAATTCAAAAAAAAATCCAAAAACAGACAACCAACAACAACTAAAGTTTTTCTGCTCCATTCTCTAGTTGTTCGTATTTACCTTCTTACCCTGCAAGCTGCTAGCCTGTACTATAGATTTATTATAGAAAAGAGTGAGATTCAAAAGAATCTTAGTGGTAACATATAGTCAATCATATAAATATCACACCACAAAACATACCACACAGTCATTGTATAATAGAATTATCACAATAGCATTTAGTACACAACATGCAATTCAACATATCACCATAGATATATCACATGGCCCTGAGTGTAACCGTGCAATAGGCGCTGGGCATCTACTCGTGCATCACAGAACATTACATTGGCTTGAGTGTCCACCCGTGCAATAGGCCTCAGGCGACCACCCCGCATAATCAAACTATGTCAGACAATTCATGATGAATCCACAAAACATGTAGTATATCTAATAACACGTGAAAGACAAGGTCACTACCTGGTTGCTTCCCTTGAGCAATATCCAACTATTTCCCAGAGCTCGGGTAGGTCTTAGATTCTGGACAGCTGCCTGGTTTTATGATTAGAATTTAGGACAACAAATTATGATTTGGTCCAATCCTCTTACAATCCAAGCACTTATGTTGGTTGTCATTAAAGTTAGAATACTAAGTCAAAAGTAACATCAAAGTGGTCCAACTATCCCTAGCTGGTTAATTCTAGACTCAAAGTTCATCTTAATTACATTCTGCCATTATATTTTCATTTTCACCCTTGTTCTCAATTCTGCTAGCTTTTCTATTAACTTCAAAAATTCACCATTAATTCCAGGGAATTCTAAATTGATTGGTTCCAAATTCTATGTAAATCTCTTTCAATATACTTTCACATAAAAATACTTAATTTTGGACATTACAGTCACTGAATTCCCAGAATTATGCCAAACCTAACCTATTCCGGATTCCATTCCAGAAACAGGACTTAACTTTGAAAAATCATATCTAATTGTACAAATGTCCAATTGTGATGATTTCAAAGGCTATGTGGCCCCTAATTAGTCTAGTTTCATGGAAAAATATAATCATTACACTTTTGGATGCCTATCAATACAGTATCTCACTTAATTGCTCATTGCCCCCAGAATTCACTATTTTTCTAGACCGAACTTTGAAAATACAGAACTCCCAGTACACATATCCAAATAACACAAATTATATATCACTTTAAAGCTTGACATTTCTACTATTAGACTGGAAAGTTTCATAATTTTTGAAAATCATTTAATTATTTAAAAACATCATACAAACTAACTGCTTTGCACATAACACACTGGCAGCATTTTCAGTTTTGTAGTATACATTTCCAGTGGTCCAGAATTTACAACTAGGGCTATTACTACACTATTTTGCATTCTAAAGACAATGTTAATATCAAAATCTCAAAGCTTCAGCCCCAAACACTTTTGACTGAACAGACCCCTTTTGAGCCAAAATGCCCAAAACTGAATTTTGCCCAACAACTTGGTCCAGTATCATCATAAATCATCATCTAACCATAAATAAATGATTAAACCTTAAAAACACCCCTTTGCTGAAATATGAACAGTACCCCACCCTAAAAAATACTCATCCAAACAACAAACCAATTGGTTCAAAACAATGCCTACACTTACCTCTACGCATTTCCGCAACCGGTTCGGAAATCCGACAGTACTCCAGCAAGAAAGACGGTGCCAAACACCTCCAAACAAAAATTCAAAACCATAGAAATAAAGCTTAGGATGGGTAGAAGAAGGTTTGCGAAGGGTATTTTGAGGAAAAACACCGATTCGATATAGTTTCAAGCGATTGAAGTTAAGAAAAGTTACTATTCATGCTCTCTCTCTCTCTCTCTCTCTCTCTCTCATCTAACAATTTTGTGATATTTTTTGCAATTTTTTTTTTATTTATTTAGGGCTGTTGGCCGAAATTATAGTGCCAAGTGTCAAATTCCTATAGTGCCATTTGTCCGGTGATCCAATGAGTTAGTGACATGTGTTACTTGTTTTGATAAAGTGGATCCCGCCTCTTTTCTCGGGCCTTTAGTCATCCAACTTGTCAAGGAAAGAGAGGGTTTGATGATTTTCCCGAGGTCCTGGGTTCAGCATCCATATCATTATCCATGTCAGCCTTAAAAGTAAACAAACAGTCAACTAACAATCAATGTATATTTTTGCACCTATATTGAAAGTTTATAGTCATTTTTGTCCCTTAAAAAAGTATTTGGTGTTGGATACACTTTAGAGAAAATCTCATACATATTTTTGCATGTTAACCCATTATATAAATAAAATAATCATATATTTGTGAAAACTTTAGAGATAAAATAAAATATGTCCAGATGTATCAAGAGAAGTATAGGAATATAATTTAGTAAATCAATTGCGCTATTTATAATCTATAACTATACTTTTTTTACTGGTTGGCAGGCCAAATAAAATGTTTTTTTCAGTCTCATATTTTTACGATGAAATATTATAATTATAGAGTTAACGTAAGGAAAAAGATAAATATGTAGCTGTGAAATTTGAATGAAAATATACTTATATAATGAATAATTCTAATTTTCTTTAATTTTTTCTATTTTCAAAATGAAAAAATAGGTTTTATTAGCATTCAAAGAATCAAAGTTCATCGTATTAGACGAAACTATCTAGTGCTCCCCGCCATAGTTTAATATTTCTAAATAGTGTTTTTCTTTACAATATCATAAAATAATTTAAATTATTTGATTATATTTAATATTAATATGATTTTATGATTGTGATAATTAATTTGATTTTGTACATGATATATTTTGACCTGGGGGTAATGATGTATTTGGACCAATAGTTTTACCGCCGTAGTTTCAAAATATCAATGAAATCGATTTGATTCAGTTCTGTATTGGAAGCTAAGGATAATAAAGCAGTGAGAGGGAGAAGTGAGGTTGAAGCGTTTGATTTAACCAAAATAGATACTAGTTACAACCAGACTGAGAATGAGAATTAACCAAAATAAAAAAGGCCTTTCAACGTTGTAGTTTTGATGGTAAGCATTTGGTTTACAAAGCCGAACACACTTACGCACTGAGGTTGCAGTTTGCATTAAAATGGCAACTGAGGTTTATGCATTACCGTTGTGTCCTGGTAGAAATGCTGCGAATGACTTGACTTATGAGGGAACATTTGAAAATGAAAAGGCAAAAGCAACCAATCCTGTGAAGCGTTTTTTTTTTTTTTTGTTGGTTTCTTTTGGCTCGCCACGTTTCTCAGGTAAATTTTGCCTCTTCCTTCCTGGTTTTCTTGTCTCTTTGATTTTTCTTCTCATATCAGTCTTTAAATCTTGCATTTTCTCTTGTTTTAATTTGCTTTTCTAGGATGTCCTCCAAAGAAAACTCAATTTCCCTAGTTAGCCTGTAAAAATGGACTTTGCTTCTCTCCTTTTTTTCTCCCCCTCATCTGCTCCCATCATTTACCTTAAAATTATATGGTTTTAAGGGGAGCACTTTTTTTTTTTTTTTAAAAAAAACCATCAATCACCTTGAAACATTTTTCAGTAGATCCTAAACTAATTTCTAATATACTTAGTACCTTAATATATTTTTTTAGTGGCACTCAATATCTGACACCCAGTACTTTGAAGTCTTTCCAATTCCAATATATATTGAGTGTCAATAAAAAAATATCTTAGAGAATTGAGTGTGCTAAAAATTAATTTAGGATATTGAATGTCTAAATGTTACTAAACAAATATTTCAGAGTACCATATGCTTTTTCCCCCCTTAAAAATTAGTGCTCCTCTGACTTTATTTACTCCAAAAGTATGTAGTTTTTGGGGCAAAGGGTGGAAACAAACGGAAAATAAATAGGAGAGAAGATAGATCCTACAAAAATACCCATGAACCTTATACTCAATCTGTAAAAATACCCAAACTTTTTTATGATTTTTATTTGTTTGCCTTCCTTCATATTTTTAACAATGTGAACACTTAATATTTCATAAATTTTAGTATAATTCCATTTCTCTTCATTTTTATTATAACTTCCAGTGTATTTTCTAAATATCAAATAAAATTTCTAAATAATATATTTAGTTGTCAGAAGGCTGATAACCAGCTAAATTTTTCTCTTAAAATTTTTTTTAAAAAAAATAGTCCCTTTATTTATTATTATTCATAAAAATATAAATATATTTATTCATATTAATTCCTTGCTTTTTCTCTTTATAAATTTTTTTGAAAGTATTTTCTCTCTCCATATTTATTTGGAAAAATGACAGAAAAATAATTTTAAAATTGCAAAATATCAAATTAAATTTATTACCAAGAATTAATAAGGTAACATCATTGCCTTGTTTCAGTGCTATCATCCTAAGCTAGTGTTAGGTTTCCTCCTTTAAAATATACAGGCAACAACCCATTTTACTTTACTAATGTGTTCAGTTGACCAGTTGACTGAAACTTTGTTAATGTAAACTCACAAAGAAAGTAAAGGTTCATGATTCTTCCGGGCTATAGAGAAGGTACGAATGGAGCTAGAAATACATATAATATTTTAAATCTTTTATATATTTCATGCAAAGTCTCATGAAAAATATTCAATTAATCTCTCCAATACCTGAAATTTTCTCAGACTAACATGATTGTATAAGACGACGTACTAATACTTGATTACTTTCTCAAACGAATATACATAATATATTTTATATAATATGAATTAGTGCTTTAACAAACTACTCCCTCTTATTCTAAATATAAGATAGAGTTGAATTTTTTTAGAAAATATTAAGAAAGCTAATTAAATAACTTTAAAATATTTATATTTATCATTTTTTCTTCAAACTATTTTGTCTAACTTATAAACTGATATATAATCTAAGGATACATAATACATGATATGATTAACTAATTTATTTAGCTTCCTTAATTTCTCCAAAAAAAGACAACTTTAATTTGTCTTATATTTAGACCGGTATCTATTTTGCTGCGATATGTAGTCAACGAATTATGTGAATTATAGTTTTAAACAGGCTCCTCTTTGAGTCCTGTGAAATTAAAAAGCGTGGTTTTTATTAACCAAAAGTAGAAAAAGCCTTTCAACGGTGCAGTTTTGAGGGAAACCATTTGGTTTATAAAACCAATAGTAGAGTGAACTGAATGCCAGCTTTATTATGCACACTTTATGTACTGAGATTTTGCAGTTTACATTAAAATGGCAACTGCGATTTCTGCATTACCAAAGAAGAAATGCAGCGAATGACTTATGAGGCGACATTTGAAAATGAAAAGGCAAAAGCAAGCATTCGTGTGAAGCCTTTCTTTGTTTCTTTTGTCTCCACTTTAATTTTCTCAGGCTGTCTAGCTTTATATGGTGATGTTGGAAAGAGGACTATTGGAAAATTCCAAAGGTTAGTTGTTTATTCTTTTGTTAGTATTTGAGTGGTATATAGAGTGTGGAATATTGGATGAAAGAACTTTATTAAATTGAATTGATCATTATGTTAAAGTGGCATTGATATAATTATATAGTATAGAAACCGCTAAATATGAATGTTAAACTTGGGAAAGATTTATATGCATCATGGTGATATTTTAATCAAGAGGCTTGCTTGGTAAAATAAGTCTTATGGTATGCTTAAACAAGGAAAGTGAAAGATAAAAACTATTGAGTTATTAGGTGAAAAATTAATGTTGTTGGAAGAGATTTGTCTACCTTTCTACAAGTGTAAAAGTATTTATTTGTTTATTTATTTATTAGTGTCAACCTAGGAACAAAAAGATAAATACGTAGCTGAGAAATTTGAATGAAAAGATTCTTGTGCAATTAATAATTATAATTTTTCTTTCCTTTCCTTTGCTAAATCAATCTTGTTGATACATATACATTCAATAAAATGATATGAATTATTGAGATTAAATTTGGCTTTTGTTAAATCGAATGATATCATTAATTAGAGGTTTATTGTGTGGCCATTTGAGACATTAATAACTAGGGTCATCGAGATAATTTGACCCAATTTTTAAATCCAAATTTAGTTCAGGTGCTTGATTAGTGATTTGTTAAGTGTAGTGACTCAAATTAGAACTTGAGTATTTTAAATGGCTTTTAAAAAGATTTTCCCGAATAATAAATTTTAGTGACCATTCGAAATGACAATTATTATAACCAATGATTTATAAAAAATGATGGCTATCTAGTGATTTATAGCGGTATTAAGGAGGAAAAAAATACCCATATCTCAACTATTTGACAGTTAACTATGAAATTTGATGATATCCCCATGTATATCTAGATTTAAAAAAACATCCATCTGCAACCAAATATTTTTATTAAGTCTCTCCCATATACATCGGATTAACTTTTAAAATTTTTTCAAATTAAAATAGCATCTAAAATCAAAAAATAATTCGAAACCTACATCTTTATAGGTTTTTATTAGTTTTTTTTTTTATGGTTTATGCAATGGACCATTTTGGCCTTCGGTGCACCGACCTTACAGGTATCCGGCGTTACCCTGAAGGCCAATGCCGGATTTACTGACATGGACCCCCGACAACCGACTAATCCTGACGCCCCCAATCTGATAGACCCGACAGGAATTCACCTCTTTAAAGCGCCCCAGGGCAAAATCACAAAAAATTATATTATTGCACCTTATTTTTTAATTGTAAATTATTTTTTTAACTTCCATATTATTGCTATATAAACCAAAATCTTGATGAATAAATTTCAAATACAATTGATTGAACCATATTTTATGTAATATTTCATAATTAAATTGGGATTTTTAATCGATTTTATGGGACATTATTGCATTATTAAGCATTAATTTTGGTTAGAGACAATTGTTTTGAATTAATGGTAATTAGGGGTAAAATAGTCACAATTTATTAATTATTTTTATACAATTGTCCCTTGAACTTTTGATGCTACCTTGTGCTTAATTTTGCATTGTAGGTATTAAAGAAGAAGTTGAGGATTTTGGAAGTTCAAATTAATTAATTAGATGGAATTGGGCTAAGGGTTGAGATTTGAGAGGAGCTGTGGGTGACTTGGGCCAAGAGAAAAGACAAGGCCTACATTAAATTTTGGAACTGGGATGGAAAATGAGACAATAAAGTAAGCCCAATATATATATAAAAAAAAGAGAGAAACAGATCCAGTAGTATTTGGGCTGCTGAAAGATAAAAAAAAAAGAGAATAAAGCCCAAAACGCACACAGACCCGACAGCATTTGGACATAGCATCTGGATATGGAAGGACCCGGTGGAGATGCGATTCGGACATGCAGGACCCGACAGGGAAGGGGAGCTGAGAGCGAGATGAGAACTTGAAGGGCGCCGCGGAGGAGAGTTTTCTGGAGAGTGGGAGACGCGAGCTAAGGGCGGCTGGGAGTCTGTGAGCGGAGGTTGAGAGCTGAGGTCTCACCGTCAGAGCTGCACTCCACCACCACCGACTGTAGTCCCTCTAAGCCACTGTCAGAACCAAGCGCCGCAACGGTGATTCTGGAACCAAGGAGAGGACCATCACTAGCCTCATCATTGTCAGTCCGTCATCTCCACCACCGAAGACCGCTGTCAGCCCCTCCTTCTGTGATTCCGTTGAAGGTTTTTGCAACTTCTATCTTGTTCTGTAATTTCCAGCGTGGTCCCAGATTCCAGCTTGTTTTGCAATTTCTTGCATTAATTCCGATGACTCTGTTCTTTTGCTCCACCATTTCCTCCGTCTCCTTATCCCTCTCATTCCACCGTCATCTGTTTCTTCTTCATGGAACCACTGTCATTCCTTCACTCCCATGAATCTCAATCTTCCTCATTTCCATCACAAACACTTCCTTTCGACTTCCTCACTATCATCTACCCACCATTTCCATTTCCTTTCTCTCAGAGTCCTGTTCTGTCTCTTTTATGCTCTAACCCGATAGACTACTTCCATTCTCATATTTAATTTGGGCCAGACAATTTATTCATTTCTTATGGATTCTGGATCTTTTAAAGAGGCTGTGATCATTGCTGGAAATATGAGTTGCTGAGTTGCTTGAATCTTGGTGGTAGATGAGATGGCTAGAGCTTCAAGGTCTTACAAGGGAAGTTTATGATTTTCCATTAGCTCAATTCATGCACAATGTTCTGTTTTGGATGAATTTTTCATTGATACATGTGTATGTTTTGAGACTTAGATGAGTGATTATTTATCTATGTTGGATTATCTTGTGTTGAATTTGGTATTGGTGCATTTGAATTTTATTGGATTTATTTTCCTATTGGATTAATGAAGTTATACATTCTATGTGATATCTATATTGTGTGATGGATTTAATTTAATTTGAATGTCGCGATTGTGCTTTCAATTAAGAGGAACCAAGTGCATTAATACATTTTCAATACACATCAAGTGGGTCTTTAATAATTTACCTAAGAGGTGGTTAAGAATGCGATTGTAGGACTAGTCATTTATTAGGTAGATTGGACCTAATGCGATTGCTTAGGGTTTTAAATTTAACTTGATGCAAAAATAACTCCCAAATTATTTTAAAGAAGCTAGGAAAGCCACCAAATTTGCCACCAAGGTTCATTTTATCATATAATCTCTTTTTAGCCCAATTCATTTTCTTTATTATTTTCCAAAATACCAAAAATATTAGGATTAGCTTTATTTTCTTTTATGAATTTTTATTTAAAGAAAACCAATTTCCAAAACCTCAAATCTAACCATGTTTTTGTCATTTAGTTTTACCTAGGGAAGTCAAAATAAAAGGCTCCTTGATAAGAGAACGATCCCGAGTTGTTTGCATTATATTGCATTTAATTCGTGGTAATTTGTGATTTGACCCTGAGGCGATTAAGGTTGTGTCAAATCAATGGCGCCGTTGCTGGGGATCGAACCCGGGTCACCTACGTGACAGGCGGGAATGCTCACCACTATACTACAATGACCATGTTTAAAGATGCATACTTGTATTGTAAGGCATGTGATAAATGCCAACGATTTGGGGGGTTAGGTAAGCGGCATGAGATGCCACAACAACCCATTCTCTTTTGGAAGGTATTTGATGTTTGGGGTATAGATTTCATGGGTCCTTTTCCACCATCATCCGGCTTTACCTACATCTTGCTAGCTGTAGATTACCTTTCTTTGTGGGTAGAAGCCATTCCTACTGGGAAAGATGATGCCCAAACGGTTTCCAAGTTTTTCAAGTCTAACATCTTTTGTAGATTTGGAGTACCAAGGGCTATAGTGAGTGATAGAGGTACCCACTTTTACAATAGGGTTATTGATAACCTACTTGCTAAGCTAGGGGTAACCCACAAAATGTCCACTCCTTATCATCCACAAACAAATGGGCAAGTAGAAGTTTCCAACCGTGAGATCAAACATATTTTGGAAAAGATAGTCAAGCCTTCAAGGAAGGATTGGAGTTCAAGGTTGGAGGAATCACTATGGGCCTATAGAACCGCTTTCAAGACACCGATAGGGATGTCTCCTTACCGGCTTGTCTATGGGAAAGCTTGTCATATTCCGGTGGAATTGGGGCATAAGACCTATTGGGCGGTGAAGATGTGCAATATGGATTTAGAGAAATCGGGCTTGGAGAGGAAATTGCAACTCCAAGAATTTGAGGAAATGCGATTAGATGCTTATGAGAGTTCCCGAATCTACAAGGATAAGACCAAAAAGCTTCATGATCAGAAGATAATGCGGAAGGAATTCAAAGAGGGTGATCGTGTTTTGATGTTCCAAGCTCGATTCAAATTTGGACATGGGAAGCTCAAATCTAATTAGTATGGGCCTTTCACTGTCACCAAGGCCCACTCCTTTGGAATGGTTGAGCTCGTGGATGAAGCCACCGGAGAGGAGTTCAAAGTTAATGGGCATCTCCTCAAGCTCTACCATGATGAATCATCAAAGCCTCCTTGAGGCCAGGTTGCTTCTTCTCCTTTCACAATCTTTTACTTTCAGTATTCCTGAATTGGTGGTTATATATACTTGACTGATTGTTTGAGATAAGTATGGAGGAAGGGCATTCTAGTAGGAAAAGTAGAAGTAGTATTGTAACCCTCTCCGTAATTATATCCGAAATACGTGATTAAAATGAAATAGAGACCAATAATAATCAAATAACATTTACTAACCCATCACATGATGGGGTTTTCACGAATACTTTTTGAAATCATTTATAAACTTGGTCTCATATTCACATTTCGAATACAATTACTACGCGAAGATAAATCACATTTATCTAAATATCAGAGTGCACAACTTAATCATCCCGGCAATCCCGGGTACATACCTTCGCTAAAGATACACAGGGTACAATTGCACATTACAATTCTTCAAATGGGGATTACACAATCTCATCTCGGAGGAGTCCTAGCCGCTCCCTCCACGAGCCACTTGCCCTGTCTAAATTATTGGTAGGGGAGAGTAAGATTCGAGAGAATCTCAGTAGGAAACAGATACCATAATGCATGCATGATAGATGCTATGTGTATGACATGTTAGCTTTATCTAGATGCATGCCCCATAATGACATTTCTGCATGCTCAATATTTCATGTAACAAAACTATGGCTACAGTAAAACAGAAACAGAGCTTCATTTATTCAAATATGCTCTACACAATCAAGTAAAGCAATCACATACATCACTACACAAGCAAAGATATCAAATACATGCAAGTAAGGCAAGTCCCCTACCATAACCCGTTTCCGCCTCGAAACGCGTGCCTCGATCTACGTGCAAACAGCTCAGGGCTCCATATTCAATCCTACAATGTCAAATGTACTATTTAGACACTTCTATAGTGTTTCTGGGGGTTATATGAGGCTATATTGAAAATTTACTAAAATACCCCCGGGGACCCAGCCCGACCCCGCCGTACCCGGTCCGGCTGTACTTTTCTTGAAATTTTGACATGGGCTATTCTGACATTTTTTCGCCCAAGGAATCCATTTCTGGACTCGGAATTATCAAATTCAATGTCAATTACAAAATTACCCTTGACAGCCCCACTTTAAGGGTTTCGAGGGCGTTTTCGTAATTATGCTTTTTCGGCCTTTTTTGAAAAAGTGGCCAACTGTAACCCTACCTAATTTTCGCTCCTGAACTCAATGGAATCATCAAATCATTGAAAATCCAACTCTAAGACCCATTTATAGCCCAGACCGAAATATATGGGTTTTCCCGAAAAAATCGGGGTTTTGCGATTTCGGCTCCGTAAACGCGTTCCTTTCTACTCCTAACCACTTTATTGACTATTCCATTAGGTTACAACTACCATTTAGTATCAATTTGAGCAGCATAACCCCTAGGGAAACCCATTTTCCATTTTTACAACCAATGGCAATCCGGCGAAATTTCACCGATTAAATTGCCCACAGCAGCCAGAATAGTCAATATACAAGAGTTTGGAAGTTACCTCAAGCTCCCACTAGCTTTTCCTTCTTGTGGCTGAAAACCCTAACTTCAAAGCACCAAAAGAGGAGCTTCCAAACCTTAAAGAACATAAAGGAGTAGCTTAGGATCAGAGTTATACGCGTTAGGAGCTAGATCGTCGGAGAAATCGACTTACCTTACGAGATTTCTTCCTCTTTCTCTCTCTAAAGATCCCATATGCTCTCTCTCTATTTCAGCTGTTCTCAGCGTCAGAAATGAGGAGGAAGAAGGAAAAAACCGTTTAATAACATATCCTATGATGATGTCATCTTTTATTGAGATGATGTCATAATTACCATTTTCGGATTTTCTGGCAGATTTTCTGCCTAAACTTTGAAAAATCATAACTAATTCTAGAAACATCGAAATGAGGTGATTCCAAATCCAAATGAAAGGTATTTAAGTCCTCTTTATAGGAAAAATATTTACCAATACTAGAAATCACCACAAAATTCCAGAATTACACAAATGTCATCACTGCCCCAAAACAGAGTCCATTTTCGACCTCAAACGTTGGACAGTCATATCTCTTAGTTCCCAACATGAAATGGCACAAATTATATGTCCATTTTGAAGCTTTGGATGTGAAATTTAAGACTGGAAAGTTTCATAATTTTCTGACATCATTTTCCTATTAAAAACGTCCACACGAGAAGACTGCCCAGACAGAATTCACACTGGACAACATTTCTAGTTTTGCAACCAATGTGTCCAATCCAATTTAAATCAATTCCAATGATTAAATACCACAACATGACACCATTTCCATCACAATACCCCATTCAATTATTCCCTCTATTCTAAGTCAATTTGGATGTTAATCCACAATTGAACTCAAATATAGGGTTTTGGCGTTGCTCATAACACAAGCGACTACAATCCACTTTATATTCTCTAAAAAGGTTCATTAATCACTAACCACGTCCACTTTTGTAGTCATTAACTCCTAATCACAATTTGGGATCTTGCTAAACCGGGGCTTAGCAATCCACTAATCTCAGGTTTATTCTCTAGCCTCGAGTCTCAAAATTCGGGGTATTACAAGTATAGCTTAGTAATTAGAATAAGAACTCCCTTTGTATGCTTGCATTTATGGCCACTACCCTACTTAATTGCCATTGTGCCTTTTCATCTCGATTTCCTCTGTTATTGTGACTTGTTTCTCCTTCTCCCTCTTTATGTGATGATTGACGTGTTGTGCTCCAATTGCAATTGGACTTCACAACTTTCCACTTCACTCAGGAACAAGTTAGACTAATAGAGTTGTTTTACACATTGAGGACAATGTGTTGATTAAGTGTTGGGGAGGGGAATATATTTTGAATCCCATTAATTGGTTGTTTATAAATGAGAAATACCTTAAACTAAAAAATTTTTCAAAAATTTTTGAAGAATGACTTACTTTGATGCATGCTAAAGTGGTAAAGGGTCGCATTCACCACTTTGGAATGTGATTTGTAAGAAATTTTTTGAGCTTTCATGTGTTCTAGTGTTTTGGTAACTTTTTGAAACCACATTTTTTGTTCTTTTCAAGTGAATGGGAAGAGAAATGAACCCACAATTAGATTTTTGGCTTACTCCTTGTTTTTAAGAAATCAATAGTTTCTATATCATTAGTGCTTTTAAGAGTTGAGCATTCTTATAATTGATTGCAATGTTTTGATTGATTATGTTTGTAAGGTTAGCATTAAGAATAGTGAAGTAAATGCATTATGGTTAGCTTCCTATGCAATTGATTGTATTGGAGTGAGCATTAGAGAGAAACCTTGTTGGAAGGTTAATTGAGCCTTGAATTCTTTCTATGTGTGCATGTTCACTTAGTTCTTCATCTTCTAGAACTTGTTTCCACTCTTTTTCAAAATTACATTTGCATTAGTATGATGAAAATGAAAGAGGCATTCAATTCTAAACCCTTTCACCCAAACACAATCCTACATTCATCACCATTTGCTTACCCCTTTGAGCCATTCATATATTGTATGCATGTCATGTCATTTGATCATAGTTTCATAGTACTCTAAAATCAAAATGATTTACCAATAGAAAGTGAACAATGCGTATATTGAAATGCCATGTACATAAAAAAATAGTTGAAAAAAGAAGTAGAAAAGAATTGAAATGAAAAAAAAGAAAAAGAAAAAGAAAGAAAAAAAAAGAATAGGTTTAAAAAAAATGAATTGAAAAAGAAGAAAAGTAAAAGAAATACCAAGAAGGCATTTCTTTATGAATTTTGAAAAGAATTGGCGAGAGATTTTCAAGTAATTTAGATGCTATGAACTTGATCATTACCTTTGACTAGCATATCAACTATTTCTTTTTCTCTAATTAATTCATTTCATCTTGCCTTCATTCAACATTACAAGCCTTTTAAGTCCTCTTGATTCATTGTATTAAGTGCTATTAGTAGTGGAGATATTAGAGTTGTTACAAGCCTATGTTAAGGTGTTAACTAAGTGAGCTAGAGTGAAATTATCCCAATGAGGTGAGATAAGTGAAATACTAATACTTTGAGAGTCTCTTGTGTTTTACTCTAATATTTTGAGATTGTATAGTTAGCTAATTTCTTTGCATTGGTTGACTATGACTAGTATTGAGTTGAAAAGTTTGATTAATTAATCCACTGCTTTCGTATTATGAAATTGTTCATCTTTTAATTGCATTGGTGAATGGAATTTAGAAAATTATGCTTAATTGCCTTTGTTCAGGAGTACAAAGGTCTAAGTGTGGGGGAATTGATTGAACCATATTTTTATGTAATATTTCATAATTAAATTGGGATTTTTAATGGATTTTATGGGACATTATTGCATTATTAAGCATTAATTTTGGTTAGAGACAATTGTTTTGAATTAATGGTAATTAGGGGTAAAATAGTCACAATTTATTAATTATTTTTATACAATTGTCCCTTGAACTTTTGATGCTACCTTGTGCTTAATTTTGCATTGTAGGTGTTAAAGAAGAAGTTGAGGATTTTGGAAGTTCAAATTAATTAATTAGATGGAATTGGGCTAATGTTGAGATTTGAGAGGAGCTGTGGGTGACTTGGGCCAAGAGAAGAGATAAGACCTACGTTAAATTTTGGAACTGGGATGGAAAATGAGACAATAAAGCAAGCCCAATATATATATAAAAAAAAGAGAGAAACAGATCCAGTAGTATTTGGGTTGCTGAAAGATAAAAAAAAAGAGAATAAAGCCCAAAACGCACACAGACCCGACAGCATTTGGACATAGCATCTGGATATGGGAGGACCCGGTGGAGATGCGATTCGGACAAGCAGGACCCGACAGGGAAGGGGAGCTGAGAGCGAGATGAGAACTTGAAGGGCGCCGCGGAGGAGAGTTTTCTGGAGAGTGGGAGACGCGAGCTAAGGGCGGCTGGGAGTTTGTGAGCGGAGGTTGAGAGCTGAGGTCTCACCGTCAGAGCTGCACTCCACCACCACCGACTGTAGTCCCTCTAAGCCACTGTCAGAACCAAGCGCCGCAACGGTGATTCTGGAACCAAGGAGAGGACCATCACTAGCCTCATCATTGTCAGTCCGTCATCTCCACCACCGAAGACCGCTGTCAGCCCCTCCTTCTGTGATTCCGTTGAAGGTTTTTGCAACTTCTATCTTGTTCTGTAATTTCCAGCGTGGTCCCAGATTCCAGCTTGTTTTGCAATTTCTTGCATTAATTCCGATGACTCTGTTCTTTTGCTCCACCATTTCCTCCGTCTCCTTATCCCTCTCATTCCACCGTCATCTGTTTCTTCTTCATGGAACCACTGTCATTCCTTCACTCCCATGAATCTCAATCTTCTTCATTTCCATCACAAACACTTCCTTTCGACTTCCTCACTATCATCTACCCACCATTTCCATTTCCTTTCTCTCAGAGTCCTGTTCTGTCTCTTTTATGCTCTAACCCGATAGACTACTTCCATTCTCATATTTAATTTGGGCCAGACAATTTATTCATTTCTTATGGATTCTGGATCTTTTAAAGAGGCTGTGATCATTGCTGGAAATATGAGTTGCTGAGTTGCTTGAATCTTGGTGGTAGATGAGATGGCTAGAGCTTCAAGGTCTTACAAGGGAAGTTTATGATTTTCCATTAGCTCAATTCATGCACAATGTTCTGTTTTGGATGAATTTTTCATTGATACATGTGTATGTTTTGAGACTTAGATGAGTGATTATTTATCTATGTTGGATTATCTTGTGTTGAATTTGGTATTGGTGCATTTGAATTTTATTGGATTTATTTTCCTATTAGATTAATGAAGTTATACATTCTATGTGATATCTATATTGTGTGATGGATTTAATTTAATTTGAATGTCGCGATTGTGCTTTCAATTAAGAGGAACCAAGTGCATTAATACATTTATTGTAGGACTAGTCATTTATTAGGTAGATTGGACCTAATGCGATTGCTTAAGGTTTTAAATTTAACTTGATGCAAAAATAACTCCCAAATTATTTTAAAGAAGCTAGGAAAGCCACCAAATTTGCCACCAAGGTTCATTTTATCATATAATCTCTTTTTAGCCCAATTCATTTTCTTTATTATTTTCCAAAATACCAAAAATATTAGGATTAGCTTTATTTTCTTTTATGAATTTTTATTTAAAGAAAACCAATTTCCAAAACCTCAAATCTAACCATGTTTTTGTCATTTAGTTTTACCTAGGGAAGTCAACATAAAATACTCCTTGATAAGAGAACGATCCCGAGTTGTTTACACTATATTGCATTTAATTCGTGGTAATTTGTGATTTGACCCCGAGGCGACTAAGGTTGTGTCAAATCAACAATAATATTGAATAAGTTCCAAAAACGTAAAACTAGTAACATATGATAAGAGACGCAACTAAATGTCAAATAGTTGTGATAGAATTAGATAGAATGTTGGGAATATGATCGGGATTAATTTTGTAACTAAAAATTTATATTTTCATTTTTAGTCCTTCAAAATAACTATAATTTCTAAGATCCTTATTTTCTGAAAAAAACATGTATAAGGTCATGTGAAAGTTTTAAGACAAACATGTAATTAAATAATTACTATTCTATTATGGTTAAAATAATGAAAAATCTGTAGCAATACAAATTTAACATTTATGTATCTTTATTCATCTAAGTCAAGAGTTTAAATCCTCTGAATATATACAAAAATTACATTAAAAATTATTGATTTATTTAATGTTCACCATTCTTATTAATCAATGTATAACTTTTCTCACCATAAATGTATAACTATAACTTGATACTAACAGAATATCTATAATTATGGCGAGTTATTTAAGGTGGAGCTAAAAAATATTCCAATTTCTTAGACCTGGAAAAAACAAATCCTCCAATCAAAGATAAGGATGTTTATAGGAGAGAAAAATATATAATACCATAAAAATAAAAATATATTTTTGGCTAAAGTACAAAGAAAATACCTTGACCCTAATGTTACATATTTTAATAATCAACTCACCATTCTTAAAAATACCATTAAATTTGCCAAAATTCATATTTTTAGAAGAGAGAGACACTAATAAAAGACTATGTGTATATATAAGATAAGGACCTTGATGTTTCCTATTTTAATAATCAACTCACCATTCTTAAAAATACCATTAAAGTTAACGGAATTTGTGTAACATCCCAAATTTTATATTCAAAAAAACATAATGTAATTAATTGAGGAATTCAATGAAATGGTGAATATTTAAGGCCAAAGGAATTAAATATTGAAAATTGAAATTTGAATAGTATTTTTAGTGAAATCGCATGTGAGGCAGTGAGTTTGTCATGTGGTTTTGAAAGACTAAATGATGAACAAAAATTATAAAATTTTACAGGATGAAAGTAGACATCCTAAGCTTTAATTTTATAGGACATATGAATCAATTGAAGCTATGTAAAAAAGAGACATGAATTTTTGAAGTTAGCCCAGAAAATCTGAAAAGTTTCTGGAGCAGCGGTAAAATATTGAAAATATGGGAATAATATGATCCCAGCTAGTAAAATTCCATATTTTTCCTTGAAATTGGACTCAATAAGGGGTCCATATCCTTTGGAATCATTCCAAAACAATATCTACAAAATTGGTTATGATTTTTCAAAGTTAGGGCAGAAAATCTGTCATAATTGGTGTAATACCCCGAATTTTGAGACTTGAGGCTAGAGAATAAGCCTGAGATTAGTGGATTGCTAAGCCTTGGTTTAGCAAGATCCCAAATTTTGATTAAAGGTTAATGACTTCAAAAGTGGATGTGGTTAGTGATAAATAACCCTTTTGGAGAATATGATGTGATTTGGCACGCGAATGTGATTCGTGTGTGTTGTGAGCAGCACCAAAACCCTGTATTTGAGTTCAATTGTGAATTAACATCCAAATTGACTTAGAATAGAGGGAAGAATTGAATGGGGTCTTGTGTTGGAAATGGTGTTATAGTGTGTTTTGATGTCATTGAAATTGATTTGGAACTTTGGAATGGAAAAGTTGCAATGTTAGGTTTTGAAATGTGAATTGTGTTGACATGTTGAGATTGTTGTGAAAAGATGTCAATGAGATGTGAATTTGATTGATTTGGTATTTCCAATGGATTCCTTGTGAAAATTTATGTGGGAATGATGTTTGGTATGAAAATGGAACCATTGGAAGCAAAGATGCAAAATCTGAAATTCTGTCTAGTGAAACTCTATTCTGGGCAGTCAGTTTGTGTGAATGTTTTGAATGACCAAATGGTGTCTAAAAATTATGAAACTTTCCAGTCTTAAAGTTTACATCCCAAGCTTCAAAATGGACATATAATTTGTACATTTCGTTTTGGGAACTGGGAGATATGTCTGTCCAAAGTTTGGGATCAAAACTGGACTCTGTTTTGGAGCAGTGTTGAGTTTTGTGTAATTCTGTATTTGTGTGGTGATTTCTAGTAATGGTCCATATTTTTCCTATAAATAGGACTTAAATAGCTTTCATTTGGCTTTGGGATCACCTCATTTCGAATTTTATATAATTAGTTATGATGTTTTAAAGTTTGGGCAGAAAATCTGCCAGAAAATCCGAAAATGGGAATTATGACATCATCAAAATAAAATATGACATCAGCATGGAATTAAAAGCAATTCCTCCATCTTCATCAGCCATTTCCTGACGCCATTTCAGAAAAAAAAAACGTGAGAGAGAGCTTGGAGAAAATAGGGAGAAGGAAGGAGAAATCTCACAAGGTAGGTCGATTTCTTCGGTGAATTCGTACCTAACGTGTATAATCCTTCTCCTAAGTTATTCCTCTATGTGAATTAAGGTCTTGAAGCAAGGAATTTTATTGTTTAAAGAGGCTAGGGTTCAGCCATAAGAAGGGTAAGCCAGAAGGAGCTTAAGGTAACCTCCGAAACTTCAATCTTTGATTGTTCTGGTTGCTATGGTTGATTTAATCGGTGAAATTTCACCGGATTGTCTTTGTTTGTAAATTTAGAAAATGGGTTGGCCTAGGTGTTATGCTACCCAAATTGATACTAAATGGTAGTTCTAACCCAATGTAATGCTTAATAAAGTGGTTAGGAGTAGAAAGAAACACGTCTGCGGAGCCGAAACCGAAAAACCCCAATTTTTACCGGGGAATTGAGAATTTCGGCCAAGGCTAGTTTGGAGGGGTTAGAGATGGATTTTCAATGATTTGATGATTCCATTGAGTTCAGGAGTGAAAATTAGGTGGGGTTACAGTTGATCACTTTTTTGGAAAAGGCCGAAAAGCATAATTACGAAAATGCCCCTGAAACCCTTAAAGTGGGGCTGCCAAGGGTAAATTTGTAAATTGACATTGAATTTGATAATTCTGAGTCCAGAAATGGATTCCTTGGGTGAAAATATGTCAGAATAGCCTGTGAAAATTTCAAGAAAAGTACAGTTGGACCGGGTACGGCAGGGCCGAGCCAGGTCCCCGCGGGTATTTTAGTAAATTTTCAATATAGCCTCATATAACCCCTAGAAACACTATGGAAGTGTCTAAATAGTACATTTGACATTTTAGGATCTAATGTGAAGCCCCGAGTTGCTGGCACGCAAATCGAGGAGAAAAGACTGGAGGTTGGGGACTTACCTTACTTGCATGTATTTGATATCTTTGCTTGTGTAGTGATGTATGTGATTGCTTTACTTGATTGTGTATAGCATAATTGAATAAATGAAGCTCTGTTTCTGTTTTGCTGTGGCCATAGTTTGTTACATGAAATATTGAGCATGCAGAAATGTCATTATGGGGCATGCATCTAGATAAAGCTAACATGTCATACACATAGCATCTATCATGCATGCATTATGGTATCTGTTTCCTACTGAGATTCTCTCGAATCTCACCCTACCCTACCAACAATTTAGACAGGGCAAGTGGCTCGTGGAGGGAGCGGCTAGGACTCCTTCGAGATAAGAGTTGGTAGTTGGTTACCAATGAGTTGTGAAGACTGTATATGATTCGGTTGAATATATGGTTATGAATTTGAGATGAGATTGTGTAATCCCCATTTGAAGAATTGTAATGGGCAATTGTGCCTTGTGTACGTATCTTTAGCGAAGGTATATACCCGGGATTGCTGGGATGATTATGTTGTGCACTCTGATATTTATATGAATGTGATTTATCTTCGCGTAGTAATTGTGTCAAAATGTGAATATGAGACTACGTTAATTAGATTTTAAAAGATATTTTTGAAAACCCTATCTCAAGGATGGGATTTTAAATGAGTTTTGATTATTATTGGTCTCTATTTCATTTTAATCGCGTATTTCAGATATAATTACAGGGGGTTACAATTGGCATTATTTCGAAAATTGAAAATAAAATGTGCTAGAAATTGATTTAAAATGCCAAGTGTCATAATCATATAAGGAGGGGATTAAATTATAATGGATTTGTATGTGCACATGTCAAATTGCATTAAAATAATGCTACATGGACAAATAATGATGAATTGATTTCATGGAGGAGTGTAAGATTGGACTTAGTTGGAAAAAGCAATTAGTTTAGTTTGGGTATAGAAGGGAGCACGTTTTTTTTTTTTTGTAAAAGGAAGGGAATCTAGTCCAATTCTAATTGAAGCTAAATGATGAGGGAGTATGGCATAAAGTAAGAGGGCATGGTTGGTGGTATGGGAGGAGGAACGGTGCATGATAGGTGCTGAAATCTCAACCCTTGATGAGAGCAAGGGCTAGGAAGAAGGAAGAGGCAAACTAATAAACACATTCTCTTCCCTTTCTTTTGCACATTTCGGCCAAAGTAATAAAAAGAGAGAGAGAGAGTGAACTTGGAGAAACTTCAAGAGTTAGAGAGAAGGAAGAAGAAGGGGTTAAGGTAAGTATGGTTCCTTTGGTTTTCTTATAGCATTTCCTTAGAATCCTTCTCTAAACTCTTGTTTCTCATGAATTCATGGTGGTGAAGTCACACTTGAGATCAAGAAGAGAAGGACGAGGTGCCTAGAGTAAGAACATCCAAGAAGTTTAGGAGGTAATTATACCAATCTTAACTTTATGTTAAGTATGAAGTTGTTGTTGGTAATTGTTGTTTGGTTTATGTGATTTTTAGTTGAGTTATGAAATTTGAAAAGCTATAACCCTAAGGGGTTATACTGCCCAAAATCCTTTAAATCATGATTAATAAGTTTTTAAGTGAATTAATCAAAGATTAGAAGTGGAAGAGTACAAGTTTTGGAAGATAAAACAGAAAACTATTTTTTTCCCATTTTCTTTAATATTTCGGCCTGCACCGTTCCAGGGGTAGGAGTTGGATTTTCATGAAATAAATGGTTCCATTGGACTCAGTGGGCAAAAATAGGTGGGGTTACAGTTGGGCACTTTTTCGATAGAGGCTGAAAAGGCATAATTACGAAACCACCACTGAAATCCCTAAATAGGGGCTGTCAAGGGTATTTTCGTAGTTTAACAGTGAATTTGGTAATTTTGAGCCAGGAAATGGATTCCTTGGGCAAAAATATGTCAAAATAGCCTTAGTCAAAATTATGAGAAAACGTGCCATCGGACCGGGGTCTCGGGGGCATTTTGGTAAAATTTCATCATAAACTAATATAACCACAAGAAACACTATAGAAGAGTCTAAAATAATACTTGGATAGGTTATGACCTACTTCTTATACATTTAATATTTTAGGACTGAGTCAGACGCCGGAAACGACACATTATGAGGCACATTGAAAAAGGGGTTTAACAAACTTCGAGGTAGGGACTACCATCTTTCATACCCTATGTGAATAATTATATGTATTTGTTACTATATTTTGTGATATGATTGCGTGCTAGAGGCACAGTACCTAGTTGTGGTTCGCTACCTAACAACGGTATATCAGAAAATCCTAGCTATGGTCGATGACTCAGTTGAGGTGTATTATAGGAAATCCTAGCTATAGTCGGTGACTTGGCTGAGGTAAATATATATGAATCGAATCGAACGTTCATTTTTGCCTAATATAGTGCATTGCATATTTAATTTTCACATTTTATATGTTGATCATATGTCTCTTCAGGGATTCTTCGGAACCTCACCCTTTTTCAAAAACAAATATCTCAGCTGGATCCAGTGGATCGAAGGGCAAAGGCTTGGACGCCGAGAAGTAATTAGCTCTTGTTTCAAGGTGAGGGCAAGATAATGGTTATAATTAGCTTATGCCTTAGATATTTTGGGTTATCCTATAAATATTAAGTTTCCGCTATATTTTCTGTATTCCATCGACGAATGATATCGATATTGTACTTTTCTCTATGTCTATTGAATTCCGTCTTTATTACTCTTCGATTATCGAAATAGAAATGGGTGTTGACAATTTGTCATGCCAAAATTCATATTTTTAGAAGAGAGACGCTAATAAAAGACTATATATATTGATATATTGCCAACAGGTATAACACCGTCATATGCATTGTTAATAATGTAGAAAATATTGCATATAAATTATACTTAACACTGTCACGTCTCCAATTTAAATGTAATCACATTTATAATCAATAAAAAATATTGCATATATTTAAAAAAATTATTGTAAATCATGGACCACAAATACGTACTTTCTTAGCCACAAAATATTCCAAGAAAATGAATAAACAATTAATTACCCCCACAAGATCCAACCACTAAGCTTAACAAACAAATATATAATATGAGACGCAAATCCCAATCCATCAAATTCGTTTACCGAGATTTACTTAATTCTTGGATTACGTATTCATTTGATGATTATGACCACTTAGGCTTCAAAGACCCGGAATTTAACATATATATATATATATATATATATAGACCCACACACATGCATGGTTAATAATCTATATGAAAAGATAAATGACAATTGATGAAGAGAGAAAAATCTTATGTGGTCCGATGATAATGACTAACCCATATATATATATATAAATTTTTTTTTTTTTGCCAACAAATGACTAACACATATATATCCCAACATTGTTTTGTAACCCCAACAACTGTGATAATATGATGAGTTACTCATCAGAATCAGGAATTCTAAGGGTTTGCGCCTCTGGCACAAGAGCCATTATCTTGAACATATTTGATGCGTCCGCTCCAGTAGTTTTAAAATCAAATTTCCAGTAAAATTTGATTGCATTTTCATTGTCATTTACAACCTTCAAGTAAAGCTCCGGTATACCCTGCTGGGAGCACAAATCAATGATATGCTCCAATAACATTGTTGCTGAATTAACAACACAAGGGTAAATTATCCACATTCATAAAAAGACACGTACAGACCAAAAGTCTGATTTCTCCGAATTAACAAGACTCAAATATGAGAAAATACAATGTGTTAGTTCGGTGTATAATTTTTCATGCAGTGTTTAAACTTGTTCTTTATGGTGGAGGAATTTGTAGAGGGTCATAACAAAATGTGAATGGGATCTTCTGTCATTTGATCACTGCGCCATTTGATCAACGATTATCGTGAACACAGCTTCTCTCCACGAAATCCTCATCACACCGTTTGAGCACAATTTAGCTCTCCACTACGTAAACGCAAGATTTGACCAAGATTCAGAGATAATCGCGTTTTCTCTCTCCACGAAGCTCTAATGGCGGACGAACCTAGAGCATCATTAATAATACTTGAATAAATACTCATAATATCAAGATTTTCTCTCCTGCTATTGTCATACTTGAAAGAGACCTTGTTAGCTGCATAGTACATCAATAATACTTGAACAAATTCTCATTGGTCGTTATTAAGGTTGTCAAACTTGTGAGTTTAAGCAAACTCGTGATAGTGATGTAAATTCGTATTGTGAACTCGAATCGTAAACTTGTAAGAGTTTAGTTTTACCATTAAATAGATATTATTAGTATATAATTAAATAATTAAAATATAAAAAGTTGACAACAATTTGATTTAAATATATTTTAAATCCAAATAATTGAAATTAAATCTATCATTTTTAATAATTTATCGTATTTAACAAAGAAATTTCTTTAAAATTCATATATAAAGCAGTTGAGTATAATCAAATTAAAAAAGTTACCACGAGTTTAAGGGTGCGTTAACACAGTTTTGTAAGTTAGAAACGTAAACACGATAAACTAGGTGTATAAACTTGTGAATTTAACCAAGTTTACAAAGGTCACGAGTTTACCAATAACTCTACTCAATTTTATAAGTTAAAAACGTAAAAACGGTGAATTCGGGAGTCAACTCGCGAGTTTGACAACAATGGTCGTTATTATTACATGATCCCCCGGGAATCTAACCTTCCAGTTCAATCCAATCCTGTAGTTATGACTACGATTCATCAATTTAGATTCACTTTCTCTGCCCCTTTATTTTCTCTCTCAGATGTACTGATAAACACAAAATTAAACCATAGCTTCTCTCAGCCATAACTTAAAAGGACAACTATAGCATAACAAGGACTTAAGCTTGAAGGGAAAAAATGTGCTCTGTGCATATATATGTGGTCACTTTGCACAGAATCTGTGCCCTGAGCTTGTCATGCTTCGTTTTCAAAGTACTTGGTGAGTGGTCACAAAATTGCCCACTTGTTCAACTCAAAACCCTAGTTTGAAAGGTATGATAATCTAATAGTTCATAGAATTTATCAGTCACGGTGGAGGATACAAGATTGGGTATTATTGTTCATAGTTGATTGAGATTGGAGTCATATTGACGTGATGGACTGCATAATGTGAGGCGATTATGGGCATTGTAACAACATTTTATTCTGCCCCACCGACGGGAAGGTACTTGACGGAATCAGCCATGGAGGATGAAGGTTTTAGGTGAGAGGGGCTGAAGACAAACAGTAAATGGGAAGAGTATGTGAGGAACTCAAATCAAAACTAAGCAAAGGAGAGGAGGGACTGTCATGTCATTGTGAGGAGTATGAATGTGAGGGAGAGAGATAGGGATGGGCGCGGAAGGAGGATACGATTGCCGTGAATAAAATTAGGAACCAGCAACAAATAACACGATTATAAAAAAAGATGGCATAATGGCGATCGGCCTCATTAATGGTGAATCATATAGCAGCGAACATGCCACTGTTCGCGTGGACGTGCCACTTTACCCACTCCTCCCTTGGTCTTGCAGTTTTTATTTATAATTTAATCAAACATAAATTTTTATAAACAAAATATATAAATGAATAGTATCAAGTTAAAATAACAGCATTTGCTGTTGTTTTAGCCGAGACCCAAGGGGTAATGAATTCCAAATCCGGAATGCAACCGTACCCACACTTCCGTACGTGCCAATACTCTCACCGTCAACGACAGAAATAGTAGAGATTCGCGTGTGATCTCTTATAATTTTGAATGATCAAACCCACTGATATCGCGGTAATCTATACTGCAAGTTAATGGTAAAAAAAGCTCATATATGAAGAGAAATACTTTAATTACAAATTCCAAATATCTTCTTAAGAAGATCAGGTTTTGTTATTGACAAATATAAATAATGTCGGTGTCATGGTTATTAAAAAAAATTGCATATAATAAAAATTAATCCCGTAATCATTTACATCCTTTCTCTTTCTGCTTTTCTTATGAAAGAAAGAAATAAATAAGCGGGGATCCGGTAGACACATCGTCCGCATTTTGAAGTGTGCGCTCCCAGTATGCGCGTGGCACTTAACTGGGGTCTCGCACTGACGCGCACAGCCCATGCATCCAGGTCCCACCCTCTCTGCCCAGAAAAATAAAAGTTCAAAAAATTGAAAGCACATATAGTAATCAGGTCAGTGGGGTCCTGATTCAAGTGCGTATCCCTCCTCCCCGGAGATTGAAAATGCATTAGCTCATATCTTTGTTGCCATTTGGGTTGAATAATAATATGCATTAGCTCAAATTTGAAGCAATTCATCCCCAATGAATTCAAATCCTCATGCACACAAGAGCCTCATTAGTAAGATATAAATATTTCTATTCTAGGGTTCGCTTAGAATAAAATATCTTAAATACTCAAGTCTCAGTACTCAATGTTCTTAATTTTTATCGCAAAGCCCTGTACTGTCACCGTGAAAGGGAGAAAAATATGGATCTGGCTTCCCTCTTCTGCCATTCCTTGCGCTGGTGTAGCTTTGGGTGTAAAATGATGGGGCTGATTTTTTTTTTAAAAAAAATTGGTGTTTAATATTTTAAAGTATTTTTCTGGAAGTATTTAGTATCTTAAAATATTTTTTAAATAGCATGCAGTATCCTAAAATAATATTTTGTGTTTTTAACCCTTTAAAATATTTTTTTAGTTGTATATAGTATCTTATCAAACTGATTACAATTTTACCATTAATTATTTTTTCGGCTCCAAAACTTACTTTAAATATTAGGTGCTACTTAGAAAAATATATTCTCACTCTAATCCTTAACATAAGACTTATTTACCTAAAGATTAAAAAAATTAGTTAAATTAGTTAATATTATATATTTTACTTAAAGCACTGTAATCATCTTCTTTAATTCCCTCATTCTCTTTCTTAATTGATTATTGTTGAGCGAGCAGAGTAAATTAGGAAAATATTAATAAGTATGAGAAATGATGCTTACATTAAAGATCAAGAACAACTCCTCAGTTACATTCTACATTAAGAGGGATTAACATTTTACCCTCACCAAACCACTCCTCCCCCTCAGTTCCACGACATTTCTCCCTCCTCTCACTGTAACATCCTTGTTTTATCAGCACTTAGAATTAGTTGTAATTTAGGGTTTATATATTCAAAGAGTACACAGTAAATTAATAATTTGAAAGAATTATCGAGTTTTAAATATTTACTATATGAAAAATAGGAAAGAAATGCCTCCGTAAAATAATTACTTAAAATATATGAGTATGTGTTTGGAAATATATCTTATAACTAACATGAACTCCCCTACTCGTTGCATAGGAAGCAAATCTTCACGGAAAAATATATCTTCACAATAAAGTATCCGAAAAAAAAGGAAACAAAAGCAGCCCTACTATCACATAACATAAAAAACATTATATTTTAGAGGGGGAGGTGGTTGATGAAAGAGATTAGGATTTGTATTGTTGGAGGTCTCGTTTGTGAGATTATGTATCCAGTTTTTTGTACTAAAAAAAAAAACCATTACTTGGAGTGCTTACTAAAATCAACTAAAACCACAAAATTATTCATGACAACCACACAAGCTTCAAAACTGAAATGTGTGCATTGCATAAACATAAAGAAAATATAATAACCATCACTCAAAGTCTCTTATGCAAATAGATCTACAAAGAAAGTTTTACCGGCCGCCATAAAGCCATAAAGGTTAACTAAAGCCAGCCCAACATGGCGCAATATGGGAGCCAAGGAACTGCAATAAAAAAGCACTTGTGAAGGATGTCACTAACAATCCCATAAGACACAGTAGCTACCATAATTAATTCTTGTCCATGTGATGGTCAATAAATGCTACTGACTATTGATGATCAAAGGTAATGTGGCTTAAATAAAAAAACTTCGTTAGAAAACCCCCATGCGCTGCACGATGATTGGGTACATATTAATATTATTTGATGATGCATCAAGATTTATTAATATTATTTATGCATCAAGATGATAAACAGAATCATATCAAATGGAAGTCCCCTTGGCTAGAGTCAACCTCCGATCTTCTGCTTCCGCGCTGGTGATGCTACCCGCAGCGGTAAAGCCTTCCGCGAAGCCACTGATAGAGTCCTTGCTGTCACTGCAAAGGGAAAGACCCGGTGGAGTAGAGCCATCCTGACCAATCGACTCAAGCTGAAGTTCAGCAAGCACAAGAGACAGAGAGTCATGCCGGCGGCCGCTGGAACAGCCCGGTCGAAGAAGTCGAGAGTGAGCGTTCTCCGGCTGAAGGGGAAGAGCTTGCTAGCGGTTCAGAGGAAAGTAAGGTTTCTGGGGCGGTTGGTCCCCGGTTGCCGGAAACAGCCGGTGCCGGTGATATTGGAGGAAGCTATCGATTACATATCGGCGCTTGAAATGCAAGTTCGAGCCATGAGCACGCTCGCTGACCTTCTTTCTGGGTCAACTGCCTCCGGCGGCAGTTCGAGTTCCACCGTGCCATCCAGCTGATGACACGACGATAATATTATTTTATACACATGAGAGTGTCTCAGGAGAAAGAAAACTTCATTCTCCATAAAATAATTCTAATTAATAGCAGGAAAGACTAAAAAAGAAAGAACAAAGATAAGAAAATGTTTGAAGACCCAAGTTCATAAAAACAAATGCAACGACGGAATAATGAATAGGGTTGATTTAAACAAGTTAAAAGCAGAGTACCTAGTTGGGTGAGGTTCCCAGAATCACGGACATCATTATCATAGTTCTTGTTGGGGAGCTGACAAGCAGCAAAGAATCCACCGTTGAACTCCCTCAGCTGCTTCAGACGCTGCTCTGTGTCCGGGCTAACCAGAGAGATCACCATTTCTTCTTTTTCTTCTAGGGTTTCTTCTTCTTTAGCCACCGGCTTTTCTTCTGCTGGAGCAACGGGAGCAATGGGCGTAGGTATAGGCGTTTCTTCGGGAGCAGACATTCTTGCTGTGAGGGTTTGCAGTGGCGGCTAGGAAATGGAAAGTCTTGTATCACTCCAAAAAGGTCTTTAAATAATATCTGCGAAAACAATTTATAATATATTACATAAATTGGCTCAGACCTTTTTTTCCAATTCTGTTAAGATCATTAAATCAAAAAAAGGACTCAGGTCCTTCAAGCTAAACCTATAATAAGGTTAAATTAAAATATCCTTCTTATAAATTTAAAAAAGCCTTTCGCTCATAATCAATGTTCGAAAAACCGGACCAGACTTGCCGGTTCAGACTGGAAACCGGTGAACTACCCAGGAGTCCGGTTTGGTTTAGGTTATAGACCGGGGAAAACTCAATCCGGTGCAACCCGCCTTAAACCTGGGCAACTCAGCCTAAACTGGGATAAACCACTGGGTTGAGCAGGTCAACTGAGTTAGCTTTTTACCCAAAAAAAACTTTGAATCCCTTGGTGAAAAATGGAAAAGAGTCGAAGATGAATGGATGAAGAGAGTAAGAAAAGAAGAGATAAGGCAAATAGCTGAGTATCTTCAAATCTTTTTAATTTTTTTCTACTCGTGTCCATCCATATTTTAACGAGGACTTGATTTTGGATGGAGAGTATGTGCTTCGAGAAGAACTTGAATATGAAAATGGAAGCTATCCGCCGGAAGTTTGAAGGAGAAAGTGAAAACTGAAAAGCTAAAGAGAAGGAATGGTTGGAAACGAAGAGAGGGAACTTATGGGAGCATGTGATAAACTGATGATATGACAAGTCATAAATGAAGACATGTCTAGAGAGAGAGAGAGAATGAGAGTAAAGAAATAAAAAGAAAGAGAAAAACTCATACAAAGGGAGAGAGAGGGATCAGATAAAAGGAAGAAAGAAGAAGAAGAAAGAGAAAGTAATTTAAAAGTAGTGTTAAAATTAGCTTTAAAAAATAGTTTATACATATTATATAAATTATATGAGAGAATTTTGTCCCATAACAAAAATAAAACTGTTTTCTTAAAGGTAAACTAAGCATTGTCTTTGTTTTTTTAAATATGATTAAATATTATTACACATTTTAATTAAATTACATTATTTTATTATTACCGATTTGACCCCGGTCTGACCCACTAACCCTTAAACCACTGCCTTAACCAGTTCAATGTCCGGTTTGATTTTCCATACCTTGCTCATACACTAGTGGAAAAATCACTTCTAAGACCGGTTAAAAAAGACATTTTAGACTGGTTCTGGATCCGGTCTTGATACAGCCGGTCTAAAAAGTCTGCTACTTTTTAGACTGGTTATGGAACCGGTCTTAAAAAACCGTTTTAAGACCGGTTAGTATAAAACCAGTCTAAAAATAAATATTTTTAGACTGGTTATCAGAGGAACCGGTCAAAAAGGTTAAAATTTTAGACCGGTTGTATAAAAAACTGGTTTAAAATGTACTTTTCAAACCAATTTTGGAATCTTAAAAGTTGAATTTTTTTTAAAAAAATTTCGTTTTAAAGATATACCCAGCAAGTCATTTCCCCTGTTAAAACATTTCACTCAGCAAGCAGCAGCCAGTTAAACTACATTCAAATAAATCTTCTCTTACAGATTATATAACTAACATCTTAATGACATGTGAGAGACTTAAAACTCATTGGAACATATTAAAACAACTCCCTTGTGCTTAAACAATGCTGGCCGAAACAGAAGCAAGGAAAACAACCATGAATAATAAACTCACAATCATAGACATAATCATAATGCATGGAAATCATACAACCATGACAATGTTGTTTTGACTAAGTTCCTCATCTTTTCACTTACATACATACATCAAAGATTAAATTACATTAATGACAATTCTGTTATTCATTAGGGTCAAAATACTTTATACACACTCTTCTCAGGCTGATGATCACTAGCTGACCTAGCTTTGGAGAATCTACACTAAGACGTACACCTCATATCCTTCATTTTCCTGTGACGAAAACAAAAAAAGTAGTTATATATATACACCAATAATAATATACATAATTCAAATATAGTTCATGATAATTATTTTAGCTAACTAACCTTCAATGTAGTTTTATAAAAGGGATATCCTCCCATATCCCTTCATGATGATCATTCCTTGTGCCGTATTCATTGTATGCTTCATCTTCTTCATTCAATTCTGGTAAACCCCTAGAAAAAGAAGGAGTCTCAAGTAGATCATTCATTGAATGACTTTCCTGATTAATTTCAACGATCCTTTTTCCTTAGAGAGCTACATACCACATTTTGTTTAGCTGATCAGTAACATAGAACACTTGTACTACTATAGAATATACATATTACTACCCTAAAGGACGTCCCTTTTTTAAAAAGGGACGCCAAAAATACTAAGACTTTAAATTTTGCTCTTAAACATTTGATTTTCACGCCAGAAGGAAGCTTTAGGCGTCCCAAGTCAAATCGGGGATGCCTAAAGCTATATAAGACGTCCCCAATATCGGTGGGGAAGTGTAAAATTATTTTTTTAAAAAAAGTTGGTTTATGCGTCCCCAACTTGGTTGAGGACGCCTAAACGTTCACATGCTTTGGTTGACATGACCAGTGCATGTGACTTCTGTCAGAACAACTTGCGCAAAGGCAACGAATTTAGCTAGGGAACTTTCCAATAAGTAGGCTGGTGTGTGTGAGAGAGAGATATATATGAGGCTCTTTTAACAGGCAAAATACGATGACTCGTGTGCCTTTCAGTGAATGTTTAAGGAAGCTAGAGAAAAATATATGAGTTTCCTTTGCTTGGCTGATGTGGTTAGAGAAGGAGAGTACTTCATTTACTAGTTGATGTGGCAAGAAAAAAAAAATAAAGAAAAAGAAAACCTTTAGACGTCCCCAGAACAGTTGGGGACACCTAAAGATCTGACTTTAAACAACCCCAGATGTTTTGGGGATGCCTAATGGAAGCTTTAGATGTCCCCAGCACAGGTGAGGACGTTTAAAGGTAGGATTTAGATGTCCCCAGCTTTTCTAGGGACGTCTAAAGTAAGTTTAGACGTCCCCAGCTGTCTAAGCTTGATCTGATCATGTCAGAAAAGGTAGATCCTCCCTTGCTGCATCATATCACTCCTCTCAACTTCACTCCGTCCCCATTTCGGTCTCCTCTCCCCTTCTTTGTTTTCTTCTTTCTCCAAAGCACTTTCGTCCCCATCTTCGTGCTGTCCTCTCCCCTTCTTGTTTTTCTTCTTTCTCTAAAGCTATACTTAACTTCCGTCCCCATCTTCGTGCTCTCCTCTCCCCTTCTTGTTTTTCTTCTTTCTCTAAAGCTATACTTCACTTCCGTCCCCATATTACCACCATATGTGCTCTCATTTTCTCCCATTCTCTCCACCGTTGGCCTCCCTCTTACCACCGTGGTTTATCTCCCTCTAAGGTTTCAGCTATAGGTTAGCATTTACCCACTGAACTTGTTAATACTTAGCAAAATGCATTTGGTTTATCTACCTCTCTGTTTGCAATTTTTTTTGGTTTACTTATCTTCTGCATCCATAACATGATGGGGTTGCCCAATTATTGTTTTGGGTTTTCTTTCTTGATGATGTTACTTGAAACATCTATAATTGATGGGAGTTATCTAGTTATAGTTTATGTTCCACTATTTTGGACTAATGAATGTATTTCCCTTCTGATTTGATTGAGTTCAAGTTTTTCCTCTCTTGCATGACCGTTTGATATTCTAAACTTCTACATTGTTAGAAGTGGAATCTTTCATTGGAAGTGGACTTCATTAAGATGTCACAATTTGCTTTCAAGTTTGGTTCATTCATTCATATATCTCTGTTCCAACAGCCCTAAACTTGTGCCTATCGATTGGAGTGGAAAATTTTGAAATTTAGTTATTCGAGTAGACATATTCATGCTAACTTTGTTGTCCTCAATTGCAAAATATTGATTTTAATTGGTGATTAAAAGAATATATTAAAGTATGACTGTGAATGGCTTGCAAGGTGTAGAATGGCTAAAGAATTTACAATATGCTATTGATGGTATTTGGAGCTAAACATTGCTTGTTGTAACTTAGTGCTAGAATTTGCTTGCTATCATTGACTCCTGGAGTGTGAATTAATTGTTTGAGTTCCACTTTGTTGTCATAAACCTATTCCATTATGATTTTGGATTTTTGGAACTTCATTGCTGTGATCAATCTTGGAACACTTATGAATCAAAAATTGTTGTATGGAAGAAAAATATAATATTGCTGTTGAGATTTGCCATTCGCTAATTGAACTTGGGAAGAATTTGTTGATGTCACATATCTCA
Organism: Inga oerstediana; assembly: GCA_963210345.1. NCBI lineage: Eukaryota > Viridiplantae > Streptophyta > Magnoliopsida > Fabales > Fabaceae > Inga > Inga oerstediana. Next base: position 65,054,333 of record OY723401.1, read on the forward strand.
CTCATGGTACATATCTGATTTAATTTGATTGCTAAAATATAAGTGTATTCTATTTGTGCTTGGTGGTAGAAGCTAAAGTTTTTTGTTTCATATAAATTAAGTTGAGATGGTTTGTTCTTTGAGTTTGGGATGTCTCACTTTTAAGGGGAAATGCTGCCAAAATTTTGAAAAACAAAATAGTAAATGGAAATCCTAGTGTTGACAATTATTTTTAACTTGAGTGTAAATGGGAATGACGTAGGTGGTAATAAAATGGATCATAGTTGGATGAATGCTTTGAGAACAAGTGAAGAATATGAGAATGGGGTTGAAGAGTTTATTGAATATGCTAGAAGGAACGCTCCAGCCAGAAATGGGATGTATTTTTGTCCTTGTGTCAATTGTTTAAATGAGAGAAGATAGGATGCTGATGTTATAAGGGATCACCTACTTTGTGATGGAATAAATCTTCGATACACAAGGTGGATATGGCATGGTGAGGAAGTAACTGATTGTTTGTCGCACAAGAAGGAAGCTGTGGATGTCATAGATGAAGATAGAATGGAGAGAATGATTCACGATGTTAAGGTAGAATCCTTTGCACAGTTGCATGAATATGACAGCCTGCAGAGTGATGCAGAGACACCGTTGTACCCAGGGAGTAAATACACACGGCTGACAGGAACATTACATTTGGTTAACTTAAAAGCAACTTGTGGGTGGACCGATAGTAGTTTCACAATGCTGCTTGAACTGTTGCGTGATATGTTTCCAGACGATAATGTACTTCCAAATTGTATGTATGAGGCCAAGAAAATCCTATCTACAATGGGTACGGAGTATAAAAAGATACAAGCTTGCCCTAATGACTGCGTACTGTACAGAAAGGAGTATGAAGGTCTGAGTGCATGCCCTAATTGTCAAACTACACGATACAAAGTGAAGAAAGATGGTGGTTGTCGCGATGGGACAACTAAAAGGCAACCTATAAAAGTTTTGTGGTATCTTCCAATAATACCACGCTTTAAGCGTTTGTTTGGCACTGCAAAAAAAGTGAAGAAGTTGAGATGGCATTCGGATGATAGAATATCTGACGGAAAATATCTTTGGCAGCCAGCTGACTCTCCACAGTGGAAGAAAATAGATGAAATATTCCCTAAATTTGGCAGCGAGCCGAGAAACCTTCAGCTTGGGCTTTGTACAGATGGCATCAATCCGTATGGAACTCTTAATAGCACACATAGTGCATAGCCGGTACTCCTTGCAATATACAACTTGCCTCCCTGGCTTTGTATGAAACGCAAGTATGTGATGTTTTCTTTGATGATTTCTGGACTAAAACAGCCAGGAAACGATATAAATGTCTACCTGGCACCTTTGATTGAGGACTTGAAGAAGTTGTGGGAGGAAGGCGTAGATGTGTTTCTACCTGACTGAAATGACAAGTTTCAAAACTCCAATTTTCACAACTACAAATTGCTCTTTTAACAACTGGTGATGCTTGCTTTTACAACATTATGAGTCATTTTTACAATTGTTTCATGCTTAACTGAGATGACAAGTTGCACAACTCCAACTTTCACAACTGCATGAGTTATTCCCGTAGGGTCTGTCACAATAGCTGAATTGGTTTTTAACAACTTCTTTTGCCTTGTTTTACAAGTGCATGAGTTATATTTACAACAGTATGAGTCATATTGCATTTCATCTTCTCCACTATTTAAAAACTTCCCCCCACATGAAAAAAACAAAGTAGATTCTTCCCTGAACTAGGTCTTATCTTTCATGACAATCTGCAACATGAACTTCGTATTAACAATTGACACAACAATATTAACAACTACAAATGCACATATTAACAACACTTTAACGACATTTTTTTTAATATCATATCAGCATTTTATAATCAAAGAAACTACAATCACATTCAACTATTCCTCCTTAAAGCAAAGCCATCCCTCTATTATCTTGACAAAAAACAGAGCATTCCCTTTATTATAATGCCCAAAAATAGAGTACATACAGGTTCTGTATTAATAACTACAACAACCATATTAACAACTACAACTTTATGAAATATTGAAATTAAATTTGGTTTTTGTTAAATAGAATGACATAATTAGTTATAGATATTTATTGTGGGGCCATTTGAGCCATTATTAACTTAGGTGCATGGAAGTAATTTGACCCAATTCTTAAATCCAATTTTAGTTCATGCAGCCTGATTAATGATTTGTTAAGTTTATTTACTTAAATTAGAATTTGGGTATTTCAAATGGTTTTTAAAAATATTTTCCTGAATAATAAATTTTAGTCACCAATCAAAAATACCCTAGAACTTATATCCAATGTTAAAATATACTCATAAATTTTTTTTAGTACCCATAAACATTAAAAATCAAAGTAAAGAATGCACGTTCGTTAATATAGACTAATTTCCATTACTTTTGTTGTTGGACCCATACTATCTTTAAAAAAACCAAAAAAATAAAAAAAAAACCTTTCGACGTTGCAGTTTTGAGGGAAAGCATTTGGCCTATAAAACCAATAGTAGGGTTACATGAATACTGAGGTTGTAGTTTACATTAAAATGGCAACTGCGGCTTCTGCATTACCAACGTAGTAACGCTGCGAATGAATTATGAGGCGACATTTGAAAATGTAAACGCAAAAGCAAGCATTCATGTCTCTTGTTCTCTGGGCCTTCCGCGAGTCAATACCTACCACTCAATGCAAATCGGGCTCTTGAGCTAGCACTGTCTAGCTAGTGGTGTGTGTAAAGTTCCTTGAAGTGGGCCAGAAAACTAAATATCTTATTTATAGTAATGGTTAGAATCCATAATTTACAATGTTCTCCTGTCCCTTATTATATACAAGCACGTAATTGAGCTTAAATAGCGTTAAGGCCCAAAGGCAACAGACTAAACATACCCTAAACTACAACATATTTTACAAACCAATTATGCTAGCTACACTAGAATTACAATGTCAATATACTCCCCGTCAAGTTTGGGCTGATACAAGTTTACAGTTCCTAAGTTGCCAACTAATCTGATCTGAACATCTTTTCCTACAGCTTTAGTTAATAAGTCCACCTCTTAATCCTTTGACCTCACATGTTCTAACTTGATCAAACTAGATTCAACATCTTCCGGACGAAATGGCAACCTATCTCAATATGTTTTGTCCTCTCAAAGAACACCGGATTTGTCACTATATGGATTGCAGCTTTACTATTGCAGTGTACCAGCACTGCCTCATTCTGACGAATCCCAAGGTCTCTCAACATTCCATCTACCCATACAACTTTAGAAACAACGGACCCCAACGCTCTGTACTTAACTTTGGCAGATGACTTTACAACAATTTCTTGCTTCTTAGTCTTCCACTTAATGAGTGAATCACCAAGCTTGAGTAAATAACTTGCTGCTGATCTCCTAGTCGTCCCACAAGCAGCCCAATCAAAATCACAAAAGCATGATAGTGTCAAATCATCGCTTGAGCTTAGCAGCACCCCAAGTTCTATGCTCTGCTTGAGGTACCTGATCACATCAAGAGACACTGCCATGTGTGCTTTCATTGGCATTTGCATACACATGTAATGAAATATCAGGTCTCGTAATCGTTCACCAAGTCTTCTAGCTCATTTCTTCCTTCCTCAAATGCTAGCAGTCGCAAAGTTTTTTTCCATTTAAAATATACAAGAAACAACCCAATTTGCTTTACTAACGTGTTCAGTTGACCAATTGACTGAAACTTTAGTAATGTAAACTCACACATAAAGTAAAGGAGCATGATTCTTCTGGGGCTAGAGGGGAGCTACATATACAGCTAGAAATAGTCCATACATATAATATTTCAAATCTTTTATATATTTCATGAAAAGTCTCATGAAAAATATTCAATAAATCTCTTCCATACCTGAGATTTTCTCAGACTAACATGATTGTATTAGACGACGTACTAATACTTTCTCAAACGAATATTATATATATATATATATAATGAGTTAGTGTTAAACAAAGGAAAAAGATATTTAAACACCACTTGAAATTCAAAATATTAAATCAATGATTTCCTAAAAGCATGAGTTGTCAATTGCTATACTCTTTTTGTTAATCCCATTACTCTTATTGTCAACAAAACCAATTTGGGATTTTGAAGTTTGAGTGGTATTTAAGTGTCTTTTTCCCATTAGACAAACTATATATTTTCCCACAATTAGAACCAGAAAAACGGGCCAAACCTGTTGGCCTGGCTCGTTTAGGCTTTGAATTTATAAGGGCCGGACTTAAGATTTTTGCTTCAAAAGAGAAAGCGGGCGTAAAAAGGCCAACCTTGTAGGGCCAAAGCGAAGCCCTTTTAGGCCTGTATGTTTTTTGTTTTTTCCCTTAAATTATTGTTATGACAATAATATTATTGATTTTTTTATACTTTGTTAATAGTGTTGCAAATATTTAATTGCTATTATCTTTTTTAGAATTAAAATGGCAACTGCGATTTCTGCATTACCAAAGTAGAAATGCAGCTAACGACTTATGAGGCGATATTTGAAAATGAAAAGGCAAAAGCAAGCATTCCTGTGAAGCCTTTCCTTGTTTCTTTTGTCTCCACTTTAATTTTCTCAGGATGTCTAGGGTGACATTATGTATTTATTTGTTTGTTTATTTACTTATTAGTGTCAACCTAGGAACAAAAAGATAAATACGTAGCTGTGAATTTTGAATGAAAACATTCTTACGCAATTAATAATTCTAATTTTTCTTTCTTTTTCTTTGCCAAATCAACCTTGTTGATACGCATACTCTCAATAAAATGACATCAAATATTGAGGTTAAATTTGGGTTTTGTTAAATAGAATGATAAAATTAATTAGAGGTTTATTGTGTGGCCATTTGGGACATTAATAACCAGGGGCATGGAGGTAATTTGACCCAATTGTTAAATCGAAATTTAGTTCAGGTGACCTAATTAGTAATTTGTTAGGTGTAATAACCCAAATTCGAATTTGGATACTTTAAATGGATTTTTAAAGGATTTTCCTGAATAATAAATCTTAGTGACCATTCAATATAACAATTATTACGGCCAATGATTTATAAAAAATTGATGGCTAGTGATTTATAATAGTGTTAAGGTGAAAAAACATACCCATATCGCGACTATTTGATGGTTAAATCAACTGTCAAATAGTTGAGAAAGAGTTAGAGAGAATGTAGGGAATATGATCAAGGTTAATTTTATAAATGAAATTTATATTTTGATTTTTTTTCCTTCAAATTATAAATTTTAAGGTCCTTATTAATAAATATTTCTTTTCCTTTATCATTCTCTCTAATTTTCTCAAAAAAAAAAAACATATATAAGGTGATGCGAAAGTTTTATGCCCTCGTGATATAACAAATAAGAAATTGAAAATTTTAACTAACCGTGATACCTCTATGATGCTGCTATAAAAAGCAATTATACATTTTTTGGGTTTTGGAGAATGACAACACGTTAACAACAAACTTGTAATTAAATAATTACAAGTCTATTATGGTTAAAATAATGAAAAATCTGTAGCAACACAAATTTAAAATTTATAAAATTTGTATAGCTTTAGTCCTCTAAGTCAAGAGTTTAGACACTCTCAATACATACAAAAAATTAATTAAAAATTTGTTGATTTATGTAATATTCACCACTCTTATTAATCAATGTATAACTTTTCTCACCTTCATATAAATGTATAACTATAACTTGATACTAAGAGAATATCTATAATTATGGCGTGTTACTTAAGGCGGAGCTCAAAAATCCTCCATTTTTATTTTCCCTTAAAGCAATACTCCAATTGAACATAAGGATGTTTATTGGAGAGAAAAATATATGATACAATAAAAATAAAAAATATATATATTTGGCTAAAATACACAAAGGGTTAATATAATTTTTGGTCCGTTAAATTTGTCCTTATTTTAGTTTTTGTCCCATGAGTTTCAAACCATAAGTTTTGATCCCTCAAGTTTCATTTCCTTTAAATTGCTGGTCCCTATAAGTCAATAAAAAATTAGACCATTTTGCCCTTATAAGGATCAAAACCTATGATTTTAAATATGAAGGATCAAAACCAAAAAGAGGATAAATTTGAGGGACTAAAGATGGTATTAACGCATACAGAAAAATACGCTGAGCATTGGTTCAGTTGCATATAAGTCCCTAATGTTTTATATTTTAATGATCAACTCACTGCTATTAAAAATACCATTAAAGTTAATGGATTTTGGCATGCCAAAATTCATATTTTTAGAAGAGGGACACTAATATCTGGACAAAAGGAAATAGGAGCGTTAGCTGGAGCGAAAACTTCTCTGACTTGGAATACGTGCCACCTATTGGGTTCAACTCAGATGGACGATGCCAGTGGCCGGAAACTTCCACCGGATAGAGTATTGGGATCGAGTGTTGCTGCTGGAAGAGGTTTGAAAGCTAAGAAGGGAAGTAGAGAAAATTCCTCAACGCCTACTGAAGTGACTGCATCGGAGGAACAAGGTCTGGATACAGAGGCGAAGGAAGATGAAAATCCGTAGGTCACGGCAGGTCTGGATTTTTCTTACAAGGACTCGCTGTTAGGATTTAAGAGAGCAGATTTCAATGGCATTGCTTTTGGAGGTTCATGCAACGAGGGAAACTCACTTCTGGTGGACCTGTTGGATCAGTCTTGGGATATCCCTGAACCTTCAGAGGAACTCAAAAAGCTCATGGAGATTTATCCTACTCTTCATATGTCTCAGGAGGAGTACAATAGATGGGCAAGACCGTGGAATAACACGCTGATTATCACCACTCTGGGTACAAGAATCAATTTTTATAGACTAAAGGAACACTTAAGCAGGATTTGGCAGATTAGATGCTTTGAATTAATAGACCTCCCAAACAATTATTATGTGGTTAAATTCAAAGACCCGGATAACTGGAGAATTCATTACAAGAAAGTTCTTCTTGAAGGTCCATGGACGGTTGCTCAGCACTCCATACTCATGCAGAGGTGGTCGCCTTACTTCGATCCCTTTAGTAATCCCTTAGGTCGTGTGGCAACCTGGGTCAGAATTCCACATGTTCCACTTTTGTGTTATAATAAAGAATGTATGTGGAGATTAGGTGATTTAATTGGGAAGACTCTTAAGGTTGACATGAACACTATCGCTAACCTGGAGGATGATGAAGCCAAAATCCATCGTGGACGGTATGCTAGGATATGCGTTGAAATTGATCTGCAAAAGAAGCTGGTCCCACGGATAATCTCAGCAACCAATCTGTTCAACATAGAATATGAGGGCCTTGGTCTCATTTTCTTTTCCTATGGCAGATACGGGCATAGGAAGGAACAGTGCCAGTGGGGGTTCTCTCAGCAAGGTGATACTACGGTTGAGCTTCCAAACCAGAGTAAGACAGTTGCTCCTAGGAGGCCACCGGAGCAGCAAAAGCTTCCGGTGAAAGACGACCTTTTCAGGCCATGGATGCTGGTTCAGAGGCCAGGTAGAGCACGTCTCCCGAGGAAGCAGATGAATAGGGGCAGAGAGGAAGCTCGAGGTCCCTCTGAAAGGATTGAGGGAGCGACTAAGGACAGATATGATCTGTCAAGATTTGCTGTTCTGGCAGATCTAGACCAGGACGTAGGTGATGACTTCAAGACGTGTTTGAATTCTGGAAGTGGAGGTATGGTGCCGAAGAGTCAGAAGCAAAGTTCACCCGCGCCTAAGGTTAGTCTTGGTCAGGGAAAACTGGTGTCTGAAAACGTGGGGCTCAACCAAAAGAGAAAAGTCTTTAATATAGATGCAAGGAAGTGGGCCCAAGTCAAGAATAAAAGCAATGGAAAATCCATTGCAATTGGGGTTAGTGATGTGGCCCAAAACTCGGGTGTGGGCTCAAGCAAAGTGGAGGACATTCAAGCACCGAAAAAGACTAAGCCTATTGGGACCCAATGTGTGCATCAAGTTGTTAAAGGGAATTTGGAGATCTCTGGACCTTCTATTGCCAAACAGCATATACAGCCAAGGAAGAGCACGGTTCCACGTGGAAAGGCCGAAAACATGACTTTGGTGTGCCCAGCTGAGGTCATGGAGGGCGTTAATGCAGAGTGTGCTCAGGATTTTAATAATTTGGTGCTTCCACCTTCTAAACCCAGCTCAGGGAATTCCGGACAGCAGGAGGGAAACAAGGAGATGCTCTCTACGTCTCAGCTGGTTGTGGAGGTTCTTCTGGAAGGCAAGCCACCAGACGGGTGAGTCTTCTCATTTTTGTTCCAGGCCTGTTATTTATTTTAATTATGATTATTTCATCCTGGAACTGTCGTGGGGTAGGAGGTAAAGTGTTCCCACGAATATTAAAAGATGTAGTTAACAAGTATGGGATTAATGTCATGTGTCTTGTTGAACCAAGAATAAGTGGTAATAGAGCTGAGAAGGTGGTCAGGCTTTTGGGTTTTACTGATTGGATTAGGATTGAAGCTACTGGGTATGCGGGTGGTATTTGGGTTCTTTGGAACAATAGGGATATCCTACTTGATTATGTTACTTCTAGCACTCAACTCCTCCACTGTAGAATCACTGATAAAGGGAGTCAACATCAGATGTTGGCGACTTTTGTTTATGGGGATACCAGTGCTTTTAAAAGGAGGGCACTGTGGTCCGCTTTACAAGCCATTAGTCAAAATGTCTCTACTGCTTGGCTCGTTCTGGGGAACTTTAATTCATTCCTTGATCTCGAGGATAAAGTAGGTGGTGCTACTCCTTTAACCAGCTCTATGCATGATTTCCAGAGTTGTATCAATGCTTGTAGGCTATGTAGCATCCCTGTAGTGGGGGATCGTTTCACTTGGGAAAAATCTGGGGTCAAGGAGAGATTAGACTTGGTGTTTGGTAATTTTGATTGGGACCTTCAAAATCCTCAGGCAAAAGTTTATCATAACCTCAGGTTCAAATCGGATCACCGTGTCATTGTTGTCGCTGATAACTCTCTGAGAGTTAACAGGAATTTGGTTAGAAGGTTTCAATATCAAGTAGCGTGGTGTATGGAAGAGGGCTTTAGTGATATCGCCAAATCTTTTTGGGAGGGTAAAGATTGGCTTCAAGGACGGCAGGAGTTCATAAAAGAGGCAACATTGTGGAATGAGAAGGTGGTTGGGAATGTGGCAAGGAAGAAAAGAGAAATTATTCAGAGATTAGAAGGCATTGATCGTGCTAGACGAGCGACTGGGTTCCAAAACGGGTTTTTCAAAATTGAAAACCAGCTCTGGAAATTGTACCATAAGCTTGCCCTGCAAGAGGAGCTCATTTGGTTCCAAAGATCAAGATGCAAGTGGATTAGTGGGGGGGATAGGAACACAAGGTTCTTCCATGCGTGTGCGTCAACCAGAAGAAAAAAGAGCAAAATTGAAGCCCTACAGGATGAGAGTGGGAATTGGGTTACTGAAGCTAACCAATTGAGGGGTATGGCGCTTGATTATTTCAAGAAGCTATACACGGCTGAGAATTTGTCCTCCCCCTTTTCCCCTTGGCCTGCTAATTTCCCAATCTTAGATTCGAGCCAGTTGGAATCCTTTCAAAGACAAGTTTCTCCCATTGAAATAAAGAATGCAGCTTTTGCTATGGGAGCTCTCAAGGCTCCGGGTCCAGACGGCCTTCACCCACATTTCTTTCAAACCCAATGGAACTGGATTGTTCAAAAGGTGTGCGACCTGGTATCTAACATGTTTGGGAATCCGAAAGAGATACAAGCAATTAATCATACCAATATTGTCCTAATCCCTAAGATTGACCATCCTTTATCCCTTAGGGACTTTAGGCCTATTTCCCTGTGTAATGTGAGCTACAAAACTGTAAGCAAAGTGCTCGCAAACTGGTTCAAAAGTGTTATGGGCTATCTCGTGGCGGAAAACCAGTGTAGCTTCATCTCAGGAAGACAGGGTATCGATAATGTCATCTTAGCTCAGGAAGCAATTCATACTATGAGAAATAAAAGAGGCAAGAAGGGCTATGTGGCAGTGAAGGTGGATATGGAGAAGGCTTTTGATCGGCTTGACTGGCGGTTCCTGGATTTTACTCTCCACAGCCTGGGTTTGAGACATGATTTCGTTAATCTAATCATATCATGTGTCTCTTCAGCTTCTATGAGTATTATCTGGAACGGTGTCATCTCAGAAAATTTTAAACCTGCTAGGGGAGTGAGGCAGGGTGACCCGTTGAGTCCATACCTGTTTGTTCTATGTATGGAGCTCCTGGGACAGCTTATTCATCAGGAAGTAGATATGGGTCATTGGAAACCCTTAAACCTGAGCTCCGCGGGTTCGGCCATATCTCATCACTTCTTTGCTGATGATCTGATATTATTTGGCGAAGCCACCTCCAATCAGATGGAAGTGATGAGGAGTATCATGGAACTCTTTTGTAAGGTATCTGGCCACAAAATCAACCTGCAAAAATAAAAAATGTTTGTCTCCAGGAACGTCCAGTTCAATAGGGCTTATGAGATGAGTCGAAGTGTGGGGATTGGGCTGACATCTGACCTTGGGACATACTTGGGGGTTCCGCTCCTGCACAAAAGAATGGTTAAGTTGACTTTTGCCCCTTTAATCCAGAAGGTGAGATCAAAGCTGGCATGTTGGAAAGGGAGATTTCTAAGCATGGCAGGGAGAACGGTGCTTATCAAATCTGTCCTCTCTGTAATTCCTCAATACCAGATGCAACCAACATTGATTCCAAAAGGGGTCCTATCGCTCATTGAGAAAATAAGTAGAGATTTCTTTTGGAACCAACATGAAGACTCTAAGAAACTTCACCTGATAGCATGGGATGTGCTGAAGAGAGCTAAGGCAGAAGGTGGCTTGGGAATAAAGGATCTTCGCTACCAGAATAAGGCATTTCTCATGAAACTTTGCTGGGGATTGATCACGAAACCTGACTCTCTGTGGGTTAAATGCCTGCGTATGAAATATTCTTGTGGAATGAGCACTATACCTCAGGTGCAGAGAAAGCGCAACGAATCAGCTGTATGGAGTGGTATAGTGGCAGTGTGGGTTGTTTTTAAGCAGGGCTTGGGTAGGAAATTAAAGAATGGGAGGTCCACAAAGGCATGGCAGGACTATTGGGCCCCGATGGACAGACCGCTAAAAGAGTACATAAACAATAATGCTGCTTTAGTGGACCTGGATGCCTGTGTTTACTCTTTTGTAACGCAGGAAGGCCAATGGGACAGGAGGAAATGGGAGAGTTTCCTTCCTGCCGGGGTGGTGGAGAAGATAATACTGGTAACCCCTCCTGGTAGATCTGAGGAGGATGTGATATACTGGTGAATGTCTTCGGATGATACGTTCAGTGTGAAGTCTGCTTACAACCATATATACCACCAGCAAGAACTGGGTAACCAATCTCACTGGCGGAATTTATGGCGCTGGGGAACTCCTGAGAGGGTAAAATTCTTTATGTGGCAGGTTTTCCATGAGAAGCTTCCAACAAACCAATTGAGAGCGAGGCTTAACCCGAATATCCCAAACACCTGTCCTTTTGAGTGTGAGAATGAAGAGAATATCCTCCACATTTTGAGAGACTGTGAGCAAGCCAGGAGAGTGTGGTTTTCCTTAACTAACTCCTTATATCATAGTATGTTTTCCTTTGGTAATTTGCAGGATTGGTTGCAATGGAACTCTCGATGCTCCCCAGGGAATAGGAGGACAGCTAGATGGCCATGGCAGCGAGTGTTCAGCACTATTTGTTGGCTTCTATGGAAGAATAGCTGCAGTAAAGCTTTCGAAGGAACAGCCAATGATGCGAAGATGATAGTTCAAAAGTGTATGTTTCACTTATTTGAAGGAGTGGAGAACGGGCACTTCCGTCACCAAATATTCCAGATGCCAGTAAGGGGGGAAGATCACTGGAGGCTGCCAGACACAGGATATGTTCGCGTTGATGTGGACGGATCGAGGGACAGTAGAGGGCATGCAGCTTGTGGAGGTGTCATTTGGGACCATCAGGGCACTTGGATGTGTGGATTTCAACAGAAGTTGGGACATAATACCTCGACTGCTGCGGAAATCCATGCAATACACAGTGGACTTCAACTATGTAAGCAGATGGGACTTACTAAGATCAGGCTGTATACAGATTCTCTTCAGGCTATTCATTTGTTATCGATTGATTGTGGGTCTGCTCATTCTCTATATGACGTCATCTTAGACACTAGATCGCTTATCTTCATGGATTGGGATCTGGAGATCTTGCATGCTTATAGGGAGAATGTCAGATGTGCTGATCACCTTGCAAGAAGGGCTCAGTTGAGCAATCATGTGTACTTGGTGTTCGACACTTCGCCAGCAGAATGCAACGCGCTTTTTGTGATAAAGTGTGGTGGTATACTACCGGGTCAATGTGTGATGCATATTTCCTAGCATCTCTTTTGTAAACCTCAAGCTTTGCTTGCCTTTGTACTTCAAAAAAAAAAGAAGAAGAAGAGGGACACTAATAAAAGACTATATATATGCAGATAATTGCCATCAGGTATAAGATTTGTCATAATAAAAGACTATTTTTAGAAGAGGGACACTAATAAAAGACTATAAAATATTGCCAAGTGCCAACATGATTGATAATGTAGAAAATATTTCATATAGCTTATAACACTGTCACGTCTCCAATTTAAATGTAATCAAATTAATAATTGATAAAAAATATTGCATATATTCATAAAAATATTATAAATATGAGTAGTTATATTCAACAAATTAAATCATTCATGGACCACAAATACGTACTCTCTACGCCCCAAAATATTCCAAGAAAATGAATAAGTAATTAGTTACTCCTACAAGATCCAACCACTAAGCTTAACATAACAAACAAATATATTAATATGAGACGCAAATCCCCAGCTTTATCAAATTCATTTACCGTGATTTACTGAATTCTTGGATTACGTAATCATTTGATGATTATGACCACTAACCCTCTGACATCAAAGACCCGGCATTTAACAATATATATAGACACACACATATGCATGGTTAATAATCTATATGACAAGATAAATGACAATTGATGAAGAGAGAAAAATCTTACGTGGGACGATAATAATGACTAACACATATAATTTTTCATGCAGTGTTTAAACTTGTTATTTAAGGTGGAAGAATTTGTAGAGGGTCATAACAAAATGTGAATGGGATCTTCTGTCATTATATAGTTTTGGAGAGAGAAAACCAATGATATGACTAATGATTATCATATGAACCAAATTGTACGAAATTAGTTCTTACTTACCAATACCACGGCGGCGATGAGATTCTAAAACGGCTATAGACTTGATGTAGGACTTGCAGATCAGATAACATTTGAAGGCCCTCCTGCCTGAGGAGAAAGAAAACTTCATAGTACTGGGCAAGAGGGAACCTTGTTATAATTACTTAACCCTGCAGAAGCAGTCAAAAGCATAGTACTGGGCAAGGGCATCTAAATGAACAATGAAGACAATTGAAGCACTTCAGCTTGTGTAGAGGAATGAATAAGGATTTTATACACATGAGAGTGTCTCAGGAGAAAGAAAACTTCATTCTCCATAAAATAATTCTAATTAATAGCAGGAAAGACTAAAAAAGAAAGAACAAAGATAAGAAAATGTTTGAAGACCCAAGTTCATAAAAACAAATGCAACGATGGAATAATGAATAGGGCTGACTTAAACAAGTTAAAAGCAGAGTACCTAGTTGGGTGAGGTTCCCAGAATGAGCAGACATTTTTGCTGTGAGGGTTTGCAGTGGCGGCTAGGAAATGGAAAGTCTTTTATCACTCCAAAAAGGTCTTTAAATAATATCCGCGAAAACAATTTATAATATATTACATAAATTGGCTCAGCTCAATCCCTCGTATAAAATTGACCTTTTTTCCCAATTCTGTTAAGATCATTAAAATATTTTATTACAGGATGGAAATTCATAAATACTACTGTCTCCTTCCTAAATATAAGACTTCTTTATCTAATTTTGGAAGATTAACAATTTTAAAAAAAATTAAACTAAAATTCACTTCTAAACAAGATCTTAATTTTAGAATAAGAGGTGGTATATATTTATTGATAAAAACCTTGATGGTAAGAAATAACAACTCTGCTGTTTTTTCCCCTTTCCCAAACAAATAATCAATTAATTACTCACAACTTATATGCGTAAAATAAAATAGCTGCAAAAATGATACCATCGTGCCAACAACTTGAACACGTTACTAAATTATAATTAAACAATTATATGGAGAGAAGAAACACATGTGGCTTTCCATCTTAATTTGATTCAATGTTAGGTTTTGGACTGGTGGGGAAGTTTGGGCTTAGGGTTGTGTTTTTTTTTTCCGGCCTAACACAAGTCCATTTTATTAATATAAAAAAAGGTGGTAAAAACACAATAGTTGAAGCGGACAAATGAAAATCACTCCAATCCTAAGCAATATAACCTAACACACATCTCACAAAAACACAAAAAAAAAAAAAAAACAAACTACATCACATACTTTTTACCAATACGCAAATAATCCAATACCACTACAATCCATTTTGCCACGGCCTTTATTCCTCAACCCACATGCATATATAGGCCTTTTAAGCTTTCTGTGTCTTATATTTATTTTGAAACCTTATGTTGACATGTGGTTATACTTAATGAAATATATCCTTTCAGGAAAACAAAAAAAAAGGACTCAGGTCCTTCAAGCTAAACCTAAATAAGCTTAAATTAAAATATCCTTCTTATAAATTTGAAAAAGCCTTTCGCTTATAATTGAGTTTAACAATGATTAAATTAATGGAAATAATGTATAATTAAATACTTAAACAAGACCGACTAAAAAGAAATGTGTGGGAGAAATGGCTTACTATACATACATATCAAAGGATTCTATATATAAATTTATTATTTCTTTCCCCTCGATTAATTTCTTCTTTCGCTCTTCAGAGATTCTGATTCCAAACCTTGAGATTGTTTTCTGTGGAAACGTTATTGCAATTTTTATGGACAAACTTCATTTGATTCTTACGAAGAAAGCATTTGACATTTGAGGGATAAGATAGGAGTTAATGAGCATAATTACATGTTAATGATGCCACCTTTGAAGACAGATGCAACATCTATATAAAGCATATAAGGAGGGGAAAGAGAAATTCTTAGATGAACCTAGTCCACCACATCACTTGTGATATGTCCAATTAAAATGGACGAAGTCACATCATTTTTAATCCACCCGGAATCTTACATGGCACTATGTCGCTGCGACAGCCACTGGCACCGCAACCATGATCATTTCTGAGAAGAATCATCGAGAGATCTGCAAAAGGATGGCGTTTTTCTATACAGTGGAGGGACTTCAATATTCCAAAACACCTTGAGATTGAAATGTTGAATCTACAGGGGTGGGATGCAGAGCTTCAAGTGAAAGGATTATGTAAGTAAGACCTTCACCTTGATGAATGAAAAGGAAGAGATATAATATGGAGTAAGAGATAGGGGGTTCAGATAAGGAAAAAAACAGAGAGGGAGAGAAAGGGGTGTAGAGTCGTAGAGACGAAAAGGAGGGAGATTTTTGTTTTTTGGGAAATCACTCCCAGGTCCCAAGGACCAAAGAAAATAACAGGAAAATCCCTTTGAAAAGTCAAACATCTTTCTGTGATTATTTCCCAAAGTCAAATGACAAAGTTGCCCTTAGTTCATCGTCATTTTATAGTTGACAACTTCATCAGTTATTTTCACAACATATTTTTATGCAATAAGTTAATTTCAAGTTTGTCAGATCTTTACATTCACAACTGTCATTGCGTGTTATAACAACTGCTTTAGTGATTTTTTACACATTCTTTTTGTTGCCTAACTGAAATGACCTTTCCCAAATCTCCAAATATGACAACTGCATATGCCCTATTTACAACATGTTTAGTCTTTTTTACAATATATTTTTCAGGTCACAATGAAACTACCTTTTTAACAACTATTCATCACTACAAATTGCTTAATTTATAACTCGTTAAGCGTGTTTTCACAATATGTTGAGAGTCATTTTAGCAACTTCTTTCTCATGTATGAATGAAACTACCTTTTTACACATCTCCAAGTTCAGCACTGAAAATTCCTCAGTTTACAACTGAAAATGCTTTTGTTCACATCTCCAAGTTTAATACGGCAAGTTGCTCAGTTTACAACTTCTAACACTTGTTTTTACAATATATTGAGTCATTTTTCTAGTTACTTTTCCATGCCTAACTGAAATGACAAGTTTCAAAACTCCAACTTCCACAACTGCAAATTACTTTTTTAACAGCTGATGATGTTTGCTTTTACAACATCATGAGTCATTTTTACAACTGTTTCATGCTTGACTGAAATGACAAGTTGCACAACTCCAACTTTCACAACTGCATGAGTTATTCCCGTAGGGTATGTCACAAAAGCTGAATTGGTTTTTAACAACTTCTTTTGTCGTTTTTTTACAAGTGCATGAGTCATATTGCATTTCATCTTCTCCACCATTTAAAAACTTCCCCTCACATGTAAAAACGGAATAGATTATTCCCTGAACTAGTTCCCATCTTTCATGACACTATGCAACATGAACTTCGTATTAACAACTGCCACATCAATATTAACAACTACAAATGCACATATTAAAAACACTTTAATAACACTTTTTCTAATATCATATCAGCATTTTATAATCAAAGAAACCACAATCACATTCAATTATCCCTCCTTAAAACAAAGCCATCCCTTTGTTACCTTGTTCAAAAATAGAGCATTCCCTCTATTATATTACCCAAAACCAGAGTATAGGTTATGTATTGATAACTACAACAGCCATATTAACAACTACAAGTACATGAATTAATAACACTATGAAATATTGAAATTAAATTTGTTTTTTTTGGAAATGGAATGATAGAATTAGTTGAAGATGTTTATTGTGGGGCCATTTGAGCCATTATTAACTTAGGGGCATGGAAGTAATTTGACCCAATTATTAAATCCAATTTTAGTTCATGTGGCCTGATTAATAATTTGTTAAGTTTAGTTACTTAAATTAGAATTTGGGTATTTCAAATGGTTTTTAAGAATATTTTCCTGAATAATAAATTTTAGTGACCAATAAAAAATACCCTAGAAGTTATATCCAATGTTAAAATATACTCAGAAATTTTTTGTAGTACCCATAAACATTACAAATCAAAGAAAAAAATGCACGTTCATTAATATAGACTAATTTCCATTGCTTTTGTTGTTAGACCCATACTTTCTTTAAAAAAACCAAAAAAATAAAAAACCTTTCAATGTTATAGTTTTGAGGGAAAGCATTTGGCCTATAAAACCTGTTAGATCTCATGTTTTGATTATAACAAAGAATGGTATGAAAGAGATTTGATTAATAAATAAGTTTGAACAAAGTAATAACAGAGAAAAGCATTACTTGAAGTAAGCATTGGAGTAATGAAGAAAGGCCAAGAGAAAAAGCTGAGAAACTTGATCAGAAGCAATTTTTCTAAGGCATTACTCGAGTATGTACTTGAGTAATGAGACAAAACTTGAAGTAACCAGAGACACCTTCTAGTAACATGCTAACGTTACTCAAGTGAGTACTCGAGTAATAGTGTAAATATTTTCAAGTTGCTCTCGGCCTGCCAATGTTACTCGAGTAGCTACTCGAGTAACCAGGTAAATAACTTGGAGTTGCTCTCGTCCTGCCAACGTTACTCGAGGAGCTACTCGAGTAACTATGTAAAAGTTTTCCAGTTGCTCTCGGCCTGCCAATGATACTCGAGTATGTACTCGAGTATTCTGTTTCAGAAAATGTGTTGCTCTCGGCATTTTGGACCACTCGAGTAGCTACTCGAGTAACTCATTGAGGTAAGTAAAAACTTGAAGGTAGTACTCCAATAACTTAATCTATTTCTTATCATACTTTCCTCGAGTCATTACTATAGTATGCAAGTATTTTATTATTCACTTTAAGTGGATTACTCGAGTATGCAGTGTTATGTTTGAAGGAAAACCTCAAGTCATTACACGAGTAAGTGATGTACAAAAAGTAAGTTTACTCGAGTATGTACTCGAGTAACAAGGCAATCAAACTTGAAGTGCTCTCGGCCTTGAAATCCTGCAAACATTACTGGAGTAGAGCATCGAGTAACCAAAAGTTTATTGGAAGGTTTACTCGAGTTGGTACCCGAGTAACCTGTGAAGAAAAGAATGCATTACTCGAGTAGGTACCCGAGTAAACATGCATTTCCAAAGGTTTGAAATTTAGTTATTCCATGCACTACCCGAGTAATCTTATATTTGTGTATTAACTTGCAGTTCATCAAAGTTTTCCCGATGATACTTGAGTAAGTACTCGAGTAAATTTTAATTGATACTCGAGTAGCTACTCGAGTATGGAAACCCATAAACTTAGAAATCATTCTAACTTTCATTGATTTGTTTCCTATATGATTAACCTTTCATTGTATTAGTATTCTTAGCATATCTACAGATAAACAATGAAGAGATCTTTCCAAATAAGGAAAGTTAAATGCAACGTTTCAAATGTCAACGACCGCTACCTAACGCAAACGTATTTCTTTCAAATACAGGAAAAGTCAATGATGGCTGCTCACGCTTCAATGGGCATGAAGAAATATGTTCCAGCAATCATTACCAACGTCTCTATATATATGGGAACATCCAAACAGAGAAAAACAACAAGAACACACACACGAACGTATTATCAAGTTCATTGCTCTGTTTTGCATTATACTTGTAATTCTATGCTTCAGTGATTCTTATTCACTCTGTGAGAGAGATATTTCATTCAAACTCAATATTTGTTATTGAGATAACTTAAGGTTGTGGAACCTTGAGTTGGGATTGGATTACAACTTGTAAGGGGGAGCGAGTGTCCAGGTGAAGGAACTTGCTTGTACTGAGGTGCCAAGAACCCACTGAATCTTGGAAGTTATAGTGAAACTCTCAGAGAAGCTCTGAGGACTGGACGTAGGTCAAAGTGGTTGTGACCGAACCAGTATAACTCTCGGTGTACACTTCGGTGATATTTCTCCTTACTCCTTACTGTTTTAATTTCACTGTTAAATTTTATATTTGCAACGAAATATTTAGTATCACCCAATTCACCCCCCCTCTTGGATGAAACACTTGCTCTAACATTTGGTATCAGAGCGTAGGTCTTCTTGTTAAGGTATAACAACCTAAGAAGAATCCAATGGCAAGCATGGGTGAAGGAATTCTTCCCGACGGAGCATCCATCACGAGACCTCCAGGTTTCAGTGGCGAACACTTTTCTTTCTGGAAAGCAAAGTTCAGAGTATTCATGATGGCTACTGAATATGGGCTGTGGGATGTGATTGAGAGTGGAAACTATCAACCTACAAAGATTGTAGAGTCTTAGAAAATTCCCAAGACGCCAGCGGAATTTGATGAGAATGACAAGAAAATTATCACTCTCAACAGTAAGGCAATTCTGATGTTACAATGTGCGTTAAGTCAAAGCGGGTACTTCAGAATTTGCACACTTGCAACAGCAAAGGAAATGTGGGAAGCTCTGGAAATAGCTCATGAAGGAACTTTGGGAATAAAGGAGAATCGGATCAACACCTTGGTCACTGAATTCGATCTACTTCGAATGAAATCAGGTGAATCAATATCTGAATGTGAACTTAGATATACTCATCTTGTTAATCAACTTGCAGCACTTTGAAAAGTTTATGATAAGCATACCCAAGTACGAAAGTTTTTGAATATTCTTTCTAAAGAGTGGGAGGCCAAAGTCACTACAATAGAAGAAGCAAAAGGATAATCAATGAGATCAGTTGCTTCTCTATTTGGAAGCCTTTCTGAATATGAAAGCAAACTAAAGTTCAAACGGGAACTAGATGACATCGGTGACAAGAAAAAGAAAGGCCTAGCACTAAAAGCAAAAGAAGAAAATCAAGATGAGGATGAGGAATTTGACGATGACGAAATGGGTCTAATCATAAAATGATTCAGAAAGTTCTACAAGAAAGGTCAAGGCTTCAAACACTTTCAAAAAGGAGGAACTACCAGCAAAGATCATATCATTTGCTACGAATGTGGAAAACCAGGACATATCAAATCATAATGTCCAGAACTGAATCAAAAGAGCAAAGAGAAGAGAAAAGGCAAATTCTTTAACAAAAAGAAGGCCTTTGTATCTGCTATATGGGGAGATAGTTCATCTGATGAAGAAAGTGATGAAGAAGAAGTAGCCAATATATGTCTTGTTGCTCAAGAAGAGACAGAAGAAGAGGTAAATGATTCTGATCCTACCTATGATGAATTACTCTCTGAATATATATGGTTTACATTCTGAATTCATCAAAATAGTTAAAGAATTAATTGTTTTCAAAAAGAAAAACAAAGTTCTTGAAATTGAACTTAAAGAAAGCTTAGAAAAGAATTGTGAAAATTGTTCTTCTTTGAAAAAGAAAAACACTGATCTCACAAAAACTCTTGAAAAATTTACTAAAGGAAGGGAGATGCTAAGTGTGATTTTAAAAGATCAACAAGTTGTAAATGACCGATCTGGTATTGGATATGATCCAAAATCAGATAAAAGGAAAGGTAGAAAGAAAGTAGGAGGTAAGTCATATTTGAATTATTTCCAACATTATGTGCATATATCAAATCCTTTTGCATTATGTAATTACTGTAATAGAAAAGGTCATTATACTTCTTCATGCATTCATAAGAAGAAAGGAAATATAGGAACCTACAAATGGGTACCTAAAGGCTCATATGTTCAGAAAATCATTTGTACTAGCCCAAAAGGACCCAAAAAGATGTGGGTACCTAAGACTTAATCATTTGATTGCAGATATGTCTTAAAGCATCCAAAAATAATAAGTGGTACATAGACAGTGGATGCTCTAGACATGTGACCGGGGATTTCGAAAGTTTTACCACATTGCAACCTAAGGAAGGTGGAAAGGTAAAATTTGGAGGAAATCAAATCGGAAGGATAGTAGGAATTGGTGAAATAAAAAATGACAAAGGCATACAAGTCAAAGACGTATACTATGTCGAAGGATTATGCCATAATTTGCTGAGTGTAAGTCAAAGTGCAGAAAAAAACAACTGGGTAATATTTGACTCAGAGGAATGTCTAATTATCAACAAAGATGACTTACTACTTGATAAGAAGAATATCAAGGCTAAGCTCAGAGCAAAAAGGGAAGGTAACTGCTATACTTTAGATATTAGTAGAAATGAATATGAAAATTATTTTCTAAGTAATACTAATGAAAGTTGGCTATGGCATAAGAGATTGGCTCATGTTAATATACATCAATTAGGCAAATTACTCAAAAAGGATTTAGTTCTTGGATTACCCAAAGTAAATTTAAAAAATGACTTGATTTGTAACGCATGTCAAAAGGGTAAACAAACTAAATCATCTTTCAAATTGAAAAATGAGATTTCAACAAATAGACCACTACAATTATTACATATGGATTTAGTTGGTCCAGCAAGAGTAAAAAGCCTTGGTGGCAACTTATATTCATTGGTCATTGTTGATGATTTTTCTAGATTTACATGGGTAATTTTTCTATCGTCGAAAGATGAAACCTTTGAAGAATTTATTGTTTTTGCCAAGAAAGTGCAAAATGAGAAAGGTATGTCTATTGCAGATATTAGGACCGATCATGGTAGAGAATTTGAAAATCAAGCTTTTGAAGAATATTGTGATACTAATGGCATTGATCACAATTTCTCTGCTCCAAGGACGCCTCAACAAAATGGAGTTGTTGAACGCAAGAATAGAGTGTTCACTGAAATGGCTAGAGCAATGTTGAATGAAAAGAATGTGTCTCAAGTGTTTTGGGCTGATGCTATGAGTACAGCATGCTACATTTCAAATAGAGCCTATATCAGAACAAAACTTGGAAAGACACCATACGAGCTGTACAAAGAAAGAAAGCCAAACATTGCTCATCTACACATCTTCTGTTGTAAGTGTTTCATTCATAATAATGGTAAAGATAACTTAGGAAAATTTGATCCTAAAACTGATGAAGGAATTTTCCTAGGATATTCTAACCGAAGTAAAGCATATAGAGTTTTCAATAAAAGAACATGTGTTGTTGAAGAATCAATTCATATTGTATTTGATGAATTTGAATCCTCTGACAAAACCATTGATGAAGAACAGGAAGTTGTTTTAAATCAAGAAAATAGTGAATCTATTTCTAAGTCTCTTATTCCAGAAGTTGATGAAACTAAGGAAGAAGAGCAATCTCTAGGTCAACCTAAAGCCTGGAAATACAATAGAAGTCATCCCTTATATCAAGTCATAGGAGATGTGAATGAAGGGATCAAAACTAGAAATAAAGTTTTCAATGAAGTAAGTTTTTCTGCATTCATTTCTGAGATTGAATCTTCTAACATTGATGAAGCCCTGTCAGACAATGATTGGGTTATAGCAATGCAAGAAGAACTAAATCAATTTGAAAGAAATCAAGTTTGGGATTTGGTACCCCGACCCAAGGATCATCCAATCATTGGAACTAAATGGGTATTCAAGAACAAACTCGATGAATCCGTAGTTATTGTTAGAAACAAGGCAAGGTTGGTGGCCAAAGGCTATAATCAAGAAGAAGGGATTGATTATGAGGAAACATATGCTCCAGTGGCTAGATTGGAAGCAATACGCGTACTCTTAGCTTTTACATGCATCAAAGGATTCAAACTCTATCTAATGGATGTAAAAAGTGCATTTCTATATGGTTACATCATGGAAGAAGTCTACGTAGAACAACCTCCAAGTTTTGAGGATGTTACTAAACCTGACCATGTTTTTAAACTCAAAAAAGGCTTTATATAGTTTAAAACAAGCTCTTAGAGCATGGTATGAAAGGCTCAGTAAGTTTCTTATTGATCAAGGTTTTGTACGGGGAAAAGTTGACACAACACTCTTTATAAAATGAAAACATAATGATATTTTAATTGTTCAAATATATGTTGATGATATTGTTTTCGGTGCTACTAATGAATCTCTGTGTAAGGAATTTTCTGAGATAATGCAGGGAGAATTTGAGATGTCAATGATGGGAGAATTGAATTTCTTTCTTGGTTTGCAAATCAAACAAAGAAAGAATGGAATCTTCATATCTCAAACAAAATACTTAAAAGAGCTGTTGAAGAAGTATAGAATGGATGAAGCAAATGGCTCAGACACGCCTATGAGCTCAACTACATTGCTTGATGCTGATGTCAAAGGGAAAGACTACAACATCACAAAATATAGAGGAATGATTGGATCATTACTCTATCTTACGGCAAGTAGACCAGACATTCAATTCAGTATTGGCATATGTGCAAGATATCAATCAGCACCAAAGGAATCTCATGCCGAAATGGTCAAACGAATCTTTAGATACCTTGTAGACACACCAGAATTGGGTCTGTGGTATCCCAAAGGAAGAAGTGAATATCTAGTTGTATATTCAGATTCTGATCATGGAGGATACAAAATAGACAGAAAGAGTACCAGCGGACAAGGACAATTTCTTGGAGGATCACTTGTCTCATGGTTCAGCAAGAAACAAAATACAGTGTCTCTTTCGTCAACGGAAGCCAAATATGTTGCATTCTCAAGTTGTTGTGCACAAGTGATATGGTTAAAACAACAACTACAAGATCTTGGTATTTATCTCAAAGAAATACCAATCTATTGTGACAATACTAGTACGATAAGCTTGGTAAAAAATCTAGTTCAACATTCTAGAACCAAGCATATCGATGTCAGACATCACTTTATCAGAGATCATGTCCAAAAGAAAGATGTGAAAGTGATATTTGTAACCCCCTGCCGTAATTATATCCGAAATACGCAATTAAAATGAAATAGAGACCATAAGAAACAAAACTTATTTAAATTCCCATCTTCACGATAGGGTTTTCACAAATCACTTTCGAAATCTAATTAACCTGGTCTCATATTCAATTTCGAATACAATTACATCACGCGGAATATCACATTTAAACAAATATCAGAGTGTATAACAATAACTTCCCGGCAACCCCCGGGTTCATACCTTTACATAGAATTCATAGGGCACATTCGCCCTTTACAATTTCAACATGGGGATTACACAAATCCTCTCAAATACATCTACAAATATCATATCCAAACATATTTCAATCCGTACATATCCAAATCTAAATCCAAATATACATAATACTCCCAACTATGATAACCAACTACCAACTCAAATATTCCGAAGGAAGCCTCGTCGCCCCTGGTTGCTTGCCTCCATCCTCGATCCACCTACCCTGTCTAAAATGTTGGTAGGGGAGGGTGAGATTCGAGAGAATCTCAGTAGGAAACAGATACCTATATGCATGTATGATATGTGTTTAATGCATGACATGCTTGCAATACAAAACTCATGTTCACACAATGACATATCTGCGTGCTCAATGTTTCAACAACATACTCATGGCCATAGCATAACTAGAAACAGAGCTACAATCATTCATACATGTTTCACATAATCCAGCAAAGCAATACATGCATCAATACACAAACACAACATCAAAGCATGCAAGAGAGGTAAGTTCCCTACCCTTTTCTTTCCACGTATGCTCCAGCTCCGCTTACTTGCGATCCAAATGAATACTGAACCCTATAAACCAAATCAAGGATATAGGGTCAATCTCAATTCCAAATCCTTACTTTTATATCACTTAAAGTTGGTTACCATTCACACCCTTTAGGTGGCTAAAATAAGCTCAATGAAAGCTTAAAGGATTGGGACGTACTAGGTTGGAAATCATCTTTCAAAATCACAAATTGCTGAAAATTGGGTTTTGGCTGCAGCCAAGAATTCTCTGGCTGCAGCCAAAAATGGCTAAAAACGTCACAGAAACATTTTGGCTGCAGCCAAGAATTTCTGGCTGCGGCCAGGACACACACAGAAAGTTTTGCGCTGGAGCCAGAATTTTCTGCTGCATCCAAGGCAACTTTGAAAATTCATAACTAATTCCACAAAAATCGAAATGAGGTGATCCCAAAGCCAAATGAAATACTTTTAAGTCCTCTTCATAGGAAAAATATGGCTCATTACTGGAAATCACCACACAAATCCAGATTTACACAAACTTGCCTTGCTGTTCCAGATTTGCACCCAGTTTCGACATCAAACTTTGGGCAAACATAAATCTCAGTTCACAAAATGAAATGACACAATTTATATGTCCATTTTAAAGCTTAAGATGTGAACTTCAAGACTGGAAAGTTTCAGAAATTTTAGAGACCATTTGGTCATTCAAAACGCTCACACAAACTGAATGCCCAGAAAAGAACTTCAATGGACAGATTTCCAAATTTGCACAATTGGCTTCCAATGGTCCAATTTTCATATCAAACATCATTCTCACACAAAATTTCACAAGGAATCCATTGGAAACACCAAAACAACCAAATTCACATTATATTGACATGTTTTACCAACATTCACAACATGTCATCACAAATCACAACACAAATACCACATTGCCATTCTTTTCATTTAAAGTTCTCAAATCAATTCCAATGACCAAATACCACAACAAAACACCATTTTCAACACAAAACACATGACAATTCATGCATTTCACAATTCCACCAAAATCAGGGCAAAAACCAAAATTCACAATACTCATCCACAAATCACAAAACTTAGATCAAAAGGTTTCAAATACTCACCTCTTCCTCTTTTCCAAACCAATTCTTTGATTCTCCATCTTTCCAAATTTCCTCAAGCCATCAAACACCACCAATCAAGAATCTAAAACCATAGAGATGAAGCTCTCATCACTATGAACAACTTTAGTGAAGAGGATTTAAGCTAAAGAGGACCATAAACCAACCAAAACTCACCTTATTCTTTTCTCTTTCCTCCTCCTTGCTAGGCGAAAATGGAGTATGAGAAGAGAGAGAGATGAAGATGAAGATGATGAAGAGTGTTCAGTTTTTTGGGATGCCACGACGTCCAACTAAAGAGAGGAGAGAAAATGAGTTGAATATTTGACCAAAATCCAAGGGCTCACAAAGTGCCAAGTGTCACCATCTTGACACACATCCCATGAGCTCACATGAGCACAACCACATGGGATTCCACCCTTTGATCTCTACACAAATCAATCTCAACCATTGATCTTGAAGTTACCAATGAGTTTCCTCTTCGGTAACCGATCAATTGGTCGATAACTTTACCGTTTAGCCCCTGATTTAGGTAATTCTCATTGAATCACCACCAAACACTTCATATCGTTTCATTTAGCCACAATATGCGCCTTCCCTCTATTTTAAGTCAATTTAGATGTTAATCCATAATTGAGCTTAAATACAGGGTTTCTGGCGCTGCTCACAGCACATACGAATCACATCGGGTGCCAAATCACACCATAATCTCCAAAAGGGTTTATTTATCACTAACCATTTCCACTTTTGGAGTCATTATCCCTTAATCACAATTTGGGATCTTGCTAAACCGGGGCTTAGTAATCCACTAATCTCAGGCTCATTCTCTAGCCTCAAGTCTCAGAATTCGGGATATTACAATATTCATTCCTACTCACCTTCAACTAGCTGATATTTTCACAAAACCCCTTGCAAAAGATCAATTTCTATACATTAGAATAGAATTGGGAATGGTAAATCCCAATGAGTTGTAAGTTATTTACGTTTCTCATAATATTAGATGAAGTCATTTGATAATGTTTTGATGATTATTAATTTAAGCATCGGAGTGTATAGAAAATTGTTTTGTAGGAAGGTAGAAATTCTATTTTGAGAAACAAAAATAGAGGTTATCAGAGGACACATTTACTGGAGTACCAACTTGAAGTTATGACTAACAGAGAAGCATTACCTGAGGAACAACTTGAAGTAAAGTAGCACTTTACTCGAGTATGTACTCGAGTAATGGACTTCAAAACTGGAAGTAACGGATCAAGTTACTTGGAATTTAAATCTAACGGTTCAGTTACAAAGAAATGAAGAGTTAGAAGTTGAAAAGACAGGTTACCCGAGGCAAGCCTCGAGTAAAGTTGAAGCTTACTCGAGTAAGGACTCGAGTAACTGCAAGTCCAGATTTTCAAAATGATGAAAAACTACTCAAATCTGCTCACATTTGGTTATAAATGATGGAGGGATCATACATGGATAATTACAATATTATTCATGCCAGGTATGCAATTTAAATGAATTATTTTAGAGATTTTCTGTATGTTCACTCGAGTAAACATGAAGTTTACTCGAGTAAGGCCTCGAGTAACATCGGGTTTTAGGTTTTTATCTGTCGCAAACTCGGTCATTTCCACAAAATCTCCTCGAGTAAATCACTATACACTCTCACAAAAACTTTTCACAATCGATTCCTTGCATCATTTTCGTCAAAACCCAACAGATTTCAACCCCAAAAACTTCCTATTTTGCTCAGATTCTCAGTGCCCTAACTCGCGACTGTGACTCTGTCTTTTCTGAGTTTTCCAAATTTCTGTGTTTCAAGATGGTTAGAACCAAGAATCTCAATTTCACAGATTCCTCTGAATCACAACAACATCCTGATCCTCTTTCTTCTCCTCCCACAAAGAGAAGGAAACTTACTGTGAGATCAAAAGCCAAAATCCAACCTCAATCAAAACCAAAAGGGGTTGTGATCAAAGAGCCTATAGCTACGAGGGCTCAATCCAAAAAGAGTACCTCTACCGGGAAAGGCAAGAGTGCCAAATCTCCCTCACCTCCTCCCTCTGATTCCCCTACCCCCTCTTTCACACCAGAGTCTACTAAAAAGCCAAAGTATGACAAGAATGTAGCTAAGGCGATGGCAAGCATACTAGATCAAATGGAGAAGGGGCAGTCTTCCAAGAAATCCAAATTGCTAGAAGAGGAGATCACCAACCCTCCAAAGGGATTCAATGTCAACAAGTTGGTGGAGTCTCCAAAGTATCTATCTTAGTTTTCCAGAAGGAAGGTGTGCAAGACACATTATGTGGACCTCAAGTTACTTCAGGAGGTATTGAAGCATGACCTTAGTCCATATCTAGATCCTTTTATGCCTTGGCTATCCATTAGATTACCTTTCTGTACAAAAGTGATCACACATTTTTATTGTAATCTTGAGATCCTAGATGAGCCAAACAGAACCTCAGCTGAGGAAGAGATGACCACCATAGTGAGAGGCCAAAAGATCCTCATATCACCCTCAAGGATAAACATATGGTTAGGGATAGAGAACCCCCCATATGATATTTACTCCCAACTTGAACCAAACCAAATATTCTCTATCCTTAAACCCGGTGAGTTATTTGGTCCTTTAAATTTCAAACCGAGTGATATGTGTGATCATCACAGGGTTCTATGGTGCATCTACTCTAGATCCCTAGTGAACAAGGCCAACAACTACACCCACTTCTCTGATAGGGACTTTAGGTGGTTTGCTTCACTTCTCCTGAAGGAACAGAAGGACTTGGGGGAGTATATCTTTTCTGAGATGAAAAGATACAGAATGGATGGGAAGGCTACCACACCAATGCCATATCCTCAGATCGTATCACTTATTTGAAGGAGAATAAGATATGGTATTTGGATAGCAAGGAGCCTATTGAGAGGATGACTCCGGTTGGGAGAAATCAGATTGGGAAGCTCAATATTGACATCCCTCTTAAAGGCCCTCTGGAGTCTGGGTCAAAGAAGAAGAAGAAGACTGAGGCTGAGACTAGCAAGTTGGATGACACTCAGTCATCGGCTCCAGCTGCCACCACATCATCACCCTCCTTTCTCAATGCCACACTTCAGCATTTCATGGAGAACATGATCAGAGGATTCCATGTGGATATCGCCAACGCAAATGCTGAACTGATAACCAATATGAACTACAAAATGGCAGAGTTGGTTGAGAAAATGGATAAGAGGCACGAGGAGTTGCTAGCTGAGCAACGTGCCCAGGGTGAGATACTGAGATTAATTCTGGCACGATTGGACTCATTGGGTCCCGGACCTTCTACCGGTTCATCTTCTTCTGCACCTCCACCTCCAGAGAACCCTCCCTCTGATACTCCTCTCACTGAGGATGAACCCTCTATTCCTCTGGTCTCTAGTCCACCTAAGCTTCAAGCCAAAGACATCCTTTATTCAGTGGATGATCCCGAAACTAATGAGACCACTCATATCATCATTGATGATTGACCACCCAAACCTCAGCCTGAACCCGCTCCTAAACCTATTCTATCTCCTACCTACACTGAGGAAATATCTCCCTCCTCCTCCTCTGATCATCATACTCTAGAGGTTGAGACCACTCCAGAGGTTGAGACTACTATGGTTGTCTTCCAACCTTCTCCTATTCCTCCCAAAGATGATATTCACATCCCTCTACTTCATTTTCCTGAACCAGTTTCTTCTAGCTCTTTTGACTCTTCTAGTTTAGATGGTGGCATGGTTTATCCAGTGAAGCCCATTTCCATGGTCAAGCCTTCCAATCCTCCTCTTGAATGATGAACACAAAAAGGGGGAGAAGAACTTAAGAGTGATTTTGTGGAGTGCCTATGTTTGTTTTAGGGATATATGGGTGTATATGGGATTTAGGGAGTTTTTGAACTTGTTAAGCTTTCTATCTTGTTATCTTGTAATACAATTTTTAAGTTCAATGCAAGTTTATTTAAGTTATGATTTCATTTCAAGTTCATTCAAGTTTTTTAAATTATGTTGGACTAATAAGTTTGTTGTATATGCAAGGTGTATGTTATGATTTCATTTTCTTTTAATAAGTTTTTCAAAATAATCTTTGAATACAAGAAGCATTTAATTGAGAATTCAATTTGAAAAACCTTGTTCAAAATCACCAAGTTTTGTCATCATCAAAAAGGGGAAGAATGTTAGATCTCATGTTTTGATGATAACAAAGAATGGTATGAAAGAGATTTGATTAATAAATAAGTTTGAACAAAGTAATAACAGAGAAAAGCATTACTTGAAGTAAGCATTGGAGTAATGAAGAAAGGCCAAGAGAAAAAGCTGAGAAACTTGATCAGAAGCAATTTTTCTAAGGCATTACTCGAGTATGTACTTGAGTAATGAGACAAAACTTGAAGTAACCAGAGACACCTTCTAGTAACATGCTAACGTTACTCGAGTGAGTACTCGAGTAATAGTGTAAATATTTTCAAGTTGCTCTCGGCCTGCCAATGTTACTCGAGTAGCTACTCGAGTAACCAGATAAATAACTTGGAGTTGCTCTCGTCCTGCCAATGTTACTCGAGGAGCTACTCGAGTAACTATGTAAAAGTTTTCCAGTTGCTCTCGGCCTGCCAATGATACTCGAGTATGTACTCGAGTATTCTATTTCAGAAAATGTGTTGCCCTCGGCATTTTGGACCACTGCCAATGTTACTCGAGTAACTCATTGAGGTAAGTAAAAACTTGAAGGTAGTACTCCAATAACTTAATCTATTTCTTATCATACTTTCCTCGAGTCATTACTATAGTATGCAAGTATTTTATGATTCACTTTAAGTGGATTACTCGAGTATGCAGTGTTATGTTTGAAGGAAAACCTCAAGTCATTACCCGAGTAAGTGATGTACAAAAGGTAAGTTTACTCGAGTAACAAGGCAATCAAACTTGAAGTGCTCTCGGCCTTGAAATCCTGCAAACATTACTGGAGTAGAGCATCGAGTAACCAAAAGTTTATTGGAAGGTTTACTCGAGTTGGTACCCGAGTAACCTATGAAGAAAAGAATGCATTACTCGAGTAGGTACCCGAGTAAACATGCATTTCCAAAGGTTTGAAATTTAGTTATTCCATGCACTATCCGAGTAATCTTATATTTGTGTATTAACTTGCAGTTCATCAAAGTTTTCCCGATGATACTCGAGTAAGTACTCGAGTAAATTTTAATTGATACTCGAGTAGCTACTCGAGTATGGAAACCTAGAAACTTAGAAATCATTCTAAATTTCATTGATTTGTTTCCTATATGATTAACCTTTCATTGTATTAGTATTCTTAGCATATCTACAGATAAACAATGAAGAGATCTTTCCAAATAAGGAAAGTTAAATGCAACGTTTCAAATGTCAACGACCGCTACCTAACGCAAACGTATTTCTTTCAAATACTGGAAAAGTCAATGATGGCTGTGCACGCTCCAACGGGCATGAAGAAATATGTTCCAACAATCATTACCAACGTATCTATATATATGGGAACATCTAAACAGAGAAAAAGAACAAGAACACACACACGAACGTATTATCAAGTTCATTGCTCTGTTTTGCATTATACTTGTAATTCTATGCTTCAGTGATTCTTATTCACTCTGTGAGAGAGATATTTCATTCAAACTCAATATTTGTTATTGAGATAACTTAAGGTTGTGGAACCTTGAGTTGGGATTGGATTACCACTTGTAAGGGGGAGCGAGTGTCCAGGTGAAGGAACTTGCTTGTACTGAGGTGCCAAGAACCCACTGAATCTTGGAAGTTATAGTAAAACTCTCAGAGAAGCTCTGAGGACTGGACGTAGATCAAAGTGGTTGTGACCGAACCAGTATAACTCTCGGTGTACACTTCGGTGATATTTCTCCTTACTCCTTACTGTTTTAATTTCACTGTTAAATTTTATATTTGCAACGAAATATTTAGTATCACCCAATTCACCCCCTCTTGGGTGAAACACTTACTCTAACAAAACCAATAGTAGGGTTACATGAATTCTAGCTTTATAATGCCCACTTTACGTACTGAGGCTGTAGTTTACATTAAAATGGCAACTACGGCTTCTGCATTACCAAAGTAGAAATGCTGCGAATGAATTATTAGGAGACATTTGAAAATGTAAACGCAAAGCCAGCATTCTTGTCTCTTGCTCTCTGGGCCTTCCACGAGTCAATACCTACCACTCAATGCAAATCGGGCCCTTGAGTTAGCACTGTCTAGCTTTAGTGGTGTGTGTAAAGTTCGTTGAAGTGGGGCAGAAAACTAAATATCTTATTGATAGTAATGGTTAGAATCCATAATTTACAATGTTCTCCTGGCCCCTATTATATACAAGCACATAATTGAGCTTAAGTAGCTTTAAGGCCCAAAGGCAACAGACTGAACATACCCTAAACTACAAAATATTTTACAAACCAATCATGCTAGCTACACGAGAATTACAATGTCAATATTCCCCCTCAAGTTTGGGCTGATACAAGTTTACAGTTTCTAAGTTGCCAAGTAATCTGATTTGATCATCTTTTCCTACAGCTTTAGTTAATATAAGTCCACCTCTTAATCCTTTGACCACACATGTTCTAGCTTGATCAAATCAGATTCAACATCTTCTGGATGAAATGACAGTCTATCTCAACATGTTTTGTCCTCTCGTAGAACACCGGATTGTCACTATACGGATTGCTGCTTTACTATGGCAGTGTACCAGCAATGCCTCATTCTAATGAATCCCAAGGTCTCTCAAAATTCCATCTTCCCACACAACTTTAGAAACAATGGACCCCAACGCTCTATACTTAACTTTGGTATATGACTTTACAACAATTTCTTGCTTCTTAGTCTTCCACTTAATGAGTGAATTGCCAAGCTTGAGTAACTAACTTGTTCCTAATCTCCTAGTCGTCCTACAAGCTGCCCAATCAGAATCTTAAAAGCATGAGTGTCAAATCATCGCTTGAGCTTAGTAGCACCCCAAGTTCTATACTCCGCTTAAGGTATCTGATCACATCAAGAGCCACTGCCATATGTGCTTTCATTGGCATTTGCATAAACTGACTCAAGCGCTATACAGGGAATGAAATATCAAGTTTCATAATCGCCAAACAAATCAACCTACCTATGAGCCTTCTATATCTGTTCTTATCCTTCACCAAGTCTTCTAGCTCATTTCTTCCTTCCTCATATGCTAGCAGCCACAAAGTTTTTTCCCATTTAAAATATACAGGCAACAACCCAATTTGCTTTACTAACGTGTTCAGTTGACCAATTGACTGAAACTTTAGTAATGTAAACTCACACATAAAGTAAAGAAGCATGATTCGTCTGGGGCTAGAGCGGAGCTACATATACAGCTAGAAATAATCCATACATATAATATTTCAAATCTTTTATATATTTCATGAAAAGTCTCATGAAAAATATTCAATAAATCTCTTCCATACCTGATATTTTCTCAGACTAACATGATTGTATTATACGATGTACTAATACTTTCTCAAACGAATATTATATATATATATATAATATGAGTTAGTGTTAAACAAAGGAAAAAGATACTTAAATACCACTTGAACTTCAAAATCTTGATTTCCTAAAAACCTGAGTTGTCAATTGTTATACTCTTTTTGTCAATTCCATTACTCTTATTGTTAACAAAACTAATTTGGGATTTTGAAGTTTAAGTGGTATTTACGTGTCTTCTTCCCTTTAAACAAACTATATATTTTTCTACAATTAGAACCAGAAAAATGAGTCAAACCCATTGGTCTGGCTCGTTTAAACTCTGAATTTAAAAATCATAAGTATAAACAAACTTATGATTTTTGCCTCAGAAGAGAAAGCGGGCCTAAAAGGGCCAGCCCTGTCAAGCCAAGGGCCTAAAAGGGCTAACCTTGTTGGGCCAGAGCAAAGCCCTTTTAGGCTTGTATGTTTTTTTTTTATTTTTTAAAATTATTTTTATGACAATAATATTAATCATTTTTTATACTTTCTTAATGGTGTTGCAAATATTTAGTTGCTATTATCTTTTTTAAAATTAAGTTTCATAAGAACATCTTATGTTAATAAGGCTGTCAAGGCCATAGTGGCCTTGCATGCTTGCTGCAAAGGCCACTATGGCCTTGTAGTGACCTTGCGTGCTTGTTAAGGCCGACAATAAGGCCACAGAAAAGCCAAGGCCACTGTGGCCATGAGGAGGCTTGGCCGATGCTTCTTTAAAGAAGTGTCATAAGAGGGGCACCACTAAATCACTATTTTGTAGTAATGTCTTAAGGACAGTGTTTTTGGATGTGACTCAGATTACACGGTGTATTTGTAGGAGTTTGCCAACAGAAATTTGGTTATAACAGATGTCAAAGGATTCAAGAGATTTCATATCCCTAATAATATCTAAAATCTCTCTTTACAAATGATTGTGTGAAAAGTTCAAGCTTATAAATCCGATGAGTGAGAATAACTCAAGAGGAGTTAATTCTACCAAATTGTTATTTGACAAATTCAAGTTAACCATAAGTTCCAAGGTTCTAGTAATGTCAAATTCTCGTCCTTATTATAACTTGCTTCACATCCTAATCAGGCCATTCATTTCCCATGTAATTTAGGATGGTTACATCATCACCTAAAGCAAATTGATTGGTTGTCACCAATATGTTCGCACTATCATAGGTCATTTCCATAAGATTGCCAATGCAATGGGGTATTGAGCCACGTAAATTGTTATTCGCAAGGTCCAAAATCTGGAGTGAGTTGTGTTGGCACAGATGTATAGAAATGTTACCATCTAATATGTTATCCCACAACCTTAGAATTTGCAATTTAGGAAAAGTGTTACTAGTCCATGATGATGGTATATTTCCAAAAAAAAAAAATTATTCTCACCCAAATCTAAAATTTCCAAATACTTAAAATTTTTCAAAGTCAATGGAAGCTTCGCTTCAAGAAAGTTATTGTTCAAATGCAACCAAAGCAATGACTCGCTAATTGAGATAGGGAAAGCACTAAACAGTTTGTTGAATGAGAAATTTCTTTCTAGAAATCCAAGTGGATGGTTATCTCTCCAACAATTTGGAATTTCGCCAGAGAAATTGTTGAGAAAGATCAAGTCTTGTTAAATTTCTAAGGTGACAGAGTCCTTAAGGGATTTTTCCACTAAGAGAGTTATTTGAAAGATCTAGGTATGTAAGATGTACAAGCTAACCAAGACTTCGAGGAACGTAGCCGCTAAAAAAAATTACTTGAATGACCAAGACTTGTTAATTTACAAGTTCACTAAGACTTGGAGGAATATAGCCAAAAAAATAATTATTTGAAAGATCAAGGACACTTAGTTTTTCAAGATGCCCTACCCATGTTGGCAAATGGCCATTGACTTTATTATTAGCCATGGATAGTTCCTCAAAGTCATATTTGATGCATTCAAAAAAACCTAAGTTAACAAATGCTACTCCTTGAAGATTACTATTTTCAATAAATAGTGTTCGTAAATGACTCATGCTTTTCAAAATTTGGGACACATAAATTTCCATTGTAGTTGTGATTTGATTATTGGAGATCATATATATAGATGGCAAATTTTCACAGACTCGGAACTCCTTTTCCTTGTACCATGTCAGCCTTAGCGTTATCAACCTCTTGATCTTAGCTAAGTCAGTCGAACTCTCAAGTTGTAGGCAAAGAAGTTGAAACACAACAGAGCAAATAAGAGAACTCTTGAATGAGAGAACTTGAGAACTTTACTGCTTTGTTCTATGGTTTACAAATGAGGGGTGAGGGGGTATTTATAGGCCTCCCCCTTGTTCTAGAACTTTCCCACCTCCTTAATGGACGATGGAGATCAACTCGATCTAATGGTTTACAATCGTTCTCCAGAATGTTCTATAATATCTACAAATAATATTTAGATATTTACAAGGAGAAATCTAGAATATACAAGAGACATATATCCTTAGAATGTTCTAGAATTATCTAGCGTACGTTCCCCATATTATTCTAGAGATATCTAGTATGCTCCAGTCTCTTCTTGAGTACTCTGGGTTATCTTGAATGCTATGGAATTCTCTAGATCATCCCGGAGCCTTATAAGAGCATCCCATGAACTACTAACCTTTGTGGGTTGTAACATTCTGCCCTACCTATTTTAGTGACGCCCTTGTCATTAATGCATCTTTATAGTGGTGGAGTTGGTCTTCAAACTGCCAAATATCTTCTTAAGCTTCCCATGTCGCTTCACTCTTTGGGAGTCCCTTCCATTTGATTAAGTATTGGGTACTTGGGGTATCCATCTTCTTCGCATAACCCTATGATTAATTATCTCTTCAATTTGATGATCATAAGACTTCATCATCACAGGGGTTGCTCGTGACGATATCCCTCAAGTAGGATCATCTTGGTCCTCATGATATGGCTTTAGCATGCTAACGTGAAAGACAGGATGGATCTTCA
This sequence comes from Inga oerstediana, assembly GCA_963210345.1. Lineage (NCBI taxonomy): Eukaryota > Viridiplantae > Streptophyta > Magnoliopsida > Fabales > Fabaceae > Inga > Inga oerstediana. The sequence goes on from OY723401.1 coordinate 65,090,530, forward strand.
TATTGGCAGGAAGCTTCAGCTTGTATGAAACATTTCCTACCCTTTTCGTCACCTTATAAGGGCCTTCATATCATCGAATGAGACCCTTGTGCACCTTCCTGAAGGCTTTGAATTGTTAGGCCAGAAGCTTTACCATTATTAAGTCTCCTTCTTGAAAATCAACCGCACGCCTTCGTTTATCTATAAACTTTTTCATTCTCTTAGGAGCTTTGGTAAGTTCATCTGCTCGCTCCTGCCAAGGTTTTACCATATGAAAGGCTCCAAGGCTCTTATCTTTATAAGTACTTGCAAGAGCATAAGGAGTGATTGGTTGCTGTCCTATCACTATCTTGAACAGACTTTTGCCTATAGCCTCATTTCTCTACAAGTTGTAAGAGAATTGGACTACATCAAATAACTTTGCCTAGTCCTTCTAATTAGCACTCACAAAGTGCCTCAAATAACATCTAACAAAGTGTTTACCTGTTTAGTTTGCCCGTTGGTTTGAGGATAAAAGCTTGTTGAGAAATATAGCTTTGTTCCTAATAACTTGAATAACTCCCTCCATATTCCTAGTTAAGCAGGGATCACGATGGCTAATGATAGTTCTCGAAAGGCCCCTTACTTTACCATATTCTTGAAGAACATTTGAGATGTTCCTCCGCTGTGCAGTCAATTGGGGCTAGTATGAAGGTGGCATACTTCGAGAATCGATCCACTACCACCAGGATGAAGCCAAACCCTTCTAACTTGGGCAATACCGAGATGAAATCCATAGACACACTTTCATAAGGTTGGCTTGGTGTGGGCAAAAGTTTCAATAATCCCCCTGGTAGTTGGTTATCTACCTTGTTAAGAGCCCGATAATCGATATACAAGTACAAGGATCCATGTTCCTTCCTTTGAAATAGCACCGGTGCGCCAAAAAGTACTTTTGAAGGTCAAATGTAACTTGCATCTATCAAATCCTTTAATTGCTTCTTGAGTTCCTCTAACTCAGGTGGTGCCATACGGTATGGTCCCATGGCTAGTAGCCTTGCTCTTGGTTCCAGCTCGATCTTATGATCCATTTCCCTTTAAGGTGGGAGCTTCCTGGGTAACTCAGGTGGCATCATGTCTTGCTTTTCTTTCAAGACACTTTTGACAATTGGAGGGACTTCCTCTTTAACCTTGTCCCTCGAATCAACCATTTCAGAGTTGCCAGGTATGTTACCTCACCTTTCCTCAGTCCCTTCTTTATTTATAGGGCTGACAAATGTTAACCATTACCTATCCTCTTAGCAGGTATCAAGCAAGGAGCATTTTTTCAAGGATGCAAATTGAATTGTAGTAAGGCATAGCATAAACGTTCACCTGATTGAAGAACTTCAATCCTAGTACCACCTTAAAATCATCTATTGGAGCCACAGATAAATCCACTTTGCCACTCTAGTTGTCCAGGCAAAGCTCAACCCCTTGTGCCAGACCACAAAGTTGTTTAGGAGGTGAGTTGACCACCTTCAAACTCTCCCTTCTGGTGTCACCTTGAGACCTATCCTCTTGGCCTCCTTAGGAGTAATGAAGTTATGTGTAGCTCTAGTGTCACACATTATAGTGATGGGTTTCCCTTTTATCTTCCAATCCCATACATTAAACCCTCACACTTAGGCCCTGTTTGGTACGTGGTATTTGAGGACAGGGAGTGGGATTGGATCAGGGATTGAGTCAGAATGTGTCGTTTGGTATGAGGGACTATGGGTAACCAGGGATTGGGAATACCACGAAAGTGGGATTGCTGCAAAGCCACCTCCCCCTGGTATTGTGTTTTGAATCCCGGGATTGCAAAATTGTGTAGACAATAATACCCTTAAATAAAATATTTCTAGACAAAAATCACCCCAATCATAACCTAAAATCCCTCTCAAATATTCACTACCTCTTTTTCCCGATCACACGGTTTATTAAATAAGATTGGTAAAATCATTCCCTCCAATTAACACCTCATACCAAACATATTTTTAAAGCATCAATCCCAATCTCAATCCCAATCCTAATCCCAATCCCTATCCCTATCCCAATCCATCAAAATTCAATACCACGTACCAAACAGAGCCTTAGGGTTCTTAGGTAAGGCTTACCCTTCATAGCATTAAGAAGCCTGAGAGACCCCGTCTCTGCATTGACTTCCTCCTCAGTTTTCTCCGCCATAGCAGTTAGAATACCTAGCTTAGGGCAATCCTTCATTCAATGAGGACCTTTGCACATGAAGCACTTGAGTTGGTTATTAAAAGCCTTTCTTGATCCCTTTTGTTGGTCCTTTACGAGAATCTGTTATCACCTCCTTTGTTTACCACTTTTCCTTTGTCTCCCCCACCTTTTCTATGATTAGGTTTGCAAGGCATAGATGTGGAGGTTTCACCTTTCTCCTTCTAATAATTAGTTAAACTCTCAGCCATGACAATAGCTTCATCAACGTCCTTCACACCTCGGTGTTGCAACTCATGCTTAGCCCAGTTTTGAAGGCCGTCAATGAAATTAAAGAGAAGCTCCCTACTACTCAGGCTAAGAATCTGGAGTGTCAAGGAGGTAAAATCCCATACATATTCGGATATGATGGTCTTATGTTTTCGCTCCCTTAGCTTCTTATGGGCTTTATAGACCATGTTCTCTGGATAGAACTGCCTCTTCAGCTCCTTCTTGAATTCCTCCCAGGTGTTTATGGTACGAAGCCCTCTTTCCATGTCTACATGGTTTCTTCACCACCAAAAGCATAGCATTATCGGTAAGGAAATAAGCAGCAGTACGTACCTATGTCCCATCGTCACTCAGCCCCAAGGTCTCTGTGTAGCGTTCTATTTGCCACAGGAAGTTCTCAACTTCCTTAGCATCTCGTATGCCCTTAAATTCTTTTAGTTTGGGAAGATCCACCCTCACTTCCTCTACATTGTTGTGATGGCATCCATCACCTGTAACCCCCTGCCGTAATTATATCCGAATTACACAATTAAAGTGAAATAGAGACCAATAAGAAACAAATAACAATTTACAAACCCATCTACCAGACCGGGTTTTCACAATTACCTTTCGAAATCATTTATAAACTTGGTCTCATAATCACTTTTCGAATACAATTACTACGTGGAATATCACATTCATAATAAATCAGAGTACACAAAAATAATCCCGGCAATCCCGGTTTCCATATATTAACTCAAGCTTTATAGGGCACATTCGCCCCTAAAACCCTAAAAGTAGGGCTGCCAAGGGCAATTTCGTAATTTGACATTGAATTTGGTAATTTTGAGTCCAGAAATGGATTCCTTGGACGAAAATATGTCAGAATAGCCCTAGTCAAAATTTTGGGAAAACGTGCCATCGGGCCGGGTACGGCAGGGCCGGGGTCCCTGGGGCATTTTGGTAAATTTTCACCATAGGCTAATATAACCACAAGAAACACTATGAAAGTGTCTAAAATGATACTTGGATAGGTTATAACCTATTTCTTGTACATTTAATATTTTAGGACTGAATCGGGAGCCGAAAGTCAACACGTTTCACGAGGCGCACAAAAAGGGGTCGATAGAACTTTGAGGTAGGGACATTATCCTTCATACATTATGCCATAGTTTTATGATTGTGTGGATGCCATTGTTTGTAAATGCGCTTTATTAATCAACATGTTTTGCCCAGAGAGGGGCTAGTAGTGCTAGAAGCACTTACACTGGAGTTGGCGGAAGACCAACCGGTGCAGATTAGTGGGGCTGGGCCCTACTCATGTATACATGCAGATGATATGTTTATATTGTTCATTAATTGGTGCATACATGGCATATATCATATTTACTTTTCGCATTTTCTATGAACGATAGCATGTTTCTACTGGGATTCTTCAGAATCTCACCCCTTTTTCTAAACCGAACATCTTAGCGAGCGCCAGTGGATCAAAAGGAAAGAATGTAGACCAAGGGAAGTGACTGGCATGTGCCTCGAGGCAAATACAAAGTTCGTGGTTGTAGATAGTCTATGTCTAAAATATTTTTGGATATTTTGTAATTGTGGTGTATATTGTCACATTCTGTATGGTTGACTTTGGACTGTAAACAAATACTTTTATCAGTATATATGTACTCTTTTGTATGCCTGTGGAACTTGGTCTCTATTACTCTGTGTATATCGTCGGAGAAATCGGCTTACCTTGTGAGATTTCTCCTCTTTCTCTCTCTAAGAGCTCCCAAACGTCTCTCTCTCTTTTCAGCTGCAACTCACGACAGAAATGAGAGAAAGAAGAAGATGGGAAATATTTTAAGTCCATGATGATGTCATCTTTTATTGAAATGATGTCATAATTCCCATTTTCGGATTTTCTGGCAGATTTTCTGCCCAATCTTTGAAAAATCATAACTAATTCTAGAAAAATCGAAATAAGGTGATTCCAAAGCCAAATGAAAGATATTTAAGTCCTCTTCATAGGAAAAATATTTTCCATTACTAAAAATCACAACAAAATTCCAGAATTACATAAAACTCATCACTGCCCCAAAACAGAGTTCAGGTACCAACCACCAGAATGACAACCCAAAGGAAGTCCTCTTCGCCCTTGGCTGCTTACTCCATCATCGATCTACTACCCTGTTTGAAAGGTTAGTAGGGGAGAGTGAGATTCTAGAGAATCTCAGTAGGATAACAATATCAATATGCATGTATGATAGATGTTTAATGCATGACATGCTTGCACCACACAACTCATGATAACACAATGACAATTTGCAAGCTCAATGCTTCGAACAATATACCTATGGCCATAGCATAAATTGAAACATAGCTTCAAATTACACATAATTATGCAAAGCTAAGACATGCACCAACACATTAACACATATATCAAATACAAGCAGAAGAGATATGTTCCCTACACTCTTTCCACGTAAGCTCCAGCATAGCTGCTCACGAACAAAATGAACATCGAACCACAACCAGGGCGTACATCAACCCTATAACCAAAGTAAGGACATAGGGTTATTCTCTATTCCAAATCCTTACTTCCATATTACTTAAGGTTGGTTATCATTCACACCCTTTAGGTGCCTAAAATAAGCTCAACGAAAGCTTAAAGGATTGGGACGTACTAGGTTGGAAATCACCTTTCAAAATCTCAAAATGCTGAAAATGGGGGTTGGCTGCAGCCAAGACCCTCTGGCTGCAGCCAGAACACGTATAGAAGGTTTTTGGCTGCAGCCAAGAATTTCTGGCTGCGGCCAAAACGCTCACAGAAACTTTTGCGCAGCAGCCAGGATTTTCTGCTGCAGCCAAAGCAACTTCAAAAATTCATAATTAATTCCAAAAAAATTGAAATGTGGTGATCCCAAAGCCAAATGAAAGTTATTCACGTCCTCTACACAGGAAAAATATTGTCCAATACTGGAAATCACCACATAAATACAGAATTTCACAAAACTCAAGACTGTCCCAAAACAGTGTTCATTTTCGACCTCAAACTTTGGACAGCTATAACTCACAGAAGAAAAAACGAAATGGCACATATTATATGTCCATTTTGAAGCTTAAGATGTGAAATTCAAGACTGGAAAGTTTCAGAATTTTCTAACATCATTTGCCTAGTAAAAACGTCCACACGAGAAGACTGCCCAGACAGAATTCACACTGGACAGCATTTCCAATTTTGCAACCAATGTGTCCAATCCAATTTAAATCAATTCCAATGATTAAATACCACAACATGACACCATTTCCATCACAATACCCCATTCAATTCTTCCCTCTATTCTAAGTCAATTTGGATGTTAATCCACAATTGAACTCAAATACAGGGTTTTGGCATTGCTCATAACACAAGCGACTACAATCCACTTTATATTCTCTAAAAGGGTTCATTAATCACTAACCACGTCCACTTTTGTAGTCATTAACCCCTAATCACAATTTGGGATCTTGCTAAACCGGGGCTTAGCAATCCACTAATCTCAGGCTTATTCTCTAGCCTCGAGTCTCAAAATTCGGGGTATTACATTTCTCCCCCCGTTCAATAAATTTCGTCCTCGAAATTTGTCGAACCACTTAAAGCACAAACTACGGATGCTTCTTCACGATAGCTTCCGTTTCACAAATTACTCTATCTTGGGAAAGTCTTTACTAGACCATCCCCACAATTGGTGCATCACAATTCAGATTCTCGAAAGAATCTTACACAATAAATGCAACCCAGTTGCGACAAATTGCAATCGCCCCATTTCACTATTGCTGCACAAAACTCTATGATCACATAACCACAATCGCATCAAGTCACTCCGGAATCTCAATCTCTTCTATCCGAAGCACCCTACCATAACAGCCCACCTAAAATCTTAGTCTCTTCTATCTAGGCGCCTTTTATTGTCACACCCCCCCTTAATGGGTGCCCACGCTTCCGCTGCGTGGCTGGCTCCCACATCACACCCGTCCGATGGATGCCCGTGGGTTACCGGACTCACAATTTCATTGTCACAACCACCCTGGTTTTACCCCCTCTAAGGATGCCCCGTGCCGGTGGTGCCCACCCCGGTTTTACCCCCCGCTGAGGATGCCCCGCGACAGTGGCTGGGTTACTCACATTTCACCCAGGACTCATAAGAAAATCCACTTCCTTATCAAATGTACATTGCATATTCTAATTTTACGCACCGCCTTTCGGCCTCGGGTCAACACCAGTGCAACCAACCTGGTGGCTAGCCATGCTGGCCATACCGGGGTAATTGCCCTCACAAACGAGAGCCCCCGATCATGTAGTCGAATTAGCCATCAGCTGAATTAGCTCTGCTCTACTAGACAACCATACCCCATTCCCAGCTTGTCCACAATTGTCACAGATTCACAATCACACTCCACTCTCATCCCCTTTCTCCGCCAGGAAGACACACAGTCTTTACCTGAACCGTTGTTAGCTACTCAGGGACTATTGACGTGGCAGTGCACCCATATAGCCATTCAGGCTCACAATAGCAAATCCATAATCACACCTTACCCTCATCCCCTTTCTCCATCGGGAAGACAGACAGTCTAACCCGAACCGTTGTTAGCTACTCAGGGACTATTGGCGTAGCGGTGCTCACACATAGCCTTTCGGCTTCCATATCACACTCCACCCTCATCCCCTTTCTCCGCCGGGAAGACACACAGTCTTTACCTGAACCGTTGCTAGCTACTCAGGGACTATTGGCGTGGCAGTGCATATACATAGCCTTATAGCTCATATAGCTATCTGGCTTTCACAATCGGCCCGTCGGCCTTCACAAATAGCCTGTCCCCCGTAAACTACCGCCCTGAAGGCACGGTCCACCGCCATAGGAATCACCCCATACGGTCGTAGGTGAGAGACTCACAAATGCACAATTGCAACAAGCTGGAACCAAGCATATTAACAATTTCACCTTCAACATCCTGAATTCTTTTCACATACTGGGTTCCTTCAAGACCCCTTCTCACAAAATAATCTAGACTTCGAAGTTTTACTTCCCGAAGCCATCACTAACGCATTGCACTTTCTGCAAATTCGAGCTTCTGCTCAACACAATTCTCAAACATCACATTCACCACGCTTCCGCTGCATACTCTGAGGTCTTTATCCTCATCTGTGCCTTCACAATGTCAGGGTGACTCAATAGGAGTCCCATAGGAATCTCCTACTACCCCTGTCCACACACATAATCTGTGCCAGACCTTGGATCAATTCAACTCGAATTATTCAGAGCCATAACCAACACATCGTTGAGATCCCATACTTCCAACGTTCCCAGAGCTCTACTCTACGATTCAACGTCACGGCGATTGCTCTCGGTGATTCGTTATCAAGGCGGCTGCACCCTAGGGTTCATCGTCACGGTGGCTCCACTCTAGGGTTCATTGTCATGGTGGCTCCACACTATGGTACTGTACCCGATGCTTCACTCAGTCACCTGACTGGTCAGCCCCTTCGGTCAGCATCCTCCGTAGGTAGCCCTTTCCAATCAGATCTCACCGTAGGTAGCCGTCTCCGATCAAATCTTACCGTAGGTAGCCCTCTTCCATCAAAACTCCCCGTAGGTAGCACTCTCCGATCCGAATCCTCCATAGGTAACTTTTTCAAATTCAAATTCTCTGCGGAATCACTTTTCCCTGTGCTAGATTAACACTAGCAACCTCAGGATACCTGATACACATTTCAATGCCAATCTAGTACCACATCCTGGTACCACGGACCATATAGGTCATATCAACCTCCTAAGGACCAGCTTGACTATTGAGTCTGATCCTTGGATCACAATTCATCTTTCAAACCTTCAACCTCAGTTGAACCGGGAAATCACTTCCCTCTAATCCACGGAGCATCATCCACTTCAGCATAAAATATCTCTGCCAGCCTAAGGCACCTCAGCCCCTAGGTCTTAAGGCCTTTAAACATACAAGCTCAGTATGACATCACTACATGTAACATCATACCACCTTGGGTTACTTACCCAACATCTAGGTTAGACATAACACCTAGAAGCTCAATATCACATTCCTGGGAAATCATTTTCCTTAGTTCTCTAATCAGACGATGGGTCTGATTACCTCCACCTCTGAATCTACACATCTAATTCCCGGGTGAATCATATTGACTCACCATATCCACATCACAAATAATGTATACACAGTCCATAAATCACATATATCCATAAATAGCAGGGACCATAATGTGTATACCACAACAAACAAAGTCATCTCCTATGACTTAAGGCAGCAACTACTGCCATTATCCTAGCAAATTCCTTACTTGCCAGGAACTGCAGCTCTGATACCAAGTAAAAACAGTGTTCATTTTCGACCTCAAACTTTGGACAGCTATAACTCACAGAAGACAAAACGAAATGGCACATATTATATGTCCATTTTGAAGCTTAAGATGTGAAATTCAAGACTGGAAAGTTTCAGAATTTTCTAACATCATTTGCCCATTCAAAATGGCAACACAAATAGACTTCCCAGAACAGCAATTCAAAAGACAGAATTCCAGATTTTGACAATTGCTTCCAATGGTTCCCATTTTCATACCAAACCTCATTCCCACATAAATTTGCACAAGGAATCCATTGGAAATACCAAATCAACCAAATTCACATTATATTGACATGTTTCACAATGAATTGCAACATGTCACACAATTCACAATACCAACTCTACATTACAATCTCTTTCCATTTCAAATTCAAAACCAATTTCAATGATGCCAAAACATAATATGACACCATTTTCATCATCAAACACAATCTAATTCATCCAATCAAAAATCACATGAAAATCAGGGCAAAATTCGAAATTCACTAAACTCATCCATAATTCACAAAACTTAGATAAAAGGCTTCAAATACTCACCTCTTCCTCTTTCCCAAACCAATTCTTTGATTCTCCATCATTCCAAATTTCCTCAAGCCATCAAACACCTTCAATAAAGAATCTAAAACCATAGAGATGAAGCTCTCATCACTATGAACAACTTTATAGAAGGTGATTAGAACATTAGAGGCCAACAAACAAGCTAAATCTCACCTTGATTTTTTCTCTTTCCTCCTCCACTTTGGGCGTTCATGGAAGCTAAGGAGAGAGATGAAGAAGATGAAGAGGGTCAGATTTTGGCCCTCATTTGACCATTTGGATGTTCAAATAAGGGAGGAGAGGAGAGAGGGAAGAGTTGACAAGTTGACCCCATCCAAAGGTCTAAAACTTGCCAAGTGTCAACATCTCAACACACCTCCCATGAGCTCACATGAGCACACCACATGAGATTCCACCCTTTGATCTATTACACAAATCAATCTCAACCATTGATCTTGAAGTTACCAATGAGTTTCCTCTTCGGTAACTGACCAATTGGTCAGTAACTTTACCGTTTAGCCCCTAATTTCAGTAATTCTCATTGAATCACCACCAAACACTTCATATCGTTTCATTTATCACTAAAACATGCCTTCCCTCTATTCTAAGTCAATTTGGATGTTAATCCATAATTGAGCTTAAATACAGGGTTTCCGGCGCTGCTCAGAACACATACGAATCACATCGGGTGCCAAATCACACCATAATCTCCAAAAGGGTTCATTTGTCACTAACCACTTCCACTTTTGGAGTCATTATCTCTTAATCAAAATTTAGGATCTTGCTAAACCAAGGCTTAGCAGTCCACTAATCTCAGGCTTATTCTCTAGCCTCGAGTCTCAAAATTCGGGGTATTACATCACCTTTGTCTCAAAGGATCTCTTGCTTTCCTCATATTGATCCTCAAAGTTTTGCAGAGTGTCCACACTCATTTTCAACCCTCATAGTTCATTGAGAGTGTGACTTTCTAACGTTCCCATGTCACCCTCAATCCTCTCAACCTTGCCGACTATCTCTTCCACAACATTCTCTAAGGCATCAATTTTGACTAACAAAATAGAAAAGTCTTTAAAACGTACCTTACTGGTGCCTCTTGCTTTCATGCTACATTGGTGTGGAGGTTGGGCTTCGCATCCTCTCTCCTCAACATGCACAGTGGCCTCAACAGAAATTACACTTGACATCCTTGCCTACGAATATAACCAAAACCAATAGCTCCAGCGAGCCAGCCTTTGATACCACATTGTCACCGACTCGGAACTCCCCTTCCTTGTATCATGTCGGCCTTAGCCTGATCAACCTCTTGATCTTAGCTAAGTTAGCCTAACCCTCAAGTTGTAGGCAAAGAAGTTGAAACACAAGGGAGCAAATAAGAGAACTTTTGAATGAGAGAACTTGAGAACTTTACTACTTTCTTTGATGGCTTACAAATGAGGGGTGAAGGGGTATTTATAGGCCTCCCCCTTGTACCAAAACTTTCCCACCTCCTTAATAGACAGTGGAGATCAACTCGATCTAACAGTTTACAATTGTTCTTCAGAATGTTCTATAAGAATATCTATAAATACTATCTAGATATTTAGAAAGAGAAATTTAGAATATACAAGAGAGAGATATCCCTAGAATGTTCTAGAATTATCTAGCATTCCCCATACTATTCTAGAGATATCTAGTATGCGCCAGTCTCTTCTTGAGTACTCTGAGGTTATCTTGAATGCTGTGGAATTCTCTAGATCATTTCGGAGCCTAATAGGAGCATCCCACGAACTCCTAACCTTCGTGGGCTGTAACAAAAGGCTCCTTAACTCTCCCAACCAAGATGGAATTAAGCTAAAATTATTATAAAAAAGGTAAAGGTCTTCAAGGGAAGTTAAGTTCCGCATAAGCAATAGGAATGGGCCTACAAAGTTTATTATATGAAAGATCAAGAGAAACCTGATGCGTGCTTCTGTCGCTAAAGCAATCAATTTTACTAGGTTCTAAATTATTATGCAGTTTAGGGTCAACCTAGGTCATTCTCCCAAGGAGCAAGCTATGGGTTTTCTTTAGGATTGATTTTTAAGTAACAAAAGATGCAATAGAATGGACCTAAGTGCAAGATTCTACTATCTAAATGCAAATGACTCTAAAATCTATATGACAATGAAACTAACCTAAATGAATTGGAATGCAATATTTGGGGTTTTTTAGTGAAGTATGAATTAAGATACTAAGCAAAGAAAATAATCAAAAGCAAGACAATCAACAAGGATTTCATTCAGTTATGGTGATCAAGGGGACAACTTAGGATTCACATGGATTTAGCTTTCTTAGTCATTTAATTTATTAGACCAAAGGGAGATTCAAGAAAAATTGGAGTCAATAAATTTAATCACCTAATCAAGACATGGGAAACCCTCATGCTCAATAACACCTAATCCAGTAGAAAACTCATAATGGAAAAAATGTTGGTTAATTAAATCCATTAAAAACCAATCACAATTGCTTAAGATATTTTGGAAATTATGTTTACAATTGCCTAATTAAACAATTCGACAATTAATCACCTTAATTAAACAATCAAGAGATTAAACCCAAATTGACAATTAAATTAATAATGAAAAATGAATTAATAATTTAATTGACAATCAAAGGTTTGCAAACAAAAATCCCAATAATCATTTAAGAACAAAGCAAATCCTAAATATCAATTCAATCCAAATAAAAATAAATTTACAATCTAAAACTAGATTGTTCTCAATTAACACAACCCAAAATTATTTAAAACTAAACAATTTCAAGTCTTGAATCAAAAAGATAAAAGAAAGACACTCCCTTATGGTCTTCAAGTGTAAGCTCCTAGACTCTAGCTTCCTCCATGCTTCTCCTAAGTTTGCCTCCCAAAAGAATTTAAGCTTCCATGAAATTTTCCTCCTCAAACTCCTTCATAAAAGTCACGACCATGAAGAAATATTGAGAAGAATTGATTACTCAGCTCCGTCACTGTGCAATCTCCGTCACTGTGCAACATGAATTGATGACAATTCAAAAGGGGTTGTGGAGGTGGGACCCGCCGCTAAAGAAACGGAATGAGAATTGATGATAATCGTTTTCTCCAAGTGACGTCCCTTGGTGAATATGGAAGAAATTCCAGCACCAATTTGAGCGGCAGCGTCGGTGTCTGTGCGTCTGCGAGTGTGTGATTTCCAGTGGCTGTCACTCCGCTTCTGTCCGTGTATGCGTATATCTCAATGCTATGATGGCTAGGTTATTTTTAAGAAGGGAGGGGAGAGTTTTGGGTACTAATTCGGGCCTACTAAAATTCCAAAAGCCCAATAAAATTTCACCATTGAATTCTTTTTGAGTTTCTCAGAAAAGTTCTGCACCGTAGGATCTTTTAATCTGCTTTTCCTTACTCTGCAAGAATTAAATAAAATCGTGATTTATCATATAATTGGAAATATTTTCCAATGACAAGATATCAATCAAAATAATAATGAATTAAGCTCAATAATATCATAATTAATTCAGATTTATATTATTTCCCAAAATCGGCTAATTATCCAAATATTATCTAATAAATCCAAATTAGCCTAAAATAATCTCCAAAATAAATGAATAAGGTGGGATGAAATATATTAAAATTGTGATTTATCAACTCCCCCACACTTATCATTTGCACTCCTGGGCAAAACAAATCAAGATCAAGGAAGTATAACAATACAAAATAAAACAAAACTTCAAAAGTGAATGTTCCAATCACAAGTAAAAAGTAAACAAAAGCATTTCAACACCTCTTTTTTTCAAGTGATTTTCTCATGACTCAAGAAAACAAAATTTATGGCAATTTACTTGACAAAGGAATATCTAAGCTAGAAATCCCTCACCAAGGATATGTGTATGTCTCTCATCACTCAAAAGTGTATAGGCTTGTGTTTACACTTAAATCCACCCTATCCAGTACTCTTTTCCATAGGCTTGACAAGAATCTAAGTTCTCCACCACTAGCAAAGCAAATGCAAAGATAAATCCAAAGGACTTTTATTAGGTTGTAATGGGGCTAAGGCTAAGAAAGAAAGGGTATAGTGTTTAGAGAAACAAAGTTGAATATCCTAGAAGATGAAGAGAATGATGCAATAGGATGAAACAGGATGAAAGAAACCAAATCACACTTGAATTGGGTCATTACTTTTCCTTTCTCTTTTTTCTTCTTTTTTCTCTTTTTTTTTTATTTTTTTATTTTTTGCAATTCTCTTGGGCTGTTATATATATGTTCTTTTGACGCGAACCTATATATTGGTGATACAAAGGCCTGGTTACTCAAACATTTATAACTCAATAGCACCAAGATGCTACTAGCACGCTCATAGCTCTTACTGGCCGTTTGACGCGAAGATCAACATTGGTGATGAAGACCCCCGGTTACTAAGCACAGCTTAAACCAGTGAAGCGGAATCTTATTGCTTTTTTTTTCCAAGATAACATATCAAACTTTTCACAATGACCCAATTCCTAATTTTATACATGTTCTTACATCCAAAATAGATATAATGCAATGCTCTTCAACTCTTAAGACATTCAAAAGGGTAGGATTCTTTTTTTGTGTTATGGGGTGAGAAAAAAAATTAAAATATAGGCTCAAAGGGGCTAAACAAAGGATATATGTATGAAAAGGATAGGCTGTTTGGCTTATCTGGCTAAAATGAAATGAATGCCTTTATCATCTTCATGAATACACATGCATAAAATGTGGCCTCAAATAAGATTCAAGTCAAGTTCAAGATCAAGTAAAGAGATAGGGGGTACTCACTGAAAAAAAAATGCATCAGGCTCAAAATCTCACTTGGTCTATATGATTACTAGCCTAAATTCACCTCAGTCAAATTCATTGCCACTTAGTCTATTATCTCAAAACATGATCAATCACCTTTCAAATCAAGGATGAATCATACTAAAGTTACTTAAAACTTGCAATTTTCACATTCAAAATAGTTGATCCCTCCCCCACACTTAAATAATGCATTGTCCTCAATGCAAAACAGTCATAGCAAAGCACAAAGACAAGTAATATGCAGTACTACTCAACTTAATAATATGACAATGCAAAATAAAAGAGTGAAGGAAGGAATACAACCGGGGTCTACGTGGTGTCTCGTAGTGCGGTAACCTCCACTGCTTGAGTGGAGAATCCATCATAGAACGGCTTCAAGCGGTGTCCATTGACGGTGAAGCATTTTCCATTCGGCTCCCTCTTGATCTTCACAGCTCCATATGGGAAAACATCAATGACAATGAAGAGCCCCTCCCATCTAGAGCGGAGCTTTCCAGGCATGAGTTTCAATCTGGAGACATAGAGTAGAACTTTTTGGCCCACTTGGAATTCTCTCTTCATAATGAGTTTGTCATAGGCTGCTTTAGTTCTTTCCTTATAAATCCTCACATTCTCATAAGCTTCCCTTCTTAACTCTTCAAGCTCTTGCAATTGCAACTTTCTTTCAGCACCGGCACTAGCAAGATCGAGGTTGCACCTTTTTATTACCCAATACGCCTTGTGCTCCACCTCTACTGGCAAATGACATGCTTTGCCATAGACAATCCTGTATGGAGACATGCCAATGGGACTTTTATATGCTGTGCGATACGCCCAAAGTGCATCATCGAGCCTTTTACTCCAGTCCTTCCGGTTGGGTTGCACTGTCTTTTCTAAATTGAGCTTGATTTCTCTATTAGAGAGTTCTGCTTGACCATTCATCTGAGGATAGTATGGGGTGGCTACCTTGTGCATCACACCATACTTGCTAAGCAAGTTCAGCAAACTCCGATTGCAAAAATGAGTTCCTTGATCACTAATGATAGCTCTGGGAATGCCAAACTTGCAAAGAATGTGAGAACGAACAAAGGAAACCACTACAGAAGAGTCATTAGTACGAGTGGGGATAGCCTCAACCCACTTGGACACATAATCCACAGCCAGCAAGATATACAGATAACCAAATGAAGTG
Source organism: Inga oerstediana (assembly GCA_963210345.1). Lineage (NCBI taxonomy): Eukaryota > Viridiplantae > Streptophyta > Magnoliopsida > Fabales > Fabaceae > Inga > Inga oerstediana. The sequence goes on from OY723401.1 coordinate 65,105,856, forward strand.
GGAAAAGGTCCCATGAAATCAATTCCCCAAACATCAAAGACTTCACAGAATAATAAGGGTTGTTGGGGCATCTCATGTTTCCTAGAAATAGTACCCACAAATTGACACCTGGAACACTTCTTACAAAATTCATGGGCATCACGAAATAGACTAGGCCAAAACAATCCACTTTCCAAAACTTTCCTAGTAGTACGCTTAGCACTAAAATGTCCCCCACATGCAAGAGTATGGCAAAAAGTTAAGACCGACTCAAATTCATCATCAGGAATGCATCGCCTAATAATTTGATCACTACAAATCTGCCACAAGTAAGGATCATCCCATATATAGAATTTAACGTCTTTCTTAAACTTATTCAATTGATGTGTATTCATGTCAGCTGGCAAAACAGACGCAACTAAATAATTTGCAATATTAGCATACCAAGGGATAGAAACAACAACCTCACAGAGCCTTTGATCGGGAAAATCATCTAAGGGTAACGATGTTACCGGAGGTGATTCAATCCTACTCAAGTGATCAGCTACCATATTCTCTGCACCACTCTTATCACGAATCTCCACATCAAACTCTTGTATCAGCATCACCGACCTAATGAGGCGGGGTTTGGAGTCCGATTTTTTGAACAAGTATTTGATAGCTGAGTGATCTGTAAAGACGGTCACCTTGGTGTGAAGGATGTAAGATCGAAACTTCTCTAACTCAAAGACGATTGCAAATAGCTCTTTCTCTATGGTAGTGTAGTTAGCCTGAGCAGTATCTAGTGTTCGAGAGGCATAGGCTATGATATGTTGTCTCTTCTCTACTCTCTGGGCAAGAACAGCACCTAATGCATAATCTGAAGTATCACACAAGAGCTCAAATGGAAGGCTCCAATTAGGTGGCTGAATGATGGGGGGTGTAGTGAGTTTCTTCTTTAACTCATCCCATGCATACCTGCAAGCATCATCAAAAACAAAACCCACATCTTTCTGCAATAAACGAGATAATGGCAGTGCTATCTTACTAAAATCCTGGATGAACCTTCTATAAAATCCAGCATGCCCAAGAAAGGAACGTACATCTTTCACACAAGAAGGATATGGAAGGGATGAAATAATATCAACTTTAGCTTTATCAACCTCAATACCATCATGTGAAACAACATGGCCCAAAACAATTCCTTTCTTAACCATGAAATGACATTTTTTAAAATTCAACACAAGATTATATTGAATGCATCTTTCCAAAACATTGTCCAAACTAGCTAAGCATGCATCAAAAGAATCACTGTAAACAGTGAAATCATCCATGAAAACTTCCATGCAATGCTCAAGAAAATCAGAGAATATGGAAACCATGCAACGTTGAAAAGTGCCTGGTGCATTACATAAGCCAAATGGCATGCGTTTATATGCAAAGGTTCCAAATGGACATGTGAATGTGGTTTTATCCTGATCCTCAGGGGCAATAGAAATCTGAAAATATCCAGAAAAACCATCCAAAAAACAGTAATGTGATCTACCAGCCAGTCTTTCTAACATCTGATCTATGAAGGGAAGGGGGTAGTGATCCTTTCTAGTCACAGAATTCAATTTTCTATAGTCAATACATACTCTCCAACTATTCTGGACTCTAGTCGGAACTAGCTCACCTTCGTCATTACGCACAACTATAATACTAGTTTTCTTACGTACTACCTGAACTGGACTTACCCACTGGCTATCAGAAATAGGGTAGATTATACCTGCAGAAAGAAGTTTAGAGACCTCTTTCTTTACCACATCAAGAATCAATGGATTGAGTCGCCTCTGTGGCTGTCGCACAGCTTTGGCACCATCTTCTAGCAGGATCCGATGCATGCACACATTTGGGCTGATTCCAGGGATATCAGCAAGAGTCCATCCAATAGCTTTCATCCGTCTCCTAAGTACCTCTAAGAGGCTCGGTTCCTCATCAGCAGTTATGTCACTAGCTATAATCACAGGAAGTGTCTCGTTCTTCCCCAAATAGACATATTTCAATGAGTCAGGAAGTGGCTTCAACTCCAAAAATGGAGCTTGCTTAATTGAAGGTATAAGCGGCTTCAAATCTATATCAGTCAAACTAGAAACCTGTACAACTGATTCACAAACAGAAGAGCAAACTTTCCCATCTTGGGGAGTATTAGTAGAAACTGCAAGTGTAGTAGAATCAAGCAACACATCACAATCATCAGCAATAGTGCCATCAGTAGCACTCATGTCAGAGATAGAATCATAATCAGAAATCTCACTATTAGAAACATGATCAATGTCAATCAATAATTCAGAGTCAGGTAGTGGAGATAAATCAGTTCTATTCATGGCATCAATCACACTAAGTAACTGAGAAAGTCCATCAGAATCAATAGAAGTAGTAGATGTGTAATCACTAGAATTGCTAATGTTACAATTAGGCACAGAATGATCATGTCTAGAATGTCTCATAATCTCAATAGCATCAGTGAAAATATCAATATCAGCACTATCAAGATCAGCACACGTATCACAACTACCAATTTCAGCACATGAACAAGAGATAGTATCATCTAAACAGGTAATATCACCGGATCTATTAAGCATGCTATCTCTAAGATCTACAACAGAATCATCCATAATGGCATCAATAGCATTAACATCTATCTTAGCACAATCATCAAGGGGATGTCTCATGGATTCAAGCACATTAAATCTAATAGTTTCACCAGCAAATTCCAGAGTAAGGCTACCAGCATGCACATCTATAATAGCTCTAGCAGTTTTAAGGAAAGGCCTACCTAGAATCAAAGATGAATGTCCTTTCTGCCTAAACCTACCATCATCCATATCAAGAACATAGAAGTCTGCAGGGAATATGAAATCTTTTACCTTGACCAAGATGTCCTGCAAGACGCCTTCTGGGACTGTGCAACGTCTATCAGCAAGGGATGCAATGAGATTTGTGGGCTTAAGCTTTACACCCTTGAGTTGATTGAAGACTGATTTTGGCATAACGTTGATAGCTGCTCCCAAGTCTGCTAAGGCATCTGAGAAGTCAATGTCACCAATAGTATAAGGGATGAGAAAGCTACCAGGATCCTTGCACTTTACTGGCATTGGCATTTGATAAAGAGAGGAGACCACTGCTCCTAAGTCAACCTTGCCTTCATGCTTAAATTTTCTCTTTGTAGTACATAACTCCTTCAAGAATTTTGCATATTTAGGTACTTGTGCGACTAAGTCAACTAGTGGAACATTGATCACCACTTTCTTGAAGATATCATAGACTTCATTAAACATCTCAGCTTCCTTCTTTCTCCTTTCAGCCTTAGCTACTGCAGTAGAAAATGGCAGGGTTGGTTTAATCACTTGCTTTTCTTCCTCATTCTTTTCTTGTTCTTCATGAGGTGCCACTTGTGTTTTTGATAAAGTAGACTGATCATGTGATGTGGAAGTGGAAGTAAAAGGAAGAGTAGAAGGAGAGTCATCAACAACTTCCTTGTCATTTGAAGTATTAGTGGTAACAGGATCTGCAGAAGGGATTATCTTTCCACGTCGAAGAGATATAGCATTAATTCTACCAATATTAAGATTTTGTTGAGGTCCAACATTCGGATTGGTTACCACTTGAGATGGAAGCTTTCCTGAACCTTGACTCTGTATATTACTGAGTGCATTAGAAAATTGACCCATTTGAGTATGAAAAGCTTGAAATTCCTGCATCTGTTGTTGTATCTATTGTTATTGTTGCATCAGGATTTTCATCATAGCGTCCACCTTGCTTTCTAACCTTGAATCTTCATCTTGGACTGGCATTGATTGTCTAACTTGTTGAAACATCTTGCCACTAGAATTCCCACTTTGATTGAATTGTGCTTGCTGAGCTTGGCCATTTCCATATCGAAGGTTTGGATGATCATGCCATCCAGGATTGTATGTATTGGAGTAAGGATCATATCTTTGGCCGCCTTGAGTCAAAGGCTTAGAAGGGTAAATAGCATTACAAGATTCAACTCCATCATTCATGTAGGGGCAAGAGTCAGTACCATGAGTAGCTAGAGAGCAAATAGAGCAGAATGGCCCTACTAAAGCAGAAGAGTTAGCCTGTGGGGTAACAGAAGTAGAGGACCCCATAGGAGTGGCCATATTAGAAGAATTTTTCATCTGAGACATAACCATTTTTTCCATAGCAGATGCGAGTCTATCAATTTTGCTCTCTAGGCGAGATTCAGAATTAGAAGAAATTCGTCCCACTTCATTAACTTTGACCTGTTGTCTAGTACCAAATTGTTGGCTATTTTCAGCTTTCCTTTCAATCAATTCCCAAGCATGATCCACAGTCAAGTGTAGAAGTGCACCACCAGCAGCTGAGTCTAATAAATCTCTCTCTAGAGGCAAGAGACCTTCATGGAAGTATTGGATCAGTAATGTATCCGGAATCTGATGGTGGGGACAGCTAGAACATAGCATTTTAAAACGCTCTAGATATTCATATAAGGATTCTCCAACCACTTGTCGACATCCATATATGTCCTTCCTGATAGATGAAGTGTGAGAAGCTGGGAAATACTTTTCCAAGAACAGTTTCTTCAATTGGTTCCATGAAGTAATGAATCCAGGAGGTAATCGAAGCAAACAATTTTTAGCAGATCCTTCTAAAGAGAATGGGAAGGCACGCATCTTAATCTGATCTTCAGTCACACCAACAGGTTTCATAGCAGTGCAAACCATGTGAAACATCTTCAAGTGATTGTACGCTTCCTCACCTGAAAGGCCATTAAATTTTGGAAGTAAGTGAATCAATCCAGATTTCAATTCAAAATTTGCATTAATATCAGGATAATTGATACACCAATTTTGAAAATGCAAATCAGGTGAAACCAATTCTCTAATAGTTATAGCAGGATCAACAATATTAGCATTTGCATTTGCATTTGCGTTTGCATTTGCATTTACAATTGCATTTGCGTTTGCATTAACATTAACATTCCCATCAGCATTAACAACAATATTATTAGCATCCATATTGACCTTAGAATTAGAAGAATCAACAATGGGCTCAACAGAGGAACTATTGCCTACAAAAGTACTAGCTCTAGTCCTTCTTCGTTGGTGAAGTGTCCTCTCAATCTCAGGATCAAATTCAAACAATTTTTCAGAAGAGGATCGGGTCATGCAATAAACAACTACCTAAGAAGTTGCCTAAAAACTCAAACCTAAAGCCTAACCGCTGCTCCCCGGCAACAGCGCCAAAATTGATGCGTGCTTCTGTCGCTAAAGCAATCAATTTTACTAGGTCCTAAATTATTATGCAGTTTAGGGTCAACCTAGGTCATTCTCCCAAGGAGCAAGCTATGGGTTTTCTTTAGGATTGATTTTTAAGTAACAAAAGATGCAATAGAATGGACCTAAGTGCAAGATTCTACTACCTAAATGCAAATGACTCTAAAATCTATATGAGAATGAAACTAACCTAAATGAATTGGAATGCAATATTTGGGGTTTTTTAATGAAGTATGAATTAAGATACTAAGCAAAGAAAATAATCAAAAGTAAGACAATCAACAAGGATTTCGTTCAGTTATGGTGATAAAGGGGACAACTTAGGATTCACATGGATTTAGCTTTCTTAGTCATTTAATTTATTAGACCAAAGGGAGATTCAAGAAAAATTGGAGTCAATAAATTTAATCACCTAATCAAGACATGGGAAACCCTCATGCTCAATAACACCTAATCCACTAGAAAACTCATAATGGAAAAAATGTTGGTTAATTAAATCCATTAAAAACCAATCACAATTGCTTAAGATATTTTGGAAATTATGTTTACAATTGCCTAATTAAACAATTCGACAATTAATCACCTTAATTAAACAATTAAGAGATTAAACCCAAATTGACAATTAAATTAATAATGAAAAATGAATTAATAATTTAATTGACAATCAAAGGTTTGCAAACAAAAATCCCAATAATCATTTAAGAACAAAGCAAATCCTAAATATCAATTCAATCCAAATAAAAATAAATTTACAATCTAAAACTAGATTGTTCTCAATTAACACAACCCAAAATTATTTAAAACTAAACAATTTCAAGTCTTGAATCAAAAAGATAAAAGAAAGACACTCCCTTATGGTCTTCAAGTGTAAGCTCCTAGACTCTAGCTTCCTCCATGCTTCTCCTAAGTTTGCCTCCCAAAAGAATTTAAGCTTCCATGAAATTTTCCTCCTCAAACTCCTTCATAAAAGTCACGACCATGAAGAAATATTGAGAAGAATTGATTACTCAGCTCCGTCACTGTGCAATATGAATTGATGACAATTCAAAAGGGGTTGTGGAGGTGGGACCCGCCGCTAAAGAAACGGAATGAGAATTGATGATAATCGTTTTCTCCAAGTGACGTCCCTTGGTGAATATGGAAGAAATTCCAGCACCAATTTGAGCGGCAGCGTCGGTGTCTGTGCGTCTGCGAGTATGTGATTTCCAGCGGCTGTCACTCCGCGTCTGTCCGTGTATGCGTATATCTCAATGCTGTGACGGCTAGGTTATTTTTAAGAAGGGAGGGGAGAGTTTTGGGTACTAATTCGGGCCTACTAAAATTCCAAAAGCCCAATAAAATTTCACCATTGGATTCTTTTTGAGTTTCTCAGAAAAGTTCTGCACCGTAGGATCTTCTAATCTGCTTTTCCTTACTCTGCAAGAATTAAATAAAATCGTGATTTATCATATAATTGGAAATATTTTCCAATGACAAGATATCAATCAAAATAATAATGAATTAAGCTCAATAATATCATAATTAATTCAGATTTATATTATTTCCCAAAATAGGCTAATTATCCAAATATTATCTAATAAATCTAAATTAGCCTAAAATAATCTCCAAAATAAATGAATAAGGTGGGATGAAATATATTAAAATTGTGATTTATCAAAACCATATTCTTAAACTCTCCAAACCACAATGGAAATGAACTAAAATTGTTGTAACTGAGGTCAAGGAATTCAACAGAAGTCCAATTTTGGAAAGCATCAAGGATTCAATTTCATTCTTAGCCAGATTCAGGAGCTGAACTCTAGCATTATTTGTGAAATTCATGGGGAAAAGAGGAGTGGCTAAGTTGTGAAGTCCACATCCATCTAATTGGAGTTGTAGTAACAAAGAAGGGAGCAAGTAAAGTACCTGGAACAAGTTGTGAGCTTCTCCAAGGTAGACATTACTTAGACTGAGGTGTTGCAAAGCTCAAGTTTAGAAACCCAACACGTCATTAGTGTGCGAATCATTCTGACTAAGATCAAGATGCTGCAAGCCTTTGAGGTTCCACCAAAATTGGCGGTAATCTTCCCTGAGAAATTAGCATATGAGATCAAAAGATATCTCAACTGCTCCATAGAACTAAAAAAGGCAGGAATTGAGATGGCATTGAAGTTGTTCAAGCTCAAATCCAAATAAATCAGGTGTTGCAACTCCAATAAAGATGGATCAACACCAAAAGCTTCTAGGCTATAGAAATTGAAATCAAGTTAAAGAACATGACCAGTAAAACTGTGACAAGCTATGCCATGCCACTGCAACAATTGGTTTTGGGATTCCAGAAGGAAAGACTCTTATATATGGATCATGAGAAGATGCTTTGAACTTGAGAAGAGCTTGCTTCTCTGATTCAATGCATCCTCCACAGAAACCTAATTGGGCAATTCCGAATAACAAGAAACACATTGCAAATCCTAATATGATATGTCTTTCCATATTTAGAGAAGCTTAAACAAGCGACTTTTCTCTATGATCAATCTCTAGAGAGACAAGTGCAGTGTGGCTTTTGTTGAATTTGCACAACTAGTATTTATAAATTTGACTACATTTAAATTAGAGATGGTCGCAAATTAAAATATATATGATGAGTAAAATATTATACTAATTATCTTTGGTCTAAAAAGATGAAAATTTCCAATCCTCATACCCAACTTATTTCTTATGCATACATGCATAACAATAAATATATATATATATAACATTCATATACGTTGATATTCATTTTTAAATTCTCAAATATAGACTAAAAGAAATAAAATTTTAAATAAATCAGTTTTTTGGGTGTCATACTGATATGTCAAAGTCAATATCAATCAGTATGAAACTTTGACAAAAGTTTCAAAATTATCGGTGTCGGCAATTTTAATCGAAACTTGACCTCGATTTAGACTTGGATAGTCATCATGCGAATCCTAAAAATTACATGTCAAAAATTAGTGTCTCTTAAAAGTTTAAAGTAATTTATTTTATTTATCTATTTCTAACATTAATTATGCTATCAAACAGATTTGTTTTTTGCTTTTTGATACTGAGAGTCATATACATGTTTTCACTATATCAATATATTATTATAATAAAATCATCACCCATTGATACTTAATTATGATATTAATTTTTTGACAAAAATATGGGTGAATACATTTTTTTCCCGGAATATGGGTGAATACATACAACATATTGAAAAGCTTTTTTAATTGGCCCTTTTTTTCTTTTGCTAGATCATGGTGATTTGGTTCTGTGTTGGGCCTTAGTACAGATGTGGTATCATTATCTTTGTCCTATAAATAGCACCATAGGATTACATTGAAAAAATGACAATAGAAGCTTATAAATAATTTAATTTATTTTAATTTTTATGTTTTATATATGAATTATTTCTGTGAAATATTAGGGATTTACAATTAATTTGGCAATTGGAAATTAGAATTTATATAATGCCGGCTTGAGTACATGAAAACTTGTCCGATTGACGAAAGCATCGAATTAATTTGAAAAGTTAACACACTTAATAAAGGACACATTGCTCAATTAAAAAATTATAATCGCACTGCTAAATCAACCATTGTCCATTTATATAGACACTACTAAGTCACTAGCACCTTATCCTTTAATCTTACGCTTGCATCATGAGGGTCCTAATGACAATCTCAAAACACGCATGTAAAATTAATATGTTAAAAAGTTAAATTAAATATTTTCAAGATAAGAGTACAGGGAAAGAGGGATAGTGGGGGCAGTTACACAACAAAGAGGGATAATATGGAGGTAGCTCCAAGATACTTTCAAATCAGAAAATAAAATAATATTAAGATATAAATTACAGTATTTTCAAAATAAATACTTATTTATTATTTTTATTTTTTTGCCTTCCTTTAAATTTTTAACAAGCCGAACACTTAACATTTCATAAATTTTAGTATAACTCCATTTCTCTTCATTTTTATTATAACTTCCAGTGTCACAGCTGGAAAAAAAACATTTCAGACAGGTTAAAAACGACATTTTAGACCGGTTCTGGATGCGGTTTTGATACAGCTGGTCTTAAAGGTCTATTTTTTTAGCCCGGTTAAGAAACCGGTCTAAAAAAATAAGTTGTTAAACCGGTTGGTTATACTTCTGGTCTAAACATAATAACATTAATGGTACTTCTAAAAAAACAGTCATACTTTTTAGACTGGTTCTTTAAATAGTATTTTTATGACCGGTTTTCTAAATAACTAGTCTAAAAAGTTTCATTTTTTTAAAAATATTACTTTTAGCTAGCCAACAGCAAGCCATTTCCCCTATTAAAACATTTTACCCAGCAAACCATTCTAGCGACATTAAGCCTAATGGTGAAAAAACAGTCATTCTTCCTACACCTCACATTCCACAGAAGCAACAACAATAAATCATTCTTTCTAAAATAAATTCTTCTCTTACACATTCTCATTTCATCAAGCATTCTAAAACACAATTTCAACAGGTGTAACTTACATCATTCTTCCTAAATCCCACATTCCACAGAAGCAACAACAATAAATCATTGAAAATAAACACATTAATATTTACAAAGAAAGAACACAGCAGATGCCAGACAGTGATCATTCTTCCTGCACCTCACATTCCATAGAAGCAACAACAATAAATCATTCTTCCTAAAATAAATTCTTCTCTTACACATTCTCATTTCATCAAGCATTCTAAAACACAATTTTAACAGGTGTAACTTACATCATTCTTCCTACATCCCACATTCCACAGAAGCAACAACAACAAATCATTGAAAATCAACACATTAATATTTACAAAGAAAGAACACAGTAGACAGTAATCCATCCCCTATGATCACTAGCTGGCTCCGAAGCATCTGCGCTAGCTAGGACACCTCAAATCCTTCATTTTCTTGTGATGACAACAAAAAAGTAGTTTTATATATAAAATAACAATGTACATAATTGAAATATAATTCATGATAATTACTTTAGCTAGCTAACCCTCAAAGTAGTTTTATAAAGGGATATCCTCCCATATCCCTTCATGATGCTCGTTTCTTGTGCAGTGTTCATTATCTGCTTCATCCTCTTCATTTAATTCTGGAAGACCCCTAGAAAAAGAAGGAGTCTCAAGAAGATCATTCATTAAACGACTTTCCTCATTAATATCAACGACCCTTTTTCCTTGGAGAGCTACAAACCATATTTTATTTGCCTGATCGGTAATGTTGAACACTTGTTTCGCTTGATATTCAATAATAAAAGGTTTATCTCCAAAACTTTTACTATTTAAATCAACTAATGTAAATCCTAATTGATCGATCATCACACCATTGTTGATATGAACCCAAATGCATTTGAAAATGGGAAATTTAATTTTAACATAATCAACCATCCAAATCTCTTCAACAACCCCACAATAAGGTATGGCTGCCAATCTAGGGTTCTTATCTTTCGAACTAGAGAAGTGCATAGATTCAGCCACTAACATAACACCACTGTTTTGGACGGTGCTCGTATCATATAAGGACTTCGTGTAAAACATATAACCATTTGATCACAAATGAAGTCCAACTTATGACATCAGCCTCTGGACCACGTGCTAACCATTTAATTGTATCAGAAATACATTCTTATCCGTCAACCTTTTGTTTGAACCAACGTGTAAAAATTTTGTTATGCTCCCTAATTAACATTTATTCAGTCATTCGACTATTTCTTTATGAGTATTACACTACTACAAAATATTGATTTTACGACCCTAAAGGACGTCCCTTTTTAAAAAAGGAACGTAAAAAATAAAGGCGGTGGCGTTTTTGTAATTCTGAGTGAAATTTGAATAGTTTTAGACGTCCCCAATTCAAATAGGGACGTTAAAGTCACTTTAGACATCCCCAATTTAATTGGGGACGTCTAAAGTTAACATTTTTTTTAAATCAGGGACGCCTTTTGGTCACTTTAGACGTCCTCAATTTAATTGGGGACGTCTAAAGTTAACATTTTTTTTAAATCAGGGACGCCTTTTGGTCACTTTAGACGTCCCCAATTTAATTGGGGACGTCTAAAATTAACTTTTTTTTAAGGCGTCCCTAATATATATTAGCGACGCCAAAAGGCGTGCGTTAAATATCAAGGACGCCACTTTTGGCGTCCCTACTATTTTAGGCGTCCCCTAAAAAAAACTTTAGACGTCCCCAATTAAATTGGGGACGTCTAAAGTGTAACTTTAGACGTCCCTTTTTGAATTGGGGATGTCTAAAGTAAAAAAAAAATAAAAATAAAATAACTAAACAACTTTAGGGGTCCCTAAATTAAATTAGGGACATAAAAAACAATTCAAATCTGTACTGACAGTCTTTATTTGTTAGTTTTACAGACCCACACTTACCTTTTTCATCAACGCAACCACTACCACCACACATTTAACTTTTGCTTCTTCTTCTTTATATGCTGTTTTTAAACTTGTTCCTTCTTTTCTCTCTCTTTTTTTCACCAGATCTGTAATGCTTACCACCAACTCTTGCTTCTTCTTCTTTATATACTGTTTTTAAACTTGCTTCTTCTTTTCTCTCTCTCTTTTTCATCAGATCTGTTATGTTTCTTACTATTTTTTATTATTTTATCTTCTTTCTCTTTTTTCTTTGGATTTCCCTTCTATTTTATCTTCTAACTCGTGTTGTTATGGTTTGTAGATCGAGACTCCAAAACATGCTTCATGGCCACGTTCTCATTGAGAAAATGAGGTACACCTCTCCCTGTTGCTCTTCTCTATTCATTATTACGAGAAAATGAATTTTAATAATAGAAGGAGATAAGTTTTTCACAACTGATTCATCTTATTTTTATCATCTTCTGTTTATGAGATTTCAGCTCTAGAGTTATTATTGTGTAAATTTTGGATTTGGAGTTTAGATATTAGATCTGTAATTTTATTGACGATGATATGTAATTTCTGATTTTAAATACTGTTTAGTTCGGATCTGTAATATAAATGATTTTTTTTAAAAGAAATCACTTTAGACGTCCCCCATTTTAAACTGGGGACATCTAAAGTGGGTTTAGAAGTCCCCAGTTTAAAATGGGGACGTCTAAAGTCTAGACTTTAGACGTCATTTTATTTACGGACGTCATTGCCATTTTTTTCTACATCGCTCACATAGACGTCCCCTTGTTTTCAGACGTTAAAAGGCCTAAATAAGAGACATTAAAAACATTTTTTGCAGTAGTGTTAATGTAATCTTGAACTTCATCAACGTTATTCAAGATGTACAAGTATACTTGTTGCAATTCATCATGTTTCACACTCTTTACTGAAGCCCCGCGTCTATCCCCTTCTTCATCATGACGTTCAGGAAGTCCAATGTGTCTTACATTTGACAAGTAATCTTTACAAAACTCTAAGGCTTCTTTAGAAACATATTTCTGAACAATAGATGCTTCAGGCCAGTTAGGGTTCTTCATATACCCTTTTAGGATTTTCATAGTTCTTTCAATTGGGTACATCCATCATAAATTGATAGGGCCACACAACTTGATCTCCCTTATTAGATGAATAATTAGATGTACCATAATGTCAGAAAAAGTAGGAAGGAAAAGCTTCTCAAGATAGCACAAGATCAGATATCCTTCATTTTCTAGTTCATCCAATCTCTCCGTCTCAATGACTTTACTACAAATAGCATTGAAGAAGAAACAAAGTCTAGTCAAAATATGTTGAAGATCATATTCGACAATGCCTCGAAGAGCTACTGGGAGTAGTTGTTGTATTAAGACATGACAATCATGAGACTTTAGCCGTACTAACTTCAACTCTTTCATCGACACAAGATTCTTAAATTTGAAGAATACCCTGAGGGAACTTTGATGCCATGTAAACAGTCACAAAAACTTCTTTTCTCATCCTTAGACAAAGTATGAGAAGCTAGAGGACAAAAAGTTCTCTTACCATATGGCATTGGATGCAAGTCTTTTCGTATTCCCATTTCTTGCAAATCTAATCTTGCCTTCATGTCATCCTTATAACTACCTTGTATGTTGAGCAATGTCCCAACAATACTATCACATACATTTTTCTCCACATGCATGAAATCAATACAATATCTCACATCAAGATTGGGCCAATATGGAAGATCAAAGAAGATAGACCTCTTTTTACATTTATTTTTTCATTACTACTCTTTGTAGTCTTACCAAAGATAACTTGATATTTTTCACCTTTTCATAAACTTACTCCCCAGTCAATGCCTTCAGAGCATCTTCAAACATTTGTCCACCAAAAACAACTTTCTTTAATCTACGATATGGGAGGCCCCGTCTAAGAATTCTCCTATGGCCAAGATAAACTGTCTTTCTTCCATGTTGAAGTTGATGGAAGTATGTGCCTTCTTCACAAATCGGACATGCTTTATGCCCTTTAACACTATATTCTGACAAGTTTTCATATGCAGGGAAGTCATTTATAATACAAAAGATCATGGCTCATATTTTAAAAACCTCCTTCTTGTTCACATAAAAAACATCAACACCTTCATCCCACAACTCTTTCAAGTCTTTGATCAAGGGTTCTAGCTAAACGTCTATGTCATTTCCGAGTTGCTTTGGTCTCGAAACCAACATAGACAATATAATGTACCTCTGTTTCATGCATAACAAAGGAGATAAGTTGTAAATTACCAACAGAACCGGCATGAACTATGTATACTGATTAGGCTACCATAAGGATTCATGCCATCAATGCTAAGACCAAGCCTAAGATTCCTAGGTTCTTCACCGAAGCTAGGAAATAATTGATCGATTTTCTTCCATTGAGAAGAATCAGTTGAATGTCAAAGCTTTCCATCAGAAATCCTCTCATCCGCATGCCATCTCAAATTTTTGGCATCAATTTCATTGGCAAACAAGTGCTTGTTCCTTAGTATGATTGGAAGATACCACAACACTTTTGCAAGGGCCATATTGATTTATACCTCAGAGTTTCACATATTGGACATTACTCCTTCTCTTCATGCTCTTTTCTATACAATATGCAATCATTAGGGCATGTATGGATCTTTTTATACTTCATCCCTAGTGGACACAGTATTTTCTTAGCGTCATAGTATCGATAAGGCAACACATTATCATCTGGAAGGATATTTTTAAAAGCCTCGAGCGTTTCTGAAAGCTCTTGTCGCTCCATCTATGTTGTGCTTTCAAGCTTACCAATTTCAATACTGCTCTCAACAATTGGTATTTTTTACACCCTGGGTACAACGGCTTCTCAACATCACTGCACATATTACCATATGCATGTGATTGCTCAAAAGCCTCTTCTCCTACATCACGAATAATATCCTCTATCATATCATCCATATATGTGTCATTATCATCAAAGGCCACTCCCCCTATTGAGATGTACTTTGCGTTTCTAATTCTTCACCATGCCATACCCATACTGTATAACTGTTACAAAATCCTTCACAAATTAAATGTGTATATATATTTGTAGCACTTAGTCGCTTCTCAATCAGACATACTACACAAGGCAATAAAACATCATACTATCATCATTCGCATTTCTTTTAGCAAAGTCTAAAAAATCCCTCACCCCAACATCATATTCAACACTCATCCTTTTAGCTTTTATCCAACTACGATACATATATTTCAACACCTAGTAGCACCCTATCCAATAGCAAAACCATAGACAAAAAAAAGATAAGAAAGTATAAATAACTTGTAGCATCCTATCCATTATCAAACTCTTGTTCATAACTTTATATTCAATTCAAACCCACATAGCAAATATCATAATGTGATCATTAATGGCAATCCAAGATAAGAAAGTATAAATAAAATATCATAATGTGATCATTAAGCTAATATCTAAAGTTATCATCGAGTTCAATGGCGAGAGTAAGACAGAGAGCAACATTGGGCATATTCAAAAAAAGCCATAATCATAAAACAGGACACCTCTATTTCCTACTTCAAGCATATCAGAATCTGATGCCAGACATGGTTAAACCCACCCAAAACAATATCAAAAGGGTCAAGTTCAAATATTAATAACAATCAAAACAAACCTAGAAAGTTGTTTCACTAGTAGTCACTCTTTGTGCTCCCGTTTGGAAGAAGAACGATCGGCAATTTAAGGGAGGAGGAGTTGGAACTGGAATGTTATCGATTGATGGCGAAATGAAGGTCGACTAATGGCAAGGTATATGGGTTGTGACTCTTCCTCTGCTAATACAAACCCAGCCCAATGTCGCCAATAAGATTAGGAAAAAGAACATTGTTGGTTAGATTGCGAGATATTATGTTCAGAGAGAAAGATTGCTCTAGATTTAGAGAGAAAGAGGATGGTGGAGTTGTGAACAAGAACACCGTAGAAGAAATTTCAAGAAAAAATAAGTTCAGAGAGCAAGCTATGATTTGGCGGAAGGAAGAGAAGAGCAAAATTTTAATTAGGGCGTGCACTTCTAAGACCGGTTTTAAGAATAATTGGTCTTAAAAGTACTTTTTAAACCGGTTTTTAAAATAACCGGTTTAAAAAGTTTCAACTTTTAGACTGGTTATAATATAAAACCAGTCTTAAAAGTTAAAAAAAAATTGATTACGGGCTGCTTATTTAGACCAGTTTTAGAAATAACCGATCTAAAAAGTGTATTTATTTGTTATTATTTTATCCTTTTAGGACCGGTTAAACATAAATGAGGTCTAAATAATATCTTTAAGACCTGATATCCTCGGAACCAGTCTATGAAGTTATCTATAATTAGAAAAATGCCACCGGTCATACATTTTAAACCTTATCCCTCTATAACCGGTCTAAATGAGCCATTCTAAATGACAGATTTTGTATTGGTGTGTATTTTCTAAATATGAAATAAAAATTCTAAATAATATATTTAGTTGTCAGAAGGTTGATAAACAACTGAGTTTTTCTCTTAATTTTTTTTAAAATACTCCCTTTATTTTATTATTATTATTATTATTAATTCCTTGGTTTTTCTCTGTATAAATTTTTTTGACAGCATTTTTTCTCTCCATATATATTTGGAAAAATGACAGAAAAATAACTTTAAAATTGCAAAATCTCAAATTAAATTTATTACCAAGAATTGATTAGGTAACATCATTGACCTTGTTTCAATGCTATCATCCTAAGCTAGTGTTAGGACTTGTTTCTCCTCCTTTAAAATATACAGGCAACAACCCATTTTACTTTACTTATGTGTTCAGTTGACCAGTTGACTGAAACTTTGTTAATGTAAACTCATAAATAAAGTAAAGGTGGATGATTCTTCCGGGCTAGAGAGAAGCTACGTACGTAGCTAGAAATACATATAATATTTTAAATCTTTTATATATTTCATGCAAAGTCTCATGAAAAATATTCAATTAATCTCTTCAATACCTGAGATTTTCTCAGAGTAACATGATTGTATAAGACGACGTACTAATACTTGATTACTTTCTCAAACGAATATATATATATATATATATTATTATATTATTATATGAATTAGTGCTTTAAACAAACTACTCCCTCCGCCCGGACTTAAATATAAGATAGAGTTGACTTTTTTGAAGATATTAAGAAAGCTAATTAAATTACTTTAAAATATTTATGTTTGTCATTTTTTCTCCAAACTATTTTGCCTAACTTATAAACTGATATATAATCTAAGGATATACAATAAATGATATGATTAACTAACTTATTGAGCTTTCTTAATCTCTCGGAAAAAAGTTAACTTTGTCTTATATTTAGGACCAGTATCTATTTTGCTATGATATGAAGTCAATAAATTATGTGAATTATGGCTTTAAACAGGCTCCTCTTTGGGCCCTGTGAAATTAAAAAGCGTGGTTTTTATTAACCAAAAATAGAAAACAACCTTTCAACGGTGCAGTTTTGAGGGAAAGCATTTGGTTTATAAAACAATAGTGGAGTGACCTGAATGCCAGATTTATTATGGACATTTTACGTATTGAGATTTTGCAGTTTACATTAAAATGGCAACTGCGATTTCTGCATTGCCAAAGTAGAAATGCAGCTAATGACTTGTGAGGCGACATTTGAAAATGAAAATGCAAAAGCAAGCATTCCTGTGAAGCATTTCTTTGTTTCTTTTGTCTCCACTTATATTTATTCAGGCTGTCTAGTTTTGGTAGGGTGACAATATGTATTTATTTTTTTGTTTATTTATTTATGTATTAGCGTCAACCTAGGAACAAAAAGATAAATACGTAGCTGTGAAATTTGAATGAAAAGATTCTTTTGCAATTAATAATTATAATTTTGCTTTCTTTTCCTTTGCTAAATCAACCATGTTGATACACATACACTCAATAAAATGACATGAAATATTGAGATTAAATTTGGCTTTTGTTAAATAGAATGATATAATAAATTAGAGGTTTATTTTGTGGCCATTTGAGACATTAATAACTAGGGGCATGGAGGTAATTTGACATAATTTTTAAATTCAAATTTAGTTCAAGTGACCTAATTAATGATTTGTTAAGTGTAGTGACCCAAATTAGAATTTGGGTGTTTTAAATGGCTTTTAAAAGGATTTTCCCGAATAATAAATTTAGTGACCTTTCAAAATACCAATTATTATGACCAATGATTTATAAAAAGTGCTGGCTAGTGATTTATAATGGTGTTAAGGTGAAAAAAATACTCTATCTCAACTATTGGATGGTTAGCTATGAAATTTGACGATATCTCCATGCATATCTAGATTTAAAAAAACATCTATATGCAACCCAATATTTTTATTATATTCTCTCCCATATACATCAGATTATCTTTAAATTTTTCCAAATTAAAATAGCATCTAAAATCTAAAATAATTAGAAACCTACATCTTTCTAGGTTTTGATTATTTTTTAAAAACATGAAAAAATCACAAAAAATTCTATTATTGCACCTTATCTTTGAGTTGTGATTTATTTTTTTAACTTCTATATTATTCCTAAACCAAAATCCTGATGAATAACTTTCAAATACAATAATATCGAATAAGTTCTAAAAATGTAAAACTAGTAACAAATGATATAAGGAGAGACGTAACTAACGGTCAAATAGTTGAGTAGAATTAGAGAATGTAGGGAATATGATCAGGATTAATTTTGTAACTGAAAATTTATATTTTGATTTTTAGTCCTTCAAAATAATTATAGTTTTTAAGATCCTTGTTAATAAATATTTCTTTTTCTTTGTCATTTCTCCCTACTTTTCCAAAAGAAAACATATATAAGGCGATGTGAAAGTTTTAAGCCCTCCTAACAATAAATAAGAAATTCTAAAATTTAAATAACAGTGATATCTCTATGATGTTGCTATAAAAAGCAACTAGCATGAACTTCGCCGCGGGGAGCAAATACTCAAAGCAAAATAATTAAATTCTACATGACAGTACAAAATCATAACCATTCTTAAAAAAAATGCCATCACTCCATAATAGATGGAAAGTTACATGCAGTTCTTCCCTACTAACATACTCACTAGTAAATAAACATGACATGAACACAAGTTTCAATTTAAGATGCAAATATATTAAACCCTAATAGCTACCTCAAAATCTATGATGCAAATACATTAATAAAGTACGTGTAACTCATTTGCTTATTTGGGTAGTGTTTTTCAGTGATGCAAATGTATTCATCACTATTAAAACTGTAACCCCCCCTCCGTAATTATATCCGAAATACGCGATTTAAATGAAATAGAGACCAATAATAATCAAATAACATTTACTAACCCATCACATGACGGGGTTTTCACAAATACTTTTTGAAATCATTTATAAACTTGGTCTCATATTCATATTTCGAATACAATTACTATGCGAAGATAAATCACATTTATACCAATATCAGAGTGCACCATATAATCATCCCGGTAACCCCGGGTTTCATATCTTCGCTAAACAATCATATGGCACATTTGCCCATACAAACCCTCATATGGGGATTACACAAAGTCTTTCTCATACATATACAAATATCCAATACTCATTTCAAATACATAACCAAATATACTCATCCATATCTATATATATTCCCAACTATGATAACCAACTACCGAATCTTCAATCCCGAAGGAGTCTTCATCGCCCTTAGCTGCTCGCTATACCTTGATCCACTACCCTGTCTGAAAGGTTAGTAGGGGAGGGTGAGATTCTAGAGAATCTCAGTAGGATAACAATATCAATATGCACGTACGATACATGTTTAATGCATGACATGCTTGCATCACACAACTCATGATAACACAATGACAATTTGCAAGCTCAATGCTTCGAACAATATACCTATGGCCATAGCATAAATTGAAACATAGCTTCAAGTTACACATAATTATGCAAAGCTAAGACATGCACCAACACACTAACACATATATCCAATACAAGCAGAAGAGATATGTTCCCTACCTCCAGTCTTTTCTCCTCGATTTGCGTGCCAGCAATTCGGGGCTTCACATTCGATCCTACAATGTCAAATGTACTATTTAGACACTTCCATAGTGTTTCTGGGGGTTATATGAGGCTATATTGAAAATTTACTAAAATACCCCCGGGGACCCGGCCCGGCCCCGCCGTACCCGGTCCGGCTGTACTTTTCTTGAAATTTTGACATGGGCTATTCTGACATATTTTCGCCCAAGGAATCCATTTCCGGACTCGGAATTATCAAATTCAATGTTAAATTACGAAATTGCCCTTGGCAGCCCTACTTTTAGGGTTTTAGGGGCGTTTCCGTAATTATGCTTTCTCGGCCTTTTCCGACAATATACCTATGGCCATAGCATAAATTGAAACATAGCTTCAAGTTACACATAATTATGCAAAGCTAAGACATGCACCAACACACTAACACATATATCCAATACAAGCAGAAGAGATATGTTCCCTACCTCCAGTCTTTTCTCCTCGATTTGCGTGCCAGCAACTCGGGGCTTCACATTCGATCCTACAATGTCAAATGTACTATTTAGACACTTCCATAGTGTTTCTGGGGGTTATATGAGGCTATATTGAAAATTTACTAAAATACCCCCGGGGACCCGGCCCGGCCCCGCCGTACCCGGTCCGGCTGTACTTTTCTTGAAATTTTGACATGGGCTATTCTGACATATTTTCGCCCAAGGAATCCATTTCCGGACTCGGAATTATCAAATTCAATGTTAAATTACGAAATTGCCCTTGGCAGCCCTACTTTTAGGGTTTTAGGGGCGTTTCCGTAATTATGCTTTCTCGGCCTTTTCCGAAAAAGTGCCCAACTGTAACCCCACCTAATTTTCCCTCCTGAACTCAATGGAATCATCAAATCATTGAAAATCCAACTCTAAGACCCATTTATAGCCCAGACCGAAATATATGGGTTTTCTAGGGAAAATCAGGGTTTTTCGGTTTCGGCTCCGTAAACACGTTCCTTTCTACTCCTAACCACTTTATTGACTATTCCATTAGGTTACAACTACCATTTAGTATCAATTTGGGCAGCATAACCCCTAGGGAAACCCATTTTCCATTTTTACAACCAATGGCAATCCGGCGAAATTTCACCGATTAAGTTGCCCACAGCAGCCAGAATAGTCAATATACAAGAGTTTGGAAGTTACCTCAAGCTCCCAATAGCTTTTACTCAATATGGCTGAACCCTAGCCCCTTTTAAACCATGAAAATTGAGCTTCCAACACCTTAAAGAACATGAAAGAGAAGCTTAGAAGCAAGGTTATACGCGTTAGGAGCTAGATCGTCGGAGAAATCGGCTTACCTTGCGAGTTCTCTTCCTCTTCTCTCTCTAAAACTCCCTCTCTCTCTTTCTCCATGGTGCTGCACGGTTTTTGGCTGATGGAGGAAGATGATGATGACTTTATAACATTTAGCTTATGTCATCTTTAATTATGATGATGTCATAATTCCAAAATTGGCATTTTCGGATTTTCTGGCAGATTTTCTGCCCAATCTTTGAAAAATCATAACTAATTCTAGAAAAATCAAAATGAGGTGATCCCAAAGCCAAATGAAAGGTATTGAAGTCCTCTTCATAGGAAAAATATTTACCAATACTAGAAATCACCACAAAGTTCCAGAATTACACAAATGTCATCACTGCCCCAAAACAGAGTCCATTTTCGACCTCAAACTTTGGACAGTCATATCTCCTAGTTCCCAACATGAAATGGCACAAATTATATGTCCATTTTGAAGCTTGGGATGTGAACTTCAAGACTGGAAAGTTTCATAATTTTATCACATCATTTGCCTTGTCAAAACATCCACACGAGAAGAGTGGCCATACAGAATTCACACTGGATAGCATTTCTAGTTTTGCAACCAATGTGTCCAATCCAATTTAAATCAATTCCAATGATTAAATACCACAACATGACACCATTTCCATCACAATACCCCATTCAATTATTCCCTCTATTCTAAGTCAATTTGGATGTTAATCCACAATTGAACTCAAATACAGGGTTTTGGCGTTGCTCATAACACAAGTGACTACAATCCACTTTATATTCTCTAAAAAGGTTCATTAATCACTAACCACGTCCACTTTTGTAGTCATTAACTCCTAATCACAATTTGAGATCTTGCTAAACCAGGGCTTAGCAATCCACTAATCTCAGGCTTATTCTCTAGCCTCGAGTCTCAAAATTTGGGGTATTACAAAAACACCCATCCCCCCCCTCCCACACACACACACACACACACACACAAAACACCCACACAAAATGCACAAATGTACGTTGAGCAATTTTTTTTTTACAAAAATTTAAACATATCTGGGTAACAATGACTCTTATCATAAGTTGAGACAATGGAAGTCCTTGTGGCAGAATACCCATGCGCCATGAAAAATTAAGAAGATATATATTTGTTGAGTGATTGGTGTAGCCAAGTATTACTATTAAACTTATCAGAACTGAATGGAGATGATAATACAATATTAAATGAAACTGTCTATAACCTTCTATTCTTTGAAAGTAACTAACGTGTAGAGAGTACATAGGAAATGAAACAACTGGTGGCAATGACAGATGAGGAAGAACTCCCCCCCCCCCCAAGGAGGAAGAATTGAACCTAATAGAAAAATGTACAGTATTAGTTGGAGGAGAGCTAAGCCATTGCACCTCAAGAATGCAATAGTATGAAATTGCCACTTTCTATGAAAATAAGCATGGTTTGACCCTTGTGACCATGTAAAAAAACCTTGTGCATTTGTCTATAACCATTGGATGACAAAGTTTTCTTAGCTGAGCTATTAAGCATCCTTTTATCTTTTGGGCAATAAGCTGTTCAGATCCTTAAATTGACATGGAGGCATCAGCTTCAAATATAGTATTCTAATCTTTAACTAAGAAAATCGATAGGTGCAGGTTTTCTATTTTGTAACAAAAAAAGGGAAAATTGCATTTAAGTCCCCAAAAACAGAAAATATGATCAAATGGTCCCTTAAAATCTCAAAATTGTATTTAAGTCTCATGGTACTTTTTTGCAATAAATTTCAATTATCAATGGATGCCCATGGACTTGTTAGTGTAAGCGCCCATCAACTTGTCAATGGACACCCGTGGACTTGTCATGGAATTAGAATTTATGCAAAAAAGTCCCACGGGACTCAAATGCAATTTTAAAATTTCAAATAACCATTTTGTTATATTTTCTCTTGTTCGGGACCTAAATTCAATTTTCCCAAAAAAAACTTATTAATATACTCTTTTATTGCTCTCTCTTCCTCCTTCTTATAAAGATTGTTAACATGCAGAGTTCTACACTCTTCAAATGCATTATGTACACATTTGATCTTTTTATCAATCATTCATAGTGTAATTCATCTCGGCATATAACACGACATCAAAAAAATAGAAAATAAAAGTATAAAAAAAGTTAAATGTAAGACTGAAATTCAAAGCAAGTGCAATGGACAAAATCTCCATGTATTAAAAAATATACCCATTAATTACAAAATAAAAAATGAGAAGGAAGGGGTACTAAAGGCACTACAAAAACAGGTGTCTGCGTAGTGTATTTTTTCCATTCAGCTTTCAAAAAGTGAGACCCAAATTCTTACGTCAAACATGAGTCCCGAGGGTTTAATAAAAAAACAATATAAAGCTGTCAGTTAATTTTGCACGTATATATTCCACTAAAAGCTAAGATTGCCTTGCCTGTGAACATTGCATGTGCCTATAAATATAAGTATCAAAAGTGGAATATGCATTGACTAATACGGTTAATGACATGAACTTCCCCCCTACATTTCCTCATTTAATTTCATTATAATAATTTTTTTGGCCAAAAAAATTAAAATAAATTTACTGCAACGTTTAAAATTGGCTATTCAGTAAGTAAATAAGAAAATAAGCAAAAAAAAACTAAAGGCCCGCATATCTTTAAGGGCTGAAAAAATTAATTTATGTGGTCCTCCCACCAAATATGAAACAAACCCTTTTGGTGGTTTTCAGTTCAACAATCTTATATGCCACCTTATTATTTACATTCTTCGTTGTAGAAAATTCAAGGTCCCAACTTCTTTTGGACTCCACCACAAGTAAGCATAGAAAATAAACTAAGCCATCTGGATCATATCTACTTTCTTAGCTTTAAGTTGGACAACTACTTTAAGGTTTAAACTGGGTTTGGATTAAGAAATCGTAAAGGAAGGGTCACTTCCATACGTGATCAAGCAGTGCTCAACTAGTAAAAGAATACGTGGGAAAGTAAAACCCCTTAAAGCTTGCCATATGAAATCTATATTGCCTTTATTATAATTTTGTTTCTAAGTATTTCAATTCTCGGGTAGCTGTTTGTCAAGTACCATATGCCTTTAATGAAAAGCAAAACATTCAAGGACTCTAACATAGATATATGAGCACAGCTTTTGTTTGTGTACTATAACAAATGTTTCCTTAAACATGCAAAGCATAGGTAGTCGTCATTTTATTTAATCTGGACATGTGCTTAAGCTGGACATGAAAGGCAAATCTTTCACGGGTTCTTGTTTGTCCATATATATATGTGTGTGCGTGTGTGCGTGTGTGCGTGTGTGTGTCTTTCCTTCAATACAACAAACTTGCTGACACTTGATACAACGGCAAAAATTATTTGGAGGATTAGTAAAAAAAAAAAAGCAAAATTTATTTGGAGGGAATGGAGAGACTGTCATGTATTGTTTGAATGCAACAGTGAACATAGAGAATGAGAACGAAAGCACAAATTATGCCATAAGAGGGAATGGAAGCAAGTCTACTAAAGAGAGAGGTTAAAGTGTAATTAGCGGGGTTAACTTTCAAGATATTAGCATATGGTTATAGCATATATATATCAGCATATGGTTCAAGCAAATGGTGCAATCAACAGGGTCATCTTTCAAGAATATATGATTATTGTAGGAGCTGTATTGTCACACGCAAATGTTAAAGTGCGGAGAGACAAGAGAAAAGCGACAATAAGGTATTGGTTCAAGTTGATTTCATTTGTATGACTCTTTTGACTTGCAACAGGTTATAAATAATTACAGAAGCATGGACTTTGTATATGCATAAGGATGACTGCTTAGTTAACTTTACAACAGGGAAGACCAGGCTATCCATAAACATGTAAGCAGAATTAACTTCAATGAGACAACATTTAGATAAAAGGATGAACAGGACCTCCCTTTTCTGAGTACACAATCGATCACAGCATCCAAAAAGGTGAAGCACAACATTTGTGGAAGCATAACCTATTAGCCATGGAAAACTGAGAAAAGTAACCATAGGTCAAATGCTTGCATGCACGTAAATAGAGGAATAGATTAAATTGGAAAAAAAAACATTCTTAAACAGAAGAACCGAGGGATTCATTAAGGAGGGAGGACAGTGAATCCATTCAGAAAGTGTAGCATGGGAACTAACATGGTTTAGGAACTTCCTACAGCTAACAAAGTCATCAGGGTTTAAATAAAAGGCTTTAGATAGAAGAATGTAATAGAGTCAACCGCACCTTTATATTGGTAGGCATATACTTTTTTTTCACCAAATAATTGGTAGGCATATACAGGACATGCAATTGGTAGGCATATATATTCCCTTACTGGCAAAATTTATGTTGTGTAAGTTAGTAAATGCCTCACATGTTAATATCATTTAATTCGTATCACAAGGGACTACTATGGCATTAATAGATGTGAATTCCATTTTCATACATAGAGGCCTCAGTGTGCAGGAAAGTAAGGCAGAGATTAATAAACAGGAGAAAGGGAATATATATATATTTATATATTCTAATCAGCTTTTATGATTCTCAGAGCTTGTGTTTTTGTTTTTGTGATTCTATGGTATGATGCTAGCAACTTTAATTTATTCACCTCCACGCCATGCAACTTTATACACAATCATTAAGCTTCATCCATACCCTCAGCAGTAGTATTTCCTTCTTTAACCATTTTATCTTACAAATCAATTAAAATCCATGTAATATATATATATATATATAATCGTGTGTGTGTGTGTGTATACATATGATTTTCAACTTATTCTTGAGACCTTTGTATCTTCATATTTATGAATGATAAGAAGAAAATGCATTTTGTATGACTTTGTTTTATGGGTTCACTGATAGAGGGTTAAGGGAGGATCAAAGGCATTCAAAAAATAACTTAGGAGGAGAAAACACTGGTTAAGAGGAAGAAGCAAAGGTGAGGCTTGGTTTGAATTTGAACCATAATCTTCCTTCCATTAGTAAGAAAGCATCATACCTCAACTTCAAGAGCCGTGCTTCAAGAACAGGCCCATCACTGAATCAAAGCTCTTTTTCCTTTTTTGAATAATGTCTTCTACTCTTAATATCTTATTTTTCCTCTTTCTTCCACTATCTAAGAAAAGTTTCTGCCTTTGATGAAAACATTTATTATTGCTCTTATGATCCTGCTATAACCAAGGCGCATCTTTACAAAAGAACATCAGTATCTCAGAAAATCAAAAAGAGGATAGGGGTTTCCATATTCATGAAAGATTTTTTAATAAATGTTTGACATGAATCATGAGAGAGAGAAAAATAATCGATAAAAGAAAGGGTGAGACTGAGAGAAGCCTAAGACAACAAAATAATCGATAAAATTATTGATTTATTTAATGTTCACCATTCTTGTTAATCAATGTATAACTTTTCTCACCTTAAGTGTATAACTAACTTGATACTAAGAGAATATATATAATTATGGCGTGTTATTTAAGGTGGAGCTAAAAATTCCTCCAATTTTTCTTTACCTGAAAAAAAACCTCCAATTGAAGATAAGGATGTTTATTGGCGAGAGAAAAATATAATACAATAAAAGTAAAAAATATATATATTTTTGGTTAAAATACACAAAGGGTCAATATAATTTTTGGGCCTTTAAGTTTGTCCTTATTTTAGCTTTCGTCCTCCAAGTTTCAAACCATAAGTGTTGTCCCTCAAGTTTCATTTCCTTTAAATCATTGGTCCCTCTAACTCAATAAAGACATGGACCATTTTGCCCTTACAAAGACCAAAACCTATGGTTTCAAATCAAGGGACCAAAACCAACATGGAGACAAATTTGAGGGACTAAAGATAATATTAACGCATACACAAAAATACCCCAAACATTGTTTCAGTTGCCTATAACATCCATAACCTTTAAAAGTTTAAGTGTTTCATATTTTAATGGTCAACTCACTCTTCTTAAAAATACCATTTGTTTGGTATAAGGGATTTGGATGGACGGGAGGGGAGGGAAATTTTTGAGTTAGATTTAAGAGAATTGGAGAAGTGGAGTTACTAAATTTTAATACAGAAAATATTTATGATAAAAGAGTAAGAAAAATGAATTAAAAATGGTTAACCCCACTTCTCATTTTTTCTAATCCAACTCAAAAGAATTTTCCCTCCATCCACTTTCTCTCCCCTCCCCTCATACCAAACAAACTTTACAGTTAACGGATTTTGGCATGCCAAAATTCATATTTTTAGAAGAGGGATACTAATAAAAGACTATATATGTAGATATATTGCCAACAGGTATAACACCGTCATACGCATGATTGATAATGTAGAAAATACTTCATATAAATTATAACACTATCACGTTTCCAATTTAAATGTAATCAAATTGATAATCAATAAAACATATTGCATATATTTAAAAAAATATTATAAATATGAGTAGTGATATTCAACAAATTAAATCATCCATGGACCACAAGTATGTACTATCTAAGGCACAAAATATTCCAAGAAAATGGATAAATAATTAATTACTCCTACAAGATCCAACCACTAAGCTTAACATAACAAACAAGTATATTAATATGAGACGCAAATCCCCAGCTTCATCAAATTCGTTTACCGTGTTTTACTGAATTCTTGGATTACGTAATCACTTGACGATTAAGACCACTAACCTCCAACTTCAAAGACCCGGCATTTAACAATATATATATACACACACACACTACAAAAAAACACCTAATTTCCGACGGAATTCTTGACGGAACCATTTCCATCGCAAATTCCGACGGAATTTGTCAGGAAATTTTTCCGTAGCAAATTCCGACGGAATTTCTGTCAGAATTTGTCTACGAAAGTTTTCCGACGGAATTTTTTCGGTGGAAAATTCTGATGGAATTTCCGACGGAAATTTTTATCGCAATTTGTTACTTTTTTAACAAAATAATATTTATAAAATTAAAATATGAATTATTAAATAATTATATTTAACCTTAATTATTAAAATTATATTATTATTTCTTAATATATATGTAATTAATATTATATTTATAATTTTATATGAAAAATAATATTTATAATTTTAATTATTATTTATTAAGTTAATTTTAATTAAAAAATTATTTAATTTAAATATATAAATATTTTTTTCGTTTTTATTAAAATTTTCATTATTCTAATAATATTATATTTAATTAATAATTAATTATATGTATATAATTAATTATTTGTATGTATGTATGTTTATATATATAATGATAATATTATATACATAATAATATGTAATAATATGACACAGGTTCATTTCAGCACAACTGGCAAAGACTTGCGAGCGAAGGCGTCGGCAACCTAACAAACTAGAGGAGAGGCACTTGGAGGAATTATGAGGTGTCGACACGTGTCAGGACAAGGAGGAGACACGTGGCAGCCAGGGCAGAGGACATGTGGTGTTCTGAGTAGCAAACACGTGGCATTTGTAATTTAAAAAAATTTAACTTTTCTTTTTAAAAATAAATAATTTTCGATTTTTTTAAAAAAAATTTGCGATGGAACTGATTCTGTCAGAAATTTCCAACGGAATTGGTTTCCGTCTCAATTTCCGACGGAACGGATTCCGACGGAATTGAAATTCCGTCACATATTTGTTTGAGATGCACCTATTACCGATGGAACGAATTCCATCAGAAATTCCTTCAGAAATTGGTTGTTTTTTTGTAGTGATAGACACACACATTATGCATTGTTAATAATCTCTATGATAAGATAAATGACAATTGATGAAGACAGAAAAATATTACGTGGTCCAACAATAATGACTAACACATATATATCCCAACATTGTTTTGTAACCCCCAACAACTGTGATAATATGATGAGTTACTCATCAGAAGCAGAAGTTCCAAGGGTTTGCGCCTCAAGGACAAGAGCCATTATCTTGAATGGTATAGTGGAAAGAAGAAATAGGACCTTACTAAACATTGTTAGGAGCATAATGAGTAGCTCCAAACTTCCAACATCCTTGTGGAAGGAGGCACTCAAGATAGTTGTGTACATAATATACATGGTTCTAACAAAGGCAGTGCCAAAAACACCCTTTGAAATCTGGAAATGATGAAAACGTAGTATAAGACACGTTA
Source organism: Inga oerstediana (assembly GCA_963210345.1). Classification (NCBI taxonomy): domain Eukaryota; kingdom Viridiplantae; phylum Streptophyta; class Magnoliopsida; order Fabales; family Fabaceae; genus Inga; species Inga oerstediana. The sequence continues at coordinate 65,135,003 of OY723401.1, forward strand.
GGGTCTGGGACTATCTTGCGGAAGAAATAGTATACAATCCACAAGAAAAGAAGTTAATCCTAAAACCATTCGAGACAAAAGGCTATAGGTTCTATGGTCCTCCACCTTTTGCACATTTTGTAGAATCTAGGAATGTTGTCTTTCTTGAGAATGACGTGAACAGTAGAAGTGATCAAACAAATGATAATCATATGGAAGTAACCCCTGATTTACATAATGAAGGATTTGTTCATATTTATCCACCTTCCACACATAAAGGACGAAGACAAGTTGTGGTGGAGGATGTCCCGGATAAACAACTTGAACCAACTCAAGAGGTTGAATTAAGAAGATCACCTATAGAAAGAAGACCAACATTATCTAGTGACTACATGGTGTACTTTGTTGAGACTGACTGTGAGATTAGCAAGTTAAAGAAATCGATCTAGAGCTTGAAGAAAGCCTCATGACAGTGGTATTTAAAGTTCCATGAAGTGATCACATCATTTGGTTTCGATGAGAACATCATGGATGAATGTATATACCACAAGGTTAGTAGGAGCAAGATCATATTTCTAGTTTTGTATCTCGATGATATATTACTTGCAACCAATGATCTAGGACTATTAAGTGAAGTAAAATAGTTCTTGTGCAAGAACTTTGATATGAAGCATATGGGTGAGGTATCCTATGTCACTTGCATTAAGATCCATAAGGATAGAGCTCAAGGCTTTTTAGGCTTGTCTCAACAAACCTATATCAACAAAGTTCTTAAATGATTCAGGATGTAGAACTGCTTAGCTAACATAGCTCCTCTTGAGAAAGGGGACAAGTTTAGTCTAAATCAATATTCTGAGAATGAGCTTTAAAGAAAGTAAATGGAAAGGGTCCCATATGCATCAGCAGTGGAAAACTTGATGTATGCACAGGTCTGCCAAGACCTAACATAGCTTTTGCTATGGCATGTTAGGAAGATACTAAAGCAATCCAAGGGAAGCAAATTAGACAGCTGAAAAAGAGGTGTTTAGATACCTAAAAGGTACTAAGTACTATATGCTCACAGCCTCACATATAGAAAAATAGTTAACCTAGAAGTGGTTGGTTACTCAGACTTTGATCTAGGAGGACGTCTGGACACAAACAAGTCTACTACCAGTTACATCTTCCTACTAGAAGTAGAGCTATATCATGGAAAATTACACAAACACTTAAAGCTCCCTCTACTTGTCATGCTCAGTACATAGTATGTTTGGAGGCAAGTTCACAAGTAATCTAAATAAAAAATTTCATTGCTGAGCTTAAGATTGTGGATTCAATCTCAAGGCCAATCAAGATGTACTGTGATAACACAGCTGCAGTGGCCATTGCAAATAACAAAACAGGTGGAAGTTGAAGCCGATGGGTTGGACTGAAATTCCTAAGCTTAACAAAGAGAATTGTGGATAGTGAAATTTCGGTTGATCATATCAATAAAAAGGACATGATAGCTAATCCTTTGACTAAGGAATTGAAACCGAATGCATTTGTGTTACACATCCCTCATATGGGGGTGTGACCTTGATTCACATAGAATAGGTAGCAATGAAATTAATTATGTGGTTTATTATCTCTATCATTATTTGTATACATTCTATTGATGAGAATAATAAACACTGAGTTTGGAACCGAATAAACATAGGCGTTTATTTATAAAGTTATACCCATTAAGTAAGAGTGTTGCATGTAATACATAGAAGATAATATTCAACCCAAGAGGACTTATCACCATGATTCTTGTAGCATAGCCTTAATTTAATCTGGACAGGGCAAGTGACATATAGATACAAGCCAAGTAGGAGAATGTGACATATTTTAATTTATTATAATATCTTTATTAGTTATTATTAATTAGGTTATTAATTAAAATATCCTGAGTGTGGCGCATAAGTTAGATCTAGGCCCAACTTTAGAATTAGGGTAATCAACTGACTTGTTATTTATGCATTATCTCTGATGGTGAAATAGACAATTAAGCTTTGCGGCTGTCTAAATAAGAGATTTAGAAAACCTAGCTGCTCCCTGAAGTTCCCTTATTGGCAATGGCTTTAATATCAGTTGTCATTGTTGTGCCATGCAATCAATCAAAAGTGTGACCTGACAATTTATCTTCTGACATCGTCTGTTTTGTAGTATTCCTTTCAGTGTTCATTAACTCATTCGCAATCAAAGATAAGATATGGCAAGAGGTACCTCCAGAGAAGTCTTCTGCTATATCTGTAGAATACTTTATGCTATATTTGAGGTACAATTTATGGTACGGCATGAATTATTCTAACAGTATTCCTATTTACAAAATATATATAGGGGCTACTTCATGGTCATATGTACGACGTTTAGGTGTGGGTTCAGAATTTGGACAATATGGATCATATGAATAACCCCGTTCATGTGATGCTTGCGTGTAGAGACGACCACAACTGGCCTAAATTTAAAAAGCTAGACTTTTTAGACCAAACATTACCAGAACTGGTCTAAATTTTCTTTCTTTTTTTTTAAAAAAAATTAATTTCGTCTATTATACCCCCTTCATCACATGAATTCACAAACTCCTAATGTGAAAGAGAACATGAACTCAAAAACTCAAACTGGATAGCAATATCCTATACCTCCGGTGGATTCCCCGACATTCCTGATCTATCGTCCTTATCCTACACCTCCAGTGGATTCCCCAACACTCCTGATCTATCATCCTTTCTTGAAAAATATTAAATTGAATGAGTGAGATTGACATTTCAGTACTAAGGTGCTATTATCCTTAATTTGGTCCGTCCTTGCCTTTTTCATTATTCTTCAGCCACAATCCTTCTCATCCTTGCCTGTCATTTTACTATTTCTGCAAATATTGTGTCTTTTCTTCCTAAATGCACTGCACATATAATCCATAAAATAACGTAATATCATGCAATTTTTTTTAATGAAAATATCAATATCATTAAACCCAAAAAAAAACTAGAAGCGGTCTGATCCAATCATACGTAGAGGAAAAGACTACTACATAAACACTCACAAGGGATAACAACCGAATATGTGGATATTACAATAAAATGCATGACAAAGGTCAAAGGGTAATATCATGTAATTAAGAGAAGGAACACTCAGAAATTATAAAAGTGATTAAATCAGTCGGCTTAGCAATTAATTCACAATATATTATATTGATATAAAATATTACCGGGCCTTATAGACTCCATGTGCCTTTGAGATAATGAATGTACAAGTTATGAAAAAAAGATATTAGTATAACTAACAACTTATTAGTTGAGATGGTAAGCAGTCACACCCTCATAAGGAGGAGAATAAAAGTTTGAATCCCAGGAAACGCACCTATTGGGAGGGCTTTAACGTTAACAATCCCAGCTCGACAGAAATTAGGATCAAGTCCAAAGTGACTTGGGGATACTCTAGGTCCACAAGAAACGATACTCCCTCTGGTCATTAATATAAGACATATTTACCTAATTTTATTAGATTAAGGAAGTTGGTTAAGTTTGTTAATATAAAATATATTTTCTAAAACACTCTGGTCATTTTTCTTAATTCTATCATTCCCTCTCCTTCTTGATTATTGTTGAGAGCACATCAATAGAGGTAAATTAGGAAAAGATTGACAAATATGAAAATTATGTCTTATATTTAGGACTAAGATCAACTCTCCAAATATGTCTTATATTAAGGATAGGAGGGAGTATTAGTATAAAATATAAAATTAATGTAAGTTGTGTTATTTATCAATCATGAGTAGCACATATACTTTATATAAGAAAAACACAGACGATTTCTAATAATCCTTCACACTAAGATTTTGCAAACTATCATGGGGATTCAGTGGTTATATATTTGTCCTGCTTAGTAAAAAGAAAAAGTAAAAATATGTTAAAGCAATGACATTGTCTAGACTTTGGGTTATAATTTTTTTTAAACAAAAAGTTGAATTGTGTTAGAGATTAATCTTGGGAATTAAAGGCCTATTTTTCAGAAAATTCGAGGAACAATAGTTAATGGCCATAATCTAGCTTGGGAGTTTCTAATAAATTATTTTAAGGCTTTATGAAGTTAATTAAGGAAGAAAATCCTTAAAAATTTTTAAGGATTGACTTATGAAGTTATATAATCAGTTAAATTATGGAACCTATGAAATTTAAGGAATTTTAAATTAGACAAAGGGAAAAATTAGGGCCTACTGTGTATAATTAATAAGATAAAAATATACCTATGTATATATAAAAACACACACACCCAGACACCAACACACACACCACACTTGGCATTTTTTAAGAGCACAACAACAGCCCCACCTTGGATATAATTTGCTTCCATCATTAGAAAATGCATGGTCCATTCACAAACACACACTTACACCTTCACGTAGACAAAAACTCAACACCTCACCTCACTTTTACTCAACTCACATGACTCACACCCGCACATACTCAGCCACTTAATTAAACACTCCCTCACTCTCTCATCTCACTCAAGTCAGCCAGCATTTAGAGACAGAGAGAGAGAGTTGAGCGAAGTAAGACGGGAGGTGAGTGAGAGCTGAATTTCTCGCCGGAAATAAGGTATAAGGAAGGTTGGATTGCCACAAGCAACCACATATTCTGGTATAGGTGAGTCTTCTCTATCACTTCCCATTGTTATTTCAATTGTTTGGGTTGTTCATGAGAATGTATGGCTGCTGGAAGTGGTGTGATTCTGAAAATAAGTTGTTGTCACCAAACAGGTTTGAATATAGTGGTTGTGAGTCGATTTTGGAGCAAATTTTGGGGTCGTTTGGTTCGGAAAATGTGTCACCAAACACAAGGAATATGTGTAGGAGTATGTAGAGTCAAAATCTTTGAGATTAGAGTGCAAATCCATGGCTACATGTTTATTTTTCTTCACCCTGTTCTGTTCATCGGAAAACAAAGTTTCTGATAGAAAGTTACATAAGCTTAAACAAAGATTATAAGTGGAGTTTTTGTTTGGTTCTTTTTGATATGGGGAGTTTAGGATGTGTAGTAGGTGATGAAATCAAGAAGAGTACAATTTGAAATGAAAATGAATGAATTCTTGATTTTTAAACTCAGAATGTCAAAACTGACATTTTTGAAAGCCAGTTAGTTTCATGTTGAGTTTTGACAAGACAAAACTTATCCAATATTTATGAAATTTTACATGGAAATAGTATACATACATAGCTTTAAAATGATTCCTAGTATGTTTCAATTGGATACCTAGAGAGAAAGTTATGATTTTTGAAAGATAGATCTAGAAACAAGGAAAATTCTAGAAGTTCAGGTTTTGACAGCGGAAAAAGGGACGAATTTCATAAGGTTAATATGATTGTTTGTCCATGTGACTATTTTCCCCTTAGAGTAGACATGTTTATCTTTCCATTGAATATTAGAACTTAAAAATTGGATGTGTAACTTGTAAGTTATGAATTTTTAAAGTTTGGCCCTATTTCTGGAACTAATGATGGAGTAATTAAGGTTTGATGAATTTCTAGATATTGTGTGGCTGCATTTTCTAGTTATTTGAAATTAAACTTAAATAGGTTTATAATGTGCTTGGATTCATTCAATTTAGAGTTTTCTAGAATTAATGATGATTTTTGAAAATTGGGCATTGAATCTGGAAGTTGTCCTATGTCAGAAGTGAGTAATTGTGAAATTTGGAATTTTGTGCGTGTGAGCTGTAGGCGTAATCATTTTTCCTTTAAAGTGAACTTAATAAGGTAACATAGGGCTTTGAACCACCCTAATTGATGTTTTGTAGAATTAGTTATAATTTTTCAAAATTAAGTGAAAAATTTTGTCAGCATTTAGTCCATACGAATTTAATGGGCTTTGGCGAAAAACAATAAGGGTGAACTTTAAGAGTGAAGATTAGTACTTGGGCCTAGTGTAACCACATTAACTACTTAATTGGTCCTAAGCACAGACCTAAATGATAACCAACTAAGTGTTATGAGTTATCAAGAATTGGAACAAGTATAAACTCGTTTTTCCTAAATTCTAACTGATAGGATTTAACATCTACCCGGGACGCTCGAGAGACTAGGAACAAGAACCCAACTTGGAAAGACTGTTAAGTAGTACCCTATTCCTTGTATCATATGTGCTTCTTTGTACGTATTCTCTATCTTTTGTGCATGTGTGGGACAGTTAGTCCTTAGGCAGTAAGACCCATAAGTACAAGTTGCACTGGGAGTAACTTGGGGGCATCTTGAGCTAGGTAGGCTTGAGGCAGAAAGCTTGTGAGTGCACCTTGTATGGGGAAGAGGCCCTGGGCTGTCAGAATGAGATCACCAAGCGCTGTGGTTTTGTGCTAAGGGATCAGTTAGGCCCTTTGTTTGTTGCATACTGTAAGTGTTATTGCTTTGATGATTGCTTTACTTGCTTAGTATTTTGCATATCATATGAGTGATTTGTGTACTATTGAGATTATTTTGAATCTAACCCTTTTTCAACAAATGATATACAACAAAGGTGTCCAACTCTAAAGGCAAGGAAGGTAATACAGACGAGCTAAGAGAAGACTAATTAAATAAGGATTATCTGGCTATATTTTATTTTGGATGATTGTATAATATGTGAATGTAATTAAGCAGAAGTAATGGTAGTAGTACTAGTAACCGTGACACCAACTGCATTAATGTAACAGTATGCTAAGTTTTCGTCAAACGCGCTAGTATCCAAACACCATAATTCAACTAGAATTGGGCAACCAAACACTAAAAGCCCATAAGTTAACCACCACTATGATGATTTTGAACTGAGAATGTCTGATTTTAATAAAATGAATTAAGAACTAATGATTTATAATGAAATCACAAACCGTATTAAGACCACACTTAAAAATATTTTAAAAAGTTTTTGAAAACCTACTCAAGTGCAGGTTCAACTCAGTATTAAAGTCGAGAATTCAACCGTTTCCAAATGAACATTAGTCTTAGGTTTGTAGTCATTATATGTTCAAACTCATCTAAAGGCCTTGGAAAATTATGATGTTACATTGGTTGTGGTGGTTTTGAGTTTTGATCTTCTGTTATAAACAGTTTACGATTACCTAACTGCCATATATTGGCTTTTGGCATGACTGTTTGGTAAACTTGTAGTTCTTATAATTCGATCATTGTAGGTTGCTACATGATAATTTTTTTGGCATGATTTTTCATTAACTCTGTTTTTTTATAATCATCTATTAATTACAGGTTGCGGCAGAAGAAACACAGTGTGGTGGTGGGTCAAATTTCTAAGAAACAGAGTGTGGTTGCGCGCCCTTGTGGTATACCAAGCTATTATATGTTTTTATATCCATTATTCATTATTTAGTAGGTTTTTTTATCAGAAAATTACTTTTCATTCTACGTACAAAGCAATTTTTCTAGCAAGAGTGAACTTATAATTAACTGATTAGGAAATTGAGGAACTTGGTTTATATACAAATTAATGAATTCAATAAAAATTGATTAAATCCAAGTGCTTAGTTTGTTTATTTAAAATGTTATTTTTGGACATGATTGTGGTTGTAATTTTAGTGAACTCAAAATTATCATCAAATTGGTTCTTGAAAGGGATTTGAAATGGGTAGTTGCAGACTTGGTGGATGTGAAGGGAGGTTGGCATTGGCATGTTCTTGGAGAATACCTATGAGAGGAGGGAGGGAGGATAGATTGCTATGGGGAAAGGATGATTCAAAGAATTAATGAATTAGAGAGTTCATTATTGCTTCAAAGAATTAATGAATATGGGGAATGAGAAACTTTGTTGCATGTGGTTAGAGATTGTGTAAGAGCAAGGAAGGTGTGGCTTTGTTTACAATAGCAGCCTCAAAGTAAGTTTTTTACATGCAGGTTACCAGAATGGGTGCAAGAGAACTTAAAGGGGAAAAAAGAAAGAAAGAGAAAGTTCAAGGCATACCTTGGAATGTGGTCTTTGTTATCACTTGCTGGTGCCTTTGGAAGCATAGGAAAGGTCACATTTGGAAGTTTGTGATGGAAGTTCTGAAAGCTATGAAAAATCATATCTTTGAATTATTCTTTTCAAGCTCTTCAGTTGATAATGGTTTTTGGGGTTTTGAAATCGTTCTTAATCTATTGTTGCCATTAGGCCTTATTGTATTTTTCATATCGGCCAAGGGTGTCATTGACAAGTTTGCCCTTTTTTCTTTAAAAATTATTTTTTTAAAAATAAATAAACCCTATATAAATACTCTTTTCAAAATTTAGGAAACTTCATTAGTTTGGCGTGTTGGAGCTTATCTAGTCACCTTTATTTTATGTTATATTTAAACTTCTTTGTTAAAATTTAAATTTTAAAATAAATTTACGTAAGTGCTGGCCTCACTTATTGATTGAACCATAATTTTATATGATTTTTCAATATTAATTTGAGAATTTTAATGTATTTCCTGGGACATTATTGTATTATTAAGCATTAATTTTGGTTAGGGGCAATTATTTTGAATTAATGGGAATTAGGGGCAAAAATGGTCAAAATTCATTAATTATTATTTTTTTATATTGTCCCTTGAACTTTTAATACTACTTTGTGCTTAATATTGCATTTCAGGTGTTTGGAAGAAAATTGTAGATTTTGGAGGTCAAATTAATATTTTGAAGATTGGGGAAAATCACAGAAAGGGGCCCTATATTTTGAAAAAGTTACAAAAATTTGAGAAAAGGACAGGGTAGAAATACAGAAAAATACCCAAAAGTTTTAGAAATTTTAGTCTGGCCTCACAACTATTTCAAAACAATGCAATTTAGTCCCTCAAGGAAAGGTTTAAGAGTGTTTATTTTGGTCCCTGGGTCAAAACACGTCGTTGTGACCAAGGGATCCAATACTCACTGGACCCTGTGGATGTAGCAGACGGATCCGAGAGTGATTTGAGAACAGAAACAAGAGGACCCGGTGGACATGGAATATAGATATGCTGAGACCCGAATTGAAGGCGAGCTGAGTTTATATGCAGAGCAGCTTGCACCGCAACGATGATCGTAGCACCAGGGATCGATCACGTTCACTTTCTTCTTCAGTCCTCGCCGGCGACCTTCTCTCTCCTTAACCTTACCTCTCCGTCGCCGGCGAGGTTGAGACCACACTGCACCAGAGGTCCCGAACAGAAGCTACAGAACTGGGAGCGTGGTGCCGCGAGGGAAGAGTTGAGAGATCCATCACGTCGACCTTCTTCTCTCCTTCAACCACCATTTCCGGCAGCCTCCTTTGTTTTAAACCAATCTGGAACGCAGCTTCCTCTGTTCTGACATCATCGTCGGCAAGACAGAGCTGAGTTGCAGACCATCGGAGCAGTACCGCGAGCTTGGGGCTGTGAGAGCTTGAACCTGGAAGTGAAGATCAGAGCATAGAAACAACCACCAGCGACCTTCTCCATTTCTTCTTCACCACCTCCATTAATTACCATCACCGAACCTCATTCCCTTAACCCACTATCACCTTCAGCTTTTCCCTCAACCGAAACTCAACACCACAGTCTTTCTTCAGCAACCATTTCATCACCATCATTAATCCACACTGTCAGCCAGCATCAATGCTATTCCATTATCACTTATTTACATTCCAGCCATTCTGTCTTTACAGAATAGGGTAGATTTTCTTCCACCTTCATTCATGCTCTTACCAAACCCAACAGACCCAATTTTAACCTTCATTAGATTAAGTTCTTAAATTTCCATGGGTTGTAGGTATTTGGATCAAGCTGTGGTTGGAATTAAGGCAATGAGAGGCTGAGGATTTCAACTCTTGGTGATGAATTGTGCTTGAGCTTATTGGACTACAAAGGGGAGTTTTGCTATCATTCCATTAGTCTAGAATTATATATATTTGGATTGCCTAGATTTAGAAATTTTCATATATGTGATTCTGAAATTGGGATTAATGTTAATTGTCTCTTTTGGTTTGATAATTGTAGTTAAGATTGAATTTTACAATGTGAAGATTATATATATTTGAATTTCTTTATGGTTACAATGAGATTATGTTAATTAGCGTGTTATTGTCTAGTTAATGTGGTTGATTTGTATCCTTGAGAGGCTGTTTAGCACTCAAGTCCACGAAGACTCATGTTGCATTATTCAAATTTCAATTGCACATTAAGTGGTTTTAAACAATATCTCAAGAGGTAGTAGTTAGCTATGTTTGTAGGAGCTACTATTAATTAGGAATATGAGACTCAAGTGTTATCTTGAGGTTGTTCTTAAGACTTAATGAATTCTTAACTCCCATAATCTTTTTGAGCAATGATTGTCACTTCTTCATTACCAAGAGCATTCTTTATTAATATTTTCCACTCCATACCATTCCATTCACTTTTACTCATTCTCCATTTTCATAAGAAAAATACCAAAAATATTAGATTGGCTTTTAATTAACAATTGCATTTTCTTTTAATTATTAATTTCAAAAATCCAAATATCATTTTCCCCTTGTTTTAATTGCATTTATATGATAATTAGTTTACTTAGGTAGTTCTAATAAAGGCTCCTCAAGTGAGACGACCCGAGTGTTGCATTATACTGCAATTCTTGGATAAAAAAATATTTTGCATTTGACCCCAAGGCGTAAAGACATGGTCAAATCAATGGCGCCGTTGCTGGGGAGCTAAGTAATTGGCTCCCTAGGTAATCTAATTGTCAATTTCACTTTTGACAAGGGGTTTCTCGTGTTGAGCTTGTTAGTTGTGCATTTTTTGTTTTTCATTGCATATAGTTTAGGATTTATGCATTTAGGTAGTTTGCATAGCATTCATTGCATTATTTTGACTTGGTAGCTTCTGTATGGTGTTGTTACATTCAATTATATATGATTTTGAGCTCACTTGTTTGAATTCACCATGTCTCCAAGTTAATTCAAAGCATATTGCATCTTTTGTCATTTTGAAATCCTTTTCCCCTTTCTTTCATTTGCATTTGTGTTCTCTTAGATTCTTTTTCTTAGTTTTTATAGTTTTTTGTTAGATAGAGTTCTTGTGATTCATTGGGATTGTATTGTGATTGAATTTCATGGCTTGGTTTAATGGTAATCAAGGTTTACCCTTTCACTCTCACTCTTCTATAGGAGATTCAACTGAAAGGAAAGAGTCCATCTCTGAAAGCATCCATGCTATTCAACAAACATTGCAGCTTCTTCAAGCCAATTTGGGATGTCAAGATAGTCCAATTGGTGAAGAATGTAATGGTCTATTCCACTCTCAATATCATGAACCATACCAACAACCTTCATTCCAATCTCATTACCTTCCACACCCACCCTATAGATCATACCATGAACCTTCTCCGCTACCACACAACCCATATCATGAGCCTCACTCTAATCCTCCACTATATAACTGCATGTCATATCATGAACCTCTTCCTTCATTCCATCTCACTTCCCACCCATATTATACATCTCATGAGTCTCTATACCCACCATTTCAACCATCTTATGGACCTCATTCTCAACCATGTGTGCCTCTCCAAGAACCTTCTATTGGTGGAGTTATTGGAGAATTCCAAAAACCAATGACTCATACTATAAATGAGGAGCGGTCACACAAGAACACCTTTGCCAATTGCATGGCTTCTATAATACGATCAATGAAGCAAGGAGATAAAGAGCGTGCAAGTTTGGCCAAGGATTTTGAGCATCTCACTCAGCCATCAAAAGAAGCGGAGCGATGGAAGAAAGACGTTGAACAATTTGAGAAAAATATGGAGTTGCTTTCACAAAATATTTCTAAGTGCAACACTCCACAAGAGACCCTTTCTCCATTGCCTCCATGTAATCCACCTACTCAAGCCAAGAAAGTAAAGAAGGTGCGATTCCAACTTCCAGAGGAGTCTTCCTCTCCTATGGAGGAAGAGCAAGGAGTACAAGCTCAAAAGCCACATGTCACTTCAACTATGGAAGGTTCCAATCCTTCGGTGCCTACTTCTATACAAGCACAAGACGTGGAGCAAGTACAAAAGAACATTGAAGAGTCTCACCTTCTATTTGGTAATGATTCTATCCTTATAGAAGTAGACTCTCCTACTACTTTAACTTGTGAACCAATTAATGATTTGAGTGATGATGAGGTGGATGAGGAAATCATTGTTGAATCCCCTCAAATGTTTGCAAATGTAATTGCTCAACCTCTTAGTTCAAGTAGTAGTGATTCAATTGTACTTGTTGATGACCCTGCTCCTACTTCTTTGTGTAATGCTTTAACTGTTGAAAATGCTTTTCTGCATAGTACTAGAGATGATTGTGATCAATTGAATGATATATTTTCATGTTCTTGTGCAAAAGATCAAATATGTGTAGATTATTATCATGACAAATGCCGCTTGCTTGTTGAGTTTCAAAAGAAAGCATTTAATGAAGTGGTTGATTCTACCATTGATCTTGATACACATCCTAGTATTATTGATGATTATAAGCATGACACTTGTGAACATGTTGAATCTTGAATAAATGCTACTGTAGTTGTTGTGAATGAGAAAGACTATTGCTTAGAAGAAGATAATTCTCTTGATTCCAATGAATTACATGATAGTTTCATACGGGAAGATTCAAATACTTTGATTGATGATTTTACAAATGAAAATAATTCTTTCAATATGATTCTTTCTTGTGATTTGCCACATGATATAGAAAAGGAAAATGATTCTTTTGAAAGTTCAAAAGCTTTAGGTGGTAATCATTTGAAAAATTCTCTTCTTTCTTCCACTCTTTTCCCTTCCATCTCTTGTGATTGCATTGATGATGTGGTGTACCCCAATACTAAGTTGGATTCCGCACCTTCCACTTTGCAAATACAAGAGAATCTAACTGTTTGTTTGACTCCTACTGATGGGAGTACAGTTGATTTCCTTGGATGTGATAGTTACTTGGAGAGTTTGGAACTTAATATGCCTTTAATTCACTTGAAATCTCTCCAAGTTTCTATGTTTGGATGGGATACTGCTATTTGCTCAGATCCTTTGCAGGCGCATTCTTGGAAAGGACATCGGAGGAACCAGCATCCACCGTATATCCTTAGACCTCTTTCGATCGATCCTGAGCCACCTCCACCTAGGAAATCCAATGCGGGATAAGTTGTTTTTAAAGACAAATGCATGATTCTAGTTAATGTTGTTGATTTGTATCCTTGAGGGGCTGTTTAGCACTCAAGTCCACGAAGACTCATGTTGCATTATTCAAATTTCAATTGCACATTAAGTGGTTTTAAACAATATCTCAAGAGGTAGTAGTTAGCTATGTTTGTAGGAGCTACTATTAATTAGAAATATGGGACTCAAGTGTTATCTTAGTGTTATCTTGAGGTTGTTCTTAAGACTTAATGAATTCTTAACTCCCATAATCTTTTTGAGCAATGATTGTCACTTCTTCATTACCAAGAGCATTCTTTATTAATATTTTCCACTCCATACTATTCCATTCACTTTTACTCATTCTCCATTTTTATAAGAAAAATACCAAAAATATTAGATTATCTTTTAATTAACAATTGCATTTTCTTTTAATTATTAATTTCAAAAATCCAAATATCATTTTCTCCTTGTTTTAATTGCATTTGTATGATAATTAGTTTACTTAGGTAGTTCAATAAAGGCTCCTCAAGTGAGACGACACGAGTGTTGCATTATATTGCAATTCTTGGATAAAAAAATATTTTGCATTTGACCCCAAGGCGTAAAGACATGGTCAAATCACTTATGTAGGCTAACACTCCTTTGGGAGCTAGATTTTGCAAACTATCATGGTTGCCTAGTAAAAATACGTTAAATCCATGACACTGTATTGAGAGAATATGTGATTGTGGTTTTGATCTTCCTTCATACTTTGCCAAACCATTGTGTTTCTTTGAACAATTTATGATTACTTGACTGCCGCATGTTAATTTTAGGCATGACTGTTTAATACATTGTAGTTCTTATATTTTGATCTTTGCAGGTTGCTACATGATATTTTTCATTAATTCTGCTTTCTTATAATCATCCATTTCTAGGTTACTGCTGAAGAAACAGAGAGTGTGGTGGTTGCTTTTTTTCAAATTTCTAATGAGGCGGCATTTGCTGAGCCAATCAAAATGTTTCATTCAGGTTAAGGTTAGTGTTTATTTGATGTGTGATTCTGCGGATGCGTTTTGATCGGTAGGCATTTGGGTGAGTTTCTATTCCTTTGATACCAGATTGATAATTTCTTGCTAAATTATCTGGGTGTATTCAGACCTCTTGTTCAATATGTGTTCAAATCATATACCAAGAAACCTTTTTAATTTTTCCCAAATCTCTCGTGATAGATACCTGATTGGATGTGAGGCTATTAATGAATTTCTGATTTGTATTTTGAGATTAGAAATAATTGTTTCCCTTAGGATTGATATTGTATGCAAGATAACCATTCATAGAAGTATTGGTTTGCTAAAGAAGTTGATAATTTTATCTAAATGACTATCTTACTAGCCATTCTGTCTTTATATGTCCAACAGTAGCTTTTCTTCTTTTTGTATCACAAGGTTGAATGGCAACTTTTAACTTCGAAGGTTTTCTTTTCCCTTTTTTATGTTTTGTTAACCTATGTTGTTTGTCAACCTTCTTGATTGCTTATCAGCTTATAATTTAAACGTTTAAGTGATAGGCAATGGTTGTTTTTTAGTCCTAGAGACAGAAAGTATCCTAATAGTGGTAGGACCAATCGAGCAACAAGACATGGGTACTGGAAAGCAATAGGGAAGGATCCTAACATTAACAACAATTCTTGGGCAGTTGGGGTGAAAAAGATGCTGGTTTTCTATAGAGGTAGAGCACCACATGGTGAGAAAACTGATTGGGTTATGCATGAGTACATGTTGGAAGAAGAAGAGCCTGCAAGATGGTGAAAACATAATGTTTACTAAACCTTTTGTTTTCATATGTAAATTATCAGGACTATTATGCACTTTACAAGGTGTTCAAGAAAGTGGACCTGGTCCTAAAAATGGTCAATAGTATGGTGCGCCATTTAAAGAAGAATGGATAGATGATGACTTTGTAGATTTTAATGTTAATTCAGTTAGCAAGGAGGCTCCATATCCACAAGTTGATGAGGTTAATTATGTTGATACTGTGACTTTTATTGGTCAAGAACAGCTTTTGTTTGTGAAGAACTCGATGAGATCTTGAAAAAATATTATGGATGAGCATATTCCTAACATCCCCCCCCCCCCGCGCTTCCTGCTGTACCTCAGGTTTGTTTTCTGATAGAACCTTTAGAACTCTGATTTTGTTTATGCGTATGTTGCCTACATATCCTTCTCTATTGACAGAAATGGAGAGGAATAGGTGGCTTAATAAATATTGTAGCTGTGTGTAGGAGAACAATGAAGGATGGCAGTGACTTATGGATTTCAAAAGGGCATTTGCCTAAAACATTCTCTCCTTTCCATTCACACACTGTGTGAGACATTTGACTAAACCTAGTTATTTTTAGTTTTCTCTCTTCTACCCCCAGACTCTTTTGGATCTTATTTCATCCTTTACTAGCATAAACACTATAAAGTGAATGGTGAATATGACTGAGTCCATCATTTATTCTCTGTACTGTTTTTCTTCAGTTCTGGCTTTCTCTCTTTTTTTGGGTAGAATTTGTAGATAAGAGGGAAGTAAGATATGGTCTTCATGAGTTCTAGCATCATAGATGTGATCAGTATGGAATTTTATTCATCAATTTTATTTTCCTCTCTACGATCTTGGCATGTTTAGTAACTTGTAGTTGTTATAATTCGATCATTGCAGGGTGCTACATGATATTTTTTGGCATGATTTTTCATTAACTCTGTTCTTTATAATCATCCATTCTAGGTTGCTGCTGAAGAAACACAGAGTGTGGTGGTGGATCAAATTTCTAGTAAGGCCGCATTTGCTGAGCCAATCAAAATGTTATATTCAACCTCCAAATAATGATTTGACCATCTTTGTTTTGAATGGAGATGCAAGCTTCACTTCCCATTTCTCCTGAACTCTTTGAAGTTGACTTCCATTGGTTGATAGCCGACTAATGCATGGAAGAAAACTTCCTTGACTATTAGTGTTGAGGCATCTTTGAGAGCTTTATGTACTAATATTAATGTGACTTGAGCTTATTTCATGTGGCTTTTGTACAAAAACAAAAACAAAAACAACAGAAACAACACAGACGATTTCTAATATATATTAGTTTCTGGTCATATGTTTAGGTGGGGGTTATGAATCTCCCAGCTTGCCTGCCGAAGGTAATCATAATCAAAGTAGCAATGTGAGAGAAGTTCCTACAAGTACATTGTCTTCTGCTTTCTGGAAATTACAAGTGAATGAAAAATTACAAAACGTACCCAGATCTTTCAAACATTGCAGTTATGCCTATCAATATTTCAAACAATTACAGTTTTGTCCCTCCTCAGAACTTTTGACCAGAGACCATTTGGTCTTCTTCGACGTTGAAATAGGGGGCTGGAGAGAGTGTAGACACCGCGGACGAACACGAGAGGAAGACATCCACTTCTTCGGAGAATCGCCCTCTGTCACCATCTTCCTCACAGCACCACTCCATTGACCTCCACCATTTTCGACGTCTTTCAGCGTCGAAAAAGCGTCGTTAGGCCACGAGCTCGGAATTGGCAAAAGAAATCCAGAGACGTTCACAGTGTAGCATGTTTGGATCGGAGAAAGCTTCAACCACCAGACCTTCTCTCCTCCGCTGTGCTTCATCGTTCTTACCACAGAGAAAGGGCGCTGCAGGGAGTTTATCATCAGAAACAACAGCTTGAGACCGAGAAGCCGTGAGAATCTCCATCGAACCTTCTTTTTTCTCCTCACCGGCGACTTTGAATAGCTCAGAATCCTTTCAGAATGCAGGCTCGTCCTTCCCTTGTGTTTTATTGGCATGTTTTGCAATTTTCCCGGCGAGCTTCTTTGAGTTTTCAGGGAAACAATTACAAATTCCGGCGATTGTCTGTGATTCCGGCAAGCCTCTTCTTCACAGTTCCGGTGACTCGTCTGACTCTAACACCACATCATTTTCCTCCTTCGACTATCTCTGTGTTATTCCAGTGAGTTTGTGACTTTCCGGCAAGATTATTGAGTTTCTGGCGACTATTTCCCAGGTTCTGACGACGGTTCCAGATTCCAGGGAGATCATGAATTTCCTGCAGAGTGTTTTTAAAGAAGGTATGATTGTTGTTAAGCTCATGGCTGATTTTCCTTGATTCTTGGTGCCACAGAAAGTGGTTATAGCTTCAATGTGCTACAATGAGAAGTTTATTAGTTTTTTCATTAGCTTAATATATATATGTATTGTGTTTTGTTTGAATTAAAACTGTATTGGTATATATTTGTGAGACTTGAATGAGTATTTATTTATCCTTATTGGTTAATATTTGTATTGAATTTTATGTTGATGCACTTGGATTTGTGTTGAAGAAGTGATTATATAAATAATCACGTATTTGTGAAACCTCTAAAAATAAAATTTGTCTAGGTGCACCAATAGAAGTATATGAAAACTTTTAATGGTTAGATTGGCTAGCCAAATAAAAAGTTATAGATTATGATGAAATATTGTAGTCAGAGATTCATAGAATGAGAAAAGAGAACAATTGATATCAAGTCCACGCAGGAAAAGAAGGGAAATATGTAGCTGTGAAATCTGAATGAAAATATCATTATGTAATTAATGATGTTTTAATTATGCATGCATGCATACACAGATTCATATGCCACTCTTATTTTATTAGGATAAGCAAACATCTGAATCAGAACCTGGAAAAAAGAAATACACATATATTCACAGAAAGAAGTTAAAATAACCATGAACTTTTAAAAGGGAGACAAAAGTGACACTTCTATTAAAACTAACTAATGGCCGTTAACTCCACTGCAAAAGCTTCAAAATACTCCTATCTAAAAAAAGGTTAATGGGCAAAAATACCAATAAATTTTTTTTAAAAGTGCAAAAATACCTATAAACTTTTTTCAAAAGTGCATCCACCACCATAAGTTTTTTTTTAGATAGGGGTATTTTGGTACTTTTGCATTAAAGTTAATGGCCGTTAGTCTGTTTTAACGGAGTAATACTTTTGCCCCCTTTTTAAAAGTTCATGATTACTTTTGCACCCAAAAAATGTTTATGGTGATGGATGTATTTTTTAGAAAAGTTTATGGGTATTTTTGCTCCTTAACCCTTATTTCAATCTTGGCTTCTCTCATTCTTCAATTCTGACTCTGCCTCCTTGAGATAATATTTATTATAATTTGAGCAAACTTAGTTATTATTACTATTCCCTCTTCTTCTGCCCATTTTTGGATCTTGCTTTTTCCATTACAAACAGACACTAACATATTCAAAATTCAGCGCCTAATATCGTATGCGTCCAAAATTATCTTTACATTTTTTTTCTTTTTAATAATTTTTTGCTCCATATTATATCATATTATTGCTATTTCAACTGTCTATTGTCTTCTCATGTAATATAAATTAGGGTTAATGCCATCTTTTGTCCTTGTAGTTGGTCATTTTTTGTTTTGATTCCTGAAGTTTCAAACATGTGGTTTTGGTGTCTAAAGTTTACTCCGTTACAAACTATTAGTCCCTATATATAGTTTGAAACGGATGCTAACAATGTTAAGTTTGATGATGTGGCATTAACGCTGTTAAAACTGCTGGCAAGATGATTGGGTTTTCTTCTCTAATTTGAGCAATCATCTTGCTCAGCCAGCCACCCACATAAGTAATTTTAACGGCATTAATATTACATCATCAAACTTGAAAGCGTCAACATCCTTTCCAAACTATAAGAACTAATTATTTGAAATGGAATAAACTTGGGGGACAAAAACTACCTGTTTGAAACTTCAGAGATCAAAATCAACATGACTCTAAACTACAAGAATAAAAAGGAGTATTAATCATATAAATTATTTCAACAGTATTTGTTTCAAGCTTGTTAATTGGCCATTACTTCTCAACTATGCACAATTAGACAAGGCAATATTCACTAGCGAGGTCATTTATCAATGTTTTAAAAGTCGGACTGGATGTCGAACTGGAGAGGTTATCGGGTCATGGGTCGCATGGTCGGACCGGTTGGACTGATAACATAATAATTAAATAAAATTAATATTATATATATAATTATATAAATATAAAAAATAAATATGAAATTTTAACATTACTTAAAAATAAGCACATACAAAAACTTATATTTATCATCTTTCCCAAATCTCAAGTTCTAGTACATTAAAATCATTAAATATAACACAATAACATGTCAATAACATTAATAAATGGTTCCCAGACCAGTTTAAATGGTGAAGTGGTTGAACCATGCTGAACGAGCTGAAAGCCTTCTTGGACACCGGTCCGACCATCCGGTCCAGTCCGGTTTTCACAACATTGCTTCATAGATAGTGATATCAATGCTTGGTCAGCCTTGCAAAATTCTCCAATTTCACGCAACCACAAAGTGAGCCAATGCTTTTGCATTATATAGCGCCAAAGAAACTTCATTGATAGCGATGGCATCTTCAATCAATTACTCCTTTTGGTCCATGATATAGAAAAAAGTCTTTCAAAAGAAAACTTTGGTCCAAAATAAAATAGCTTGGTAGGGTAATTAGTGATTTTTTTTCATTTTTATCCTAGGATAGAGAAAAATGTAACAAATATTAAATACATATTTGAAAATCATATTCTTTAATAAAAGTGAAATAGGTAACTTTTATTAATTTAAGACGCACTAAATGACTTAACTAAGATTTCTTAGTTTCTTTGAATTAGTTAACATTTTATATTTTGAATTGGAGGGAATATAACACTTCACTCACTGCATCTTATCCATTCTATATTAATTATGGTGAGTACATTAATTTTCTGAATTCTCTTCTAAAATTAGATTTCTGGGAAAGAGATGGCAACCAACTGAAAAAATTGGAAAAAGCACTTTATCGTTGAAAATCATGGTTTAGGGGTAAAAAAATCATATTGCTAAAAAAAATGGGGGTAAAAAAATCATCGTTTTCTAAAAGCTATTTTTTTAAATTTTTTTTGTCATTTAAAACCATGGCTTGGGATTTTCTCTATATTTCTTCCCTACAATGGAGAATTATTATAAAACTTTGACATGAATTTTTCATTTTTCTAAACAAAATATTTAATCTTAAATTTACACGCACACATATTAATTATTAATTTATTATATAAATAATAATTGTTCTTACACACATATATAAATATTATTTGTTAATTTAAACAAAAATATAAATTAAAATTTGTCCTTAATTTAATTAATTATCACATTAACTTTTGTCCTATTTAGTATTTTGAACTTAAAAAAGGTGATTCCAATGACGACCATTCAAATACTCATTTTATTAAAATTACATTTTTTACAATATCTAAAAAATTGTAACATATTTTACCGGAATCAAGAAAAACTTCAATCCCCATTAACTTTTCCTTAAAGTTTTATGGTTTTTCAACATTACCCCTATTTAATATACTTTTTAAAAAAATAACAATCTCCACATAGGGTGAAAACTGGCTAGGTGGCTTGTCAGGGGCTTGCGGCCTTGCCTAACTTGGCCTTTCGAAAAACAGGCCCAAGCATTTTAAAAGGCTTGTTTTGCCTTATAAGGCAGGCTTAAGGTTATTGATAAACCCATTAAAGGCCTGTTTGGGTTGACATTAAAAAAAGCACGTTCACGTAAGTCAAGACAAAACTCTTCTCACATACTTACCTCGTATATCGTAAATCACATTGAAAAAGTTGCGTCTACTACTAATCCAAATAGGCACTAAGTCTGTTTAGCCACATAGGCTGCTTTAAGTTTGTAATAAATAAAAAAAATTGTTTGAGAAATCCTAATTCCCTCCTTATTCCTTGCACTCTCATATGACGTGTTTTCAACCTCTCTACAACTCAAAATCACACTTTTTGCCTCTCCGGATCTCTCACTCTCACATTCTCAATCTCTCCCTCTCAAGCCTCTCTCTCTCTCTCTCCAACTCTTAGTGTGTTCCTCTCATTATCTCTGCATGCTTCGGAAGCCTCAGATCTGAAGTTTGAACCACCATAATAAAACACTGAACTTCTGACGGAATTTGCCACGGAATTTTTTTATGTGGCAAATTGTCATACCTTTATTTTATTTTCCATATTTTCAGAGTGCTTGCGAGCAGTTTGATAGGCAATACAAAAATAGTGTAAAAATACCGATATATAGTACATGATTATATTGAGGAATTCCCTTCAGTGTTAGGTAATATATACAATTTCTCGAAATATTCAAAATTAAAGACTAGATATAACCACAATCTTCATCTTGTTAAACCTGCCTATCAAATTCCTGTATCCTTGTCCTTGCCTTTCAAGCCGCTAGCACCCGCTATGGTATTTTATTTAGACAAAAGGGGTGAGATTCCAAGGAATCTCAATAGAAACATACTATCGTCCACATAACATGTGAAAAGTAAACATGACATGCACCATGTATACACCAATTAATGAACAATATAATCACATCGTCATGTATACATGAGTGGGGCGGGCGCCCCACTAATCGTACACCGGTTGGATTCTCACTCAATTCCCTAGGTGTAAATGTACTTCTGGCGCTAACTGCCCCGTCTAAGAAAATCATGTTGATTAAAAGCACAAACAATGGCATCCACACAATCATATGAACTATGGCATGATGCATAAAGAATAATGTCCCTACCTCAAGTCTCTTTCACCACATTTTGCGTGCCTCAAAAAGCGTGCCAAGCTCAGGCTTTTAACTCAGTCCTAAAATATCAAATGTACAAGAATTAGGTTAAAACCCATTCATGTACCATTTTGGACACTTTCATAGTGTTTATTGTGGTTATATTAGCTTATGGTGAAAATTTACCAAAAGGACCCCAAGACCCCAACCTGGCCTTGCCTCACCCTGTCCAGCTGTATTTTTTTTTGAAATTCTGACTGGGGCTACTCTAACATATTTTCACCCAAGGAATCCATTTCCTGACTCAGAATTACCAAATTCATTTCCAAATTACAAAAATACCCTTGACAACCCCACTTTAAGGGTTTCAAGGGCGTTTTCGTAATTATGCTTTTTCGGGTTTTTCCAAAAAAGTGGCCAATTGTAACCCCACCTAATTTTCTCTCTTGAACACAATGGAACCATTAATTTCATGAAAATCTAACTCTAAACCCTCCAAACTAGCCTTGGCCAAAATTCTCAGTTCCCCAGGAAAAATTGGGGTTTTTCGGTTTCGGCTCTACAAACATGTTTCTTTTATCTCCTAACCACTTTATTAACTATTATATTAGGTTACAACTACCATTTGGACCCAATTTTGGCAGCATAACCCCTAGGCATACATATTTACAAAATTTAAAACAAAGGACAATCAAGTGAAATTTCACCAAGTAAATTATCCACAGCAGTCATAATAGTCAATATACGAAGGTTAGAGGTTACCTTTAATTCGCTTCCTTCTGGTTTTTCTCAAAGTGGCTGAACCCTAGCTCTCTTCAACACAAGAAATGGAGCTTCCAAACCTTAAATTACATAGAAGAGTAGCTTAGGAATGGAGTTATACGCATTAGGAACAAAATTACCAAAGAAATTACCTACCTTTGCAAGCTTTTTTCCTCTTTCTCTCTCTACAATTTCTCACATTTCTCTCTCTTGTTGCAGCTTTGCACCATGGTTTTGAGGAAGAGGATGAAGGGAACTAACTTTATGTAATATCCCATTTTCCCTCTTTAATTATTTAATT
Source organism: Inga oerstediana (assembly GCA_963210345.1). NCBI lineage: Eukaryota > Viridiplantae > Streptophyta > Magnoliopsida > Fabales > Fabaceae > Inga > Inga oerstediana. Next base: position 65,157,778 of record OY723401.1, read on the forward strand.
AATTTCCCCTTTTCGGATTTTTACAAATTTTGGCAGATTTTCCATATAAACTTTGAAAAATCATAACTAAATTGTAGATATTGTATCAGAGTAACTTCAAAGGCTATAGAACTCTTATTGAGTCTAGTTTCAAGGAAAAATATATTCTCTAGCCAATTAGAAGCTGAAAATTCTCAGAATTAAATTGTTTGGACGCTGCTCTAGAAACTTTTTAGTTTTTCTGGGTTAATTTCAAAAATTCATAATGTTTTTATATAGCTTCAAATGATTCATATACCTATCAAATTAAAGCTTAGGATGTCTACTTTCACCCTATTAAATTTCATAATTTTTAGTCATCATTTGGTCATCCAAAATCACATGACCAACTTATTGCCTCATAGGGATTTTCATTGTAAGAACTAATCATCTTTCAATTTTCAATATTTAATTCCTATGGCCATGAATATTCACTATTTTATTGTATATTGTAAATAATTACAATATATATTTGGTGAATAAAATTTGGGATGTTATACAAATTCTGTCAGCAATTCGTCAGAAATTTTGTCAAAAAGTTTCTGATGGAAATCATTTGCCATGGAATTAGCCACGGAATTATTATGTGGCTAATTTTGCCACGGAACTTTTTCCACAAAAATTTTTGTAGCTAATTTTGCCGTGGAATAATTCTGTCGGAAATATTAAAAATTTATTATTTTTTAGATAAATTTAATTATTAGAAAATTATTATATATATTATTAATTAATTAATTTTAATTAAAAAATAAAATTTAAATTCAAAAATTGGACCAAAATATAGTCATTTGAAAATTTCTTTAAGATGTAAACATTTTTTAATTTAGAATTAATTTATATTCAAAATTATAAGAATATATAAAATTTTTTAACTTGAAATTAATTTATATTAAAAATTTATATCATGTGGTGGTGTAAGCTTGCGACATGTAGTAAAGCAAGACAGCAACACATGGCAGAGCCAGAGCCGGCGATGAGGTGGAGGCCGCCAGAATTGCCACATGGCTTCTCTTAAGAATCCCACATGGCATTTTGAAATTAAAAAATAAAAAATAAGTTTGTGACGGAATCAAAATTCCATGGAAAATTATTCAGTGTTTTTTTTATAGTGATTATAGCATCTTCTGGTCTAGTCATCGGCACCCTTTCCTTCTTTCTGTATGGCGCCATCCGTCTGTGTCTGGTGTGATTCTCTGTTCAAGTTGAAACACAGAAAAAGAAAAGAAAAGATGAAGAAGAAGAAGGGGTTGACACCCGCGAAGAAAGATGAGGTGCTGCTTCATTTTTCAAGGCCTAAAGGCTGCAGGCCTAAAGCATAAGAACTAATGAGGTGTGATATGAGAATATGAGAAGGTGTGAAAATGGGGTGTGATGAGAGAGGAAAATTAACATTAGTTTAGTGCAATGTTAAAAAGATTAAAATCGTGAAGATAATATTGGGAAAATCCCTACCCTATGGTGCATAATTTTTTCTTCCAGTTTTTCGGTTTTAACCTATTAACAATACTCTTAAAAATAAGTTGGCCAACAGTAATATATTTTTAGTTTTGTATAGCTCCTCTTTAGAAAACTATTTTAGTTGTGATTGTAATTATGTTGTTTTGTCGAATATTTTTCCCAATATTCCTAAAATAATTTTACATAACATATCATTTTTAAGCATGATACAGTGTTTTTTCAAGTAGAAAAAAACTGTTTCATTGAAATTGAGATGTAATTTCAGAGAAAAATTTTAAATATTTATTATGTGTTTTTAAATTAAAACACATCTAATAAATTATTATAAAATAAAATGTTATCTGTATATATTTGAATTTCATTTATTATGTGTGTATTAGTTTTTTTAGATTAAAACTATTTATATTAATATACAGTTTAAATATATATTTAATAATTTTTTATCTATGTCATTATATATGTATATAATATTATGTTTATTTAATTATTATGTCACCGATTCGGCTAAACAGTTCAATCGTTCCAACCAGTGAAATCATGACTCACTGACCTTCTTGGCTCAACGTCCGATCCTGCTTTTAAAATATTAAAGGAACACTTAGAGAAATTATAAAATTGATTAAATCAGTCCGCTTAGCAATTAATTCACAATATATTATATTGATACGAAATATTACCAGGCATTACAGACTCCAAGTGCCTCTAGTATAATGAACGCATAAGTTATGAAAAAAAGATATTAGTATAATCAACAACCTATTAGTTGAGATGATAAGCGGTCTCACCCTCATAAGGAAGATAACAAAAGTTTGAATCCCACAAAGCGTACCTATTGGGAGGGCTTTAACGTTAACACTCTTGCCCCGATAGAAATTAAGCTCAAGTCCAAAGTGACTTGAGGATACTTTGGGTTCACAGAATATGATACTCCTTCTAGTCCTTAATATAAGACATATTTACCTAATTTAATTAGATTAAGGAAATTTGTCAAATTAGGTAAAATGAAATATATTTTCTAAAACACTTTAGTCATCTTTCTTAATTCCATCATTCCCTCCCCTCCTTGATTATTTTAATGTGAATATTGAACTTGAGAAGTAAGGTTATGAGTGTTAAGATGAAAGAAGGTCTTCTAGCTAGCTAAGTATTCAAGGTAGATGAATACTGGGTGACTGCAGCATCACACAAATCTCACTTATCTGTCTCAATTGTTAAGCTTATTTAGGCTTTTAGCTTGAAGGACCTGAGTCCCTTTATTTGTTCATTTATTTGTTTGTTTATTAGTATAACACCGCTATGCTAATCCAATTCGGTTTGGGAGTGCTCATTTGGGACAATGGATCCGATCATATAAATAATCACATTCTTGTAAAACCTCTGTGTGTGTGTGTGTGGTGTTTTTCTCTCTGATGTAATTTATAATTTTAGTAACGTGTTTTTACTTTTTAAGTTGTTGGTAGGATAGGGTCGTTGCCACTATTTCATTTTATGCAGATAAGTTGGAAGTAATCAATGGGTATTTGTTTGGGAAAGGAAAAAGTAGAGTTATCATATTTTAATCACCAGGGGCTTTATCAATAAATATATACTAGTAGTATTTATAAGTATGCATCGTGTAACCAAATAAATTTTTGGGTGAAATATCCCTTAAGGGTTTTTGATAGCCTTATTTATTTACAAAAGCTTTTGGGAGGCTCTGCATTTTTTTTTTAATGCATTCATTATTATAAAATGCCCATGCTTTTCCACTTTGGTTTGGGAGCACCCATTTTGAAGAAGTGATTATATAAATAATCACGTATTTGTGAAACCTCTAAAAATAAAATAAATTTGTCCAGAAGTACCAAGGGAAGTATATGAAAACTTTTTTGTGGTTGGATTGGCTGGCCAAATAAAAAAAAATCTCCAGTCTGATTTTTTGTCATGAAATATTGTAGTCATAGATTGATAGAATGAGAAAAGAGAACAATTGATGTCAAGGCAACGCAGGAAAAGAAGGTAAATATGTAGCTGTGAAATTTGAATGAAAACATCATTATGTAATTAATAATGTTTTAATTATGCCTGCATGCATACACTGATTAAGCATATGCCACTCTTATTTTATTAGGATAAGCAAATATCTGAATCAGAACCTGGAAAAAAGAAATACACATACATTCACAGGCTATGATCTTGTGGAAAGAAGTTAAAATAAAATGGTCTTCTGAAACTTGCAAATAAAAGGCATGAGACCATTATTTAGTGGCTTTTGCATTCACGTTGGTTTGAACTTGAGACCTATAGTTTAAAAAGGATGTTAATAGTGTTAAGTTTGATGATGTAACATTAACGACGTTAAAATTATAGGCAAGATGATTGGGTTTTCTTCTCTAATTCGAGCAATCATTGTGCCCAGTCAGCCACCCACATAAATAATTTTAACGGCATTAATATCATATCATCAAAATTAGAAGCGTCAACTTCCTTTCCAAACTACAAAGACTAACTATTTGAAATGGAGTAAACTTGAGGGACCAAAACTACCTGTTTGAAACTTTAGAGATCAAAATCAAAATGACTGTAAGCTGGAAAAAAATAGTATTAATCCTATAAATTATTTCAACAGTATGTGTTTTAGGCTTGTTAATTGGCCGTTACTTCTCAACTATGCACAATTAAACAAGGCAATATTTACTAGCTAGGTCATTTATTCAAGCTTTGATGAATTAATATATAGGCGTGAAGAATTTGAATTACTGTACATAACTTAATTTAATAATCATCAGTTTTTTAGTGACGTTAAAATATACTCTTACTTAGAGACAAAATTTGAAGAATTGAAGATTTAGTACTTTTGTTCACAGTGAACTCATGAAGACATGCGCGATATATTATTGTCACACACATACTGAAACATTACATGATGCTTACAACAAGAGAAATAATAAAGATACACACACAACTACAAAGATCAACCATGGCCATGGTTTGTGAACAGCCTCTTCAGCTTTGCTTTTTTTATTGAAGTGAACACATATATCTCATCTGCTATATCTTCCACTTGTCGGAAACAAGCATATCTCCAACTCTTCTTCAACACCAAAGTCCCAATAACTCCCCAAAAGCCAACCGCAAACCCGATTGCTATAACAAAATAAAACCACACTTTTTCTGAATCATCCTCATCTTCCGATTTTTTGGCTATAGGAGCTTGATGAGGATTATCACCTTGGCACTTTTTTTGTAGTGGGATTCCGCAAAGAAAAGGGTTGCCGCCATAAATAGATGGATCATCCAAAGTCAAGAACTGATTTTCAGTCGGAATTGGCCCTGAAAGGTTATTGTGTGACATATTCAAATGGTTCAATGATGTTAGCTTGGACATACTCTTTGGAATTGTGCCTGAAATTTGGTTACAAGAGATGTCAAAGGATTCAAGGGATTTCATATCCCCAATAAGCTCTGGAATCCCTCCTTTGAAATAATTGTGTGAAAGGTTGAAGCTTATCAATCCAACAAGTGAGAATAACTCAAGAGGAATCCATCCTTCCAAACTGTTATTTGAAAAATCCAAATTTACCACAAGATACAGGATTCCAGTAATGTCATATTCTCTCCCTTTCATAAGTTGTTTCACATCCTGATTATGCCAAGTTACCGTGTAATCTACGCCATCTGTAGTTGCTTCTGACATGATAAATTCGGTTGAGTCTTGCATATGAACACTATCTTTAGTCATTCCTGTAAGATTGCCAATGCAATGGGGTATTGAGCCACTTAAGTTGTTATTTGCGAGGTCCAATATTTGGAGATGTTTGAGTTGGCATAGAGTAGAAGGAATGTTACCATCTAATATGTTATCCCGCAACCTCAAAATTTGCAAGTCACGAAAAGTTGTATTGGTCCATGATGGTATACTTCCAAAAAACTTATTTTCGCCCAAATCTAAAATTAACAATTGCTTTGAATTTTTCAAAGTCGATGGAAGCTTTCCTTCAAGATAGTTATTGTTCAAATGCAACCAAAATAGTGAGGAAAGCTTGCCAATTGAGATAGGGAAAGCACCAGACAGTTTATTAAATGAAAGATTTATTTCGAACAATTCATTATCTCTCCAACAATTTGGAATTTCACCAGAGAAATTGTTATAAGAAAGATCAAGGCTTCTTAGATTTACAAGTTGACAAATTATTTGAGGGATATTGCCATTAAAAGAATTATTTGATAGATTAAGGAAATATATATTTGAAATTTGACCAAGACTTATGGGGCCACTTAAAGAATTATTTGAAAGATTAAGCTCTGTTAAATTTACAAGTTGACCAAGACTTTGAGGAATATTACCACAAAAATAATTGCTTGAAAGATCAAATTTCTTTAGTTTTTCCAGACGCCCTACCCAAGTTGGCAAATGGCCATTGAATTTATTACCAGCCAAGGATAATTCCTCAATGTCATATTTGATGCATCTAGAAAAATCAAAGTCATCGAATGCTTTTTCTTGAAGATTGCTATGTTGAAAATATAATCTTTTTAAAAGGCACATGTTGTTTAAAATTTTTGACACAGAAATTTCCATAGTGGCTATGTTTGGATTCATGGAGATGTCTAGATGGCGAAGGCTCCTTAACTCTCCCAACCAAGATGGCACTGAACTGAAATTGTTTTCAGAAAGATCAAGGTCTTGAAGGGTAGTCAAGTTCCGCAAAGCAATAGGAATGGGTCCATAAAGTGTATTATATGAAAGATCAAGAGAAACCAGATTCTTAAACTCTCCGAACCACAATGGCACTGAACTGAAATTGTTTCCAGAAAGATCAAGGTCTTGAAGGGTAGTCAAGTTTCGCAAAGCAATAGGAATGGGTCCACAAAGTGTATTATTTGAAAGCTGAAGAGAAATCAGATTCTTAAACTCTCCCAACCACAATGGCACTGAACTAATTTTGTTGAACCTGAGGTCAAGGAATTCAACAGAAGTCCAATTTTGAAAAGCGTGAAGGATTCGGCCATCAATTTCATTATAAGCCAGATTCAGGCGCTGAACTGTAGCATTATTTATGAAATTAATGGGGGGAAGAGGAGTGGACAAGTTGCCAAGTCCACATCCTTGTAATTGGAGTTGTAGCAAAGAAGGAAGCATGTGAAGTACCTGGAACAAGTTGTGAGCCTCTCCAAGGTACACATCACTCAGGTTGAGATGTTGTAGAGACACAAGTTGAGACGCCCAACTCATGTCATTGATGTGCAAATCGTTCTGACTGAGATCAAGAAACTGCAAGTCTGTGAGGTTTCCACCAAGATTGGTAGGAATCTTTCCTGTGAAATTAGCATATGAGATTGAAAGATATCTCAACCTCTCCATAGAACCAAAAAAGGAAGGAATTGAGGTTGAATTGAAGTCATTTCCGCTCAAATCCAAATAAATCAAATGTTGCAACACCAACAAATATAGATCAACACCATTAGCTTCTAGCCCATAGCCACTGAGTTCAAGTTTGAGAACATGACCAGTAACATTGTGACAAGCGATGCCATCCCACTGGCAACAATTGGTTTTAGGATTCCAGGAGTAAAGGTTCTTAAATGGATCATGAAAAGATGCTTTGAACTTGAGAAGAGCTTGCTTCTCTGATTCAATGCATCTTCCACACAAAACTAATTGGGCAATTTCAGACAATAGGAAAAGCAATGCAAATCCTACTATGAGGCGCCTTCCCATATTCAGAGAAGCTAAAACAGGCCAAGTGACTTTTCTATATGATGAAACTAATTGGGTACTGTGGCTTTTGTTGAACATGCACAACTCCTATTTATAGGATTTTGTGGCTAAGAAACTTGTGGTCTATGATTTTCTTTCTCTTTTTGAAAAAAACTTACGATATACGGTAACAAAATTATATATTAACAAAATTTAAAATATGAAAAATAGGAGTGAATAACAGAACACTTGATGATAAGTAAATAACATAAATAAAATCTGAAATATATGCGATATTTTTTTATTGATTATAAATTTGATTACATTTGAATTGGAGATAGTCATTAATAAAATAGGAGTAAAGTATTAAACTCTTTCTTTTTTTTTGATGTTCAAATTGAAAAACTCCAATCCTCTAACCCAAACTTATTTCTCATGCGCGCGCACTCACATATTCATATTGAATTTAACATTATTTAATATAGGCTACAAAAATAAAATGTTCAAATAAATCATTTTTGGGCTGTAGTCTCGTCAATATCAACGTATCAAGCAGTACGATCATGTATATAAACTGTCAAAATTATAAATTTAAGACTTTGACATAAAATATTCAAAATTATGGGTCTGGGCAATTTTAACCTCGAACAAACAGAAGATATAATATTTAATGATTACAATTATTACATATTTAAATGTTAATTAAATTTCAAGCCAAATAACTAGACGTCTAGAACTGGATAATTATAATGCAAAACCCGAAAATAATTTGTGATAAATATTATAAAATGTAGAATGCTTCATTTTCAAAGTTATTAATTACACATATGACAATGTTATAGCTATATAACGTGTCAATTTCACAAACATAAAGCGTGAAATGTACTTTATGTTTACTCAAATGTTTAGTTTTAGGTTAAAATATATATTTAGTCATTTATATTTACTCAAATGTTTAATTTAGTCCCTTAAGTTTATAAAATATACTTTTAGTCTCTTAATCCTAACAACATTAACTTCATCTGACGAAAAATGTGAACTATGTAGTTAAAAAAGCATGCTTAAATTTTAAAAACATAAAAAGAAAGTCTTATATATTCCAAATGCCGAATCAAAAAATAATAATTTAATAATAGGAATTATTGCCCACATCTTCTTTCCACTAGTACACACTCCTCACTTTCTTTCATTACTGGCTTCTCTACTCCAATATTCTTTCCATTTTCTTATTCCTCTTTTAAGTAATTGGCACTCCTTCCACCTCTAATCCTCTCTTCTCAGCACTCCTTCCATTTTCTTTCTCCTTTCTACTTTAATTTAATCAACCCCAATACATCAACGTTGACCAGAATTGAGGGGGGGGAGTTACAAAAGTAATGGCTTATAAATCAATGATTTCAAGAAAATTACAAAAAAAAATAAAAGGAGAGAGAGGATTAGAGGTAGAAGGAGCAATGTGTTAAAAACCGGATTAGACCGGCCGGTTCAGACCGGAAACCGGTGAATTGGTCGCCGGACCGGTCCGGTTGAGGTATAAAAACCGGGGTCTAACTAACCCGGTCGACCCGGTCTGACCCGAGGTGACCCGTGGTGAACCGGTTGGCCCCTTTTTTTAATTTTTTTTAATTTTTAAGATCCCAAACGATGTCATTTTGTCTTTTTTAAAATTATTTCTTTGATATTTTTTGATTTCCAAGGAGTTTTAAAAGTATTGTGGAATATTTTTGTTGTTTTGTATTGGTTGGAGTAAAATCCTTATATACTTAATGATACTTTTGTGGGTATTAGGTTCACGATGTTATATTTGACTATTGGTTGGAAAAAAAAACTCTTATGTAGTTTTTTAAATAGTATACATAAACATTTGAATTGTATTTTTTTTAATTAACCCCGGTTTGACTCCCGGTCTGACCCCCGGGTTGACCCCGGTCTGAACCACTGACCCTTGACCCAGTGTCTCGACCGGTTCGTTGTCCGGTCCGGTTTTCAGTACCTTGAGAAGGAGTGCCAACTGGAGAGAGAGAGAGTAATTATGTTAATTTAAAGTACTAAAAACACATTTTTTTAAAGTTAAAGGATTAGAATAGAACCTTTTTAAACTTAAAGGACTAAAAATATACTTTTATCAATAAAATATTTAATAATATATTAAATTATATATGTGTGTTTGTTTGTATGATATAAAAATAATATATTTATATTTGTTTTTGTAAATAGAAATTTCCCTCCATTCCTCTCCATTTTACCGGCTGAAAAGCATTCCTCTCCATTTTTCTCATGCCAAACAGACAGTAAAAAATCATAGGACTTGTATAGTTTGCTCGAGTTAAATTTGGGGAAATGGAAAGATTTAGTTTACTTTTACTTTCAAAAATATTTAACCTAGTTGCAATCACAAACTTTAAGGGTGTGTTTGGTTTGAGGGAAGGGAGGGGTGAGAGGGAATGGCAGGGTGAGTAAATTACCTTTTTGGATTGAAAGAATTTAAATTTTGGGCTGGAATCCAAAATTTAAAAAGAATGAGAAAGTAAATTTTAAGCGAGAACTCAAAATTTAAAAAAATGAGAGGGTAAATTTTGGGTTTATGGTATGAGGGAATTAGAGGTTAAGGGAGAGAGTGAGAAATTTTTATGACTTGGATTTAAAAAAATTGGAGAAGTGGGGTTGAAAGTTTTTTAATTAATTTTTATTACTCTTTTATTTTGCATATTATATTTATTAAAATTTACTACCCCACTTCCCCTATGCCAAACAGACCCTAAGGCTCCTACTATATTAATTTCCAAAGTAATTAATAAATCCATGTTTACTTTATCAAAACAAATCTATATTTAAAAAAGTAAATATTCTAAACTGAAATTATATAATATTCACATTAGATAGATACTCTTCAAATATATCTATTTTTTAAATATTCAAGTAAATATATTTTTTAAAGTAACTATTCAAAACTGAAATATTTAACCTTGTTACAATACTCTTCTTTTTCATAGTTGTTCAATATTCACTTTTTCTTTTTCTGATGTTTCTACATTTTTCATTTGGATGCTTCATATATAAGTTTTAACGTCATTAATCACTGTTTAACAGTTTTAATGTAAAAAATATATCGAAAGTCTTTTTTAGGCAATTTACAGTGTCAGTGTTGGATTAAGGAGCCCCAAGCTGTGAAAATGGCTTCGGTCCTTTTCTCAGAAAGAAAAGGATGCTCCTTTTCTTTCTGTGAGCTATCGGATTGAGATCACAATGGTTCAGATTTAATATATTTTTATAATAATATTTTTAATATACTAATATAATAATAATATTTTTATAATATATTAAATCTGAACCGTTGAGATCTCAATCTATAGCTCACATAAAGAAAAGGAGGGTCCTTTTCTTTCTGAGAAAATGACCGAAGCGGGGCCCCCAAACTGCATGTTCTACTTCTGACAATATTAAATATGGCGTGTTGAAAGTTGTGGCAACACATCAAAGTCAGAAAAGTAAATGTTGACTGGGTCTAGATGATAGTTAGAGTAAAAAAATGGGCCGAGCCCGTCAAACTGATCCTTTTAGGCCTTTAATTTATAAAGGTCGGGTTTAAGATTTTTTGCTCAAAACTAAAAAGGATAGTAAAAATTGTTCAAATAGCTTTGACCTTGTAGTGCTAGCCCTGACCCTTATACTCACGGGCCGACCATAAAAAAATGACTGTTTTTTTTGTTTCGGCTTCTATCCTTTTCTCCCAAGAAAAAGATGGTCATTTTTTTGATCTAGACCATTAGATTAATCCAACGGTTGGGATCTTAATCCCGACCTTTATTTATCCAAGTTAATCTATTTTTTAAAGTAACTATTCAAAACTGAAATATTTAACCTTGTTACAATACTCTTCTTTTTCAACGTCGTTCAATATTCACCTTTTCTTTTTCTGATGTTTCTACGTTTTTCATTTGGATGCTTCATATATAAGTTTTAACATCATTAATCCCTGTCTAAAAGTTTTAATGTTAAAAAAATATCGAAAGTCTTTTTAGGCAATTTACAGTGTCAGTGTTGGATTAAGGAGCCCCAAACTGCGAAAATGGCTTCGGTCCTTTTCTCATAAAGCAAAGGACGCTCCTTTTCTTTCTGTGATTTGTTGGATTGAGATCACAATGGTCCATATTTAATATATTTTTATAATAATATTTTTAATACACTAATATAATAATAATATTTTTATAATATATTAAATCTGAACCGTTGAGATCTCAATCTGACGGTTCACTGAAAGAAAAGAAGCGTCCTTTTCTTTCTGAGAAAATGACTGAAGCCGGGCCCCCAAACTGCATGTTCTACCTCTGGCAATATTAAATATGGCGTGTTGAAAGTTGTGGCAACACATCAAAGTCAGAAAAGTAAATGTTGATTGGGTCTATATGATAGTTAGAGCCAGAAAAACAGGTCGAGCCCATCAAGCCGATCCTTTTAGGCCTTTAATTTAAAAAGGTAGGGTTTAAGATTTTGTGCTAAAAAATAAATAGGATAGTAAAAATTGTTTAAATAGCTTTGACCTTGTAGTGCAGGCCCTGACCCTTATACTCACGGGCCAGCCTAAAAAAAGTGACTGTTTTTTTTTTGTTTCGAATTCTATCCTTTTTACCAAGAAAAAGATTGTCCTTTTCTTGATCTGGACTATTGGATTAATCCAACGGTTGGGATCTTAATCCCGACCTTTATTTATCCAAGTAAGTCTATTTTTTAAAGTAACTATTCAAAACTGAAATATTTAACCTTGTTACAATACTCTTCTTTTTCTACGTCATTCAATATTCACATTTTCTTTTTCTGATGTTTCTACGGTTTTCATTTGGATGCTTCATATATAAGTTTTAACATCATTAATCCTTGTCTAAAAGTTTTAATGTAAAAAAAATAGCGAAAGTCTTTTTTAGGCAATTTACAGTGTCAATGTTGGATTACGGAGCCCCAAACTGTGAAAATGGCTTCGGTCCTTTTCTCAAAAAGAAAAGGACGCTCCTTTTGTTTCTGTGAGCCGTCGGATTGAGATCACAATGGTCTAGATTTAATATATTTTTATAATAATATAATGATAATATTTTTATAATATATTAAATCTAAAACGTTGAGATCTCAATCTGACGGCTCACAGAAAGAAAAGGAAGGTCCTTTTCTTTTTGAGAAAATGGGCGAAGCCGGGCCCGCAAACTACATGTTCTACTTCTGGAAATATTAAATATGGCGTGTTGAAAGTTGTGGCAACACATCAAAGTTAGAAAAGTAAATGTTGACTGGGTCTAAATGATAGTTAGAGCCAGAAAAACGGGTCGAGCCCGTCAAGCCGATCCTTTTAGGCCTTTAATTTATAAAGGTCGGGTTTAAGATTTTGTGCTCAAAACTAAAAAGGATAGTAAAAATTGTTCAAATAGCTATGACCTTGTACTTCTGGCCCTGACCCTTATACTCATGGGCCAGCCATAAACAAATGACTATTTTTTTTGTTTCGGCTTCTATCCTTTTCTCCCAAGAAAAACATGGTCCTTTTCTTGATCTGGACCGTTAGATTAAGATCCCAACAATCCAGATTTATTATATTATAAAAATATTATTATATAATAATATTTTATAATATATTAAATAATTATATTTTTTATAACATATTAAATCTGGACTGTTGGGATCTTAATCCAACGGTCCATATCAAGAAAAAGACATCCTTTTCTTGGGAGAAAAGGATGGAAGCTAGTTTCATTTTTTTAGCAGGGTCTAAAAGGATCGGACCTTTTAGGCCTTGACCTGTAAAAGACCAGCCCTGTGAGGCCAAGGAATCCTTTTTCTCAATCCGACAGCTCATAGAAAGAAAAAGAACAATACTCTTCTTTTTCAACGTCGTTCAATATTCACCTTTTCTTTTTCTGATGTTTCTACGTTTTTCATTTGGATGCTTCATATATAAGTTTTAACATCTTAATTCCTGTTTAACTGTTTTAATGTAAAAAAAATATCCGAAGTCTTTTTTAGGCAATTTACAGTGTCAGTGTTGGATTAAGGAGCCCCAAACTACGGAAATGGCTTCAGTCCTTTTCTCAAAAAGAAAAGGACGCTCCTTTTCTTTTTTTGAGCTGTCGAATTGAGATCACAATGGTCTAGATTTAATATATTTTTATAAGAATATTTTTAATATACTAATATAATAATAATATTTTTATAACATATTAAATCTAAACCGTTGAGATCTCAATCTGACAACTCACAGAAAGAAAAGGAGGGTCCGGTCCTTTTCTTTCTGAGAAAATGGATGAAGCTGGGCCCCCAAACTGCATGTTCTACTTCTGGCCAAGGTATGAAAACTCGGACCAGGCATTGAACCGGTCAGGGTACTGGGTTAAGGGTCAGTGGGTCAAACCGGGGCCAAACCGGAGCTAAACCGGGACCAAACCGGTGAGAAATTGAAAATTTTAGACTTATAGTATGAAATTCTAAAGGAAAAATGTTAAAAAAAAAATTTTTTAAAAATGTCAACCCGAACCAGACCGTGAACCGGACCGGTTTACCGGCCGGTTTGTTGGTTTCCGAGCTGGACCGGCTAGTCCGGTCCGGGTTCAGCAACCATGCTTCTGGCAATATTAAATATGGCATGTTGAAAGTTGTGGCAACACATCAAAGTCAGAAAAGTAAATGTTAACTGGGTCTAGATGATAGTTAGAGCAAGAAAAACGAGTCGAACCCGTCAAGCCGATCCTTTTAGGCCTTTAAGTTATAAAGGTTGGGTTTAAGATTTTTGTCTCAAAACTAAAAAAGATAATAAAAATTGTTGAAATAGCTTTGACCTTGTAGGGTTGGCCCTGACCCTTATGCTCACAGGTCGGCCCTAAAAAAATGACTATTGTTTTTTGGATTCGGCTTCTATCCTTCTCTCCCAAGAAAAAGATGGTCCATTTCTTGATCTGGACTATTGGATTAAGATAAAAATATTTTTATAATATATTAACTCTAAACTGTTGGGATCTTATGCCAACAATCCAGATCAAGAGAAAGACATCCTTTTCTTGGGAGAAAAGGATGGAAGCTAGTTTCGTTTTTTTTAGTAGGGTCTAAAAAGACCAGTCCTTTTAGGCCTTGACCCATAAAAGACCAGCCCTGTAAGGCTGAGTAGTCCTTTTTTACCAACTCTAATTATAGCATGGGTCTTCTGATTTTTTATTCTTTTTCTTTTATGTTGTTTTTCTTTTCCTTTCCAGCATATAAAAAATAAATAAATGTTGACTATGTCTAACCGACATTGGGGGACTATTTTTTTTCCTTTTCTGTTGTTTTTCCTTTCCTTTCCAGCTTATCAGGAAAAACAAAAAGGAAAATGTTGACTGCTTTTAGAATTTGACATATTGTATATTATATAGGGAAATTTTAATTATATACCATTAAAATATCAAAATTTAAATTTAGGCCTACACTTTTATCAAATTCTTAATTAGATGGAGAAACCTAAATTAAAATTTTGAATGTGTGTCTATCTATCTGTCTACATATGCGTGGGACTGCCTTCATTTCATGTCAAACACTTTGTACTGTTCATACTATAAGTCATATCTAATTACTTTTTTTTTTTTTTTGTTACAATGGCAAGCAAAGCTTGAAAATGACAGCCACTATAGGCTAGATCCTATAGGGTGATCATGGTCTAATAAACCACAGTCCAAAGCAAAGAAATGAAAGCAGTCAATTGGTGAAATCCCAATTTCCTCATGATCGTGCGAAATTGTGTGAGCCGATCTAGCAAGATAGTCTGCACAGCGTAGGCTTTCCCTGTGAGCATGGGAAATTTCTACCTCCCAATCACTATAAATAAGAGATCTGGTTGCCAAAATGACGTCGTACAATGGGTGGTCTGAGTCCGAATGATTGGATAACATATGTACTGCCTGAAGAGAGTCCGTGAAAATCCTGATTTTCTTTAGGCCCAACCGTTTACAAAGCAAGAGGCCACATCGGATTGCGTGGATTTCCGCAGCAGTAGGAAAAGCATGACCTAACTTCTGTTGAAATCCACGTATCCAATTACCCTGATGATCCCGAATAATACCTCCACAAGCAGCGTGACCATCACTAAGAACAGAACCATCCACATCTAAGCGATGAACACCTGGATCAGGGGGTTGCCAGTGTAGCACGCCTCGTTCTGGGACTTGGAAAATTTGATGCCGAAACTTGCCGTTCTGCACACCTTCTGAGAGATGATAAAAGCATCTGTGAACAATCTCTTTCAGGCTGTCTGAAGACCCTTCAAAAGCTTGGCTACAGCGGTTTTTCCAGAGCATCCAACATGCGGTATATCCACTTTGAATTGTTTGAAAATGAATTTTTTTCTCAATTTTGTTCATATTTTTTTGCCATTAATTTTGTTCATATTTAAAAATATAAAGAAACATTACATTAGACCAACATGCAAATAGATCGATCAGCTAGGTTGTTTCAGTCTAACTAGTGGTTTCGAGTTTGAATCGTGAGTATGTAACTATAATAATTATTTTGAGGTATCGAGGTCGGGCAGTTGCTAGTAGCACCAAATATAGGTGGAGAAATCTATAAAAAAGAAATATTACATTAAATTAGTCTTCAATTATTTTCCTAATAAATTGTGATAAAGGTAATAATTAAAATATGTTCATTAATGACTCACCAAATAATTTATATTATGAATGATTTTTTTTAAGAAAATCTGTATTTTTAGATTTGAGGGGTAGTGGTTAAACAATAATTATCTAAAACCCTTTTTAAGCAATTTACGTACAGCGTTGACTGTTCTCTTGAGATGCATTAAACAAATACCAAAGCGCATTGACCGACTTGGGTAGTTATTCTCTAAGTCATGCATGTAATGTAATAATATTATGCCCCACAATATTAAATATAGCGTGTTGAAAGTATTGGCAACGCACCAAAGACAAAGAAAAGTAAATGTTGACTGGGTCTAACCGACACTTTTTTGTCGTTTTTTCTTTTCCTTTACAGCTTATCACACAAAAAAAAAAAAGAAGTAAATGTTGATTGCCTTTAGAAATTGACATATTGTATATTATACAGAAAATTTTAAGTTTATCCAGCTAAAATATCAAAATCTAAATTCAAGCCTATAATTTTATTAATTTTTTAATTAGATCAAGAGGCCTAACTTAGAATTTTAAATGTTGTTGAAAAAATCATAATGCCAACTTATAGTTAAAAAGAAAAGGGAAAATCACTCACAGGCCTCAAGGAACAAACATAATTATAGTAAAGTCCCAAAAAAGGAGATAACAACTCAGTTAAGCATGTTTTCACAACATGCTCGTTGAGTTACTTTTTTTTTTCACTTTGGGACTTCACTATAATTATGTTTGTTCTTTGGGACCTGGAAGTGATTTTCCCAAAAGCAAAACTGAAGGTGAATCAATTTCATAGCACAAAAAATCTTGATTGATTAATTTACCAAAGATTTGTAAATCTAGAATAGAGTTTTTTAAGCTCTAGTTGCTATTTACACAAAAATGATGAAGGTGATCATAATAATAATAATAATAAAATGTTATTCTTCAATTCTAGATCAATTTGTGTGATTATTATGGCCTTATTAGGTGTTAAATAATACTTTAAACACTAGATTATAGAAAATTTAACTAATATAATAATATTTTTTAAATTTAATTATTTTTTTTAAAAAACCGGGATTTCCCGGTTTGATCCTGGTCCCACCCGGGATTACCGGGACTAGGACAGGGACCAGGAGTGGTGGATCCTGTTCCCGATCCAGGATTTGAACACCCCTAGTTTAAATTTAACCTCCATAACCTTTTATATATTTTTTATTATAAACCTCTTGTCGTTAACTTACCGTTATCTTTTTAATAAAAATTATCATGTGAGATTAATAAAAGACATGTGGTATCCTACACATCCTACGCAAGTTATTAATTTTATAAAGCCCCCTGAACTTTGACCAATTGCAAATAACATCTTTAACAAATCAAAATTTAAGATGATAAAAAGAATGACATGGGGTTTAATAAAAAAAATTAAAAATTTATAGGGGTTAAATTTAAATTTTAATATGTCAAGGAGATTACTTTCAATGGGATCAAAGTTTAGAAGTTTTATAAAAATTAGTAACTTACGTAGGATGCTATGTATGTAGGATACCACATGTTTTTTTTTATTAATCTGGAGTATTAATTTCCATTAAAAAGATAATGTTAAGTTAATAGCATGAGGTCTATGATAAAAAAAAAAAAAGGTTAAGAAGGTTAAATTTAAAATTTTTAAATGTTCGGGATTATCTACAACTGACCAAGTTTAGGTGATTTTTATATAATTTAGCCTCATTTTAATATCAAGGAGATGTGTTATAATTGATTGTGCGGATGCTATCATTATATGTGAAGTTTCAATTATATGTCTGTCTAACCCAAAATCATGCGTGCCCCACTTTTCACAATTTTACATATAACGAGTGAAATATGATGAAATATGTTTATATAAGTCAATTAAATCCATGAATTCTGTATATAAGTTATTTTTTTTGGAAGAAATATGTTTATGTTTATATAAATATTTTAAAAATTTATTTTTTTTCCCAGACTCTTAACAATTTTATGACACTAGTATTTTAAACAAATACCAAAGCGCATTGACTGACTTGGGTAATGTTTTCTAAGTCATGCATGGAATCTAATAATATCATGCCCCACCCTGCAGGTTCTATTTTTGATAATGTTACATACAACGTGTCATCAAAGCTAAAGAAAAGTAAACGCCCACTGACTTAATAATTTGACATAGCGTATACGTCAAGAAAGGATAATGATCATGATGTTGAGGTTTGTATTTCATCTTATATGAATAAGGTTTGTAACGAATATATTCGTATAAGAGTTAGAGTAATATCTATTAAAGAGAAAATAATAAAAAATCATTTAAAGTCATTTGGATATATTGAAAAAAACCCATTGAATGTGTTGGTAAAAAGTTTTGATCAAGCAGTATATGGAATTCTGTAAAAAAAGTAAATGAAGATAAAAAAAAACACTTAATAAAATTTTTTAGAAGCGTTAACATTTTGATATTTTCATGAATAACGTGTCAATCAAGAAAACCATCACTCTTTAAAGATACACTAGACAAAGACCAAAGGATTGCGACTGACTTGGGAGTCTTCCAAGTCAGCTAATGATAACATATGCCCACTGCATGTCCTACTTTTGATAATATTTAATATAACGTGTTGAATAGTGATTGATATAGCATGTTTGGATTAGCTTATTTTTTAAGAATAAGTACTTATTACGTAAGTTGAGATAAAACTCCTCTCACATACTTACCTCGTATACCGTAAATTACAATTTATAAGCACTTATTACCCAAAAATAACCTATCCCAAACAAGTATTTAGAATTTGACAGATTGTTTAAATCAATAATTTTTTTTATATATTGATTTACTTAATTAAGAGTTCGACGAATTTGAGGTCAAGGTAAAAACAATGAATTTTAGGTAAATAAATCAAATATGCAGTTATTAAAATCAATATTAATATAAAATACAAACTTTAAGTAAGTTGCATTATTTACAGATTAAAAAATGTGTCAAATTGTTAATGAATGTTAATTAGTGGACAGATATCTATTTTTTTTAAATTTTTCTTCACTTTGCAATTTCTTGTGGCAGTCTTATATACCTTTTTGTTTTTCATTATTTAAAGTAGGGTTAAGATGTAAAGAAGAGAGTCTGATCATCAAAGAGATGAATGATGGGAAGTAAAAGAAAGTTAAGAACTGAGGCATTTTTATTTTTTCTGATAGTGTGGGGGCCAGAATAAAAAGTAACAAACGTTGTGCTACTTTAACGGCTGTAGCATTTTCACTCACATTTTAAATATTTATAGGTATTTCTACACTAAAAAAAAATTTATGGTGTTGGGTACATTTTTGAGAAAAGTTTATAGGTAATTTTACACTTTAACCCAATAATATATTTTATGACTATGTTATTGTTATTTAATAACAATAATTTATTATTATTTTTTCTAACGTGCTTGATTTCCCAAAATAGAAAAGTTTTCACTCGCCTTTGCAATTCATCCTTCCATTAATAGTTTGAGTAAACTATACTTCACTGACTTTCTCTTTCAGAGATGAAGCATAGAAAGGTTGTGCCGTTGTGGTATATTAAGCTATGATACTTTTATATCCATTATTTAGGATGCAATTTAAGATGCAAATATATTAAACCCTAATAGCTAGCTACCTCAAAATCTATGATGCAAATACATTAATAAAGTACGTGTAACTCATTTGCTTATTTGGGTAGTCTTTTTCAGTGATGCAAATGTATTCATCACTATTAAAACACCCATCCCCCCCCCCCCTCCCACACACACACACACACAAAACACCCATACAAAATGCACAAATGTACGCGTAGTGTATTTTTTCCATTCAGCTTTCAAAAAGTGAGACCCAAATTCTTACGTCAAACATGAGGCCCGTGGGTTTATTAAAAAAACAATATAAAGCTGTCAGTTAATTTTGCACGTATATATTCCACTAAAAGCTAAGATTGCCTTGCCTGTGAACATTGCATGTGCCTATAAATATAAGTATCAAAAGTGGAATATGCATTGACTAATACGGTTAATGACATGAACTTCCCCCCTACATTTCCTCATTTAATTTCATTATAATAATTTTTTTGGCCAAAAAAATTAAAATAAATTTACTGCAACGTTTAAAATTGGCTATTCAGTAAGTAAATAAGAAAATAAGCAAAAAAAACTAAAGGCCCGCATATCTTTAAGGGCTGAAAAAATTAATTTATGTGGTCCTCCCACCAAATATGAAACAAACCCTTTTGGTGGTTTTCAGTTCAACAATCTTATATGCCACCTTATTATTTACATTCTTCGTTGTAGAAAATTCAAGGTCCCAACTTCTTTTGGACTCCACCACAAGTAAGCATAGAAAATAAACTAAGACATCTGGATCATATCTACTTTCTTAGCTTTAAGTTGGACAACTACTTTAAGGTTTAAACTGGGTTTGGATTAAGAAATCATAAAGGAAGGGTCACTTCCATACGTGATCATGCAGTGCTCAACTTGTAAAAGATTACGTGGGAAAGTAAAACCCCTTAAAGCTTGCCATATGAAATATATATTGCCTTTATTATAATTTTGTTTCTAAGTATTTCAATTCTCGGGTAGCTGTTTGTCAAGTACCATATGCCTTTAATGAAAAGCAAAACATTCAAGGACTCTAACATAGATATATGAGCACAGCTTTTGTTTGTGTACTATAACAAATGTTTCCTTAAACATGCAAAGCATAGGTAGTCGTCATTTTATTTAATCTGGACATGTGCTTAAGCTGGACATGAAAGGCAAATCTTTCACGGGTTCTTGTTTGTCCATATATATATGTGTGTGCGTGTGTGCGTGTGTGCGTGTGTGTGTCTTTCCTTCAATACAACAAACTTGCTGACACTTGATACAACGGCAAAAATTATTTGGAGGATTAGTAAAAAAAAAAAAGCAAAATTTATTTGGAGGGAATGGAGAGACTGTCATGTATTGTTTGAATGCAACAGTGAACATAGAGAATGAGAACGAAAGCACAAATTATGCCATAAGAGGGAATGGAAGCAAGTCTACTAAAGAGAGAGGTTAAAGTGTAATTAGCGGGGTTAACTTTCAAGATATTAGCATATGGTTATAGCATATATCAGCATATGGTTCAAGCAAATGGTGCAATCAACAGGGTCATCTTTCAAGAATATATGATTATTGTAGGAGCTGTATTGTCACACGCAAATGTTAAAGTGCGGAGAGACAAGAGAAAAGCGACAATAAGGTATTGGTTCAAGTTGATTTCATTTGTATGACTCTTTTGACTTGCAACAGGTTATAAATAATTACAGAAGCATGGACTTTATATATGCATAAGGATGACTGCTTAGTTAACTTTACAACAGGGAAGACCAGGCTATCCATAAACATGTAAGCAGAATTAACTTCAATGAGACAACATTTAGATAAAAGGATGAACAGGACCTCCCTTTTCTGAGTACACAATCGATCACAGCATCCAAAAAGGTGAAGCACAACATTTGTGGAAGCATAACCTATTAGCCATGGAAAACTGAGAAAAGTAACCATAGGTCAAATGCTTGCATGCACGTAAATAGAGGAATAGATTAAATTGGAAAAAAAAACATTCTTAAACAGAAGAACCGAGGGATTCATTAAGGAGGGAGGACAGTGAATCCATTCAGAAAGTGTAGCATGGGAACTAACATGGTTTAGGAACTTCCTACAGCTAACAAAGTCATCAGGGTTTAAATAAAAGGCTTTAGATAGAAGAATGTAATAGAGTCAACCGCACCTTTATATTGGTAGGCATATACTTTTTTTTCACCAAATAATTGGTAGGCATATACAGGACATGCAATTGGTAGGCATATATATTCCCTTACTGGCAAAATTTATGTTGTGTAAGTTAGTAAATGCCTCACATGTTAATATCATTTAATTCGTATCACAAGGGACTACTATGGCATTAATAGATGTGAATTCCATTTTCATACATAGAGGCCTCAGTGTGCAGGAAAGTAAGGCAGAGATTAATAAACAGGAGAAAGGGAATATATATATATTTATATATTCTAATCAGCTTTTATGATTCTCAGAGCTTGTGTTTTTGTTTTTGTGATTCTATGGTATGATGCTAGCAACTTTAATTTATTCACCTCCACGCCATGCAACTTTATACACAATCATTAAGCTTCATCCATACCCTCAGCAGTAGTATTTCCTTCTTTAACCATTTTATCTTACAAATCAATTAAAATCCATGTAATATATATATATATATATATAATCGTGTGTGTGTGTGTGTATACATATGATTTTCAACTTATTCTTGAGACCTTTGTATCTTCATATTTATGAATGATAAGAAGAAAATGCATTTTGTATGACTTTGTTTTATGGGTTCACTGATAGAGGGTTAAGGGAGGATCAAAGGCATTCAAAAAATAACTTAGGAGGAGAAAACACTGGTTAAGAGGAAGAAGCAAAGGTGAGCCTTGGTTTGAATTTGAACCATAATCTTCCTTCAATTAGTAAGAAAGCATCATACCTCGACTTCAAGAACAGGCCCATCACTGAATCAAAGCTCTTTTTCCTTTTTTGAATAATGTTTTCTACTATTAATATCTTATTTTTCCTCTTTCTTCCACTATCTAAGAAAAGTTTCTGCCTTTGATGAAAACATTTATTATTGCTCTTATGATCCTGCTATAACCAAGGCGCATCTTTACAAAAGAACATCACTATCTCAGAAAATCAAAAAGAAGATAGGGGTTTCCATATTCATGAAAGATTTTTTAATAAATGTTTGACATGAATCATGAGAGAGAGAAAAATAATCGATAAAAGAAAGGATGAGACTGAGAGAAGCCTAAGACAACACAATAAAACTAATCCAAAAATCTTTTCTGCATTCATCAAGAGCGAAATAGTCTAAATATAGTTGAACAGTGGTCATGCCAATGGTAATTAAAATAATTTAATTTAATTTATATATGCAAAAAATATTCATCTACATATATAAGTAATATTTAAATAAATGGAAAGAGTAATATTTATGTGTAAACCATTGAATAAAAAAAGTGAAATAAATTTGAATTTTCTTATCGTTAGTACTTAGTAAAGCTATTGGACGAAATCACGAAAAGAAAAGGCACACATATGACGAAAGTTATTTTTTAAACAACCAAAATTATTGGAGTGGGCATACATTTGAGGGAATATAATACGACTCCTTATTTGGAATGCCTACTTTACTAACGGGTGCTCTGAGATTGGGTTGTTTGAGCAAAGATGAGATGAAAAATATCCTTAATCACATTTCCTTCGGTATATGTAGTATCTGAGTACAAATTTTCATCGAGATAAATGTGCATTTCTTTTTATCGTTAGTAAAGCACCTAATTGAATTCAATAAAATATAGTTAGTGAAGCCACATATGACGAAAAACTATTTTTTAATTCAAACTGACATCATTTTTTGCTCTAACAAAATGATAAAAAAAGAATATAAAAATCCAATCAGGTCAACAAGGGCACTAATTCACTTCATTCGCACTTCTTTCTTTACAAGATCTGAGCCCACTATGTTATCTCCCACCTAGAAACCCTAGGTGTAACTAAGAAGCGCCCCGTTTGGTCAAAGAAGCAGAGGTTCTGCGATTCAGGGAGAATCGTGCTGCAACTAAGAAGACGTGCTATTCCATGAAGAAGAACCAGAGGCTCTCTCCACGAAATCTTCACTGCGCCATTTGATCAACGATTATCGTGAACACAGCTTCTCTCCATGAAATCCTCATCACGCCGTTTGATCACAATTTCTCTCTCCACAACGTAAAAAATTACATTAAAAAATTATTGATTTATTTAATGTTCACCATTCTTGTTAATCAATGTATAACTTTTGTCACCTTAAGTGTATAACTAACTTGATACGAAGAGTGATGCCAAAAAAAAAACTTGATTCGAAGAGAATATATATAATTATGGCGTGTTATTTAAGGTGGAGCTCAAAAATCCTCCAATTTTTCTTTACCTGAAAAAAATCCTCCAATTGAAGATAAGGATGTTTATTGGCGAGAGAAATATATAATAAAACAAAAATAAAAAAAATATTTTTGGCTAAAATACACAAAGGGTCAATATAATTTTTGGGCCTTTAAGTTTGTCCTTATTTTAGCTTTTGTCCTCCAAGTTTCAAACCATAAGTGTTGTCCCTCAAGTTTTATTTCCTTTAAATCATTGGTCGCTCTAACTCAATAAAGACATGGACCATTTTGCCCTTATAAAGACCAAAACCTATGGTTTCAAATTGAGGGACCAAAACCAAAATGGAGAAAAATTTGACGGACTAAAGATGATATTAACGCAGACACAAAAATACCCCAAACATTGTTTCAGTTGCGTATAACATCCATAACCTTTAAAAGTTTAAGTGTTTCATATTTTAATGGTCAACTCACTGTTCTTAAAAATACCATTTGTTTGGTATAAGGGATTTGGATGGATGGGGAGGGGAGGGAAATTTTTGAGTTAGATTTAAGAGAATTGAAGAAGTGGGATTACTAAATTTTAATACAGAAAATATGTATGATAAAAGAGTAAGAAAAATGAATTAAAAACGGTTAACCCCACTTCTCTCAATTTTTTCTAATCCAACTCAAAAGAATTTTCCCTCTATCCACTTTCCTCCCCTCCCCTCATACCAAACAAACCTTACAATTAACGGATTTCGGCATGCCAAAATTCATATTTTTAGAAGAGGGATACTAATAAAAGACTATATATGTAGATATATTGCCAACAGGTATAACACCGTCATATGCATGATTGATAATGTAGAAAAGAGTTAAAAGGAGTTTCACACTTCCACTCCATCTTGTCTTCCTTGCTCTTTTCTTGGTCGGCCACTACTGAAACATGGGCCAACGTTGTTCAATTATTAATGCTGCGGTGACCACACAATTCAGGAATATACTCACTCTAGTCTTATTTATAATAATTTTCTCTTTCTTAGACTTATTCTTAATATAAGAAACTTTTTTGTATCTCAAAATTTAAGCTGTTTTTTTCCTTTTTCACTCATATCAAATACATATCTTTATATTAATTAACCATTAATTCTCTTTCATTTAATCATTCATTATTCATTTTCTCTCATATTTTTTTCCATTCTCTCTCATATACTCTCTTTAATATAAATAGGGGCATATTTAGAAAACATATTACATTTTTAACATATTTATTGTTTTTAATTAATTTTAACCTACAGTACGTTTTGCACAATCAGCGTTGTTGTTGCCTATAAAAATGACCGAAGGGAGAGAGTGTGTGTGTGTGAGTTGTAAGGCCATATGATATGCTCAACCAGGAGGGATCGGATCGATGGAGGACGTGAAGAAGGTTGCAAGAAGCGCCACCTGTGCAAAGGTCACAGAAGAGGAAAGGATGAAGATGGAGAGTGAGTTCAAATCAATGGACAAAAGTGGAGATGGCAAAATCGGCCTTCATGAGTTCACAAAATTCACTCCTAGTTTCTTCAGCCTTCTTGATCAAAACGTGTCCTAAGTTCAGGGAAGTGTGGAATCTTCCCTCCTGTCGCCTTCAATTCGGCATAGCAAACAGGTCCAAAGTTTTTATCCACGCTTCAACGCATGCTTTTAGCTGCTCGTCAACAGGTACATGCATCCACATTTACAAAATAGAAAATACAATAATTTTTGGTATTATTTGATTTTTTTTTTCCTTTTTGTAATTAGCAACCATTATATATATCATTGTTTTTGTCTATTTTTAAAAAAAGGCAAGGCCTTCCCAATCCCGTCGATCCAGTCCAAGTTGTACACCGGAGGTGCGTTTTTTGATGCTTTAGAATTTTGATTGCTCACATGCATACACACGCACACACATTTTACATATACATAGGCATGGGCGCATATATATATATATATATATATGTTTGTGTTTTCTGAATTTTAATTTATATTATCACTAGTCTTAAATATAAAAGCTAATTAACTAATTTGAGTAGATTAAAGATGTTGGTTAAATTAGTTAATTTAATATATTTTTTTAAAACATCTCAATCATCTTCCTTAATTTTCTCTTCCTCTCCTACTTAATCATTAATGTTGAGGAAATATAAATAGAGTTAGTTAATAGCAATTTGTCTACGAAAATTTTTTGACAGAATTTTTTTAAATGGAAAATTCTGATGGAATTTTCGACGGAAATTTTAATCACAATTTGCCATGGAAACTTCCATTGAAAAAATTAAAATTTATTAATTTTTTAAAAAAATAATATTTATAAAATTAAAATATGAATTATTAAATAATTCTATTTAACCTTAATTATTAAAATTATATTATTATTTCTTAATATATATGTTATTAATATATATTTATAATTTTATTTTAAAAATAATATTTATAATTTTAATTATTATTTATTAAGTAATTTTAATTAAAAAATTATTTAATTTAAATGTATAAATATTTTTTTCGTTTTTATTACATTTTTCATTATTTTTAATAATATTATATTTAATTAATAATTAATTATATGTATATAATTAATTAATTGTATGTATGTATGTTTATATATATATGATAATATTATATACATAATAATATGTAATAATATGACACAGGTTCATTTCGGCGCAACTGGCAAAGATTTGTGAGCGAAGGCGTCGACAACCTGAGGTCTCGGGTTCGAACTAGAGGAGAGGCACTTGGAGGAATTATGAGGTGCCGACACGTGGCAGCCAGGACAGAGGACATGTGGCATTCTAAGTAGCAAACACGTGGCATTTGTAAATAAAAAAAATTTAAATTTTTTTTTAAAAATAAATAATTTTCAATTTTTTTTAAATTGCAATGGAATGGATTCCATCGGAAATTTCCATCGGAATTGGTTTCCGTCGCAATTTCCGACGGAACGGATTCCGACAAAAATTCCGTCAGAAATTTGTTTGAGACACACCTATTACCAATGGAACGGATTCCGTCGAAATTCCTTTGGAAATTGGCTGTTTTTTTGTAGTGATAGACACACACATTATGCATGGTTAATAATCTCTATGACAAGGTAAATGACAATTGATGAAGACAGAAAAATATTACGTGGTCCAACAATAATGACTAACACATATATATCCCAACATTGTTTTGTAACCCCCAACAACTGTGATAATATGATGAGTTACTCGTCAGAAGCAGAAGTTCCAAGGGTTTGCGCTTTAAGGACAAGAGCCATTATCTTGAATGGTATAGTGGAAAGAAGAAATAGGACCTTGCTAAACATTGTTAGGAGCATAATGAGTAGCTCCAAACTTCCAACATCCTTGTGGAAGGAGGCACTCAAGATAGTTGTGTACATAATATACAAGGTTCTAACAAAGGCAGTGCCAAAAACACCCTTTAAAATCTGGAAATGATGAAAACTTAGTTTAAGACACTTAGGGTATGGGACTGTCTTGCGGAAGAAATAGTATACAATCCACAAGAAAAGAAGTTAATCCTAAAACCATTCGAGCTTAATTTGTCGGCTATTCGAATATGACAAAAGGCTATAGGTTCTATGGTCCTCCACCTTTTGCATGTTTTGTAGAATCTAGGAATGTTGTCCTTTCTTGAGACTGACATGAACAGTAGAAGTGATCAAACAAATGATAATCATATGGAAGTAACCCCTGATTTACATAATGAAGGATTTGTTCATATTTATCCACCTTCCACACATAAAGGATGAAGACAAGTTGTAGTGAAGGATGTCCCGGATGAACAACTTGAACCAACTCAAGAGGTTGAATTAAGAAGATCACCTATAGAAAGAACACCAGCATTACCTAGTGACTAAATGGTGTACTTTGTTGAGACTAACTGTGAGATTAGCATAGAAAATGATCCATTAATGTTTACTCAGGCTGTTAAGAGTGAGAACTCTAAGTTGTGCAATGATGCTATGACTGCTAAAACGAATTCCATGGCAAACAATGGTGTATGGAATCTCATGGAGTTACTAAGTAGGTCTAAGGCTATTGGCTATATATGGATTTACAAAACCAAGAGAGACTAACAAGGTAACATCGATCGATACAAGATTAGGTTGGTTGCCAAGGGCTTCACATAAGTGGAAGGGGTCAACTACAGGGAAACCTTTTCCCTTGTATCAATGAAAGATTCTTTCCACAATCATGGCATTGGTTGCTCATTTTGATCTAGAGTTACACCAAATGGATGTCAAGACTACTTTCCTCAATAGGGTTCTTGAGGAAGAAGTCTACATGAAGCAGTCTGAGGGATTCATTGCAAAGGATAAGGAATATCTGGTATGCAAGTTAAAGAAATTGATCTAGAGGTTGAAGAAAGCCTCATGACAGTGGTATTTGAAGTTCCATGAAGTGATCACATCATTTGGTTTCGATGAGAACATCATGGATGAATGCATATACCACAAGGTTAGTATGAGCAAGATCATATTTCTAGTTTTGTATGTTGATGACATATTACTTGCAACCAATGATCTAGGACTATTAAGTGAAGTAAAACAGTTCTTGTGCAAGAACTTTGATATAAAGGATATGGGTGAGGCATCCTATGTCATTTGCATCAAGATCCACAAGGATAGAGCTCAAGGCATTTTAGGCTTATCTCAACGAACCTATATCAACAAAGTTCTTAAATGATTCAGGATGTAGAATTGCTTAGCTAACATAGCTCCTCTTGAGAAAGGGGACAAGTTTAGTCTAAATCAATGTCCTAAGAGTGAGCTTCAAAGAAAGCAAATGGAAAGGGTCCCATAGGCATCAGTAGTGGAAAACTTGATGTATGCACAGGTCTACCAAGACCTAACATAGCTTTTGCTATGGCATGTTAGGAAGGTACTAAAGCGATCCAAGGGAAGCAAATTAGACAGCTACAAAAAAGGAGTTTAGATACCTATAAGATACTAATAAGTACTACATGCTCACATACAGAAAAATAGATGACCTAGATGTGGTTGGTTACTCAGACTTTGATCCAGGAGGATGTCTGGACACAAACAAGTCTACTACAGATTACATCTTCCTACTAGAAGTAGAGCTATATCATGGAAAAGTACACAAACACTTAAAGCTCCCTCTACTTCACTACTACAAATTAGACTTTTGACGTCCCTAAAGGACGTCCCTTTTTAAGTTAGCGACGTCCAAAGTTCAATATTTGGTGGGAGGATATAGCACTGGATGAATTTGACCCAAAAAAAAAATTCCAACACTTTAGACGTCCCCAGTTTCTCTGGGGACGTCTAAAGCCCACTTTTTCTCTAGGGACGTCTAAAGTTGGCTTTACACGTCCCCAGAGAGACTGGGGACGCCTAAAGTTGGCTTTACACGTCCCCATTTTGACTGGGGACGTAGAATCATGCAGAAACATCACTTTATTCACTGTACATGGCAGCTTTACCTTGTGTGCCAAAGCCATACCCGTGAGTGTCTCCAGATTTCCATTTCCCCTGCTGCATTTGTTTTCTCTCTTCTCCCAAACCCGTGAGCTGCATTTCATATCTCCTTCACTGAACAAGTGCCAAAGCCATACCCATGAGTGTCTCCAGATTTCCACTTCCCCTGCTGTGTTCGTTTTCTCTCTTCTCCCAAACCAGTGAGCTGAGTTTCATAACTCATTCACTGAGCAAAGGCGCACCTCCCCTCCCCTACATTTGTCTTCCCTCTTCTCCCATTCCTGTGGCTGTGTGGGTCTTCCTATTTGCTGCTGCTGCTGAGGGTTCTCAGAATTATTTAGGTGCGTTTCGGGTTTCCTAAAATCATGTGCATATGAGACGTGAGTTGGATTATTATGTGAAGCAATTAAGAATTTACATTCTGCGTTTCTAGATTGTTGCTGCAATTGGATTTTGCGTTTCTGGATTGTTGGTGTGTGCACTTGGTTCTGCGTTTCTGGATTGTTGGTGTGTGCACTTGGTTCTGCGTTTCTGGGTTATATTGTTGCTGCATGCACTTGGATTCTGCACTTGGTTTTTGAGAAAATCAGGTGCGTGGGTTTTATGTAATGTAAATAATTATTTTGGGGAACAGATGTTGATGTTGTTAACAATGTTAGAATTGAATTAATGTTAGATTAATATGTCAAACGTTATGTATGTTGGGGTTATTTATCATATTTGGTTAGACTTTTAAGAATCACTTGTGATCCAACGTAACTGAACCCTTACAAAACCCTTACAAAATTGTTAAATTGTGTTTTTTTTTTAAGTTTTAAAAATTTATAACTAATACTATTAAGTTTGCATAACTTGTCTTTTTTGCTTTTATACATATAGAGAAATTTTTTTGCAAACTTTTGAACAAAAAAATTGCGTTTTGGAAGTTTGGATTTTGATTTATGAATATTCTAAAAGTTGTTTGATTTGATATTGAAAGAATTGAGTTTGATTAGGATTTGGTTCTATCTTCTTAGAGTGTTAGTAGGTAGGCATAGAATTTGGCTTTGATAATTAACTTTAGGAAGCCAAAGACTAGTGAGGAATTGAGGCTAAATTTTTATTTCTTTTAAGAAAGGGTATATTTATTGCAATTTCATCTCTAGAACTTATAGTCTTGAATCTCTTTTAAAATTTAAAACTCCTTTTGAATGATCAAAAATAATTTAGGCATTTAATTTTATAGCTAGTTTGGCCAAATGTCCATTCCTATCTCATGAATCCTTTGTTTCAACCATTTGAGCCTAAAATTTCATTAAAGAAAAATTGCATTGATTAATTAGCCATTTGTTTGAGTTATTGCAATTTCCCCTATCTTCTCATTCATTTATTGTTTTATTAAGTGTAAGTGATATAAGAAAGAAAGACAGTGAAGGGATTGATGAATAAGAGAAACAATGCTATGTGAATTTTTTTAAATAGTGAAAAGAAAAGAGAAATTGAAATAGAAAATAGAAAAAGGATATAACAATAAAGAGAAAAAACAAAGAAAGAGAGACTAAGAGAATGTTATCATTGAGTTAAGGTCATTATTTTCATGTTTTTCATTGAAATTCTTGGCACTAATTAAAGTATTCATCCTTTTGTTTGGGTTAGAAGAATTAATGTTAGCTTCCTGCTTTTTACTCTTGTTTTAGTGTTATGAATTTTTATTTTACTCTTCTTAATTAGTTTAGTTTTGTTTAAATTAAGCTGAGATGGTTTGTTATTTTGATTTTGGGATGTCTAACTTTTAAGGGGAAATGCTGCCAAAATTTTGGAAAACAAAATAGTAAAAGGCAATTCCCAGTGTTGACAATTATTCTAAACTTGAGTGTGAATGGCATAGATGGTAATAGAATGGATCATAGTTGGATGAATGCTTTGAGAACAAGTGAAGAATATGAGAATGGGGTTGAAGAGTTTATTGAATTTGCTAGAAGGAACGTTCCAGCCAAAAATGGGAAGTATTTTTGTCCTTGTGTCAATTGTTTAAATGAGAGAAAACGGGATGTTGAAGTTATAAGGGATCACCTACTTTGTGATGGAATAAATCTTCGATACACAAGGTGTATATGGCATGGTGAGGAAGTAACTGATTGTCCGTCACACAAGAAGGAATCTGTGGATGTCATAGATGAAGATAGAATGGAGAGAATGATTCACGATGTTGAGGTAGAATCCTTTGCGTAGTCGCATGAATATGACAGCTTGCGGAGTGATGCAGAGAGACCGTTGTACCCTGGGAGTAAGTACACACGACTGACAAGAACATTACATTTGGTTAACTTAAAAGCAACTTGTGGGTGGACCGATAGTAGTTTCACATTGCTGCTTGAATTGTTGTGTGATATGTTTCCAGACGATAATGTACTTCCAAATCATATGTATGAGGCCAAGAAAATCCTATCCACAATGGGTATGGAGTATAAAAAGATACACGCTTGCCCTAATGACTGCGTACTGTACAGAAAGGAGTATGAAGGTCTGAGTGAGTGCCCTAAGTGTCGAACTGCACGATATAAAGTGAAGAAAAATGGTGGTTGTGGCGATGTGACAACTAAAAGGCAACCTGTAAAGGTTTTGTGGTATCTTCCAATAATACAGCGCTTTAAGCATTTGTTTGGCACTACAAAAAAAGCGAAGAAGTTGAGATGGCATTCGGATCATAGAATATCCGACGGAAAATATCTTCGGCACCCAGCTGACTCTCCACAGTGGAAGAAAATAGATGAAATGTTCCCTGAATTTGGCAGCGAGCCGAGAAACCTTCGGCTTGGCCTTTGTACAGATGGCATCAATCCGTATGGAACTCTTAATAGCACACACAGTGCGTGGCCAGTACTCCTTGTAATATACAACTTGCCTCCCTGGCTTTGTATGAAACGCAAGTATGTGATACTTTCTATGATGATTTCTGGACCAAAACAGCCAGGAAACGATATCGATGTCTACCTGGCGCCTTTGATTGAGGACTTGAAAAAGTTGTGTGAGGAAGGCATAGATGTGTTTGATGCATATAAGAAGTCCTTCAAGCTACGTGCAATGATTTTCACCACGATAAATGACTTCCCTGCGTACGGGAACCTCTCAGGGTACAGTGTGAAGGGGCATAAAGCATGTCCGATCTGTGAAGCAGACACTCACTTCCACCAACTTAAACATGGAAGAAAAACGGTCTACCTAGGTCATAGGAGGTTCCTTCTTAGGTTCCACCCGTATCATAGGTTAAGAAAGCGTTTTAACGGCTTACTGGAGTATGGAATGGCTCCAAAGGCATTAACCGGAGAGGAAGTTTACAGTCGGGTTGAACGTATCAATGTCTTACTCGCTAGATTGATTTGCATATGCCTACAGGGATTGTGGGCCAAGAAACAGAGTATCACTTCATAATTGATAAACAAGATCTTAAACAGTTCATGAAGTTCAAGGAGCTAGATGTTGGATGGGGCAAATTTGCAATCCTGTAAGTTTTTTATTTCCTATTTTTTCCTTCATTTAGTTAAGTTGATTTTAACTAGCTAATACATTCATCATTTTAATTCTATTATAGCTCCTTCCGTCGTATATGCATTGAGTCTCAGAGAGTTGAGTTTTATGGATGATCCTTGTCTGCTGCACATACGACAAGGATTGGGAATACATTGAAAAGAAGGACAAACTATGTGGGCTTCACATTGGTAAATGACGACTATCGTTGTTATCTAGCACCGATTGTTCAAGGGTACGCATTTTAAATTTGTGTATTGGAGATTTTTAATAAATAAT
The DNA here is from genome assembly GCA_963210345.1 of Inga oerstediana. Lineage (NCBI taxonomy): Eukaryota > Viridiplantae > Streptophyta > Magnoliopsida > Fabales > Fabaceae > Inga > Inga oerstediana. The sequence continues at coordinate 65,190,771 of OY723401.1, forward strand.
TGCCTTGTCATCTAACTTCTTTTTAATCTGTATATGTTGTGATAGTTATCACTGGAGTTTGTGTGTTGTTTGTCCTCGGTCTCACGTTGTTTACTGGTTTGATTCCTTAAATAGAAGACCAGACAAAGAAACTAAAAGCGTCTTTAACACGTAAGTTATTTTTTTGTATTTCATTGGTTCTTGATTCTTGACTTAATGAATTATTCTAATTTATGTTGATTTTCATTTTAATGATAGGGCATGCACGACGTATCGAGCGCTTGGCGGGCCACGCGAACGTAGAGGTGGCAAAGATCCGAGATGGTTGTTTCCAAAGGTACGTAGTTTCAAATCAAGTTCTTTTGATTGATGGTCGTTTTAGATATGCTATTATTGATTTTAACCATTTGCTTTTGATTTATAGTGCCCTCAACAACCTGGCGGCTGGGAATGTGGATATTATGTCTTGCTTTATATGTTTAACATCATTCAGAGTGGCGTTACGACAGATTTTGAACAAGTAATCGCTTCTTCATTCTCAGAGGATAATATTCTTGGTGTTGTGATTCATCTAAGCTTTTTTTCTAATTTATAGATTTTTGACAATGAAGATGCCTACTCATATGAAGACTTAAATATGATCAGAGACTTTTTGGCTGGACATCTTCTTCAACGTATACCAGAAGAGTAAAGTCTTTAGTAGTTTGTGTAGGACATACTTTTGTGGGAGTACATATAATTAGCGTTATTGTTGTTGGATATGGATTGGATTTTTAGTCTTGGTTATTGTACAAACTGGGGACTTGGATATAGATTGTTGTGTAGTTTGTGTGGTTTGAAAGTTTGTGTGGCATGTAGTAGACTTGGATATAGATTGTTGTGTAGTTTGTGTGGCATGTAGTAGCCTTAGGTTGATCACTGTGTTTGTTGTTGTTTCTATTCTACTGAACTGGTATTGTTTTATTCTGTTGTTGGAATCATATTTCTGCAGTTTACATTTCCAGACAGTGCAATATATAAAAAAGTCCTTTTAAAAAAAAACTTTCAACGTCCTTAATAAAAAAAGAGACGTGGATAGTACTGCTGGCGACACTTTAGACGTCCCCAGTTGGAACTGGGGACGTTTAAAGTGGGACCTTAGACGTCCCCAGAAGAATTGGGGACGTCTAAGGTCCACCTTAGACATCCCCAACTCTTCTGGGGACGTCAAAGGTGGACCTTAGACGTCCCCAATTCTTCTGAGGACGTCTAAGGTGGGACCTTAGACGTCCCCAGTTGTCCACCTTAGACGTCCTCAGTTGCAACTGGGGACTTCTAAGGTCCCACTTTAGACGTCCCCAGTGGGAACTGGGGACGTCTAAAGTCTGCCTACCTCGTCCCCAGTTTTAAAAATGTTAGTGACGTTTTTTTCTACGACCCTCACATAGACGTCCCTCTGTTTTTAGACGTTAAAAGGCCAAAAAAAAGGGACGTTAAAACCCTTTTTTGTAGTAGTTCTTGTCATGCTCAGTACATAGTATGTTTTGAGGCAAGTTCACAAGTAATCTGAATAAAAAATTTCATTGCTGGGCTTAAGATTGTGGATTCAATCTCTAGGCCAAACAAGATGTACTGTGATAACACAGCCGCAGTGGCCATTGCAAATAACAAAACGGGTGGAAGTTGAAGCCGATGGGTTGGACTGAAATTCCAAAGTTTAACAAAGAGAATTGTAGATAGTGAAATTTCAGTTGATCATATCAATAAAAAGGACATGATAGCTAATCCTTTGACTAAGGAATGGAAACCGAATGCATTTGTGTTACACATCCCTCAGATGGGGGTGTGACCTTCATTCACATAGAAGAGGTAGCAATGAAATTAATTATGTGGTTTATTATCTCTATCATTATTTGTATACATTCTATTGATGAGAATAATAAACACTGAGTTTGGAACCGAACCGAATAAACATAGGCATTTATTCATAAAGTTATACCCATTAAGTAAGAGTGTTGCATGTAATACATAGAAGATAATATTCAACCCAAGAGGACTTATCACCATGATTCTTATAGCATAGCCTTAATTTAATCTGGACAGGGCAACTGACATATAGATACAAGTCAAGTAGGAGAATGTGACATATTTTAATTTATTATAATATCTTTATTAGTTATTATTAATTACATTATTAATTAAAATATCCTTAGTGTGGCACATAAGTCATATCTAGGCCCAACTTCAAGATTAGGGTAATCAACTGACTGGTTATTTATGCATTTTTTCTTATGGTGAAATTAGACAATTAAGTTTTACATCCGTCTAAATCATAGATTTAGAAAACCTAGCTGCTCCCTGAAGTTCCCTGATTGGCAATGGCTTTCATATCAGTTGCCATTGTTGTGCCATGCAATCAATCAAAAGTGTGACCTGACAATTTATCTTCTGACATCGTCTGTTTTGTAGTATTCTTTATGAACACGTTCGCAATCAAAGATAAGATATGGCAAGAGGTACCTCCAGAGAAGTTTTCTGCTATATCTGTAGAATACTTTATGCTATATTTGAGGTATAATTTATGGTACGGCATGAATTATTCTAACATTATTCCTATTTAAAAAAAATATATATATAGGGGCTAGTTCATGGTCATATGTACGACGTTTAGGTGTGGGTTAAGCATTTGGACAATATGGATCATATGAATAACCCCATTCATGTGATGCCTGCGTGTAGAGACGACCACAACTGGTCTAAATTTAAAAAGCAAGACTTTTTAGACCAAACATTACTAGAACTGGTCTAAATTTTCTTTCTTTTTTTTAAAAAAAAAATTAATTTCGTCTATTATCCCCCCTTCATCACATGAATTCACAAACTCCTAATGTGAAAGAGAACATGAACTCAAAAACTCAAACAAGATAGCAATATCCTATACCTCTGGTGGATTCCCCAACATTCCTGATCTATCGTCCTTATCCTACACCTCCAGTGGATTCCCCAACATTCCTGATCTATCGTCCTTTCTTGAAAAATATTAAATTGAACGAGTGAGATTGACATTTCAGTAATAAGGTGCTATTATCCTTAATTTGGTCCTTCCTTGCCTTTTTCATTATTCTTCAGCCACAATCCTTCTCATCATTGCCTGTCATTTTGCTATTTCTGCAAATATTGTGTCTTTTCTTCCTAAATGCACTGCACATATAATCCATAAAAAAACATAATATCATGTAATTTTTTTTAATGAAAATATCAATATCAATAAACCCAAAAAAAAAAAAACTAGAAGCAGTCTGATCCAGTCATACGTAGAGGAAAAGACTACTACATAAACACTCACAAGGGATAACAACTGAATAAGTGGATATTACAATAAAATGCAAGACAAAGGTCAAAGGGTAATATCATGTAGTTAAGAGAAGGAACACTCAGAGAAATTATAAAAGTGATTAAATCAGTCGGCTTAGCAATTAATTCACAATATATTATATTGATAAAAAATATTACCGGGCCTTATAGACTCCAAGTGCCTTTGGGATAATGAATGTACAAGTTATGAAAAAAAGATATTAGTATAACTAACAACTTGTTAGTTGAGATGGTAAGCGGTCACACCCTTGTAATGAGGAGAATAAAAGTTTGAATCCCAGGAAACGCACCTATTAGGAGGGCTTTAACGTTAACAATCCCAGCTCGACAGAAATTAGGATCAAGTCCAAAGTGACTTGGGGATACTCTGGGTCCATAAGAAATGATACTCCCTCTGGTCATTAATATAAGACATATTTACCTAATTTGATTAGATTAAGGAAGTTGGTTAAGTTTGTTAATATAAAATATATTTTCTAAAACACTCAGGCCATCTTTCTTAATTCTATCATTCCCTCTCCTTCTTGATTATTGTTGAGAGCACATCAATAGGGGTAAATTAGGAAAAGATTGACAAATATGAGAATTATGTCTTATATTTAGGACCAAGATCAACTCTCCAAATATGTCTTATATTAAGGATAGGAGGGAGTATTAGTATAAAATATAAAATTCATGTAAGTTGTGTTATTTATAAATCATTAGTAGCGCATATACTTTATATAAGAAAAACACAGACGATTTCTAATAATCCTTCACACTAAGATTTTGCAAACTATCATGGGAATTCAGTGGTTATATATTTGTCCTGCTTAGTAAAAAAAAGTAAAAATATGTTAAAGCAATGACATTGTCTAGACTTTGGGCATGAAGAAAAGAGAATTGTCTGAGATTGAGAGAATTAATACTTGGTTGTAATATCTCGAAATTTATTAAAAGGTTAAATTTTTTTTAAAAAAAAAATTTGAATGGTGTTAGAGATTAATCTTGGGAATTAAAGGCCTATTTTCTAGAAAATTTGAGGAACAATAGTTAATGGCCATAATCTAGCTTGGGAGTTTCTGATAAATTATTTTAAGGCTTTATGAAGTTAATTAATAAGTCAAATTATGGAACCTACAAAATTTAAGGAATCTTAAATTAGACAAAGGGAAAAATTAGGGCCTACTGTGTGTAATTAATAAGATAAAAATATACCTATGTATATATTAAAACACACACACCACACTTGGCATTTTTTAAGAGCACATCAACAGCCCCACCTTGGATATAATTTGCTTCCATCATTAGAAAATGCATGGTCCATTCACAAACACACACTTACACCTTCACGTAGACAAAAACTCAACACCCCACCTCACTTTTATTCAGCTCACATGACTGACACCCGCACATACTCAGCCACTTAATTAAACACTCCCTCACTCTCTCATCTCACTCAAGTCAGCCAGCATTAGAGAGAGAGAGAGTTGAGTGAAGTAAGATGGGAGGTGAGTGAGAGCTGAATTTCTCGCCGGAAATAAGGTACAAGGAAGGTTGGATTGCCACAAGTAACCACATATTCTGGTATAGGTGAGTCTTCTCTATCACTTCCCATTGTTATTTCATTTGTTTGGGTTGTTCATGAGAATGTATGGCTGCTGGAAGTGGTGTGATTCTGAAAATAAGTTGTTGTCACCAAATAGGTTTGAATCTAGTGGTTGTGAGTCAATTTTGGAGAAAATTTCGGGGTCGTTTGGTTCTGAAAATGTGTCACCAAACACAAGGAATATGTGTAGGACTATGTAGAGTCAAAATCTTTGAGATTAGAGTGCAAATCCATGGCTACATGTTGATTTTTCGTCACCCTGCTCTGTTCATCGGAAAACAGAGTTTCTGATAGAAAGTTACATAAGCTTAAACAGATGTTATAAGTGGAGTTTTTTTCTGGTTCTTTTTTATATGGGGATTTTAGGATGTGTAGTAGGTGATGAAATCAAGAAGAGTACAATTTGGAATGAAAATGAATGAATTCTTGATTTTTAAACTCAGAATGTCAAAACTAACATTTTTGAAAGCCAGTCAGTTTCGTGTTGAGTTTTGACAAGACAAAACTTATCCAATATTTGCGAAATTTTACATGGAAATAGAGTACCTTCATAGCTTTAAAATGATTCCTAGAATGCATCAATTGGATACCTAGAGAGAAAGTTATGATTTTTGAAAGATAGATCTAGAAACAAGGAAAATTCTAGAATTTCAAGTTTTGACAATGGAAAAAGGGACGAATTTTATAAGGTTAATATGATTGTTTGTCCCTGTGATTATTTTCCCCTTAGAGTAGACACTTTTATCTTTCCATTGAATATTAGAACTTAAAAATTGGACGTGTAACTTGTAAGTTATGAATTTTTAAAGTTTAGCTCTATTTCTGGAACCAATTATGGAGTAATTAAGGTTTGATGAATTTCTGGATATTGTGTGGCTGCATTTTCTAGTTATTTGAAATTAAACTTAAATAGGTTTATAATGTGATTGGATTCATTCAATTTGGAGTTTTCTAGAATTAATTATGATTTTTGAAAATTGGGCATTGAATCTGGAAGTTGTCCTATGACAAAAGTGAGTAATTGTGAAATTTGGAATTTTGTGCGTGTGAGCTGTAGGAGTAATCATTTTTCCTTTAAAGTGAACTTAATAAGGTAACATAGGGCTTTGAACCACCCTAATTGAAGTTTTGTAGAATTAGTTATAATTTTTCAAAATTAAGTGAAAAATTTTGCCAGCATTTAGTCCATGCGAATTTAATGGGCTTTGGCGAAAAGCAGTAAGGGTGAACTTTAAGAGTGAAGATTAGTACTTGGGCCTAGTGTAACCACATTAACTACTTAATTGGGCCTAAGCACTGACCTAAATGATAACCAACCAAGTGTTATGAGTTATCAAGAATTGGAACAAGTATAAACTCGTCGTCCCTAAATTCTAATTGATAGGATTTAACATCTGCCCAGGACGCTCGAGAGACTGGGAACAAGAACCCAACTTGGAAAGACTTTCAAGTAGTACCTTATCCCTTGTATCATATGTGCTTCTTTGTACATATTCTATGTCATTTGTGTATGTGTGGGATAGTTAGTCCTTAGGCAGTAAGACCTATAAGTACAAGTTGCACTGAGAGTAACCTGGGGGCGTCTTGAGCTAGGTAGGCTTGAGGCAGAAAGCTCGTGAGTGTACCTTGTATGGGGAAGAGGCCCTGGGCTGCCAGAATGAGATCACCAAGCGCTATGGTTTTGTGCTAAGGGACCAGTTAGGCCCTTTGTTTGCTGCATACTGTAAGTGTTATTGCTTTGATGATTGCTTTACTTGCCAAGTATTTTGCATGTCATATGAGTGATCTGTGTACTATTGAGATTCTTTTGAATCTCACCCTTTTTCAACAAATGATATACAGCAAAGGTCCAGCTCTAAAGGCAAGGAAGGTAATACGGACGAGCAAAGAGAAGACTAATTAAATAAGGATTATCTAGCTATCTTTTATTTTGGATGACTGTATAATATGTGAATGTAATTAAGCAAAAGTAATGGTAGTAGTACTAGTAACCGTGACACCAACTGCATTAATGTAACCAGTATGCTAAGTTTTTGTCAAACGCGCTAGTATCCAAACACCATAATTCAACTAGAATCGGGCAACCAAACACTAAAAGCCCATAAGTTAACCACCACTATGACGGTTTTGAACTGAGAAAGTCTGATTTTAATAAAAGGAATTAAGAACTGATGATTTATAATGAAATCACAAGCCGTATTAAGACTACACTTAAAAATATTTTAAAAAGTTTTTGAAAACCCACTCAAGTGCAGGTTTGACTCAGTATTAAAGTCGGGAATTCAACCGTTTCCAAATGAACATTAGTCTCAGGTTTGTAGTTATTATATGGTCAAACTCATCTAAAGGCCTTGGAAAATTATGATGTTACATTGGTTGTGGTGGTTTTGAGTTTTGATCTTCCATTACAAACAGTTTACGATTACCTAACTGCCATATATTGGTTTTTGGCATGATTGTTTGGTAAACTTGTAGTTCTTATAATTCAATCATTGTGGGTTGCTACATGATAATTTTTTTGGCATCATTTTTCATTAACTCCGTTTTTTTATAATCATCTATTAATTACAGGTTGCGGCAGAAGAAACACAGTGTGGTGGTGGATCAAATTTCTAAGAAACAGAGTGTGGTTGCGCGCCCTTGTAGTATACCAAGCTATTATATGTTTTTATATCCATTATTCATTATTTAGTAGGTTTTTTATCAGAAAATTACTTTTCATTCTACGTACAAAGCAATTTTTCTAGCAAGATTGAACTTATAATTAACTGATTAGGAAATTGAGGAACTTGGTTTATATACAAATTAATGAATTCAATAAAAATTGATTAAATCCAAGTGCTTAGTTTGTTTATTTAAAATGTTATTTTTGGACATGATTGTGGTTGTAATTTTAGTGAACTCAAAATTATCATCAAATTGGTTCTTGAAAGGGATTTGAAATGGGTAGTTGCAGACTTGGTGGATGTGAAGGGGGGCTGGCGTTGGCATGTTCTTGGAGAATACCTATGAGAGGAGGGAGGATAGATTGCTATGGGGAAAAAGGATGATTCAAAGAATTAATGAATTAGAGAGTTCATTATTGCTTCAAAGAATTAATGAATATGGGGAATGAGAAACTTTGTTGCATGTGGTTAGAGATTGTGTAAGGGCAAGGAAGGTGTGGCTTTGTTTACAATAGCAGCCTCAAAGTAAGTTTTTTGCATGCAAGTTACCAGAATGGGTGCAAGAGAACTTAAAAGGGAAAAAAAAGAAAGAGAAAGTTCAAGGCATACCTTGGAATGTGGTCTTTGTTATCACTTACTGGTGCCTTTGGAAGCATAGGAATGGTCGCATTTGGAAGTTTGTGATGGAAGTTCTGAGAGCTATGAAAAACCATGTCTTTGAATTATTCATTTCAAGCTCTTCAGTTGATAATGGTTTTTGGGGTTTTGAAACTGTTCTTAATCTATTGTTGCCATTAGGCCTTATTGTATTTTTCATATCGGCCAGGGTGCCATTGACAAGTTTGCCCTTTTTTCTTTAAAAATTATTTTTTTAAAAAAATAAATAAACCCTATATAAATACTCTTTTCAAAATCTAGGAAACTTCATTAGTTTGGCATGTTGGAGCTTATCTAGTCACCTTTATTTTATGTTATATTTAAACTTCATTGTTAAAATTTAAATTTTAAAATAAATTTACATAAGTGCTGGCCTCACTTATGTAGGCTAACACTCCTTTGGGAGCTAGATTTTGCAAACTATCATGGTTGCCTAGTAAAAATACGTTAAATCCATGACTCTGTATTGAGAGAATATGTGATTGTGGCTTTGATCTTCCGTCATACTTTGCCAGACCATTCTGTTTCTTTGAACAGTTTATGATTACTTGACTGCCACATGTTAATTTTTGGCATGACTGTTTAGTACATTGTAGTTCTTATATTTTGATCTTTGCAGGTTGCTATGTGATATTTTTCATTAATTCTGCTTTCTTATAATCATCCATTTCTAGGTTACTGCTAAAGAAACAGAGAGTGTGGTGGTTGCTTTTTTTTCAAATTTCTAATGAGGCAGCATTTGCTGAGCCAATCAAAATGTTTCATTCAGGCTAAGGTTAGTGTTTATTTGACGTGTGATTCTGCGGATGCGTTTTGATCGGCAGGCATTTGGGTGAGTTTCTATTCCTTTGATACCAGATTGATAATTTCTTGCTGAATTATCTGGGTGTATTCAGACCCCTTGTTCAATATGTGTTCAAATCATATACCAAGAGAGAAACTCGAGAGAGGGAGAGACTTGCAATAGAGTGAAAGAAAAAATTAATGAAGTAATTGATAGTTAGGGCATATAATTTATCATATCTTAACAAAGCATAGTAATGATTTCAAAAGGGTCGCTCCAATTAGACCAAAATTGCAACAGTTGCATATGGATTTAAGCAAATCAATAATCAAGATTAATAAAACATATATGGACGGCCAAAATATTTTTCTCAAATGAAAAAATTAAAACATAATGCCATTCTTGACTTGAAATTTGCATGGGATATGGGGGTGAGACAAGCCATTCTTGAAATGGATGCGGTTGAAGTGGTTCGACTATTACTTGAATGTGTTTGGGGGGCGTTTGGGCCCTTAAAAGCTCAATTGGTGCCCAAATCCTAATTGGCAATAGGGAAAAAAAAAAGAAAGTGTTTGGTGTCCTCAATTGCCAATTGAGCTTATGATGATCAAAATAGATTATGTCATAAGCTCAAAATTGGAGCTTTTACTAATTTAGCTTTTGGGGAGGGTGTGAATGATTAAAATATTTTTTTAGTTGTGTCTATTGTGCTATCAGACTGATTGCAATTTTACCCTTAATATACTTTTTCGGCTACAAAAATTAATTTCAGCTATTTTTTGGTGCTTTTAACCCTTAAAATATTTTTTCAACTGTACCTAGTGTGTTATCAGACTGATTGCAATTTCATCCTTAATATACTTTTTCAGTTCCAAAAATTATTTTAAACTATTTTTTGATGCTTTTAACCCTTTAAAATATTTTTCCACCCACTCTCTCTTACTATTATCACAAAGTCACTTGTGCTTAAGTCAATCCAAACAAGTTTTACTTTTGAAAAAGTCATTTATACAATCGTTGTTCCAAACATAAATCACATTACACAATCGGGCTTTTACAAAAAATAAAATTACCAAAAGCTAAATTGATAAACTCCATTTTTCCTATCGCTGTTCCAAACACACACAAATGATACTCACCCACAAGCTGCTGTAATAGTTGAAGCAAGGGAGATCCCTCAAGAGAGTCTGGGTCATTGAGGTGCAATAAGCTCCACGAAGTACCAACAGTGGAACAACAATTGGAAAAATAGAGTTTCTCAATTTAGTATTTGGTAATCTTATTTTTGGTAAGATCTTGATTGTGTAATGTGATTTATGTTTTGAACAGCAATTGTATAAATGACTTTTGCAAAAGTAAAACTTATTGGATTGACTTAAACACAAGTGGCTTTTGTGATAATAATAAGAGATAGTGAGTGGAAAAATATTTTAAAGGGTTAAAAGAACCAAAAAATATTTTAAAATAATTTTTGAAGCTGAAAAAGTATATTAAGAATAAAATTGCAATTAGTCTGATAACACACTGAGTACAGTTGAAAAAATATTTTAAGGGTTAAAAACACCAAAAAATAGTTTAAATTAACTTTTGTAGTTGAAAAAGTACATTAAGGGTAAAATTATAATCAGTCTGATAGCACACTGGACACAACTGAAAAAATATTTTAATCATTCACACTCTCCCCAAACACTAAATCAGTAAAAGCTAGGAAATAGAGCTTATGGCAAACGCTCAATTGAATGAGATAAGCTCAATTGATGAAAATGGTGTCCAAACACTCACATTTTTTTTCTCAATTGCTAATTGAACTTATCCTATTTAATTAAGCCTTTGGGCCTAAAACGCTGTCCCCAAACACACTATCGTAGTAGACTCTCTAGCTAAGCAGGCGTTGAGTCACATGATAGGATTCCAGCATGTTTTTAATCTCAAGGAAGAGACCCAAGCTATGCTGGAGGCTGATTATAATTTACCCAGAGATAATGGGTAATATGTAAGGTGCTACTTTCCATTTGTTATATATAAAAAAACATAACGTATCATGTAAAAAATAGCATATATAGAAAATACTAGGTATGTGGAAGCAAAAAAACCTACTTTGATGCCACATATTGGAAAAATCTAACAATATATATTGTTAGATTATTCCAACATATAGCATCAGAGCAGGTTTTTTCAATTCCCCTCTGCTTAGTATTTTTTGTATGTTATGTTACTTTATTATATTTTTCTGTTTTGATAAATAATATAAGAATAATATGAGCAAGGTTTTGGATTCTTCTCTATTTGCTATTTGTATGATCATCTATTTATTTTTTCCTACCTTAAGAAATATTTTGGGAAAAATTGCCTAGTATATTTTCGGATCTAAATATACGGTGCTTTAGAGTTATTTTATTTTTCTACTCTGAAAGTTTTTTGGAAAAATTTGTAATTTGTAATCAACATCTATGGCTCCAGATCTCTGTTTATTCTTATATTGAATATATATCTATATATATATATATATAAGCTTTCCATTTTGGAACGCCATAGAGATTTTTTCCCCTTTATTTTAATGATAACTGTATTTGTTAGCAACTGAAGGTCCGAAATCACTATGAATCAAATTTTCTTTGAATTTTGAGCAGGTTTTTGTTGAATTTTATTGCTCATACTTCTTCTGATCTCCATGAGTTTGAGAAAAGAGATAAGCTATGACATTTCTATTTTGGTTTTAAAAATTAAAACATTTTTGGGATTTGGTTTCTTTTGTCACTTTTGGTGACTTGTTCTAACGATCGTTTCGTTGTGAAAAAACCATCGGAAAACGGAGGCTTACATCGCTGGAATTTGTGCCCAGAATTGCCTGGATCGGCCGCATAAACGATGTCGTCTGGCCATTCGATGAAACTATGTGTTTCATTTATTCTGGAAGAGTGGAATGATAAATTTGAGCCTTTGTGTATTGGGCTTTCTATTTTTAAATTTTTTATTCATTGCTCCTTCTTGGCCTGTTGGTCTTGGGATTATTGGATTTTCTAGTTTTCGTTTGGTTTTCTTGAAATATCTTCGTTGAGTTTTCAGATTTGGGCTTTCGGTTTTGTTTGCTTCAAACATATTTTAGACTCTTTATTTTCACGTTTTAAGCCATTTTTGTTTTACAATAAGAGTGTGTTTGGATATGTTATAAAAAAGAACTTTTAGCACAAAACTATGGTTTTGTGCTAAAACACCCGAACACTTAAAAAAAAGGGATAATTCCTTTTTGTACCAAAACCATGGTTTTGGGAAGAAGCTATTTTTTTTTGGCTTTTTGAAGATGTGGGCTCCACCATTTGATTCTTATTGGTCCTTTGCATGATGTGGGCTCCATGCTACTATCTCTCTTATCTTCTTTTTTTATTTTGACGTTTTCTCTACATCTATTTATTAATTTTTTTAGAATTTTAACATTTTAATGTTTTCTCCTATTTTTAATATAAGACTTATTTATCTAATTTGATTATATTAGAAAAATTAGTTAAGTTAATTAACATTATATATAGACAAATTTATTTCATTTTTTGTATTAATTATGATCTTTAATGTTAAATAATGGGTTAAATTGCATCTTTTTTAATGTCGTTATGAGTTTTCTTCTCTTATAATTTAACGCTGTTAGGTCAAATTTAATAGTTTTGTTAAATTGACATCATTTTTAATTGTTCATTGTTATTTTTGCATTTTCTATAACTTATTTGTACCAGATACCCCTTAGGAAAAACTTGACTGTTAAATTTGAACCTTAACCCTTAAATAATACATAAAATATAAGCTTATTCTTTATATGTAATTATCATAAAAGTTAATGTCCTTTTTAGTAATTTGACCATGAAAAAAGCTATTCTGATCAAAACATCCAAATACTCTTATTTTATCAAAATCACTTTTTCCCATAATCTATTCTCCAAAAGCTATTCTCTATTTTTTCTCCAGAAGTTATTCTCCAAAAGCTAATAAGAACACACCCTAAGCCAGATATTTGTTTTTTTAAAAATAAATTCTTGCCCTTTTTCTGTTTTATTTTAGGGCGAATTACACTCAGGTTCTAAAGAAGAAGAGAAATAAATAAATGGTCCATTAAAATTAAAAAATGAAAAAATGGTTCCATGAAATTGTTAATACAGGCTCCTGGAGTTGTCAATGACTTGCTCCTGAAGTTTTTAATGCGACCCTTTTTTTTATTTTATAATTTTAAGGGACCATTTTTTCATTTATCTTCTTCCTTGGGACCTCAGTGTAATTCTCCCTTTGTTTTATTGTTTTATTATGGGCCAAGTCAATAAACTTGTTTTGGGCTTTTTCAATATTTCTCTTTTGATTGATGCATCTGGCCTGGGCTGAAGGATGTTCTTGGTCTTTTTGTTTATTTATCTTATTATTTGCTGCAGCAAATTTGGTTCAATAACATTTTGGACCTTATATTTTATTCGTTATTGTTATTGTTTATCTGTCATGGACTGAAACTGGATTTTGTGCAACTTTTTTTCTGGGCTTGTGAATTGTTGGCCTTTGGGTTTTATTTTATCATTGATGTTTTTTTGTTGCTATTCTGGCCTACATTATTTGGGTTTTTATTTTATGATCTAATATTTTATTGTTATATTTCTGTGGCTTTTATTGTTTTTTTCCCCTAGAAAATTGTCATATAGGCCTACATTATTTGGGTTTTTATTTTAAGGAAAAAGACAGAAAATGAACTTTGAAATTGTAAAATCTCAAGTTAAGTTTGTTATCAAAAGTTGATAAGAGAATAACGAAATTTGATAAGTAATTCACAACTCATTTTTAAGAAATATCTGATTTGAAATTTTGCAATTTCAAAATTCTTTGGGAGAATCTTTGAAAAAGAACTTGAAATTTGTGAAATGACAAATGAGTTTTTTTTACCAAGAGTTGATTAGAAAATATTAAAATGTAATAAAAAATTCCCAACTTTTTTCTTGAGAAATGACTGACTTGTCATTTTTCAATTTCCAGATTCTTTTTCAGGGATTCCCCCAAATTCTTTTATGTTGTTTTCCCTTTATTTTATGAGCTAATATTTTATTGTTATATTTTTGGGCCTTTTACTGTTGATTTTTTTTTGGAAAATTTCTTTATGGGCTCTACTGTATTTTCAATATTTTGGGCCATTAAGTTAAAAAAAAGGGAGGAAATCTTCTTCCAGTCACATTTTGAATAACATTTTAAGCCAGATATGTATTTATTTTAATTCTGGACAATCGTTGTTATTCAATATATTGAGTTATTGATATTGAGGCCTTTAAGTTTGATTTCCAAATATTATTTTAGTTCAATTAAGTTTCCTTAACTCCATTTTGTGCTTAATTCTTTGGTAATTTCCATTCTTTTCAAGAAATTAAAATTTTGATTAATTGTTTAGGTTTAAGTTCTACTATTTCATCTCATAAATGGTTTGTTTGATCAAAATATTTGAATGTTGATTTTTTTTTCATGCCATTTTAATTGTTTCAATATGCGAAAATTAATTTTGGCTATTTTGGTATTATGGTAATTTTTGAAATTTTGTTTTGGTATATTCTTTAATTACATTAATGTTTATGTAATTAATTTTGGACAATTTTTCTAATGTTTCAATTTTGCAAAATTATATTTGAGTTGAAATATGTTGAAATTGATCTCTTAAACAATTTTTGGATACATAAAATAGTGTGAGGGTTATTAATTTAATTATTTGTCGATCAAATTAATTAGTTAACCTTTCCATTCAGATGTGCATATATTAGATTTAACCAGCCTAGACCCATGCCCAGGTAAGAGGCTGGGTATTTATATATTAATGTGTTGTTATGTAAAGAATCACTTAGATTTAAAACAATATTTTGTAGTATGGAACACACAATAACCCATATAAAGATATATATATATATATATATACATACATGTAGATAGGTGATGCTATAGCAATTATGAATTTCATTTCTTAATATGTATATAAAATACTCAAAACTTTTATATAAAATGTTATAATTAATTTATTAGAATCCCTATATTTTTTATTGGGTAGATACCCTAAATTTGACTGCTCTATTTTTATACAGTTAAGATTTGGATGCACAAAGTAGTAGGAGAATTTATCTATGATAATGATTTAGTCATATTTTGTTGATTAAATTAATTAATTAAATTCTCATTAAAGATTCGTGCATATTTACTATTAGCATGCATATTGGGAAGTAGCCACAATTTTCTCAATATTACATGTGTAAATAATCACTTAGGGTGTAATGTCAATTAACATGAGATGAAATCCTATACATAGGGCTATGAATAGCCACACATCATATTGTTTATAACAACAAGCTTTTATACTCGACCCTTTTTTCCCCTTTCGCTAGAGCATGGGCCTCGGCACGGGTGTGGTATCACAATGGAGTATAATTCAATGGCTTCTCTTTTGGTTCACCACTCACACTGGTTGGGACAAGATTGTTTTTTACTTGACTTTTTAAATGTTGGAGTCTTTACGTTTTGTTCAGAATGAAATGTGGCGCACAGTTAAGAACTTTCATCCTAGACAATGATATCAATGGTCATGGCAAGATCAGTTGCAGCTAGTAATACAGTGAAATTCTGTTTTCACTAAAACATATTCTATGAATGCATACAATTTTTCATTTCCTATTTCGTTTCTTGTTAATTTCATTTTTCCCAGAGTGCGTTATATTATAGTAAGTAATATGATCACACATTATTGAAATTGTCATGTAAATGTACAATTTCGCCCTTCATATATTAATGTGGAGGTTGTTATTTTCTTGAAAAGTATACATATTAAATAGATATAAAATTGAAAGCCCATAAAACTTTAAGGCAAACTTAATGAGGTTCAAACTGTTTTTTTTCCCAGTAAAATATGTTGGAATTTTCTGGATATTATGAAAAATGTGATTTTGATAAAATGAGTGTTTGAATGGTTGTCATTGTAATCACTTTTTTTAATTCAAAATACTAAACAGGACAAAAGTTAATGTGATAATTAATTAAATTAAGGTTAAATTTTAATTTTAATTTTTGTTTAAATAAATAAATAATATTTATATATGTGTGTAAGACCAATTTATTATTTATATAATGAAGTAATAATTAATGTGTGTGTGTAAATATATGATTAAATATGGTTTTTAGAAAAAATGAAAACTTCATATCAAAGTTTCATAATAATTCTTCAGTGTATGGAAGAAATATACAGAAAATCCCTAACCATGGTTTTAAATGACAAAAAACAGCCAAAGGCGCTTAGTGGCGCAAATGGCATAGTTGGTGGCCTTTGTACCACTTTGTCTCATGTTCAATCTTGCCCACCCGCACTAGTGTGCCTAATAAAAAAATGACAAAAAAACATTAAAAAAAATTAGCTTTTAAAAAACGATGGTTTTTTTCCCCTAAACCATGATTTTCAATGATTAAGTGCTTTTTCCAATTTCTTCAGCTCATGACCATCTCTTTCACAAGAATCTACTTTGAAAACAGAATTCAGAAAATTAATGTACTCACCATAATTAATATAGAATGGACAAGATGCGGTGATTGTAGTGTTATATTCCCTACAATCCAAAATATAAGATGTTAACTAGTTAACAAGTGTCACACCCTTATTTTAATTTCACCTTTACCAGAGTATTTGCGGAAAATAATATGCAGTTCGGTGGGCAACATAGGAATAGCATAAATATATTGACAAAAAGTGCTTAATTACAGAAATTCTCCATAGGGTTTCAAACATAATAATTACCATCAATGTAGCTGCACAGGGCTACCAAGGTGTCTAAACCCGTTCAAGTGAAACGAAGACATCTTCCCGTCTTCGTTCCACGTAATCCCCTCGCACGGTTCTTTTCTTTGTTCTTAGTGTATCTTCTATCTCCTCTTGTCTAAATTATTGGTAGGGGAGGGTGAGATTCGAGAGGATCTCAGTAGGAAAACAATATCAATATGCATACAAGATAAGTGCTTAATGCATGATATGCTTGCATTATATAAACTCATGCTAACACAATGATATATCTGCATGCTCAATGTTTCGTGCAGCAAAACTATGGCCACAGTATAAACAGAAATAGAGCTTCAATCATTCATATATGTTTCACATAATCAAGCAAAGTAATAACATACATCAATACACCAACACAAATATCAAATACATGCAGAAGAGGTAAATTCCCTACCTCTAGTCTTTTCTCCTCGATTTGCGTGCTAGCAACTCGGGCTCTCAACTCGGTCCTACAATTCCAAATATACCATTTAGACACTTCCATAGTGTTTCTGGGGGTTATATGAGTTTATATTGAAAAATTACTAAAATGCCCCTAGGGACCCAGCTCAGCCCAGTTGTACCCGGTCCGGCTGCACTTTCTTGAAATTCTAATATGGGCTATCCAGACATATTTTTCGCCCAAGGAATCCATTTATGGGCTCAGAATTACCAAATTCACTACCAAAAGACGAAATTGCCCTTGGCAGCCCCTATTTCAGGGTTTCAGGGGTGTTTTCGTAATTATGCTTTTTTGGGCTTTTCTAAAAAAGTGACCAACTGTAACCCCACCTAATTTTTGCTCCTGAACTAAATGGAATCTTCAAAACATCAAAAATCCAACTCTAAGGCCAATTTATAGAGCTGGCTGAATCCTCAATACTCCAAGGAAAATTGGGGTTTTCGAAATCCGACTCCGCAGACGTATTTTTTTTCTACTCCTAACTGCTTTATTAACTATTTAGTTAGGTTACAACTACCATTTAGACCCAATTTTGGCAGTATAACCCTTATGTGATCACATTTCCAAAATTTAAAACCAAAGACAATCCGGCGAAATTTCACCGATTAAATTGTCCATAGCAGCTAGAATAGTCAATATACAAGAGTTTGGAAGTTACCTCAAGCTCCCGTTAGCTCTTTCCTTCTTATGGCTGAACCTAGCCTTTGTAACACCAAAACTCTAGCTTCCAACACCTTAAATCACATAAAAGAGGAGCTTATGAGAAGAGTCATACATGTTAGGAAAGAATTCACTGAAGAAATTGACTTACCCCGTGAGTTTTTTCCTCCTTCACTCTTTATTTTTCTCTCAAACTCTCTCTATTTCCTGCGTAAAGGCATCAGGTATGGCTGATGGAGAATGAGGATGATGGCTTTATAATAGGCTTATGTGATTTTACATTATGATGATGTCATAATTAGCCAATTTTCCCATTTTTTGATTTTTTTTACAAAATTCTGACAAATGTTTTGTCTAAACTTTGAAAAACCATAACTAGTTCTAGAAAGCTCGAATTGGAGTGATTATAAAGGCTATAGAACCCTTATTGAGTATACTTTCAAGAAAAAATATAGCCTTTTACTAGCTAGAAGCATATCATTCCTAGATTTTAAATATTTGCATGTTGTTCTAGAGAAGAATCAATTTCGCTGGGCAAATTTCAAAAATTCATAACTCTTTGTATATAGCTCTAATTGAGTCATACAACCTATCAAATTGAAGCTTAGGATGTTTACTTTCACCCTGTAAAATTTCATAATTGTTTCTCATCATTTGGTCTTCCAAAATCTCATGAAAAGCTCACTGCCTCACCTGAAGTAATGAAACGACAAGTACTTGCAACTTTAATAAATTCCGTTTTTGTATACAAATTTCCCATACTCTTTAATTTACTATTTTATTCTCTTTAATACCTCAGATTTATAATAAACATTAGAGAATAAATTTGGGACACCTGCTAAACTGGGGCTTAGTAGTTCACTTACTTCAGGCTTATTCCCAAGCCTCCGATCCCAAAATCCGGGATATTACAACGAGGAACTAAGAAATCTTAGTAATGTCATTTCACTACAAAAAAAATGGTATTCTATAGCGGTGCAATTGTAGCGGTTATATCAAACCGCTACAAATTACAATATTTGTAGCGGTTTTAACCTAAACCGCTACAAAATTGTAGCGGCAAGCTACGCGCCAAGTGGCGTGACAGATTAGCAGCGTTTTTTGTAGCGGTTGGGTTGCTAAAACCGCTAGGAATTTGGCGTGAAATTCCTGCCAAAACTTGTAGCGGTTAAATTGTAGCGGTTAATACATACAAACCGCTACAATATTCCCGCCACTTGGCGTGACCAAGTCCTGCCAATAGTGTAGCAGTTATTTGTAGTGGTTACAGCAACCCAACCGCTATAAAATACCAAACGTCAGCTATTTGTAGCGATTATAGGGATATAACCGCTACAGAATTTCAGGAGTCTCCACTTTTGTAACGATTCTGGGCAATAACCGCTACAGAATTTCAAAGGTTTATGTAATTTGTAGCGGTTATTGTAGAACCGCTACAAATTTAAGGCGCCGTGGGTGATTTGTAGCGGTTATGGTAGTGGTTATTGGAATAACCGTTACAAATATCTGGCCTATTTAAGCCCCCGCCTCCCTTATTTCTCCGTTTGCTCATTTTGTTTCCTGGGGTTTTTCTGAGTGCTTTCTTCAAGATTTGAGTGTTCAGATGTCTATGTAGGAGTTTTTGCTACAGTATTTCTCAGTATTTGCACTTGAGGTACGTATATAACACGTATTTTATTTGTATTTGTATTTTTATTAGATTTTTGCATAATAATGTGACTACATTTTTATTTTTATTTTTACAGTTGATATGGCTTCAAGAGAGGATAAGGGGAAGGCCCCTGAGGTCCCCAGACTGATTTTACGGGGTGGCAGCAGCCGAGCAGGGGGCAGAGGGAGGGGGTAGCATGGAGGCAGGGCGACTGCGGCATTTCAGCCCATCCCCCCACAGGAGTCGGCCCTACCACAGGCACCGCAGATGATCCCACAGGAGATGACCGCACCAGAGGTGCTTGAGTTTGGGGGGCCAGATATCAGCGTCGAGGATTACGACGAGGAGGAGTTCGAGATCCCGATTGCGATCAGGGAGATGGAGCAGTTCCTCGATGAGGAGGAGGCTTGGGAGTAGAACAATCCACGAGGGTCGTCTTCATGGTCCATGATAAGTAAAATATTTGCATATTTATTTTCCCTTATATGATTATTTTATGGACGATATTTGCGTTTAATATAATAAATTTGGGTGTGATTGATAAATAAATATTGTTTTTGGAATAAATAGCATTTTAAAAAATAATAATAAAAAATAAAAAATAAAGTACTGTAGCAGCCACCGGGGGGTACTGTAGCAGTCAACGGCACTGTAGCAGCCGCCAGGGGGCACTGTAGCAGGTCAACGGGTACTGTAGCACCCGCCAGATCACTGTAGCAGTACTGTAGCACACGTTTTTTTCCCTTATAAATAGAGATCAATGCCAAGCTCAAAGGGAGGAGAGAAAGAGAAGCAGAGGTTTCCTTCTCCGACCGGGAGAGGTCCTTCTCTGACCGGGAGAGATCTTTCTCGAACATTTCTGAGTTCTTTGTGTTGTTTTTTAGATTTAATTTCATGTATTGCATGCCTCCATCTTGGAAGGCTTAGGATTATATTACTTTTTGCATGCCTCCATCTTGGAAGGCTTAGGATTGTATTACATTTTGCATGCCGCCTACATGGAAGGTTTTTCCTCCTAAATGGACGGCTTGATTTCTTCATCTTTCATTCATCTTTTGGTTGTATATTTATGTTTGAGAATTTAATATTCAAGTTTATGCAGTATTTCTGAGGATTTCATTCTAGTTTTATATAATGTCAATTTATTTTGGTTTTGTTTTTAATTTCATCATGTGCTAAACTTTCATTTTCTTAGGGTGATGACGTAGCTTACTAATGATGGATTGAATCCTAACTTATTAAATCTAGTTTGAATTTCTCCTTCATGGTTGAGTTTTAATTATTATTCTTAATGCTTTTGATTGACTGGCCATCTTTTGAATGATTTCAATATGCATGTTGAGACCGTAAGGAGATACATGTGTGTATACCCTATAATTAAAACCATGACTTGCATATGAAATAGGAATATATTCATATGAGTTGTGTAGTCTTACTGAGTTCCATAAATCTTAAAGCATGATTAATTGCTTAAATTCATATAGGAATATATTGGATTAGCAATTGATTATAGAATTACTTGATCTTGGAAGAGGCTAGTAATTAAATTAGGGAAACTCGACTATTAATCATGTGGAATAAATTGGGCTAGAATAGATAAGTGATTCAATCCGGAATTTGTGAAGTGAAATATAATCCCTAGGGCTTTTTCTCGTATTTTCTTTCATATAATCTACAATCATATTTAATTGTCTTTCTTTTATTTTGTACTCTCAATCACCAACTAATCGATCGACTAAATAGAGTTAAAATTGCTCATTTTGGTACTTAGTGAACAATCCTCGTGGGAACGATACTCTACTCACTTCTATATTACTTGATTACGACAGTGTATACTTGCACTATTTAATTGATCATCTGCACACGTATCAAGTTTTTGGCGCCGTTGTCGGGGATTGTTGTCATTAATATCAATACCAAGTAATTTTAATACTAATTTAGTTTGCATGTAAAATTTGAAAAAAAAAAAAAAAGAATTATTTACAGCATTCATTTGGTGATAACTTGTCATATCTTGGTTCTTTTTCTGGAATGCATGTGAATGGAATGAGACATGAAAATATAAATGCTGGTTGGATTGAAAATTCTTCTCCTTATAATTGTTTTTCTTGTGCTTATTGTGGAGAGTGTCATTCTTATGAGCATTGTCCATATAGCAATACCGGTCATTATGTGAGAGATGATTTCAATATGAACCAAACTTGTTTTGATCATTCCTTTTATCCTGGTGGAATTTTGGAGCAACAAGAGTCTTTGGATCCATATGTCAGGTATTCTCCTAATCCTCCTTTCTACTCTTATCCATATATTGAAGAACAAACTATTGAGTATAAGGAAAAATCTGATTTAGAAAGATTAGGTGAGGAGTTTGCGGAATCAACAGAGAGATTTATCAGAGAGCAAAAGAAAATTGTCACTAGTGTTGAGTGAAGTGTCCAAAATATTGGAATATATGCGAGTCAAATTATTGCATGACTTGAAACTATGAGGCAAGATAGTTCTGTGAGCATGATTCCCACTCCTTGTGTTGATGATGATTATTGTGAGGAAATTGAGGATGTGGAATTGAATGAAACCTTAGCTCTTGTGGCATGTGATAAGGAACTTGAAATCACTTTTGGAAAAAATAATGGATGTCCAATTGAGGTTCCGCCTGTGGAGCCTAATGTTTGTGATTTTGATATTGAAACTAATATGGATATTCCAAAAGATGTTGTTCATGTCTCTCCTGTTGAAGTATTGACTCTTACTGATGTGACTCAAGTGGATTTTATGGGATGCTCTAAAATTTTAGAAATTCCTAAAACTGTTTGTAAATACATGCAGGTTGTGCTTTCTTTGAATTCAGTAAATAATTGTACTCTAAAATTGTCTATAATTGAAGAAGTACAATTAATTACTTTGAATGATCATTGTTGGTTTCTGAAATATTGTTGCTTGAAAAGAAATGAAGACAAGGTGATCCTTGTGTTTGATACTTTTGATTAGTAGTTTGTGTTTGAGAAGTCTGGCTGAAGACTATAAATTTAGCGATGCTTGGGAGGCAACCCAAGGTTTGGTTTGATGTTTTGTTGTGATTTTGCAGGACTTCTGGTAGCTCCTGATGACATATTCTACTTTGATAGTTTAAAAAATAAACACCTCCTCAGAGCTCTAGAAGACATTGGGGACAATGTCTGATTTAGGTTGGGGGAGGAGAAAAAAATTTTTTGTTTTTCTTTTGTTAGTTAGTAAAACCATTAGATGCATGGGGTGTGGAAAAAGATGGCAGAGTAAGGAGTTATTCTTAACTCCTGAGACGTATTTCATTAGTTGCATTTTATTAGTTGCATGATTTTTTTTTATCTTTTTCAAAAAAAAACATCTTTTTCAAGCGCTTTGTAATGATCTTAAGAAGTATATAAGTTTTAAGTATGGATCAATTGAATTTAGAGATTTTATAGCATAAATGAACAACTAATTGTTGCAATTGGTGATGAATTTTGAGATTGAATGAACTGAGTTTAAAAAAAATTCCTAGCCGTGAGCTTCTGAGCCTATAATGATTATTTCTCTTGTGTGTGATATTCACCTATTAAGTTGTCACTCTAGAACTTGCTTTAAATCTGGTTGAAATTACATCTCACATGCCCATTCAAAAATGAAAAAGGCATTCATTTTCTTTAGCCAGAGCCAAATAGCCAACCTTGCAATTATACCGTTGATAAGCCCCTTTGAGCCTAATTGATTATTTCTTTGTTTTCAATCCATTAACATGTGTTTTAATGATATATCAAGTGCTTTTACCTTATTCGGAATATTAGTGGAGCATTTAAAATTTTTGTGAAATGGGCTTTTGACAAAGTGTGGGGGTGTATCTATCATCAACTTTACAGTTGCAATTCAATAAGAAAAAAAAAGAGAAAAAAAAATTTTAAAAAAAAGAAGAAAGAAAAAATTATAAAAAAAAAATAAAAAAAATGTTAAGTGTTTGAATTGTGGATTATTGTGATAAGATAAATTTACAAGTAGCCCATTTTTCAATTGCTCTATTTCTTTAGCCTTTCATATCATGTTTTACATTCCTTTACCTTAACCCCATTACAACCCTTAATAAGTCCTTTTGATTTGAATTATGCATATGAATTAGGTAGTGGAGATTGAGATTCTTAGCAAGCCTATGGTAGTGCAATTTTTTCGGTTGAATTTGAGCGAAACACTTACCCTTGAACACTTAAGAGATTGAGAGAATGAGCTACAAGTACGAACTCAGTTTATTCATTTTCAATTAAAGTTATCAATTTATATTTTCATTGACTCATTAATACTATGATCTCTTTATTTTTCAATTGTATTCTTACTTATGACCTAACACTTCTGATTTTGTTGGAAGCACTTATTATTTACTTCTTGTCCGATGACGTCCAAGAGTTAAGTGTGGGGAAATTTGATAAGTAAAATATTTGCATATTTATTTTCCCTTATATGATGATTTTATGGACGATATTTATGTTTAATATAATAAATTTGGGTGTGATTGATAAATAAATATTGTTTTTGGAATAAACAGCATTTAAAAAAATAATAATAAAAAAATAAAAGTACTGTAGCAGCCACCGGGGGGTATTGTAGCATGTCAACGGCACTGTAGCAGCCGCCAGGGGGCACTGTAGCAGGTCAATGGGCACTGTAGCAGCCGCCAGGGAACTGTAGCACCCGCCAGATCACTGTAGCACACGTTTTTTTCCCTTATAAATAGAGATCAATGCCAAGCTCAAAGGGAGGAGAGAAAGAGAAGCAGAGGTTTCCTTCTCCGACCGGGAGAGGTCCTTCTCTGACCGGGAGAGATCTTTCTCGAACATTTCTGAGTTCTTTGTGTTGTTTTTTAGATTTAATTTCATGTATTGCATGCCTCCATCTTGGAAGGCTTAGGATTATATTACTTTTTGCATGCCTCCATCTTGGAAGGCTTAGGATTGTATTACATTTTGCATGCCGCCTACATGGAAGGTTTTTCCTCCTAAATGGACGGCTTGATTTCTTCATCTTTCATTCATCTTTTGGTTGTATATTTATGTTTGAGAATTTAATATTCAAGTTTATGCAGTATTTCTGAGGATTTCATTCTAGTTTTATATAATGTCAATTTATTTTGGTTTTGTTTTTAATTTCATCATGTGCTAAACTTTCATTTTCTTAGGGTGATGACGTAGCTTACTAATGATGGATTGAATCCTAACTTATTAAATCTAGTTTGAATTTCTCCTTCATGGTTGAGTTTTAATTATTATTCTTAATGCTTTTGATTGACTGGCCATCTTTTGAATGATTTCAATATGCATGTTGAGACCGGAAGGAGATACATGTGTGTATACCCTATAATTAAAACCATGACTTGCATATAAAATAGGAATATATTCATATGAGTTGTGTAGTCTTACTGAGTTCCATAAATCTTAACGCATGATTAATTGCTTAAATTCATATAGGAATATATTGGATTAGCAATTGATTATAGAATTGCTTGACCTTAGAAGAGGCTAGTAATTAAATTAGGGAAACTCGACTATTAATCATGTGGAATAAATTGGGCTAGAAAAGATAAGTGATTCAATCCGGAATTTGTGAAGTGAAATCTAATCCCTAGGGCTTTTTCTCATATTTTCTTTCATATAATCTAAAATCATATTTAATTGTCTTTCTTTTATTTTGTACTCTCAACCACCAACTAATCGATCGATTAAATAGAGTTAAAATTGCTCATTTTGGTACTTAGTGAACAATCCTCGTGGGAACGATACTCTACTCACTTCTATATTACTTGATTACGACAGTGTATACTTGCACTATTTAATTGATCATCTGCACACGTATCAGTCCACTGGGTTTGAGGTGTAAGTCCAAGGTAAAATAATTTTTTAATTTAATAAATTAGTTATTTAAATTCAAAATGTTAACTTTGAATTACAATTTATCTAACGTGCGGTAAACTGTGCAGATGAGCAGGGGAACGTTTTGACGAGGAGGCTAGACGTGGCCGGTGTGAACAGCATGGACCGGACCCTGCGAGTTATAGTGCCGTGGAATGAGGGCTCTGACCAGCCCATTAACAATGGGGGTCACCTGCTCAACCACTTCCTGAACGACCTGGGCGCGAATTGGATATGGTTCCCCCTTCACTTCAAGACGTGGAGGCACGTTCCGAGGGGGCCGAAAGACATGGCTTGGGAGGAGGTGGTTCAGGTAATTAAAATTATTTAATTAATATTTTTTGTAATTAATTATATTTAATTAATGTTTTTTAAATTATATTTTTTGTAATTATTGATATTTAAATAATTTTTTTTTAGCTGCGGTTTGCCGTTCGGGCCAACCGGAAGAGGTACTCCCTCGTGAAGATGGGTGACGCCTGGAGGAACAGGAGGAACCGTCTCTTCCACAAGGTGAATAAGGACAGGACGATGCCTCTGGAGCAGCTGATTGAGAGTGTCCCAGACAGCGTGCCGCCGAACGACTGGGCGAGTTTTGTCCAGTTCAGGAGGAGCCCTGAGGTAATGTATTTATTAGATTTTTTATATATAATTTTGTAATTGTTAATTATTAAATTATAATTTCAATTTAATTTGAAATTTTTTAATTTTTAATTTTTTTATTATTTTAATACATTTAATATTGTTTTTTTCCAAGAGCTTTCTTAGAAGAACACCAGGATCCGTGCGCAGCAGACGATCTACCACACAGTAGGATTGAAGACCTTTGCTGTGACCTATAGCGAGCTGGTAACTTTTCAAAATATCACTAACTTTTAGCTAGTTATTTCATAATACTAATTGAATTTTGTAATTGTTTCAGGAGACGAAGGCACAGCAGGAGAACCTTCAGACGGACTATGGGGAGTTGTACGCCATCACACACAGACACCGTGACGAGACTGCGACCTCTCAGCAGGCAGAGGTGGCAATTGTAAGTAATTTTATTATTATAATTTTTATAAAACCAACTTAATAATGAAAAATGCTAATTAGTAATTGTTTCATAAAATGGCAGGAGCAGATGCAGCAGTCGCAGGCTGAGCTGCGACAGATCCAGGCCGAGGAGTCACAGGGGTCAGTGAACCCGACGACTCCTTTGAAGGCGGGTCTGGCTTAGGCTGAGCACCTCGGACGCGTTCGGGGGATGGGGATAGGCACCAGACCTAGCATGGTCTACGGCAGGACCGCCGCCTCTAAGGCTGGCAGCTCTAGAGGGGTCAAACGTCCGAGGGACGAGTCTATTTACCAGCTGCGGTCAGATTTGGAGCAGCAGATGGCACAACAACAGCAGCAGATGGCACAACAGTAGCAGCAGCAGCAGCAGCAGCAGATGAAGCAGATGCAGCTGTAGTATATGCAGCTACACGTTGATTTGATCTACGCTCAGCAGACGCAGTGGCGTGATATCGCGAACAACATGCTCGAGCGGTCATGGAGTCGCCTGTTCCCGGACGAGCAGCATCCACAGTTTCCCCCTGTCCCTCATTACGTCGTCTCGAGTACTACTACTACTACTCCTCCTCCTCCTGCTGATGATGATGGTGCGGTTCACTCTACGCAGCGGCCCGATCCAGCAGCACCTGAGGGAGCACCAGATGATCAGCCCCCAGCTACTTAGTTTAGGACATCTTTTTTTTTTTGTTGAAACATTTGTAAATATATATATATATATATATGAGTTTGTAGCTACCTTGTTTATACCAATGAATGATTCTAATGGATTTGATATGATATTGACTGATTTCAAATTTCTTTTGAAATTGAGCAGCGCCATGAGTGTTGGAAAGTGAGATGATGCTAATTGGTGCTAATTGCCTGGTTGATGAATTTGTTGGCTTTGGTGATTAAGGAAGCTAACAAGGCTCGCTTGAAACCTAGCACTCTGTTGATTTTGTTTGCTGAAGAGCATTTTGAAGCTTCTCCTGTACTCAAGCACACGGTTGATGGTGGCCAAAGATTAATAGAGAAATTGGAACTGTTGAGATCAGGAACTAGAATTGAGGGTTGCATTATTGGCTAAGAAGGCTTTATCCAAGGTTTGTAAACATACATAAAAGGAAAGTTAAAGTTGAGGCGACAAAGACAGTTAGGGCTTGTTTGGTCTAAAAGGAAGGGAGGGAAAGTGGGCGGAGGAAAAAAATTTTTGAGTTGAATTTAAAAAAATTAGAGAAATAGGGTTCAAAATTTTTAATTAATTTTTCTTATTTTTTATCTTATATATTCTCTTTATTAAAATTTTATTATCTCACTTCTTCAATCTTTTAAAATTTAACTCATAAAAATTTTCTCTCATCTCCCTTCCCCTCCAAATCTCTCACACCAAATAGACCCTTAAAGTTACAAGGACAGACACAAAGGTGACGAGTTCAAGCAATCACTTCATGAAGCCAATTCCGTGAAGAACATGACCACAGTGTTAAGGTTTACTCGTTCTGTTCATTTCAACTTTTCCTTATATTTACCAAACAAGTGCCGGGTGGTGCAGTGGCAAGGCATCTGACACTTCCCTAGGCAGACGAGAGTTCAAATCTGGGAGAAGCACTTGTTGAGAGGGGGAACCCACCCTTGGTGCAAAGCATCTTACAGGGGTGTGCCTAAAATATCCCCGCTCCGGATTAGTCGGTTGCCCCGGGTTACCTGGTCCAATGTTATTAGAAGGTCAGGGACTTAGGAAAAGGCACCGGATACCGGGGGATTCTGGGTTAGAGGGCCGAAGGCTCTGTCTGCCTGTTGTTTACCAAAAAAAAAAAAAACTTTTCCTTATATTGATGTTAATTCAGTTAGCAAGGAGGCTCCATATCCACAAGTTGATGAGGTTAATTATGTTGATACTGTGACTTTTATTGGTCAAGAACAGCTTTTGTTTGTGAAGAACTCGATGAGATCTTGAAAAAATATTATGGATGAGCATATTCCTAACATCCCCCCCCCCCCGCGCTTCCTGCTGTACCTCAGGTTTGTTTTCTGATAGAACCTTTAGAACTCTGATTTTGTTTATGCGTATGTTGCCTACATATCCTTCTCTATTGACAGAAATGGAGAGGAATAGGTGGCTTAATAAATATTGTAGCTGTGTGTAGGAGAACAATGAAGGATGGCAGTGACTTATGGCTTTCAAAAGGGCATTTGCCTAAAACATTCTCTCCTTTCCATTCACACACTGTGTGAGACATTTGACTAAACCTAGTTATTTTTAGTTTTCTCTCTTCTACCCCCAGACTCTTTTGGATCTTATTTCATCCTTTACTAGCATAAACACTATAAAGTGAATGGTGAATATGACTGAGTCCATCATTTATTCTCTGTACTGTTTTTCTTCAGTTCTGGCTTTCTCTCTTTTTTTTGGGTAGAATTTGTAGATAAGAGGGAAGTAAGATATGGTCTTCATGAGTTCTAGCATCATAGATGTGATCAGTATGGAATTTTATTCATCAATTTTATTTTCCTCTCTACGATCTTGGCATGTTTAGTAACTTGTAGTTGTTATAATTCGATCATTGCAGGGTGCTACATGATATTTTTTGGCATGATTTTTCATTAACTTTGTTCTTTATAATCATCCATTCTAGGTTGCTGCTGAAGAAACACAGAGTGTGGTGGTGGATCAAATTTCTAGTAAGGCCGCATTTGCTGAGCCAATCAAAATGTTATATTCAACCTCCAAATAATGATTTGACCATCTTTGTTTTGAATGGAGATGCAAGCTTCACTTCCCATTTCTCCTGAACTCTTTGAAGTTGACTTCCATTGGTTGATAGCCGACTAATGCATGGAAGAAAACTTCCTTGACTATTTGTTTTGAGGCATCTTTGAGAGCTTTATGTACTAATATTAATGTGACTTGAGCTTATTTCATGTGGCTTTTGAACAAAAACAAAAACAAAAACAACAGAAACAACACAGACGATTTCTAATATATATTAGTTTCTGGTCATATGTTTAGGTGGGGGTTATGAATCTCCCAGCTTGCCTGCCGAAGGTAATCATAATCAAAGTAGCAATGTGAGAGAAGTTCCTACAAGTACATTGTCTTCTGCTTTCTGGAAATTACAAGTGAATGAAAAATTACAAAACGTACCCAGATCTTTCAAACATTGCAGTTATGCCTATCAATATTTCAAACAATTACAGTTTTGTCCCTCCTCAGAACTTTTGACCAGAGACCATTTGGTCTTCTTCGACGTTGAAATAGGGGGCTGGAGAGAGTGTAGACACCGCGGACGAACACGAGAGGAAGACATCCACTTCTTCGGAGAATCGCCCTCTGTCACCATCTTCCTCACAGCACCACTCCATTGACCTCCACCATTTTCGACGTCTTTCAGCGTCGGAAAAGCGTCGTTAGGCCACGAGCTCGGAATTGGCAAAAGAAATCCAGAGACGTTCACAGTGTAGCATGTTTGGATCGGAGAAAGCTTCAACCACCAGACCTTCTCTCCTCCGCTGTGCTTCATCGTTCTTACCACAGAGAGAGGGCGCTGCAGGGAGTTTATCATCAGAAACAACAGCTTGAGACCGAGAAGCCGTGAGAATCTCCATCGAACCTTCATTTTTCTCCTCACCGGCGACTTTGAATAGCTCAGAATCCTTTCAGAATGCAGACTCGTCCTTCCCTTGTGTTTTATTGGCATGTTTTGCAATTTTCCCGGCGAGCTTCTTTGAGTTTTCAGGGAAACAATTACAAATTCTGGCGATTGTCTGTGATTCCGGCAAGCCTCTTCTTCACAGTTCCGGTGACTCGTCTGACTCTAACACCACATCATTTTCCTCCTTCGACTATCTCTGTGTTATTCCAGTGAGTTTGTGACTTTCCGGCAAGATTATTGAGTTTCTGGCGACTATTTCCCAGGTTCTGACGACGGTTCCAGATTCCAGGGAGATCATGAATTTCCTGCAGAGTGTTTTTAAAGAAGGTATGATTGTTGTTAAGCTCATGGCTGATTTTCCTTGATTCTTGGTGCCACAGAAAGTGGTTATAGCTTCAATGTGCTACAATGAGAAGTTTATTAGTTTTTTCATTAGCTTAATATATATATGTATTGTGTTTTGTTTGAATTAAAACTGTATTGGTATATATTTGTGAGACTTGAATGAGTATTTATTTATCCTTATTGGTTAATATTTGTATTGAATTTTATGTTGCACTTGGATTTGTGTTGAAGAAGTGATTATATAAATAATCACGTATTTGTGAAACCTCTAAAAATAAAATTTGTCCAGGTGCACCAATAGAAGTATATGAAAACTTTTAATGGTTAGATTGGCTAGCCAAATAAAAAGTTATAGATTATGATGAAATATTGTAGTCAGAGATTCATAGAATGAGAAAAGAGAACAATTGATATCAAGTCCACGCAGGAAAAGAAGGGAAATATGTAGCTGTGAAATCTGAATGAAAATATCATTATGTAATTAATGATGTTTTAATTATGCATGCATGCATACACAGATTCATATGCCACTCTTATTTTATTAGGATAAGCAAACATCTGAATCAGAACCTGGAAAAAAGAAATACACATATATTCACAGAAAGAAGTTAAAATAACCATGAACTTTTAAAAGGGAGACAAAAGTGACACTTCTATTAAAACTAACTAATGGCCGTTAACTCCACTGCAAAAGCTTCAAAATACTCCTATCTAAAAAAAGGTTAATGGGCAAAAATACCAATAAATTTTTTTTAAAAGTGCAAAAATACCTATAAACGTTTTTCAAAAGTGCATCCACCACCATAAGTTTTTTTTTAGATAGGGGTATTTTGGTACTTTTGCATTAAAGTTAATAGCCGTTAGTCTGTTTTAATGGAGTAATACTTTTGCCCCCTTTTTAAAAGTTCATGATTACTTTTGCACCCAAAAAATGTTTATGGTGATGGATGTATTTTTTAGAAAAGTTTATGGGTATTTTTGCTCCTTAACCCTTATTTCAATCTTGGCTTCTCTCATTCTTCAATTCTGACTCTGCCTCCTTGAGATAATATTTATTATAATTTGAGCAAACTTAGTTATTATTACTATTCCCTCTTGTTCTGCCCATTTTTGGATCTTGCTTTTTCCATTACAAACAGACACTAACATATTCAAAATTCAGCGCCTAATATCGTATGCGTCCAAAATTATCTTTACATTTTTTTTCTTTTTAATAATTTTTTGCTTCATATTATATCATATTATTGCTATTTCAACTGTCTATTGTCTTCTCATGTAATATAAATTAGGGTTAATGCCATCTTTTGTCCTTGTAGTTGGTCATTTTTTGTTTTGATTCCTGAAGTTTCAAACATGTGGTTTTGGTGTCTAAAGTTTACTCCGTTACAAACTATTAGTCCCTATATATAGTTTGAAACGGATGCTAACAATGTTAAGTTTGATGATGTGGCATTAACGCTGTTAAAACTGCTGGCAAGATGATTGGGTTTTCTTCTCTAATTTGAGCAATCATCTTGCTCAGCCAGCCACCCACATAAGTAATTTTAACGGCATTAATATTACATCATCAAACTTGAAAGCGTCAACATCCTTTCCAAACTATAAGAACTAATTATTTGAAATGGAATAAACTTGGGGGACAAAAACTACCTGTTTGAAACTTCAGAGATCAAAATCAACATGACTCTAAACTACAAGAATAAAAAGGAGTATTAATCATATAAATTATTTCAACAGTATTTGTTTCAAGCTTGTTAATTGGCCATTACTTCTCAACTATGCACAATTAGACAAGGCAATATTCACTAGCGAGGTCATTT
Source organism: Inga oerstediana (assembly GCA_963210345.1). NCBI lineage: Eukaryota > Viridiplantae > Streptophyta > Magnoliopsida > Fabales > Fabaceae > Inga > Inga oerstediana. The sequence continues at coordinate 65,223,133 of OY723401.1, forward strand.
ATCAATGTTTTAAAAGTCGGACTGGATGTCGAACTGGAGAGGTTATCGGGTCATGGGTCGCATGGTCGGACCGGTTGGACTGATAACATAATAATTAAATAAAATTAATATTATATATATAATTATATAAATATAAAAAATAAATATGAAATTTTAACATTACTTAAAAATAAGCACATACAAAAACTTATATTTATCATCTTTCCCAAATCCCAAGTTCTAGTACATTAAAATCATTAAATATAACACAATAACATGTCAATAACATTAATAAATGGTTCCCAGACCAGTTTAAATGGTGAAGCGGTTGAACCATGCTGAACGAGCTGAAAGCCTTCTTGGACACCGGTCCGACCGTCCGGTCCAGTCCGGTTTTCACAACATTGCTTCATAGATAGTGATATCAATGCTTGGTCAGCCTTGCAAAATTCTCCAACTTCACGCAACCACAAAGTGAGCCAATGCTTTTGCATTATATAGCGCCAAAGAAACTTCATTGATAGCGATGGCATCTTCAATCAATTACTCCTTTTGGTCCATGATATAGAAAAAAGTCTTTCAAAAGAAAACTTTGGTCCAAAATAAAATAGCTTGGTAGGGTAATTAGTGATTTTTTTTTCATTTTTATCCTAGGATAGAGAAAAATGTAACAAATATTAAATACATATTTGAAAATCATATTCTTTAATAAAAGTGAAATAGGTAACTTTTATTAATTTAAGACACACTAAATGACTTAACTAAGATTTCTTAGTTTCTTTGAATTAGTTAACATTTTATATTTTGAATTGGAGGGAATATAACACTTCACTCACTGCATCTTATCCATTCTATATTAATTATGGTGAGTACATTAATTTTCTGAATTCTCTTCTAAAATTAGATTTCTGGGAAAGAGATGGCAACCAACTGAAAAAATTGGAAAAAGCACTTTATCGTTGAAAATCATGGTTTAGGGGTAAAAAAATCATATTGCTAAAAAAAATGGGGGTAAAAAAATCATCGTTTTCTAAAAGCTATTTTTTTAAATTTTTTTTGTCATTTAAAACCATGGCTTGGGATTTTCTCTATATTTCTTCCCTACAATGGAGAATTATTATAAAACTTTGACATGAATTTTTCATTTTTCTAAACAAAATATTTAATCTTAAATTTACACGCACACATATTAATTATTAATTTATTATATAAATAATAATTGTTCTTACACATATATAAATATTATTTGTTAATTTAAACAAAAATATAAATTAAAATTTGTCCTTAATTTAATTAATTATCACATTAACTTTTGTCCTATTTAGTATTTTGAACTTAAAAAAGGTGATTCCAATGACGACCATTCAAATACTCATTTTATTAAAATTACATTTTTTACAATATCTAAAAAATTGTAACATATTTTACCGGAATCAAGCAAAACTTCAATCCCCATTAACTTTTCCTTAAAGTTTTATGGTTTTTCAACATTACCCCTATTTAATATACTTTTTAAAAAAATAACAATCTCCACATAGGGTGAAAACTGGCTAGGTGGCTTGTCAGGGGCTTGCGGCCTTGCCTAACTTGGCCTTTCGAAAAACAGGCCCAAGCATTTTAAAAGGCTTGTTTTGCCTTATAAGGCAGGCTTAAGGTTATTGATAAACCCATTAAAGGCCTGTTTGGGTTGACATTAAAAAAAGCACGTTCACGTAAGTCAAGACAAAACTCTTCTCACATACTTACCTCGTATATCGTAAATCACATTGGAAAAGTTGCGTCTACTACTAATCCAAATAGGCACTAAGTCTGTTTAGCCACATAGGCTGCTTTAAGTTTGTAATAAATAAAAAAAATTGTTTGAGAAATCCTAATTCCCTCCTTATTCCTTGCACTCTCATATGACGTGTTTTCAACCTCTCTACAACTCAAAATCACACTTTTTGCCTCTCCGGATCTCTCACTCTCACATTCTCAATCTCTCCCTCTCAAGCCTCTCTCTCTCTCTCTCCAACTCTTAGTGTGTTCCTCTCATTCTCTCTGCATGCTTCGGAAGCCTCAGATCTGAAGTTTTAACCACCATAATAAAACACTGAACTTCTGACGGAATTTGCCACGGAATTTTTTTATGTGGCAAATTGTCATACCTTTATTTTATTTTCCATATTTTCTGAGTGCTTGCGAGCAGTTTGATAGGCAATACAAAAATAGTGTAAAAATACCGATATATAGTACATGATTATATTGAGGAATTCCCTTCAGTGTTAGGTAATATATACAATTTCTCGAAATATTCAAAATTAAAGACTAGATATAACCACAATCTTCATCTTGTTAAACCTGCCTATCAAATTCCTGTATCCTTGTCCTTGCCTTTCAAGCCGCTAGCACCCGCTATGGTATTTTATTTAGACAAAAGGGGTGAGATTCCAAGGAATCTCAATAGAAACATACTATCGTCCACATAACATGCAAAAAGTAAACATGACATGCACCATGTATACACCAATTAATGAACAATATAATCACATCGTCATGTATACATGAGTGGGGCGCCATGAGTGGGGCGCCAGCCCCACTAATCGTACACCGGTTGGATTCTCACTCAATTCCCTAGGTGTAAATGTACTTCTGGCGCTAACTGCCCCTTCTAAGCAAATCATGTTGATTAAAAGCACAAACAATGGCATCCACACAATCATATGAACTATGGCATGATGCATAAAGAATAATGTCCCTACCTCAAGTCTCTTTCACCACATTTTGCGTGCCTCAAAAAGCGTGCCAAGCTCAGGCTTTTAACTCAGTCCTAAAATATCAAATGTACAAGAATTAGGTTAAAACCCATTCATGTACCATTTTGGACACTTTCATAGTGTTTATTGTGGTTATATTAGCTTATGGTGAAAATTTACCAAAAGGACCCCAAGACCCCAACCTGGCCTTGCCTCACCCTGTCCAGCTGTATTTTTTTTTGAAATTCTGACTGGGGCTATTCTAACATATTTTCACCCAAGGAATCCATTTCCTGACTCAGAATTACCAAATTCATTTCTAAATTACAAAAATACCCTTGACAACCCCACTTTAAGGGTTTCAAGGGCGTTTTCGTAATTATGCTTTTTCGGGTTTTTCCAAAAAAGTGGCCAATTGTAACCCCACCTAATTTTCTCTCTTGAACACAATGGAACCATTAATTTCATGAAAATCTAACTCTAAACCCTCCAAACTAGCCTTGGCCAAAATTCTCAGTTCCCCAGGAAAAATTGGGGTTTTTCGGTTTCGGCTCTACAAACATGTTTCTTTTATCTCCTAACCACTTTATTAACTATTATATTAGGTTACAACTACCATTTGGACCCAATTTTGGCAGCATAACCCCTAGGCATACATATTTACAAAATTTAAAACAAAGGACAATCAGGTGAAATTTCACCAAGTAAATTATCCACAGCAGTCATAATAGTCAATATACAAAGGTTAGAGGTTACCTTTAATTCGCTTCCTTCTGGTTTTTCTCAAAGTGGCTGAACCCTAGCTCTCTTCAACACAAGAAATAGAGCTTCCAAACCTTAAATTACATAGAAGAGTAGCTTAGGAATGGAGTTATACGCATTAGGAACAAAATTACCAAAGAAATTACCTACCTTTGCAAGCTTTTTTCCTCTTTCTCTCTCTACAATTTCTCACATTTCTCTCTCTTGTTGCAGCTTTGCACCATGGTTTTGAGGAAGAGGATGAAGGGAACTAACTTTATGTAATATCCCATTTTCCCTCTTTAATTATTTAATTAATTTCCCCTTTTCAGATTTTTACAAATTTTGGCAGATTTTCCATATAAACTTTGAAAAATCATAACTAAATTTGTAGATATTGTATCAGAGTAACTTCAAAGGCTATAGAACTCTTATTGAGTCTAGTTTCAAGGAAAAATATATTCTCTAGCCAATTAGAAGCTGAAAATTCTCAGAATTAAATTGTTTGGACGCTGCTCTATAAACTTTTTAGTTTTTCTGGGTTAATTTCAAAAATTCATAATGTTTTTATATAGCTTCAAATGATTCATATACCTATCAAATTAAAGCTTAGGATGTCTACTTTCACCCTATTAAATTTCATAATTTTTAGTCATCATTTGGTCATCCAAAATCACATGACCAACTTATTGCCTCATAGGGATTTTCATTGTAAGAACTAATCATCTTTCAATTTTCAATATTTAATTCCTATGGCCATGAATATTCACTATTTTATTGTATATTGTAAATAATTACAATATATATTTGGTGAATAAAATTTGGGATGTTATACAAATTCTGTCAGCAATTCGTCAGAAATTTTGTCAAAAAGTTTCTGATGGAAATCATTTGCCATGGAATTAGCCACGGAATTATTTTGTGGCTAATTTTGCCACGGAACTTTTTCCACAAAAATTTTTGTAGCTAATTTTGCCGTGGAATAATTCTGTCGGAAATATTAAAAATTTATTATTTTTTAGATAAATTTAATTATTAGAAAATTATTATATATATTATTAATTAATTAATTTTAATTAAAAAAATAAAATTTAAATTCAAAAATTGGACCAAAATATAGTCATTTGAAAATTTCTTTAAGATGTAAACATTTTTTAATTTAGAATTAATTTATATTAAAAATTATAAGAATATATAAAGTTTTTTAACTTGAAATTAATTTATATTAAAAATTTATATCATGTGGTGGCGTAAGCTTGCGACATGTAGTAAAGCAAGACAGCAACACATGGCAGAGCCAGAGCCGGCGATGAGGTGGAGGCCGCTAGAATTGCCACATGGCTTCTCTTAAGAATCCCACATGGCATTTTGAAATTAAAAAATAAAAAATAAGTTTGTGACGGAATCAAAATTCCATGGAAAATTATTCAGTGTTTTTTTTATAGTGATTATAGCATCTTCTGGTCTAGTCATCGGCACCCTTTCCTTCTTTCTGTATGGCGCCATCCGTCTGTGTCTGGTGTGATTCTCTGTTCAAGTTGAAACACAGAAAAAGAAAAGAAAAGATGAAGAAGAAGAAGGGGTTGACACCCGCGAAGAAAGATGAGGTGCTGCTTCATTTTTCAAGGCCTAAAGGCTGCAGGCCTAAAGCATAAGAACTAATGAGGTGTGATATGAGAATATGAGAAGGTGTGAAAATGGGGTGTGATGAGAGAGGAAAATTAACATTAGTTTAGTGCAATGTTAAAAAGATTAAAATCGTGAAGATAATATTGGGAAAATCCCTACCCTATGGTGCATAATTTTTTCTTCCAGTTTTTCGGTTTTAACCTATTAACAATACTCTTAAAAATAAGTTGGCCAACAGTAATATATTTTTAGTTTTGTATAGCTCCTCTTTAGAAAACTATTTTAGTTGTGATTGTAATTATGTTGTTTTGTCGAATATTTTTCCCAATATTCCTAAAATAATTTTACATAACATATTATTTTTAAGCATGATACAGTGTTTTTTCAAGTAGAAAAAAACTGTTTCATTGAAATTGAGATGTAATTTCAGAGAAAAATTTTAAATATTTATTATGTGTTTTTAAATTAAAACACATCTAATAAATTATTATAAAATAAAATGTTATCTGTATATATTTGAATTTCATTTATTATGTGTGTATTAGTTTTTTTAGATTAAAACTATTTATATTAATATACAGTTTAAATATATATTTAATAATTTTTATCTATGTCATTATATATGTATATAATATTATGTTTATTTAATTATTATGTCACCGATTCGGCTAAACAGTTCAATCGTTCCAACCAGTGAAATCATGACTCACTAACCTTCTTGGCTCAACGTCCGATCCTGCTTTTAAAACATTAAAGGAACACTTAGAGAAATTATAAAATTGATTAAATCAGTCCGCTTAACAATTAATTCACAATATATTATATTGATACGAAATATTACCAGGCATTACAGACTCCAAGTGCCTCTAGTATAATGAACGCATAAGTTATGAAAAAAAGATATTAGTATAATCAACAACCTATTAGTTGAGATGATAAGCGGTCTCACCCTCATAAGGAAGATAACAAAAGTTTGAATCCCACAAAGCGTACCTATTGGGAGGGCTTTAACGTTAACACTCTTGCCCCGATAGAAATTAAGCTCAAGTCCAAAGTGACTTGAGGATACTTTGGGTTCACAGAAAATGATACTCCTTCTAGTCCTTAATATAAGACATATTTACCTAATTTAATTAGATTAAGGAAATTTGTCAAATTAGGTAAAATGAAATATATTTTCTAAAACACTTTAGTCATCTTTCTTAATTCCATCATTCCCTCCCCTCCTTGATTATTTTAATGTGAATATTGAACTTGAGAAGTAAGGTTATGAGTGTTAAGATGAAAGAAGGTCTTCTAGCTAGCTAAGTATTCAAGGTAGATGAATACTGGGTGACTGCAGCATCACACAAATCTCACTTATCTGTCTCAATTGTTAAGCTTATTTAGGCTTTTAGCTTGAAGGACCTGAGTCCCTTTATTTGTTCATTTATTTGTTTGTTTATTAGTATAACACCGCTATGCTAATCCAATTCGGTTTGGGAGTGCTCATTTGGGACAATGGATCCGATCATATAAATAATCACATTCTTGTAAAACCTCTGTGTGTGTGTGTGTGGTGTTTTTCTCTCTGATGTAATTTATAATTTTAGTAACGTGTTTTTACTTTTTAAGTTGTTGGTAGGATAGGGTCGTTGCCACTATTTCATTTTATGCAGATAAGTTGGAAGTAATCAATGGGTATTTGTTTGGGAAAGGAAAAAGTAGAGTTATCATATTTTAATCACCAGGGGCTTTATCAATAAATATATACTAGTAGTATTTATAAGTATGCATCGTGTAACCAAATAAATTTTTGGGTGAAATATCCCTTAAGGGTTTTTGATAGCCTTATTTATTTACAAAAGCTTTTGGGAGGCTCTGCATTTTTTTTTTAATGCATTCATTATTATAAAATGCCCATGCTTTTCCACTTTGGTTTGGGAGCACCCATTTTGAAGAAGTGATTATATAAATAATCACGTATTTGTGAAACCTCTAAAAATAAAATAAATTTGTCCAGAAGTACCAAGGGAAGTATATGAAAACTTTTTTGTGGTTGGATTGGCTGGCCAAATAAAAAAAAATCTCCAGTCTGATTTTTTGTCATGAAATATTGTAGTCATAGATTGATAGAATGAGAAAAGAGAACAATTGATGTCAAGGCAACGCAGGAAAAGAAGGTAAATATGTAGCTGTGAAATTTGAATGAAAACATCATTATGTAATTAATAATGTTTTAATTATGCCTGCATGCATACACTGATTAAGCATATGCCACTCTTATTTTATTAGGATAAGCAAATATCTGAATCAGAACCTGGAAAAAAGAAATACACATACATTCACAGGCTATGATCTTGTGGAAAGAAGTTAAAATGAAATGGTCTTCTGAAACTTGCAAATAAAAGGCATGAGACCATTATTTAGTGGCTTTTGCATTCACGTTGGTTTGAACTTGAGACCTATAGTTTAAAAAGGATGTTAATAGTGTTAAGTTTGATGATGTAACATTAACGACGTTAAAATTATAGGCAAGATGATTGGGTTTTCTTCTCTAATTTGAGCAATCATTGTGCCCAGTCAGCCACCCACATAAATAATTTTAACGGCATTAATATCATATCATCAAAATTAGAAGCGTCAACTTCCTTTCCAAACTACAAAGACTAACTATTTGAAATGGAGTAAACTTGAGGGACCAAAACTACCTGTTTGAAACTTTAGAGATCAAAATCAAAATGACTGTAAGCTGGAAAAAAATAGTATTAATCCTATAAATTATTTCAACAGTATGTGTTTTAGGCTTGTTAATTGGCCGTTACTTCTCAACTATGCACAATTAAACAAGGCAATATTTACTAGCTAGGTCATTTATTCAAGCTTTGATGAATTAATATATAGGCGTGAAGAATTTGAATTACTGTACATAACTTAATTTAATAATCATCAGTTTTTTAGTGACGTTAAAATATACTCTTACTTAGAGACAAAAAATTTGAAGAATTGAAGATTTAGTACTTTTGTTCACAGTGAACTCATGAAGACATGCGCGATATATTATTGTCACACACATACTGAAACATTACATGATGCTTACAACAAGAGAAATAATAAAGATACACACACAACTACAAAGATCAACCATGGCCATGGTTTGTGAACAGCCTCTTCAGCTTTGCTTTTTTTATTGAAGTGAACACATATATCTCATCTGCTATATCTTCCACTTGTCGGAAACAAGCATATCTCCAACTCTTCTTCAACACCAAAGTCCCAATAACTCCCCAAAAGCCAACCGCAAACCCGATTGCTATAACAAAATAAAACCACACTTTTTCTGAATCATCCTCATCTTCCGATTTTTTGGCTATAGGAGCTTGATGAGGATTATCACCTTGGCACTTTTTTTGTAGTGGGATTCCGCAAAGAAAAGGGTTGCCGCCATAAATAGATGGATCATCCAAAGTCAAGAACTGATTTTCAGTCGGAATTGGCCCTGAAAGGTTATTGTGTGACATATTCAAATGGTTCAATGATGTTAGCTTGGACATACTCTTTGGAATTGTGCCTGAAATTTGGTTACAAGAGATGTCAAAGGATTCAAGGGATTTCATATCCCCAATAAGCTCTGGAATCCCTCCTTTGAAATAATTGTGTGAAAGGTTGAAGCTTATCAATCCAACAAGTGAGAATAACTCAAGAGGAATCCATCCTTCCAAACTGTTATTTGAAAAATCCAAATTTACCACAAGATACAGGATTCCAGTAATGTCATATTCTCTCCCTTTCATAAGTTGTTTCACATCCTGATTATGCCAAGTTACCGTGTAATCTACGCCATCTGTAGTTGCTTCTGACATGATAAATTCGGTTGAGTCTTGCATATGAACACTATCTTTAGTCATTCCCGTAAGATTGCCAATGCAATGGGGTATTGAGCCACTTAAGTTGTTATTTGCGAGGTCCAATATTTGGAGATGTTTGAGTTGGCATAGAGTAGAAGGAATGTTACCATCTAATATGTTATCCCGCAACCTCAAAATTTGCAAGTCACGAAAAGTTGTATTGGTCCATGATGGTATACTTCCAAAAAACTTATTTTCGCCCAAATCTAAAATTAACAATTGCTTTGAATTTTTCAAAGTCGATGGAAGCTTTCCTTCAAGATAGTTATTGTTCAAATGCAACCAAAATAGTGAGGAAAGCTTGCCAATTGAGATAGGGAAAGCACCAGACAGTTTATTAAATGAAAGATTTATTTCGAACAATTCATTATCTCTCCAACAATTTGGAATTTCACCAGAGAAATTGTTATAAGAAAGATCAAGGCTTCTTAGATTTACAAGTTGACAGATTATTTGAGGGATATTGCCATTAAAAGAATTATTTGATAGATTAAGGAAATATATATTTGAAATTTGACCAAGACTTATGGGGCCACTTAAAGAATTATTTGAAAGATTAAGGTCTGTTAAATTTACAAGTTGACCAAGACTTTGAGGAATATTACCACAAAAATAATTGCTTGAAAGATCAAATTTCTTTAGTTTTTCCAGACGCCCTACCCAAGTTGGCAAATGGCCATTGAATTTATTACCAGCCAAGGATAATTCCTCAATGTCATATTTGATGCATCTAGAAAAATCAAAGTCATCGAATGCTTTTTCTTGAAGATTGCTATGTTGAAAATATAATCTTTTTAAAAGGCACATGTTGTTTAAAATTTTTGACACAGAAATTTCCATAGTGGCTATGTTTGGATTCATGGAGATGTCTAGATGGCGAAGGCTCCTTAACTCTCCCAACCAAGATGGCACTGAACTGAAATTGTTTTCAGAAAGATCAAGGTCATGAAGGGTAGTCAAGTTCCGCAAAGCAATAGGAATGGGTCCATAAAGTGTATTATATGAAAGATCAAGAGAAACCAGATTCTTAAACTCTCCGAACCACAATGGCACTGAACTGAAATTGTTTCCAGAAAGATCAAGGTCTTGAAGGGTAGTCAAGTTTCGCAAAGCAATAGGAATGGGTCCACAAAGTGTATTATTTGAAAGCTGAAGAGAAATCAGATTCTTAAACTCTCCCAACCACAATGGCACTGAACTAATTTTGTTGAACCTGAGGTCAAGGAATTCAACAGAAGTCCAATTTTGAAAAGCGTGAAGGATTCGGCCATCAATTTCATTATAAGCCAGATTCAGGCGCTGAACTGTAGCATTATTTATGAAATTAATGGGAGGAAGAGGAGTGGACAAGTTGCCAAGTCCACATCCTTGTAATTGGAGTTGTAGCAAAGAAGGAAGCATGTGAAGTACCTGGAACAAGTTGTGAGCCTCTCCAAGGTACACATCACTCAGGTTGAGATGTTGTAGAGACACAAGTTGAGACGCCCAACTCATGTCATTGATGTGCAAATCGTTCTGACTGAGATCAAGAAACTGCAAGTCTGTGAGGTTTCCACCAAGATTGATAGGAATCTTTCCTGTGAAATTAGCATATGAGATTGAAAGATATCTCAACCTCTCCATAGAACCAAAAAAGGAAGGAATTGAGGTTGAATTGAAGTCATTTCCGCTCAAATCCAAATAAATCAAATGTTGCAACACCAACAAATATAGATCAACACCATTAGCTTCTAGCCCATAGCCACTGAGTTCAAGTTTGAGAACATGACCAGTAACATTGTGACAAGCGATGCCATCCCACTGGCAACAATTGGTTTTAGGATTCCAGGAGTAAAGGTTCTTAAATGGATCATGAAAAGATGCTTTGAACTTGAGAAGAGCTTGCTTCTCTGATTCAATGCATCTTCCACACAAAACTAATTGGGCAATTTCAGACAATAGGAAAAGCAATGCAAATCCTACTATGAGGCGCCTTCCCATATTCAGAGAAGCTAAAACAGGCCAAGTGACTTTTCTATATGATGAAACTAATTGGGTACTGTGGCTTTTGTTGAACATGCACAACTCCTATTTATAGGATTTTGTGGCTAAGAAACTTGTGGTCTATGATTTTCTTTCTCTTTTTTAAAAAAACTTACGATATACGGTAACAAAATTATATATTAACAAAATTTAAAATATGAAAAATAGGAGTGAATAACAGAACACTTGATGATAAGTAAATAACATAAATAAAATCTGAAATATATGCGATATTTTTTTATTGATTATAAATTTGATTACATTTGAATTGGAGATAGTCATTAATAAAATAGGAGTAAAGTATTAAACTCTTTCTTTTTTTTTTATGTTCAAATTGAAAAACTCCAATCCTCTAACCCAAACTTATTTCTCATGCGCGCGCACTCACATATTCATATTGAATTTAACATTATTTAATATAGGCTACAAAAATAAAATGTTCAAATAAATCATTTTTGGGCTGTAGTCTCGTCAATATCAACGTATCAAGCAGTACGATCATGTATATAAACTGTCAAAATTATAAATTTAAGACTTTGACATAAAATATTCAAAATTATGGGTCTGGGCAATTTTAACCTCGAACAAACAGAAGATATAATATTTAATGATTACAATTATTACATATTTAAATGTTAATTAAATTTCAAGCCAAATAACTAGACGTCTAGAACTGGATAATTATAATGCAAAACCCGAAAATAATTTGTGATAAATATTATAAAATGTAGAATGCTTCATTTTCAAAGTTATTAATTACACATATGACAATGTTATAGCTATATAACGTGTCAATTTCACAAACATAAAGCGTGAAATGTACTTTATGTTTACTCAAATGTTTAGTTTTAGGTTAAAATATATATTTAGTAATTTATATTTACTCAAATGTTTAATTTAGTCCCTTAAGTTTATAAAATATACTTTTAGTCTCTTAATCCTAACAACATTAACTTCATCTGACGGAAAATGTGAACTATGTAGTTAAAAAAGCATGCTTAAATTTTAAAAACATAAAAAGAAAGTCTTATATATTCCAAATGCCGAATCAAAAAATAATAATTTAATAATAGGAATTATTGCCCACATCTTCTTTCCACTAGTACACACTCCTCACTTTCTTTCATTACTGGCTTCTCTACTCCAATATTCTTTCCATTTTCTTATTCCTCTTTTAAGTAATTGGCACTCCTTCCACCTCTAATCCTCTCTTCTCAGCACTCCTTCCATTTTCTTTCTCCTTTCTACTTTAATTTAATCAACCCCAATACATCAACGTTGACCAGAATTGAGGGGGGGGGGGAGTTACAAAAGTAATGGCTTATAAATCAATGATTTCAAGAAAATTACAAAAAAAAATAAAAGGAGAGAGAGGATTAGAGGTAGAAGGAGCAATGTGTTAAAAACCGGATTAGACCGGCCGGTTCAGACCGGAAACCGGTGAATTGGTCGCCGGACCGGTCCGGTTGAGGTCTAAAAACCGGGGTCTAACTAACCCGGTCGACCCGGTCTGACCCGAGGTGACCCGTGGTGAACCGGTTGGCCCCTTTTTTTAATTTTTTTAATTTTTAAAAATTTTTAAGATCCCAAACGATGTCATTTTGTCTTTTTTAAAATTATTTCTTTGATATTTTTTGATTTCCAAGGAGTTTTAAAAGTATTGTGGAATATTTTTGTTGTTTTGTATTGGTTGGAGTAAAATCCTTATATACTTAATGATACTTTTGTGGGTATTAGGTTCACGATGTTATATTTGACTATTGGTTGGAAAAAAAAACTCTTATGTAGTTTTTTAAATAGTATACATAAACATTTGAATTGTATTTTTTTTAATTAACCCCGGTTTGACTCCCGGTCTGACCCCCGGGTTGACCCCGGTCTGAACCACTGACCCTTGACCCAGTGTCTCGACCGGTTCGATGTCCGGTCCGGTTTTCAGTACCTTGAGAAGGAGTGCCAACTGGAGAGAGAGAGAGTAATTATGTTAATTTAAAGTACTAAAAACACATTTTTTTAAAGTTAAAGGATTAGAATAGAACCTTTTTAAACTTAAAGGACTAAAAATATACTTTTATCAATAAAATATTTAATAATATATTAAATTATATATGTGTGTTTGTTTGTATGATATAAAAATAATATATTTATATTTGTTTTTGTAAATAGAAATTTCCCTCCATTCCTCTCCATTTTACCGGCTGAAAAGCATTCCTCTCCATTTTTCTCATGCCAAACAGACAGTAAAAAATCATAGGACTTGTATAGTTTGCTCGAGTTAAATTTGGGGAAATGGAAAGATTTAGTTTACTTTTACTTTCAAAAATATTTAACCTAGTTGCAATCACAAACTTTAAGGGTGTGTTTGGTTTGAGGGAAGGGAGGGGTGAGAGGGAATGGCAGGGTGAGTAAATTACCTTTTTGGATTGAAAGAATTTAAATTTTGGGCTGGAATCCAAAATTTAAAAAGAATGAGAAAGTAAATTTTAAGCGAGAACTCAAAATTTAAAAAAATGAGAGGGTAAATTTTGGGTTTATGGTATGAGGGAATTAGAGGTTAAGGGAGAGAGTGAGAAATTTTTATGACTTGGATTTAAAAAAATTGGAGAAGTGGGGTTGAAAGTTTTTTAATTAATTTTTATTACTCTTTTATTTTGCATATTATATTTATTAAAATTTACTACCCCACTTCCCCTATGCCAAACAGACCCTAAGGCTCCTACTATATTAATTTCCAAAGTAATTAATAAATCCATGTTTACTTTATCAAAACAAATCTATATTTAAAAAAGTAAATATTCTAAACTGAAATTATATAATATTCACATTAGATAGATACTCTTCAAATATATCTATTTTTTAAATATTCAAGTAAATATATTTTTTAAAGTAACTATTCAAAACTGAAATATTTAACCTTGTTACAATACTCTTCTTTTTCATAGTTGTTCAATATTCACTTTTTCTTTTTCTGATGTTTCTACATTTTTCATTTGGATGCTTCATATATAAGTTTTAACATCATTAATCACTGTTTAACAGTTTTAATGTAAAAAATATATCGAAAGTCTTTTTTAGGCAATTTACAGTGTCAGTGTTGGATTAAGGAGCCCCAAGCTGTGAAAATGGCTTCGGTCCTTTTCTCATAAAGAAAAGGATGCTCCTTTTCTTTCTGTGAGCTATCGGATTGAGATCACAATGGTTCAGATTTAATATATTTTTATAATAATATTTTTAATATACTAATATAATAATAATATTTTTATAATATATTAAATCTGAACCGTTGAGATCTCAATCTATAGCTCACATAAAGAAAAGGAGGGTCCTTTTCTTTCTGAGAAAATGACCGAAGCCGGGCCCCCAAACTGCATGTTCTACTTCTGACAATATTAAATATGGCGTGTTGAAAGTTATGGCAACACATCAAAGTCAGAAAAGTAAATGTTGACTGGGTCTAGATGATAGTTAGAGTAAAAAAATGGGCCGAGCCCGTCAAGCCGATCCTTTTAGGCCTTTAATTTATAAAGGTCGGGTTTAAGATTTTTTGCTCAAAACTAAAAAGGATAGTAAAAATTGTTCAAATAGCTTTGACCTTGTAGTGCTAGCCCTGACCCTTATACTCACGGGCCGACCATAAAAAAATGACTGTTTTTTTTGTTTCGGCTTCTATCCTTTTCTCCCAAGAAAAAGATGGTCATTTTTTTGATCTAGACCATTAGATTAATCCAACGGTTGGGATCTTAATCCCGACCTTTATTTATCCAAGTTAATCTATTTTTTAAAGTCACTATTCAAAACTGAAATATTTAACCTTGTTACAATACTCTTCTTTTTCAACGTCGTTCAATATTCACCTTTTCTTTTTCTGATGTTTCTACATTTTTCATTTGGATGCTTCATATATAAGTTTTAACATCATTAATCCCTGTCTAAAAGTTTTAATGTTAAAAAAATATCGAAAGTCTTTTTAGGCAATTTACAGTGTCAGTGTTGGACTAAGGAGCCCCAAACTGCGAAAATGGCTTCGGTCCTTTTCTCATAAAGCAAAGGACGCTCCTTTTCTTTCTGTGATTTGTTGGATTGAGATCACAATGGTCCATATTTAATATATTTTTATAATAATATTTTTAATACACTAATATAATAATAATATTTTTATAATATATTAAATCTGAACCGTTGAGATCTCAATCTGACGGTTCACAGAAAGAAAAGAAGCGTCCTTTTCTTTCTGAGAAAATGACTGAAGCCGGGCCCCCAAACTGCATGTTCTACCTCTGGCAATATTAAATATGGCGTGTTGAAAGTTGTGGCAACACATCAAAGTCAGAAAAGTAAATGTTGATTGGGTCTATATGATAGTTAGAGCCAGAAAAACAGGTCGAGCCCATCAAGCCGATCCTTTTAGGCCTTTAATTTAAAAAGGTAGGGTTTAAGATTTTGTGCTCAAAAATAAATAGGATATTAAAAATTGTTTAAATAGCTTTGACCTTGTAGTGCAGGCCCTGACCCTTATACTCACGGGCCAGCCTAAAAAAAGTGACTGTTTTTTTTTGTTTCGAATTCTATCCTTTTTACCAAGAAAAAGATTGTCCTTTTCTTGATCTGGACTATTGGATTAATCCAACGGTTGGGATCTTAATCCCGACCTTTATTTATCCAAGTAAGTCTATTTTTTAAAGTAACTATTCAAAACTGAAATATTTAACCTTGTTACAATACTCTTCTTTTTCAACGTCATTCAATATTCACATTTTCTTTTTCTGATGTTTCTACGGTTTTCATTTGGATGCTTCATATATAAGTTTTAACATCATTAATCCTTGTCTAAAAGTTTTAATGTAAAAAAAATAGCGAAAGTCTTTTTTAGGCAATTTACAGTGTCAATGTTGGATTACGGAGCCCCAAACTGTGAAAATGGCTTCGGTCCTTTTCTCAAAAAGAAAAGGACGCTCCTTTTGTTTCTGTGAGCCGTCGGATTGAGATCACAATGGTCTAGATTTAATATATTTTTATAATAATATAATGATAATATTTTTATAATATATTAAATCTGAAACGTTGAGATCTCAATCTGACGGCTCACAGAAAGAAAAGGAAGGTCCTTTTCTTTTTGAGAAAATGGGCGAAGCCGGGCCCGCAAACTACATGTTCTACTTCTGGAAATATTAAATATGGCGTGTTGAAAGTTGTGGCAACACATCAAAGTTAGAAAAGTAAATGTTGACTGGGTCTAAATGATAGTTAGAGCCAGAAAAACGGGTCAAGCCCGTCAAGCCGATCCTTTTAGGCCTTTAATTTATAAAGGTCGGGTTTAAGATTTTGTGCTCAAAACTAAAAAGGATAGTAAAAATTGTTCAAATAGCTATGACCTTGTACTTCTGGCCCTGACCCTTATACTCATGGGCCAGCCATAAACAAATGACTATTTTTTTTGTTTCGGCTTCTATCCTTTTCTCCCAAGAAAAACATGGTCCTTTTCTTGATCTGGACCGTTAGATTAAGATCCCAACAATCCAGATTTATTATATTATAAAAATATTATTATATAATAATATTTTATAATATATTAAATAATTATATTTTTTATAACATATTAAATCTGGACTGTTGGGATCTTAATCCAACGGTCCATATCAAGAAAAAGACATCCTTTTCTTGGGAGAAAAGGATGGAAGCTAGTTTCATTTTTTTAGCAGGGTCTAAAAGGATCGGACCTTTTAGGCCTTGACTTGTAAAAGACCAGCCCTGTAAGGCCAAGGAATCCTTTTTCTCAATCCGACAGCTCATAGAAAGAAAAAGAACAATACTCTTCTTTTTCAACGTCGTTCAATACTCACCTTTTCTTTTTCTGATGTTTCTACGTTTTTCATTTGGATGCTTCATATATAAGTTTTAACATCTTAATTCCTGTTTAACTGTTTTAATGTAAAAAAAATATCCGAAGTCTTTTTTAGGCAATTTACAGTGTCAGTGTTGGATTAAGGAGCCCCAAACTACGGAAATGGCTTCAGTCATTTTCTCAAAAAGAAAAGGACGCTCCTTTTCTTTTTTTGAGCTGTCGAATTGAGATCACAATGGTCTAGATTTAATATATTTTTATAAGAATATTTTTAATATACTAATATAATAATAATATTTTTATAACATATTAAATCTAAACCGTTGAGATCTCAATCTGACAACTCACAGAAAGAAAAGGAGGGTCCGGTCCTTTTCTTTCTGAGAAAATGGATGAAGCTGGGCCCCCAAACTGCATGTTCTACTTCTGGCCAAGGTATGAAAACTCGGACCAGGCATTGAACCGGTCAGGGTACTGGGTTAAGGGTCAGTGGGTCAAACCGGGGCCAAACCGGAGCTAAACCGGGACCAAACCGGTGAGAAATTGAAAATTTTAGACTTATAGTATGAAATTCTAAAGGAAAAATGTTAAAAAAAATTTTTTTTAAAAATGTCAACCCGAACCAGACCGTGAACCGGACCGGTTTACCGGCCGGTTTGTTGGTTTCCGGGCTGGACCGGCTAGTCCGGTCCGGGTTCAGCAACCATGCTTCTGGCAATATTAAATATGGCATGTTGAAAGTTGTGGCAACACATCTAAGTCAGAAAAGTAAATGTTAACTGGGTCTAGATGATAGTTAGAGCAAGAAAAACGAGTCGAACCCGTCAAGCCGATCCTTTTAGGCCTTTAAGTTATAAAGGTTGGGTTTAAGATTTTTGTCTCAAAACTAAAAAAGATAATAAAAATTGTTGAAATAGCTTTGACCTTGTAGGGTTGGCCCTGACCCTTATGCTCACAGGTCGGCCCTAAAAAAATGACTATTGTTTTTTGGATTCGGCTTCTATCCTTCTCTCCCAAGAAAAAGATGGTCCATTTCTTGATCTGGACTATTGGATTAAGATAAAAATATTTTTATAATATATTAACTCTAAACTGTTGGGATCTTATGCCAACAATCCAGATCAAGAGAAAGACATCCTTTTCTTGGGAGAAAAGGATGGAAGCTAGTTTCGTTTTTTTTAGTAGGGTCTAAAAAGACCAGTCCTTTTAGGCCTTTACCCATAAAAGACCAGCCCTGTAAGGCTGAGTAGTCCTTTTTTACCAACTCTAATTATAGCATGGGTCTTCTGATTTTTTATTCTTTTTCTTTTATGTTGTTTTTCTTTTCCTTTCCAGCATATAAAAAATAAATAAATGTTGACTAGGTCTAACCGACATTGGGGGACTATTTTTTTTCCTTTTCTGTTGTTTTTCCTTTCCTTTCCAGCTTATCAGGAAAAACAAAAAGGAAAATGTTGACTGCTTTTAGAATTTGACATATTGTATATTATATAGGGAAATTTTAATTTTATACCATTAAAATATCAAAATTTAAATTTAGGCCTACACTTTTATCAAATTCTTAATTAGATGGAGAAACCTAAATTAAAATTTTGAATGTGTGTCTATCTATCTGTCTACATATGCGTGGGACTGCCTTCATTTCATGTCAAACACTTTGTACTGTTCATACTATAAGTCATATCTAATTACTTTGAATTGTTTGAAAATGAATTTTTTTCTCAATTTTGTTCATATTTTTTTGCCATTAATTTTGTTCATATTTAAAAATATAAAGAAACATTACATTAGACCAACATGCAAATAGATCGATCAGCTAGGTTGTTTCAGTCTAACTAGTGGTTTCGAGTTTGAATCGTGAGTATGTAACTATAATAATTATTTTGAGGTATCGAGGTCGGGCAGTTGCTAGTAGCACCAAATATAGGTGGAGAAATCTATAAAAAAGAAATATTACATTAAATTAGTCTTCAATTATTTTCCTAATAAATTGTGATAAAGGTAATAATTAAAATATGTTCATTAATGACTCACCAAATAATTTATATTATGAATGATTTTTTTTAAGAAAATCTGTATTTTTAGATTTGAGGGGTAGTGGTTAAAC
Organism: Inga oerstediana; assembly: GCA_963210345.1. Classification (NCBI taxonomy): domain Eukaryota; kingdom Viridiplantae; phylum Streptophyta; class Magnoliopsida; order Fabales; family Fabaceae; genus Inga; species Inga oerstediana. The sequence goes on from OY723401.1 coordinate 65,242,075, forward strand.
AATAATTATCTAAAACCCTTTTTAAGCAATTTACGTACAGCGTTGACTGTTCTCTTGAGATGCATTAAACAAATACCAAAGCGCATTGACCGACTTGGGTAGTTATTCTCTAAGTCATGCATGTAATGTAGTAATATTATGCCCCACAATATTAAATATAGCGTGTTGAAAGTATTGGCAACGCACCAAAGACAAAGAAAAGTAAATGTTGACTGGTCTAACCGACACTTTTTTGTCGTTTTTTCTTTTCCTTTACAGCTTATCACACAAAAAAAAAAAAAGAAGTAAATGTTGATTGCCTTTAGAAATTGACATATTGTATATTATACAGAAAATTTTAAGTTTATCCAGCTAAAATATCAAAATCTAAATTCAAGCCTATAATTTTATTAATTTTTTAATTAGATCAAGAGGCCTAACTTAGAATTTTAAATGTTGTTGAAAAAATCATAATGCCAACTTATAGTTAAAAAGAAAAGGGAAAATCACTCACAGGCCTCAAGGAACAAACATAATTATAGTAAAGTCCCAAAAAAGGAGATAACAACTCAGTTAAGCATGTTTTCACAACATGTTCGTTGAGTTACTTTTTTTTTTCACTTTGGGACTTCACTATAATTATGTTTGTTCTTTGGGACCTGGAAGTGATTTTCCCAAAAGCAAAACTGAAGGTGAATCAATTTCATAGCACAAAAAATCTTGATTGATTAATTTACCAAAGATTTGTAAATCTAGAATAGAGTTTTTTAAGCTCTAGTTGCTATTTACACAAAAATGATGAAGGTGATCATAATAATAATAATAATAAAATGTTATTCTTCAATTCTAGATCAATTTGTGTGATTATTATGGCCTTATTAGGTGTTAAATAATACTTTAAACACTAGATTATAGAAAATTTAACTAATATAATAATATTTTTTAAATTTAATTATTTTTTTTAAAAAACCGGGATTTCCCGGTTTGATCCTGGTCCCACCCGGGATTACCGGGACTAGGACAGGGACTAGGAGTGGTGGATCCTGTTCCCGATCCAGGATTTGAACACCCCTAGTTTAAATTTAACCTCCATAACCTTTTAAATATTTTTTATTATAAACCTCTTGCCGTTAACTTACCGTTATCTTTTTAATAAAAATTATCATGTGAGATTAATAAAAGACATGTGGTATCCTACACATCCTACGCAAGTTATTAATTTTATAAAGCCCCCTGAACTTTGACCAATTGCAAATAACATCTTTAACAAATCAAAATTTAAGATGATAAAAAGAATGACATGGGGTTTAATAAAAAAAATTAAAAATTTATAGGGGTTAAATTTAAATTTTAATATGTCAAGGAGATTACTTGCAATGGGATCAAAGTTTAGAAGTTTTATAAAAATTAGTAACTTACGTAGGATGCTATGTATGTAGGATACCACATGTTTTTTTTATTAATCTGGAGTATTAATTTCCATTAAAAAGATAATGTTAAATTAATAGCATGAGGTCTATGATAAAAAAAAAAAAAGGTTAAGAAGGTTAAATTTAAAATTTTTAAATGTTCGGGATTATCTACAACTGACCAAGTTTAGGTGATTTTTATATAATTTAGCCTCATTTTAATATCAAGGAGATGTGTTATAATTGATTGTGCGGATGCTATCATTATATGTGAAGTTTCAATTATATGTCTGTCTAACCCAAAATCATGCGTGCCCCACTTTTCACAATTTTACATATAACGAGTGAAATATGATGAAATATGTTTATATAAGTCAATTAAATCCATGAATTCTGTATATAAGTTATTTTTTTTGGAAGAAATATGTTTATGTTTATATAAATATTTTAAAAATTTATTTTTTTTCCCAGACTCTTAACAATTTTATGACACTAGTATTTTAAACAAATACCAAAGCGCATTGACTGACTTGGGTAATGTTTTCTAAGTCATGCATGGAATCTAATAATATCATGCCCCACCCTGCAGGTTCTATTTTTGATAATGTTACATACAACGTGTCATCAAAGCTAAAGAAAAGTAAACGCCCACTGACTTAATAATTTGACATAGCGTATACGTCAAGAAAGGATAATGATCATGATGTTGAGGTTTGTATTTCATCTTATATGAATAAGGTTTGTAACGAATATATTCGTATAAGAGTTAGAGTAATATCTATTAAAGAGAAAATAATAAAAAATCATTTAAAGTCATTTGGATATATTGAAAAAAACCCATTGAATGTGTTGGTAAAAAGTTTTGATCAAGCAGTATATGGAATTCTGTAAAAAAAGTAAATGAAGATAAAAAAAAACACTTAATAAAATTTTTTAGAAGCGTTAACATTTTGATATTTTCATGAATAACGTGTCAATCAAGAAAACCATCACTCTTTAAAGATACACTAGACAAAGACCAAAGGATTGCGACTGACTTGGGAGTCTTCCAAGTCAGCTAATGATAACATATGCCCACTGCATGTCCTACTTTTGATAATATTTAATATAACGTGTTGAATAGTGATTGATATAGCATGTTTGGATTAGCTTATTTTTTAAGAATAAGTACTTATTACGTAAGTTGAGATAAAACTCCTCTCACATACTTACCTCGTATACCGTAAATTACAATTTATAAGCACTTATTACCCAAAAATAACCTATCCCAAACAAGTATTTAGAATTTGACAGATTGTTTAAATCAATAATTTTTTTTATATATTGATTTACTTAATTAAGAGTTCGACGAATTTGAGGTCAAGGTAAAAACAATGAATTTTAGGTAAATAAATCAAATATGCAGTTATTAAAATCAATATTAATATAAAATACAAACTTTAAGTAAGTTGCATTATTTACAGATTAAAAAATGTGTCAAATTGTTAATGAATGTTAATTAGTGGACAGATATCTATTTTTTTTAAATTTTTCTTCACTTTGCAATTTCTTGTGGCAGTCTTATATACCTTTTTGTTTTTCATTATTTAAAGTAGGGTTAAGATGTAAAGAAGAGAGTCTGATCATCAAAGAGATGAATGATGGGAAGTAAAAGAAAGTTAAGAACTGAGGCATTTTTATTTTTTCTGATAGTGTGGGGGCCAGAATAAAAAGTAACAAACGTTGTGCTACTTTAACGGCTGTAGCATTTTCACTCACATTTTAAATATTTATAGGTATTTCTGCACTAAAAAAAAATTTATGGTGTTGGGTACATTTTTGAGAAAAGTTTATAGGTATTTTTACACTTTAACCCAATAATATATTTTATGACTATGTTATTGTTATTTAATAACAATAATTTATTATTATTTTTTCTAACGTGCTTGATTTCCCAAAATAGAAAAGTTTTCACTCGCCTTTGCAATTCATCCTTCCATTAATAGTTTGAGTAAACTATACTTCACTGACTTTCTCTTTCAGAGATGAAGCATAGAAAGGTTGTGCCGTTGTGGTATATTAAGCTATGATACTTTTATATCCATTATTTAGGATGCAATTTAAGATGCAAATATATTAAACCCTAATAGCTAGCTACCTCAAAATCTATGATGCAAATACATTAATAAAGTACGTGTAACTCATTTGCTTATTTGGGTAGTCTTTTTCAGTGATGCAAATGTATTCATCACTATTAAAACACCCATCCCCCCCCCCCCCCTTCCACACACACACACACACAAAACACCCATACAAAATGCACAAATGTACGCGTAGTGTATTTTTTCCATTCAGCTTTCAAAAAGTGAGACCCAAATTCTTACGTCAAACATGAGGCCCGTGGGTTTATTAAAAAAACAATATAAAGCTGTCAGTTAATTTTGCACGTATATATTCCACTAAAAGCTAAGATTGCCTTGCCTGTGAACATTGCATGTGCCTATAAATATAAGTATCAAAAGTGGAATATGCATTGACTAATACGGTTAATGACATGAACTTCCCCCCTACATTTCCTCATTTAATTTCATTATAATAATTTTTTTGGCCAAAAAAATTAAAATAAATTTACTGCAACGTTTAAAATTGGCTATTCAGTAAGTAAATAAGAAAATAAGCAAAAAAAACTAAAGGCCCGCATATCTTTAAGGGCTGAAAAAATTAATTTATGTGGTCCTCCCACCAAATATGAAACAAACCCTTTTGGTGGTTTTCAGTTCAACAATCTTATATGCCACCTTATTATTTACATTCTTCGTTGTAGAAAATTCAAGGTCCCAACTTCTTTTGGACTCCACCACAAGTAAGCATAGAAAATAAACTAAGACATCTGGATCATATCTACTTTCTTAGCTTTAAGTTGGACAACTACTTTAAGGTTTAAACTGGGTTTGGATTAAGAAATCATAAAGGAAGGGTCACTTCCATACGTGATCATGCAGTGCTCAACTTGTAAAAGAATACGTGGGAAAGTAAAACCCCTTAAAGCTTGCCATATGAAATATATATTGCCTTTATTATAATTTTGTTTCTAAGTATTTCAATTCTCGGGTAGCTGTTTGTCAAGTACCATATGCCTTTAATGAAAAGCAAAACATTCAAGGACTCTAACATAGATATATGAGCACAGCTTTTGTTTGTGTACTATAACAAATGTTTCCTTAAACATGCAAAGCATAGGTAGTCGTCATTTTATTTAATCTGGACATGTGCTTAAGCTGGACATGAAAGGCAAATCTTTCACGGGTTCTTGTTTGTCCATATATATATGTGTGTGCGTGTGTGCGTGTGTGCGTGTGTGTGTCTTTCCTTCAATACAACAAACTTGCTGACACTTGATACAACGGCAAAAATTATTTGGAGGATTAGTAAAAAAAAAAAAGCAAAATTTATTTGGAGGGAATGGAGAGACTGTCATGTATTGTTTGAATGCAACAGTGAACATAGAGAATGAGAACGAAAGCACAAATTATGCCATAAGAGGGAATGGAAGCAAGTCTACTAAAGAGAGAGGTTAAAGTGTAATTAGCGGGGTTAACTTTCAAGATATTAGCATATGGTTATAGCATATATCAGCATATGGTTCAAGCAAATGGTGCAATCAACAGGGTCATCTTTCAAGAATATATGATTATTGTAGGAGCTGTATTGTCACACGCAAATGTTAAAGTGCGGAGAGACAAGAGAAAAGCGACAATAAGGTATTGGTTCAAGTTGATTTCATTTGTATGACTCTTTTGACTTGCAACAGGTTATAAATAATTACAGAAGCATGGACTTTGTATATGCATAAGGATGACTGCTTAGTTAACTTTACAACAGGGAAGACCAGGCTATCCATAAACATGTAAGCAGAATTAACTTCAATGAGACAACATTTAGATAAAAGGATGAACAGGACCTCCCTTTTCTGAGTACACAATCGATCACAGCATCCAAAAAGGTGAAGCACAACATTTGTGGAAGCATAACCTATTAGCCATGGAAAACTGAGAAAAGTAACCATAGGTCAAATGCTTGCATGCACGTAAATAGAGGAATAGATTAAATTGGAAAAAAAAACATTCTTAAACAGAAGAACCGAGGGATTCATTAAGGAGGGAGGACAGTGAATCCATTCAGAAAGTGTAGCATGGGAACTAACATGGTTTAGGAACTTCCTACAGCTAACAAAGTCATCAGGGTTTAAATAAAAGGCTTTAGATAGAAGAATGTAATAGAGTCAACGGCACCTTTATATTGGTAGGCATATACTTTTTTTTCACCAAATAATTGGTAGGCATATACAGGACATGCAATTGGTAGGCATATATATTCCCTTACTGGCAAAATTTATGTTGTGTAAGTTAGTAAATGCCTCACATGTTAATATCATTTAATTCGTATCACAAGGGACTACTATGGCATTAATAGATGTGAATTCCATTTTCATACATAGAGGCCTCAGTGTGCAGGAAAGTAAGGCAGAGATTAATAAACAGGAGAAAGGGAATATATATATATTTATATATTCTAATCAGCTTTTATGATTCTCAGAGCTTGTGTTTTTGTTTTTGTGATTCTATGGTATGATGCTAGCAACTTTAATTTATTCACCTCCACGCCATGCAACTTTATACACAATCATTAAGCTTCATCCATACCCTCAGCAGTAGTATTTCCTTCTTTAACCATTTTATCTTACAAATCAATTAAAATCCATGTAATATATATATATATAATCGTGTGTGTGTGTGTGTATACATATGATTTTCAACTTATTCTTGAGACCTTTGTATCTTCATATTTATGAATGATAAGAAGAAAATGCATTTTGTATGACTTTGTTTTATGGGTTCACTGATAGAGGGTTAAGGGAGGATCAAAGGCATTCAAAAAATAACTTAGGAGGAGAAAACACTGGTTAAGAGGAAGAAGCAAAGGTGAGCCTTGGTTTGAATTTGAACCATAATCTTCCTTCAATTAGTAAGAAAGCATCATACCTCGACTTCAAGAACAGGCCCATCACTGAATCAAAGCTCTTTTTCCTTTTTTGAATAATGTTTTCTACTATTAATATCTTATTTTTCCTCTTTCTTCCACTATCTAAGAAAAGTTTCTGCCTTTGATGAAAACATTTATTATTGCTCTTATGATCCTGCTATAACCAAGGCGCATCTTTACAAAAGAACATCACTATCTCAGAAAATCAAAAAGAAGATAGGGGTTTCCATATTCATGAAAGATTTTTTAATAAATGTTTGACATGAATCATGAGAGAGAGAAAAATAATCGATAAAAGAAAGGATGAGACTGAGAGAAGCCTAAGACAACACAATAAAACTAATCCAAAAATCTTTTCTGCATTCATCAAGAGCGAAATAGTCTAAATATAGTTGAACAGTGGTCATGCCAATGGTAATTAAAATAATTTAATTTAATTTATATATGCAAAAAATATTCATCTACATATATAAGTAATATTTAAATAAATGGAAAGAGTAATATTTATGTGTAAACCATTGAATAAAAAAAGTGAAATAAATTTGAATTTTCTTATCGTTAGTACTTAGTAAAGCTATTGGACGAAATCACGAAAAGAAAAGGCACACATATGACGAAAGTTATTTTTTAAACAACCAAAATTATTGGAGTGGGCATACATTTGAGGGAATATAATACGACTCCTTATTTGGAATGCCTACTTTACTAACGGGTGCTCTGAGATTGGGTTGTTTGAGCAAAGATGAGATGAAAAATATCCTTAATCACATTTCCTTCGGTATATGTAGTATCTGAGTACAAATTTTCATCGAGATAAATGTGCATTTCTTTTTATCGTTAGTAAAGCACCTAATTGAATTCAATAAAATATAGTTAGTGAAGCCACATATGACGAAAAACTATTTTTTAATTCAAACTGACATCATTTTTTGCTCTAACAAAATGATAAAAAAAGAATATAAAAATCCAATCAGGTCAACAAGGGCACTAATTCACTTCATTCGCACTTCTTTCTTTACAAGATCTGAGCCCACTATGTTATCTCCCACCTAGAAACCCTAGGTGTAACTAAGAAGCGCCCCGTTTGGTCAAAGAAGCAGAGGTTCTGCGATTCAGCGAGAATCGTGCTGCAACTAAGAAGACGTGCTATTTGGACAGAAGAAACAGAGGCTTGACGAGCCGTTTGGATAGAAGAAACAGAAGCTCGACGCCCCATTTGATCAGAAGAACCAGCGGCTCTCTCCACGAAATCTTCACTGCGCCATTTGATCAACGATTATCGTGAACACAGCTTCTCTCCATGAAATCCTCATCACGCCGTTTGATCACAATTTCTCTCTCCACAACGTAAAAAATTACATTAAAAAATTATTGATTTATTTAATGTTCACCATTCTTGTTAATCAATGTATAACTTTTGTCACCTTAAGTGTATAACTAACTTGATACGAAGAGTGATGCCAAAAAAAAAACTTGATTCGAAGAGAATATATATAATTATGGCGTGTTATTTAAGGTGGAGCTCAAAAATCCTCCAATTTTTCTTTACCTGAAAAAAATCCTCCAATTGAAGATAAGGATGTTTATTGGCGAGAGAAATATATAATAAAACAAAAATAAAAAAAATATTTTTGGCTAAAATACACAAAGGGTCAATATAATTTTTGGGCCTTTAAGTTTGTCCTTATTTTAGCTTTTGTCCTCCAAGTTTCAAACCATAAGTGTTGTCCCTCAAGTTTTATTTCCTTTAAATCATTGGTCGCTCTAACTCAATAAAGACATGGACCATTTTGCCCTTATAAAGACCAAAACCTATGGTTTCAAATTGAGGGACCAAAACCAAAATGGAGAAAAATTTGACGGACTAAAGATGATATTAACGCAGACACAAAAATACCCCAAACATTGTTTCAGTTGCGTATAACATCCATAACCTTTAAAAGTTTAAGTGTTTCATATTTTAATGGTCAACTCACTGTTCTTAAAAATACCATTTGTTTGGTATAAGGGATTTGGATGGATGGGGAGGGGAGGGAAATTTTTGAGTTAGATTTAAGAGAATTGAAGAAGTGGGATTACTAAATTTTAATACACAAATTATGTATGATAAAAGAGTAAGAAAAATGAATTAAAAACGGTTAACCCCACTTCTCTCAATTTTTTCTAATCCAACTCAAAAGAATTTTCCCTCTATCCACTTTCCTCCCCTCCCCTCATACCAAACAAACCTTACAATTAACGGATTTTGGCATGCCAAAATTCATATTTTTAGAAGAGGGATACTAATAAAAGACTATATATGTAGATATATTGCCAACAGGTATAACACCGTCATATGCATGATTGATAATGTAGAAAAGAGTTAAAAGGAGTTTCACACTTCCACTCCATCTTGTCTTCCTTGCTCTTTTCTTGGTCGGCCACTACTGAAACATGGGCCAACGTTGTTCAATTATTAATGCTGCGGTGACCACACAATTCAGGAATATACTCACTCTAGTCTTATTTATAATAACTTTCTCTTTCTTAGACTTATTCTTAATATAAGAAACTTTTTTGTATCTCAAAATTTAAGCTGTTTTTTTCCTTTTTCACTCATATCAAATACATATCTTTATATTAATTAACCATTAATTCTCTTTCATTTAATCATTCATTATTCATTTTCTCTCATATTTTTTTCCATTCTCTCTCATATACTCTCTTTAATATAAATAGGGGCATATTTAGAAAACATATTACATTTTTAACATATTTATTGTTTTTAATTAATTTTAACCTACAGTACGTTTTGCACAATCAGCGTTGTTGTTGCCTATAAAAATGACCGAAGGGAGAGAGTGTGTGTGTGAGAGTTGTAAGGCCATATGATATGCTCAACCAGGAGGGATCGGATCGATGGAGGACGTGAAGAAGGTTGCAAGAAGCGCCACCTGTGCAAAGGTCACAGAAGAGGAAAGGATGAAGATGGAGAGTGAGTTCAAATCAATGGACAAAAGTGGAGATGGCAAAATCGGCCTTCATGAGTTCACAAAATTCACTCCTAGTTTCTTCAGCCTTCTTGATCAAAACGTGTCCTAAGTTCAGGGAAGTGTGGAATCTTCCCTCCTGTCGCCTTCAATTCGGCATAGCAAACAGGTCCAAAGTTTTTATCCACGCTTCAACGCATGCTTTTAGCTGCTCGTCAACAGGTACATGCATCCACATTTACAAAATAGAAAATACAATAATTTTTGGTATTATTTGATTTTTTTTTTCCTTTTTGTAATTAGCAACCATTATATATATCATTGTTTTTGTCTATTTTTAAAACAAGGCAAGGCCTTCCCAATCCCGTCGATCCAGTCCAAGTTGTACACCGGAGGTGCGTTTTTTGATGCTTTAGAATTTTGATTGCTCACATGCATACACACGCACACACATTTTACATATACATAGGCATGGGCGCATATATATATATATATATATATGTTTGTGTTTTCTGAATTTTAATTTATATTATCACTAGTCTTAAATATAAAAGCTAATTAACTAATTTGAGTAGATTAAAGATGTTGGTTAAATTAGTTAATTTAATATATTTTTTTAAAACATCTCAATCATCTTTCTTAATTTTCTCTTCCTCTCCTACTTAATCATTAATGTTGAGGAAATATAAATAGAGTTAGTTAATAGCAATTTGTCTACGAAAATTTTTTGACAGAATTTTTTTAAATGGAAAATTCTGATGGAATTTTCGATGGAAATTTTAATCGCAATTTGCCATGGAAATTTTAATCGCAATTTGCCATGGAAACTTCCATTGAAAAAATTAAAATTTATTAATTTTTTTAAAAAATAATATTTATAAAATTAAAATATGAATTATTAAATAATTCTATTTAACCTTAATTATTAAAATTATATTATTATTTATTAATATATATGTTATTAATATATATTTATAATTTTATTTTAAAAATAATATTTATAATTTTAATTATTATTTATTAAGTAATTTTAATTAAAAAATTATTTAATTTAAATGTATAAATATTTTTTTCGTTTTTATTACATTTTTCATTATTTTTAATAATATTATATTTAATTAATAATTAATTATATGTATATAATTAATTAATTGTATGTATGTATGTTTATATATATATGATAATATTATATACATAATAATATGTAATAATATGAAACAGGTTCATTTCGGCGCAACTGGCAAAGATTTGTGAGTGAAGGCGTCGACAACCTGAGGTCTCGGGTTCGAACTAGAGGAGAGGCACTTGGAGGAATTATGAGGTGCCGACACGTGGCAGCCAGGACAGAGGACATGTGGCATTCTAAGTAGCAAACACGTGGCATTTGTAAATAAAAAAAATTTAAATTTTTTTTTTAAAAATAAATAATTTTCAATTTTTTTTAAATTGCAATGGAATGGATTCCATCGGAAATTTCCATCGGAATTGGTTTCCGTCGCAATTTCCGACGGAACGGATTCCGACGAAAATTCCGTCAGAAATTTGTTTGAGACACACCTATTACCAATGGAACGGATTCCGTCGAAATTCCTTTGGAAATTGGCTGTTTTTTTGTAGTGATAGACACACACATTATGCATGGTTAATAATCTCTATGACAAGGTAAATGACAATTGATGAAGACAGAAAAATATTACGTGGTCCAACGATAATGACTAACACATATATATCCCAACATTGTTTTGTAACCCCCAACAACTGTGATAATATGATGAGTTACTCGTCAGAAGCAGAAGTTCCAAGGGTTTGCGCTTTAAGGACAAGAGCCATTATCTTGAATGGTATAGTGGAAAGAAGAAATAGGACCTTGCTAAACATTGTTAGGAGCATAATGAGTAGCTCCAAACTTCCAACATCCTTGTGGAAGGAGGCACTCAAGATAGTTGTGTACATAATATACAAGGTTCTAACAAAGGCAGTGCCAAAAACACCCTTTAAAATCTGGAAATGATGAAAACTTAGTTTAAGACACTTAGGGTATGGGACTGTCTTGCGGAAGAAATAGTATACAATCCACAAGAAAAGAAGTTAATCCTAAAACCATTCGAGCTTAATTTGTCGGCTATTCGAATATGACAAAAGGCTATAGGTTCTATGGTCCTCCACCTTTTGCATGTTTTGTAGAATCTAGGAATGTTGTCCTTTCTTGAGACTGACATGAACAGTAGAAGTGATCAAACAAATGATAATCATATGGAAGTAACCCCTGATTTACATAATGAAGGATTTGTTCATATTTATCCACCTTCCACACATAAAGGATGAAGACAAGTTGTAGTGAAGGATGTCCCGGATGAACAACTTGAACCAACTCAAGAGGTTGAATTAAGAAGATCACCTATAGAAAGAACACCAGCATTACCTAGTGACTAAATGGTGTACTTTGTTGAGACTAACTGTGAGATTAGCATAGAAAATGATCCATTAATGTTTACTCAGGCTGTTAAGAGTGAGAACTCTAAGTTGTGCAATGATGCTATGACTGCTAAAACGAATTCCATGGCAAACAATGGTGTATGGAATCTCATGGAGTTACTAAGTAGGTCTAAGGCTATTGGCTATATATGGATTTACAAAACCAAGAGAGACTAACAAGGTAACATCGATCGATACAAGATTAGGTTGGTTGCCAAGGGCTTCACATAAGTGGAAGGGGTCAACTACAGGGAAACCTTTTCCCTTGTATCAATGAAAGATTCTTTCCACAATCATGGCATTGGTTGCTCATTTTGATCTAGAGTTACACCAAATGGATGTCAAGACTACTTTCCTCAATAGGGTTCTTGAGGAAGAAGTCTACATGAAGCAGTCTGAGGGATTCATTGCAAAGGATAAGGAATATCTGGTATGCAAGTTAAAGAAATTGATCTAGAGGTTGAAGAAAGCCTCATGACAGTGGTATTTGAAGTTCCATGAAGTGATCACATCATTTGGTTTCGATGAGAACATCATGGATGAATGCATATACCACAAGGTTAGTATGAGCAAGATCATATTTCTAGTTTTGTATGTTGATGACATATTACTTGCAACCAATGATCTAGGACTATTAAGTGAAGTAAAACAGTTCTTGTGCAAGAACTTTGATATAAAGGATATGGGTGAGGCATCCTATGTCATTTGCATCAAGATCCACAAGGATAGAGCTCAAGGCATTTTAGGCTTATCTCAACGAACCTATATCAACAAAGTTCTTAAATGATTCAGGATGTAGAATTGCTTAGCTAACATAGCTCCTCTTGAGAAAGGGGACAAGTTTAGTCTAAATCAATGTCCTAAGAGTGAGCTTCAAAGAAAGCAAATGGAAAGGGTCCCATAGGCATCAGTAGTGGAAAACTTGATGTATGCACAGGTCTACCAAGACCTAACATAGCTTTTGCTATGGCATGTTAGGAAGGTACTAAAGCGATCCAAGGGAAGCAAATTAGACAGCTACAAAAAAGGAGTTTAGATACCTATAAGATACTAATAAGTACTACATGCTCACATACAGAAAAATAGATGACCTAGATGTGGTTGGTTACTCAGACTTTGATCCAGGAGGATGTCTGGACACAAACAAGTCTACTACAGATTACATCTTCCTACTAGAAGTAGAGCTATATCATGGAAAAGTACACAAACACTTAAAGCTCCCTCTACTTCACTACTACAAATTAGACTTTTGACGTCCCTAAAGGACGTCCCTTTTTAAGTTAGGGACGTCCAAAGTTCAATATTTGGTGGGAGGATATAGCACTGGATGAATTTGACCCAAAAAAAAAATTCCAACACTTTAGACGTCCCCAGTTTCTCTGGGGACGTCTAAAGCCCACTTTTTCTCTAGGGACGTCTAAAGTTGGCTTTACACGTCCCCAGAGAGACTGGGGACGCCTAAAGTTGGCTTTACACGTCCCCATTTTGACTGGGGACGTAGAATCATGCAGAAACATCACTTTATTCACTGTACATGGCAGCTTTACCTTGTGTGCCAAAGCCATACCCGTGAGTGTCTCCAGATTTCCATTTCCCCTGCTGCATTTGTTTTCTCTCTTCTCCCAAACCCGTGAGCTGCATTTCATATCTCCTTCACTGAACAAGTGCCAAAGCCATACCCGTGAGTGTCTCCAGATTTCCACTTCCCCTGCTGTGTTCGTTTTCTCTCTTCTCCCAAACCAGTGAGCTGAGTTTCATAACTCATTCACTGAGCAAAGGCGCACCTCCCCTCCCCTGCATTTGTCTTCCCTCTTCTCCCATTCCTGTGGCTGTGTGGGTCTTCCTATTTGCTGCTGCTGCTGCTGAGGGTTCTCAGAATTATTCAGGTGCGTTTCGGGTTTCCTAAAATCATGTGCATATGAGACGTGAGTTGGATTATTATGTGAAGCAATTAAGAATTTACATTCTCCGTTTCTAGATTGTTGCTGCAATTGGATTTTGCGTTTCTGGATTGTTGGTGTGTGCACTTGGTTCTGCGTTTCTGGATTGTTGGTGTGTGCACTTGGTTCTGCGTTTCTGGGTTATATTGTTGCTGCATGCACTTGGATTCTGCACTTGGTTTTTGAGAAAATCAGGTGCGTGGGTTTTATGTAATGTAAATAATTATTTTGGGGAACAGATGTTGATGTTGTTAACAATGTTAGAATTGAATTAATGTTAGATTAATATGTCAAACGTTATGTATGTTGGGGTTATTTATCATATTTGGTTAGACTTTTAAGAATCACTTGTGATCCAACGTAACTGAACCCTTACAAAACCCTTACAAAATTGTTAAATTGTGTTTTTTTTTAAGTTTTAAAAATTTATAACTAATACTATTAAGTTTGCATAACTTGTCTTTTTTGCTTTTATACATATAGAGAAATTTTTTTGCAAACTTTTGAACAAAAAAATTGCGTTTTGGAAGTTTGGATTTTGATTTATGAATATTCTAAAAGTTGTTTGATTTGATATTGAAAGAATTGAGTTTGATTAGGATTTGGTTCTATCTTCTTAGAGTGTTAGTAGGTAGGCATAGAATTTGGCTTTGATAATTAACTTTAGGAAGCCAAAGACTAGTGAGGAATTGAGGCTAAATTTTTATTTCTTTTAAGAAAGGGTATATTTATTGCAATTTCATCTCTAGAACTTATAGTCTTGAATCTCTTTTAAAATTTAAAACTCCTTTTGAATGATCAAAAATAATTTAGGCATTTAATTTTATAGCTAGTTTGGCCAAATGTCCATTCCTATCTCATGAATCCTTTGTTTCAACCATTTGAGCCTAAAATTTCATTAAAGAAAAATTGCATTGATTAATTAGCCATTTGTTTGAGTTATTGCAATTTCCCCTATCTTCTCATTCATTTATTGTTTTATTAAGTGTAAGTGATATAAGAAAGAAAGACAGTGAAGGGATTGATGAATAAGAGAAACAATGCTATGTGAATTTTTTTAAATAGTGAAAAGAAAAGAGAAATTGAAATAGAAAATAGAAAAAGGATATAACAATAAAGAGAAAAAACAAAGAAAGAGAGACTAAGAGAATGTTATCATTGAGTTAAGGTCATTATTTTCATGTTTTTCATTGAAATTCTTGGCACTAATTAAAGTATTCATCCTTTTGTTTGGGTTAGAAGAATTAATGTTAGCTTCCTGCTTTTTACTCTTGTTTTAGTGTTATGAATTTTTATTTTACTCTTCTTAATTAGTTTAGTTTTGTTTAAATTAAGCTGAGATGGTTTGTTATTTTGATTTTGGGATGTCTAACTTTTAAGGGGAAATGCTGCCAAAATTTTGGAAAACAAAATAGTAAAAGGCAATTCCCAGTGTTGACAATTATTCTAAACTTGAGTGTGAATGGCATAGATGGTAATAGAATGGATCATAGTTGAATGAATGCTTTGAGAACAAGTGAAGAATATGAGAATGGGGTTGAAGAGTTTATTGAATTTGCTAGAAGGAACGTTCCAGCCAAAAATGGGAAGTATTTTTGTCCTTGTGTCAATTGTTTAAATGAGAGAAAACGGGATGTTGAAGTTATAAGGGATCACCTACTTTGTGATGGAATAAATCTTCGATACACAAGGTGTATATGGCATGGTGAGGAAGTAACTGATTGTCCGTCACACAAGAAGGAATCTGTGGATGTCATAGATGAAGATAGAATGGAGAGAATGATTCACGATGTTGAGGTAGAATCCTTTGCGTAGTCGCATGAATATGACAGCTTGCGGAGTGATGCAGAGAGACCGTTGTACCCTGGGAGTAAGTACACACGACTGACAAGAACATTACATTTGGTTAACTTAAAAGCAACTTGTGGGTGGACCGATAGTAGTTTCACATTGCTGCTTGAATTGTTGTGTGATATGTTTCCAGATGATAATGTACTTCCAAATCATATGTATGAGGCCAAGAAAATCCTATCCACAATGGGTATGGAGTATAAAAAGATACACGCTTGCCCTAATGACTGCGTACTATACAGAAAGGAGTATGAAGGTCTGAGTGAGTGCCCTAAGTGTCGAACTGCACGATATAAAGTGAATAAAAATGGTGGTTGTGGCGATGTGACAACTAAAAGGCAACCTGTAAAGGTTTTGTGGTATCTTCCAATAATACAGCGCTTTAAGCATTTGTTTGGCACTACAAAAAAAGCGAAGAAGTTGAGATGGCATTCGGATGATAGAATATCCGACAGAAAATATCTTCGGCACCCAGCTGACTCTCCACAGTGGAAGAAAATAGATGAAATGTTCCCTGAATTTGGCAGCGAGCCGAGAAACCTTCGGCTTGGCCTTTGTACAGATGGCATCAATCCGTATGGAACTCTTAATAGCACACACAGTGCGTGGCCAGTACTCCTTGTAATATACA
Organism: Inga oerstediana; assembly: GCA_963210345.1. Classification (NCBI taxonomy): domain Eukaryota; kingdom Viridiplantae; phylum Streptophyta; class Magnoliopsida; order Fabales; family Fabaceae; genus Inga; species Inga oerstediana. Next base: position 65,258,351 of record OY723401.1, read on the forward strand.
ACTTGCCTCCCTGGCTTTGTATGAAACGCAAGTATGTGATACTTTCTATGATGATTTCTGGACCAAAACAGCCAGGAAACGATATCGATGTCTACCTGGCGCCTTTGATTGAGGACTTGAAGAAGTTGTGTGAGGAAGGCATAGATGTGTTTAATGCATATAAGAAGTCCTTCAAGCTACGTGCAATGATTTTCACCACGATAAATGACTTCCCTGCGTACGGGAACCTCTCAGGGTACAGTGTGAAGGGGCATAAAGCATGTCCGATCTGTGAAGCAGACACTCACTTCCACCAACTTAAACATGGAAGAAAAACGGTCTACCTAGGTCATAGGAGGTTCCTTCTTAGGTTCCACCCGTATCGTAGGTTAAGAAAGCGTTTTAACGGCTTACCGGAGTATGGAATGGCTCCAAAGGCATTAACCGGAGAGGAAGTTTACAGTCGGGTTGAACGTATCAATGTCTTACTCGCTAGATTGATTTGCATATGCCTACAGGGATTGTGGGCCAGGAAACAGAGTATCACTTCATAATTGATAAACAAGATATTAAACAGTTCATGAAGTTCAAGGAGCTAGATGTTGGATGGGGCAAATTTGCAATCCTGTAAGTTTTTTATTTCCTATTTTTTCCTTCATTTAGTTAAGTTGATTTTAACTAGCTAATACATTCATCATTTTAATTCTATTATAGCTCCTTCCGTCGTATATGCATTGAGTCTCAGAGAGTTGAGTTTTATGGATGATCCTTGTCTCCTGCACATACGACAAGGATTGGGAATACATTGAAAAGAAGGACGAACTATGTGGGCTTCACATTGGCAAATGACGACTATCGTTGTTATCTAGCACCGATTGTTCAAGGGTACACATTTTAAATTTGTGTATTGGAGATTTTTAATAAATAATTGCCTTGTCATCTAACTTCTTTTTAATCTGTATATGTTGTGATAGTTATCACTAGAGTTTGTGTGTTGTTTGTCCTCGGTCCCACGTTGTTTACTGGTTTGATTCTTTAAATAGAAGACCAGACAAAGAAACTAAAAGCGTCTTTAACACGTAAGTTATTTTTTTGTATTTCATTGGTTCTTGATTCTTGACTTAATGAATTATTCTAATTTATGTTGATTTTCATTTTAATGATAGGGCATGCACGACGTATCGAGCGCTTGGCGGGCCACGCGAACGTAGAGGTGGCAAAGATCCGAGATGGTTGTTTCCAAAGGTACGTAGTTTCAAATCAAGTTCTTTTGATTAATGGTCGTTTTAGATATGCTATTATTGATTTTAACCATTTGCTTTTGATTTATAGTGCCCTCAACAACCTGGCGGCTGGGAATGTGGATATTATGTCTTGCTTTATATGTTTAACATCATTCAGAGTGGCGTTACGACAGATTTTGAACAAGTAATCGCTTCTTCATTCTCAGAGGATAATATTCTTGGTGTTGTGATTCATCTAAGCTTTTTTTCTAATTTATAGATTTTTGACAATGAAGATGCCTACTCATATGAAGACTTAAATATGATCAGAGACTTTTTGGCTGGACATCTTCTTCAACGTATACCAGAAGAGTAAAGTCTTTAGTAGTTTGTGTAGGACATACTTTTGTGGGAGTACATATAATTAGCGTTATTGTTGTTGGATATGGATTGGATTTTTAGTCTTGGTTATTGTACAAACTGGGGACTTGGATATAGATTGTTGTGTAGTTTGTGTGGTTTGAAAGTTTGTGTGGCATGTAGTAGACTTGGATATAGATTGTTGTGTAGTTTGTGTGGCATGTAGTAGCCTTAGGTTGATCACTGTGTTTGTTGTTGTTTCTATTCTACTGAACTGGTGTTGTTTTATTCTGTTGTTGGAATCATATTTCTGCAGTTTACATTTCCAGACAGTGCAATATATAAAAAAGTCCTTTTAAAAAAAAACTTTCAACATCCTTAATAAAAAAAGGGACGTGGATAGTACTGCTGGCGACACTTTAGACGTCCCCAGTTGGAACTGGGGACGTCTAAAGTGGGACCTTAGACGTCCCCAGAAGAATTGGGGACGTCTAAGGTCCACCTTAGACATCCCCAACTCTTTTGGGGACGTCAAAGGTGGACCTTAGACGTCCCCAATTCTTCTGAGGATGTCTAAGGTGGGACCTTAGACGTCCCCAGTTGTCCACCTTAGACGTCCTCAGTTGCAACTGGGGACTTCTAAGGTCCCACTTTAGACGTCCCCAGTGGGAACTGGGGACGTCTAAAGTCTGCCTACCTCGTCCCTAGTTTTAAAAACGTTAATGACGTTTTTTTCTACGACCCTCACATAGACGTCCCTCTGTTTTCAGACGTTAAAAGGCCAAAAAAAAGGGACGTTAAAACCCTTTTTCGTAGTAGTTCTTGTCATGCTCAGTACATAGTATGTTTTGAGGCAAGTTCACAAGTAATCTGAATAAAAAATTTCATTGCTGGGCTTAAGATCGTGGATTCAATCTCTAGGCCAAACAAGATGTACTGTGATAACACAGCCGCAGTGGCCATTGCAAATAACAAAACGGGTGGAAGTTGAAGCCGATGGGTTGGACTGAAATTCCAAAGTTTAACAAAGAGAATTGTAGATAGTGAAATTTCAGTTGATCATATCAATAAAAAGGACATGATAGCTAATCCTTTGACTAAGGAATGGAAACCGAATGCATTTGTGTTACACATCCCTCAGATGGGGGTGTGACCTTCATTCACATAGAAGAGGTAGCAATGAAATTAATTATGTGGTTTATTATCTCTATCATTATTTGTATACATTCTATTGATGAGAATAATAAACACTGAGTTTGGAACCGAACCGAATAAACATAGGCATTTATTCATAAAGTTATACCCATTAAGTAAGAGTGTTGCATGTAATACATAGAAGATAATATTCAACCCAAGAGGACTTATCACCATGATTCTTATAGCATAGCCTTAATTTAATCTGGACAGGGCAACTGACATATAGATACAAGTCAAGTAGGAGAATGTGACATTTTAATTTATTATAATATCTTTATTAGTTATTATTAATTACATTATTAATTAAAATATCCTTAGTGTGGCGCATAAGTCATATCTTGGGCCAACTTCAAGATTAGGGTAATCAACTGACTGGTTATTTATGCATTATTTCTTATGGTGAAATTAGACAATTAAGTTTTACATCCGTCTAAATCATAGATTTAGAAAACCTAGCTGCTCCCTGAAGTTCCCTAATTGGCAATGGCTTTCATATCAGTTGCCATTGTTGTGCCATGCAATCAATCAAAAGTGTGACCTGACAATTTATCTTCTGACATCGTCTGTTTTGTAGTATTCTTTATGAACACGTTCGCAATCAAAGATAAGATATGGCAAGAGGTACCTCCAGAGAAGTTTTCTGCTATATCTGTAGAATACTTTATGCTATATTTGAGGTATAATTTATGGTACGGCATGAATTATTCTAACATTATTCCTATTTAAAATATATATATATATAGGGGCTAGTTCATGGTCATATGTACGACGTTTAGGTGTGGGTTAAGCATTTGGACAATATGGATCATATGAATAACCCCATTCATGTGATGCCTGCGTGTAGAGACGACCACAACTGGTCTAAATTTAAAAAGCAAGACTTTTTAGACCAAACATTACTAGAACTGGTCTAAATTTTCTTTCTTTTTTTTAAAAAAAAAATTAATTTCGTCTATTATCCCCCCTTCATCACATGAATTCACAAACTCCTAATGTGAAAGAGAACATGAACTCAAAAACTCAAACAAGATAGCAATATCCTATACCTCTGGTGGATTCCCCAACATTCCTGATCTATCGTCCTTATCCTACACCTCCAGTGGATTCCCCAACATTCCTGATCTATCGTCCTTTCTTGAAAAATATTAAATTGAACGAGTGAGATTGACATTTCAGTACTAAGGTGCTATTATCCTTAATTTGGTCCTTCCTTGCCTTTTTCATTATTCTTCAGCCACAATCCTTCTCATCATTGCCTGTCATTTTGCTATTTCTGCAAATATTGTGTCTTTTCTTCCTAAATGCACTGCACATATAATCCATAAACAAACATAATATCATGTAATTTTTTTTAATGAAAATATCAATATCAATAAACCCAAAAAAAAAAAAAAACTAGAAGCAGTCTGATCCAGTCATACGTAGAGGAAAAGACTACTACATAAACACTCACAAGGGATAACAACTGAATAAGTGAATATTACAATAAAATGCAAGACAAAGGTCAAAGGGTAATATCATGTAGTTAAGAGAAGGAACACTCAGAGAAATTATAAAAGTGATTAAATCAGTCGGCTTAGCAATTAATTCACAATATATTATATTGATAAAAAATATTACCGGGCCTTAAAGACTCCAAGTGCCTTTGGGATAATGAATGTACAAGTTATGAAAAAAAGATATTAGTATAACTAACAACTTGTTAGTTGAGATGGTAAGCGGTCACACCCTTGTAATGAGGAGAATAAAAGTTTGAATCCCAGGAAACGCACCTATTAGGAGGGCTTTAACGTTAACAATCCCAGCTCGACAGAAATTAGGATCAAGTCCAAAGTGACTTGGGGATACTCTGGGTCCATAAGAAATGATACTCCCTCTGGTCATTAATATAAGACATATTTACCTAATTTGATTTGATTAAGGAAGTTGGTTAAGTTTGTTAATATAAAATATATTTTCTAAAACACTCAGGTCATCTTTCTTAATTCTATCATTCCCTCTCCTTCTTGATTATTGTTGAGAGCACATCAATAGGGGTAAATTAGGAAAAGATTGACAAATATGAGAATTATGTCTTATATTTAGGACCAAGATCAACTCTCCAAATATGTCTTATATTAAGGATAGGAGGGAGTATTAGTATAAAATATAAAATTCATGTAAGTTGTGTTATTTATAAATCATTAGTAGCGCATATACTTTATATAAGAAAAACACAGACGATTTCTAATAATCCTTCACACTAAGATTTTGCAAACTATCATGGGAATTCAGTGGTTATATATTTGTCCTGCTTAGTAAAAAAAAGTAAAAATATGTTAAAGCAATGACATTATCTAGACTTTGGGCATGAAGAAAAGAGAATTGTCTGAGATTGAGAGAATTAATACTTGGATGTAATATCTCGAAATTTATTAAAAGGTTAAATTTTTTTTAAAAAAAAAATTTGAATGGTGTTAGAGATTAATCTTGGGAATTAAAGGCCTATTTTCTAGAAAATTTGAGGAACAATAGTTAATGGCCATAATCTAGCTTGGGAGTTTCTGATAAATTATTTTAAGGCTTTATGAAGTTAATTAATAAGTCAAATTATGGAACCTACAAAATTTAAGGAATCTTAAATTAGACAAAGGGAAAAATTAGGGCCTACTGTGTGTAATTAATAAGATAAAAATATACCTATGTATATATTAAAACACACACACCACACTTGGCATTTTTTAAGAGCACATCAACAGCCCCACCTTGGATATAATTTGCTTCCATCATTAGAAAATGCATGGTCCATTCACAAACACACACTTACACCTTCACGTAGACAAAAACTCAACACCCCACCTCACTTTTATTCAGCTCACATGACTGACACCCGCACATACTCAGCCACTTAATTAAACACTCCCTCACTCTCTCATCTCACTCAAGTCAGCCAGCATTAGAGAGAGAGAGAGTTGAGTGAAGTAAGATGGGAGGTGAGTGAGAGCTGAATTTCTCGCCGGAAATAAGGTACAAGGAAGGTTGGATTGCCACAAGTAACCACATATTCTGGTATAGGTGAGTCTTCTCTATCACTTCCCGTTGTTATTTCATTTGTTTGGGTTGTTCATGAGAATGTATGGCTGCTGGAAGTGGTGTGATTCTGAAAATAAGTTGTTGTCACCAAATAGGTTTGAATCTAGTGGTTGTGAGTCAATTTTGGAGAAAATTTCGGGGTCGTTTGGTTCTGAAAATGTGTCACCAAACACAAGGAATATGTGTAGGACTATGTAGAGTCAAAATATTTGAGATTAGAGTGCAAATCCATGGCTACATGTTGATTTTTCATCACCCTGCTCTGTTCATCGGAAAACAGAGTTTCTGATAGAAAGTTACATAAGCTTAAACAGATGTTATAAGTGGAGTTTTTTTCTGGTTCTTTTTTATATGGGGATTTTAGGATGTGTAGTAGGTGATGAAATCAAGAAGAGTACAATTTGGAATGAAAATGAATGAATTCTTGATTTTTAAACTCAGAATGTCAAAACTAACATTTTTGAAAGCCAGTCAGTTTCGTGTTGAGTTTTGACAAGACAAAACTTATCCAATATTTGCGAAATTTTACATGGAAATAGAGTACCTTCATAGCTTTAAAATGATTCCTAGAATGCATCAATTGGATACCTAGAGAGAAAGTTATGATTTTTGAAAGATAGATCTAGAAACAGGGAAAATTCTAGAATTTCAAGTTTTGACAATGGAAAAAGGGACGAATTTTATAAGGTTAATATGATTGTTTGTCCCTGTGATTATTTTCCCCTTAGAGTAGACACTTTTATCTTTCCATTGAATATTAGAACTTAAAAATTGGACGTGTAACTTGTAAGTTATGAATTTTTAAAGTTTAGCTCTATTTCTGGAACCAATTATGGAGTAATTAAGGTTTGATGAATTTCTGGATATTGTGTGGCTGCATTTTCTAGTTATTTGAAATTAAACTTAAATAGGTTTATAATGTGATTGGATTCATTCAATTTGGAGTTTTCTAGAATTAATTATGATTTTTGAAAATTGGGCATTGAATCTGGAAGTTGTCCTATGACAAAAGTGAGTAATTGTGAAATTTGGAATTTTGTGCGTGTGAGCTGTAGGAGTAATCATTTTTCCTTTAAAGTGAACTTAATAAGGTAACATAGGGCTTTGAACCACCCTAATTGAAGTTTTGTAGAATTAGTTATAATTTTTCAAAATTAAGTGAAAAATTTTGCCAGCATTTAGTCCATGTGAATTTAATGGGCTTTGGTGAAAAGCAGTAAGGGTGAACTTTAAGAGTGAAGATTAGTACTTGGGCCTAGTGTAACCACATTAACTCCTTAATTGGGCCTAAGCACTGACCTAAATGATAACCAACCAAGTGTTATGAGTTATCAAGAATTGGAACAAGTATAAACTCGTCGTCCCTAAATTCTAATTGATAGGATTTAACATCTGCCCAGGACGCTCGAGAGACTGGGAACAAGAACCCAACTTGGAAAGACTTTCAAGTAGTACCTTATCCCTTGTATCATATGTGCTTCTTTGTACATATTCTCTGTCATTTGTGTATGTGTGGGATAGTTAGTCCTTAGGCAGTAAGACCTATAAGTACAAGTTGCACTGAGAGTAACCTGGGGGCGTCTTGAGCTAGGTAGGCTTGAGGCAGAAAGCTCGTGAGTGTACCTTGTATGGGGAAGAGGCCCTGGGCTGCCAGAATGAGATCACCAAGCGCTATGGTTTTGTGCTAAGGGACCAGTTAGGCCCTTTGTTTGCTGCATACTGTAAGTGTTATTGCTTTGATGATTGCTTTACTTGCCAAGTATTTTGCATGTCATATGAGTGATCTGTGTACTATTGAGATTCTTTTGAATCTCACCCTTTTTCAACAAATGATATACAGCAAAGGTCCAGCTCTAAAGGCAAGGAAGGTAATACGGACGAGCAAAGAGAAGACTAATTAAATAAGGATTATCTAGCTATCTTTTATTTTGGATGACTGTATAATATGTGAATGTAATTAAGCAAAAGTAATGGTAGTAGTACTAGTAACCGTGACACCAACTGCATTAATGTAACCAGTATGCTAAGTTTTTGTCAAACGCGCTAGTATCCAAACACCATAATTCAACTAGAATCGGGCAACCAAACACTAAAAGCCCATAAGTTAACCACCACTATGACGGTTTTGAACTGAGAAAGTCTGATTTTAATAAAAGGAATTAAGAACTGATGATTTATAATGAAATCACAAGCCGTATTAAGACCACACTTAAAAATATTTTAAAAAGTTTTTGAAAACCCACTCAAGTGCAGGTTTGACTCAGTATTAAAGTCGGGAATTCAACCGTTTCCAAATGAACATTAGTCTCAGGTTTGTAGTTATTATATGGTCAAACTCATCTAAAGGCCTTGGAAAATTATGATGTTACATTGGTTGTGGTGGTTTTGAGTTTTGATCTTCCATTACAAACAGTTTACGATTACCTAACTGCCATATATTGGTTTTTGGCATGATTGTTTGGTAAACTTGTAGTTCTTATAATTCAATCATTGTGGGTTGCTACATGATAATTTTTTTGGCATGATTTTTCATTAACTCTGTTTTTTTATAATCATCTATTAATTACAGGTTGCGGCAGAAGAAACACAGTGTGGTGGTGGATCAAATTTCTAAGAAACAGAGTGTGGTTGCGCGCCCTTGTAGTATACCAAGCTATTATATGTTTTTATATCCATTATTCATTATTTAGTAGGTTTTTTATCAGAAAATTACTTTTCATTCTATGTACAAAGCAATTTTTCTAGCAAGATTGAACTTATAATTAACTGATTAGGAAATTGAGGAACTTGGTTTATATACAAATTAATGAATTCAATAAAAATTGATTAAATCCAAGTGCTTAGTTTGCTTATTTAAAATGTTATTTTTGGACATGATTGTGGTTGTAATTTTAGTGAACTCAAAATTATCATCAAATTGGTTCTTGAAAGGGATTTGAAATGGGTAGTTGCAGACTTGGTGGATGTGAAGGGGGGCTGGCGTTGGCATGTTCTTGGAGAATACCTATGAGAGGAGGGAGGATAGATTGCTATGGGGAAAAAGGATGATTCAAAGAATTAATGAATTAGAGAGTTCATTATTGCTTCAAAGAATTAATGAATATGGGGAATGAGAAACTTTGTTGCATGTGGTTAGAGATTGTGTAAGGGCAAGGAAGGTGTGGCTTTGTTTACAATAGCAGCCTCAAAGTAAGTTTTTTGCATGCAAGTTACCAGAATGGGTGCAAGAGAACTTAAAAGGGAAAAAAAAGAAAGAGAAAGTTCAAGGCATACCTTGGAATGTGGTCTTTGTTATCACTTACTGGTGCCTTTGGAAGCATAGGAATGGTCGCATTTGGAAGTTTGTGATGGAAGTTCTGAGAGCTATGAAAAACCATATCTTTGAATTATTCATTTCAAGCTCTTCAGTTGATAATGGTTTTTGGGGCTTTGAAACTGTTCTTAATCTATTGTTGCCATTAGGCCTTATTGTACTTTTCATATCGGCCAGGGTGCCATTGACAAGTTTGCCCTTTTTTCTTTAAAAATTATTTTTTTAAAAAAATAAATAAACCCTATATAAATACTCTTTTCAAAATCTAGGAAACTTCATTAGTTTGGCATGTTGGAGCTTATCTAGTCACCTTTATTTTATGTTATATTTAAACTTCATTGTTAAAATTTAAATTTTAAAATAAATTTACATAAGTGCTGGCCTCACTTATGTAGGCTAACACTCCTTTGGGAGCTAGATTTTGCAAACTATCATGGTTGCCTAGTAAAAATACGTTAAATCCATGACTCTGTATTGAGAGAATATGTGATTGTGGCTTTGATCTTCCGTCATACTTTGCCAGACCATTATGTTTCTTTGAACAGTTTATGATTACTTGACTGCCACATGTTAATTTTTGGCATGACTGTTTAGTACATTGTAGTTCTTATATTTTGATCTTTGCAGGTTGCTATGTGATATTTTTCATTAATTCTGCTTTCTTATAATCATCCATTTCTAGGTTACTGCTAAAGAAACAGAGAGTGTGGTGGTTGCTTTTTTTTCAAATTTCTAATGAGGCAGCATTTGCTGAGCCAATCAAAATGTTTCATTCAGGCTAAGGTTAGTGTTTATTTGACGTGTGATTCTGCGGATGCGTTTTGATCGGCAGGCATTTGGGTGAGTTTCTATTCCTTTGATACCAGATTGATAATTTCTTGCTGAATTATCTGGGTGTATTCAGACCCCTTGTTCAATATGTGTTCAAATCATATACCAAGAGAGAAACTCGAGAGAGGGAGAGACTTGCAATAGAGTGAAAGAAAAAATTAATGAAGTAATTGATAGTTAGGGCATATAATTTATCATATCTTAACAAAGCATAGTAATGATTTCAAAAGGGTCGCTCCAATTAGACCAAAATTGCAACAGTTGCATATGGATTTAAGCAAATCAATAATCAAGATTAATAAAACATATATGGACGGCCAAAATATTTTTCTCAAATGAAAAAATTAAAACATAATGCCATTCTTGACTTGAAATTTGCATGGGATATGGGGGTGAGACAAGCCATTCTTGAAATGGATGCGGTTGAAGTGGTTCGACTATTACTTGAATGTGTTTGGGGGGCGTTTGGGCCCTTAAAAGCTCAATTGGTGCCCAAATCCTAATTGGCAATAGGGAAAAAAAAAAGAAAGTGTTTGGTGTCCCCAATTGCCAATTGAGCTTATGATGATCAAAATAGATTATGTCATAAGCTCAAAATTGGAGCTTTTACTAATTTAGCTTTTGGGGAGGGTGTGAATGATTAAAATATTTTTTTAGTTGTGTCTATTGTGCTATCAGACTGATTGCAATTTTACCCTTAATATACTTTTTCGGCTACAAAAATTAATTTCAGCTATTTTTTGGTGCTTTTAACCCTTAAAATATTTTTTCAACTGTACCTAGTGTGTTATCAGACTGATTGCAATTTCATCCTTAATATACTTTTTCAGTTCCAAAAATTATTTTAAACTATTTTTTGATGCTTTTAACCCTTTAAAATATTTTTCCACCCACTCTCTCTTACTATTATCACAAAGTCACTTGTGCTTAAGTTAATCCAAACAAGTTTTACTTTTGAAAAAGTCATTTATACAATCGTTGTTCCAAACATAAATCACATTACACAATCGGGCTTTTACAAAAAATAAAATTACCAAAAGCTAAATTGATAAACTCCATTTTTCCTATCGCTGTTCTAAACACACACAAATGATACTCACCCACAAGCTGCTGTAATAGTTGAAGCAAGGGAGATCCCTCAAGAGAGTCTGGGTCATTGAGGTGCAATAAGCTCCACGAAGTACCAACAGTGGAACAACAATTGGAAAAATAGAGTTTCTCAATTTAGTATTTGGTAATCTTATTTTTGGTAAGATCTTGATTATGTAATGTGATTTATGTTTTGAACAGCAATTGTATAAATGACTTTTGCAAAAGTAAAACTTATTGGATTGACTTAAACACAAGTGGCTTTTGTGATAATAATAAGAGATAGTGAGTGGAAAAATATTTTAAAGGGTTAAAAGAACCAAAAAATATTTTAAAATAATTTTTGAAGCTGAAAAAGTATATTAAGAATAAAATTGCAATTAGTCTGATAACACACTGAGTACAGTTGAAAAAATATTTTAAGGGTTAAAAACACCAAAAAATAGTTTAAATTAACTTTTGTAGTTGAAAAAGTACATTAAGGGTAAAATTATAATCAGTCTGATAGCACACTGGACACAACTGAAAAAATATTTTAATCATTCACACTCTCCCCAAACACTAAATCAGTAAAAGCTAGGAAATTGAGCTTATGGCAAACGCTCAATTGAATGAGATAAGCTCAATTGATGAAAATGGTGTCCAAACACTCACATTTTTTTTCTCAATTACTAATTGAACTTATCCTATTTAATTAAGCCTTTGGGCCTAAAACGCTGTCCCCAAACACACTATCATAGTAGACTCTCTAGCTAAGCAGGCGTTGAGTCACATGATAGGATTCCAGCATGTTTTTAATCTCAAGGAAGAGACCCAAGCTATGCTGGAGGCTGATTATAATTTACCCAGAGATAATGGGTAATATGTAAGGTGCTACTTTCCATTTGTTATATATAAAAAAACATAACGTATCATGTAAAAAATAGCATATATAGAAAATACTAGGTATGTGGAAGCAAAAAAACCTACTTTGATGCCACATATTGGAAAAATCTAACAATATATATTGTTAGATTATTCCAACATATAGCATCAGAGCAGGTTTTTTCAATTCCCCTCTGCTTAGTATTTTTTGTATGTTATGTTACTTTATTATATTTTTCTGTTTTGATAAATAATATAAGAATAATATGAGCAAGGTTTTGGATTCTTCTCTATTTGCTATTTGTATGATCATCTATTTATTTTTTCCTACCTTAAGAAATATTTTGGGAAAAATTGCCTAGTATATTTCCGGATCTAAATATACGGTGCTTTAGAGTTATTTTATTTTTCTACTCTGAAAGTTTTTTGGAAAAATTTGTAATTTGTAATCAACATCTATGGCTCCAGATCTCTGTTTATTCTTATATTGAATATATATATATATATATATATAAGCTTTCCATTTTGGAACGCCATAGAGATTTTTTCCCCTTTATTTTAATGATCACTGTATTTGTTAGCAACTGAAGGTCCGAAATCACTATGAATCAAATTTTCTTTGAATTTTGAGCAGGTTTTTGTTGAATTTTATTGCTCATACTTCTTCTGATCTCCATGAGTTTGAGAAAAGAGATAAGCTATGACATTTCTATTTTGGTTTTAAAAATTAAAATATTTTTGGGATTTGGTTTCTTTTGTCACTTTTGGTGACTTGTTCTAACGATCGTTTCGTTGTGAAAAAACCATCGGAAAACGGAGGCTTCCATCGCTGGAATTTGTGCCCAGAATTGCCTGGATCGGCCGCATAAACGATGTCGTCTGGCCATTCGATGAAACTATGTGTTTCATTTATTCTGGAAGGGTGGAATGATAAATTTGAGCCTTTGTGTATTGGGCTTTCTATTTTTAAATTTTTTATTCATTGCTCCTTCTTGGCCTGTTGGTCTTGGGATTATTGGATTTTCTAGTTTTCGTTTGGTTTTCTTGAAATATCTTCGTTGAGTTTTCAGATTTGGGCTTTCAGTTTTGTTTGCTTCAAACATATTTTAGACTCTTTATTTTCACGTTTTAAGCCATTTTTGTTTTACAATAAGAGTGTGTTCGGATATGTTATAAAAAAGAACTTTTAGCACAAAACTATGGTTTTGTGCTAAAACACCCGAACACTTAAAAAAAAGGGATAATTCCTTTTTGTACCAAAACCATGGTTTTGGGAAGAAGCTATTTTTTTTTTGGCTTTTTGAAGATGTGGGCTCCACCATTTGATTCTTATTGGTCCTTTGCATGATGTGGGCTCCATGCTACTATCTCTCTTATCTTCTTTTTTGATTTTGACGTTTTCTCTACATCTATTTATTAATTTTTTTAGAATTTTAACATTTTAATGTTTTCTCCTATTTTTAATATAAGACTTATTTATCTAATTTGATTATATTAGAAAAATTAGTTAAGTTAATTAACATTATATATAGACAAATTTATTTCATTTTTTGTATTAATTATGATCTTTAATGTTAAATAATGGGTTAAATTGCATCTTTTTTAATGTCGTTATGAGTTTTCTTCTCTTATAATTTAACGCTGTTAGGTCAAATTTAATAGTTTTGTTAAATTGACATCATTTTTAATTGTTCATTGTTATTTTTGCATTTTCTATAACTTATTTGTACCAGATACCCCTTAGGAAAAACTTGACTGTTAAATTTGAACCTTAACCCTTAAATAATACATAAAATATAAGCTTATTCTTTATATGTAATTATCATAAAAGTTAATGTCCTTTTTAGTAATTTGACCATGAAAAAAGCTATTCTGATCAAAACATCCAAATACTCTTATTTTATCAAAATCACTTTTTCCCATAATCTATTCTCCAAAAGCTATTCTCTATTTTTTCTCCAGAAGTTATTCTCCAAAAGCTAATAAGAACACACCCTAAGCCAGATATTTGTTTTTTTAAAAATAAATTCTTGCCCTTTTTCTGTTTTATTTTAGGGCGAATTACACTCAGGTTCTAAAGAAGAAGAGAAATAAATAAATGGTCCATTAAAATTAAAAAATGAAAAAATGGTTCCATGAAATTGTTAATACAGGCTCCTGGAGTTGTCAATGACTTGCTCCTGAAGTTTTTAATGCGACCCTTTTTTTTATTTTATAATTTTAAGGGACCATTTTTTCATTTATCTTCTTCCTTGGGACCTCAGTGTAATTCTCCCTTTGTTTTATTGTTTTATTATGGGCCAAGTCAATAAACTTGTTTTGGGCTTTTTCAATATTTCTCTTTTGATTGATGCATCTGGCCTGGGCTGAAGGATGTTCTTGGTCTTTTTGTTTATTTATCTTATTATTTGCTGCAGCAAATTTGGTTCAATAACATTTTGGACCTTATATTTTATTCGTTATTGTTATTGTTTATCTGTCATGGACTGAAACTGGATTTTGTGCAACTTTTTTTCTGGGCTTGTGAATTGTTGGCCTTTGGGTTTTATTTTATCATTGATGTTTTTTTGTTGCTATTCTGGCCTACATTATTTGGGTTTTTATTTTATGATCTAATATTTTATTGTTATATTTCTGTGGCTTTTATTGTTTTTTTCCCCTAGAAAATTGTCATATAGGCCTACATTATTTGGGTTTTTATTTTAAGGAAAAAGACAGAAAATGAACTTTGAAATTGTAAAATCTCAAGTTAAGTTTGTTATCAAAAGTTGATAAGAGAATAACGAAATTTGATAAGTAATTCACAACTCATTTTTAAGAAATATCTGATTTGAAATTTTGCAATTTCAAAATTCTTTGGGAGAATCTTTGAAAAAGAACTTGAAATTTGTGAAATGACAAATGAGTTTTTTTTACCAAGAGTTGATTAGAAAATATTAAAATGTAATAAAAAATTCCCAACTTTTTTCTTGAGAAATGACTGACTTGTCATTTTTCAATTTCCAGATTCTTTTTCAGGGATTCCCCCAAATTCTTTTATGTTGTTTTCCCTTTATTTTATGAGCTAATATTTTATTGTTATATTTTTGGGCCTTTTACTGTTGATTTTTTTTTGGAAAATTTCTTTATGGGCTCTACTGTATTTTCAATATTTTGGGCCATTAAGTTAAAAAAAAGGGAGGAAATCTTCTTCCAGTCACATTTTGAATAACATTTTAAGCCAGATATGTATTTATTTTAATTCTGGACAATCGTTGTTATTCAATATATTGAGTTATTGATATTGAGGCCTTTAAGTTTGATTTCCAAATATTATTTTAGTTCAATTAAGTTTCCTTAACTCCATTTTGTGCTTAATTCTTTGGTAATTTCCATTCTTTTCAAGAAATTAAAATTTTGATTAATTGTTTAGGTTTAAGTTCTACTATTTCATCTCATAAATGGTTTGTTTGATCAAAATATTTGAATGTTGATTTTTTTTTCATGCCATTTTAATTGTTTCAATATGCGAAAATTAATTTTGGCTATTTTGGTATTATGGTAATTTTTGAAATTTTGTTTTGGTATATTCTTTAATTACATTAATGTTTATGTAATTAATTTTGGACAATTTTTCTAATGTTTCAATTTTGCAAAATTATATTTGATTTGAAATATGTTGAAATTGATCTCTTAAACAATTTTTGGATACATAAAATAGTGTGAGGGTTATTAATTTAATTATTTGTCGATCAAATTAATTAGTTAACCTTTCCATTCAGATGTGCATATATTAGATTTAACCAGCCTAGACCCATGCCCAGGTAAGAGGCTCGGTATTTATATATTAATGTGTTGTTATGTAAAGAATCACTTAGATTTAAAACAATATTTTGTAGTATGGAACACACAATAACCCATATAAAGATATATATATATATATATATACATACATGTAGATAGGTGATGCTATAGCAATTATGAATTTCATTTCTTAATATGTATATAAAATACTCAAAACTTTTATATAAAATGTTATAATTAATTTATTAGAATCCCTATATTTTTTATTGGGTAGATACCCTAAATTTGACTGCTCTATTTTTATACAGTTAAGATTTGGATGCACAAAGTAGTAGGAGAATTTATCTATGATAATGATTTAGTCATATTTTGTTGATTAAATTAATTAATTAAATTCTCATTAAAGATTCGTGCATATTTACTATTAGCATGCATATTGGGAAGTAGCCACAATTTTCTCAATATTACATGTGTAAATAATCACTTAGGGTGTAATGTCAATTAACATGAGATGAAATCCTATACATAGGGCTATGAATAGCCACACATCATATTGTTTATAACAACAAGCTTTTATACTCGACCCTTTTTTCCCCTTTCGCTAGAGCATGGGCCTCGGCACGGGTGTGGTATCACAATGGAGTATAATTCAATGGCTTCTCTTTTGGTTCACCACTCACACTGGTTGGGACAAGATTGTTTTTTACTTGACTTTTTAAATGTTGGAGTCTTTACGTTTTGTTCAGAATGAAATGTGGCGCACAGTTAAGAACTTTCATCCTAGACAATGATATCAATGGTCATGGCAAGATCAGTTGCAGCTAGTAATACAGTGAAATTCTGTTTTCACTAAAACATATTCTATGAATGCATACAATTTTTCATTTCCTATTTCGTTTCTTGTTAATTTCATTTTTCCCAGAGTGCGTTATATTATAGTAAGTAATATGATCACACATTATTGAAATTGTCATGTAAATGTACAATTTCGCCCTTCATATATTAATGTGGAGGTTGTTATTTTCTTGAAAAGTATACATATTAAATAGATATAAAATTGAAAGCCCATAAAACTTTAAGGCAAACTTAATGAGGTTCAAACTGTTTTTTTTCCCAGTAAAATATGTTGGAATTTTCTGGATATTATGAAAAATGTGATTTTGATAAAATGAGTGTTTGAATGGTTGTCATTGTAATCACTTTTTTTAATTCAAAATACTAAACAGGACAAAAGTTAATGTGATAATTAATTAAATTAAGGTTAAATTTTAATTTTAATTTTTGTTTAAATAAATAAATAATATTTATATGTGTGTGTAAGACCAATTTATTATTTATATAATGAAGTAATAATTAATGTGTGTGTGTAAATATAAGATTAAATATGGTTTTTAGAAAAAATGAAAACTTCATATCAAAGTTTCATAATAATTCTTCAGTGTATGGAAGAAATATACAGAAAATCCCTAACCATGGTTTTAAATGACAAAAAACAGCCAAAGGCGCTTAGTGGCGCAAATGGCATAGTTGGTGGCCTTTGTACCACTTTGTCTCATGTTCAATCTTGCCCACCCGCACTAGTGTGCCTAATAAAAAAATGACAAAAAAACATTAAAAAAAATTAGCTTTTAAAAAACGATGGTTTTTTTACCCTAAACCATGATTTTCAATGATTAAGTGCTTTTTCCAATTTCTTCAGCTCATGACCATCTCTTTCACAAGAATCTACTTTGAAAACAGAATTCAGAAAATTAATGTACTCACCATAATTAATATAGAATGGACAAGATGCGGTGATTGTAGTGTTATATTCCCTACAATCCAAAATATAAGATGTTAACTAGTTAACAAGTGTCACACCCTTATTTTAATTTCACCTTTACCAGAGTATTTGCGGAAAATAATATGCAGTTCGGTGGGCAACATAGGAATAGCATAAATATATTGACAAAAAGTGCTTAATTACAGAAATTCTCCATAGGGTTTCAAACATAATAATTACCATCAATGTAGCTGCACAGGGCTACCAAGATGTCTAAACCCGTTCAAGTGAAACGAAGACATCTTCCCGTCTTCGTTCCACGTAATCCCCTCGCACGGTTCTTTTCTTTGTTCTTAGTGTATCTTCTATCTCCTCTTGTCTAAATTATTGGTAGGGGAGGGTGAGATTCGAGAGGATCTCAGTAGGAAAACAATATCAATATGCATACAAGATAAGTGCTTAATGCATGATATGCTTGCATTATATAAACTCATGCTAACACAATGATATATCTGCATGCTCAATGTTTCGTGCAGCAAAACTATGGCCACAGTATAAACAGAAATAGAGCTTCAATCATTCATATATGTTTCACATAATCAAGCAAAGTAATAACATACATCAATACACCAACACAAATATCAAATACATGCAGAAGAGGTAAATTCCCTACCTCTAGTCTTTTCTCCTCGATTTGCGTGCCAGCAACTCGGGCTCTCAACTCGGTCCTACAATTCCAAATATACCATTTAGACACTTCCATAGTGTTTCTGGGGGTTATATGAGTTTATATTGAAAAATTACTAAAATGCCCCTAGGGACCCAGCTCAGCCCAGTTGTACCCGGTCCGGCTGCACTTTCTTGAAATTCTAATATGGGCTATCCAGACATATTTTTCGCCCAAGGAATCCATTTATGGGCTCAGAATTACCAAATTCACTACCAAAAGACGAAATTGCCCTTGGCAGCCCCTATTTCAGGGTTTCAGGGGTGTTTTCGTAATTATGCTTTTTTGGGCTTTTCTAAAAAAGTGACCAACTGTAACCCCACCTAATTTTTGCTCCTGAACTAAATGGAATCTTCAAAACATCAAAAATCCAACTCTAAGGCCAATTTATAGAGCTGGCTGAATCCTCAATACTCCAAGGAAAATTGGGGTTTTCGAAATCCGACTCCGCAGACGTATTTTTTTTCTACTCCTAACTGCTTTATTAACTATTTAGTTAGGTTACAACTACCATTTAGACCCAATTTTGGCAGTATAACCCTTATGTGATCACATTTCCAAAATTTAAAACCAAAGACAATCCGGCGAAATTTCACCGATTAAATTGTCCATAGCAGCTAGAATAGTCAATATACAAGAGTTTGGAAGTTACCTCAAGCTCCCGTTAGCTCTTTCCTTCTTATGGCTGAACCTAGCCTTTGTAACACCAAAACTCTAGCTTCCAACACCTTAAATCACATAAAAGAGGAGCTTATGAGAAGAGTCATACATGTTAGGAAAGAATTCACTGAAGAAATTGACTTACCCCGTGAGTTTTTTCCTCCTTCACTCTTTATTTTTCTCTCAAACTCTCTCTATTTCCTGCGTAAAGGCATCAGGTATGGCTGATGGAGAATGAGGATGATGGCTTTATAATAGGCTTATGTGATTTTACATTATGATGATGTCATAATTAGCCAATTTTCCCATTTTTTGATTTTTTTTACAAAATTCTGACAAATGTTTTGTCTAAACTTTGAAAAACCATAACTAGTTCTAGAAAGCTCGAATTGGAGTGATTATAAAGGCTATAGAACCCTTATTGAGTATACTTTCAAGAAAAAATATAGCCTTTTACTAGCTAGAAGCATATCATTCCTAGATTTTAAATATTTGCATGTTGTTCTAGAGAAGAATCAATTTCGCTGGGCAAATTTCAAAAATTCATAACTCTTTGTATATAGCTCTAATTGAGTCATACAACCTATCAAATTGAAGCTTAGGATGTTTACTTTCACCCTGTAAAATTTCATAATTGTTTCTCATCATTTGGTCTTCCAAAATCTCATGAAAAGCTCACTGCCTCACCTGAAGTAATGAAACGACAAGTACTTGCAACTTTAATAAATTCCGTTTTTGTATACAAATTTCCCATACTCTTTAATTTACTATTTTATTCTCTTTAATACCTCAGATTTATAAGAAACATTAGAGAATAAATTTGGGACACCTGCTAAACTGGGGCTTAGTAGTTCACTTACTTCAGGCTTATTCCCAAGCCTCCGATCCCAAAATCCGGGATATTACAACGAGGAACTAAGAAATCTTAGTAATGTCATTTCACTACAAAAAAAATGGTATTCTATAGCGGTGCAATTGTAGCGGTTATATCAAACCGCTACAAATTACAATATTTGTAGCGGTCTTAACCTAAACCGCTACAAAATTGTAGCGGCAAGCTACGCGCCAAGTGGCGTGACAGATTAGCAGCGTTTTTTTGTAGCGGTTGGGTTGCTAAAACCGCTAGGAATTTGGCGTGAAATTCCTGCCAAAACTTGTAGCGGTTAAATTGTAGCGGTTAATACATACAAACCGCTACAATATTCCCGCCACTTGGCGTGACCAAGTCCTGCCAATAGTGTAGCAGTTATTTGTAGTGGTTACAGCAACCCAACCGCTATAAAATACCAAACGTCAGCTATTTGTAGCGATTATAGGGATATAACCGCTACAGAATTTCAGGAGTCTCCACTTTTATAACGGTTCTGGGCAATAACCGCTACAGAATTTCAAAGGTTTATGTAATTTGTAGCGGTTATTGTAGAACCGCTACAAATTTAAGGCGCCGTGGGTGATTTGTAGCGGTTATGGTAGTGGTTATTGGAATAACCGTTACAAATATCTGGCCTATTTAAGCCCCCGCCTCCCTCATTTCTCCGTTTGCTCATTTTGTTTCCTGGGGTTTTTCTGAGTGCTTTCTTCAAGATTTGAGTGTTCAGATGTCTATGTAGGAGTTTTTGCTACAGTATTTCTCAGTATTTGCACTTGAGGTACGTATATAACACGTATTTTATTTGTATTTGTATTTTTATTAGATTTTTGCATAATAATGTGACTACATTTTTATTTTTATTTTTACAGTTGATATGGCTTCAAGAGAGGATAAGGGGAAGGCCCCTGAGGTCCCCAGACTGATTTTACGGGGTGGCAGCAGCCGAGCAGGGGGCAGAGGGAGGGGGTAGCATGGAGGCAGGGCGACTGCGGCATTTCAGCCCATCCCCCCACAGGAGTCGGCCTTACCACAGGCACCGCAGATGATCCCACAGGAGATGACCGCACCAGAGGTGCTTGAGTTTGGGGGGCCAGATATCAGCGTCGAGGATTACGACGAGGAGGAGTTCGAGATCCCGATTGCGATCAGGGAGATGGAGCAGTTCCTCGATGAGGAGGAGGCTTGGGAGTAGAACAATCCACGAGGGTCGTCTTCATGGTCCATGATAAGTAAAATATTTGCATATTTATTTTCCCTTATATGATTATTTTATGGACGATATTTGCGTTTAATATAATAAATTTGGGTGTGATTGATAAATAAATATTGTTTTTGGAATAAATAGCATTTAAAAAAATAATAATAAAAAATAAAAAATAAAGTACTGTAGCAGCCACCGGGGGGCACTGTAGTAGTCAACGGCACTGTAGCAGCCGCCAGGGGGCACTGTAGCAGGTCAACGGGTACTGTAGCACCCGCCAGATCACTGTAGCAGTACTGTAGCACACGTTTTTTTCCCTTATAAATAGAGATCAATGCCAAGCTCAAAGGGAGGAGAGAAAGAGAAGCAGAGGTTTCCTTCTCCGACCGGGAGAGGTCCTTCTTTGACCGGGAGAGATCTTTCTCGAACATTTCTGAGTTCTTTGTGTTGTTTTTTAGATTTAATTTCATGTATTGCATGCCTCCATCTTGGAAGGCTTAGGATTATATTACTTTTTGCATGCCTCCATCTTGGAAGGCTTAGGATTGTATTACATTTTGCATGCCGCCTACATGGAAGGTTTTACCTCCTAAATGGACGGCTTGATATCTTCATCTTTCATTCATCTTTTGGTTGTATATTTATGTTTGAGAATTTAATATTCAAGTTTATGCAGTATTTCTGAGGATTTCATTCTAGTTTTATATAATGTCAATTTATTTTGGTTTTGTTTTTAATTTCATCATGTGCTAAACTTTCATTTTCTTAGGGTGATGACGTAGCTTACTAATGATGGATTGAATCCTAACTTATTAAATCTAGTTTGAATTTCTCCTTCATGGTTGAGTTTTAATTATTATTCTTAATGCTTTTGATTGACTGGCCATCTTTTGAATGATTTCAATATGCATGTTGAGACCGTAAGGAGATACATGTGTGTATACCCTATAATTAAAACCATGACTTGCATATGAAATAGGAATATATTCATATGAGTTGTGTAGTCTTACTGAGTTCCATAAATCTTAAAGCATGATTAATTGCTTAAATTCATATAGGAATATATTGGATTAGCAATTGATTATAGAATTACTTGATCTTGGAAGAGGCTAGTAATTAAATTAGGGAAACTCGACTATTAATCATGTGGAATAAATTGGGCTAGAATAGATAAGTGATTCAATCCGGAATTTGTGAAGTGAAATATAATCCCTAGGGCTTTTTCTCGTATTTTCTTTCATATAATCTACAATCATATTTAATTGTCTTTCTTTTATTTTGTACTCTCAATCACCAACTAATCGATCGACTAAATAGAGTTAAAATTGCTCATTTTGGTACTTAGTGAACAATCCTCGTGGGAACGATACTCTACTCACTTCTATATTACTTGATTACGACAGTGTATACTTGCACTATTTAATTGATCACCTGCACACGTATCAAGTTTTTGGCGCCGTTGTCGGGGATTGTTGTCATTAATATCAATACCAAGTAATTTTAATACTAATTTAGTTTGCATGCAAAATTTGAAAAAAAAAAAAAAAGAATTATTTACAGCATTCATTTGGTGATAACTTGTCATATCTTGGTTCTTTTTCTGGAATGCATGTGAATGGAATGAGACATGAAAATATAAATGCTGGTTGGATTGAAAATTCTTCTCCTTATAATTGTTTTTCTTGTGCTTATTGTGGAGAGTGTCATTCTTATGAGCATTGTCCATATAGCAATACCGGTCATTATGTGAGAGATGATTTCAATATGAACCAAACTTGTTTTGATCATTCCTTTTATCCTGGTGGAATTTTGGAGCAACAAGAGTCTTTGGATCCATATGTCAGGTATTCTCCTAATCCTCCTTTCTACTCTTATCCATATATTGAAGAACAAACTATTGAGTATA
The DNA here is from genome assembly GCA_963210345.1 of Inga oerstediana. Classification (NCBI taxonomy): domain Eukaryota; kingdom Viridiplantae; phylum Streptophyta; class Magnoliopsida; order Fabales; family Fabaceae; genus Inga; species Inga oerstediana. The sequence continues at coordinate 65,281,189 of OY723401.1, forward strand.
AGGAAAAATCTGATTTAGAAAGATTAGGTGAGGAGTTTGCGGAATCAACAGAGAGATTTATCAGAGAGCAAAAGAAAATTGTCACTAGTGTTGAGTGAAGTGTCCAAAATATTGGAATATATGCGAGTCAAATTATTGCATGACTTGAAACTATGAGGCAAGATAGTTCTGTGAGCATGATTCCCACTCCTTGTGTTGATGATGATTATTGTGAGGAAATTGAGGATGTGGAATTGAATGAAACCTTAGCTCTTGTGGCATGTGATAAGGTACTTGAAATCACTTTTGGAAAAAATAATGGATGTCCAATTGAGGTTCCGCCTGTGGAGCCTAATGTTTGTGATTTTGATATTGAAACTAATATGGATATTCCAAAAGATGTTGTTCATGTCTCTCCTGTTGAAGTATTGACTCTTACTGATGTGAGTCAAGTGGATTTTATGGGATGCTCTAAAATTTTAGAAATTCCTAAAACTGTTTGTAAATACATGCAGGTTGTGCTTTCTTTGAATTCAGTAAATAATTGTACTCTAAAATTGTCTATAATTGAAGAAGTACAATTAATTACTTTGAATGATCATTGTTAGTTTCTGAAATATTGTTGCTTGAAAAGAAATGAAGACAAGGTGATCCTTGTGTTTGATACTTTTGATTAGTAGTTTGTGTTTGAGAAGTCTGGCTGAAGACTATAAATTTAGCGATGCTTGGGAGGCAACCCAAGGTTTGGTTTGATGTTTTGTTGTGATTTTGCAGGACTTCTGGTAGCTCCTGATGACATATTCTACTTTGATAGTTTAAAAAATAAACACCTCCTCAGAGCTCTAGAAGACATTGGGGACAATGTCTGATTTAGGTTGGGGGAGGAGAAAAAAAATTTTTGTTTTTCTTTTGTTAGTTAGTAAAACCATTAGATGCATGGGGTGTGGAAAAAGATGGCATAGTAAGGAGTTATTCTTAACTCCTGAGACGTATTTCATTAGTTGCATGATTTTTTTTTATCTTTTTCAAAAAAAAACATCTTTTTCAATCGCTTTGTAATGATCTTAAGAAGTATATAAGTTTTAAGTATGGATCAATTGAATTTAGAGATTTTATAGCATAAATGAACAACTAATTGTTGCAATTGGTGATGAATTTTGAGATTGAATGAACTGAGTTTAAAAAAAATTCCTAGCCGTGAGCTTCTGAGCCTATAATGATTATTTCTCTTGTGTGTGATATTCACCTATTAAGTTGTCACTCTAGAACTTGCTTTAAATCTGGTTGAAATTACATCTCACATGCCCATTCAAAAATGAAAAAGGCATTCATTTTCTTTAGCCAGAGCCAAATAGCCAACCTTGCAATTATACCGTTGATAAGCCCCTTTGAGCCTAATTGATTATTTCTTTGTTTTCAATCCATTAACATGTGTTTTAATGATACACTACTACAAAAAGATCAAAAGGTAGCGCACATTTTGTGGCCCTTCTTTAAGAAGCGCCACAGCTGCCTTTTTTATTTTTCATTTTTTATTTTATTTTAATTTTAAATACCAACTGTGGCGCCTAATAAACCAGGCGCCATAGCTGATTAGACCAAATGTGGCGCCTGCCAAGGCAGGCGCCACACTTGGACCAGCTGTGGCGCCTGGAATTACCAGGCGCCACAGCTGGTGTATATAATTTAAAAAAAAAAAATTTTTTTGACCAGCTGGCCACCACGTGACCAGCTGATTGTGCATATATTAAAAAAAAAAAAAAATTTAACCCATTGTGGCGCCTAAGAAACCAGGCGCCACAATGGGTTATATATTAAAAAAAAAAAAAAAATTTATAACCTATTGTGGCGCCTAAGAAACCAGGCGCCACAATAGGTTATATATTTAAAAAAAAAAAAATTTTTTTTTGACCAAAAATTAATCCCAAAGCAAGTTATATATTAAAAAAAAAAAAAATTTACCACCAGCTGTGGCGCCTGGGCAACCAGGCGCCACAGCTGGTTATATATTAAAAAAAAAGAAAATTTTTTTTGACCATTTTAATGGATTACGCTATCCACTTCCCACCAATCACAATTCCCCCCACCCCCAACCTTATCTTTTTTCCCCTTCCCGCGCAGTAGCCTCCCTCCTTCTCTTTTATTTTGACTCATCTCACTTTAATTATTCCCTCCTCTCTTACTTTCGATCAATCTGTAAGTTCAACTTGAGTTTTCTTTTTATTAATATTTTTTTCAGGTTGTTCTGCGTTTTTTTTTAATGGCATGCTTGCGATGCTGTTTTTCCCTGTTAAGACACGCATATATGCATGTATATATATTTTCGGCCATGTCCGTGGGTGAAGATCTGTACTAGAAATAATAGTGTATCTCATTTAGAAATAATATTTAAATTTAAATTGATGAGAGTTGCTAATCTAATAATCCGTGTGTTGCCATGCGTCTCTCTCTCTGTCGGATTTTTCTTTTAGTGTGGACCATCTCTAGTTTTGTTTCTAGATGGAGTATGTTTCTAGATGCATGGAGTATGTTTTCAAAAAAAAAAAAACCAGAACGAAAAATTTTTTTTTTAAAAAAAAACACCTACTGTGGCGCCTGGCTGGCCAGGCGCCACAGGAGAGTGGACCTTCTGTGGCGCCTGGCCGGCCAGGCGCCACAGGAGGTATGCCTCCTGTGGCGCCTGGCTGGTCAGGCGCCACAGGAGGTTATTTAAAAAAAAAAAAAAATTTAAAAAGCTGTGGCGCTTCCAAGCGCCACAGCTTCTTTTAGTGGCATCTAGATAGGTGGCATTTCGCAAGCGCCACAGTTAATGCAATTTTAAGCGCCACAGCTTTGCTTTTTTGTAGTAGTGATATATCAAGTGCTTTTACCTTATTCGGAATATTAGTGGAGCATTTAAAATTTTTGTGAAATGGGCTTTTGACAAAGTGTGGGGGCGTATCTATCATCAACTTTACAGTTGCAATTCAATAAGAAAAAAAAAAAGAGAAAAAAAAATTTTAAAAAAAAGAAGAAAGAAAAAATTATAAAATAAAAATAAAAAAAATGTTAAGTGTTTGAATTGTGGATTATTGTGATAAGATAAATTTACAAGTAGCCCATTTTTCAATTGCTCTATTTCTTTAGCCTTTCATATCATGTTTTACATTCCTTTACCTTAACCCCATTACAACCCTTAATAAGTCCTTTTGATTTGAATTATGCATATGAATTAGGTAGTGGAGATTGAGATTCTTAGCAAGCCTATGGTAGTGCAATTTTTTCGGTTGAATTTGAGCGAAACACTTACCCTTGAACACTTAAGAGATTGAGAGAATGAGCTACAAGTACGAACTCAGTTTATTCATTTTCAATTAAAGTTATCAGTTTATATTTTCATTGACTCATTAATACTATGATCTCTTTATTTTTCAATTGTATTCTTACTTATGACCTAACACTTCTGATTTTGTTGGAAGCACTTATTATTTACTTCTTGTCCGATGACGTCCAAGAGTTAAGTGTGGGGAAATTTGATAAGTAAAATATTTGCATATTTATTTTCCCTTATATGATGATTTTATGGACGATATTTATGTTTAATATAATAAATTTGGGTGTGATTGATAAATAAATATTGTTTTTGGAATAAACAGCATTTAAAAAAATAATAATAAAAAAATAAAAGTACTGCAGCAGCCACCGGGGGGGTACTGTAGCATGTCAACGGCACTGTAGCAGCCGCCAGGGGGCACTGTAGCAGGTCAATGGGCACTGTAGCAGCCGCCAGGGAACTGTAGCACCCGCCAGATCACTGTAGCACATGTTTTTTTCCCTTATAAATAGAGATCAATGCCAAGCTCAAAGGGAGGAGAGAAAGAGAAGCAGAGGTTTCCTTCTCCGACCGGGAGAGGTCCTTCTCTGACCGGGAGAGATCTTTCTCGAACATTTCTGAGTTCTTTGTGTTGTTTTTTAGATTTAATTTCATGTATTGCATGCCTCCATCTTGGAAGGCTTAGGATTGTATTACTTTTTGCATGCCTCCATCTTGGAAGGCTTAGGATTGTATTACATTTTGCATGCCGCCTACATGGAAGGTTTTACCTCCTAAATGGACGGCTTGATCTCTTCATCTTTCATTCATCTTTTGGTTGTATATTTATGTTTGAGAATTTAATATTCAAGTTTATGTAGTATTTCTGAGGATTTCATTCTAGTTTTATATAATGTCAATTTATTTTGATTTTGTTTTTAATTTCATCATGTGCTAAACTTTCATTTTCTTAGGGTGATGACGTAGCTTACTAATGACGGATTGAATCCTAACTTATTAAATCTAGTTTAAATTTCTCCTTCATGGTTGAGTTTTAATTATTATTCTTAATGCTTTTAATTGACTGGCCATCTTTTGAATGATTTCAATATGCATGTTGAGACCGGAAGGAGATACATGTGTGTATACCCTATAATTAAAACCATAACTTGCATATAAAATAGGAATATATTCATATGAGTTGTGTAGTCTTACTGAGTTCCATAAATCTTAACGCATGATTAATTGCTTAAATTCATATAGGAATATATTGGATTAGCAATTGATTATAGAATTGCTTGACCTTAGAAGAGGCTAGTAATTAAATTAGGGAAACTCAACTATTAATCATGTGGAATAAATTGGGCTAGAATAGATAAGTGATTCAATCCGGAATTTGTGAAGTGAAATCTAATCCCTAGGGCTTTTTCTCATATTTTCTTTCATATAATCTAAAATCATATTTAATTGTCTTTCTTTTATTTTGTACTCTCAATCACCAACTAATCGATCGATTAAATAGAGTTAAAATTGCTCATTTTGGTACTTAGTGAACAATCCTCGTGGGAACGATACTCTACTCACTTCTATATTACTTGATTACGACAGTGTATACTTGCACTATTTAATTGATCATCTGCACACGTATCAGTCCACTGGGTTTGAGGTGTAAGTCCAAGGTAAAATAATTTTTTAATTTAATAAATTAGTTATTTAAATTCAAAATGTTAACTTTGAATTACAATTTATCTAACGTGCGGTAAACTGTGCAGATGAGCAGGGGAACGTTTTGACGAGGAGGCTAGACGTGGCCGGTGTGAACAGCATGGACCGGACCCTGCGAGTTATAGTGCCGTGGAATGAGGGCTCTGACCAGCCCATTAACAATGGGGGTCACCTGCTCAACCACTTCCTGAACGACCTGGGCGCGAATTGGATATGGTTCCCCCTTCACTCAAGACGTGGAGGCACGTTCCGAGGGGGCCGAAAGACATGGCTTGGGAGGAGGTGGTTCAGGTAATTAAAATTATTTAATTAATATTTTTTGTAATTAATTATATTTAATTAATATTTTTTAAATTATGTTTTTTGTAATTATTGATATTTAAATAATTTTTTTTCAGCTGCGGTTTGCCGTTCGGGCCAACCGGAAGAGGTACTCCCTCGTGAAGATGGGTGACGCCTGGAGGAACAGGAGGAACCGTCTCTTCCACAAGGTGAATAAGGACAGGACGATGCCTCTGGAGCAGCTGATTGAGAGTGTCCCGGACAGCGTGCAGCCGAACGACTGGGCGAGTTTTGTCCAGTTCAGGAGGAGCCCTGAGGTAATGTATTTATTAGATTTTTTATATATAATTTTGTAATTGTTAATTATTAAATTATAATTTCAATTTAATTTGAAATTTTTTAATTTTTAATTTTTTTATTGTTTTAATACATTTAATATTGTTTTTTTCCAAGAGCTTTCTTAGAAGAAAACCAGGATCCGTGCGCAGCAGACGATCTACCACACAGTAGGATTGAAGACCTTTGCTGTGACCTATAGCGAGCTGGTAACTTTTCAAAATATCACTGACTTTTAGCTAGTTATTTCATAATACTAATTGAATTTTGTAATTGTTTCAGGAGACGAAGGCACAGCAGGAGAACCTTCAGACGGACTATGGGGAGTTGTACGCCATCACACACAGACACCGTGACGGGACTGCGACCTCTCAGCAGGCAGAGGTGGCAATTGTAAGTAATTTTATTATTATAATTTTTATAAAACCAACTTAATAATGAAAAATGCTAATTAGTAATTGTTTCATAAAATGGCAGGAGCAGATGCAGCAGTCGCAGGCTGAGCTGCGACAGATCCAGGCCGAGGAGTCACAGGGGTCAGTGAACCTGACGACTCCTTTGAAGGCGGGTCTGGCTTAGGCTGAGCACCTCGGACGCGTTCGGGGGATGGGGATAGGCACCAGACCTAGCATGGTCTACGGCAGGACCGCCGCCTCTAAGGCTGGCAGCTCTAGAGGGGTCAAACGTCCGAGGGACGAGTCTATTTACCAGCTGCGGTCAGATTTGGAGCAGCAGATGGCACAACAACAGCAGCAGATGGCACAACAGTAGCAGCAGCAGCAGCAGATGAAGCAGATGCAGCTGTAGTATATGCAGCTACACGCTGATTTGATCTACGCTCAGCAGACGCAGTGGCGTGATATCGCGAACAACATGCTCGAGCGGTCATGGAGTCGCCTGTTCCCGGACGAGCAGCATCCACAGTTTCCCCCTGTCCCTCGTTACGTCGTCTCGAGTACTACTACTACTACTCCTCCTCCTCCTGCTGATGATGATGGTGCGGTTCACTCTACGCAGCGGCCCGATCCAGCAGCAACTGAGGGAGCACCAGATGATCAGCCCCCAGCTACTTAGTTTAGGACATCTTTTTTTTTTTGTTGAAACATTTGTAAATATATATATATATATATATGAGTTTGTATTTCAAAACTTAAATTCTTATTGTGTTTAATATAATTATATTTATATTATTAGATCGCGTTGTTGAATTTATGAATTAATTGCAATAATATTATTTATATTTCTAAATTAAAAAAAATAAAGCATATATATATTTGTAGCAGTTTTAAATCAAAACCGATACAAATATATATATTTGTAGCGGTTCTAAAATAAAAACCGCTACAACTATATACATATTTGTAACGGTTTTTCTTGTAGAACCGCTACGAATATATATATATTCGTAGTTGTTCTACAATAGAAACCGCTACAAATATGTATATAGTTGTAGTGGTTTTACAATACAAATCGCTACAAATACTCATCATTTGAATTTTGAAATTTGCCGCCTTTGTTCACATTTGTAGCGATTATGTTATGTATAACCGCTACAAATTAAAAATTATTTTTAAATTTGCTGTCCAACGGCTTTAATGTTAGTAGCGGTTTTATACACATAACCGCTACAAATACTCAACGTGTATATATTTTGAATTTCCCACCAATGTGTAACGGCTTGAAAATTAGTAGCGGTTTTATGTATATAACTGCTACTAATATTTAATAACTGTAGCGGTTAGTGTAGCGGTTTTAGAACCGCTACGAAATTATAAACGTTGGAATTTCAGAATATATGATTCTTGGAATTCGTCATTCTCTTCTTACTCATCTTCTTCTCTATACTTTCTTCTCTCTCACTTGTAGCTATGTATAAATCATGAATCAGGTTGTCGCGCAATTCTCATGAATATTTGTACGGATTAAACAGTTTCTTGGATTTCGCATTCACTCACGCCAGCTATAACGGCAAGTTCGTCTGTCCGTGTCAGAAATGCAAGTTCAAGAAGTGGCATGCACGAAATGTTGTGAATGAACATTTGCTTGTGAAGCCTTTCCCTGAGGACTATACGTTCTGGGCAGTTCATGGTGAGAAGGCTGGCATTAGATATGACGATGCTCTTTCTCGAAGTTCTCAAGTAGGCGTTCAAGTAGATGAAGCTGATCCTGTGAATGATGCTGTGCGTGATGCGTTTGGATTTCAAGGTGACAACTTCAACGAAGAAGTGCACGGCTCTGAACTGGTTTTTATGGGGAATGAAGTAGCTCGAGATTTTTTCAGCTTGATGGATGAAGCAGATCGTCCTTTATATCAAGGTTGTCGCAAATATTCTAAATTATCTTTCTTGATCAAATTGTATCATATCAAGTGCTTGTGTGGGATCACAGATAAGGGAATGTCGATGTTGCTTGACTTATTACGAGATGCATTCCCCGACGCTGAGATTCCCACAACGTTCTATGAGGCCAAGAAGATTATCATTAGGTTGGGGTTGAATTATCAAAAGATTGATGCATGCCCAAATGATTGTATGCTGTATTGGGGAGACGATTCCAGTAGGGAGACTTGTAAGAGATGTCACACATCGAGGTACAAGACAATTCAGAAGGGGAAAAAGCAGAAGAAGAAACCTGCAAAGATTCTCATGTACTTCCCTTTGAAATCTCGTCTACAAAGATTATTTATGTCGTCTAAAACTGCGGAGCACATGAGGTGGCATGCCGTTGATAAAAACGAAGACGGTAAATTAAGACATACGTGGGATGCAGCTGCTTGGAAAACATTTGACAACAACTTTCCAGATTTTGCGGCTGACCCCAGAAATGTTCAGCTTGCGTTGGCGACCGACGGTTTCAATCCTTTTGGGAATCTTAGCACAAGTTATAGTATTTGGCCGATAGTCTTAGTTCCCTACAACTTACCCCGTGAATGTGTATGAAACAAAGCTCTTTCATTATGTCTATGATCATTCCAGGCAAAAAGGCATCAGGCAATGACATTGATGTGTATCTCCAACTGCTTATTGCGGAATTGCTTGACCTGTGGAATGTCGGCTTGAAGACGTGCGACGCTTACGGCAAGACTTTGTTCAACTTGCGTGCAGCCTTGATGTGGACGATTAGTGACTTTCCTGGCCTTGGCACATTATCTGGTTGGAATGTGCATACTAGGTCGACGTGTCCAGCTTGCAATTTTGACTCTGACGTAGTGCACCTTCCCCACAGCCGAAAGTGGTGCTTTATGGGGCATCAGAGGTTTCTCGATGGAAGGCATAAGTTCAGATTGCAACGGAATTGCTTCAATGGGAAACCAGAAAAAAGAGGACCACCTCAGACTTTGTCCGGTACAGATATCTTACAGCAGCTTGAGCATGTTGACTTCGAGTTTGGAAAAAGCGACGATTCAACACAAACTCGCCAAAAGACACGCAGGACTTCGGCGCCTCAGTAGTTGAAGAAGATAAGTATTTTATTCACTCTTCCATATTGGAGATCTAATTTACTTCGCCACAGTCTTGATGTAATGCACATTGAAAAAAATGTTTGTGATAATGTGCTGTATACGCTGCTTAACGAACCCGGCAAGACAAAAGATCACCTTCAAGCGAGGAAAGATTTACGCGACATGGGAGTTCGTGAAGACGCTTGGCTAGATGAGCATGACAGATTTCAACCGGCAAAGTTTACCCTCACAAAACCGAACAAGGAAGTCTTCCTCGCGACGTTGAAGAAATTAAAATTTCCTTATGGGTATTCAAGCAACATTTCTCGATGTGTTGACTTGCAGGCTCGAAAGGTTGCTGGCCTGAAGAGTCATGGCTCACATGTTCTTATGCAGCAGTTACTCCCTCTGGCTATAAAGAATACATTTCCTCCCGATGTTTCCATCGTTTTGGTGGAACTTTGTTCTTTCTTTCGGAAGTTGAGTTCTAAGGTTTTGATCGTTGAGGAGCTCGATCAGCTACAGTCAAAAATCATTCTTACGCTTTGTCATTTGGAGATGATCTTTCCTCCATCCTTTTTTACTGTGATAGTTCACCTCACAGTCTACCTCGTTCATGAAACAAAGCTCGCTGGACCAGTACAATATTGTTGGATGTATCCGATTGAGAGGTACTCATTTTAAATATGTGCTTTAATTTATTCTCCGTATTTAATGTTTGCTAGTCATCCTTTTCAGCATTTTATATCAATTTTCTCTTCTGTATTTCGTAGGTTCCTTGGGAAATTAAAATCTTAGGTGAGGAATAAGGCGTGGCCAGAAGGTTCTATAGCTAAAGGCTATATAGGGGATGAGGTGCTATATTTTTGCTCAAGGTACTTTGATGATCTTGAGACGGCTTTCAACCGCCCACCTCGTGTTGACGATTGTCCTGAACCTGCGCCGACATCAGGAGAATTTATCCCTCGTGTTGGTAAACCAATGGGAGCAACTGAGAACTTCAAACTAACGGCAACTGAGAAGTTGCAAGCACATAAACATGTCTTGATTAATTGCACTCAAGTTGAACCTTTCATACAGTAAGAATTGTACACTCACATGTTATTCGATCTATATCTTTCGTAACATTTCTCACTTTCATTTCACTAACGCCTTTCCATTATTAATTGCAGGGAATTCAGAAGTCATGTTAAGCATCAACTCAGGATCCGTACACAGACATCCTCAGAAGTTGATAGGAGGGTCCACAGAGAATTCCCGAGCTGGTTTGCACGCAGAATACTAAATGACCATAACCCACACTCACCAGATTTCAAAGCTCTCGCAATCGGCCCTCTTGATCATGCAAAACGGTTTACAGCATACAATGTCAATGGTTTTAAGTTTTGCACGGTTTCACGGGATCAAGGATTGCAAACACAGAATTCGGGTGTTTATGACACATTTGGGACAAGAAGTTATACGAGCAGCAGTGACGCCAACATGTAGTTCAGAGGTGTCCCTTACTATGGCAAGCTTCTTGATGTGGTCGAACTTAATTATCAAGGCCGTTTCACTGTGACGTTGTTCAAGTGTTTGTGGGCAAATACCACAACTTCTCGGGGACTGACAACTGACGACTTAGGGATCACATCAGTCAATTTCTCATGGCCGATTCATACTGGTATTTCTCAAGATGATGAGCTGTATATTCTAGCTTCAGAGGCACATCAGGTTTATTATGTCGAGGACGAGAGGCATTGGGATTGGCACATGGTCGTTCATTTAAAGCCAAGAGACCATTACGACATGGGTGAAGGCGATAACATCGCCTACGAGAGTGAGCCATTTCAGCCAGCTGATTTTGAAAACTACTTCCCTGAAGGCGATGACAATTTACCTCTACTGCGATGAGTTTTTTTAAGTCCACGTCATTTGAATTAAATTTTTAAATTTAATAATACATCCATAACAATAAGTTTTCTACAAAATTTCTGTAGGGATGGCAACGATGAGTGATCAAATTCAAATTATGCTTTTGTCTTTAAAAAAAATTAAAACAACTTTGTAAAATAAAATGTAAAAAAAAAATTTTAAAAAAATAAAATAATATTTTTAGCGGTTATTGAACCGCTATAAATATAAAATTAACCGCTACTAAATAAAAAACCGTTACAAAATGGATACATTAACCGCTACAAATAGTACGTGGATCCCTATAATTAAATATTAAACCGCTACAAAAATACAAATAACCGCTACTAACTAATAACCGCTACAAAATGGATACATTAACTGTTACAAATAGTACGTGGATCCCTATAAATACCCTTACCATAACTCATTTCAAACACTCCCCAATTTCTTTTCACCTTACCTTTCTTTCATTTTCTCTCATTTACAACTTCTTTCGTATGAGTAGAGGAGCTGAATAATACGATCAAATATGGTAACAAGATTTTTAATGTTTTTTACAATACTTCTTTCCTTTCTATAAAATTTATTCTAACCATTTTTTTTCCAGATATTTCAGAGCTGTATCTCATTTTCATCTATTTTTCATACACAATTACATTATATTAGACAACATAATAATTCCTTATTACCTACCTATTCTTAATAATATTATTAATATAAATTTTAAACTAATCCAATTAAATTACATTTTTCCTTTTAATTTATTAATAAGTTAAACTATTGAATAAAAAGCTAATTAAAATAGATAAAATAATAACAAAATAAACTATTTAATTTAATATTAAAAAAACCAGAAACAAATGATCATATATTTTTTAAAAATTTTTTAAATATTTGTAGCGGTTATTAAACCGCTACTAAATAACGCGCCTTTTTAAAACTCAAATTCAATTTTTTGACGCTAATTTTGAATTTCATGAAATTAGTAGCAGTTTTAATAACCGCTACAAATTCCATCAAATTCAAAATTAGTAGCGGTTTATTAACCGCTACAAAATAAAAAAATGTCATTTTTTTCCTCCTTCAAAATTTCAATTTTTTATATTTGTAGCGGTTATATAACTGCTATAAATATCTCTGAAAAAAATTTCGTTCATGAGGGTGTTGTAACGGTTGTATTGAACCGCTACAAAGGATGTAGCGGTTATTTTTGATTGAGTAGCGATTTTATATAACCGCTACAAAACTACTTGCAACATACGATTTAATAGCGGTTCTAGTAACCGATACTAATGTTGTTTGTAGCGGTTAAAACCGCTACTAATACCCATTTTTAACGGCTACTAAATCACATTTTTTTTGTAGTGTTTGGTGTGTCTTAAATTAATAAATTTACCTATTTTACCCTTATTAAAGAATGTGATTTTTAAATATGCGTTTAATATCCGTCACATCTTTCTCTTTCCTACAAGGGATAAAAGTGAAAAACAATAATTAATTACTCTACCAAGCTCTTATATTTTGGACCAACATTTTCTTTTGGAAGACTTTTTTTTTATATTATGGACCAAAAGGAGTAATTGATTGAAGAAGCCATCACAATCTATAAACATTACTACAAAAAGGGTGAAACGTGACACCCATTTTGTGGCCCTTCTTTAAAGAAGTGCCACAACTTCAATTTTGTTTTAAATTTTCTTTTGTGACCAGCTGTGGTGCTTGGTTAGCAAAGCACCACAGTTGGCATGTGGCTGACGTGCAAGCGCCACGTCAGCAACCCAGGATCAGCTGTGGCGCTTGCCATACTTGGCTGAGTGGACTAAAAAATCCACTCTCCAGCCAATAGCGCCACCTGCCTTATCCTTTTTTCAATTCCCACCAGCCCCACCCCCACCTACTCTATTTGACTTCAGTACTGTTAATTATTCCCTCCTCTTTCAATTCCTCCATTACACTTTCCCTTCACCCTTTTCGCACAGACCGTCGCCCCCTCCATTTCCTCTCATCTTCACTCTTAAAAACACACCCACACGCGTACACGTCTTCATCATCAAATCTACATCTTTGTTTTGCTTCAACTGTCGTCCCCACTCCTGTCCCAATTGTTCCCTTTTCTTCGTACTTTCTTCCACTTTTGGTCCCCACTCCAGTTGGTTCCAACAACTTCTCCTCACTCAAGATTGCATCACCAACGGGCAACGTGGTCCCCCACTCCATTGCACTGGTCAATTACGAATCAATTAATCTGTAAGTGCATAGCCTGCTTCTTCTATTTTTTTTCAAGTTATTTCTGCATATGTTTTTTTCTTTATCACACGAACGTGTAGATCAAATATATATGTTGATTATATTCTATGACATGGTTTTTTTAATCACATGAACGTGTGTATTAAGCACGTATATATATATATATATATGTTGTATATATTTGTGTCCCATTTTATAGAGGTAATTAACAAAATGACTATATATATATATGTTGTATTTATTTTTGGCATGCACGTATATATATGTTGTAGATATTTGTGGACCATTTTTCACTTTTTTTTTTAATCACACGCAAACAAAATGATGTGCTCTTTATATATATATATATATATATGTGTGTGTGTGTGTGTGTACATCATATTTATGACTACCCAAGAATAACCGGCAATGTAGCCAATCATAAATATTTTTTTTTATAATCTCAACATTGAGCTGAAAAAAATTTAATTAATGTTGGGATTATGCTTTCCTTTTTGTTTTATTTTATTTTCTTTCTTGTTTTTTCTAAATCATATTTTTTGATTTAAGCTAATCATATTTTATTTTATTATATATTGATGTTTTGTACACATTATTATTATTAAAAAAAATAAGTTACAGTCACTAATATTTTATTGATTTTTTTCATGTTTAATTTGTTTTTGTAGTTTCAGCTCATCAGTGTATTGAAGCATCTATTTACGGTATGTTTTTTAAATTTTGAGCTTACAAATGTGATTTTATTAGAATTTAATAATAGTTTAATTTGATAAATTTATTTTACAAATGCAATTATTGTCATTGGGTTGGAAAGAGCACTGCAAAAATATAATGAAATATTTAACTTTGTTTATAAATAAAAATTATTTACTAACAAAGTTTGAGTAAATTCATATATTAGTACCCGTATCTTCTTCCAAGGTGTATATGTTTGATCAATCCATAACACACTAAATAATCTAGCAAATCCATTTGACTAATTCGCTTTCCAAATAACAAGATAAGTAAGGATACAAGATTTTGTCTGGATCTTTTTTATGCTCGATTGTAAATGTTATAACTCTTTTACCCCATCTATATATTCCCTTGAACACCGATTAGATGACATCCATTTACAATCCATCTATACCTTCAATTGGTTGTATGTGAAGATATGTAGTTAGTTATAATTTATAGATGTTCTAATGATTGTTATGGGTTAGTTGCATAAATAAAATAATTATTTATATATTCTCAACACTTGTATTTTATTTGTTGACTTGTAATGTTTTCTAATTTACCTATGATATGTGTTGGTAAATATGATTTCTTTCGTTATAAGTTGTGAAAAATTATTATAATGCCGTGGGAATAGTTAATGGATTATTTGTCAATTAAAACATAGGGTTTAAGACCTAGAAAGCTTCAATTTTTAGGATTTCATGTTGCGAATTTTATTTTAAAATTGGTAAGAGAATATAAAAAGTAATTAGTAAATGCAATAGTCATACAACTAACCACGTAATTTTTTTAAAAATAGTTTGAAGGTATAGATGGATTGTAAATGGATGTCATCTAATTGGTGTTCAAGGGAATATATAGATGGGGTAAAAGAGTTATTACATTTACAATCGAGCATAAAAAAGATCCAGACAAAATCTTGTATCCTTGCTTATCTTGTTATTTGGAAAGCGGATTAGTCAACTGGATTTGCTAGATTATTTAGTGTGTTATGGATTGATCAAACATATACACCTTGGAAGAAGATACGGGTACTAATATATGAATTTACTCAAACTTTGTTAGTAAACAATTTTTATTTATAAACAAAGTTAAATATTTCATTATATTTTTGCAGTGCTCTTTCCAACCCAATGACAATAATAGCGGGTATTACATCATGAAATTTATGAAGGATGTAATTATGCATGATCGGCCATTTATTCCTCAAAAAGTAAGTTATTTAGTTGCACTTCATATTGTGTTTTAATTAACTTTAATTAGTGCCTGATAATTAAGTTTTACTGATTTTAATTCGTTTTAATTTGTGCCTGATTGTATATATGTGTAGTATTATGAAGATCAACATTGTGACACTTTGACTGACCATCAACTTAATGAACTGATTGAGGAATGGTGTGAATATGTGTTTAGACAAATCTCTGGTTAACTATACTATTTAATTCACTAGCTGGTCTTTGTTGTGTTGTTTCTTGCAAATTGTTGTGTCAGTATTGAAGTTGAATTTGTTGTATTTCATTCACAATATATTGTATAACTGCTTTTAGTACTACTTTAGTTAATTTATCATCTGTTTGTTGTACCATTTTAAAGTTATCTCTCATTGTTGTTGTTTATTTTTCTTCATTTTGCTGTGGATATATATAGAAAATGTTTAAACCATGTAGTGCATTATTGCAATTATGAGAGATATGAACAAAAAATATGGCAACAAAAAAAGCTCCGGTGGATTCCCCAACATTCCTGATCTATTGTCCTTTCTTGAAAAATATTAAATTGAACGATTCAGATTCACATTTCAGTACTAAGGTGCTATTATCCTTAATTTGGTCCTTCCTTGCCTTTTTCATTATTCTTCAGCCACAGTTCTTCTCATCCTTGTCTGTCATTTTGCTATTTCTGCAAATATTGTGTCTTTTCTTCCTAAATGCAATGCACATATAATCCATAAAATAACGTAATATCATGTAATTTTTTTTAATGAAAACTAGAAACAATAAAAACTAGAAGCAGTCCGATACAGTCATACATAAAGGAGAAGATCCTACTACATAAACACTCACACAGGATAACATCTGAATATGTGGATATTACAATAAAATGCAAGATAAAGGTTAAAGGGTAATATAATGTAATTAAGAGAAGGAACACTTAGAGAAATTATAAAAGTTATTAATCAGTCCGCTTAGCAATTAATTCAACATATATTGATGTAAAATATTGCTGGGCCCTATAGCCCAATGGCACCAAGACACCAAGTGCCTCCGGTATAATGGATGTGTAAGTTATGACGAAAAAATATTAATATAACAGATAAAAATATAAAACTCATCTAAGTTGTGTTATTTATAAATTATGAGTAGTAAATACTTTATATGGAAAAAAAAAGACTATTTCTAATACTCCTTCAGACTATGATTTTGCAAACTATCATGGGGATTCAATGGTTATATATTTGTCCTGCTTGGTAAGAAGCTAAAAGTACGTTAAAGCCATGACATTGTCTACACTTTGGGTTTCCCAGGAGGCGTCGTCATCGCGGGTTCGCGGGATGTGCTTACTTTCTGCTTTCCCGTTTGCAGAGCTTACCCTGAAAATGAGTTCTTAGATGTTCAGATTTGTTTTGCCTTGCCTAGCCAGCATCCACATCATCATCCATGTCAGCCTTAAAAGTAAACAAATGGTCAACTAACGATCAATGTGTATTTTTGCATCTATTTTGGAAGTTCGTTGTCACTATGAACACCCTATTTTATCCAGGCCCTACTCAAAAATACAAAAATAATTGATGATGATTGATGTCCAAATTTGCGATCATCATTAAAAGGGAAAAATAAAAAAAACGAAAATTAAAATAAATCCCCTTACAGATGATCATTGGCTTTGTCGTTCATTATCATTAAGGGAAAATAATAAATAACAAAAACGAAAAGTAAAAAAAAAAATCTCATTTATGTTGATAGGTTTGAATTAGGAAACTACTTGTGGGGAGAATGAAAGAAAAAAAACGCAAAAAAGAAAAAAATAAGAAAATTCTCATATTGATGATTACCGATGTCCAAATTGGCAATCATCATTGAAAGGGAAAAAAAAAGAAAATTAAAATAAAACCCTCATTGATGATGATTGGTATTTTCATTCATTACGGGAAAATAATAAATTTAAAAAAAAAAAAAAAAAAAAAAAAAAAAAATCTCATTTATGTTGATAGGTTTAAATTAAGAAATTACTTGTGGAGAGAATAATAAAAAAAATTAAAAATGGAAAAAATCTCCACTAAAATAGGCTAATTTATGTTACTTTTTGTGTGTAGGATACATGCTATTTTATGAAAGTACAAAAATACCCTCAACTAAAAAAAATCATAAATGTGTAAAAATATTTATAAAGTTGTACCTAAAGTGCGCCAATTAACATATGTTTTTTAAAGAAGTGAGAGTATACCCATTGACATTCAAAATGGGTTGCAAGCTATAGCCCAACTTAACAAAAGCCTAATTATCCAGATATTCAACTTTAAAATTGAAAAATCTCAAATTAAATTTATTACCAAGAATTGATAAGGTGACATCATTGGCCTTGTTTCAATGCTATCATCATAAGCTAGTGTTAGGACTTGTTTTTTCTCCTTTAAAATATACACGCAACAACCCATTTTTCTTTACTAATGTGTTCAGTTGACCAGTTGACTGAAACTTTGTTAATGTGAAATCACACACAAAATGAAGGTGCATGATTCTTCAGGGACTAGAGAGAAGCTACATATATAGCTAGAAATAAATATAATATTTTAAATCTTTTATATATTTCATGCAAAATCCCATGAAAAATATTCAATTAATCTCTTCAATACCTGAGATTTTCTCAGACTAACATGATTGTATAAGACGATGTACTAATACTTGATTAATTTCACAAACGAATATATATATATATATATATATTATATATGTGATATGAATTGGTGCTTTAAACAAACTATTATCTCCGATCCTAAATATAAGATAGAGTTGATTTTTTTAAAAATATTAAGAAAGATAATTAAATTACTTTAAAATATTTATATTTTTTATTTTTTCTTCAAACTATTTTACCTAACTTATAAATTGATATATAATTTAAGGATTCACAATATATGATATGATTAACTAATATATTTAACTTAATTTTTCTGAAAAAAGTTAACTCTATCTTTTATTTAAGACCAATATCTATTTTGCTACGGTATGAAGGCAATGAATTATGTGAATTATAGCTTTAAACAGGCAATCTTTGGGCCCTGTGAAATTAAAAAGCATGGTTTTTATTAACCAAAAATAGAAAAAGCCTTTCAAAGGTGTACTTTTAAAAAAAGCATTTGGTTTATAAAACCAATAGTAGAGTGCTTTATTATGCACACTTTATGTACTGAGATTTTGCAGTTTACACTAAAATGGCAAATGCGTTTTCTGCATTACCAAAGTAGAAATGAAGCGAATGACTTGTTAGGCGACATTTGAAAATGAAAAGGCAAAAGAAAGCATTCCTGTGAAGCATTTTTTTTTTTCTTTTGTCTCCACTTTAATTTTCTCAGGCTGTCTAGTTTTAGTAGGGTGACAATATGTATTTATTTGTTTATTTATTTATTTATTAGTGTCAACCTAGGAACAAAAAGAAAAATACGTAGCTGTGAAATTTGAATGAAAATATTCTTGTGCAATTAATAATTATAGTTTTGCTGTCTTTTGCTTTGCTAAATCAACCTTATTGATACACATACACTCAATAAAATGATATGAAATATTATGAGATTAAATTTGGATTTTGTTAAATAGAATGATATAATTAATTAGAGGTTTATTGTGTGACCATTTGAGACATTAATAACTAGAGGCATGGAGGTAATTTGACCCAATTTTTAAATCCAAATTTAGATAAGGTGACCTGATTAGTGATTTGTTAAGCATAGTGACCCAAATTAAAAAAAAAACACATCTATATGCAACCCAATATTTTTATTATATTCTCTCCCATATACATCGGATTATCTTTAAAATTTTTCCAAATTAAAATAGCATCTAAAATCTAAAAATAATTAGAAACCTACATCTTTCTAGGTTTTGATTATTTTTTAAAAACATGAAAAAATCACAAAGAATTCTATTATTTCATCTTATCTGTGAATTGTGATTTATTTTTTTAACTTCTATATTATTGCTAAACCAAAATCTTGATGAATAAATTTCAAATACCATAATATCGAATAAGTTCTAAAAATGTAAAACTAGTAACGAATGATATAAGGAGAGACGTAACTAATTGTCAAATAGTTGAGATAGAATTAGAGAGAATGTAGCGAATATGATCAGGATTAATTTTGTAACTGAAAATTTATATTTTGATTTTTAGTCCTTCAAAATAATTATAGTTTTTAAGATCCTTATTAATAAATATTTATTTTTCTTTATCACTTCTCCCTACTTTTCCCAAAAAAATATATATAAGGTGATGTGAAAGTTTTAAGCCCTCCTAACAATAAATAAGAAATTGAAAAATTTAAATAACAGTGATATCTCTATGATGTTGCTATAAAAAGCAACTAGCATGAACTCCCTTGAGCGTTGCGCCAGGAACAAATACTCAAAGCAAAATAATTAAATTCTACATGAGATTATAAAATCATATCCAAGCTACTAGAAAAAAACCTTTTTTAGACCGCCACATTTAGATCGGTTTTGGCGGATAAGGTCTTAAAAATTTGTGCGGTGGCAGTTTTGTAATTATATTGAACTTCTAAGACCGGTTCTTAAAAAAACCGGTCTTAAAAAATTTATTTAGACCATTTTTTGTACAAACCGGTCTTAAAATGTTAATATTTTTAATATTAAAAATGTTTTAACATTTAAGACCGGTTTATATAGAAACCGATCTTAAAAGTAAAATATTTAAGACCGGTTGTCTTAAAAGTAAAATATTTAAGACCGGTTATAAAACCGGTCTTAAATATTTTACTTTTAAGACCGCTTTTTATGTAAACCGGTCTTAAATGTTAAAAAATTTTTAATATTAAAAATATTAACATTTTAAGACCGGTTTATACAAAAATGGGTCTTAAATGTGAAATTTCACTCTTTTAAGACTGATTTTTAATAAAAAACGGGCTTAAAGGTAATATTTTTCACCTGTGTTTTTACTCTCGCACCCAGATCGCGCGCTCTATGAACCCTTTCTTCTCTTTTTGCCATTTCTCTGTGAGCTTTGTCCGTGCTTGTTCTGAACTCGTCCATGACGTCCCGTCCCTCATTTGCTCAACTCTCCTCCGTCATTACCGTGTCGTTGCTGTGTTCGTCGTCGCTATTCTTTGATTATCGTTAGTCTTCTCCGCCGCCACCTCTATTCTCCGCAGTGACCATTCTCCTTTGACTTGACTTCCCTTTGTCAGTGTCGTGAATTTGAGGACTTCATTTTAACCTCAGTTGACGCCACCGTGACTTTGGGTTGAAGCTCACTCCTTGGTCTTCAATCAGGTTAGTGTTCGATCTATTATTTAGTTGTACATTGTTCAATAATTAATAATGTTCTATGAAAAAATGGTTATTGTTGTTGATTTGAGAACTTAAACGTAATCTAGAAAAAATTAAATCTGCACATTCTTGTTAGATATATGCTTTGACTTTTAATTACATCCCTATGATATTTGGCTTGGATTAATACCACTCTATGTTCTGTTTTAATTTAGTGCAATTGTATGATTATTGTCAGTGTTATTGGTTTGTTAAAACAATATTAGTTTCAAATGGTGCCTGTTAATTTCGTTGAAATGTCTAAAACAATATTCTAGGGTGCTAGAAGTGTTGAGATATATATGGATCATAGTTGGATAAACGCTAAATGAACGAGTGTTGAATATGATAATGGGGTGAGGGGTTTTTTAGACTTTGCTAGTAGAAATGCCAATGATGGTAGTGAGAAGTTTTATTGCCCTTGTATAGTATGTTTGAATGAGAAGCTACTAAGTACTGCATATATATATACACATTTAATTTGTGAAGGATTTTGTAAGAGTTATATAGTTTGGGTATGGCATGGTGAAGAATTAGAAATGCGAAGTTCATCTCAACAGGGGGAGTGAACTTTGATGATAATGACAAGGATACGGATGATTGGATAGAGGATATTATTCATGATGTAGGAGAAGAGACTTTTGAGCAATCACATGCATATGGTAATATGTGTAGTGATGTTGAGACGCCGTTGTACCCGGGGTGTAAAAAGTACCAATTGTTGAAAGCAGTATTGAAATTGGTAATCTTGACAAGAGTTTTTCATAAACACTTGAGGCTTTTAAGGACATGCTTCCAGATGAGAATGTGTTGCCTTCTCAATACTATGATGCTAAGAAAATATTGTGTCCACTAGGGATGAAGTATAAAAAGATCCATGCATGCCCTAATGATTGTATATTGTATAGAAAAGAGCATGAAGAGGAACAACAGTGTCCGATATGTGAAACCCTGAGGTACAAATCAAATAACGCTTGAGAAATTGGATGAACTAGAAAATGAAGGATATCTGATCTTGTGCCAGCTTGAGAAGCTTTTTCTTCCTTCTTTTTTTGACATCATGGTATATCCAATTGTTCATCTAGTCAGGGAGATCAAGTTGTGTGGACCTATCTATTTACGATGGATGTACCCAATTGAAAGAACTATGAAAATCCTAAAAGGGTATGTGAAGAACCCTAACTGGCCTGAAGCATCTATTGTTCAGAAATATGTTTCTGAAAAAGCCATGGAGTTTTGTCAAGATTACTTGTCAATTGTACGAAACATTGGACTTCCTGATCGTCATGACGAAGAAGGTGGCACGCGCGGGGCTTCAGTAAAGAGTATCGATCCTGATGAATTGCAACAAGTCCACTTGTACATCTTGAATAAAGTTGATGAAGTTCAAGATTACATTAATTCTCATAAAGAAATTGTACTGAAAGGAAATAGTCGAATGACTGAACAAAGGTTAATTAGGGAGCATAACAAAACTTTTTCACATTGGTTCCAACAAAAGGTTGATGGCGAAGAATGTATTTTTGATACAATTAAATGGTTAGCACGTGGTCCTGAGGCTGATGTCATAAGTTGGACTTCATTTGTGATCAATGGTTATATGTTTTGCATGAAGTCCCTTGATGATAGGAGCACTGTCCAAAACAGTGGGGTTATGTTAGTGGCTGAATCTATGCACTTCTCTAGTTCAAAAGATAAGAATCCTAGATTGGCAGCAATACCTTACTATGGGGTGATTGAAGAGATTTGGGTGGTTGATTATGTTAAAGTTAAACTTCCCATTTTTAAATGCAAGTGGGTTGATGTCAACAATGGTGTGATGATTGATAAGTTGGGATTTACATTGGTTGATTTGAATAGTAGAAGTTTTAGAGATGAACCTTTTATTATGGCATATCAAGCGAAACAAGTGTTCTATGTTACTGATCAAGCAAATAAAATGTGGTATGTAGCTCTCCAAGGAAAAAGGGTCGTTGATATTAATCAGGAAAGTCATTCAATGAATGATCTACTTGAGACTCCTTTTTCTAGGGGTTTACCAGAATTGAACGAAGAAGATGAAGCAGACAATGAATACGGCACAAGAAATGATCATCATGAAGGGATATGGGAGGATATCCCTTTATAAAACTACATTGAAGGTTAGTTAGCTAAAATAATTATCATGAACTATATTTGAATTATGTATATTGTTATTTGTGTATATATATAACTACTTTTTTTGTCGTCACAGGAAAATGAAGGATATGAGGTGTACGTCTTAGTGTAGATTCTCTGAAGCCAGGCCAGCTAGTGATCATCAGCCTGAGAAGAGTGTGTATAAAGTATTTTGGCCCTGATGAATAACAGCATTATCATTAATGTAATTTAATCTTTAATGTATGTATGCAAGTGAAAAGATAAGGAACTTGGTCAAAACAGCATTGTCATGGTTGTTTGATTTCCTTGCATTATGATTCTGTCTATGATTGTCAGTTTATTTTTCATGGTTGTTTTCCTTGTTTTTGTTTCGGCCAGCACTATTTAAGCACAAGGGAGTTGAGTTTTAATATGTTTCAATGAGTTTTGAGTCTCTCACATAGCATTAAGATGTTAGTTATATAATCTGTAAGTAGGGGTGGAAATAGGCCAGACGGCCTGTCAAGGGCCTGTAGCCTGGCCTGTCAGGCTAAAAGGCCAGGCTAAGGCCAAAATAAAAGCCTATTTTGCTTAATAGGCCAGGCCAAGGCCTATTGATAGGCCTGTTGTAATACCCCGAATATTGAGACTCGAGGCTAGAGAATAAGCCTGAGATTAGTGGATTGCTAAGCCCCGGTTTAGCAAGATCCCAAATTGTGATTAGGAGTTAATGACTATAAAAGTGGATGTGGTTAGTGATTAATGAACCATTTTAGAGAATATAAAGTGGATTGTAGTCACTTGTGTTATGAGCAACGCCAAAACCCTATATTTGAGTTCAATTGTGGATTAACATCCAAATTGACTTAGAATAGAGGGAATAATTGAATGGGGTATTGTGATGGAAATGGTGTCATGTTGTGGTATTTAATCATTGGAATTGATTTAAATTGGATTGGACACATTGGTTGCAAAACTAGAAATGTTGTCCAGTGTGAATTCTGTCTGGGCAGTCTTCTCGTGTGGATGTTTTGACAAGGCAACTGATGTCAGAAAATTATGAAACTTTCCAGTCTTATAGTTCATATCTCAAGCTTCAAAATGGATATATAATTTGTGCCATTTCGTTTTGGGAACTGGGAGATATGACTGTCCAAAGTTTGGGATAGAAACTGAACTCTGTTTTGGGGCAGTGATGAGTTTTATGTAATTCTGGAATTGTGTGGTGATTTTTAGTAATGGCCAATATTTTTCTTATGAAGAGGACTTAAATATCTTTCATTTGGCTTTGGAATCACCTCATTTTGAGTTTTCTAGAATTAGTTATGATTTTTCAAAGTTTGGGCAGAAAATCTGCCAGAAAATCCGAAAATGGGAATTATGACATCATCTCAATAAAGGATGACATCATCATGGAATTAAATATCTTCTCATCTTCTTCAGCTCCCATTTTCTGTCGTGAGTTTCAGCTGAAATAGAGAGAGAGCATATGGGATCTTTAGAGAGAGAAAGAGGAAGAAATCTCGTAAGGTAAGCCGATTTCTCCGACGATCTAGCTCCTAACGCGTATAACTCTGATCCTAAGCTACTCCTTTATGTTCTTTAAGGTTTGGAAGCTCTTCCTTTGGTGTTAAAATAGCTAGGGTTTCAGCCAAGACAAGGAAAAGTTAGTGGGAGCTTGAGGTAACTTCCAAACTCTTGTGTATTGACTATTTTGGTTGCTGTGGACAATTTAATCGGTGAAATTTCGCCGGATTGTCATTGGTTTCAAAAATGGAAAATGGGTGTGTGGGGCTGTTATGCTGCCCAAATTGGTACTAAATGGTAGTTGTAACCTAATGGAATAGTCAATAAAGTGGTTAGGAGCAGAAAGGAACGCGTTTACGGAGCCGAAATCGCAAAACCCCGATTTTTCCCGGAAAACCCATATATTTCGGTCTAGGCTATAAATGGGTCTTAGAGTTGGATTTTCAATGATTTGATGATTCCATTGAGTTCAGGAGCGAAAATTAGGTGGGGTTACAGTTGGTCACTTTTTCAAAAAAGGCTGAAAAAGCATAATTACGAAAACGCCCTCGAAACCCTTAAAGTGGGGCTATCAAGGGTAATTTTGTAATTGACATTGAATTTGATAATTCCGAGTCCGGAAATGGATTCCTTGGGCGAAAATATGTCAGAATAGCCCATGTCAAAATTTCAAGAAAAGTACAGCCGGACCGGGTACGGCGGGGCCGGGTCGGGTCTTCGGGGGTATTTTAGTACATTTTCAATATAGCCTCATATAACCCCCAGAAACACTATGGAAGTGTATAAATGGTACATTTGACATTGTAGGATCGAATGTGAAGCCCCGAGTTGCTGGCACGCAAATCGAGGAGAAAAGACTGGAGGTAGGGGACTTGCCTTACTTGCATGTATTTGATATCTTTGCTTGTGTAGTGATGTATGTGATTGCTTTACTTGATTGTGTAGAGCATATTTGAATAAATGAAGCTCTGTTTCTGTTTTATTGTGGCCATAGTTTTGTTACATGAAATATTGAGCATGCATCTAGATAAAGCTAACATGTCATACACATAGCATCTATCATGCATGCATTATGGTATCTGTTTTCTACTGAGATTCTCTCGAATCTCACTCTCCCCTACCAACAATTTAGACAGGGAAAATGGCTCGTGGAGGGAGCGGCTAGGACTCCTCCGAGATGAGATTTTGTAATCCCCATTTGAAGAATTGTAATGGGCAATTGTACCCTATGTATCTTTAGTGAAGGTATGTACCTGAGATTTCCGGGATGATTAAGTTGTGCACTTTGATATTTATATGAATGTGATTTATCTTCGCGTAGTAATTGTATTCGAAATGTGAATATGAGACCAAGTTTATAAATGATTTCAAAAAGTATTCGTGAAAACCCCGTCATGTGATGGGTTAGTAAATGTTATTTGATTATTATTGGTCTCTATTTCATTTTAATCACGTATTTCGGATATAATTATTGAGGGGGTTACACCTGTCAGGCCGGCCTGAGCCTGTAAAAATATTTAAAAAAAATCAGATACGGGTTAAAGGATAATTTCGCCTGAGCCTATAAGTTTAGCCTGTTTTCGGCCTGTTTAAGGAGGCCTGTTAAGGAGGCCTGTTGGCCTGTTTTGCAGTGTGGCTTGTAGGCCTGTCGGTTTGCTTAAAAAATTTTAAGAATTTAGGCCTCCTTAACAAGCTTCAGGCCAGACCAGGCCTGTGAACAGGCCAGGCCGAGGCCTAAAAATTGGTCTTCAATAGGCCACAGGCCAAGCTCAGGCTAGTTTGTGCCTTAACAGGCCTGGCCTGGCCTGTTTCCACCCCTATCTGTAAGAGAAGAAGATTTATTTGAATGTCATTGAACTAGCTGCTGTTTGCTGAGTGAAATGTTTTAACAGGGGAAATGGCTTGCTGGGTATATCTTTTAAACAAAAATTTAAAAAAAAATTCAACTTTTAAGGCCGATTCTCTCCAAAACTGGTCTGAAAAGTACATTTATGACCGGTTTTGGAGAGAACCGATCTAAAACGATGAAATTTTAGACCGGTTGTCTGAAAAACCGGTCTAAAAAATAATACTTTTAAGACCCGTTTTGTATAAAACCGGTCTTAAAATTTCTACTTTTTAGACGGGTTTTTCAGAAAACCGGTCTAAAATTTTAACCTGTTAGACTGGTTCCTCTAATAACCAGTCTAAAAATATTTATTTTTAGATCAGTTTTATAATAACCGGTCTTAAAATTTTTTTTAAGACCGGTTCTATAACCATTTTAAAAAGTAGTAGACTTTTTAGACCGGCTGTATCAAAATCGGATCAAGAATCGGTCTAAAATATCTTTTTTAGGCGGTCTTAAAAGTGATTTTTCCAGTAGTGCCATACTAAAAAATAAATAATATCACGTACTCCATAATAGATGAAAAATTATATACAGTTCTTCCCTACTAACATACCCACTTCTAAATAAACATGATATGAACACATGTTTCAGTTTAAATTGCAAATATATTAACAAACCCTAATAGCTACTATTCAAAATCTATGATGCAAATACATTAATAAAGCACGTGTAACTCATTTGCTTATTTGGGTAGTCTTTTTCAATTATACAAATGTATTCATCACTGTTAAACCCCCCCCCCCCCACACACACACCACAACCCACAAAAAACGCACATATGTACGTTAACCAATTATTTTTTACAAAATTTACGAATGACTCTTATCATAAGCTAAGACAATGGAAGTCCTTGTGGTAGAATCCCCATGAGCCATGAAAAAGTAAGAAGATATATATCTGTTGAGTGATTGGTGTAGCCAAGTATCACAATTAAACTTATTAGAAGTGAATGGAGATGATAAGATAATATTAAATGAAACTGTCTATAACCTTCTATTCTTTGAAAGTAACTAATGTGTAGTGAGTGCATAGGAAATGAAACAAATGGTGGCAATGACAGATGAGGAGGAACTTTTTCCCCCCAGAGGAGGAAGAATTGAACCTAATAGAGAAATGTATTGTATTAGTTGGAGGAGAGCTAAGCCATTGCGCCTAATGAATGCAATAGTATGAAGTTGTCACTTTCTATGAAAATAAGCATGGTTTTGAACCTTGTGACCAGGTTTTTAAAAAAAAAAACCTTGTGCATTTGTCTATAACCATTGGATAACAAAGAGTTTTCATAGCTAAGCTATTAATCAACCTTTTATCTTTTAGGCAGTAAACTGTTCAAATCCTTAAATTGACATGGATGCATCAGCTTCAAATATAGTGTACTCATTTTTAACTAAGAAAATTAACATGTGCAGCTTTTCTATTGTGTAACAAAAAAAGGAAAAAAGGAAAAATTGCATTTAGGTTCCAAGCAACAAAAAATACAACAAACTGATCCCTTAAAATCTCAAAATTGTATTCAAGCCTCGTGAGACTTTTTTGCATAAATTTAAATTATCAATGGACACTCATGGACTTGTCAGTGTAAGCGCCTATGAACTTGTCAGTGGAATTAGAATTTATTACAAAAAATTTTCACAGGACTTAAATGCAATTTTGAGATTTTAAATGACTATTTTGTCGTATTTTCTCTTGCTAGGGACCTAAATTCAATTTTCCCAAAAAAATTATTAAATATATTCTTTTATTGCTCTCTGTTCCTGCTTCTTACAAAGATTGTTAACATGCAGAGTTCTACACTCTTTAAATGCATTCTGTACACATTTGAACTTTTTATCAATCATTCATAGTGAAATTCATCTTGGCATATAACATGACATCCAAAAAAATATAATATAGAAAATAGAAGGATAACAAAAGTTAAATATAAGACTGAAAAATTCAAAGCAATTGCAGTGGAAAAAATCTCCATGTATTAAAAAATATACCCATTAATTACAAAGAAAAAATGAGAAGGAAGGGGTACTAAAGACACTATAGAAACAGGTGTCTACGTAGCATATGTTTTCCATTCAGCTTTCAAAAAGTGAGACCCAAATTCTTACCTCAAAGGCTCAAACATGAGGCCAGTGGCCGTGGGTTTAATAAAAAAACAATATAAAGATGTCAGTGCATTTCGCACGTATATATTCCACTAAAAGCTGAGATTGCCTTGCCTGTAATCATGGCAAGTGCCTATATATAAATGTATCAAAAGTGGGATATGCATTGACTAATACGGTTATTAATGACATGAACCCCCCTCCCCCGGCGGCCACATTCCTGATTTAATTTCATTATAATAATTTTTTTAGCCAAAACAATTAAAATAAATTTAAATAAATTGACTGCAATTGTTTAAAGTTAGCTATTCAATAAGTAAATGAGTGATAAAATAACAAAAAAAAAAAAAAACTAAAGGTCCGCATTTCTTTAAGGGCTGAAAAAACTAATTTATGTGGTTCTCCCTCCAAATATGAAACAAACTCTTTTGGTGGTTTTCAGTTCAACAATTTTACACGCCACCTTATTATTTGCATTCTTCGTTGTAGAAAGGTCCCAACTTCTTTTGGACTACACCACATGTAAGCATAGAAAATAAACTAAGACATCTGGATCATATCTACTTTCTTAGCTTTAAGTTGGACAACTACTTTAATGTTTAAACTGGGTTTCGATTTAGAAATCATAAAGGAAGGGTCACTTCCATACATGATCAAGCAGTGCTCAACTTGCAAAAGAATTTGTGGGAAAGTAAAACCCCTTAAAGATTGACATGTGAAATATATATATTGCCTTTATTATAATTTTTTCACTAAGTATTTCAATTCTCCGGTAGCTGTTTGTTGAGTACCATATGCCTTTAATGATGTTAGAATGTGAACATAGATTGTTAGAAGTTTCATGTGAACATAGATAGCATGACATTGTTGAAGAAGATAGTCGGTAGTAGATGATCTTTGATTATTGGTTCACCTACTCCATCAATTACACGTGATTTTGTCTCTGTTTATATGTGTATATATATCTTCTAATCTCCTCATTCGAATGCTATGAATGTAAATCACATTTCAAGAATATTTAGTTTACATGGTATCAGAGCCATACCTTGTTCTCAGTTCAGATTTTCTGTTTCACAAGCATTTTCCATCTTTCCGTTCACAACTCCAAACACACTTTGCACCAAGTCTCAGATCTGTCATCTCCACAACCTATTAAGCTACACGCGCCTCACCATCGGACTCAGAAGCTCAAAATCGGTGCTACCCTGAAGCGGCATCCATTTCCGACCAGGGGTGAGCATCCACGAGCCACTGCACCTTCCGCCGTCGGCGACACGCGCCGGCGCGTGAGAAATATTCCGGCGAGCTTTTCCGGTGATCCCAACGGCTCTCCGATCAACTTGCCAACCCCGTTCCATCCCTGGTACCCATCTGGTCTGATTCTCACTTTGAATTTTTGCCTTCTCTATGATTTTGTGAAGAACCAGGGAGCTTCGTGTTTTCTCTGAGACATTTCAGTTCCACCATTTGCCTTTGGTTCCGTTTTGGTGTTATTATAGTCTAAAGAGTATTTTTTGTTAACGTGGGATTCCAATTTTTGGAGTGTTGTGGCTTACGTGGATGTGACTTGCTTTTAATTATTTTGGGAATTATTAGCATCTATGACCTCATTCTTCCTTTACGTACCTTAAGCTTATTTTTTGCTCACTATTGTGGTTGACTATTCCACATGGCTGAATCTAAACCATTTGATATGTTACCTATGTCTGCTAAAATTACCGATTCAAAATTGAATTGGACAAATTATAGTGACCAGAACAAAACTGTCAAGCTATATCTTTTGGGCATTGAAAAGGAAGTCCACTTAACTCAAGACCCCCCTTCTGGTGATGATGATAAGAGTTTGGCCTGATCAAGGGCCGATGCTCGTATTTTCTTTCAAATTAGAAACTCGATTGAACCACAAATTCTATCTTCTGTTAGTCACTGCAACACAGTCAAAGAACTCATGAATTATCTTGAGTTTATGTTTTCTGGTAAAGGTAATATTACTCGGATCCATGAAGTTTTTAAAGGTTTTTATCGTTCTCAACAACAGGGACGTTCATTGAAGGATTTCTTCTTAGACTTCAAGAGGTTATATGAAGAAATGAAAGTACTCATGTCTCCATAGGCGGATCTTCAGACACGAATTAAGAATATGGAACTACTGGCCATCATTAGTTTTCTTGAAGCTCTTGATCCTTCGTATGAGACCATTCGATCTCAAATTCTTGCTAGTCAGGAGCTTCCATCTCTTGAAGAAGTGTTCTCTAGGGTACTTCGTGCTGATAGAGTGGTTCGTCCGTCTAATGATTTGAATGCCAGTGCTTTAGCTGGGCGTGGACCATTTGATAACAAGCCATTCAATTCCAAACAGGGATATATCGGTGCTCCAAATATGCATTCTGCAACTATTATCTGTAATTATTGTAAGGAACCCGGTCATATTAAGCGAAATTGTCAAAAATTACAAAATAAGCAACAACGTGATCAGCAACGTGGTTTTGCCCATATTGCATAGACACCTGATCCATCAGACACTGGTCCATCATCTGTAAGAGCACTCGCTACAGGTAATTCATCTTCTAGTCTTGCAACTACCTCCACAAAATGGGTCATTGATTCTGGCGCTACCGATCATATGACAGGTAATCATCAGTTATTTTCATCGTATGTTCCTTATGCCAACCAATCCTCCATATTCGTGGCCAATGGATCCTCTGTCTGTGTGCTTGGTTCAGGCATCATCAACCCCACCCCATCTATTTCATTATCCTTTGTTCTTAATATTCCTGATCTTACATTTAATCTTCTATCACCCAGTAAATTAACTCGTCAATTGAACTATTTTATCTCATTATTCCCTGACCACTGTTTAATTCAGGATTTGTCAACGAAGCAGATTATTGGTAGAGGTTATGAATCTGACGGCCATTACATTCTTGATGATATGATTCCACGTTCTGTTGCTTGTTCTAGTGGGTCATCCTTGTTCGATATCCATTGTCGTCTTGGTCATATGTCACTTTCGTCCTTAAAGAAGTTGTACCCTCAATTTTCTTCCGTGTCTACTTTAGATTGTGAGTCATGTCAGTTTGCCAAACATCATCGTGTTCATTTGGCACCTCGCGTCAATAAACGGGCTGCGTCCCCTTTTGAGTTAGTACATTCTGATGTTTGGGGTCCTTATTCTGTTATGTCCCAGACTAGTTATCGTTATTTTGTTACCTTTGTTGATGATTTTTCTCGTACCACTTGGCTTTACTTAATGAAATATCGTTCTGAATTATTTACTTACTTTCGTAATTTCTGTGCTGAAATTCAAAACCAGTTTAATACTTCTGTGAAAATCTTACGTAGTAATAATGCAAAAGAATATTTTTCCACCCTGTTCACCAACTACTTGCAAAATCATGGTATTCGCCACCAATCCTCTTGTGCTGATACCCCGCTCAAAATGGTGTTGCTGAGAGAAAGAATCGATATCTCTTAGAAACTGCACGAGCTCTCATGTTTCATTCCTCTGTCCCTAAAAGTTTTTGGGCCGATGCAGTGTCAACTGCCTGTTTTCTCCTTAATCGCATGCCTTCGGCTGTTCTTGACGGAGATATTCCATATTCTATTCTGTTTCCCACTACTAAGATGTTCCCTGTTGACCCAAAACTCTTTGGTTGTGTTTGTTTTGTTCGAGATATCCGTCCTAGTGTTAGTAAACTTGATCCCAAGTCCTTAAGATGTGTTTTTCTTGGCTATTCTCGAGTTCAGAAAGGTTATCGATGTTACTCTCCTGACCTTCATCGTTATCTTGTGTCTACTAATGTTACTTTTCATGAGTCCTCTCCTTTCTTCATATCTTCGCCCGTCTCTGAGTCCCCCTCTACTATTCAGGAACCTGATATCATCAATGATGTTAATATTGCCAATGTTTCACCTTCCCCAGTTCCTGCTTCGCCGATTGATTCCGTTGACACGTCCCTCGTTCCTGGTTCTGTTTCTGTCGATCATCCCCTTGCTATAACTGAACTGCCTGTTCCAGATTCTCCTGTTGCTACCACTGATGACCTGCCCATTGCCCTTCGAAAAGGCACCCGTCCACATTGTCCCCCTAAACGATATGCTGACTGTACATATCCCATCTCAGCTTTTGTATCCTACCAAAATTTGTCCCATGCTTCCTTATCCCTTGTTGCCACCGTAGATTCCATCTCTACCCCTTCTACTCTTCACCAAGCCCTGACTCACCCTGGTTGGTGTGCCGTAATAGAAGATGAAATTTTGGCCCTTGATAAGGCTGGTACCTAGACTCTTGTTGATCTCCCGCTTGGAAAGAAGGCTATTGGTTGTAAATGGGTGTTTGTTGTTAAAACCAACGCTGATGGTTCCTTGAAACGTTTAAAAGCACGGCTCATTGCTAAAGGGTATGCACAAACCTATGGTATTGATTATTCTGAAACTTTCTCTCCAGTGGAAAAGCTCACCTCTGTTCGTCTTCTTATCTCTTTCGCTGCCACATATCATTGGGATTTACATCAATTAGATGTTAAGAATGCATTTTTGAATGGTGACCTCCTTGAAGAAGTTTATATGGACCAACCTCCTGGGTTCGTCGCTCAGGGGGAGAATAGGAAAGTGTGCTACCTTCGGAAGTCGTTGTATGGTCTAAAGCAAAGTCCTCATGCTTGGTTTGATAGATTTTGTGATGTAGTCAAGAAATTCAGATTAAGTCAAAGCAAGTGTGATCACTCTGTGTTCTACCAGCAATCTGATTTAGGGATGATTCTTTTAGTAGTATATGTTAATGATATTGTAATTACAGGAAGTAATATTTCCTGAATCTCACAACTTAAAGTCTTCCTAAGCTCTCATTTCCAGACAAAAGATTTGGGGTCATTAAGATACTTTCTAGGTATTGAAGTTTTACGAAGCAAGAAAGGTATCCTTTTAACTCAAAGGAAGTATGTTCTCAATCTCCTAAAGGAGACTGGAAAGCTTAGAGCTGCGCCAAGCAGCATTCCCATGATTTCAAATCCCTTCCTAGATCTTGATGCCAGTATGTTTGATGAACTTCCTGATGATTTGAACAAAAAGATTGATCCAGAGAAATTGAAGCCATTTCCATTTCCTGAGAGATATAGAAGACTCATTGGGAAACTGAATTATCTTACAGTAACTCGTCCTGATATAACTTTCTCAGTCAGTAGGCTCAGTCAATTTATGACATCACCAACGGTGGCACAATGGGAAGCTTTAGAACATATCTTGCATTATTTGAAAAGTTCTCCAGGTCTTGGTATTCTTTATATAGATTATGGGCACACTAGAATTGAGTGTTTCTATGATGCGGACCATGCAGGATCCAAAGCTACAAGACGATCTACTACAGGTTATTGTGTGTTTGTTGGTGGAAATTTGATATCTTGGAGAAGTAAGAAGCAAGGAGTTGTGTCAAAATCTAGTGCAGAAGCGGAATACAGAGCTATGTCACAGTCAGTACAAGGAATTGTGTGGGTAGTTCAACTCTTGAAAGAAATTGGAATCACCACAACATTGCCTACAAAATTATGGTGTGACAATAAAGCAGCACTTCATATACCATCGAACTCTGTGTTCCATGAACGAACAAAATATATTGAGATTGATTGCCATTTTATTCGTGATAAGATCAAAGAAAATATTGTATCTACAGGGCACATACTATCTGACGATCAATCAGCAGATCTTCTGACAAAAGCCTTACATGGGACAAGGGTTCAATATCTTTGTAACAAGTTGAGCATGATAAATATATATGCTCCAACTTGAAGGGGAGTGTTAGAATGTGAACATAGATTGTTAGAAGTCTCATGTGAACATAGATAGCATGGCATTGTTGAAGAAGATAGTCGGTAGTAGATGATCTTTGATTATTGGTTCACCTACTCCATCAATTACACTTGATTTTGTCTCTGTTTATATGTGTATATATATATCTTGTAATCTCCTCATTCGAATGATATGAATGTAAATCACATTTCAAGAATATTTAGTTTACAAATGAAAAGCAAAAGCAAAACATTCAAGGACTCTAACATAGATATATGACCACAGCATTTTTTTGTGTACTATAAAAAATGTTTCCTTAAACATGCAAAGCATAGAGGTAGTCATCATTTTATTTAATCTGGACATGCGCTTAAGCTATAGGATATGAAAAACAAATCTTTCACGGGTTATTGTTTGTCCATATATATATATATGTGTGTGTGTCTTTCCTTCAATACAACAAAGCTTGCTGACACTTGATACAACGGCAAAAGTTATTTGGAGGATATGCAAAAAAAACAAAAGTAAGATTTATTTGGAGGGAATGGAGAGATTGTCGTGTATTGTTTGAATGCAACAGTGAACATAGAGAATGAGAATGAAAGCACAAATTATGCCATATGAGGGAATAGAAGCAAATCTACTTATAAGATATCCGCATATGGTTATAGCATATATCTGCATATGGTTCAAGCAAATGGTGTAATCAACAGGGTCAGCTTTCAAGAATATATGATTATTGTAGGAGCTGTATTGTCACACGCAAGTGTAAAAGTGCTGAAAGACAAGAGAAAAGCAACAATAAGGTATTGGTTCAAGTTGATTTCATTTGTATAACTTTTTTGACTTGCAACAGGTTATAAATAATTACAGAAGCATGGGCTTTATATATTCATAAGGATGGCTGCTTAGTTAACTTTGCAACAGGGATGACCAGGCTATCCATAAATATGTAAGCAGAATTAACTTCAATGAGACAACATTTAGATAAATGGAAGAAGCATGACCTCCCTTTTCTGAGTACACAATCACAGCATCAAAAAAGGTGAAACACAACATTTGTGGGAACATAACCTATTAGCCATGGAAAACTGAGAAAAGTAACCATAGGTCAAATGCTTGCATGCACGCAAATAGAGGAATAGATTAAATTGAAAAAAAAATCGTAAACAGCAGAACCGAGGGATTCATCAAGGAGGGAGGACAGTGAATGCATTCAGAAAGTGTAGCATAGGAACTTCCTGCAGCTAACAAAGGCATCGGGGTTTAAATAAAAGGCTTTAGTAAGAAGAATGCAATAGAGTCAACCGCACCTTTATATTGGTAGGCATATATACTTTTTTTCACCAAACAATTGGTAGGCATATACAGGACATGCAATTGGTAGGCATATATATTCCCTTACTGGTAAAATTTATATTGTGTAAGTTAGTAAATGCCTCACATGTTAATATCATTTAATTCGTATCACAAGGGACTACTATGGCATTAATACATGTGAATTCCATTTTCATACATAGAGTGCTTAGTGTGCAGGAAAGTAAGGCAGAGATCAATAAACAGAAGAAAGGGAATATATAGATATATATATTCTAATCAGCTTTTATGATTCTCAGAGGTTGTGCTTTTGTATTTGTGATTTTCTGATATGATGCTAGCAGCTTTAATTTATTCACCTCCATGCCATGTAGCTTTATACACAATAATTCAGCTTCATCCAAACCTTAGCAGTAGTATTTCCTTCTTTAACCATTTTGCCTTACAAATCAACTAAAATTCATGTAAATATATATATAATCGTGTATATATATATATATGATTTTTAACTTATTCTTGAGACCTTTGTATCTTCATATTTATGTATGATAAGATGAAAATGCATTTTGTATGACTTTGTTTTATGGGTTCACTGATAGAGGGTCAAGGGAGGATCAAAGGCATTCAAAAAATAACTATGGAGGAGAAAAACTGGTTAAGAGGAAGAAGCAAAGGTGAGGCTGGGTTTGAATTTGAACCATAATCTTCCTTCCATTAGTAAGAAAGCATCATACCTCGACTTCAAGAGCCATGCTTCAAGAACGGGTCCATCACTGAATCAAAGCTCTTTTTTCTTCTTTGAATAATGTTTTCTACTATTAATATCTTATTTTTTCTCTTTCCTTCACTATCTCAGAAAAGTTTCCGTCTTTGATGAAAACATTTATTACTGCTCTTATGATCCTGCTGTCACCAAGGCACATCTTCACAAAAGAACATCACTATCTCAGAAGATCAAAAAGAAGACAGGGGTTTCCATATTCATGAAAAAGTTTGTAATAAATGGTTGACATGAATCATGAGGGAGAGAAAAATAATCGATAAAAGAAAGGGTGAGACTGAGAGAAGCCTAAGACAACACAATAAAACTAATCTAAAAATCTTTTCTGCATTCATCAAGAGCCAAATAGTCTAAATATAGTTGAACAGTGGTCATGCCAATTGTAATTAAAATAATATAATTTAATTTATACAAAAATATTCATCAACATATATAAGTAATATTTATGTGTAAACCATTGACTAAAAAAAGTGAAGTAAATTTGAATTTTTTTATCGTTAGTAAAGCTATTGGACGAAAAGAAAAGTTATTTTTTAAACAACCAAAATTATTAGAGAGGGCATATATTTAAAAGAATATAATGCGACTCCTTATTTGGAATGCCTACTATTGGGCTGTTTGAGCAAAGATGAGATGAAAAATATCCTTCAGTATATGTAATATCTGAATACAAATTTTCATTGAGATAAATGTGGATTCTTTTACCGTTAGTAATGGACCTGAATTCAATAAAATATAGTTAGTAAAGCCCACATATGACGAAAAACTATTTTTTAATTCAAACTGACATCATTTTTTTGCTCTAACAAAATTATAAAAATGAATATACAAATCCAATCAGGTCCATCGCGTGCCAAACTCCTGATCAGATAAACGAGGGCACTAATTCACTTCATTCACACTTCCTTTTCAAGATCTGAGCCCACTATGTTATCTCCCACCTAGAAACCCTAGGTGTAACTAAGAAGTGCCCTGTTTGGTCTAAGAATCAGAGGTTCTGCGATTCAGCGAGAATCGTGCTGCAACTAAGAAGGCACGCCGTATGGATAGAAGAAACAAAAGCTCGACGCGCCGTTTGGACATAAGAAACAGAAGCTAGACGCGCCATTTGGTTAGAAGAACCAGAGTCTATCTCCGCGAAATCCTCACTGCGCCATTTGATCAACGATTATCGTGAACACAGCTTTTATCCACTAAATCCTCATCATGCCGTTTGATCACAATTTCTCTCTCCAACACGTAAACGCGAGATTTGACCAAGATTCAGAGATAATCGTGTTTTTCTCTCTCCACGAAGCTCTAATGGCGAACGAATGTAGAGCATCAGAAACGACATTACAATTACAAGGGAATATTAATTATCCAATTCTCTATACTTTGGTGGCTGGTTTTCGTTCACATAAAAATTCTGAGAACAACTCGCAACTTTTCTGAGATAAGCAAAAAAAAAAAAAAAACCAACTTTTTCCCGTTTGCAACACTTGTGATTTCATTTTATGTGCTTTGTCCTTCCGAGAAAGTTCGCAATCCTGCAAGTCATTCACAAAGTTCGCAATCTTGCAAGTCATTCAAGAAGCCTAGGAAATCCTGCAAAAGTAAGAAGAAAAGTAACGCCTAATTAGGTGTAGATAGTCGTATGTTTAAATGAAAAGTGAAATCGAGTGCAACACAGCATCATCAACAAACTATGGGTAGAACCGAAAATCAGCAAGAAAAAAGAAAAATAAGAGAAGAAATGAAATTACTACAGTTGGATGCAATAATATAACGTCGTTGGCAATGAAGCACTCTCGTGTTCGCCAGATGTCGGCGCAGTCCAACCATTTCTTGGCAACCAGGATATAAAAGCTTTTCAGACAAGAGCACCACAAGCTGACTTCATCGGTTACATCCTCACCAGTTCCTCCTTTCCACCGTTGCATCCTCACCTGAAAAAGCTCATCACTTCCTCTCCATATCGTCATCACCAGCATCATCGGTTCTTTTCTGTTGTCGCCTCCTTCGCAAGATCTTCCCACCGTCCATCACTTCTAGATGGCTAACATAGATACAGATGAAGAGGAAGAGAGGGTGAAAAGTGAAAGGGATTTGGAAATTTGAAATGAGACAGAAAAGAAGACAAACAATGGTTTACACTATGAACTGAGATGCCATATATTTGAGGCTGATGCTAAGAAGGTTTGAATTTTGAATTTCCCTCTGAAACAATAGGTTGGATGCAGGCATCACGGAGACGGATGCTCAATTAATGAAGGGATTGAGTTTCCTTGCAAGGAAATCTGGACTGTCCAGATGGATTTGGACGGTCCAGATTTTTTTTACTTTTTGTTTTTCTTAAAAAAATTATTTTAATGGATATATAATTTAAAATAAAAATAATCTCTTAACTATCAGTTTCCTAAAAAATGATTTTTTTATTTAAAAAAATCAACCATTTTAAAAAAATCAAATATGGATCGTTTAGATTTGGGCAGATCTGGACGAGCGCCTAGGATAGGCACCGAAACGGATTCCATTAATGAAGCTATTGGTTTAAACAAAGCCCTATGCATTTTTTATTTTGAAAGAGGAAGCCGGGAACCCCCTTTATGAACAGTGTTTTAAGTCAGTAGCTAAAGGGAAGCCGAATAAGAGCAATCGGCTTGGTGGATTACTATTATATGATATATAGATGCACTGCACATATAATCCATAAAATAACGTAATATCATGTAATTTTTTTTATGAAAATATCAATATCATTAAACCAAGAAAAACTATTTGACCAAAAAAAAAAACCAAGAAAAACTAGAAGCAGTCTGATCCAGTCATACATAAAGGAAATGACTAATACATAAACACTCACAAAGGATAACAACTGAATATGCGGATATTACAATAAAATGCAAGACAAAGGTCAAAGGGTAATATCATTTAATCACTACTACAAAAAAGAGGTTTAGTGGCGCAGCTCTTATGACACTTTTTAAAAAAGCGCCAAAGATAATTATTTATTTAAAATTATTTTGATGCTTTGGCGCTTACAATTATAAGCGTCATAGTAGACGTTAACCTTATATGACGCTTTCATGTACAAGCGCCAAACAATGTCTTCAATTTGTTTTTAAAAAAAAACAATAAGAAGCTTTGGCGTTTTATGTGGAAACGTCAAAGCTTCTTATATTTTCATAAAACTAAAAAATAAAAATATAATAGGAAGCTTTAGGAAGCGCCAAAGCTTCCTATACATTTTTTTTAAAAAAAAAATTGATCCACACTGATTTCATATATGACATAGTAAAGGAAACTAATACTTAAGAGTACATGTTTCCTATCAAAATCAATTTAATGTGTTTAGCTTTTCTTAATATATTATTTATTCTATAATAATTCTTATTATTATAGAATAAATAATATGATTACTATTTTGTAGGGAAAATTACTCATAAGTGTCAGGTAAAAAAATTAAACCATAAAGATCCAAAAAAATGTAATGTTTTTACAAATTTAACTTGTAAACATGCAAGTTCGACTTATACGTGTAGACATAAATTGTTAAATTTAACTTGTAAATATAAAAGTGTGAGTTGTAAATATATAATTTTTAAAGTATTTCTATATTTTATTTGTTTTAACAATTTTAACTTGTTATAACATTTGTTTAAACAAAATTATATACAATTTTGTCCTCATTTCTATATAATTTTTAAATATACGTACAATTTTGGAAGCAGGAGAATAAAGAGAATTAATGAGGACAAAATTATGAATAAGACTCACTACTATCAAAAGCTTCCTATGTATTTTTTTTTTAAAAAAATTTTAAAAAGACCACATTCCAAAAGAAAAAATTAAAAATATATATATTTATATATATATTATAATAGGAAGCTTTGGTGCTTCCTAAGGAAGCGCCAAAGCTTCCTATATATTTGTAATTTCTTTTTTTTTTTAAAAGACCACATTCCAAAAGGCAAAACAAAAAAAAAATTATAATAGGAAGCTTTGGCGCTTCCTCAAAGCTTCCTATGTATTTTTTTTAAAAAAAAAAATTTGATCCATGTTTTTAAACACCCAGCCATTATCATCCCGCCATTATCGTTTTATAAAATTTAAACATCCCGCCATTATCGTCTTATAAAATTTAAACATCCCGCCATTAAAATTCCGATCCATTGCTCCCCTACTCCATTAGTCCACCAGCTTTTTAGGTACTTATTTGAAGTTTCAGCAATGGCACTCTTTTATGAAGCGTCAAAGTTTCCCTTGTTTACAAAATTTAAACACCCCGCTATTGTCATCCCGCCATTATCGCTCTCTTGCTTATCATTTCCCATAACTTCAATCCATTGCTCTCTCAATTTATTGGTCTACTAGCTTTTCTTATTCGTTATCTCCACTCCTTCCTTTCTTTGATGGCAACAAGTAGAAAAGTAGGAGATTCCTAGCTTGTAAGCATTGTTTTTTAAACATTTGATCCATGTTTTCTTTTTTTTTTTTTGTTCTTTTTGATTAAGATCTATAATGACTCTTATATGTTTGCTTATATTTTTTATTTTTCAGGTATTGATTTGAAGTTTCAACTTTGTCAGCTTAAACTTCCTATACATTATTAGTTTTTTAATTTTTAAGCTTACAAATATAATAATATTGTAGTGATTTTTCTGTAATACAAATCATTGTAGTTACTGTTTTACATTTTTTACTATCGCATTGTTATTTGCTTGTTTTATCAAGAAAAGAAAATAATTCAAAAAAAATAACTAACATTGTTTTGTATTGTAATTGGCCTACTAGACAAAATATATGATTATTTATTTGCTAAAATTTATATATGATCATCAGACATTTATTTTGCATTACATCGTATAGGAAAAAAATATTTAAACAAATTATTAAAAAAAAGAAAAAATATATTTAAAAAAAAGCCAAAAAAGAACCCTCATTTAACGTTTATATGATAAACGCCAAAGGAACTCCTCCTCCTTTGGCCCTCCTTTGGCGTTTATCATATAAACGCCAAAGGTGGGTTCCCACCCTCCTTTGGCGCTAGATTTTTAAGCGCCAAAGGAGGGCACCTCTTCTTTTGGCGCTTGTTACATAAAACATCATATGTAATTTATTTATTTATTTAATTTGATAAGGTAATGTATGTTGTTTTTGTAAATTGAAAAGCGCCATAGGTATTTTTAATGGTGTCAAAAGCTTTGGCGTTTCTTAAACGCCAAAGTATTTTTTTAAAATAAGCGTCATTATATCGCTTTTTTGTAGTAGTGAATTAAGAGAAGGAACACTTAGAGAAATTATAAAAGTGATTAAATCAGTCCGCTCAGCAATTAATTTACAATATATTGATATAAAATATTACCGGGCCTTATAACCCAATGACTCCAAGTGCCTCTGGCATAATGAATGTATAAGCTAAGTTATGAAAAAAAGATATTAGTATAATCAATAACCTATTGGTTGAGATGGTAAATAGTCTCACCTTCGTTAGAAGGATCCACGAAGTTCACCTATTGGTAGTGCTTTGACGTTAGCACTCCTGGCCTGACAGAAATTAGGCTCAAGTCCAAAGTGACTGAGGATACTCAGGGTTCACAAAAAATGATATTGTCTCCGGTCTTTAATATAAGATATATTTATCTAATTTGATTAGATTAGGAAGTTGGTTAAGTTAGTTAATATGAAATATATTTTCTAAAATACCCTAGTCATCTTTCTTAATTTCATCCTTCCCTCTTCTCCTTGATTATTATTGAGGAATTATCAATAGGGGTAAATTAGAAAAAGATTGACAAATATGAAAATTATGTCTTATATTTAGGATCAAAATCGACTCTCCAAATATGTTTTATATTAAGGATAGGAGTGAGTATTGGTATAAAATATAAAATTCATGTAAGTTGTGTTATTTATAAATCATGAGTAGCACATACTTTATATAAGAAAAACACAGACGATTTCTAATGCTCCTTCACACTAAGATTTTGCAAACTATCATGGGGATTCAATGGTTATATATTTGTCCTGCTTCGTCAAAAAAAAAAAAAAACACTAAAAATATGTTAAAGCAATGGCATTGTCTATACTTTTGGCAGGAAGAAAAAAGAATTGTCCGGTCTAAAGTAATTTTTTTACATGCAGTTTACCAGGGAAAGTTCAAGGCATACCTTCGAATGTGGTTTTTGTTAACACTTTTTGGTGCCTTTGAAAGCATAGGAATAGCCGCATTTGGTGCCTTTGAATTATCCTTTTCAAGGTCTTCAGTTGATAATAGTTTTTGGGGTTTTGAAACTATTCTTAAACTATTGTTGCCGTTGGGCAATATTGTATTTTTCATATCGGCTAGGGTACCATTGACAGGTTTGCCCTTTTTTCTTTAAAAATTAAATTTTAAAATAAATAAATCCATATAAGCAGGGATCAAAATTTAGGAAACTTCATTAGTTTGGCATGTTGGAGCTTATCTAGTCACCTTAATTTTATGTTATATTTAAACTTCTTTGTTAAAATTTTAATTTTAAAATAAATTTACATGAGTGCTGGCATCACTTATGTAGATTTTGCAAACTATCATGGGTTTTTAAAAGTTATATATTTGTCCTACCTAGTAAAAATATGTTAAAGCCATGACACTGTATTGAGAGAATATGTGATTGTGGTTTTGATCTTCCGTCATACTTTGCCAAACCATTCTATTTCTTTGAACAATTTATGATTACTTGACTGCCGCATGTTAATTTTCAGCACGACTGTTTGGTACCTTGTAGTTCTTATATGTTGATCTTTGCAGGTTGCTACGTGATATTTTTCATTAATTCTTTTTTTTATAATCATGGCTGAGCCAATCAAAGTGTTTCATTCAGGCTAAGGTTACTGTTTATTTGACGAGTGATTCTGTGGATGCGTTTTGATCGGTAGGCGTTTGGGTGAGTTTTTATTCCTTTGATACCAGATTGATAATTTCTTGCTGAATTTGATGAGCAAGGCATTATCTGGGTGTGTTCAGACCTCTTGGCCAACATGTGTCCAAATCAAATACCAAGAAATCTTTTTAATTTCCCCCAAATCTCTCGTGATAGATACCTGATTGGATGTAAGGCGATTAATGAATTTCTGATTTCTATTTTGAGATTAGCAATAATTGTTTTCTCTAGGATTGATATTGTATGCAAGATAACCATTCATAGAAGTCTTGGTTTGCTAAAGAAGTTGAGGATATTCTGGTGCTTGAGAATTTTAGATAGATGACTATCTTACTAGTCATTCTGTCTTTATTTATGTCCAACAATATCTTTTCTTCTTTTTGTATCACAAGGTTGAATGTCAACTTTTAACTTCAAATATTTTATTTACCCTTTTCTATGTTTAGTTAGCTTATGTTGCTTGTCAACCTTCTTGATTGCTTATCTGCTTATAATTTAAATGTTTTGCAGGGCAGTCAGTGCTAAAAACCGGTGATAGGCAATGATTCATTTTTAGTCCTAGAGACAGAAAGTGTCCTAATAGTGGTAGGACCAATCGAGCAACAAGACATGGGTACTAGAAAGCAATAGGGAAGGATCATAACATTACCTACAATTCTCGGGCAGTTGGGGGAGACGCTAGTTTTCTATTGAGGTAGAGCACCACACGGTGAGAGAACTGATTGGGTTATACATGAGTACACGTTGGAAGAAGAAGAGCTTGCTAGATGCCAGGATTGTAAGGTATCATCTTCAAGTGTCTTATTTGCTTTACCTTTCTTTTTATTTCAATATGAACTCATGATGATGGTGAAAAGGTTTTGTTTACTAAACCTTTTGTTTTGATATGTAAATTATCAAGAATATTATGCACTTTACAAGGTTTTCAAGAAAAGCGGACCTGGTCCTAAAAATGGTGAACAATATGGTGCGCTATTTAAAGAAGAAGAATGGGTAGATGATGACTTTGTAGATTTTAATATTAATTCAGCTGGCAAGGAGGCTTCAATTTCACAAGTTGATGAGGGTACTCCTGTTGATACTGTGACTTTTAATGGTCGAGGACAGCCTTTGTTTGATGATGAACTTTATGAGATCTTGAAAAAAAATGATGGATGAGCAGATTCCTTACATGCCCCCTTGTGTCTTGCTGCACCTCAGGTTTGTTTTCTGATTGAACCTTTAGAACTCTGGTTTTGTTTATGTATATGTTGCCTGCCTATCCTTCTCTGTTGACAGAAATGGGGAGGAATAGGTGGCAGAACAAATATTGTAGCTGTAGCTCTGTGTAGGAGAAAAATGAAGAACGACGGTGACTTCTGGCTTTCAAAAGGCCAGGTGGTCTCCAAACTTAAAAAAAATCTTCCTTTTTCCTCTTCCCATTCACCATTATGCCTAAAACCCATGCAGAAACCACACTGTCTGAGACACTTGCCTAAAACATTCTCTCCTTTCCATTCACACATTGTGCGAGACATTTGACTGAACCTAGGTATTTCTAGTTTTCTCTCTTCTACCCCCAAACTCTTTTTTGGATCTTATTTCATCCTGTACTAGCATAAACACTATAAAGTGAATGGTGAATGTCACTGAGTCCATCATTTATTCTCTGTACTGTTTTTCTTCAGTTCTGGCTTTCTCTTTTTCTTTGGGTGGGGTTTGTAGATAAGAGGGAAGTAAGATATGGTCTTCATGAGTTATGGCATTATAGATGTGATCAGTATGGAATTTTATTCATCAATTTTATTTTCCCCGCTGTGATCTTGGCATGTTTAGTAACTTGTAGTTCTTATAATTCGATCATTGTAGGGTGCTACATGATATTTTTTGGTATGATTTTTCATTAACTCTGTTCTTTATAATCATCCATTCTAGGTTGCTGCCGAAGAAACAGAGAGTGTGGTGGTGGATCAAATTATGACCCTACCCAAT
This sequence comes from Inga oerstediana, assembly GCA_963210345.1. Lineage (NCBI taxonomy): Eukaryota > Viridiplantae > Streptophyta > Magnoliopsida > Fabales > Fabaceae > Inga > Inga oerstediana. Next base: position 65,326,043 of record OY723401.1, read on the forward strand.
CAGTTATCTCTCACGTGCATGTAACTGAAGCACCTGAAGTCACCTCTGGTCCCAGTGTTCAAGTAGAGGAGCCTCTTCTTCACGAGGATGACTTCTTGGAAATGAATGATCTCAATGATCCTGAACCAGCACTGCCCGGAATAGAAAATCCTTTGGAGAACTTAGAGTTTGAAGATGGTTTAAGTGCACTTGACTTGTACCATGATGCAGAGATGTTTCTTCATGACATGGGGCATATTGACCAGGGAACTGTTTCACATCTTCATATGAATACTTTTGACACTATTGTTCTGAATCAGCATTATCAGTCTCTGCCTCCTGGAGACAATGGCATCCAAGTGAACTCTGGATGCGTCATGAAAGGCAGATCATGAGTTCAGCGGAACATGCTAATGTTTCTTACTCTTCATCAACTTCAGGTACACTCGTCAGCACCACAAACAGTGTTGTTGGTTTAGCTCAACCTCCAAATAATGATTTTACTATCTTTGTTTTGATGGAGATGCAAGCTTCACATCTCATTTGTGCTGAACTCTTCGAAGTTGACTTCCATTGGTTGATAGCCGACTAATGCATGGATAAACCTTCCCTGACTATTAGTGTTGTGGCATCTTTGAGAGCTTTCTGTACTAATATTAATGTGACTTGAGCTTGTTTCATGTGGCTTTTGTGCAAAAACAGACAAAACAAAAGAAACAACACAGACAATTTCTAATATATGTTAGTTTCTGGTCATATGTTTAGGTGGGGGTTATGAATCTGCCAGCTTGCCTACTGAAGGTAATCATAATCAAAGTAGCAGTGTGAGAGAAGTTCCTACAAGTATATTGTCTTCTGCTCTCTGGGCCTTCCTTGAGTCAATACCTACCACTCCTGCATCTACTGCTGAAAATGCAAATCGGGCTCTTGAGCGGGTGTCTAGCTTTAGTAGGGTGAGAGATAATGTGAATCAGGCAAGCATAGCCGCCGCTGCCATTGCTAATGAAACTGCAATTGTGAAGAGAGCAGGTAAAGGAAGGGGAATCTTCTTCTTCTTGCTAGTTTTTGTTGCTTTATGTGCTTTTTTATGGGTTTCTGTGGGAACATTGAGACTACTTGGGAGATTCACTCCTTGACATCTGAATCCCTCCCTGGTTTTGCTGCTGTTTGTCATATGGGATTCCCTAGATTCATGAACAAACATATATTGTTCTAACACATTTTGTTAATGAAAGAAAAAGAATTACCTTTTTATGTGAATATTGAACTTGAGAAGTAAGGTTATGAGTGTTAAGACGAAAGAAGGTCTTCTAGCTAGCTAAGTATTCAAGGTAGATGAATACTGGGTGACTGCAGCATCACACAAATCTCACTTATCTGTCTCAATTGTTATGCTTATTTAGGCTTTTAGCTTGAAGGACCTGAGTCCCTTTATTTGTTCATTTATTTGTTTGTTTATTAGTATAACACCCCTATGCTAATCCAATTCGGTTTGGGAGTGCTCATTTTGGACAATGGATCCGATCATATAAATAATCACATTCTTGTAAAACTTGTGTGTGTGTGTGGGTGTGGTGTTTTTCTCTCTGATGTAATTTATAATTTTAGTAACGTGTTTTTACTTTTTAAGTTGTTGGTAGGATAGTGTTGCTGCTACTATTTCATTTATGCAGATAAGTTGGAAGTAATCAATGGGTATTTGTTTGTGAAAGGAAAACGTAGAATTATCATATTTTAACCACCAGGGGCTTTATCAATAAATATATACTAGTAGTATTTATAAGCATGCATCGTGTAACCAAATAATATTTTTGGTGAAATATTCCTTAAGGGTTTTTGATAGCCTTATTTATTTACAAAAGCTTTTGGGAGGCTCTGCATTTTATTTGTTAATGCATTCATTATTATAAAATGCCCATGCTTTTCCACTTTGGTTTGGGAGCACCCATTTTGAAGAAGTGATTATATAAATAATCACGTATTTGTGAAACCTCTAAAAATAAAATAAATTTGTCCAGAAGTATCAAGAGAACTAGAGAAGTATATGAAAACTTTTTTGTTGTTAGATTGGCTGGCCAAATAAAAAAAATCTCCAGTCTGATTTTTTGTCATGAAATATTGTAGTCATAGATTGATAGAATGAGAAAAGAGAACAATTGATGTCAAGGCAACGCAGGAAATGAAGGTAAACATGTAGCTGTGAAATTTGAATGAAAACATCATTATGTAATTAATAATGTTTTAATTATGCATGCATGCATGCACGCACTGATTAAGCATATGCCATTCTTATTTTATTAGGATAAGCAAACATCTGAATCTGAACCTGGAAAAAAGAAATACGCATAGGCTATGATCTTGTGGAAAGAAGTTAAAATAAAATGGTCTTCTGAAACTTGCAAATAAAAGGCATGAGACCATTATTTAGTGGCTTTTGCATTCACGCTGGTTTGAAATTGAGACCTACAGTTTAAAAAGGATGTTAATAGTATTAAGTTTGATGATGTGGTATTAACGCCCTTAAAATTGTAAGCAAGATGATTGGGTTTTCTTCTCTAATTTGAGCAATCATTGTGCCCAGTCAACCACCCGCATATAAGTAATTTTAACAGCATTAATATCACATCATCAAAATTAGAAGCGTCAACTTCTTTTCCAAACTACAAGGACTAACTATTTGAAATGGAGTAAACTTGAGGGACCAAAACTACGTGTTTGAAACTTTAGGGATCAAAATCAAAATGACTGTAAGCTGGAAAAAAAATAGTATTAATCCTATAAATTATTTCAACAGTATTTGTTTTAGACTTGTTAATTGGCCGTTACTTCTCAACTATGCACAATTAAACAAGGCAATATTTACTAGCCAGGTCATTTATTCAAGCTTTGATGAATTAATATATAGGCGTGAAGAATTTGAATTACCGTACATAACTTAATTTAATAATCATGAGTATTTTAGTGACATTAAAATATAATCTTACTTAGAGACAAAAAATTTGAAGAATTGAAGATTTAGTACTTTTGTTCATAGTGAACTCATGAAGACATGCGCGATATATTATTGTTACACACATACTGAAACATTACATGATGCTTACAACAAGAGAAATAATAAAGATACACACGCAACTACAAATTTGGAGTGATTTGAGTTGGCACAAAGTAGAAGGAATGTTACCATCTAACATGTTATGACGCAACCTCAAAATTTGCAAGAAAGGAAAAGTTTTATTGGTCCATGATGGTAGACCTCCAAAAAATTTATTTTCGCCCAAATCTAAAATTAACAATAGCTTTGAATTTTTCAAAGTCGATGGAAGCTTTCCTTCAAGATAATTATTGTTCAAATGCAAAAAGAATAGTAAGGAAAGCTTGCCAATTGAGATAGGGAAAGCACCAGACAATTTATTGAATGAAAGATTTATTTCAAATAATCCATTATCTCTCCAACAATTTGGAATTTCACCAGAGAAATTGTTATAAGAAAGATAAAGTTTTTCTAGATTGACAAGGTGACAAATTCTTTGAGGGATATTGCCATTAAAAGAATTATTTGATAGATCAAGGTAAGTTAAATGTACAAGCTGGCCAAGACTTTGAGGGATGTTACCACTAAGATAATTATTTGAAAGATCAAGGTTTTGTAGATTTGAAATTTGACCAAGACTTTGAGGAATGAGGCCACTTAAAGAATTATTTGAAAGATCAAGGTCTGTTAAATTTACAAGTTGACCAACACTTTGAGGAATATTACCACAAAAATAATTGCTTGAAAGATCAAGTGTATTTAGTTTTTCAAGACGCCAGACCCAAGTTGGCAAGTGGCCCTTGAGTTCATTACCAGCCAAGGATAATTCCTCAATGTCATATTTGATGCATCTAGAAAAATCAGAGTCACCCAAAGCTTTTCCTTGAAGATTGCTATGTCGAAAATATAATCTTTTTAAATGGCACATGCTGTTTAAAATTTGTGACACAGAAATTTCCATAGTGGCTATGTTTGGATTCATGGAGATGGCTAGATGGCGAAGGCTCCTTAACTCTCCCAACCAAGATGGCACTGAACTGAAATTGTTTTCAGAAAGATCAAGGTCTTGAAGGGTAGTCAAGTTCCGCAAAGCAATAGGAATGGGTCCACAAAGTGTATTATATGAAAGATGAAGAGAAACCAGATTCTCAAACTCTCCCAACCAAGATGGCACTGAACTGAAATTGTTTTCAGAAAGATCAAGGTCTTGAAGGGTAGTCAAGTTCCGCAAAGCAATAGGAATGGGTCCACAAAGTGTATTATATGAAAGATGAAGAGAAACCAGATTCTCAAACTCTCCGAACCATAGTGGCACTGAACTGAAATTGTTTTGAGAAAGATTAAGCTCTTGAAGGGTAGTCAAGTTCCGCAAAGCAATAGGAATGGGTCCACAAAGTGTATTATATGAAAGATGAAGAGAAACCAGATTCTTAAACTCTCCGAACCACAATGGCAATGAGCTAAAATTGTTGAAACTGAGGTCAAGGAATTCAACAGAAGTCCAATTTTGGAAAGCATGAAGGATTCGGCCATCAATTTCATTATAAGCCAGATTCAGGAGCTGAACTGTAGCATTATATGTGAAATTAATGGGGGGAAGAGGAGTGGACAAGGTGCCAAGTCCACATCCTTCTAATTGGAGTTGTAACAAAGAAGGAAGCATGTGAAGTACCTGGAATAAGTTGTGAGCTTCTCCAAGGTAGACATGACTCAGGTTGAGATATTGCAGAGACTCAAGTTGAGACACCCAACTCATGCCATTGGTGTGCAAATGATTCCCACTGAGATCAAGAAACTGCAAGTCTGTGAGGTTTCCAAGTTTGGTAGGAATCTTCCATGCGAAATTAGCATGTGAGATTGAAAGATATCTCAACCGCCCCATAGAACCAAAAAAGGTAGGAATTGAGGTTGCATTGAAGTTGTTCCAACTCAAATCCAAATAAATCAAATGTTGCAACTCCAACAAAGATGGATCAACACCATTAGCTTCTAGGCGATAGAAATTGAGATCAAGTTTGAGAACATGACCAGTAACATTGTGACAAGATATGCCATCCCACTGGCAACAATTGGTTTTGGGATTCCATGAGGAAAGGTTCCTATATGGATTCTGATGATGAAAAGATGCTTTGAACTTGAGAAGAGCTTGCTTCTCTGATTCAATGCATCTTCCACACAAAACAAATTGGGCAATTTCAGACAATAGGAAAAGCAATGCAAATCCTACTATGAGGCGCCTTCCCATATTCAGAGAAGCTAAAACAGGCTAACTGACTTTTCTATATGATGAAACTAATTGGGTACTGTGGCTTTTGTTGAACATGCACAACTCCTATTTATAGGATTTTGTGGCTAAGAAACTTGTGGTCTATGATTTTCTTTCTCTTTTTTTAAAAAAACTTATGATATACGGTAACAAAATTATATATTAACAAAATTTAAAATATGAAAAATAGGAGTGAATAACAGAACACTTGATGATAAGTAAATAACATAAATAAAATCTGAAATATATACGATATTTTTTATTGATTATAAATTTGATTACATTTGAATTGGAGACAGTCACTAATAAAATATGAGTAAAGTATTAAACTCTTTATTTTTTTTTTTGGTGTTCAAATTGAAAAACCCCAATCCTCTAACCCAAACTCGAACAAACAGAAGATATAATATTTAATGATTACAGTTATTACATATTTAAATGTTAATCAAATTTCAAGCCAAATAACTAGACGTCTAAACCTGGATAGTCAAAATGAAAAACACGAAAATAATTTGGAATAAATATTATAAAATGCAGAATGCATCATTTTCAAAATTATAAATTACACAGGGTTATAGTTTCTAACCTGCAAAAACAAAAGTTTATAACAGGTCAAACGTGGCAAACATAATGCGGGAAATGTACTAGAGAAGTCTTTTATCAGTCAGTGTATTCTAAAATTTATTGCATATAGACTTAATTTTGTATAAAAAATAATATCTTAATAAAAATAAAATATTATAAATAAAAATAAAATATATAATGTAAAAATATTTAATAAAATATTAAATTATATATGTATATGTGTTTGTATAATATAAAAATAATATATTTATATTTGTTTTTATGAATAGAAATTTTCCCTCCCTTCCTCTCTATTTTTCTCATGCCAAACAGACCTTAAAAAATCATAGGATTGGGGGTGGTACCAGTAACCGAACTTGGATTCTTTAGGACTTAAAAACTCAAGTAATGAGGACCACGATTCCTGTAAAAAGTATAGGACTCATATAGTATGCTTAAGTTAAATTGGAGGAAATGGAAGGATTTAGTTTAGGTTTTACTTTCAGAAATATTTAACCTGGTTACAATTACATATTTTAAGGCTCCTAGCTACTAAATTAATTTCCAGAGGAATTAATAAATCTATTTTTTAAATTAAATATTCTAAACTGATATTATATATTATTCACCTTAGATAGATACAGACATTCATATATGCGCGTATCCGTCTCATCCTTGATAGGGTCATATAACGTGTGGAATGGTGAAGCCTTTTTAAGTCATCTAAATACTATCAAAAGACTTGAATAAGTTCCAACGTTTTTACATATACTTTATTTAATTATATTTTCCCCAACAGTGCCAACATGTCAATTATATAAAATTGATTACATTTAAATTGGAGACAGTCGTTAATAAAATATAATTAAAATAATTATACTCATTATTTTCGTGCTCAAATTGAAAAATTCCAATCCTCTAACCCAAACTTATCTCCCATGCGAGAGCGCCCATATTTGTGTTCAATTTTAAATTCTTTAATATAGACTCAAAAAAAAAAAAATCAAATAAATCATTTTTGGGGCTCTAATCTCGTCAATATCAAGCAGCACGATCATGTATATAAGCTGTCAAAATTATAAATTTAAAAATTTGACATAAAATATTCAAAATTATGTGTGTCGGCAATGTTAACCTCGAACATATACGTTTAAAACAGGAGATATAATATCCAATGATTACAATTAACAAATATTTAAATGTTAATCAAGTTTCGAACGAGTCAAACGTAAGGCGGGAAAACTACTAGAGGAGTCTTTTATCTGTCAGCGTCTTCTAAAATTTATTGCATTTGTAATTTTTTTATAACTATACATTTGTCATTAATTTTATATCAAAAAAAAAATCATTCTAGTCCTATTTATAAATATTTTTTAATTAATTCTCATATGCCAAAGAGAGTTAGTTAACTTATTAATTATAGGTTAAAATTTCAATTTCCCCCTTATATATGATTGGTTCCAAAAGTCAATATGAATAGATTTTTTTTGTTTATTGTAATTAATAAGGGTCAAAAAGTACAAAATGTATTTATTACCCTGAAATTGGATTTATAAAAAGGACCATTTTTTTTTTCAAAATGACTTATAAATAGGATAAGAGTGGCATCTTAATAAAGAAAATATAAATATTATAAATATAAATTAAAATAAAAATATATAACATAAAAAATTTAATAACATATTAAATTATACATGTGTGTGTTTGTCAAAGTAATTAAACCTAGACCGGTCAATGAACCAGTCGGGGTACTGGGTTAAAGATCAATGGGTTAGAGTGAAGCTAATTCAAGATTAAATTGATGAAAAATTGAAGATTTTAGGATTATTAATGCGAAATTCTAAAAAAATATTTTAAAAAAAATAAAAGAATCAGACCTGGACTGGTTCACTAGACCGGACAGGTTTATCAGTCAGTTGGCTGGTTTTCAGTCCATATTGGCCTGTCCGATCCAAATCTAATTATCTGGGTGTTTGTATAATATAAAAATAATATATTTATATTTGTTTTGGTGAATAGAAATTCCCCTCCCTCCCGTTTCAATTTTTTCATGCCAAACAGACCCTAAAAAATCGTACGATTGGGGGTGGAACCTGTATTCGAACTTGGGCCTTTAGGAATTGAAAATTCAAGTCATGAGGATCATGATTATCGGTAAAAATCATAGGACACATTTAGTATGCTTAAGTTAAATTGGGGGAAATGGAAGGATTTAGTTTATTTTTACTTTCAGAAATATTTAACCTCGTTACGTACAATCACATATTTTAAGGCTCCTAGCTACTAAATTAATTTCTAGAGGAATTAATAAATATATTTTTTAAAGTAAATATTCTAAACTGGAATTATATATTATTCCCATTTGATAGATACAGACATACATATATGCTCGTATCCGTCTCATTCTTGATAGTGTTATATAACGTGTGGAATGGGGAAGCCCTTGAAGTCATCTAATGCTGTTAAAAGACTTAAATAAGTTCCAAAGTTTTACATATACTTTATTTAATTATATTTTCCTCAAGTGTGCCAACATGTCAATTATATATATGTCTTGAACTGGAGACTTTTTAAGTCTGTTTAGTTCAACCCCATTACATGTCTACAATGGTAATCATGATTGCATTACCAAGAGAAGAGTGTTTAGTTGCTCTTTAGCATGGTAATAAGATTTACCATGGTAATGACGATTATCAAAAATTTGGTAATCCTCATTCATACCTCCCCTCTATGAATCTTCATTACCATCCCATTGCATAATTTAAAAAGTTTAATTTACCCTTTAGTTTCTCATGTCTTTATTTCACTTATCTCATTTCACTTGTCACATCACGCTACAACTACCATCGCCACAACCTCCTCCTCCTCCTCCACTGGCGTCACCTCCACCCTCTGTCACCACCATCACCTCCTCCACCGTCGTCACCTTCACCCGCTGCCACCGCTACCACCACCCCCTACCGCTGCTGCCACCTCCTCCTCCACCCCTATCGTCGCCCACTGTACCACCACTACCTTCGCTGCTGCTGCCTGCCACTTCAGCCGCCGCAGCCGCCCGCCCGCCGCCATTACCACCTCCTCAGTTGCCATTGCCTTCACCTGCCCACCGCCACCACTATTACCTCCGCCACCGCCTACCACCACCTCTTCCTCAGCCGCCGCCGCCCTTGCCACCCGCCAGCCGCCGCCGCCACCACCTTCTCCTCCTTCACCACCGTCACCACCACCACCACCACCACCTCATTTGCCGCCGCCGCCCGCCCCCCACCACCTCCTCCTTTGCTGCCATCAGCCCAACGCCACCACCACTACCTCCTCCTTCATTATCACCGCCGTCACCCGCCCATCGCCACCACTGCCACCACCATTACCTCCTCCTCCGTCGCTACCCCCGCCCTTGCCACCGACCCACCGCCCACCGCCACCGCCACCGCCACAGCCACCTCCTTTATTGCCACCCCCATCGTTGTCGCCTCCACTACCTTCTCCTCCTCCATTCTCGCCGCTACCGACTCTTAATTATTTTTTCTGCAAAGATTATATTAAGGGTAAAATAGACTTTGTGCAATATATTAATTTTAAATAATTGTTAAAATAGTAACTCATTGCACCTTACTTAAAAATCAAACCAAACACTACCATTGTAATTAATATTGCATTGCATCGCATTACATTGCATTGTAGGGTGTAATGAGATAATGGTTCTAAAAACCGGACCAGACCGGTCGGTTCGACCGGTTGAACCGGGAACCGGTCCCTGGTCCTGTCCGGTCTGATCAATAACCGATCGACCGGTCGAACCAGTCAGAACCTGTTAAAACCGGTGGTCCGACCGATTGACCCGGTTTCTTTCTTTCTTTTTTTTAAATTTTCCAAATTTTTATTTTGTGTTTTTTGAGAGCAAAATGGAAAGTTGAAGACTAAAATGAAGAGAAAAATAGATAAAGAAAGAACAAATCTAAAAAAATGAAGAAAATAATGAAAAAAAATTATTTAAAAAGATATAATAATTATAGGAAATGAGATATCTTTGCATACGTATAGGCATTATAACTAATGCTAATAGATTTTAAACATTTTTTTTCTAAAAATCTTTATTTTTATCTATAGAAGTTTAAAAATATATTAATATATATTATCACTAATAAATTATAATATTTTAATATGACCGGTTATGACCGGTTCAACTACCGGTTAGACCCCGATTGACCCATTAACCCTTGAACCTGTGCTGTGACTGGTTCATTACCCGGTCCGGTTTTTCGTTCCTTGAATGAGATCGAACCAAACAGGCCTACAAGCCCATATATAAACTCTACTATGATTAATTAATTATATATATACTTCATCCGAATTTCATATATAACCTACTTTAATGAAAAAATTGAATTATAAAATGAGTCTTATATTAAAAACAATAAGAAATATAATACACTTCATTATCAATATTTCTAATGGACTACAATTTTCTTAGAAAATTCTTACTTTTTACGTTAAATTCTACCCTACCTATTCGTTACTTAAGTTTTTTAGGTTTCATTATGTTTTTTTTTTGTTAGAAAGGTTTCATTATATTTAGGGCTAAAGTATATTTTTAATCATTTAAGTTGTATATGAGATATGCTTTTGGTCTCTGAAGTCTATAAAGTATACTTTTAGTCCTATAATTCTAACACCGTTAATGTTATTAACGGAAGACACTGACGTAACAAACTCAAGTGATGACCGTGTAATTAAATGCTATTAATCTTAAATTTAAAATATGTCTAAATTGAAAAATATCTAAAAACCTATTGAAGTAATCAATAATCTAAATATATTATTTAATACTCTAAATATATTAATTTAATAATCTAAATATCAAAACCTCAATTTTTTTTTGTAGTGATTTGTCAGTTTGTTTAGTTTAATAATCTAAATATATTATATTAAAAAAAATTAAAATATGCCTTTTTAGATGCACAATCATCATTTGAGTTTGATGTATTAACATTTTTCATTAGCAACATTAACGGTATTAGAAATATATGACCAAAAGTATACTTTATAAAGTTAAGGGACCAAAAGTATACCCTATGTAAAACTTAAAAGATTAAAAATATCCTTTAGTCTTATGTTTAATTATAGAATAATCAGATTTCATAATAGTCAATTTTTGAATAGTTAGATTATTTTGCTGGTCATATAATGTTTTTATTAATTTAAGGTAGGTTTAAAAGTTATTGCCTTTGTAATTATTTTTATAAATTATAATATTAATAGTAATGTAAGTATATAACAATTAGTGTTTCATTATTATTATTATAAAAAAAAGTGTTTCATTATTATATTATAAGGTAATTTATGTGAATTTTTCAATAATATCTGATATATAAATAAAAATATAAATATTATAAATGCAAATAAAAATTAAAATTAAAATGTATAATATAAAAATAAATATTTAACAATATATTAAATTATACATGTGTGTTTGCATAATATAAAAATAACATATTTATATTTATTTTTGTTAATTGCAATTATCCGTGTGTTTGTGTATTTGCATTTAAATACTAACTCAGTAATTAGCAACGGATTAATGATGGGACTATCGTCAGTTATCAATGGAAGTTCAGTTCCTTCATCAACACTATTAGTCACTAGAAAATATTAGTATTCCATCGGTAATAAGCTATTTTCTTTTGCAGGGATTGAAAGGCATTAATTCACCCAAAAGTATTTCTTTGGGAGATTATATATGTTTTGTATTAAATAATTTACATATAGTTATACTATTTATAACTTAGATTTTCCTCTTTCTTAAGTCAAAGTAATTAAAATATCCCCTCCATTCCCCTCTAAACAAACATAATCAATACATGAAATTTGAGTCCGTTTGGCATGAGGGAAGTGGAGAGTAGGAGAGGGGTATAGGGAAATTTTAACGAGCTTTATTTTTAAAAAATATTGAAGAAGTGGAGTTAAAAGCTTTTAATTTATTTTTTTTTTCTCTTTTATTATACATGTTCTTGTTATTAACATTTTTTTGACCCCAGTTATCAATTTCTTTTAAACTGAACTGGTTAGAATTTTCCCTCATTTCCTCTCCATTTTTCTCATAATGCCTGTTAAGATATTATTATATCTTATATTAATATTTGATATATTCTCATGTTAAGATATTATATATCATTTATTGATATTTGATATATCTTAGAAATATTATTATTAGAATTAATATTTGATTAAATTTATTTAGATCAGATATTAAGATTAGTCTAGATAACAGTTTTGCCTATATAAAGGCACTCAGTTGCTTGTATAAATTAAAGAATTAAGTATTAAGGATTCAATAATATTTTAGAGGTTTTTGTTTCCTCTCTACCCAATCCTTCAAATTCTATCGCTACCAAACAGACACTAACAAAATAATAGGACTAGTATTGCATACTAGAATTAAATTGGGGAAAATAGCACTACAAAAAAAACGTGATTTAGTAGCGGTTCCAACCGCTACAAATAAGGTTAGTAGCGGTTACTAAAACCGCTACCAAATCGTACGTTGCAAGCAGTTTTGTAGCAGTTATATAAAACCGCTACTCCATCAAAAATAACCGCTACATCCTTTGTAGCGGTTCAAATTGACCGCTACAACACGCACATGGACGAATTTTTTTCAGAGATATTTGTAGCGGTTATACAACCGCTACAAATAGAAAAAATTGAAATTTTGCAAGCTAAAAAAAAGAATTTTTTATTTTGTAGCGGTTAAAAAACTGCTACTAATTTTGAATTTCATGAAATTAGCAGCAGTTTTTTAAACCGCTACTAATTTTGAATTTCAATGAAATTAGTAGCGGTTTAAAAAACCGCTACTAATTTCATGAAATTCAAATATTGCCGCCAAAAAAATTAAATGGAGTTCAAAAAAGGCGCGTTATTTAGTAGCGGTTCAATAACCGCTACAAAAATTAAAAAAATTTTATTTCACATGTACAAATATTTTTTTTCTGTTTTTTCAATATTAAATTAAATAATTTATTTTATTATTATTTTATCTATTTCAATTAACTTATTATTCAATAGTTTAACTTATTAATAAATAAAAAGGAAAAATGTAATTGAATTGGATTAGTATAAAATTTATATTAATAATATTATTAAGGATAGGTAGGTAATAAGGAATTATTATGTTATCTAATATAATGTAATTGTGTATGAAAAACAGATGAAAATGAGATACAATTATGATATATCTAGGAAAAAAAATGGTTAAAATAAATTTTAAAGAAAGGAAAGAAGTATTCAAAAAAAAAATTAAAAATCTTGTTACCATATTTGATCGTATTATTCAGCTGCTCTACTCATACGAAAGAAGTTGTAAATGAGAGAAAATGAAAGAAAGGTAAGGTGAAAAGAAATTGGGGAGTGTTTGAAATGAGTTGTGGTAAGGGTATTTATAGGGATCCACGTACTATTTGTAACGGTTAATATAGTGGTTAGTGTAGCAGTTTAATATTCATAGTCCTATTTGTAGCGGTTAATGTAGCGGTTATTAATTTAGTAGCGGTTTAATTTTTTATTTGTAGCGGTTTAATAACTGCTACAAATATTTTTTTAATTTTTTTTTAATTTTTTTTACATTTTATTTTAAAGAATTTTTTGCATTTTTTGTAAAGACAAAAGCATAATTTGAATTTGATCACTCATCGTCGCCATCCCTACAGAAATTTTGTAGAAAAATTATTGTTATTGATGTATTATTAAATTTAAAAAATTTAATTCAAATGACGTGGACTTAAAAAAACTCACCGCAGTAGAGGTAAATTGTCATCGCCTTCAGGTAAGTAGTTTTCAAAATCAGCTGGCTGAAATGGCTCACTCTCGTAGGCGATGTTATCACCTTCACCCATGTCGTAAAGGTCTCTTGGTTTTAAATGAACGACCATGTGCCAATCCCTATGCCTCTCGTCCTTGACATAATAAACCTGATGTGCCTCTGAAGCTAGAATATACGGCTCATCATCTTGAGAAATACCAGCATGAATCGGCCGTGAGAAATTGACTAATGTGATCCCTAGATCGTCAGTTGTTAGTCCCCGAGAAGTAGTGGTATTTGCCCACAAACACTTGAACAGAGTCACGGTGAAACGGCCTTGATAATTAAGCTCGACCACATCAAGAAGCTTGCCATAGTAAGGGACGCCTCCGAACTGCATGTTGGCGTCACTGCTGCTCGCATAACTCGTTGTCCCAAATGTGCCATAAACACCCGAATTCTGTGTTTGCAATCCTTGATCCCGCGAAACCGTGCAAAACTTAAAACCATTGACATTGTATGCTGTAAACCGTTTTGCATGATCAAGAGGGCCGATTGCAAGAGCTCTAAAATCTGGTGAGTGTGGGTTGTGGTCATTTAGTATTCTGCGCGCAAACCAGCTTGGGAATTCTCTGTGGACCCTCCTATCAACTTCCGAGGATGTCTGTGTACGGATCCTGAGTTGACGCTTCACATGACTTCTGAATTCCCTGCAATTAATAATGGAAAGGCGTTAGTGAAATGAAAGTGAGAAATGTTACGAAAGATATAGATCGAATAACATGTGAGTGTATAATTCTTACCGTATGAAAGGTTCAATTGAGTGCAATTAATCAAGACATGTCTATGTGCTTGGAACTTCTCAGTTGCCTTTAGTTTGAAGTTCTCAGTTGCTCCAACTGGTTTACCAACACGAGGGATAAATTCTCCTGATGTCGGCGCAGGTTCAGGACAATCGTCAACACGAGGCGGGCGGTTGAAAGCCGTCTCAAGATCATCAAAGTACCTTGAGCAAAAATATAGCACCTCATCCCCTATATAGCCTTCAGCTATAGAACCTTCTGGCCACGCCTTATTCTTCACGTAAGATTTTAATTTCCCAAGGAACCTACGAAGTATAGAAGAGAAAATTGATATAAAATGATGAAAAGGATGACCAGCAAACATTAAATACGGACAATAAATGAAAGCACATATTTAAAATGAGTACCTCTCAATCGGATACATCTAACGATATTGTACTGGTCCAGCGAGCTTTGTTTCATGAACGAGGTGGACTGTGAGGTGAACCATCACAGTAAAAAAGGACGGAGGAAAGATCATCTCCAAATGACAAAGCGTAAGAATGATTTTCGACTGCAGCTGATCGAGCTCCTCAACGATCAAAACCTTAGAACAAAAATTCCGAAAGAAATAACAAAGTTCCACCAAAACGATGGAAACATCGGGAGGAAGTGTATTCTTTATAGCCAGAGGGAGTAACTGCTGCATAAGCACATGTGAGTATGACTCTTCAGGCCAGCAACCTTTCGAGCCTGTAAGTCGACACATCGAGAAATGTTGCTTGAATACCCATCAGGAACTTTTAATTTCTTCAACGTCGCGAGAAAGACTTCCTTGTTCGGTTTTGTGAGGGTAAACTTTGCCGGTGGAAATCTGTCATGCTCATCTGGCCAAGCATCTTCACGAACTCCCATGTCGCGTAAATCTTTCCTCTCTTGAAGGTGATCTTTTGTCTTACCAGGTTCGTTCAGCAGCGTATACAGCACATTGTTGCAAACATTTTTTTCAATGTGCATTACATCAAGACTGTGGCGAAGTAAATTAGATCTCCAATATGGAAGCGTGAAGAAAATACTTATCTTCTTCCACTGCTGAGGCGCCGAAGTCCTGCGCGTCTTTTGGCGAGTTTGTGCTGAATCGTCGTTTTTTCCAAACTCGAAGTCAACATGCTCAAGCTGCTGTAAGATATCTGTACCGGACAAAATCTGAGGTAGTCCTCTTTTCTCTGGTTTCCCATTGAAGCGATTCTGTTGCAATCTGAACTTATGCGTTCCATCGAGAAACCTCCGATGCCCCATAAAGCACCACTTTCGGCTGTGGGGAAGGCGCAATGCGTCAGAGTCAAAATTGCAAGCTGGACACGCCGACCCAGTATGCACATTCCAACCAGATAATGTGCAAAGGCTAGGAAAGTCACTAATTGTCCACATCAAGGCTGCATGCATGTTGAACAAAGTCTTGCTGTAAGCGTCGTACGTCTCCAAGCTGACATTCCATAGGTCAAGCAATTCCGCAAAAAGCGGTTGGAGATACACATCGATGTCATTGCCCGGTGCCTTTTTGCCTGGAATGATCATAGACATAATGAAATATCTTTGTTTCATACACATCCAGGGGGTAAGTTGTAGGGAACTAAGACTACCAGCCAAATACTGTAACTTGTGCTAAGATTCCCGAAAGGATTGAAACCGTCGGTCGCCAACGCAAGCCGAACATTTCTGGGGTCAGTCGCAAAATCTGGAAAGTCATTGTCAAACATTTTCCAAGCAGCTGCATCCCGCGGATGTCTTAATTTACCATCTTCGTTTTTATCAATGGCATGCTACCTCATGTGCTCAGCAGTTTTAGACGACATAAATAATCTTTGCAGACGAGGTTTCAAAGGGAAGTACCTGAGAATCTTTGCAGGTTTCTTCTTCTGCTTTTTCCCCTTCTGAATTGTCTTGTATCTCGATGTGTGACATCTCTTACACGTCTCCCTGCTGGAATCGTCTCCCCAATACAGCATACAATCATTTGGGCACACATCAATCTTTTGATAATTCAACCCCAACTTGTTGATAATCTTCTTGGCCTCGTAGAACGTTGTGGGAATCTCGGCGTCGGGGAATGCATCTTGTAATAAGTCGAGCAACATCGACATTCCCTTATCTGTGATCCCACACAAGCACTTGATATGATACAATTTGATGAAGAAAGATAATTTAGAATATTTGCGACAACCTTGATATAAAGGATGATCTGCTTCATCCATCAAGCTGAAAAAATCCCGAGCTGCTTCATCCCCCATAAAAGCCGGCTTAGAGCCGTGCACTTCTTCGTTGAAGTTGTCGCCTTGAAATCCAAACGCATCACGCACATCATCATTCACAGGATCATCTTCATCTACTTGAACGCCTACTTGAGAACTTCGAGGAAGAGCATCGTCATATCTAATGCCGGACTTCTCACCATGAACTGCCCAAAACGTATAGTCCTCAGGGAAAGTCTTCACAAGCAAATGTTCCTTCACAACATTTCGTGCATGCCACTTCTTGAACTTGCATTTCCGACACGGACAGACGATCTTGCCGTTACAGCTGGCGTGAGTGAATGCGAAATCCAAGAAACTGTTTAATCCGTACAAATATTCAGGAGAATTGCACGGCAACCTGATCCATGATTTATCCATAGCTACAAGTGAGAGAGAAGAAAGTATAGAGAAGAAGATGAGTGAGAAGATAATGACGAATGCCAAAAACCTTATATTCTGAAATTCAAACGTTTATAATTTTGTAGCGGTTCTTAAACCGCTACACCAACCGCTACAGTTATATAACATTAGTAGCGGTTATATACATAAAACCGCTACTAATATTCAAGCCGTTACACATTGGGGGAAATTCAAAATTTACTTGCTGAGTATTTGTAGCGGTTATATATATAAAACCGCTACTAATATTAAAGCCGTTGGACAGCAAATTTAAAAATAATTTTTAATTTGTAGCGGTTATACATAACATAACCGCTACAAATGTGCACTAAGGCGGCAAATTCAAAATTCAAATGATGAGTGTTTGTAGCGGTTATTATTTTAAAACAGCTACTAACATATATATAGTTGTAGCGGTTTCACAAGAGAAACCGCTACAACTATATATATACAGTTGTAGCGGTTATTATTATAAAACCGCTACAAATATATGTATTTTGTAGCGGTTCTAACTTAAAACCGCTACAAATATATATGCTTTATTTTTTTTAATTTAGATATAAATAACGAATGTCAATTAAACAACGCGAGCTAATAATATAAATATAAATATATTAAACACAATAAGAAAGTTCTGAAATAAAAACTCATATATATATATATTTACAAATGTTTCAACAAAAAAAAGTCCTAAACTAAGTAGCTGGGGGCTGATCATCTGGTGCTCCCTCAGGTGCTGTTGGATCGGGCCGCTGCGCAGAGTGAACCACACCATCCTCATCAGCAGGAGGAGGAGGAGGAGGAGGAGGAATAGTAGTCAGGACGACGTAGCGAGGGACATCGGGAACCGCTGGATGCTGCTCTTTCGGGAACATGCGACTCCATGCTCCCTCGAGCATGTTGTTCACGATCTCACGCCACTGCGTCTGCTGAGCGTATATCATATCAGCGTGCAGCTGCATATGCTGCACCTGCATCTGCTGCTGCTGCTGCTCCAAATTTGACAGCAGCTGGTCAATAGACTCGTCCCTCCGACTTCTGACCCCTCTAGAGCTGCCAGCCTCAGAGGCGGCGCTCCTGCCGTAGACCATGCTAGGTCTGGTGCCTATCCCCATCCCCCGTACGCGTCCGGGGTGCTCAGCCTGAGCCAGACCCGCCTTCAAAGGAGCCGTCGGGTCCACTGATCCCTGTGACTCCTCAGGCCGGGTCTGTTGCAGCTCAGCCTGCGACTGCTGTATCCGCTCCTGCCATTTTATGAAACAATCACTAATTAGCATTTTTCATTATTAAGTTGGTTTTATAAAAAATATAATAATAAAATTACTTACAATGGCCGCCTCTGCCTGCTGAGAGGTCGCAGTCCCATCACGGTATCTGTGTGTGACGGCGTACAGCTGCCCATAGTCCGTCTGACGGTTCTCCTGCTGTGCCTTCGTCTCCTGAAACAATTAAAAAATTCAATTATTATTATGAAATAATCAGCTAAAAGTAAGTGATATTTTGAAAAGTTACCAGCTCACTATAGGTCACAGCAAAGGTCTTCGATCCTGCTGTGTGGTGGATCGTCTGCTGCGCCCGGATCTCGGCGTTCCTCCGAGCAAGCTCCTAGAAAAAAAATTAAATGTATTATAATTTAAATTTAAATACAAATACAAATTAAATTGAAATTATAATTTAATATTTAAAAAAAATTACCTGTGCCTCAGGGCTCCTCCTGAACTGGACGAAACTTGCCCAGTCTTTCGGCGGCACGCCGTCTGGGACGCTCTCGATCAGCTGCTCCAGAGGCATCGTCCCGTCCTTATCCACCGTGTGGAAGAGACGGTTCCTCCTGTTCCTCTAGGCGTCATCCATCTTCACGAGGGCGTACCTCTTCCGGTTGGCCCAGACGGCAAACCGCAGCTGAAAAAAAATTATTTAAATATCAATAATTACAAAAAACATAATTTATAAAATATTAATTAAATAGAATTTAATTACAAAAAATATTAATTAAATAATTTTAATTACCTGAACCACCTCCTCCCAAGCCTGGTCCTTCGGCCCCTTCGGAACGTGCCTCCACGTCTTGAAGTGAAGGGGGAACCGTATCCAGTTCGCTCCCAGGTCGCTCAGGAAGCGGTTGAGCAGGTGACCCCCATTGTGGATGGGCTGGTCAGTGCCCTTATTCCACAGCACTATAACTCAGAGGCTCCGGTCCAACCTGTTCAGACCGGTCACGTCTAGCCTCCTCGTCGACACGTTCCCTGCTCATCTGCACAGTTTACCGCACGTTAGATAAATTGTAATTCAAAGTTAACATTTCTAATTTAAAGAAATAATTTACTAAATTAAAAAATTAATTTACCTTCGACCTGCACCTCAAACCCCATCGAGGAACTGCTCCATCTCCCTGAACCCCATCGGGATCTCGAACTCCTCCTCGTTGAGGAAGTCCTCAACGCTAATATCTGGCCCCCCAACCTCAGGCACCTCTGGTACAGTCGTCGCCTGTGGGATCGTCTGCGGTGCCTGTGGGGGGATGGGCTGAGATGCCGCGGTAGCCCTGCCTGCGCGCTGCCCCCTCCCTCTGCCCCCTGCCCGGCTGCTGCCACCCCGTAAAGTCGGTCTGGGGACCTCAGGGGCCCTCCCCTTATCCTATTTTGAAGCCATATCAACTGTACAAATTAAAAAAAAAAATAGTCACATTATTATGTAAAAATATAATAAAAATATAAATATAAATAAAATACGTGTTATATACGTACCTCAAGTGTAAATACTGAGAAATACTGAGTAAAAACTCCTATAGAGACGTCTGAACGCTCAAATCTCAAAGAAATCACTCAGAGAAACTCCAGGAAACAAAATGAGCAAACGGAGAAATGAGGGAGGAGTGGTCTTAAATATGCCAGATATTAGTAGCGGTTATTCAAATAACCGCTACTGTAACCGCTACAAATAATTAAATTTGTAGCGGTTTTACAATAACCGCTACAAAGGTTCACAACGTTTGAAATTCTGTAGCGGTTATTGCCCAGAACCGCTACAAAGGTTCACAACGTTTGAAATTCTGTAGCGGTTATTGCCCAGAACCGCTACAAATGTCGAGACTCTTGAAATCTTGTAGCGGTTATAGGGGCATAACCGCTACAAACTTGTGACCTTTGGTATTTTGTAGCGGTTCTGTTGCTATAACCGCTACAAATAACCGCTACATTGTAGGCTGTAGCAGTTTCTGTGCATTAACCGCTACAAAATCACCGCTACAAGTTTTGGTGGAAATTTCGCGCCAAATTTATAGCGGTTTTTTGTACCCAACCGCTACAAAAAAACCTTGCCGCTGCAAATTTGTAGCGGTTTAGGTTAAAACCGCTACAAATACTATAATTTGTAGCGGTTTGATATAACCGCTACAATTGCACCGCTACTAAATTACGTTTTTTTTGTAGTGTGGAAGGATTTAGTTTATATTTTACTTTAAAAAATATGTAACTTCGTTATGTAGTTACATAGTTTAATGCTCCTACTAATTTAATTTCCAGAGGAATTAATAAATCTATTTTTTAAAGTAAACATTCTAAACTAAAATAGTATATTATTCACATTAGATAGATAGATAGATACATACCTGTGTATTTGTCTCATTCTTGATGGTGTTATATAACGTGTAGAATGGTAAAGCCTTTTTAGTCGTCTAATAGAGTTAAAAGACTTGAATAAGTTCCAAATCGTACATATACTTTATTTACTTGTATTTTCCCTAGTGTGCCAAACATGTCAATTATATGTGTTGAATTGGAGGCTTTTCATGAACAATGAGTACAAACCCATATATATCAGCTCTACTGTGATTGATTAATTATACTTCCTTGTTCTTTCATGTATGACCCACTTTAATAAAATGGATCTTATGTTAAAAAAACGGAAGTAGTATAATACACTTCATTATCCATTATCAATATTTCTAATGGACTACAATTTTCTAAGATAAATCATACGTTTTAAGTTAAATTATATTCTATCTATTCTTGTTAATTAAAAGCTATATATCCATATGTTACACTACAAACTAGATATTATATTAAAGAGAAATGCAATATTTTTTTTATATAACTCATTGAAAATATAATAAAAATTTAACACTACTATATAACGCTTAATATATAGCGGTTATAGTGAATAATTGTCATGCATGTCAAGATGGAGTGCGCACAAGAATATATAATGCTAATAATGAATAGTTAAATATGCGCACTATTATATATTGAGAGCCGGAATTCAAAAAACAAAATCAAAATGGTTGTAATTATGGAGCGTAATGTATTTATTGACAAAAAATGACGATTTTTATGAAACAACCATCATATAACAACTACTGGAAACAATTGGTTTTGGGATTCCAAGAGGAAAGCTTCGTATTTGGATCATGAAAAGATGCTTTGAATTGAAGAAGAGCTTGCTTCTCTGATTGAATGCATCTTCCACACAAAACTAAATGGGCAATTTCAGACAATAGGAAAAGCAATGCAAATCCTACTATGAGGCGCCTTCTGATGTTTGGATGCGTCATCTATAAGTTTTAATCAAAACTAATTGGGCAATATTCACCTTTTCTTTTTCTGATGTTTGGATGCTTCATATATAAGTTTTAACATCATTAATCCCTGTTTAACAGTTTTAATGTATAAAAAAAATATCGAAAGTCTTTTTTAGGCAATTTACAGTGTCAGTGTTTGATTAAGGAGCCCCTAGCTAACTCTTCACGGTCTACTTTTGACAATATTACATATAGTATCCGTTTGAGTTAGCGGTAGAAGTTATGTTTATAATGTGATTTACGATATACAAAGTAAATATGTAAGAGGAGTTTTGTCTCGACTTATATAAACATAATTCTCAAATGCCAACTCGAGCAGGCTTATAGTGTGTTGAAAGTATTGGCAACACATCAAAGACAAAGAAAAGTAAATGTTGACTGGGTCTAACCGACAGTAGGGACTAGTCTTTTTCTTTTCTGTTAAAAATTTAACAAAATATTTATATTTCTTAGTATATGCTTTAACACGTTAAAACTTATATAAAGAAATTAAATGAAAGCAGAAATTAAAAAAATAGTTAAAAAATTCAATCAACTATAATATATATTTTTTTCATGCATGAGAAATTAGCCTCTCTTTATAGAAGGAATCGCATCATCAAATATGTTTAGAAAAACTCAAACTGAAAGTTAAAGATTAATATGAATATCATATAAAATATAATTTAAAATGTAAACAAGTCATACTATTCATAAATAATAATTATCTAAATCCCTTTTTAAGCAATTTACGTACAGTGTTAACTGTTCTCTTGAGATGCATTAAACAAATATCAAAGCACATTTGACCGACCTGGGAAGTGTTTTCTAAGTCATGCATGTAATGGAATAATAGTATGCCCCACTCCGCACGATCTATTTTTGACAATATTACATATGCCGTGTTCAAAGTGTTGGCAACACATCAAATCTAAAGAAAAGTAAATGTTGACTGACTTAATAATTTGACATATATTGTATACATCAAGATAGCATAATGATCATGATGTTGAGATTGATCTTTCATCATAAATGAATAAGGTCCGTAATGAATATATTCGTAGAAGAATTGGAGTAGCATCTATCAAAGAGAGAATGGTAGAAAATTATTTGAAGTAGTTCGGACATGTTCAAAAAAGAATATTGAGTGTGCCAATAAAGAGTGTTGATTAAACTGTATGGAGTTCTTTAAAAAAAAGTAGATGAAGACATAAGAGAATACTCAATAAAGTTATTTAGGAGTGTTAACATTTTGATATTTTCATGAATTACGTGTTGATCAAGGAAACCATCACACTCTAAAGATGCACTAGACAAAGACCAAAGGATTGCAACTGACTTGGGAGTCTTCCAAGTCACGTAATGATAAAATATGCCCCACGCTGTATGTTCTACTTTTGACAATATTTAATATAACGTGTTCAATGGTGACTGACTTTAGAATTTGACAGATTGTTTAAATCACTAATTTTCTTATATATTGATTAACTTAATTAAGAGTTCGATGAATTTGAGGTGAAGTAAAAAAAAATGAATTTTAGGTAAATAAATCAAATATGCGGTTATTAAAATAAATATTAATATAAAATACAAACTTTAAGTAAGTTGTATTATTTACAGATTAAAAAATGGGTCAAATTGTTAATGAATGTTAATTAGAGGACATATATCTATTTCTTTTTAAATTTCTCTTCACCTCGCAATTTCTTGTGGCAGTCTTATATACCTTTTTGTTTTTCACTATTAAAGTAATATATATTATGACTATGTGATCCTTATCTAATGACAATAATTTATTATTTTTATTCTAACATGCTTGCTTTCCTAAAATAAAAGTCTTCATTCGCCTTTGCAATTCATCCTTCCATTAATAGTTTGAGTAAACAATACTCCAATGACTTTCTCTTTCAGAGATGAAGCATAGAAAGGTTGTGCCGCTGTTGTATATTAGGCTACTATACTTTTATATCCATTATTTAGTATTTGGTAATTTTTTATCATTACTTTAAAGTGTTGAAACAAAGAATATTTTTCTTCTTAAAAATTAATTTTATTTTACTTTTCATCATTCTATATACTAAAGCAATATTTCTAACAAGTAGAAATGACGAATTCGAGGCAATAAAAAAAAAGTCCAATTCGAGGTACTTGTTTGATATAATTATTAATGAATTCAATGAAAAGTAATTAAATCCACAAGCTTAGTTTTTCTTTGAAATGGTTTCTTGCGTGATTGTGATTATGATTTTAGTGAACACAAATTTATCATCAGATTGGTTCTTTTAGTGTCCTTAGACGATCTTTGAGAAATGTTTTGAAGCTCCTTACTTGATAAAGGTTTTTGGGGATTTTGAAAGTGGCCTTCAAATTGGTCTCTGCCTTTTTTTTTTTTTTTTGCCAACAAAATTGGTCTCTGCCATTGAGCATTGTTGTATTTTTCATATTAGGTTGCACGTTGATGGATGGCTGACAATTTTTTTTTCTCAAATATTGAATTTTTAAAAATAAATGAACCTTAAATAAACGGATTAAAATTTAGGAAGCTCCATTAGTTTGCCATGTTTGGACTTTAATTAATTTGGACTAATCTAATCAAATTAGATTTGTCTTACATTTAAATTAAAATTCCTTGTGGAAATTTAGATTTTAAAGTAAATAAACTATTTATGAATAGAGTATTTTTTCAATTTGATTCTTTTTAGACGTTATATTTTATATTTTATTATTGGTTCTCATTGGACCTATACTGATAATCCATTTTTAAGGCACAAAGAGTCCCACAAGTGTAGATTCAATAATAACTAGAAAATTATTCGTAAATCTTAACAGATTTTCTTCAATCCGGAAATATGGAATTCACGATATGATTCATTTTGATAATTGAAGCAACAAAACAAAAATCTTCACTTTTACAATTTAATTTAATTTTAGACCATTTATGTTATTAGTGCAGCCTAAAAACATTATGGGTATTGCTGGAAATCTCAATCCCCAAAGCAGAATACGCACATTAAATTTTTAAGGATATAGCTATTTTCCATGATGGGGGAGCTCAAAACCAGAAAGACCTACTCAACCAAGAAATTTTTAAGGATATGTCACATTTTTACTTTGTTTTATTGGTTGGAATAGGAAGCGATTCAAACTGAGATTAGTGTTTGTTTGACATGTGATTCAGTGGATACGTTTTGATCAATTAGCGTTTGGATGAGTTTCTATTCCTTTGACACCAAATTTTGAATGGATCTGTCCCAACTCCCAAATTATAAATTTTATTTTAGATTTGTCTAAGTATTTATCATGTTTTTTTTTTTCAATTTACCTCTTGTTGACTATATTTATTGCATGTATTCTCTCTCACTTTACTCTCTATACACATGAGGGTATAATTAAAAAAATAATATATATTTATTGCTTTTAATTAATTTTAACTATTGAAGGTATAATTAGAAAAATAATATATATTTATTGTTTTTAACTAATTTAAATATTTTTATGATTAACGCAAATCGATTATTTAAAGTTTAATAAAAAACCAAGGGAGTAACATGTTGATTTAAGGAAACCATCACTCTCTTGAGATGCATGAAACAAAGACCAAAGCATTGATATAGATTCTACTTTAACACTATTACATATACCGTGTTGAAAGTATACCTAGCAAACCAAAAATAAGGAAAAGTAAATGTTGACTGACTTTAGAATTTGGCATATTTTATACATCAATAATTCAATACTACAACAACCACAAAACTCTATTTCATTAGATAGGATTAGTTATATAGATCAAACGACGTCATTATGTCTTATCGAAAATTAGATCTTTAGAGATATTATTAACCAAAAGATCTCGCTCTATAACTTTGTTGAGTGTTTACTTCGATATCCCTCGACTTCTTGTTATAGGACTCTAAACTTCTTTATCAACCCTCCTCACTGATGCACTCAATGGCATTCTTTGAATATATCAAAACTACCTCAAATGATTTTCTATCAATTTTCTCTTCAATAGATGTCATTTTAACTCGTTTTCGTATGTGATCATTATGAAGATTTTCTTTTCTTGTATAACCACGTATTTACCTCAATATTCTCATCTCAGCTATCTCCATTGTATATTCATGTTGTTCCTTTAAAACCTAACATTCACTACCTAGCATTGTTAGTCATATAATAATGCGACAAAACTTCTCTTTTACCTTATTAGGTATTTTTAGATCACAAATAACTCTAATAGTTTTTTGCCATTATATATATATAGATGCATAAGATTCGACAAATTTACCGTAAATACATTAATTGTACAATAGTTAAAATCAATATTAATATAAAATTTAAGTAAGTGGTATTATTTATAAATCATGGGTAATGCATACTTTATATAATACACGAAAATATGTGACAAATTGTTAATGAATGTTAATTAGTGAAAATATATCTAATTTTTATTTTTCAAAATTTCTCTTTTCCACACATTTGACTTTGGTATATTCTTATATATATACATAGACACTTTTTTTCAATAGGTAAATATATAATATCTATCAAAATCATGTAATCATTATTTAATAAAAATAATTTGTTATTTGTTTTGTTCTACTTGTAGTATTATTTTATTTAAAGCATACTTGATTCCAAGAAAAGTCTTCATTCGCCTTTGCTTTTATAAATCTATTTTTGAAATCAAGTTTTGGAAAAACAAAAAAAAAAACTTGCTTGGATAAATGTTTTTGAAAGCAAGTTTTGGAAACACAAAAACAAAAAAACTTGTTTGGATAATTGTTTTTTTTGGACAAATTTTGGATAATTATTTTTGAAAACAAGTTTTCTTTTTGTTTTTTTTATATAATTGATATTTTTTTTATAATTACTTAATATGTTATTATATTAATAAACTAGTTTAATCAAGAATGTTTTGACCATTTACAAGACAAAAAAGGCATTTACAATAACACGTGATATTTACAAGACACGTGAGGGAATTTACAATAACACTAAGGCCATTTACAAGACAAAAAATCGCCTTCACAATAACACGTGTCACGCCCTTATCTTATATTAACTTGCAGCAGACTATTAATGCATGATTCGGTGGGCAACATAGGAATAACATAATTATACTGATAAAAAGTGCTCGATTACATAAATTCCCCATAGGGGTTCGTACATAATAATTACCATCAATGTAGCCACACAGGGTTACCAGGGTGTCTAAACCCGTCCGAGTGAAACAGAAACATCTTCCCATCTTCGTTCCACCACCGCAATCCCCTCGTACGGTTCTTTTCTTTGTTCTAGCGTATCTTCTATCACTTCCTGTCTAAATTATTGGTAGGGGAAGGTGAGATTCGACAAAATCTCAGTAGGAAACATATACCATAATGCATGCATGATAGATGTTATGTATATGACATGTTAGCTTTAACTAGATGTATGCCCCATAATGACATTTCTGCATGCTTAATGTTTCATGCAACAAGACTATGGCCATAGCAAAAACAGAAACAGAGCTTCATTTATTCAAATATGCTCTACACAATCAAGTAAAGCATTCACATACATCATTACACAAGCAAAGATATCAAATACATGCAAGTAAGGTAAGTCCCCTACCTCCAGCCTTTTCTCCTCGATTTGAGTGCCAGCAACTCAGGCTCTCAACTCGGTCCTACAATTCCAAATATACCATTTAGACACTTCCATAGTGTTTCTGGTGGTTATATGAGTCTATCTTGAAAAATTACTAAATTGCCCCTGGGGACCCGGCCTGGCTCTGCCGTAACCAATCCGGCTGTCCTTTTTTCGAAATTCTAACCTGGGCTATCCTGACATATTTTCGACCAAGGAATCTATTTCCAGACTCAGAATTACCAAATTTACTTTCACATTATGAAAATACCCTTGACAACCTCGCTTTAAGGGTTTCAGGGGCGTTTTCGTAATTATGCTTTCTTGGCCTTTTCCAAAAAAGTGACCAACTGTAACCCCACCTAATTTTCCATTATGAACTTAATGGAACCATAAAATCATTGAAAATTCAACTCTAAGAACCATTTACAGCCCTGGCTGAAATATATGGGTTTTTCAGGGAAAATCGGGGTTTTGCGATTTCGGCTCCGTAAACGCATTCCTTTCTACTCCTAACCACTTTATTGACTATTCCATTAGATTACAACTATCATTTAGTATCAATTTGGGCAGCATAAAACCTAGGCCAACCCATTTCCATAAATTAAAACCAATGACAATTCAGCGAAATTTCACCGATTAAATAGCCCACAGCAGCTAGAATAGTCAATATACGAAAGTTTGGAAGTTACCTCAAGCTCCCACTAGCTTTTCCTCTTCTTGGCTGAACCCTAGCTTACCTAACACCAAATTTTGAGCTTCACAACCTTAAAGAATAAAGAAGAATGGCCTAGGATCGGAGTTATATGCGTTAGAAGCTAAATCGTCGGAGAAATCGGCTTAGCTTGCGAGATTTCTCTTGTTTC
The DNA here is from genome assembly GCA_963210345.1 of Inga oerstediana. Lineage (NCBI taxonomy): Eukaryota > Viridiplantae > Streptophyta > Magnoliopsida > Fabales > Fabaceae > Inga > Inga oerstediana. Next base: position 65,354,211 of record OY723401.1, read on the forward strand.
TCTCTCTATATGCTCACAACGTCCTCTCTCTCTTTCAGCTGGAGTGTGCGTCAGTTTTTGCTGGAATAAGGAGGAAGATGATGATTTATTATATGATATTTACTTATTAATTTAATTTCCCAATTTTCGGATGTTTTACAAAATTTTGGCAGATTTCTGCCCAAACTTTGAAAAATCATAACTAATTCTAGAAAAATTGAATTGGAGTCATTCCAAAGCCTATAAAACCCTTAGGGAGTCTAGTTTCAAGGAAAAATATAGAAATTGGAGTCATTCCAAAATTTCAATCTTTGCATGCTGCTTCAGAAACTTCATAATTTTTCTGTGCTGACTTCAAAAATTCATATCTTTTTGTATATAACTCTAATTGATTCATATCACCTATCAAATTAAAGCTTAGGATGTCTACTTTCATCCTATAAAATTTCATAATTTTTTTATCATCATTTGTTCATTCAAAATCACATGACAAGCTCACTACCTCATAGGCAATTTCACCGAAAACATAATTATATTCTCCAAAGTTCACCATTTTACTTTCTTAATACTCCAAATATATAAGAAACATTAGAGAATAGATTTGGGACATTTACTAAACCAGGACTTAGCAATCCACTTAATTTAGGCTTATTCCCAAGCCTCCAATCTCAAATTTCGGGGTATTACAATACGTGTGCTATTTACAAGACATAAGAGCATTTGTAAGATAAATAAGTGAAATAACAAAAACACTTAAGCCATTTATAAGACAAGGTGCTTTCACAATAGTACCTTTGCTTTTTTCAAAACACATGATGACATTTACAAGATACGCATAAGAATTACAAGAAGGTTTTCGGTCCCTTTTTTGTGCATCTTAACTCTGTATCAGGCTTTGATAATCCATTAACACTCTAGACAGATACTGTACAAAAGGTAATTATGAAACATCCATTAACACTCTGGATATCATCACTATGGACAGAATTCACCAGCATATCACAACATGGGCCTAAAAAGACAACAAGCATAGCCTACATTTTGTTGGAGAGGTAGTACAAGGGTTTGTGTGTATGACAGAAAAGAGGTTGCTATAGAACTTCAACATTGCTGAAGGAGGACAAGGAGTAGTGGATGTGTATGTTGCAGTAGTGAGCTTCATCCCAATAAAGTATCAATTCTGATCTATGATAGGCCTCTTTGGTTTGCACACCAAGAAATTAAACAAAACTCTGAGAATTGAAGTAGGTACTAAGCATAGAAAAGGAGACTAAAGAAAAGGAGACTAAGTAGAAAACACGCTTACTCTAAAAGTGAAAGCGGCATAATCTTTACTAACACATAATTTTAGTTTAAGTTTTGAATTCCTGTCAAAACAGTAGTAATTTTCATCAGTAAAAACACAAAAGGTAGATAATGAACACAAAACTCAAAATCAAAGACACAAGTATAGAGATCAATGGAATTAAGACCTATCACAGAAAGCTGCAAAAAGAGAAATCACAAGAAATGCAAGGGCATGAAGTTATACTACTAGAACATGTTGGCTCAATCCTTGATCAAGAGCAAATTTGGCTATAATGGACATGCCTGCATAGTCAAGTTGTAACAAAATTGAAACCAAATAAGGCATGCCTGTTTGAGCATTTGAGCCAAAGCAGCCATAACATGTATATATATATATCATTATTCTTTGTACCTCTTGTGTATAAGGACCGAAAAAAAGCCTAGAAATCCATATAAGTACAGTACAAATCCCAGCTAAAGGAAATCAGCAAACATGGAACAAAAATTTGTTCTAGACAATGAGATCACAAAGATCTGAAGCTGTCCAACAAATCTATAACTCACCTAGTATATAAGATAAAGGCAGTAAGCCAAGCCTCAAGCAAAGCATATGTTAACCCAAATTATATAAACCCTAGCAACCTTAACTAATTAAGCCAACCTTCAATTCTTTTGTGGTGCACACTTCAACTTAATCATCTTGTCTAATCATTGCAATGTCTGTATATTTTGTGCGTGTAGATAATTAAAATAGTAAGGAAAGGCCAACAATAGTTGGTCAGATTAGTGATGTGTTAGCTCAAAACTCACAAGATCAATGATTCAAATTTCTCACTACCATTATGAAGGTTTTCTTAAAGGCCAATAAGGTTTATAATCACTCTTTGTAACTGGAGACATGTCCTAACTTTTACATTGCAGAAACAAAAAACACCAAATAAAAAGACAAAAAGTAGGAAGGAAAGGAAAGACCAATTTGGGTATAGAGTGCAGATAAAGGATAATGATTGTTGGTGTCATCATATTGTGCAGATAAAGGATGGATTTGCTAAGGGCAAGGACCTTGTGATCCTGTCTTGTCTGCCATGGGAGAGGAGCAGACCTGTGCCCTGAAGGATATTGGGCCATTATTGGGGATTTGTTGTTTTCATTTCAGTAATAGTAGCTTTATTAAGCCTTTGTTATGGCCTTTTGTCCTTTTTAAGGCTGGCCTTATGTACTCTAGTGCTGCAAGTGTTAATGTATGGATTTGTTGGCAAAATATATCACATTTCTTACTCCTAAAATTTTCCCAAGAAATAGGGCCCCGTTTTAATTTCAGATGGAAATAATGATAGTAACAAACGACGGGATCGCTAAAATTGGTCATAGAATTCATTCTTCTGTCAACAACTAAAACGTGGTTGATATATTTTATAGTAGCACTGATTAATGTATCAATAGTTTTATGTGGGTAGAATGGTAGTCCATAGTGAGAAACTGAAAACACTACCAAAAGCATGTGGTAGTAGATTAGGAATTAAAAGAAGACAGACTGAGAGAGAGAGCGACAGACCTCAGATCTCCCATTGTTCTTCTAAAGACAGCACCATATCTAACTCTTCCTGCTAATCAAACATTGGAGTAAAAATCATATGAATATCCTGTTAGATCTCACATGTTTTGATGATAACAAAGAATGGGTGTGAAAAAGATTTGATCAAAGTAATGACAGAGCAAATCATCACTTGAAGTAAGCACTGGAGTAATGAAGAAAGGCCAAGAGAGAAAGCTGAGAAACTTTATCACTGGCAGAATTTCTAAAAGGCTACTCAAGTAAGAACTCGAGTAATGAGACAGAAACTTGAAGTAACCAGAGCACAGAACCTCAAGTAACTCACGACCAGATACATCACTCTTGGAACGACTCGAGTAACATGAAGTGAAAAGAAGAGTTACTCGAGTCAACACTCGAGTAACCTGCCACAAGGAAATGAGTTGCTCTCGGCCATGTAATCCTCCTGCCAATGTTACTCGAGTAATCAGGGAAATCACTTCCAGTTGCTCTCGGCCTGTCAATGTTACTCGAGTCAGTACTCAAGTCCCCTGCTTCAAGAAATATGTTGCTCTCGACATTTCAATCCTTCCAATGTTACTCGAGGAGCCACTCAAGTAAATCACTGTGGTAAACAAGACTTGAAGGTAACACTCAATTAATCTGCAAAGGTCCAAAATCTGGAGTGAGTTGAGTTGGCACAATTGCATAGGAATGTTACCATTTAACATGTTACTCCGCAACCTCAGAATTTGTAGTTTAGGAAAAGTGTTACTAGTCCATGATGATGGTATATTTCCAAAAAAATTTATTCTCACCCAAATCTAAAATTTGCAAATACTTAAAATTTTTCAAAGTCAATGGAAGCTTCCCTTCAAGATAGTTATTTATCAAATGCAACCAAAGCAAAATGAGGAAAGCTCGTTGGTTGAGATAGGGAAAGCTCCAGATAGTTTGTTGAATGAGAAATTTATTTCAAGCAATCCAAATGGATGGCTATTATCTCTCCAACAATTTGAATTTCGCAAAGAAATTGCTATGAGAAAGATGAAGTCTTGATAGATTTACCAGGTGACAAAGTCTTTGTGGGATATTTCCACTAATAGAATTATTTGAAGGATTAAGGTTTGTTAGATGTACAAGCTGACCAAGACTTTGAGAAACTAACCACTAAAAAAATTACTTCAGAGATCAGGCCTTGTTAAATTTACAAGTTGACCAAGACTTTGAGGAATATTGCCACAAAAATAATTACTTGAAAGATCAAGGACACTTAGTTTTTCAAGATGCCCTACCCATGTTGGCAAATGGCCATTGGGTTTATTATTAGCTAAGGAAGGATAATTTTGTTAGATATTTTATTATTTATGATTATATATTTTATTATTTAATACATATTATATCTAAATATTATCTTATCATTGTTTTGGATAAAATATCTCTTAATTGTGGTCCTCACGTGACTTGATAGAAATTTGGTTTAGAGTTACTTGCCTAGCTAGTAAGTTATGACAAGCCTTGATGAAGGTTATAAATAGCATTAGCCGAGTCTTAGAATAGTAATGTTGACATACACTTACTTGTTCCTTGAGGTTTGCCTAACAGGCGGATATTCTAAGACCGTCACTATACCTCATCTTCCCGTTAGAAAAAACTCTGACCTATTCTCTTATAATTCTAATTCTTTCTTATTCCCTATAGTTGTCAGGTTATAAGATACTAATCATAACAAAGTAATTTAGATAGTTTCGTAGAAATCAAAAAGGTTTCCAAGGCCCAGATGCATTAGAATAATTGGAAGCCAGAAAATAAACTAGAAGCACAGAAAAACTTGCCAAAAAATCCAATAAACACTACTACAAAAAAGCAAAGCTGTGGCGCTTATAATTGCATTAGCTGTGGCGCTAGAGAAATGTCACCTATCTGGACACTACTAAAAATAGCTGTGGCGCTTGAAAGTGCCACAGCTTTTTTATTTTATTTTATTTAAAATAACCTCCTGTGGCGCCTGGCTGGCTAGGTGCCCCAGGAGGGGGGCCCTCCTGTGGCGCCTCCTCACGCAAGCGCCACAGGAGGTGTTTTTTTTTAATTCTTCGTATTGGTTTTTTTTAGCATATTTTTTCCTCATATTTTTTGGGTTCTTCGTATTGGTTTTTTTTAGCATATTTTTTCCTCATATATATCTCCCATGCATATATAATTATAGTCTGCAAGGTTTAGTAAGAACAATGATAGATAACTTTAAAATGATACCAACAATTGATTAATTAGCTAAAGTAATACTGAAAATTGTTATACAATATATTGTAAACCTAACTGAATGAAATACAAAAAAATTCAACTTCAATTCAACAAACCTGCATGACACAACAATCGGCAATTAGAAACAACACAAAAAGGACCAGCTAGTGAATTTAATAGTATATATAGCTACCCAGAGATTTGCTTAAACACATATTCACACCATTCCTCGATCACTTCATTAACCTAATAGTCTGTCAAAGCATCACAACGTTGATCTTCATAATACTACAGATATATACAATCAGACACAAGTTAGAACCAATTAAAATTAGTAAAACATAATTGTCAGGCACTAATTTAATTTCATTACAAAACAATATGAAGTGAAACTAAATGACTTACTTTTTGAGGAATGAATGGCTGATCATGCATAATAACATCCTTCATAAATTTCATGATATAGTACCCACAATCATTGTCATTAGGTTGGAAAGGGCACTGCAAAAATATAATGCAATATTTAACTCTCTGTTCATGAATAAAAAGTGTTTACTAACAAAGTCTAAGTAAAGTCAAATATCAATACCTGTATCTTCTTCCAAGGATAGCTAAGGCGAGGGTCAGTAGCTTTAGAATAGTTTAACGAGACAGATGACCGATACGTAGTCAATGCGCTAACAAAACAAATAGAAACTGATTACTTTTGGTTATTCAATCTCGTACGCAAATATTTATACATAGACACGTATACTTACCTATTGATCAATAGTAACATATCAAAACGGTCTTGTGGAAGACCATTTTTCAGAGGATCCACATAGTAAATGCGAGGGCTTGAAGGTTTCGCTGGATTGATAACGATCAATATCCAATGGCGCCTAAAATATATTTTAAAATTTTTTTTGAACAATCATGTTATGATAGAAGTTAAACAATAAAAACAAAAATTGTACCAATAATAACTTACCCCGTATTATATGGCACTAAAAATAATGTATTTGGTGCCGCTCTCTTGCTAAAGTAATCTTTCAGCTCATTAGACTGCGCATTTACATCTACTTTACCCTCATGATGACCAACGAGAAAAAGGGTTGACAAATGCGAATTGGACCCTGTGTGTATCCATTAAAACGTCATGGTCCAAATGCCTGGTATAAAACATACAGTGTCATGAGAAACAAAAGAAATGGAACGAGAAATATTAATAACAGTGATAAATGATGATAGTGAAGTACCTTATCTAGATGTTGATAGCCGAAGCACTAACCCAATCACGAGCACATGTGTCCTGCACGACCTCGGCAGTAACATAATCAACTAGACCACTAACACTGTAGATATGTCTTGGAATACGTAATTGCACTCCTCCCTCACTGATCAATTGTGGTGCAATCGTTATTAATTGATCGAGAAATGAGGTCTGTCTTCTTCTGCTCTGTTGGCTAGCCGATGCTTTTGACTTGGGTTGTGTTGTTGAAGACTTTGAAATCTTACCCTGCGCAAATCAGAAAATTAAATCACAGTTTGAGATGAAAGTTCGAAGGAAAAGTGCAGGGAATTTTTAATGAACGACCTTTTCACATGGCTCGATAAGACCTATTGGCCAAGCAACATAGCGACCTACAACATCTGCCACCTTTATTTGCTCATCCCGAGATGGGATCGGTAAAAGGGCGTCTTCGTTCGTACAGACGTCAACTGTCACTCGGAGTGTGTTATCGGGCAACGGTGAATTGTGTAGTATGTCCTCACTAGTGTTGTAGGCAGCACCTACTGCAACCGCGTGCTTGGATGCTTGCTCGACATATAGCTTGCATTGAAATTCGCCCTATGGAAAATAGAGTTAATATGTTAAAGTTCAATTAATTATAGAATTTAACATAAAGTAGTAAATAAATTAATTACCGAAGGAAAAGGGACTTTAGGCATAGAAGTGCAGCTATCTCTGAAACTTGGGCTATCACAGAACGGAACATTTGGTGTTGGCCTACCCTGGACCAACTATTGTATTTGCGCTGTTAACAGCGCATTCTGTTCTTGCATCAAACGCATTTGTTCGGTGAATTGTTCTTCTCGTTGTTCCTTATAGCGCATTTGTTGTTGAAGTTCTTGCATTTGATGCTTAAAGCTAGCCATCTTGTCACGCAGGTGGGAAACATCACTTCTATTCGAGCGCTTCTGACGTCCGAAGTATGCTGATGGGGTGACTGCAAAACCAATACCCCGAACACGACCATCATACTCAGGTACTTGTAACGCTTTGCTCAATAAATCGTCCCAACCAACATAGGTCGCCAAAGTCAGGGTACTCATGATCAATTTTTTTCCACTGAGGAGCGTTTGCAGGGTGCCTAAGCTTCGTGTCTTTAATCCTTTCATCTGCATGCCATGTCAACTGCTTAGCAATCTCTGCATTACTATACAGTCGCCTGAATCTCGGAACAATGGGAAAATACCATAGCACCTTCAAAGGACTTTTTCCTTTCTTCTTCCTATATCTAGATGCGTTGCATTTAGGGCACTTCTCTAACGTTGCATACTGATTTCAAAATAATACGCAATCGTTAGGACATGCATGTATCTTCTCATATCCCATACCGGTTGTAGAGCAAAGAATTCGCTTTGCCTCGTATGTCTTCGTAGGAAGTACATTTTCTTCTGGAAGCATATCTTGCAATAGTTCAAGCAATGCGGTGAAACCCGAATCACTCAATCCGTAGCGAGCTTTAAAGTTGTACAACTTCAACACTACTAGCAATCTTGTGTATTCAGTACTTCCGACATATAATGGTTTCTCTGCATCACCTTTCAAATTCTCATATTCGTTAGGGCAGTTATGAAGCACCCCTTCAACCATATTTACCATTTCTTCAAGACCATCATCTTCATCAAACATGCTTTGATCAAATTCATCCGAGGCACCACCCGTGGTATGCACCCGATCACTATATGCATCGTTGGTCTCACCATGCCTCGTCCATCGTATATATGTTTGATCAATACCATAACACACTAAATGATCTAGCAAATCAAGTTGACTAATCCACTTTCCAAAACAACAAGATAAGCAAGGACATAAGATTTTGCCAGGATCTTTTGTGTGCTCAATTGCAAATGTAATAAAATCCTTCACCCCATCTATATATTCCCTTGAACATCGATTAGATGACATCCATTTACGATCCATCTATGGGCTTCAATCTATTTTTTTAAAAAAGTATGTGGTGAGTTGTATGACTATTGCATTTACTAATTACTTTTATATTCTCTTACCAATTTTAATTTAAAATAACATACACCAAATGAATCTTCATAATTGAAGCTTTCTAAGTCTTAAACTAAATGTTTAAATTGCCAAATAATTCATTAATTATTCCCAGGCATTATAATAATTTTTTACAACTCATAACAAAAGAAACCATATTTGCCACAATATATCATAGTTAAATTAGAAAACATTACAACTCAATAAATAAAATACAAGTGTTAAAATATATAAATAATTATTTTTCTTATGCAATTAATCAATAACAATCATTAGAACACCTACAAATTATAACTATTAAATTCAACTAAAATCACATTTGTAAGCTCAAAATTTAAAAAACATACCGTAAATAGAAGCTTCAATAGACTGATGAAGTGAAACTACAAACACATATTAAACATAAAAAAATCAATAAAATATTTGAGGTTCTAAGTTATTTTTTTTAATAATAATATGTGTAATAAACATCAGTATATAATAAAATCAAATATGATTAGCTTAAATCAAAAAATATGATTCAGAAAAAAAAAATAAAGAAAATAAAATAAAATGAAAAAGAAAGCATATTCCCAACATTAATTATCTCCTTATTGTATATTTTTCCCCTTACGGTTTTAGTTAATATATTTAAAGTTAAACAATATAGACAAATTATATTTTATTTTATTAAATATTAACATTGATATATATTGATATATTAAAGTCATTTTATCCATATTTTAAAATCCTTAAATAAGTTAATGACTCAATTAACGAATTATTCAATTTATTATCCTGATTTCAATTCTTCCTATTTTCATTGGGTTTAGATGGGATTTTCTCTATTATAGTTTAATAAGATAATACAAAAAATTATTTTCTTACCTCTACAAAATAGTACTAACACAAATATATATTAAATACGTGAAATAATATTAAATAAATGATTTTGATTTTTGGAAAACAAATAATTTGAAGAAGTTTTAAAAGAAATAACAGTATTATTAAAAGTTAATTTGATTATCTAATTTCAAGTTACTTGTATATTAATTATTGTCGTTCAAATTTATGGTTATATATAACATATAAATTCAATTGTTTCATTGTTCTTGTAACTTGTTGCATTAATTTCTTAGAACTAGTGAGAGCTAAAACATAGTACACACACGCCTACAATCGGTATAAGTCTCTAGTAATGGGAATATATATATAGTATACACGCACAAACAACACACACATTTGTATATTATATATATATAGGTGTTGTGTAAAGAGCAAAGAAACAAAACTAGAGATGGTCCACCCACAGAAAAAGAAAAATCTGACAGAGAGAGAGAGAGAGCGCATGGGGACAGAAAAATAAAACCAATTATTTATTTATTGTTGTAGATGTTTATGTTTGGTTCACTGTCAATTAACTATTTACTTCTAAAAATTATTGATGCTGAAGGTATTAATTTTAGTTGAAAATTAATTAAAATCATGTCTAATTTTTTTAAGAAATTTCTAAAATCTACATAACTTTCTTCTAAAATTCAGTCACACTGCATAAATACTACCATTGTTTATAAAAGTGCACAGACTTTTCTCATAAAGAACTCCCTTAAATATAGTTGAAATTACAAAGATATTTGTTTAATTTTATAATATTAATATACACAAACTTCATCCTAAGCTTGCCTTTGTTAGCGTATTTTCCCACGTCTGTCCACAGAGATAGAACCAAACTCCAATTCCAATAACAAGAGAGACCCTAAACAAACCGTGTTTGGATAAAATCTTCATGTATAAAGTTAACAACGTGCACCACACATACACTTTGTATATTTACTTGTCTTCTCCTCAATAATTTTATTTACATTCTTTATTTTGTTCCTGTGTTGATGAATTTACATACTATGTACATGCCTATTTCTAATTTGGTTCATGTACTAGTATAATAACACCATGCGTGAAGAAGATGACTATATATGAAATATAAATATACAAGCATGCATGTCATAACAGGGAAAAAAAAGCATCGCAAGCATGCCATAAAAAAAAAAGCAGAACAACCTGAAAAAAAAATTAATAAAAAGAAAATGCAAGTTGAACTTACAGGTTGATCAGTGCAGTGGAGTGGGGGACCACGTAATTGCCATTGGTGACGCAATCTTCACTGAGGGAAGGAAGAAATTTGAGCTACCAAATGGAGTGGGGACCAAAAAGTTGAAGACAATACAAAGAAAAGGGAATAATAGGGAAAGGAGTGGGGTTGGCAGTTGGGAAAAAACAAAGTCGTGTGCGCGTGTGAGTGTAGTTTTAAGATGTGAAGATAAGAAAATGGAAGGAAGGGGAGAGCACGCACAGATAGATGAAAGTGAAAAAGAGAGAGGGAATGATTAAAGATAGAGAGAAAGGTAAAGAAAGAGATGGGGGGTGTAGGCGGGAAAAGGAAAGTGAATGGGGGGGAGGCGGGAAAACAAGAAGATAAGGGGGTGGGGGCGGGATGGGTTCTGATTGGTGGGGAAGGGATAGGAAATCCTTTTTTTTTTAAATAGGGTCAGGTGTGGCGCCTGACCAGGCAGGCGCCACACTTGACCCAATTTTTCTTTTTTATTTAAAAAGTGTCAGGTGTGGCGCCTGACCACGCAGGCGCCACACCTGACCCAATTTTTTTTATTTAAAAAGTGTTAGGTGTGGCGCCTGACCACGCAGGTGCCACACCTGACACAAAATTTTTTTTATTTAAAAAGTGTCAGGTGTGGCGCCTGACCATGCAAGCACCACACCTGACTATAAAATTTTTTTTTAAAAAAAAATGGGTAAGGTGTGGCGCCTGGCCAGACAGGCTCCACACCTGACCATAAGCTAGTGTGGCGCCTGGCCCACAGCTGGTCTTGCGTGGCACCTGCCTTGGCAGGCGCCACACTTAGCCTCCCCAGCTGTGGCACCTACCCTCCCAGGCACCACAGCTGGTTAAAAACAAAAACATAAAATATAAAAAAATAAATAAATAAGCAGCTGTGGCACTTTATTAAGGAAGGGCCACAATATGTGCGCCACCTTTCAACCTTTTTGTAGTAGTGAAACCTGAAGCAGAATTAAATAAGGGAGAATAAGAAAGGGCCCAAAAAATAAGGTCCAAACGGACGTCATTGTTAAAATATAAAAGCTAGGCCCCAGTTGCATAAGCAATCAAAAGCGGAAAAAAATATTGAACAAGCATAAAAACGGGTTTCATCCACAACACAATGAGATAAACAGTAAAATAAGTGTGTGCTTGGATTAGCTTTTGAGAATAGTTTTTATCATTTACAAGGTAAGTGTGTGAGAGAAATTTTGTCTCCGGTTGCGCAAACCTAGGTTTGAAACCTAAGTTTGGGAAATTCCCAAACACTCTATAATAATATTAAAGATCCAAAATGCCAGCCCCAATATGCATTTAGCCCATCTACAAATGAAAGTGCATTTTGTAACCCCCTGCCGTAATTATATCTGAAATACGCAATTAAAGTGAAATATAGACCAATAAGAAACAAATAACATTTTCTAACCCATCATATGACGGGGTTTTCACAAATACCTTTCGAAAACATTCATAACCTGGTCTCACATTCACATTCCGAATACAATTACTACACAAAGATAAATCACATTTAATTATATCAGAGTACGCAATATAATAATCCCGGCAATCCCGGTTTCCTTATATTAACTCAAGCTTTACAGGGCACAATCGCCCATACAAACCCTCAGATGGGGATTGCACAAAATCATCTCAAATACACATATATATATACATATCCAAATACAAATATCCATCCTAACTATCGAAAACTGAATCCAAAAATATATAATACTCCCAACTATGATAATCAACCACCAACTTCAATCCCAAAGGAGTTTTCACCGCTCTTAGCTGTTTACTCCATCATCGATCTACTACCCTGTCTAAAAGGTTAGTAGGGGAGGGTGAGATTCGAGAGAATCTCAGTAGGATAACAATATCACTATGTATGTATGATAGATGTTTAATGCATGACATGCTTGCATCACACAACTCATGATAACACAATGACAATTTGCAAGCTCAATGCTTCGAACAATATACCTATGGCCATAGCATAAATTGAAACATAGCTTCAAGTTACACACAATTATGCAAAGCTAAGACATGCACCAACACACTAACACATATATCAAATACAAGCAGAAAAGATATGTTCCCTACACTCTTTCCACGTAAGCTCCAGCACAGCTTACTCACGACCAGACGAATATCGAACCACATTCAGGGCGAACATCATCCCTATAATCAAAGCAATGACATAGGGTTATTCTTTATTCCAAAACCTTACTCTCATATCACTTAAAGTTGGTTACCATTCACGACCTTTAGGTGGCTAATCAAAGCCTAAACATATGCCTAAAGGCTTGGGAAACACTTGACCAAAGATAACCTTTTAAAAGTCCAAAATGCTTATTTTTGGGGGTGGACCGAGGCCCAAAATCTACGGGCTGCGGCCCAAAACTGCTCAGAAACATTTGGGCTGCGGCCCAGAATCCACAGGCCGCGGCCCAAGAAATCTAGTCTCTTGGCTGAACTTCCAAAAATCATAACTAATTCCACAAAAATCGAAATGAGGTGATCCCAAAGCCAAATGAAAGCTTTTCAAGTCCTCTACACAGGAAAAATATTGGCCTATAAATGAAATCACCACATAAGTCCAGATTTACCAAAAACCTAACATTGTACCAAAACAGGGTCCAGTTTTGATGCCAAACTTTGGACAGCTATAACTCCCAGTTCCCAAAACTAAATGGCACAAATTATATGTCCATTTTGAAGCTTGGGATGTGAACTTCAAGATTGGAAAGTTTCAGAATTTTCTAACATCATTTGCCCACTCAAAATGGCAACACAAACAGACTGCCCAGACAGAATTCTCACTGGACAGAATTTCCAGTTTTGCAACCATTGTGTCCAATCCAATTCAAACCAATTCCAATGATTAAATACCACAACATGAAACCATTTTCAACACAAAACAACATCCAATTCCACCATTCACATTCCACACGAAAATACCATAAAATCAGGGCAAAATTCACAAATCACAATACTTAACCAAAAGTCACAAGACTTAGATCAAAAGGCTTCAAATACTCACCTCTTCCTCTTTCCCAAACCAATTATTTGATTCTCCATCTTTCCAAATTTCCTCAAGCCATCAAACACCTTCAATCACAAATCTAAAACCATAGCAATGAAGCTCTCATCACTATGAATAACATTATAGAAGGACATTAGAGCATTAGAGGACCATAAACCAACCAAAATCTCACCTCTAGTTTTCTCTTTCCTCCCCTTGTGCTTGGCGTCCATGGAGTTGAGAGAGAGAGGGAGTGAAGATGAAGATGATGATCAGTTTTTGGGGCCTCAAAAACGTCCAAATAGAGAGGAGAGAAAATGAGTTGAATATTTGACCAAAATCCAAGGGCTCACAAAGTGCCAAGTGTCACCATCTTGACACACATCCCATGAGCTCACATGAGCACAACCACATGGGATTCCACCCTTTGATCTCTACACAAATCAATCTCAACCATTGATCTTGAAGTTACCAATGAGTTTCCTCTTCGGTAACCGATCAATTGGTTGGTAACTTTACCATTTTGCCCCTGATTTCGGTAATTCTCATTGAATCACCACCAAACACTTCATATCGTTTCATTTAGCCACAATATGCGCCTTCCCTCTATTTTAAGTCAATTTAGATGTTAATCCATAATTGAGCTTAAATACAGGGTTTCGGCGTTGCTCACAACGCATACGAATCACATCGGGTGCCAAAACACACCAAAATCTCCAAAAGGGTTCATTTATCACTATTGACATCCCCTTTTGGAGTCATTAACCCTTAATCACAATTTGGGATTTTGCTAAACCGGGGCTTAGCAGTCCACTAATCTCAGGCTTATTCTCTAGCCTCAAATCTTAAAATTCGGGGTATTACACGTTTCGCTTGGGCGCCAATATGCGTCGTCTTGGGTCATCTTCATGGAGTCAGTTAACCAACTTGACTCGCGACCCATAAGGGCTACTTCCATGGAGTTGCCGTCGTCTGTGATTGTAGGCGAGTTTTCCTGTATCCCAGGGCTCCTTTTTCGATGATCTTGAGCAGCATTCCTGGTGATTTTGGCACCATTTTCTTAGCGTTTTAAAAACGATACTCACAGGAAATTGTGCTAAACCGATTTACAACAAATATTTTATCAACGATCAAGCAAAAATTTAAGATGAAGTTGTTTATGTGAAATTGAAAACTCCAACGCAACTATGCCACACCGATTTGCGACAAATATTTTATCACCGATCAAGCGAAAAGTTAAGATGAAGTTGTTTATGTGAAACTAAAAGCTCCAACACAACAATGGAATCGTTTTGCAGTGGGTTCATTGACCTTTTCTAATGGCTATGTTCATGAAACAAGAAAGCAAAATGATTTGGATGTTTTAAATGAATGTCGAAAACTTAAATAAAAAACATACCCAGATGAGAATTATATGAAGCTCATTCTAGGTTTTATGGCCATGGATTCCGACTATCAAAAATAGCGGTGATCACCATAGAATGAAATAATCCTCCCACTCAGGCACGAACAACACCCTAGATGTTGATTGATCTCAATTCTCAAGCATATACAATTCATACCCATTCGAGCCTCCAAGAAAAAAGGAAAAATTACATTTAGGTCCTGGATAAGATGAAAAAAATAAAAAAAATAGTCCTTTGCAATCTCAAACCTACATTTAAGTCCTGTGGAACTTTTTTGTAATAAATTCCAATTCTGTTGACAAGTCCACAGGTGTCCGCTGATAAGTTCATGGATATGTCATTGACAAGTTTAGGGGCATCCATTGACAAGTTCAGGGATGACCATTGACAAGTCTATGATGTCCATTGACAAGTCCATGATTGAAATTTATTGCAAGAAAATCCCACAAGACTTTTTTTGCAATTTTATTCGATGCATTGTTGGACATTAAAGGTTGGCAGTTCTCTTAATGGGGATTCGAACCACACTATGAGGGACTATTCAGTTCTATTCCATTAGATCAATTCCCGTTCGTGTTAAAAGATGATTTTAGGTGGTGTAAAAAGTCATTTATGCAATATTATGAAAATAGAGTTTGATTAGAAAAATCAAAACAAGAAAGATTGGAATATCTTCGTATGGACAAAATTCTAGAGTTGTGAAATTTTTCATTGAATAGCAATGTATATATACTTCTATATTTATTTCTTTTTTAAAATATGCCAATATTTTTAATCATCTATAGCAGCACAAAACATTTTTAATTTGAACATATTGTTTTCTTTCATGAGCAGAATGGGGGACTAGTATTCTAAATTATCCAAGGTATTAAAACCCGGACCGGGTATTGAACCGGTCAGGGTACTGGGTTAAGGTTCAGTGGGTCAAACCGGAGCCAAACCGGAGCTAAACCGGGACCAAACCGGTGAGTAATTGAAGATTTTAGGCTTATAGTATGAAATTATAAAGGAAAAAGTTAAAATTTTTTTTAAATTGGGACCCGGACCGGACCGGGAACCGGACCAGTCTACTGACCGGTTCTGCGGGTTCCGCGCTAGAACACTGAAATTATCTAATGAAATCAAGGCAAACATCCTACAATGAAAGTAGAAAATACTTTATTTCTCTATATGTAGTTACTCAATTTCCTTATTTATAATTTTAAGGCTTAATCATACAAAACCCCTCAGAATTTTAGGTTAGCTGCAGTTAACCCCCAACATTTCACAAAGTTTAAATTAAGGGTGTTCAAAGTGTCCCGGTCCCGGTTGTCCGATCCCAGTCCCGACATTTTGATCTCGGGAATTTCCCGTCCCGGCCAGGATCGGATCTATGGGACCTGGGACCGGGATCGGTCACACACCTTGTGATCCTGGTCCCGGTTTTTTATTTTTTTTTAATTTTTTTTTAAAAACTAAGTTATTATTTTATTTTTGAATTTTTTATCCCATAATTTAAGTTATCATTTGATAAAATGTGTATCACATATTTAGTTGGAGTTAAACTGTATATATCGTGATACTAATCATACTATATAATGTATAAAAATAATAACAAAAATGATGAAGGTGATCATAATAATAATACTAAAATGTTATTCTTCAATTCTAGATCAATTTGTGTGATTATTATAACCTTATTAGATGTTAAATAATACTTTAAACACTAGATTATAGAAAATTTAACTAATATAATAATTTTTTTAAAATTTAATTTTTTTTAAAAAAAACCGGGATTTCCCAGTTTGATCCCGGTCCCGCTCGGGATTACCGGGACTGGGATCGGGACCAAACCGGGACCGGGACCGGGATGCAATTTGCATCCTGGCCAAAAACCGGGACCGGGACCAGGAGTGGTGGATCCCGTTCCCGGTCCAGGATTTGAACACCCCTAGTTTAAATTTAACCTCCATAACCTTTTAGATATTTTTTATTATAAACCTCTTGCCGTTAACTTACTGTTATCTTTTTAATAAAAATTATCATGTGAGATTAATAAAAGACATGTGATATCCTATACATCCTACGCAAGTTACTAATTTTATAAAACCCCCTGAACTTTGACCAATTACAAATAACATTTTTAACAAATCAAAATTTAAGATGATAAAAAGAATGACATGGGGTTTAATAAAAAAATTAAAAATTTATGGGGGTTAAATTTAAATTTTAATATGTCAAGGAGATTACTTGCAATGGGATCAAAGTTTAGAAGTTTTATAAAAATTAGTAACTTACGTAGGATGCTATGCATGTAGGATACCACATGTTTTTTTATTAATCTGGAGTATTAATTTCCATTAAAAAGATAACATTAAGTTAATAACACGAGGTCTATGATAAAAAAAAATAAAAGATTAAAGAGGTTAAATTTAAAATTTTCAAATGTTAGGGATTATCTACAATTGACCAAATTTCGGTGATTTTTATATAATTTAGCCTAATTTTAATATGACGGAGATGTGTTATAATTGATTGTGCGGATGCTATCATTATATGTGAAGTTTCAAATTATATGTCTGTCTAACCCAAAATCATGCGTGCCCCACTTTTCAAAATTTTACATATAACGAGTGAAATATGATGAAATATGTTTATATAAGTCAATTAAATCCATGAATTCTGTATATAAGTTAATTTTTTTTGAAGAAATATGTTTATGTTTATATAAATATTTTAAAAATTTTATTTTTTTCCCAGACTCTTAACAATTTTATGCAGGGTTCTCAAACCTAGATGAGACTGGCTGGTTCGGCCCGGAACCCACCAAACCGGTCAGTAGACCGGTCCGGGTCCCAATTTTCAAAAATATTTTTTAAAAACTTTTTCCTTTAGAATTTCATACTATAAGCCTAAAATCTTCAATTACTCAACGGTTTGGTCCCGGTTTGGCCAATGTTTGGCCACGGTTTGACCCACTGACCCTTAACCCAATACCTTGACCGGTTCAATACCCGATCTGGGTTTTAATACCTTGATTTTATGACACTAGTATTTTAAACAAATACCAAAGCGCATTGGCCGACTTGGGTAATGTTTTCTAAGTCATGCGTGGAATCTAATAATATCAAGCCCCACCCTGCAGGTTCTATTTTTGACAATGTTACATACAACGTGTCATCAAAGCTAAAGAAAAGTAAACGTCCACTGACTTAATAATTTGACATAGCCTATACGTCAAGAAAGGATAATGATCATGATGTTGAGATTGATATTTCATCTTACATGAATAAGGTTTGTAACGAATATATTCATATAAGAGTTAGAGTAATATCTATTAAAAAGAAAATAATAAAAAATCATTTGAGGTCATCCGTATATATTGAAAAAAACCCATTGAATGTGTTGGTAAAAAAGTTTTGATCAAGCAGTATATGGAATTCTGTAAAAAAAATAAATGAAGATAAAAAAAGCACTTAATAAATTTTTTTTAGAAGCGTTAACATTTTGATATTTTCATGAATAACGTGTTGAACAAGGAAACCATCACTTTCTAAAGAAGATGCACTAGACAAAGACCAAAGGATTGCAACTGACTTGGGAGTCTTCCAAGTCAGCTAATGATAACATATGCCCCACAGTGCATATTTGGATTAGCTTATTTTTAAGAATATGCATTTATTATGTAAGTTGAGATAAAACTTCTCATATTTACCTCGTATACCATAAATTATGATTTATAAGCACTTATTACCCAAAAATAACCTATCCCAAACAAGCATTTAGAATTTGACAGATTGTTTAAATCAATAATTTTTTATATATTGATTTACTTAATTAAGAGTTTGACGAATTTGAGGTCAAGGAAAAAACAATGAATTTTAGGTAAATAAATCAAATATGCAGTTATTAAAATCAATATTAATATAAAATACAAACTTTAAGTAAGTTGCATTATTTACAGATTAAAAAATGGGTCAAATGTTAATGAATGTTAATTAGTGGGTAGATATCTATTTTTTTTTAAATTTCTCTTCACCTTGCAATTTCTTGTGGTAGTCTTATATACCTTTTTGTTTTTCATTATTTAAAGTAGGGTTTAGGTGTAAAGAAGAGAGTTTGATCATCAAAGAGATGATGAAGGGCAGTAAAAGAAAGTTAAGAACTGAGGCATTTTCATTTTTTCTGATAGTGTGGGGTCAGAATAAAAAGTAACAGACGTTGTGTTACTTTAACGGTTGTAACATTTTCACTCCCATTTTAAATATTTATAGGTATTTTTATACTTAAAAAAGTTTGTGGTGTTAGACACACTTTTGAAAAAAGTTCATAGGTATTTTTACACTTTAATCCAATAATATATATTATGACTATGTGATTGTTATTTAATAACAATAATTTATTATTTTTATTCTAACGTGCTTGATTTCCCAAAATAAAAAATTTTTTATTCGCCTTTGCAATTCATCATTCCATTAATAGTTTGAGTAAACAATACTTCACTGACTTTCTCTTTCAGAGATGAAGCATAGAAAGGTTGTGCCGTTGTGGTATATTATGCTATGATACTTTTATATCCATTATTTAGTATTTGGTAATTTTTTATCATTACTTTAAAGTGTTGAAACAAAGAATATTTTTCTTTTTAAAAATTAATTTTATTTTACTTTTCATCATTCTATATTCTAAAACAATATTTCTAACAAGTAGAAATGACCAATTTGAGGCAATAAAAAAAGTTCAATTCTAGGTGATTGTTTAATATAAATATTAATGAATTCAATGAAAAGTAATTAAATCGACAAGCTTAGTTTTTCTTTGAAATGTTTTCTTACGTGATTGTGATTATGATTTTAGTGAACACAAATTTATCATCAGATTGGTTCTTTTAGTGTCCTTAGACTATCTTTGAGAAATGTTTTGAAGCTCCTTACTTGATAAAGAAATTAAATGAAAGCAGAAATTAAAAAATAGTAAAAAAATTCAATCAACTATATTATTTTTTATTCATGCATGAGAAACTAGCCTTTCTCTTTATAGAAGGAATGGCATCATCAAATATGTTTACAAAAACTCAAACTTAAAGTTAAAGATTAATATGAACACCATATAAAATATAATTTAAAATGTAAGCAAGTCCTACTATTCATAAATAATAATTATCTAAAACCCTTTTTAAGCAATTTACGCACAGTGTTGCTTGTTCTCTTGAGATTCATTAAACAAATACCAAAGCGAATTGACCAACTTGGGTAGTGTTTTTTAAGTCATGCATGTAATGTAATAATATTATGCCCCACTCTGCACATTCTATTTTTGACAATATTACATATAACGTGTTCAAAGTGCTGGCAACGCATCAAAACTAAAAAAAAAGTAAATGTGGACTGACTTAATAATTTGACATATTGTATACATCAAGAAAGGATAATGATCATCATGTTGAGATTGATGTTTCATCTTACATGAATAAGGTCTGAAATGAATATATTTATAGAAGAGTTGGAGTGGTATATATTAAAAAGAAAATGGTAGAAAATTATTTAAGGTCATTTAGACACATTCAAAAAAGCTCATTGAATGTTTCAGTAAAAAAGTTGATCAAGCAGTATGGAATTTTTTAAAAAGGAATAGAGGAAGTTCGAAGATAACACTTAATAATTTTTTTAGAAGTGTTAATATTTTGATATTTTCATGAATAACATGTCGATCAAGGAAAACACCACTCTCTAAAGATGCACTAGACAAAGACCAAAGGATTGCAATTGACTTAGGAGTCTTCCAAGTCACATAATGATAAAATATGTCCCACGCTGCAGGTTCTACATTTGACAATATTTAATTATAACGTGTTGAATGGTAACGATTTTAGAATTTGACTGATTGTTTAAATCAATATTTTTTTATATATTGATTAACTTAATTAAGAGTTCGACGAATTTGAGGTCAAGGTAAAAAAAAATGAATTTTAGGTAAATAAATCAAATATGCAGTTATTAAAATCAATATTAATATAAAATACAAACTTTAAGTTGTATTATTTACAGATTAAAAAATGGGTCAAATTTTTAATGAATGTTAATTTGTGGACATATATCTTTTTTTTTAATTTATCTTCACCTTGCAATTTCTTGTGGTAGTCTTGTATACCTTTTTGTATTTCACTATTTAAAGTAGGGTAAAAGTGTAAAAATACACATAAATTTTTATAAAAAATGAACTTAACACCATAAATTTTTTTTAACTGTAAAAATACCTATAAATATTTTAAAATGGAGCAAAAAGGGCATTACAGTTAAAACATCAAAACGTCTAGCTATCTCATCCAATATGAAAATACAAGAATACCCTCGACTAAAAAAATACGTCATCCAAAAAAAATCACTCTTTCCCTTCCCATCTCTCGAGTCATTGGCAACCGCAGCCTCTTCGTCCTTCTCTCCAACTTTGCTCCCGGCCAACCACCGTGACGACGTTGCATCCTTCCTTCGCACTCTCATCTCCACCCTCTCCATTATCATTCTCCCGCTCTGCAAACAGACTCACGACACCCTTCTCACGACCATCTCCCCCTTACCCATTAAGATGAATCTTACATATCACTATGCCGGAATTGGAGCTTCAATTTCCTCTCCCAAAATGATTCTTCAATGGATGTCTTGTCATTTTTTTTTTGGCCAAAATGCATGACTTGTCTGACAGGTTTTTCATTAGTATCTATTGGTTGTTTGATTTCCGATGAAGTCTGGAAAATGAGAACAAACTAAAACTTTAAATCTCGTTAATACATTTTAGTATTTTGTTTGGATGCTTAAAAGTATCTTCCTTTTTCATTTTATTATTTGCTTTCATCGAATTTTTTAATCTAGGCTTTAATCTAATTAATTTTTAAAAAGTAATACTCCCTCCGGTCCTAATTATAGGACATAGTTACCTAATTTTGGAGAAATTAAGGATAATAGTTAAATTAGTTAATCATATTTAATTTCCTAAAATGTCCTTATCTAAAATTTAAAAAAATAAGAAAGAAAAAGGTAGAATTGAGGTGTATATGACATTAATGAGTTGTAAACATTACTCACTATATAGAACATATAGGTGTATTATTAAATTATTATTGTGTTTAATTATTATTGAGAAAGTATCAATATGAGGTAGTTTGAGAATAAATTGATAAAGATTAGAACTTTGTCCTATAATTAGGACCAAGATCAATTTCCAAATATTGTCCTATAATTAAGACCGGAGGGAGTATGATTTTATGTCTTTCCAGAGCTCTTGGGCAAAAAAAAAGTCTTTTGGAGCTCACCGTTGCGACACTAGGAAGAAAATAGGAAGATGGATGAGGAAGGAAGAGAGTCTGATGGGCCGTAAAGGAAAGTTAGGAACTGAGGCATTTTTATTTTTTCTGATAGTGTGGGGGCCACAATAAAATGTAATAGACGTTGTGCTCCTTTAATCGCTATGGTATTTTCCCTCCCATTTAAAATGTTTATAGATGTTTTTGTATCTAAAAAAATTTATATTGTTGGGTGCACTTTTGAGAAAAATTTATACGTATTTTTGCACCTTAACCCAATAATATATATTATAACTATGTGATCATTATTTAATAACAATAATTTATTAATTTTATTCTAACGTGCTTGATTTCCCAAAATAAAAAAGTCTTCATTCGCCTTTGCAATTCATCCTTCAATTAATAGTTTGAGTAAACAATACTTCACTGACTTTCTCTTTCAGAGATGAAGCATAGAAAGGTTGTGCCGTTGTGGTATATTAAGCTGTTATACTTTTATATCCATTATTTAGTATTTGGTAATTTTTTATCATTACTTTAAAGTGTTGAAACAAATAATATTTTTCTTTTTAAAAATTAATTTTATTTTACTTTTCATCATTCTATATACTAAAGCAATATTTCTAACAAGTAGAAATGACCAATTCGAGCAGATAAAAAAAAGTCCAATTCGAGGTACTTGTTTAATATAAATATTAATGTATTCAATGAAAAGTAATTAAATCAACAAGCTTAGTTTTTCTTTGAAATGGTTTCTTACGTGATTGAGATTATGATTTTAGTGAACACAAATTTATCATCAGATTGGTTCTTTTAGTGTCCTTAGACTATCTTTGTGAAATGTTTTGAAGCTCCTTACTTGATAAAGGTTTTTGGGGATTTTGAAAGTGGCCTTCAAATTAGTCTCTGCCATTGAGCATTGTTGTATTTTTCATATTAGGTTGCACGTTGATGGATGGCTGACAATTTTTTTCCTCAAATATTGAATTTTAAAAAATAAATGAACCTTATAAATGACCGGATTAAAGTTTAGAAAGCTTCATTAGTTTGCCATGTTTGGACTTTGATTAATTTGGACTAATCTAATCAAATTAGATTTGTCTTACATTTAAATTAAACTTCTTTTCGGAAATTTAGATTTAAAATAAATAAACTATTTATGAATAGAATATTTTTCAATTTGATTCTTTATAGATGTTATATTTTATATTTTATTATTGGTTCTCATTGGGCCTATACCGATAATCCATTTTTAAGGCACAAAAAGTCCCACAAGTGTAGATTCAATAATAACTAGAAAATTATTCGTAAATCGTAACAGATTTTCTGCAATCCGGAAATATGGAATTCACGATATGATTCATTTTGATAATTGAAGCAACAAAACAAAAATCTTCACTTTTACAATTTAATTTAATTTTAGACCATTTATGTTATTAGTGCAGCCTAAAAACATTATTGGCACGTTTGGTTCAATTACATGGGAGGGGATTACATGTAATCCTATTTCAATAGGCTTATTACAATGTTTGGTTGGGTTTATTATGATGTAAAGAGGATTACATTTGTAATCATTTGATGTAATCAGGATTACACTGCCAGAGCTAATGAATGAGGATGCAGGCATCCTGTAATCCAGTGGAAAAGACAATATTACTATTATAACTTTTTAAATTGACCATATTACCCACAAATAAACCCTACTTATCTATTCTCTTCGGTGAAAAAAAACAGAACACTTCTTATTGGTTCTTATGCATGGATTTATATATTGGCTTATTGGCTCAATTTTGATTTACATAGAAATTATACTTCTTGTTATATAATACACACACAAAAAATTAATGAACATGCATTATACTTTAATTTATTATTATATACGTGAGGAGGATTCAACTTATACGAGTTGTTAAGTTAATAAAATTGTTGTTATACATATGGACAAGGGGTAATTTTGTCGATTAATTGATTATTATAGGTGTGGATAGGGTTATTATACATACTTGTAAAATAATAGAAAATTTCAAGTCATTATACATATATATGTAGACATGGGTAATTTTGTCTTTTCATGTGTTATTATCATGTATTCCCTTGTTTGATGTAATCCAACCAAACATTTTCATGCTTATGCATCATCTTTCCTTAATGATAAACCAAACAAATTCATGTAATCATTATTGCATTACATTACATTACATTCTTCCGATTCCGTGAACCAAACAGGCACTATGGATATAGCTGGAAATCACAATCCCCAAAGCAGAATACGCACATTAAATTTTTAAGGATATAGCTATTTTCCATGATGGGGGAGCTCAAAACCAGAAAGACCTACTCAACCAAGAAACTATATCACATTTTTACTTTGTTTTATTGGTTGGAATTCAGCGATTCAAACTGAGATTAGTGTTTGTTTGACGTTTGGTTCAGTGGATATTTTTTGATCGGTTAGCGTTTGGATGAGTTTCTATTCCTATGACACCAAATTTTGAATGGATCTGTCCCAACTCCCAAATTATAAATTTCATTTTAGGTTTGTCTAAGCATTTATTATGTTTTTTTTTTCAATTTACCTCTTGTTGACCATATTTATTACTTGTATTCTCTCTCACTTTACTCTCTATACACATGAGGGTATAATTAAAAAAATAATACATATATATTGCTTTAATTAATTTTAACTGTTGAGGGTATAATTAGAAAAATAATATATATTTATTGTTTTTAATTAATTTAAATATTTTTATGATTAACACAAATCGATTATTTAAAGTTTAATAAAAAAACGAACGGAGTAACATGTTGATTTAAGGAAACCATCACTCTCTTTTTCTTTTTTCTTTTTTGGCTAGATAATATGATTTTTCATTAATATAAAGACAGGAAAATACAAAGCACAATAGAAGAGGTTGATCAAAATAGAGCTAAACAACTAACAGCCCAAAAACACAAACCCAAAGAACAGTACTAAGGAAGTCATAACTAACAAGTTCAGAAGCACGGTCATCATCTTTTTTGTCAGAGTCTGCAGAGAGGAAGTCGCCATTGCCAGCAACAATGCCAAAGTAAGGGTTGGTGGTTTGAAGAACCTATTCCAAAGGACCCATCCCTCTTGTAGGCTAAAGACCAACCACTTATAGTTGAAGAAGCAAGAATGGAAAAACCCATAGATGCAAAAAAAACCCACAGACACCAACCAACAAAACAGCCCCGTGAAATGAATAGAACTTACAGACTGCCACCCACTGAGCACCACTACTTGATTATACATATACCTTTCATCAACGCCTTGGATTCGCCACCATCAAGCAGACCCAAAAATAGTCCTATGAGAGATAGAATATATGGTCACAGAGAGGCCCGTCAACAATACCCTTCCCCCAAAAACGCAGATCCAAGTCGCCAAATCAAGATCCGATCTTCCTATCTTCAACCTACCATCAAAGCAAGAGGATCTGCAAAAGATCTCCACATATCTGGTTATTGCTAGAAAAACATAACACACCACCACTAAAAAATCAACAACAAAGAAAGGAAAACAAATGACAATCGTCCCCTCCGCCGACGGAAACCGTCGGGAAGGGAGACACCGTACCACAAGCTTGCCCACAAGCAAGGGAAGGACTCTCACCACTCAAGAAACCATCACTCTCTTGAGATGCATGAAACAAAGACCAAAGCACTGATTGATTTGGTTTGAGTTTTCCTAATATGCCCCACACTATAGATTCTACTTTAACACTATTACATATAACGTGTTGAAAGTATAGGCAGCAAACCAAAAATAAGGAAAGTAAATGTTGACTGACTTTAGGATTTGACATATGTTATACATCAATAATTCAATACTACAACGACCACAAAACTCTATTTCATTTCATTAGATAGGGTTAGTTATATATATCAAATGATGTCACTATTGTGTACTGTCAAAAACTAGATCTTTAGATAGATTATTGACTAAAAAGTCTCGCTCTATAACTTCACTGATTGTTCCTTCGATATCTCTCAACTTCTTTTTATAGGACTCTATACTATTTTATCAACCCTCCCTATTGACGCACTCAATGGCATTCTTTGAATATGTCAAAACCACCTTAAAAGATTTTCTACCAAATTTCTCTTCAATAGATGCCACTTTAACTCGTTTTCGTATGTGATCCTTATGAATATTATCTTTCCTTGTATAACCACATATTCATTTCAATATCCTCATCTCAGCTATCGCCATTGTATGTTCATGTTGCCCCTTTAAAGCCTAACATTCACTACCTATAGCATTGCTAGTCATATAGTAATGCGACAAAACTTCTCTTTTACCTTATGAAATATTTTTGGATCACAAATAACTCTAATAGTTTTTTTCCATTATATATATATGCACATAAGATTTGGTAAATTTACCATAAATACATTAATTGTACAATAGTTAAAATCAATATTAATATAAAATTTAAGTAAGTGGTATTATTTATAAATCATGGGTAATGCGTACTTTATACAATACACGAAAATATGTGACAAATTGTTAATGAATGTTAATTAGTGAAAATATATCTAATTATTATTTTTCAAAATTTCTCTTTACCACACATTTGACTGTGGTATATTCTTATATATATAGACACTTTTCTTTCAATAGGTAAATATATAATATATATTAAAATAATGTAATCATTATTTAATACAAATAATTTATTATTTGTTTGGTTCTACTTGTAGTATTATTTTATTTAAAGCATACTTGATTCGAAGAAAAGCTTTCATTCGCCTTGCATTTCATCCTACCATTAATATTTTGAGTGAACAATACTTCAATGACTTGCTATTTCAAAGATGAATTCTTCCACTAATAAACTGTTGGTTGAGTTGGTAAGACGCCTCAACTCGGTAACAAAGAGAACACAAGTTCAAATCTCAAAAACAGCATTTGTTAGGAGAGGTGAAAACATTTTGCTCTCTAAGCCTCAAGGAGGAAACCCTTGATCAAATTAAAAAACAAAAGAGACGAAATGCCTGATTGATTCTATTCTCTATTTTTTGTTCTCAAAAATAGTTTTATAAAACTATTTTTGAAATCAAGTTTTGGAAGAAAAAAAACTTGTTTGGATAAATGTTTTTGAAAGCAAGTTTTGGAAACACAAAACAAAAAAAAATTGTTTGGATAATTGTCTTTTTTTGGGGACAAATTTTGGATAATTGTTTTTGAAAACAAGTTTTTTTTTTATATAATTGATTTTTTTATAATTACTTAATATGTTATTATATTAACAAACTAGTTTAATCAAGAATGTTTTGACCATTTATGAGACAAAAAAGGCATTCACAATAACACGTGATATTTACAAGATACATGAGGGAATTTACAAGAACACTAAGGCCATTTACGAGACAAAAAAGCGCCAATCACAATAATGCGTGTGCTATTTATAAGACATAAAAGCATTTACAAGACAAATAAGTGAAATAACAAAAACAATTAAACCATTTACAAGACAAGGCCAATTCACCATATTACCTTTGCTTGTTACAAAACACATGATGACATTTACAAGATACATATGAGAATTGCAAGAAGGTTTTCGATCCCTTTTTTGTGTATCTTAACTTTGTATCAATATATGAGAATCCATTAACACTCTTGGACAGATCCTGTACACAAGGTAATTATGAAACATCCATTAACACTGTGGATATCATCACTATGGACAGAAGTCACCAACATATCACAACATGGACCTAAAAAGACAATAAATATAGCCTACATTTTGTTGGAGAGGTTGTACAAGGGTTTGTGTGTATGTCAGAAAAGAGGGTGCTCATTGCTGAAGGAGCAGGAGGAGTAGTGGATGTGTATGTTGCAGTAGTGAGCTTCATCCTAGTAAAGTATCAATTCTGATCTATGACAAGCCTCTTTGGTTTGCAAACCAAGAAATTAAACAAAACTCTAACAATTGAAGTAGGTACTAAGCATAACAAAGGAGACGAAGTGGAAAGCACTCTTACTCTAAAAGTGAAAGCAGCATAATCTTTACTAACAAATAATTTTAGTTTAAGTCTTGGATTCCTGTCAAAACAACATTAATTTTCATCAGTAAAAACACAAAAGAAAAATAATGAACACAAAACTCAAACTCAAAGATCAATGGAATTAAGACCTATCACAGAAAATTGCAAAAGGAGAAATCACAAGAAATGCAAGGGCATGCCAATATACTACTAGAACATGTTGGCTCAATGTAATGACCTAAAAATGGGATTAAGGGCTAATGACTTCGAAAGTGATTGCAATTATTGTAATTAAGAACTTTTGAAGAATACAATGTGAATTTTGATTTGAACATGTTCTGATCGTGCCTAAACTCTATATTTAAGTTCAATGATGGATTAACATCTAAATTGAGTTAAAAAAGAGGGAGGGCGCATGGTTGAGTGATATGAACCCTAAAAATGCGTTCGGAGGTAATTTGGTAGAGATTGCTTTAATCAAGGGCAAAACAGGTAAAAAGGAAAGTTACAGACCAGTTGGTTAGTTACCGAAAAGGAAACTCATTGGTAAATTGAAGATCAATGGTTGGGATTAAATGTCAAGAGATCAAGAAATTATGAGAGAGTGATCCTATGCTTGCATGAACATGGAAGGAGTTGGGAGGAGCAACAAGATCATGACACTTGGCTTTATGAGAACCATGGATCATGTTCAAAGTGTCAAAATTTTCTTTTTCTCTTCCCTCTCTCATTTAGGACGTCCAACAAACAATTGAAGGGAAAAATTTAGATCATCATCTCCATCTCATTTTCTCTCTCCCAACAGCACCATTTTTGTTCAACCAAGAAGAGGAAAGAGAAAGGAAAAGGTGAGAGTTTGGCTATGTAGATTACTTCTTTAGCTCAAATGCTCTTCTTTAACTTTGATCATGTTGATGAGAGCTTCATCTTGATGGCTTTAGATTTTTGAAAGAAGGAGTTTGAGAGCTTAAGAAAAATTGAAAGTTGAAGAATTCAAGAACTAGCTTTGGAAAGAGGAAGAGGTAAGAAAGTGTTGCATACCCTAATTTTAGTGCCATTAGGGTCTTGTGGATTGCATGGTGATTTGGTATTAGAATAGGTGTCATATTGTGTTTTGGTGCCATTGGAATTGGTTTGGAACTTTGAATGGAAAAGAGTTGCATTGTGAGTTTTGAATTGGGTTATTGTGTGACATGTTGTGTTTCTTGTGGAACATGTCAATGTGAGTTGAATTTTGTCATTTTGGTGTTTCCAATGGATTCCTTGTGAAAATTGTTGTGGGAATGGTATTTGTTGTGAATTTGGAACCATTGGAAGTAATTGCACAAAAACTGAAATTATGTTCCTTAAAGTTCTGTACAGGGCAGTCAGGTTGTCTGGACATTTTGAATGGGCAAATGGTGTCTAGAAATTCTGAAACTTTTCAGTATTAAATTTCACATTCCAAGCTTCAAAATGGACATATAATCTGTGTCATTTCGTTTTGTGTGCTTGAAGTAATTATTGTCCAAAGATTGATGTTGAAACTGGACTTTGTTTTAGAGCAGTATTAGATTTTGTGTAATTCTGTAATTGTGTAGTGATTTCTGATAATGGTTCATATTTTTCCTATCAAGAGGACTCAAATATCTTTCATTTGGCTTTGGAATCACCTCATTTCACTTTTTCTGGAATTAGTTATGATTTTTGGAAGTTCAGCTAAGAAATAGGATTTTCTTGGCCGCAGCCAGCCGATTCTGGGCCACAGTTTCTTACCTATTTTTGGCCACGATCAGTGAAATTTTGGGCCACAGCCAACCCCCAAAAGTCAGTATTTTTCACTTTTGAAAGGTGGTTTTTGGTATGATCTTTCCCAACCTTTTAGGTATATGTTTGGGCTTCTAATAGCCACCTAAAGAGTCCAAATAATAACCAACTTTAAGTGTGATGAAAGTAAGAATTTGGAGTAGAGAATTAATCCGCCGTTCTTGGTTTTGATCTATAGGGTTCGACATTTGTCCTGATCGTGAACGACCCATGCTCGAGCACGTTCAGAAAGAACCAGGTAGTGAATCTTCTCTTATGTCATGTGTAAATGTATTGTATGTATGTGCATCATTGTATTGTGATGATTTCTGATGTTGCTGCCTATACAGCCGGTGATAGCTATCGTTATATAGCGAAAGCTGGCGTTATATAGCGTAAGCTGTCATGATTATTTATACAGCCGTGAGTGCTGTCGTTTGTGATGAAAGCCATGTATCATTGTGTTGTTGTTGCTGCTACTATTGATGGTTGCTTACATTCTATGTGTTTATATATTGTATGAGTGATTTGTTACTATTGGGATTCTTTTGAATCTCATTCTTTCCATTGTTAAACCTACAGACAGGGCAAGTGGTTCCACAGGGAAGCGGAAAACCAAGAGCAGTTAGGACTCCTTGGAGATATTTGATTTTGGTTGTTGGTTAATCATTTTGATTTGGGATGTAAATAATATTTTGGATATAGTTGTGTAATCCCTTATATGGAAAACTGTAAACCCTTAGTGAATAAATGAAACCCGAGGGTTGCCGGGATTTTTGTTATACACTCTGATATATATAAATGCAATTTAACTGCACAAGGTAATTATATTCGAATTTGAAATGGAGAACAGGATAGGAAAAGGTTTTTAAAAAAAAATTTGTGAAAACCGTACCGTATGGAAGGGATTGAAATGAGTTTTAGTTATCCTTTGGTCTTTAATCTATTTTAATTATGCATTTTTGAATCATAATCACGATTATCAAGGTAGGGGTTACACTCAATTCTTGGTCAAGAGCAAATTTGGCTATAATGGACATGCCTGCGTAGCCAAATTGTAAAAAAATTGAAACCAAATAAGGCCATGCCCATTTGAGCATTTTAACCAAAGCTACCGTAACTGGTGTGTGTTATTATTATTCCTTGTACCTCTTGTGTATAAGAGCCAAAAAAAAACCTAGAAATCCATATAAGTATATTGCAAATCCCAGTTGAAGGAGATCAGCAAACATGTAACAAAAATTTGTTCCAGCAAATGAGATCACAAAGATCTGAAGCTATCCAACAAATGTATAACTCACCTAGTATATAAGAGAAAGGCAGTAAGCCAAGCCTCAAGCAAAGCATATGTTAACCCAAATTATATAAACCTCAGCAACCTTAACTAATTAAGCCAAACTTCGCTTCTTTTATGTTGCACAACTTCAACTTAGTCATCTTCTCCAATCATTGCAATGTCTGTATATTTTGTGTGCGTAGATAATTAAAACAGTAAGGAAAGGCCAACAACAGTTGGTCAGATTAGTGATGTGTTAGTCATAACCCACAAGATCAATTATTCAAATTTCTCACTACCATTGTGAAGGTTTTCTTAATGGGCAATCAGGTTTATAATCACTCTTTGTAACAGGAGACATGTCCTAGCTTTTACATTGCAGAAAGAAAAAACACCAAAAAAATATAAAAAGCAGGAAGGAAAGGAAAGACCAATTTGGGTAAATAGTGCAGATAAAGGATAATGATTGTTGATGTCATCATATATTCTGGTGTGCAAATAAAGGATGGATTTGCTAAGGGCAAGGACTTTGTGGTCACTGTCATGTCTGCCATGGGAGAGGAGCAGACCTATGCCCTGAAGGATATTGGGCCAAAGAATTGATTATTGGGGATTTGTTGTTTCCATTTAAGTAATAGCAGCTTTATTAAGCCTTTGTTATGGCCTTTTGTCCTTTTTAAGGCTAGCCTGATGTACTTTAGTGCTGCAAGTGTTAATTTATAGATTTGTTGGCAAACTATATCACATTTCTTACTCTTAAAATTTTCCCAAAGAAATAAGGCCTCGTTTTAATTTCAGATAGAAATAATGACAGTAACAAACGATGGGATCGCTAAACTTGATCACAGAATTCATTCTTCTGTCAACAACTCAAACGTGGTTGATATATTTTATAGTAGCACTGATTAATGTAAGAACAGTTTTATGTGGGTGGAATGGTAGTCCATAGTGAGAAACTGAAAACCCTACCAAAAGCATGTGGTAGTAGATTAGGAATTAAAAGAAAATAGACTGTGAGAGAGTGTGACAAACCTCAGATATCCCATTGTTCTTCTAATGAAAACACCATATTTAACTCTTCCCGCTAATCAAACATTAGAGTAAAAATCATATGAATATCCAAATTAATTTCAGGGACAGTCGAGGTATCATTATTCCCAGGACCATGAACAAATTTTGTTCAAACAAAATCCAAATATAAAAATGCACAAGCCATCAATCATTCTCTTAAAACAGATAGAACCGTAGCACCATCCATCTCAAACCCACTAAACTAATCAGACAAAGAGAGAGAGTACAGCCTCATTGATTGAGGGCTGAGGAGGGAGGAAGGAGAGAACAGAGATGGCAACTATTGAGCCACATCGAGCACTGAGACCTCCGTGTGGAGATCGCATGTACGAGGGAGAACCTTCGGCAACTATTCAAAGCCCTCCCATGGCCATCGAGCAATCAAAGAGGAAGAATGGTGAGCAAGGATCAGTGTCGAGTTTCTATATCGAGGTGTGTTTCTATTTTGGATTTTTGGTTTTTAAAAACATCTTAAAACTATTTTGTGATTTTTGTTTTTTTTAATTAAAACTAGAATTCATAAATCATCAAATAATACAACAAAGCTCCCCATAAGAAGAGGATACCTAGAAGTCTTTCATCAACCACCGCCTACCAATAAAGGAGGTGGTGGGTGATCAAAGATGACAAAATTATCAAGACTAGTATGAGATAGTTTAGCTAAATAATCTACCTGCATATTCTGATCCCTAGATATATGTCTAATAAGAACATACCAATCTTTAGACAACCATAACCTAGCTTCCTCAATGACTTCTCTAAAGGGGTGTTTTTTATCACAGCTCTTAGTGAGTAAATTCACAGCTTCAATACAGTCAGTACAAAGAATAATGCTTCTAATTTCTCTATTCCAATAGATTTGGAGTCCCTGGATGATGGCTATAACTTCTGCAATAACCGACGGAACCTGTATAAGTTTGCACATGTAGCCACACACCCATCTTCCATCTTCATTTCTAATGACCCCTGCGCTTCCGCTATGACCTGAATCAAGAACTGACCCGTCCGCTTCTAGAGTGTAGAATCCCTGCCCTCTAGCTAGTTGATCTCTAGTTGCATTATGGCCTTGATTGTAAAAGTTGCAATGAATACTTAAGTCCTTATCCCAACTCTCCTGAAAGAGACTAGAATGAGCGCTATGGTTGTTAATGTCGGCGTCATCTCCATAAAGCTTCTGGCACCTGTCCACCCAAATGTCCCGGCATACATACCCAAACAGAGTTGCCCAGTTGATCTTCTTTGTGAAGTCGCAGCCCATTGCATTCTTTAGGTTCCATTCAATCCATTCAGCACCTTGCAAATTATTAAAGTTATCCCACATACCTGGATTAACAATTGAGATCCACCTTTCACAACCATTTGTACAATCTCTCAGTAGATACATCAAGTCCTCGTCCTGTACACATTGAAAGGGGCAAGTTGTGAATTTAGATACTCCCCTCCTAGACCTGAGTTGAGTTGTATGAACCTTCCCATGTGCCGCAAGCCACATAAATGCTTTAATCTTCTCAGGAACCTGCTATCTCCATAGTGTTTTCAAAATCCTTGTAACCAAATCAGTAAGATGACTCTCAAGAGTATACTAGTATTCCTGATAGAACACTACCTGTAACCCATCCGAGCTAAGAGCCTTAAAAGGCCTAAGATCAAATGTCGCCTCTTTTATTTCTTCCTTGGACAGATCTGCATGCACCTTATCCTGATCAATAGCAGAAAGAGCTGGAAAATGGTGCTGTGTATCAATAAAGCTGAAATTAGACACCTCACTCCTGAAAAGATCTTTATAGTAGCTTATGGCCATGTTCTTTAGTGAAATTTGATCAAATGTCCAATCTCTATTACTATTTTTGAGCCCATCAATTCGATTCTGCCTTCTCCTTATTACCGCAGTGGTATGAAAAAACTTACTGTTTCTGTCTGCCCCATTTCAGCCAATTGCACTAAGATTTCTGGTACCATAGAAGTTCTTCCTAAGCAAGAACTTTATTGTATTCTTTCCACAATTCATTTTCAGTCTGAACTAAATATTGGTTATTCCGTCGTGCTCTTGACCTTTCAACGCCTTCAATCCGTTGCATGATATTTCTCTTCCTTTGATTTAAGTTTCCACCCTTTCTTGTATTCCACTCTCAGACTTGAACAGAGAAATTCCTAATCTTCTCATTCCAATCTCCCCTATTCCAAGTTTGTTTCACAAGATCTCCAAAGCCTTCTTCAAGAAACAATGCCGCTTGACACCGAAAAGAAGGTTTAGGTCTGTGCTGTGGATGTTGATGGGCGATTCTTACTAAGACAAGACAGTGATCAGACCCAAACCTACTCAAATGGTAGCTCTTTGTGATTGGGTAGGCATTATTCCACTCATTATTCATAAATGCCCAATCAATTTTCTCTTTAAGCATTCCGTGTTCCCAAGTGAAGCGGTCACCAACAATTTCAGTTTCAATGAGCTGAGTTATAAAGATGCAGTCTTGAAATTGCCTCATTGATCTAAAATTTGGATATGAATTGCAGCTTTTATCATCACTATATAAATAGGCATTAAAGTCGCCTATCACTAACCAAGGGATATTAACATTAAGGCTCAAATTAATTAATTCATCCCATAAAGGTTGACGAAGGATTCGAGTGGATTCAGCATAAATACAAGAAAGAACAAAATCTCTATCTTCATTAGCCACCACCACCTTAACATGAATAGCTTGAGTCGATGAGGAAATATAATTTTGATCAAGTTCTTCAGCATTCCACAAAACCCATATCCCTCCCACATATCCCGTCGCTTCCAACGGAATCCATGTATTAAAACCCAACCTTCTTATTATTTTATCAACCCTACTGCTACTAACCCGAGTTTTAGTGAGAATTAAAATTTTAACATCCTTCCCCTGTATCATATCTTTGACCTTACCAGGGAAATATTTTGATCCTGCCCCCTGCAATTCCACGCTAAAATATTTGTATTAATTATAGATAAATAAAGGAAAAAGAAAAGAACCTGATCAAGACTGCTTCCTCAGGAGCTCCGAATCTGAGAATTCCATGATTTCATCGTCCTCCATGACAGCACAGTCCTCTGCAAGTTCCTAAATTGGACTCGCCTCTGCAACTGTAGTTACAAGTTGATTCTGATTAATGATGCCTTCTATTGTAATTTCCTTGACTTGTTGTTCCTCGCACACACTGTATTCCACCGTCCCCTCATCTTGTTGACAAATTTGTGGGGTTTCAATTGGTTGCACTCCGTTGCCTTGACTATTCTCATCTATTTTTTGTTGCATTAAATTCACGTAAGGGACTCCATTTTGATCCATAAGTGGTTTGTTCTCCTTTTGTTTTCCATCCTCCACCATTTGATTTGATTCAGCTAATTCATTATGATAAATAGATCCACAAACTAGCTTATAGGCCCGTCCATTTCCAACTTGTTTTCTTTTTAATAGGCCCAGTGATTTTTTCGGCCCATTGCCACTCCTCTTGTTTTATGTGATGTTCAAAATTGAGCTTAATTTGTTTTTTTTGCAGGCCCATATCCCTTTGTCTCCTGGCCTATCGATCCAGCATTTTCAATCTCCATTTCCGGTTCAACATCATTATCCTCTTTCCCTTCCGCTGTTCCAACATCTCCCTGGCTCACGAGTCTCGATCGCTCCGTCATATCTGTCCTATTCCTCCCTGAATCTCGCTGAAACCGGTCTTCTTTAGTTCCGTTGGTCTCCCCCAACGCGAAAATCAAGGGTGAATTTCTTAGCCATTGTTCGGCTCTCCCATCGTCGATTTTTGAAACCTCCTTTCCTAACTCTTTTTCCTGCATTGTGTCCTGCCCCTTCTTCTTGATTATAGACATTCGTTCCTTGGATAAGATGTCTGCCCTATATATTGTAGAGCCTTGAATCTCGAGCCACTTCCCCTCTCAATTTCCTTACCGTTTTGATAGATCGACACTATCATTTTTGGGTGTATCTTCCTGTCAACTTCAACAGGATTTAGGCACTGTCTACCCCTAGGCTTCACCTTCATCCATTCCCCGTACTCCTCCTCCACAGTTACGCCTGGCACAGATACCAAAGGTAACTTCCTCTCTTCTTCCCTGTCTTCGACGGCCATCGAAGCTGCCACCAGATTGCTTTATTCCTCGGTTAAGCTCTTATTTGCTATTTTTAGTGTGCAATTTTCGGATTTGTGCCCATATAAACCACATGTAAAACATATATCATTAAGGCCCTCATATTCGATCGGATATACGTGGTTTCTGAGAATACCTGGACTGAAGTTTTTTATTCAAGTTTACTTCCACACTTACTCTTGCATATTTAGCCCTTTCCACCGCGTGTCCATTATTCCCCTAATGAGCCAGTGTATTCATATCAACTTTAACTGTTCTACTTATCAAATTTCCAATTTCAAACATACACTCTTGAGAATACATATGTAACGGAAGTGTTGGTACCCTTATCCAGACTGCAACTTTTCTAACTTTGTTGCAATATAGATTAAAATTAGGACTCCATCTTTCGACTGCCATATAATGTCCCTGTATTAACCATGGTCCATCAAATAACAGTTTGGAGCATAATGTCTTCTCAACAGTCCTAAAGATGAAATAGTTGTTTGGAAGATTAATTAACTCAAAATTGTCTAACTTGAGCATCCACCTAATTCTGTCTTTCATTACATGAAGGTTTGAATTTCTCCCTGGGACTGTCAATATTAGGGCATCTCTCCATGACCTACATAAATCCTTCAACCTCTCATTCGGTAAGTGCTGGGATTGAATTGAGCCTAGCGATTGCTTTTGTTCCTCTATTAAAACATGGGCCAGCACCTCCTCCTCGTTTAACCATTCTGCCATTTGTTCTTCAAAACTTTTTTCCATACTCTTCTGCTCTTCTCCCAGCAATTTGGCTTTGTAAGATATCTGGCTTTTTCCTTGTTTGACTTCAGTCTGTGTTCTTTGTCCTATCAACACCAGTGCATCTGTGTCGTTTAGCCCCTTTAATGCTCTTTCTACTTGAGACCACCCAGCCTTCTCGGCCATAATCTGTTCATTTAGTGATCCTCTTATTGGCATTTTTTTGATGCTTCTTTCTATCAAGTCGTTCTCCTCTTTAGAAATTCCTGCTCCTCTATCTGAGTTTGATTCAGCGTTCAGCAAAGGAATTGCATGCACAAACACTCTGTTTCTCTCACTAGCTGTTAAGATTATTATTTTAAAAAACATTTAAAATGGTGAAGTATGGAAGGTAAAAGAAAAGTTTGCTTTATTTTAACATTTTGAGAAAACTTATTATTATTAGTTTATGTTTATCGGCTTCTCCGTCAGCTCATTTTTTGATATTGTTTCTTCCTTCACTTACGTAGGCATCCTAAATTCAACGCCTAATATTACTAGCTTCATCATCATATTACGAAGATATCTTTTTAAAAAATATATACAAGTTCTTAAATTTTTTTTTTGCGACAATTTTAAATTTGTTATATTTTGATCTAAAAATTGATGCAACATTAGTTCGCCATGAGCATGTGGGAATTCCGTTCCCAAAATCCGTTTTAGGAGTATTTAAGGCCCATTAAGCCCAAATAACTCAAATGAATCATCTATATTTATATTCAACATCATTTCACAACAATTGATATAAAACCCTTCATTATATCCCACACAACAGCATACAAATCTCCAGTAATGTTAAATTCTCATCCTTTGATACAAATCTCCAGTAATGTCAAATTCTCATCCTTTGATAATTGCTTCACTTCCTGATCAGGCCATTCATTTGCCATGTAATTTGGGATGGTGACATCATCACCTAAAGCAAATTGATTGGTCGTCATCCATATGTTCGCACTATCATAGGTCATTCCCGTAAGATTGCCAATGCAACGGGGTATTGAGCCACTTAAAATGTTATTTGCAAACGTCCAAAATCTGGAGTTAGTTGAGTTGGCAAAATTGTATAGGAATGTTACCATCTAACATGTTATCTAGTAACCTCAGAATTTGCAGTTTAGGAAAAGTGTTACTAGTCCATGATGATGGTATATTTCCAAAAACTTTATTCTCACCCAAATCTAAAATTTTCAAATACTTAAAACTTTTCAAAGTCAATGAAAGCTTCCCTTCAAGATGGTTATTGTTCAAATGCAACCAAAGCAATGAGGAAAGCTTGCTAATTGAGATAGGGAAAGCTCCAGATAGTTTGTTGAATGAGAAATTTATTTCAGCAATCCAAATGGATGGCTATTATCTCTCCAACAATTTGGAATTTCACCAGAGAAATTGTTATGAGAAAGATCAAGTCTTGTTAGATTTACTCGGTGACAGTCTTTGTGGGATATTTCCACTAATAGAATTATTTAAAGGATCAAGGTCTCTTAGATGTACAAGCTAACCAAGACTTCGAGAAACTAACCACTAAAAAAAGTACTTCATAGATGAAGCCAAGTTAAATTTACAGGTTGACCAAGACTTTGAGGAATATCGCCACAAAAATAATTACTTGGAAGATCAAGGACACTTAGTTTTTCACTTTTTCAAGATGCCCTAC
This sequence comes from Inga oerstediana, assembly GCA_963210345.1. Classification (NCBI taxonomy): domain Eukaryota; kingdom Viridiplantae; phylum Streptophyta; class Magnoliopsida; order Fabales; family Fabaceae; genus Inga; species Inga oerstediana. The sequence continues at coordinate 65,393,011 of OY723401.1, forward strand.
CCATGTTGGCAAATGGCCATTTTGTTTATTATTAGCTAAGGATAATTCTGTTAGATATTTTATTATCTAATACAGATTATATCTAAATATTATCTTATCATTGTTTTGGATAAAATATCTCCTAATTGTGGCCTATACGTGACTTGGATAAAAATTTGGTTTAAAGTTATCTGCCTGGCTAGTAAGCTATTACAAGCCTTGATGGAAGATTATAAATAACGTTAGCCGGGTCTTAGAGTAGTAACGTTGACATACACTTACTTGTTTCTTGAGGGTTGCCTGACAGATGGTTATTCTAAGACCATCACCATGCCTCATCTTTCGATTAGAAGAAGTCCTGGCCTATTCTTTTCTAATTCTAACTCTTTGTTGTTCTTTATAGTTTTCAAGTTGTAAGATACTAATCGCAACAAAATAATTCAGATGGTTTCGTAAGAATCAAAAAGGTTTCCAAGGCCCATATGCATTAGAATAATTACAAGACAGAAAATAAACTAGAAGCGCAGAAAAACTTGCCCAAAAAATCCAATAAACCTGAAGCAAAATTAAAATAAGGGAGAATAAAAAAGGGCCAAGAAAATAAGGTCCAAAAGGGCATTATTGTTAAAAAAAATAAAACATAGGCCCCAGTTGCATAAGGAATGAAAAGAGGAAAAAAATATTGAACATGCCCAAAAATGAGTTTCAGCCCAGATTACATGAAATAAACAATAAGCTAATAAAATAAAATATCCAAAATGCCAGCCCCAATATGCATTCCACCCATCTACAAGAATTAGTGAAAGTGGTCTATAAAAAAAAAAGAATTAGTGAAAGTGCGTTTCACTTGGGCACCAATATGCGTCATCTTGGGTCATCTTCATGGAGTCGGTTAACCAACCCGACTCGTAACCCATAAGGGTTACTTCTACGGAGCCGTCGTCGTCTGTGATTGCAGGTGACTTTTTTCACATCCCAGGGCTCCTTTTCCGGCGATATTAAGCAGCATTCCTCGTGATTTTTGTAATATCTTAAATTTTGGGATTGGAGACTTAAGAATAAACCTGAATTGAGTGGACTGCTAAGTCCCAGTTTAGCAAGTGTCCCAAATATATTCCCTAATGTTTCTTATATCTTTGGGGTATTAAGAAAGTAAAATGGTGAATTTTAGGGAATATAATTATGCTTCCAGTGAAATTTCTTGTGAGGCAGTGAGCTTGTCATCTGATTTTGTACGATCAAATGATGTGTAAAAATTATGAAATTTTATATGTTGAAATTGAACATATTAAGCTTTAATTTGATAGGTTATATGAATCATTTAAAACTATATGCAAAAAGATATGAATTTTTGAAGTTAGCCCAGAAAAACTGGAAAGTTTCTGAAACAACATTCAAATATTTAAATTCTGGTATTTTTGTGCTTCCATTCGGCTAAATTCTATATTTTTCTTTGAAACTAGACTCAATAAGGGTTCTATAACCTTTGGAATCATTCCAATTCGATTTTTCTAGAATTAGTTATGATTTTTCAAAAATTGGGCAAAAATATGCCAAAATTTTATAAAAATCCGAAATAGTTGGAAATTAAATATCATATAATATATAATATAAAACAACATTCTTCTCCTTCCTTCAGCCATATCAGACGCACACTGCTGAACATAGAGAGAGAAATGGGGAGGAAAAAGCTTACAAAGGTAAGTGATTTCTTCGGTAAATCAGTTCCTAATACGTATAACTCCGTTCCTAAGCTTCCTTTTCATATGATTTAAGGTTTGAAAGCTCAAATTTGGATGTTGAGCACCTAGGGTTTTCAGTCAAGTCAAGGAAGAGCAAGTGGGAGCTTGAGGTAACTTCCAAACCTTCATATATTGACTATTCTAGCTGCTGTGGGCAATTTAATCGGTGAAATTTTGTCGGATTGTCATTGGTTTTAATTTTTGGAAATGGATTGGTTTAGGGGTTATGCTGCCCAAATTGGTACTAAATAGTAGTTGTAACCCAATGAAATAGTCAATAAAGTGGTTAGGAGTATAAAGAAACACGTTTACGAAGCCGAAATGGCAAAACCCCGATTTTTCCCGGAAAACTCATATATTTCGGCCAGGGCTGTAAATGGGCCTTAGATTTGGATTTTCATTGATATGATGCTTTCATTGAGTTCAAGAGGAAAAATTAGGTGGAGTTACAAGTGGCCACTTTTTCGGAAAAGGCCGAAAGAACATAATTACGAAAATGCCCCTGAAAGCCTTAAAGCAGGGCTGCCAAGGGCAATTTTGTCTTTTGGCAGTGAATTTGGTAATTCCAAATCCGGAAATGGATTCCTTAGGCAAGAATATGTTAGAATAGCCCATGTCAAAATTTTGGAAAAATTACAGTCGGACTGAATATACGGGGCCAGGTCGAGGTCCTGGGAGCATTTTGGTTATTTATCAATATAGACTTGTATAACCACCTGAAACACTATGGAAGTGTTTAAATGGTACATTTGGAATTTTAGGAACCAATTGAGAGCCCAGTCGTTGACAAGCTTTACGAGGCACACGTTTCGAGATAGAAAAAGTGTTAAGGTAGGGAACATACCTCTTCTGCATGTATTTGATATTTGTGCTGGTGTATTGATGCATGTTATTGCTTTGCTTGTTTATGTGAAACATATATGAACGACTGAAGTTCTGTTTTTATTTATGCCATGGTCATAAGTATGTTGTTTGAAACATTGAGCTCGTAGATATGGCATTGTGTGAGCATGAGTTATGTAATGCAAGCATGTCATGCATTAAGCACTTATCTTGCATGAATATTGGTACTGATTTCCTACTGAGATTCTCCTAAATGTCACCCTTCCCTACCGACAAATTAGACAGGTGAAAACAAGAGGTGTATTGAAAGCAGAGAAGAGAACTATGTCACGCCCTTATTTTAATTTCACATTTACCAGAGTATTAGCGGAAACGATATGCGGTTCAGTAGGCAACACAGGAATAACATAATTATACTGATAATATGTACATGATTACGGAAATTTCCCTCAGGGATTTATACCTGATAATTACAATTAGTGTAGCCGCACAGGGATACTTGAGTGTCTAAACTCGTCCCAGTGAAACAAAGACATCTTCTCATCTTCGTTCCACTACTGTAATCCCCTCGTACGGTACTCTGCATTGTTGTTTGCATATCTTATGTCGTCTCCTGTCTAAATTGTTGGTAGGGGAGGGTGAGATTCGAGAGAATCTCAGTAGGAAACAGATACCATAATGCATGCATGATTGATGCTATGTGTATGACATGTACGTTAGCTTTATCTATATGTATGCCCCATAATGACATTTCTCCATGCTCAATGTTTCATACAACAAGACTATGGCCACAGCGAAAACAGAAACAGAGCTTCATTTATTCAAATATGCTCTACACAATCAAGTAAAGCAATCACATACATCACTACACAAGCAAATATATCAAATACATGCAAGAAAGGTAAGTCCCTACCTTAACCCTTTTCCGCCAAAAAACGCGTGCCTCGATCTTCGTGCAAACAGCTCGGGTCTCCATATTCGATCCTACAATGTCAAATGTACTATTTAGACACTTCCATCATGTTTCTGGGGGTTATATGAGTCTATCTTGAAAAATTATTAAAATACCCCCGGGGACCCGGCCCCATCGTACCCCGTCCGGCTGTACTTTTCTCAAAATTCTAACTTGGGCTATCCTAACATATTTTCGCCCAAGAAATCCATTTCCGGAGTCAGAATTACCAAATTTACTGGCAAAAGACGAAATTGCCCATGGTAGCCCTTATTTCAATGTTTTAGGGGCATTTTCGTAATTATGCTTTCTCGGCCTTTTCCGAAAAAGTGCCCAACTGTAACCCCACCTAATTTTCCCTCTTGACCCTTATTGGCCGTACTATGTGAACTATTTACTAGCCATACGATGTGCAATATTCACTATGTGACCATCCATTGTTTGCACTATATCACAAGTGGATGATTCATTCTGTGATGCTACAGCTATATGGAGATGCTCATGCCTCTACTCGATCTTGTTGCATCAAAACACGTCCCAATCCATGCCTACTTACATCTGTGTAGACCATAAAGCTCTACTATGGATCTGGGATTGTTATCACTGGTGCTGTTGAGAGATATTCGCCACCATTCTGTCCTACTACACTAGGGTTCATCCCAATTCCAGTTCACATGTGTCATCACAAACTACAAAGGTTGTGTGACTGTTGACCATACTGGTCATCATACTGTACACCATGTAGGGTTTAATACTGTACACCACACAGGATGTAATATTGTACACCACTCAAGGTGTAATACTGTTCATCACATACACTGTAACAATGTTGACCAGCAAGGCCATATTATGTTTTGGGATGATCAATAATGGTGTGAACATCAACCCCTCCTGTAAGCTTCAAAATTGCACCTAGATTCATCACACTTCCGCTGCCTACTCTGAGGCCTATCTCCTCATATGAGCTTTAATAATATCAGGATGATTTAATAGGAGTCCTAAGGAACCTCCCATGACACCTGATAGCACCCACAATCTATATTCCTCTGTGCCCACTCTTTACCCGTTTGAACTTGAATCATTTTGAGCCATATAAACTCTTATCCCAAGAAAATGCATTCAATATGGGATTCATTACAATACACCATCGCTGAGGACTAACGTTTCCGTAGCTCTACTCTAGATTCAACTTCATGGCGGCTGAACTCTAGGGCTTGTCGTCACGGTGGCTGCACTCGCGGGTTAGTCGTCACGGTGGCTGCACTCTAGGGTTCTGTACTCGGTGCTTCACCCAGGAGCCCATACACCTGGTCAGCCCCCTTCCGATCAGAACTTTCCTTAGGTAGTCCTCTCTGATCAGATTTCACCGTAGGTAGCCCTCTCCGATCAGAACTACTTTTAATTTTTGTGGTCACAGTACAACTCCACAATTATGCCATATAGGCAACGTTTCCTGATTCAATATAAACATTCTTATCATCAACTCAAGATTATGGATGGAATAGTTCAATTCCTGAAGCTTCAGCTGATGAGATGCGTATGCCCTCACTCGGCTCAATTCTCATCTCGATCTATGCGTGCTCGCATCTGGGGAATCAATTCCCTTCCTAATCCATGCCATCTGGCATCAGTGAAGACAACAAAGGCCCACTATGGATCTGGGATTATCAGTGTTAGCACTTTAATAAATTTTCATCATAAGCTCTCTGAAGCTCCTCTCACAATCATCATCCCATGCATAATGCTGAGTTCTGAGAAATTTCGATATAAACATCTCATCCCTTTTTTTATTATTGTCACACCCGTAGGCCTTCTTGGCCTTATACCTGAGTCCCTTAGGACGTGGTTAGCAGCCTCGTCGGGTAGGGTGCCTTTTTATTCACACCACATGGCCCTCTACAGTAACCCACAATCATCCATAGAAAATGTGATAGATAAATATGTCATGCACCATATAGTGTAAAAAGAAAATCACATCAATCCGTGTGTACACAAAGTTCAGGGCTAACCATACAGTTGAAACCCTTAAGTGTAGCTCAGCCGAGTCACCGACTATAGCTAGGTAAATCGTGTATCATAGCTGGGTCCTTACTAGGCCGAATGGTACATATACACTTCCCATCGGATGGTACATATACACTTCCCGCACCACAGCTAGATAATATTCGTGTACCTCGGCTGGGCACCCAACCACAACCAGGTAATGTTCGTGTACCTCAGCTAAGTCCCAGACTACAGCTAGGTAATGTGCCTTAGGCACGTGTTCATTCACAGAATATAGAACATACAACATATTAACTATCACATAGTGTACGAGAGATTATAGTTACTACATTGGCCTCTCCAGGATAACCTTCCTACTGATCGTTGATCATTGTTTGCTATTTTATTCTCTTGCCCTATGTTTGCTGTATTAGGCTAGGTATAACTTCCTGACCTTGCCCAGCATCTAAACCTCTTAGTCTTACCACCTTTATGTTTCACTATATGAAGCAATAAAGAGGTAAATTACACATAAACACTTGGGCTTATCTATCATTTTATAAAGTTTTGGGTTCATAGGTACCCCAAAAACAACATATCACAGGTGTTTACAGTAGTCAAGGAAAGCCTGAAACAACATACAACCTCTGAACTACTGTACAACATGTCTTACACTTTTTTCATAATATGACATAACATGTGCAACAACTTCCCAGGGGGTCACCCATCATGGCATTTCCCTGGGTTGAGCACGCTTAACTCTTTTGTACCCATGCCCAAATGTGGATACCGGCTTCTACTGTTTCCGTCCACGGGTACCCCATGACTACCCTCATCTCAAAAGACATGCCGACTATATCCGATCACCAAAATATTGAGTGTGGACCGCACATTAGCCTTGGCCGTACCCACTTCCTCGGGTTCCACAATATCCTCAGACCATTCTTGTCTAGTATTGCACCACTAGCTGCCCTTTGGTACTCCCATTTCTCAAGGATGATTCACAAATCAGGAAGATACCCTCCTTTGGTACCTCCTATACGGGCATATTTTCTAGCACTGTGTAATCAAGACCATATCAGTATACCATCCTGTTGCTAGAACCGCCGCATTACTCTGAGCAGACAATTCTGTGGCCAGAATCTTTGCTCTGATACCAAAATGTCACGCCCTTATTTTAATTTCACATTTACCAGAGTATTAGCGGAAAACGATATGCGGTTCAGTAGGTAACACAGGAATAGCATAATTATACTGATAATATGTACATGATTACGGAAATTCCCCTCAGGGATTCATACCTGATAATTACAATTAGTGTAGCCGCACAGGGATACTTGAGTGTCTAAACTCGTCCCAGTGAAACAAAGGCATCTTCTCATCTTCGTTCCACTACTGTAATCCCCTCATATGATACTCTGCATTGTTGTTTACATATCTTCTGTCGTCTCCTGTCTAAATTGTTGGTAGGGGAGGGTGAGATTCGAGAGAATCTCAGTAGGAAACAGATACCATAATGCATGCATGATTGATGCTATGTGTATGACATGTTAGCTTTATCTATATGTATGCCCTATAATGACATTTCTGCATGCTCAATGTTTCATACAACAAGACTATGGCCACAGCGAAAACAGAAACAGAGTTTCATTTATTCAAATATGCTCTACACAATCAAGTAAAGCAATCACATACATCACTACACAAGCAAATATATCAAATACATGCAAGAAAGGTAAGTCCCCTACCTTAACCCTTTTTCGCCTCGAAACGCGTACCTCGATCTTCGTGCAAATAGCTCGGGGCTCCATATTCGATCCTACAATGTCAAATGTACTATTTAGACACTTCCATCATGTTTCTGGGGGTTATATGAGTCTATCTTGAAAAATTACTAAAATACCCCGGGACCCGGCCCCATCGTACCCGGTCCGGCTGTACTTTTCTCGTAATTCTAACCTGGGCTATCCTGGCATTTTTTCGACCAAGAAATCCATTTCCGGAGTCAGAATTACCAAATTCACTGCCAAAAGACGAAATTGCCCTTGCCAGCCCTTATTTCAGTGTTTTAGGGGCATTTTCGTAATTATGCTTTCTCGACCTTTTCCGAAAAAGTGCCCAACTGTAACCCCACCTAATTTTCCCTCTTGAACTCAATGGAACCATCAAATCATTGAAAATCCAACTCTAAGACCCATTTATAGCCCAGACCGAAATATATGGGTTTTCCAGGGAAAATCGGGGTTTTTCGGTTTCGGCTCCATAAACACGTTCCTTTCTACTCCTAACCACTTTATTAACCATTACATTAGGTTACAACTAACATTAAGACCCAATTTGGGCAGCATAAACCCTAGACAACTCAATTTCCAAACTTTAAAACCAATGGCAATCCGGCGAAATTTCACCGATTAAATTGCCCACAACAGCCAGAATAAGCAATATACGATAGTTTGGAAGTTGTCTTTTACTTCCTTTTGCCTTTTCCAATAATGGCTGCAAAACCCTAACTCTCAACACATATTTGAGCCGCAAAATTTGTGAAAGACCAAGAAGAGTAGCTTAGGAGTAGAGTTATAGGTGTTAGGAGCTAAATCGTCGGAGGAATCGGCTTACCTTGAGAGTTTCCTTCTCCTTTCTCTCTCTACAATTCCACACCTTCTCTCTCTATATGCAGCTGTGCAGAACGTCAGAAATGAGCTGAAGAAGGAGGAGGATGATTATAATGATATATCCAATTTAATTAATTAATTTTCCCAATTTTCGGATTTTTGCAAAATTCTGGCAGATTTCTGCCCAAACTTTGAAAAATCATAACTAATTCTAGAAACATCGAATTGGAGTGATTCCAAAGCCTATAGAACCCTTATTGAGTCTAGTTTTTAGGAAAAATATAGACTTTTGCTGAATGGAATCACAAAATTCCCAGAATTTTAATCTTTACATGCTGTTCCAGAAATTTCACAGTTTTTCTGTGCTGACTTCAAAAATTCATATCTTTTTGTGTATAGCTCTAATTGATTCATATGACCTATCAAATTAAAGCTTAGGATGTCTACTTTCATCCTGTAAAATATCATAATTTTTTATTATCATTTGGTCATTCAAATGAACATGACAAGTTTACTACCTCATAAGCGATTTCACCAAAAACATAATTACTTTCTCCAAAATTCATCATTTTACTTTCTTAATACCCCAAAGATATTAGAATCATTAGGGGATAAATTTGGGCTCCTGCTAAATTGGGGCTTAGCAGTCCACTTAATTTAGGCTTATTCCCAAGCCTCAAATCCTAAATTTTGGGGTATTACAAACTACACGGGAGGAATGTAGTGGTGGAATGAAGATGGTAAGATGTCTCCGTTTCACTAGGACGGGTTTAGATACCCTAGCACCCTGTGCAGCTACAAGGTTTGTAATTATTATGTACGAACCCCTATAGGAAATTTCTTTAATCATGCATATATTATCAGTATATTTATACTATTCTTGTGTTGTTTACCGAACCGCATATTGTTTTCTGCGAATACTCTGGTAAAGGTGAAATTAAAATAAGGGCGTGACAATTTTGACACCATTTTCTTAGCGTTTTAAGAGCGACATTCACAGAAAATTGTGCCAAACCGGTTCACAACAAATATTTTATCAATGATCAAGCGAAAAGTTAAGATGAAGCTGTTTATGTGAAACCAAAAGCTCCAACGCAACAATAGGATAGTTTTACCGTGGGTTCATTGTCCTTTTTTTAATGGCTATGTTCACAAAACAAGGAGGTAAAATGATTTTGGTGTTTTAAATGAATGCCGAAAACTTAAATAAAAAACATACCCAGATGAGAATTATATAAAGCTCGTTCTTGGTTCTATGGCCATGGATTCCAACTATCATAAATAGCGGTGATCACCATGGAATGATATAATCCTCCCACTCAGGCACAAACAACACCCCAGATGTTGATTGATTTCAATTCTCAAGCATATACAATTCATACCCATTCGGACCTCCAAGAAAAAATTACATTCAGATCCCGAACAAATTTAAAAAAAATGAAAAAATGGTCATTTGAATCTCAAAATTACATGCAAGTCTTGTCGGACTTTTTTATAATAAATTTCAATTCTTTTGATAAGTCCATGAGTATCCTTTGATAAGTCCAAAGGCGCGTCATTGACAAGTCTAAGAGCGTCCATTGGCAAGTCTATAATGTCCATTGACAAGTCCATGATTGGAATTTATTACAAAAAAAAGTCCCACAAGACATTTTGGCAATTGCGAGATTTCAATGGATAATTTTTTTTTCATTTTTTCTCTTGTCCGGGACCTGAGTATAATTTCCCCCCAAAAAAAAGCTAAGGATGAGAATGCTTCATTGAAAAAAATTAATTCTCCTCTCATCCCAAGAATCCGAAAGCAACGCACCAAAGTCCCAACTAAGAAAAATAATATTAGAAAAATCCTGACAAGTGAAAGAGCAACAATTAACAAGTGGAGGAACTACCATGGAAAAGTTTTGAGACATTTTTTATATTATTTTCCTTAACTGGTGTCATTTTCCCAAGAAAAAATTAATAAAGTAATTGATAGTATTTTTTTTAGGCCGAGAAAGATAATTCCATTATTAAAAAAGACTTACAAGGAATACAAAAACAGCAACAAAAACAAAATAAATTCCCATAAGCCCAAAACAAAAGACCATAATAACTAAATCCTAATCATAATCTTCAGATCAAGGGAAATGACAAAAGCTACCGCCACTTCCGCCAAACTCCAATAATGGCCACAAGACCATAAGGGGTGGTGTTCAAAGAACATTCCAAAAGGACCCAACCCTTTTGTTGGCAAGAAAACACCTAATTAAAGAGATTGCAAAGGAGCAAACATGGGATGAGTCTATAGATGCAGAAAAACCCATGGACACCAGCAATATAAACATGGCAAGAGGAACCAGAAAATAGAATAGCGACCACGCTTTATGGACCAAAAGCATCCGATCTCCAATATTCTAAATGCACCACCACCAAGTAGAGCAATATTTTTTTTAGGCCAAGAAAGATATTTCCATTACTAAAAAAGACTTACAAGGAATACAATAACAGCAACACAAACAAAATAAAGACCCATAAGCCCAAAAAAAAAGAGACCATAATAACTAAATCCTAATCCTAATCTTCAGATCAAGGGAAATGACAAAAGCTACCGCCACTTCTGCCAAACTCCAATAATGGCCACAAGACCATAAGGGGTGGTGTTCAAAGAACATTCCAAAAGGACCCAACCCTTTTGTTGGCAAGAAAACACCTAATTAAAGAGATTGCAAAGGAGCAAACATGGGATGAGCTTATAGATGCAGAAAAACCCATGGACACCAGCAAAATAAACATGGCAAGAGGAAGCAGAAAACAGAATAGCGACCACGCTTTATGGACCAAAGGCATCCGATCTCCAATATTCTAAATGCACCACCACCAAGTAGAGAAATATTTTTTTTAGGCCAAGAAAGATATTTCCATTACTAAAAAAGACTTACAAGGAATACAAAAACAGCAACACAAACAAAATAAAGACCCGTAAGCCCAAAAAAAAAAGAGACCATAATAACTAAATCCTAATCCTAATCTTCAGATCAAGGGAAATGACAAAAGCTACCGCCACTTCCGCCAAACTCCAATAATGGCCACAAGACCTTAAGGGGTGGTGTTCAAAGAACATTCCAAAAAGACCCAACCCTTTTGTTGGCAAGAAAACACCTAATTAAAGAGATTGCAAAGGAGCAAACATGGGATGAGGCTATAGATGCAGAAAAACCCATGGACACCAGCAAAATAAACATGGCAAGAGGAAGTAGAAAACATAATAGCAACCACGCTTTATGGACTAAAAGCATCCAATCTCCAACATTCTAACTGCACCACCACCAAGTAGAGCAAATAGAAGCCAACACCACCAGACACCAACAAAAACACCCCTTAGATTCGCTTATTTTTGTACTGATGAAGCATCGCTCAGTCAGCAAAACCAAAAGAAAAGCAAGGAAAAATAGGAAAACGAAAAGGATAGTGATAAGAGCTAAATATTTGTATATTTTTTGGTGATTAACCTTAGGCTTTTGTAGGATTTGTTTAACTATTTTGGGCATAATTAGGTATTAATTTGAGATTTGAATGCAAAGGTAATTTGGGAATTAAATTGGCTAAATTGATATATTTTAAATAATATTTATTATTCCCATTATTAATTAATTGTGAACATATGACATTACCTTTGTGCATCTCATAAATGTAGATGATGAAATGGTATATTGGAGCTTAATGGAGGACAATGATATTACCTTTCTGATTTTAATATGCTTGAAAAAAGAATTAGGCATTGTTTGGTGGCTTGAGTTTCTTGGCCTTAAGATTCCTCAAATTTCTACCATCTCCAAACAAGGCCTTGTTTCTATTCACCAAAAATCAGATCGCATAGAGGGGAGTGCAAGGCCGACTGGAAGAAACAGAACAGAAAACTTCACGCTCTTCATCTCTCAAAATCGCACTTGTTCCATTTTCACAATAATAATCGACTCCACTCCCACCGACCACCGCCTCTCCTTCTCCTTCCACTTTCCATCGATTAATTCTCTGTTTTCTCGCATCAGCAATGAAGATGACAGTCCAAAGGTCTAGAGGATCTGATTTTCGAAACATGAGTGGCTAGACTCTTTCATCCGATGGTGATGATGAAGCTAACCTGAGTCATTGAGCAACTAGGGGAGTTCTTTGTATCTTGATTTCATCTTCTACTCTATGTATATCCAGATTGTGATTCTAGGTTGCTAGAGTTTGTGATTTATGTATATGAATGAGGATTTAATTGGTTGATGTAATTTGGATGATGATACTTGTGTTAGATTTGTTGTCAACACCCATTTCCATTTTGATATACGCAGGGAAATAATGAACAAATTCCACAGGCAAAAATAAAAGTACAGTTATACTGATAATAAGTATTTGTTTATAGACAGACATTAATAGAGCAAAATTTACTAATAATTACAAATATGTATAGAATATCCCAAAATATTCCAAGTACAGGCTAAATATAGCCACCGACTGTGTCTCGGGATTCGTGCCTACCAATTTTCCTTAATTATGTCATTTTCTTTTGAACCACTGGCACCCGTTGATACATTTTGATTTAGAAAAAGAGGTGAGATTCCGAAAAATCTCAGTAGAAACATATTATCAACATATAAAATGTGAAAATTAAATATGTAATGCACCATATTAGGCAAAATGAAAGTTCAATTCGATTCATATGTGTACACACGTTTTAGGACCAAATATCAAGTTAGAACCCCTATATGTATCTCAGCCGAGTCACCGACCACAACTAGGATTTTCGATATACCTTGGCTGGGCACCAAACCACAACCAGGTACTGTGCCTCTAACACGCATTCATATCACAAAATATAGTAACACATAACATAAAATAGTCACATAGTATATAAGAAACAGTAGTCCCTACCTCAACCCTTTTTGACCTCAAGAAGCTTGCCTCGTGGAACGTGCCAACTTCAAGTTCCTAACTCAATCCTAAAATACCAAATGTACAAGAAATAGGTTATAACATATCCATGTATCATTTTAGACACTTCCATAGTGTTTATTGTGGTTATATTAGCTTATGGTGAAAATTTACCAAAATGCCCGCGGGACCTCGGGGGCCCTGCCGTACCCGACCCGGCTGCACTTTTCCTGAAATTTTGACTAGGGCTATTCTAACATATTTCCACCCAAGGAATCCATTTCTGAATTCGAAATTACCAAATTCAATGTCAAATTACGAAATTGCCCTTGGCAGACCTACTTTTAGGGTTTTAGGGGCGTTTCAGTAATTATGCTTTTTCGACCTTTTCTGAAAAAGTGCCCAACTGTAACCCCACCTAATTATCTCGCCTAAATCCAATGAAACCATGCAATCATTGAAATTCCAACCCTAAGTCGCTCAAACATCCCTGGATGAAATTATGGTGTTCTCCGAGAAAAATCGGGGTTTTACGATTTCGGCTCCTTAAACGCGTTTTTATCTACTCCTAACCACTTTATTAACCATCTAATTGAGTTATAACTACTATTTGAACTAAAATTGGGCAGCATAACTCTTCCAATGTCACATTTCCAAAATTTACAAAGAAAGACAATCTGGCAAAATTTCACCCATTAAATTGTCTACAACAACTAGAATAGTCAATATACAAATGTTTGGAAATTACCTCAAGCTCTCACAAGTTTTTCCCAAATATGGCTGAAACCCTAATCTTTAGAGAACAGATTTTTGAGCCTCCAAACCCTAAAGAACAAAGAGGAATAGCTTAGAGTCGAAGTTATACACATTAGGAGTTAAATCGTCGGAGAAATCGGCTTACCTTGCGGTTTTTCTTTCCTTTCTCTCTCTAAACTCTCTCAACTTTCTCTCTCTTGTTTCAGATTTGTTAGGGCACGAAAATGAGCTGGCGAAAGGAGGATGATGATATTTAATATCATATATTATATTATATTATATTATATTTAATTATTAATTTAATTTCCAACAATTTCATATTTCAGAAATTTGTGGTAAAATTTCTGCTCAAACTTTGAAAAATCATAACTAATTCTAGAAAAATCGAATTGGAGTTATTCCAAAGGCTATGGAACCATTATTGAGTCTAGTTTCAAGAAAAAAATACAGACTTTAGCCATTTGGAAGCACACAATTCTCAGAAATTCCATCTTTGGATGCTGTTCCAGAAACTTTCCAGTTTTTTTGGGCTAACTTCAAAAATTCATATCTTTTTAAATATAGCTTCAAATGACTCATATGACCTATCAAATTAAAACTTGGGATGTCTACTTTCATCCTGTAAAATTTTATAATTTTTGCTCATCATTTGGCCTTCCAAAACCCCATGACCAACTCACTGCCGTATAGGCAATTTCACTGAAAACATTATTTACCTTTAATTTTCTTGTAATCCTCTAATTTGGACCTTAATATTGGGCTTTTTAAATTACTCAAATTAATTCCATAATTATTTTGCTCATTTTCTCATGAGAATAAACATTTATAAAATTCATAAATTCCAAATTTTTGAATATTCACCATTTTATTGAATTTCCCAAGTATTTACAATAATTTTGGTGAATATAAATTTTAGGGTGTTACATTTGTACTCATGGATTGTGATTGAACTATAGCACTATTTTGTTATTCAATTGCTTCCCTCTATTCTCTTGAAATCAATTATTTGCTAGGTTTCTAGGAATTAATTGGTTGTAGAGAGGATCTTTTATGAATTTATCATAAGCTAAGTACCTCAAGGTATTCCTAATTGATCAATTGAGTCTATGTTTAGATTAAATTGAAAAGCTAGGAATATTGATTAGTAAGTGTTCTTACTAGTCCTTGTTCTTAGTTAAGAGAAGAACATAGAATTAAAATTGGACAAGGATGGTTAGTGGATTCAATAACCTAGGACATTCATCTCTTGCATTTACACCCACTTACTCACTTTATACATTGAAACATTCATAATCAAGTAGCTCTTTAGTTTAATTAGATAGATGAAACTCACATCCCATACTCTTTGGTTAATTTGTTATTTACACTAGATTACTTAGGAACTAAATATAGGCTCCACGTAGAGATCGACCTAGGTTAGTTGCCCTATAGTTCATTTAGCTTAGTTTTATTTGATACCCCCACGATATGGCTCTTCAAATTTGGCGCTGTTGCCAGGGAGCCTAGCTCCTAGGTAATTTGGGTGTCAATTGCAAAAATTTGACCGGGGTGTAGTTTGTGTAAGGGAGGAGTTCTTGTTTTCAATTTATAAAGGAAAAAAAAGAAGAAGAAAATTTTCTGGAAATACTAAACAAAGAAATTTGTTTCCATTTGTTAGGAATTAGTTTTAGTTAGGTGTCACATTTTACTTAGGTTTTGTTTGACTCACATTGGTCTCATTTTCTGTTTTTTTTCCTGCATGCTGCACGACATTATTGCAAGTATCAATCTGTGCTCATAATTGCTTGCTGGATTTTATGTTGACTTGACTAGTTGTGGTGCACTGCAAGTTTCCTTGCTAATTCCATCAGTTTTAAGCAATACTACTTGTTCTTTATCTGAATTTTTGGAGTTGCGCATGTGCATTTAATCTGATTGATGTATGCTGCTCCAATTCTGTCAAGTTCCATCATTTTGACAAACATTTGCATTTGGATTGTTGCACTTGAAAGTCCACACCTGATTGCTTGATCACTTGCTGAAATTCTGGTTATCTTTGTCATTCCAAATCCTATTATATTTGGTTTGATTTTTGCTCCTTGAGTTGTCTCTATAAATCTGATCCTATTCTTGATAACTGCCAAGTTTGAGATAAATTTGATCAAATATGTATGATGTGTTGCCACTAGATTTGAGTACTGAATTGTTCTGTTACTGCTATAATTTTCCTAATCAAAGTGGTGACATGGCTATCTTTCTTTAGAGGCTTGCTACTGAACTAGGGACACTTGTGGTTTCATTAAAAAAAGAGAGAGTTTCTTTTGCTATTGTGGTTATGTAAAAGTTTGAATTTTCTAGAATATTAAATGGTGCTGTCTTTTGGAAGTTGTTTACATCATCTTTGAAAGAGTGTGAACTGATTGTTGTGCATAGAAGGATTAAGTGTATTGTTGTGACCTTCATACCAATTGCTGGATTTGTGACTGTTGGACTTTTGCCCTTATACTGAGATTTAGTGGCTGCTATAGTAAGGTTCAATCTGCTATGAACTTTACTACCACTAATTTTATAAGGTGCACGATTGTTACTAAGCTTCGCTAAGTTTCACTGAAGGAATTAGTTTGAATTGAAGAATCTGAATTGCATTTCTTTGCACCACTGTTGCATGATATTGTATTATTCTGGCTTACTTAAAACCAAGTTGCTGCTGTAATTGAATTACTGGTTTTGTTGGTATTAATTTTGCCCTGCTGAAGCTGAACATTCTTGCTATAAAACCATAGAGTATTGCAAGTTGATCATACCTTATTTTCCTAGGAGGGTTAGATCAAGTTCTTGTTGTTACACTTGCTGAATGAAAATGAATCTGCACTTAGTATTTCAAGGATTTTTACTGTGATAACCATTTTTGCTGAAATTGGTTACCATTTCTGATTAGAACCATCACATTTCACTTTGAATTTGGGAGTTTCTATTTGGGATCTCAAACTGATGTTGCGCTTGCTGAATTGTGACTTTGTAGAACTTGCTATGAAATTGCTGTCTGACATTGTGGTTGGTTGTTGCTGAAATTAAGAATTTGAGTTGCTGCCATTGTTGTGCTGCTTTCATACTTACAAGTTTGTTGTCCAAATTGTGTTGGGGCTTTGCTGAAATTCTATGCAGCAAGTGAATTTTACAAAAATTTGACTGTATTCTGAATATTTGCTGCTGTGTGGGTCAAAGTTCTTGGATTTGAAACTATTCTTCATCTCTCACATTTTGTGACAGAAATTTATGCATTCAGTTAGCCTTGATATGATTTGTTCATATACTGCAAATAAATATAGACAAACCTGGAGTTGAGAATTGAATGTTGCTGTTGTTAGTGAGCATTGCTGTCATAACCATTACTGTTAAAGAAGTTTGGGATTTGAAATTCTAAAGTTGTTGGTGAATTTTGTGGTCAAAAATCTCAAAATTGTGATAGTCAAGTTGTCAAGAATTGAGCAATTTTGTCTGCTGCAAATTGGACAGAATTCTTGTTGTAGGAACTTGCTAGCTCTGAGCTTTGAAAGACATAAACATATGACAACGAATTTATCTTGTTGGGTGATCAATTTTTCATTGAATTGTGTTATTCACAATGATTTATTGCCCAAGCTTGGTTTAAATCTGTTTCTCATATCTGTTGGTTTAAACATTTGAATCTTAGCTGCTGGAATTGTAATTTTGACATAATTTTGTTCCACATTCCTAGGAACTTGCTGATGTAAAGAGTGGACTTCAAAGTTTGATGTGGATTGTTGCTTGACATTTGGATTCTGTTTATAATGGGAAATTTGAATTGAAAATCTGTGTTTGTTGGCATCTTGTAGTAGCCATTTGTTGCTAAATCTGAAAGCTAATATACCCTTGATTCTAATTTTTGGATTAGAATTTTGGCTTCTACACCTTTCTGAAATTGTTAAGTCCACTGCTGTTATGTGAACTGATATCACGTAACTTTGTACCAGCTTCCTATTCAGATTCATTCTAAGATCTAAATCAGAAATGCTTTGACACTCAATTACTTGAGTTTTCTATGCGTTATTGTATATCCTGCACCACTGGAAGTTGTTACACTTAAAATGGGATTATTGGCAAGGTTTTCTATTTGTGTTGCTGCCAATTGCTGATTATAGGCTACTATGTTTGCTGTCACTAGTGTGAATTTGTTGAGATTTGAGTTAGCTAATGGTATTGTTAGAGCAAGCGTTTCACCCAAGAGAGGGGGCGAATTGGGTGATATTAAAAATTTCGTTGCAAATATAAAATTTGACAGTGAAATTAAAACAGTAAGGAGTAAGGAGAAATATCACCGAAGTGTATACCGGGAGTTATACTGGTTCGGTCACAACCACTTTGACCTACGTCCAATCCTCAGAGCTTCTCTGAGAGTTTCACTATAACTTCCAAGATTCAATGGGTTCTTGGCACCTCAGTACAAGCAAGTTCCTTCACCTGGACACTCGCTCCCCCTTACAAGTTGTAATCCAATCCCAACTCAAGGTTCCACAACCTTAAGTTATCTCAATAACAAATATTGAGTTTGAATGAAATATCTCTCTCAAGAGTGAATAAGAATCACTGAAGTACAGAGTTACAAATATCACGTAAAACAGAGTAGTGAACTTGATGATACGTTTTTGTGTGATCTTGTTGTTCTTTCTCTGTTTGGATGTTCTCATTTATATAGATATGTTGGTGATGACCGTTGGAACATTTTCTTCTCGTCCGTTGGAGAGTGCGCAGCCACTGTTGACTTTTCCAGTATTTGAAATATACCCATTGGCGGTAGGTGGCATTTGAACTTCTCATTTGACTTTCCTTATTTGATATGATTTCTTCATTGTTTATCTGTAAATATGCTAGGAATACTAATACAATGAAAGGTTAATCATATAGGAAACAAATCAATGAACGTTTGAATGATTTCTCAATTTCTGGGTTTCCATACTCGAGTAGCTACTCGAGTATTCATTAAAGTTTACTCGAGTACTTACTCGAGTATCATCGAGAAAGCTTTAATGAACTGCAAGTCAACAAACAAGTATGAGATTACTCGGGTAGTGCATGGAATAAACAAAATATCAAACCTTTGGAAATGTATGTTTACTCGGGTACCTACTCGAGTAATACACTCTTTTCTTCATAGGTTACTCGGGTACCAACTCGAGTAAACCTTCAAATAAACTTTTGGTTACTCGATGCTTTACTCCAGTAATGTTGGCAGGATTTCAAGGCCGAGAGTAGTTCAAGTTTGATTACCTTGTTACTCGAGTACATACTCGAGTACACTTACTTTTTGTGCATAACTTACTCGGGTAATGACTTGAGGTTTTCCTTCAAACATAACACTGCATACTCGAGTACATACTCGAGTAATCCACTTAGAATAAAACATTAAATACTTGCATACTAGAGTAATGACTCGAGGAAAATGAGATAAAATTAGATCAAGTTATTCGAGTACTACTTTCAGGTTTTGGCTTACCTCAGTGAGTTACTCGAGTAACATTGGCAGGGTACAAAATGCCGAGAGTAACACCTTTACTGAAACAGAGTAACTCGAGTACGTACTCGAGTATTATTGGCAGGCCGAGAGCAACTGGAAGACTTTTACATGGTTACTCGAGTAACGTTGGCAGGCCGAGAGCAACTTCAAGTTTTTACCTGGTTACTCGAGTAGCTACTCGAGTAACATTGGCAGGCCGAGAGCAACTTGAAATCATTTACATTGTTACTCGAGTACTTACTCGAGTAACGTTGGCAGTTTACTCGAAGGTGCCTCTGGTTACTTCAAGTTTTGTCTCATTACTCGAGTACATACTCGAGTAATGCCTTAGAAAACTTGCTTCAAATCAAGTTTCTCAACTTTTTCTCTTGGCCTTTCTTCATTACTCCAGTGCTTACTTCAAGTTATGCTCTTCCCTGTTATTACTTTGTTCAAACTTATTTATTAATTAAATCTTTTTCATACCATTCTTTGTTATCATCAAAACATGAGATCTAACATTCTCCCCCTTTTGATGATGACAAAACTTGGTGATTTTGAACAAGATTTTTCAAAGTGAATTCTCAATTAAATACTTCTTGTATTCAAAGATTATTTTGAAAAATTCTTTAAGTTTAGATTCAAAGTGTTTTAAAAGAGAATGAAATCATAATATACTCCTTGCATACACAACAAACTCATTAGTCCAACAATGTAACATAATTTAAAACTTGAATGGACTTGAAATGAAATCATCACTTGCATTAAACTTAAAAATTGTATTACAAGATAACAAGATAAAAGCTTTAACAAGTTCAAAAGACTCCCTAAAACCCATATACACCCAAATACCCAGAAATAAGCACAGTCACACAGACACTTCCACAAAATCACTCTCAAGTTCTTCTCCCCCTTTTTGTCTTCATCAATCAAGTGGAGGACTAGAAGGCTTGACCATGGAGATGGGCTTCACAGGAAGAACCAAAGAGTCATATGAACCGGAAGAATCAAATGAGCTAGAGGGGACTGGTTCAGGCAGATTAACTAGAGGGATATGGATGTCATCTCTGGGAGGAATAGGAGAAGGTTGGAAGACAACCATAGTAGTGGTCTCAACCTCAGGAGTAGTCTCAACCTCTGGAGTATGATGTTCAGAGGAGGAGGAGGGAGATATTTCCTCAGTGTAGGTAGGAGAAGGAATAGGTTTAGAAGCGGGTTCAGACTGAGGTTTAGGAGGTGAATCATCAATGATGATATGTATGGTCTCATTGGTTTCTGGGTTATCCACTGTATATAGGATGTCTTTGGCTTGTGGCTCAGGTGGACTAGAGACCGGAGGAATAGAGGGTTCAGCCTCAGTGAAAGGGATATCAGAAGGAGGGTTCTCTGGAGGTGGTGGTGGTGCAGAAGAAGATGGACCGACAGAAGGTCCGGGACCCAATAAATCCAGTCGTGCCAAAATCAATCTCAGTGTCTCACCCTGGGCACGTTGCTCGGCTAGCAACTCCTCGTGCCTCTTATCCATTTTCTCAACCAACTCTGCCATTTTGTAGTTCATGTTAGTTATCAATTCAGCATTTGTGTTGGCGATATCAACATGGAATCCTCGGAGCATATTCTCCATAAAATGCTGAATTGTGGCATTGAGGAAGGAGGGTGATGGTGTGGTGGCAGCTGGAGCCGATAACTGAGTGTAATCCATCTTGCTAGTTTCGGTCTCAGTCTTCTTCTTCTTCTTCAACCTAGACTCCAGAGGGCCCTTGAGAGGTATATCAATGTTGAGCTTGCCAATCTGATTTCTCCCAACCGGAGTCATCCTCTCAATAGGCTCCTTGCTATCCAGATACCATATTTTATTTTCCTTCAGAATGAGTGACACAATTTGAGGATATGGTATTGGTGTGGTAGCCTTCCCATCCACCCTATACCTCTTTATTTCAGTAAAGATATACTCGCCCAAGTCTTTCTGTTCCTTCAGGGAAGTGAAGCAAACCACCTAAAGTCCCTATCAGAGAAGTGGGTATAGTTGTTGGCCTTGTTCACAAGGGATCTAGAGTATATGTACCATAGAACCCTGTGATGATCACACATATCACTCGGTTTGAAATTTAAAGAGCCAACTAACTCACCAAGTTTAAGGACAGAAAATATTTGGTTTGGTTCAAGTTGGGAGTAAATATCATCTAGGGGGTTCTCTATCCCTAACCACATGTTTATCCTAGAGGGTGATATGAGGATCTTTTGGCCTCTCACTATGGTGGTCTTCTCTTCCTCAGCTGAGGTTCTTTTTGGCTCATCTAAGATCTGAAGATTACAGTAAAAGTGTGTGATCACTTTTGTGCAGAAAGGTAATCTAATCGAAAGCCAAGGCATAAAAGGTTCTAAATAAAAACTGAGATCGTGCTTCAATACCTCCTGAAGTAACCTGAGGTCCACATAGTGTGTCTTACACACTTTCCTCCTTAAGAATTGAGAGAGATACTTTGGAGACTCCTCTAGTTTGTTGATATTGAACCCTTTTGGAGGGTTGGTGATCTCCTCTTCTGGCAATTTGGATTTCTTTGAAGACTGCCCCTTCTCCATTTGATCTAGTATGCTTGCCATAGCCTTAGCCTTAGCCACATTCTTGTCATACTTGGGCTTTTTAGAAGGCTTTGGTGTAAAGGAGGGAGTAGAGGAATCAGAGGGTGTAGGAGAGGGAGACTTTGCACTTTCCCCTCTCCCAGTAGAGGTGCTCTTTTTGGATTGAGCCCTTGTAACAATAGGCTCTTTAATCACAACCCCTTTTGGTTTCGGTTGTGGTTGAGGTTGAGGTTGAATTTTGTCTTTTGATCTCGGGGTAAGTTTCCTTCTCTTTGTGGGAGGAGAAGAAAGAGAATCAGGATGTTGTTGGGATTCAGAGGAATCTGTGGGAGTAAGATTTTTGGTTCTAACCATTTTGAAACACAGAAATTTGGAAATCTCAGAGAAACAGAGTCACAGTCGCGAGTTAGGGCATAGAGAATCTAAGCAGAATAGGAGGTTTTTGGGGTTGAAATTTGTTGGGTTTTGACTGAAATGATGCAAGGAATCGATTGTGAAAAGTTTTTGAGAGAGAGTATAGTGATTTACTCGAGGAGATTTTGTGGAAATGACCGAGTTTACGACAGATAAAGACCTAAAACCCGACATTACTCGAGGCCTTACTCGAGTAAACTTCATGTTTACTCGAGTCCTTACTCGAGTGATCATGTAGAGAATTTCTAAAATAATTCATTTAAATTGCGTACCTGGCATGAATAATATTGTAATTATCCATGTATGTTCCCTTGATCATTTAACACCAATTTTGAGCAGATTTGAGTCGTTTTTCCCCAATTTGGAAATCTGGACTTGCAGTTACTCGAGTCCTTACTCAAGTAAGCTTCAAGTTTACTCGAGGCTCACCTCGGGTAACTTGTCTTTTCAACTTCTGACTGTTCATTTCTCAGTAACGGAACCGTTTGATTTAAATTTTAGGTAACTTGATCTGTTACTTCCAGTTTTGGAAGTTCATTAATCGAGTACATACTCGAGTAAAGTGCTTCTTTACTTCAAGTTGTTCCTCGGGTAATGCTTCTCTGTTAGTCATAACTTCAAGTTGATACTCCAGTAAATGTGTCCTCTGATAACCTCTGTTTTTGTTTCTCAAAACAGAGTTTTAATCTTCCTGCAAAACAAATTTCTACATGTTCAGATGCTTGAATTAGTGATCATTAAAACTTTAACAAATGACTTCATCTAATATTATGAGAAACTGAAATAACTTACAACTCATTAGGATTTACCATTCCCAATTCTCTTCTAATATATAGAAATTGATCTTTTGCAAGGGGTTTTGTGAAAATATCAACTAGTTGAAGATGAGTAGGAATGAATATCACTTTCACATATTTCTTTTGAACATGATCTCTGATGAAGTGATGTCTGACATCGATATGCTTGATTCTAGAGTGTTGAACTGGATTCTTTGCCAAGCTTATCGTACTTGTATTGTCACAATAGATTGGTATTTCTTTGAGATAAATACTAAGATCTTGTAGTTGTTGTTTTAACCATATCACTTGTGCACAACAACTTGAGACTGCAACATATTCGGCTTCCATTGACGAAAGAGACACTGTATTTTGTTTCTTGCTAAACCATGATACAAGAGATCCTCCAAGAAATTGTCCTTGTCCGTTGGTGCTCTTTCTGTCTGTCTTGTATCCTCCATGATTTGAATCTAAATATGCAACAAGATATTCACTTCTTCCTTTGGGATACCACAGACCCAATTCAGGTATGTCAGCAAGGTATCTAAAAATTCGTTTGACCGTTTCAACATGTGATTCCTTTGGTGCTGATTGATATCTTGCACATATACCAACACTAAATTGGATGTCCGGTCTACTGGCCGTAAGATAAAGTAATGATCCAATCATTACTCTATATTTTGTGATGTTGTAGTCTTTCCTTTTGACATCAGCATCAAGCAACGTAGTTGAGCCCATAGGCGTGTCCGTGCCATTTGCTTCATCCATTCCATACTTCTTCAATAGCTCTTTTAAATACTTTGTTTGAGATATGAAGATTCCATTCTTCCTTTATTTGATTTGCAAACCAAGAAAGAAATTTAATTCTCCCATCATTGACATCTCAAATTCTCCCTGCATTATCTCAGAAAATTCCTTACACAGAGATTCATTAGTAGCACCGAAAACAATGTCATCAACATATATTTGAACAATTAATATATCATCACATTTTCATTTTATAAAAAGTATTGTATCAACTTTTCCCCGTACAAAACCTTAATCAATAAGAAATTTACTGAGCCTTTCATACCATGCTTTAGGAGCTTGTTTAAACCATATAAAGCCTTTTTGAGTTTGAAAACATGGTCAGGTTTAGTAACATCCTCAAAACCTGGAGGTTGTTCTACATATACTTCTTCCATGATGTATCCATTTAGAAATGCACTCTTTACATCCATTTGATAGAGTTTGAATCCTTTGATGCATGCAAAGGCTAAGAGTACACGTATAGCTTCCAATCTAGCCACTGGAGCATACGTTTCCTCATAATCAATCCCTTCTTCCTGATTATAGCCTTTGGCCACCAACCTTGCCTTGTTTCTGACAATAATTGCAGATTCATCGAGTTTGTTCTTGAATACCCATTTAGTTCCAATGATCGGATGATCCTTGGGTCGGGGTACTAAATCCCAAACTTGATTTCTCTCAAATTGATTTAGTTCTTCTTGCATTGCCATAACCCAATCATTGTTTGACAGGGCTTCATCAATGTTAGAAGGTTCAATCTCAGAAATGAATGCAGAAAAACTTACTTCATTGAAAATTTTATTTCTAGTTTTGATCCCTTCATTCACATCTCCTATGACTTGATCTAAGGGATGACTTCTATTGTATTTCCAGGCTTTAGGTTAACCTAGAGATTGCTCTTCTTCCTTAGTTTGGTCAACTTCAGAAATAAGAGACCTAGAAATAGATTGACCATTTTCTTGATTTAAAACAACTTCCTGTTCTTCATCAATGGTTTTGTCAGAGGATTCAAATTCATCAAATACAATATGAATTGATTCTTCAACAACACATGTTCTTTTATTGAAAACTCTATATGCTTTACTTCGGTTAGAATATCCTACGAAAATTCCTTCATCAGTTTTAGAATCAAATTTTCCTAAGTTATCTTTACCATTATTATGAATGAAACACTTACAACCGAAGATGTGTAGATGAGCAATGTTTGGCTTTTTTCCTTTGTATAGCTCGTATGGTGTCTTTCCAAGTTTTGTTCTGGTATATGCTCTATTTGAAATGTAGCATGCTGTACTCATAGCATAAGCCCAAAACACTTGAGACACGTTCTATTCATTCAACATTGCTCTAGCCATTTCAGTGAGCACTCTATTCTTGCGTTCCACAACTCCATTTTGTTGAGGCGTCCTTGGAGCAGAGATTTTCTGCATTGTTAAGAACACTTTCAAGATTTTCTGCATCTTCATCATTAAATTCTGGAATGGGATCTTCTTCAGTCACCCAAAAATCCACCTCATCAATAGACTCGTAGTCAATGAGATCATAACTTGTCTTCTTTTTATTCAATGTACCCCTTCAATTTTCCAATGACAAATGATTTCAGTTAAAATTTAAAACTTAATCCATATTAATTAAAAGCATTTTTCATAATATCTAAAGTTACCTATGCTTTAATCGCAAGTTATAGTTAGTGTAAACCAAATCATTCAGCCTTTGATGCTGCAATCTATTTCTCCTTTTTGTATGGATGCGCTCAAATAAGCTCCAGTTTCTCTTGTACCAGAAGAAGCAGACGTTTGCCTAAGAATACATGTTGCAACACATTGCAATTCTGGAACTGAATAGCCATAGTACATCCACCATTCATCTACAAAATAAAACATATAAATAATGTCACTTTGCTGAATAAAACATGTATAAAAGAAAACACGTTGTAATTCTGGTACTGAATAGCCATAGTTACTTACAAGGATCTAGTTTTTCAGCTCCCTTTTTACATGTCTCTCTGCTGAAAGATTCGTTGCCATCAAGATATAATGTCACTTGCTTCATTACCTTAAAGCAATCAACATTTTCATCTGAGTTAGCCTCCACCACGTCAATCAAAGCTTGCATTAACCCTCCCTTGTGAACAAAGTTTGGATTATATACGAATGCCGGGTTCAATAAATAGGCAGCTGCATGGAGATTGGTTTTCAAATGTTTATCCCATCTCGTTTGAATGATATTTATATAGGGCTTATAGTTATCTTTATTCCTCTTGAACATCTCCTTAATTCCACTTTTTGCCCTTTGCATGCCTTTATAAACATATGGAAGTGAGGGCTTCTCATCCGAGTCAACAATTCTCAACAATTTCATCAGAGGAGTTATAATCTTCACAATTTGGTAGCACTCATTCCAAAACTGGCTATCTAATATGATCGCACTAAAAATTTTTCCTACAGTAGTCCTAGATAACTTATGGTTCACAAAGTGTTTATCGACAACAAGGGCTTGCAAGTCATGTTTGTGCATGTATATGCTGTGTAATGTAATGAAGGTAGTAGCAAACCTTGTAGCACCAAGACAAGAATATCATGTGATTGTAAGAAAATACTGTTATCTTTGATGCCTTTGCTGCAATGTCCGACACATGAGGCATGCTTGCAATGTTTTTCAATACAAGATTTAAACAATGAGCAGCACAAGGAGACCAATAAATATTTCTATACTTCTCCTTGATCAACCTTCCACATGCCATATAGTTGGCAGCATTGTCAGTCACTACATAAACTATATTCTTAGAACCAAGCCACTCAATCACTTCACAAAACAATGTAAACAAAGTTTTAGCATCTTTCACTAAATCTGATGCGTTAACAGACTTAACAAACACCATTCCGTGGCTAGAATAAACTAAGAAGGTTATTAAAGTCCGTTGTCTCACATCAGTCCATCCATCTGCCATAAGTGTGCAGCCGTTACTCTTCTATTTAGCTCTATGGCCATCAATGAGTAACTCACATTCCTTTTTCCAATCTCTTAACAAGTTGGTTTTAAAATCATAAGCACTAGGGGCTTTAAACCCAGGCCCTATAGAGCACATTCCATCCACAGCTCTTTGAAATAAAAGGCACTCCAATGCTTTAAATGGAATACAGTTGACTATAGCCCATTCAGCAAGAAGCATCTTCACACTGTGTTGTGCTTCTTTTGATGCTAAGGCACTCTTGATGGTTGGCTGAGCTCCAGGAGTTGTCTTAGGAGTGAAATATTTATCCATTATCCCAGCTTTCCTCTTCTTAGCTCCGCTATTAACCTCCTCTACTTCAACTTCCTCTTCTCTTATATCTTCAACTTCAATTGACTTTTTCTTGGAACTTTCTTTTAAAGACTCAGCAATCCTATAACGCACATCAAAAGTAACCTTTTTGCAAGAAGCAATCTGACTAACCACACCAGCAAGATGTTGTTTCATCCTGTTTATGCCCCCTCCTCTATAGCTATTACCACAAAAGAGACATGTGTATACATTTTGTGTCCCCTCTTTTTTGTAGGCAATATGTGCCCATGCTGGATCAGTTTTAGAACGAATTGTGGAATTTGGAGTAGGAGTAGCATTCATGTTGGAATTAGAAGTGTGAGGCTCGGTATTAGGAGTGTGAGGTTCGGTATTAGGACTAGGAGTGACATTCTCATTTCCTGAACTCGATATATCCATCCTTGCAACAACAACAATAATAAACTCTCATTGGCATGTTCCCAATATAATCAGGGGGTAAACAATCAGCATGTTCTCAATATAACCAGCGGGTAACCAATCAGCATGTTCCCAATATAACCAAGGAGTAACCAGAAAACAAAATAAAAAGTATGACAATTTAAAAACCTACAACTTCAATGAAAACCACTATAGAGAGTACATATCGCATATTCATAATATAACCAGGAAAAAACACAAAAAACTCTTATAGGCATGTTCACAATATAACCAGTAAGTAACCTATTAGCATGTTCACAATATAACCATGGATTAACTAGAAAGCAAAATACAACATACACCTACAACATTTAATTATTTAAACTTCATTGGTAAAAACATTAAAACAGAACAGAACCACAACAACATAACATACGCCTTGCACCTGCATTCACCGATTTCTTTTTCTCTAATTTTCAACTAAACAGAACAGAACCACTTTTCTCGGGCTTCAATGAATCCCTCATGTATTAGAATAAATAGAAGGCTAATTGATGTCTCACTGCTTGACTTATGAGATTCTTTACAACAAATTTTTCTATAATTGGTTAATTACAACCCAGAAATCAAATTGTCATTGTCTTCAATAGTTCAAAATAATGAAAATATCCACTCTATGAGAAATTATTAATTACTCAAATTAGAAGGCAGAAGGAAACACACACAGCAAGAGTGATCACTGATCGATCAGAGTAAATTCGAAGAAGAAGAAAGTGTTTTCAATGCTTGCCTGCTGTCGACGTTGTGGAGGTGAAAACGAGCAACCGAGTCATGTAGCTATAGAGGAGTGTCGAATAACGACGTTGAGGCCAGAGACGGACTCAGAGCAAGCGAGTAGCGTCGCCGTCAAAGAGCTCTGTCACTGTCACATCCGAGTAGCGTCGCGGTCAAAGAGCAAGCGAGTAACGTCACCGGCAAAAATCGCCGATTGTCGTCACATTCGACTGCCGTGGATTTCATTTCTGGCGATCAATCACGGAGAGAAGCAAGAACAAAGGAGAGTTTCAGAGTTTCAAAAAGCTAGGGCAAACATCACGAACGCCAAAACCAGAAGCAAAAAAAATTTAGGTCTTGCTTGATTTTTGAATTCCTGCCTTCCTGGTCTCTTGACGCTGCTGTAGATCATCGATTTGGGGGTATTTGCAGGTAGGGTCGGGTCAGTTCGCGGGCAAAAGTCCGCTCCAATGGCCTAAAACGACATCGTTTTGGGCCTTTAACAAAGTAAAAAAAAGAACCGGCCAACCCGCCCTTCCCGGCGGTTTTACCGGGTCTTGGCGGTTTTAATCGGTTCGACCTGGTTTTACCGGGTTGCTCCTTTCCCCCTCTCAGGCATGTAACCGGACTGGACTGAGGACCGGTCGGCCAGTTTTCTGGTCTGACCGGCCGGTCCGGTCCAGTTTTTTTTCCCTTGATACACACACACACACACATATCTATATATCTATATATAGATATATAGATACATATATCTTTCCGTTTTGGAACGCCAGACAGATTTTTTTCCCTTCATTTTAATGATCACTATATTTGTTGGCAACTGAAGGTTTGAAATCACTATGAATCAAATTTTATTTGAATTTTGAGCAGGTTTTTGTTGAATTTTATTGCTCATACTTCTTCTGATCACCATGAGTCTGAGAAAAGGGATCAACTATGACATTTCTATTTTGGTTTTTAAAAATTAAAACATTTTTGGGATTTGGTTTCTTCTGTCACTTTTGGTAACTTGTTCCAACTACCGTTTTGTCGCGAAAACAATGCCGGAAAACGGAGGCTTATGTAGTTACATCACTGGAATTTGTGCCCATAATTGCCTGGATCAGCGGCATAAATGATGTCGTCTGGCCATTCGATGACACATTCGAGCCTTTCTGTATTGGGCTTTCAATTTTTAACATTTGTTATTTACAACGCTTTCTGGGCCTATCGGTCTTGGGGTTACTAGATTTTTAGTTTTCGTTTGGTTTTCTTGAAATTTTTTAGTTGAGGTTTTTAGTTTTGGGCTTTCGGTTTTGTTGCTTCAGAGATGTTTTAGACTCTTTTGGTTTATGAAGTTTCACATTTGAAGCCCTTTTTGTTATACAATAAACCAGATATGTGCATTTTTTTTATTTCTGAAAATGGAATTTTGGCCCTTATTGTGTGTTTTTTTTTTTTTTTATTATGACAAGGCCTATAAACTTGTTTTGGGCTTGTTCAATATTTCTGTTTTGATTGATGCATCTGGGCTGCAGGGTCTTCTTGATCTTTCTGTTTATTTTTCTTATTATTTGCTGCAAAAAATTTTGTGCAATGACAATTTTTTTGATCGAAATGTGCAATGACATTGTCGACCTTATATTTTATTAGTTATTTATTTGTTATTTTTTTTATACTGTTATTTATTTGTTATTATTTATTGTGTCATGAACTGAAAGTGGATTTTGGGCAACGGTTTTCTTGGGCTAGTGAATTGTGGGCTTTGGGTTTTATTTTATCATTGATGTTTCATGTTGCTATTTGGGCCTACATTATTTGGGTTTTTATTTTATGAGTTAATATTTTATTGTTATATTTATTGGCCTTTTATTTTCCTTTTTTTTTTGGAAAATTTTCTTATGGGCCTACACTATTTGGGCTTTTAGTTTAGGGAAAAATTTAGAAAATAAACTTTGAAATTAAAATCTCAAATTAAGTTTGTTATCAAGAGTTGATAAGAGAATGATAAAACTTGAAAAGTAATTCAAAACTCATTTTTTTAAAAAGTATCTAATTTAAAATTTTACAATTTAAAAAATTTTTTTTATCGTTTTCCATTTATTTTATGAGCTAATATTTTATTGTTATATTTTTGGGCCTTTTATTGTTTTAGAAAATTTCCTTATGGGCTCTACTACGTTTTCAATCTTTTGGGCCATTAAGTTGAAAAAAAGGAAGGATATATCCTCCCAATCACGTTTTGATTAACATTTTGAACCCTATATGTGTTTATTTTAATTCTAGACAATCGTTGTTATCTAATATATTGGGTTATTGATATTGGGTGTGTTTGTTTTGACGATCGGATAAGTAACTTATTTTTACTTAAACTTATGGAATCTTAAGATTGAAAAAAAGTTAGATTGGTAAAATGATGAGTGTTTGGATTAGCAATTGGATAAATAACTTAAAGTAACTTATATAAAAGTTAGGATGTTTGGTTTGACTTTTACATAAGTAACTTTTATATTAATTAAGAGAAAAAAATTGAAAAAGTTATGAAAAATGAAAAAATGAAGGGATAATTGTGAAAAAAGTCCTCATTATCAACTTAATTGCCAATGAGACCTGGGAAGATATCTATACACGGAGAGATTTTTTCACAATTTTCTCAAAAATTAACTTTGAAAATTTGGTAATGGTACAATTTTAATAAAATTATATCAAACTCTAATTTAAATTGGTACACTCCAAAAGTCTTTTCTACTGTGCACTTCAAGCTTAAATCTTATAAATTATATCAAACTCTAATTTAAATATTAAATCCTAACTCATATTTTCACATAGCTCAAAATCTAACAAAATAAACCAATTAAAATCTCAATAATACCTCCAATAATCCAAATAAATTATTTAAACTAAATTTAATGGGTAAAAACACCATATAGAAACTAATTTATGACATGTTTATAAAAATAAATTGATTATAAAATCATAAAACAACTGAATAATAAATTTAAATTGATTAAAATTAATTATTAATTATTCTCTACATTTCTACAGTCATATATTGACAAAACTCAAAACTTGCCTAAACTCTTATCCCAAAGTATTTTCTAATTAGCAGAAGATTACTATCTAAAGAAAGAGAAAATTATTTAGAACATTTTTTATAAAAGAAGCTTTGTGATTAGAAGTGATTTTAAGTATCTCATTTATCCCAAAAATATGAAAATACTCCTCCAAACAGATTCCATCGCTCCCATAAGCCTCAATTCAGAGCTTATTTCCATCGGCACTTTTTTTAACTTTTTTCTGCTGATTCATCGCCGAAACAAACATCAAGAAAATGCAAAATCACTGTACAGTGCCGATTGGCACTCTCAATCGGCCGATTGCGTCTCCAATCGGGCAAACAAACACGCTCATTGAGGCCTTCAAATTTGATTTTCAGATATTATTTTATTTCAATTAAGTTTCCTTAACTCCATTTTGTGCTTAATTCTTTGGTAATTTTTGTTCTTTTCAAGAAATTAAAATTGTAATTAATTGTTTGGGTTTAATTTCTATTTCATCTCATAAGTGGTTTATTTGATCAAAATATTTGATTGCTGATTTATTTTTATGTGCCATTTAATTGTTTCAATATGGAAAAATTACTTTTAGCTATTTTGGTATTATGGTAATTTGCAAAATTTTGTTTTGGTATATTATTTAATTATGGTAATGTTTATGTAATTAATTTTGGACAATTTTTCAAATTTTTCAATTTTGAAAAATTATATTTGAGTTGAAATATGTTGAAATTGATCTCTTAAACAATATTTGGATACATAAAATAGTGGGAGGGTTATTAATTTAATTTTTGTTGATCAAATTAATTATTTAATCCATCCGTTAAGATATGCATATATTAGATTTAATCAGCCCAAACTCGCACGATGCACGGGTGAGAGGCTAAGTATTTATTAATGTATTGTTATGTAAAAAATCATTTAGATTTAAAACAATATTTTGTAGTATGGAATACAATATGACTCATATAAAGATATATATAGGTGGAGAGGTGATGCTATAGTAATTTTGACTTTCATTTCTTAATATGTACATAAAATAATTAAAACTGTTTTATATAAAAAGTCATAATTAATTCATTAGAATCTCTATATTTCCTATTGAGTATATACCCTGAATTTGACTGCTCTATTTTTATATAGTTAAGATCTAGATGCACAAAGTAGTGGGAAAATTAATCTATGATAATTATTTAGTCATATTTTGTTGATCAAATTAATCAATTAATTTCTACTTAAAGATTCATGGATATTTAGAGTTTAAATGCAAATAGTTGATGTTTGCGATTAGTATACATCTTCGGGAGGGGAGTAGTCACAGCTTTCTCAATGTTACATGTGTAAATAATCGCTTAGGGTGTAATGTCAATTAACATGAGATGAAATCATATGCATAGAGCTATGAATATCCACACATCATATAGTTTATAACAAAAAGCTTTTATATTTGACCCTTTCTTTTTTCTCCCTTTTTGCTGCAGCATGGGCCTCAGCACGGATGTGGTATCACAATGGAGTATAATTCAATGGCTTCCTCTTTTGGTTCACCACTAATACTGATTTCGAAAAGATTGTTTTTACTGACTTTTTAAATGTTGGAGTCTTTGTGGTTTTTTCGGTTGTTTGTTCGGATGAAATATGGCACACAGATAAGAACTTTCATCCTAGACAACTGATATGGCAAGATCACACCAACCCTGATACAAAAAATTTTGGAAAAGGGTTGCGCTCACCCACGATCCATTGGCAGGGGGCGCGTGCGCGCGCACACACACTGATACAAAAACTTTTTAAAAGGGGTTAGGCTCACCCACGATCCAAGCACTACAAAAAAACTGAAAATTAGCGACGGAATTTCATTCTATCACTAATCCGTCGCTAATTTAGTGACGGAATTATTAGCGACGGAATTTTCCGTCGCTAAATTAAAGACGGAATTTTCTTCGCTAATCCGTCTCTAATTAGCGACGGAATTTAAAATTCCATCTTTAATTAATTAGTAACGGTCTTTTTATCGACGGAACAAATTCCGTCACTAATTTGGTTTCGTCGCTAATCCGTCGCTAAACTAATTAGTGACGGAAATTCCGTCGCTAATCCGATGATTTTTTGTAGTGAAGGGCAGGGCGAAATCTCCCTTCCTCCTTGGTCATACCAATGTTGAGTAGGACGAGCCGTCAATTACCCTCAGACGTTTACCTAGGCACTTAGGAGCTAGGATGCCTCCCCAAACGTCACGACTGGAACCACAACTAAGTGGTACTCCCCAGGAATCAAACATGCTCCAAATGGTCGTATGTTTCACCCCTTTGCCAGCTAACCCATGAATGATGGGTTATATAAATATATATATATATATATATAAAGGCATTTTAGAAAAGTAATCCTCTAATCCTATTTATAAGATAAAGAGAATGTACTTTTTTATCCTATTTATGATCACATTATTAAATTTTTCATATAAATATATATTTTCACCTTTCATATATTAATGTGTAGATTGTTATTTTATTGGAAAGTATACATATTAAATAGGGGTAATGTTGAAAAATCATGAAACTTTAAGGCAAAGTTAATGGGCTTCATAATTTTCTAGCTTAGATGTTGTGAAAAATGTGATTTTGATAAAAATGAGTGCTTGAATGGTTGGTATCAAAATCATTTTTTTCAAAATACTAAAAAAGACAAAAGTTAATGTGATAATTAATTAAATCAAGGACAAATTTTAATTTATATTTTTGTCTAAATTAATAAATAATATTTATATGTGTGTGTGTAAGACCAATTTATTATTTATATAATAAAGTTATAATTAATATGTGTGTGTATAAATATAAGATTAAATATATTCTTAACAAAAATGAAAATTTCATATCAAAGTTTCATAATAATTGTTCATTGAGTGGAAAAAATATAGAGAAAATCTCAAGCCA
Source organism: Inga oerstediana (assembly GCA_963210345.1). Lineage (NCBI taxonomy): Eukaryota > Viridiplantae > Streptophyta > Magnoliopsida > Fabales > Fabaceae > Inga > Inga oerstediana. Next base: position 65,427,257 of record OY723401.1, read on the forward strand.
TGGTTTTAAATGACAAAAACCAAACCTAATGCGTTTTAAATATAAGTGTTGTACAGTTTATGAAACTCTATTAGGTTTTTTTTGAAACTCCTTTTTCCTTAACTTTTTACCAAACCCAAAACATCTTGAACTTTGCGAATCCTTCAGCATGACATAATATCAACACCTAATGCATGTACGTGCATACATATACACAATTCTATAATCACAATTTATTAGATACTAGTTACAGCCAGACTGAGAATGAGAGTTAACCAAAATAGAAAAGGCCTTTCAACGTTGTAGTTTTGATGGAAAGCATTTGGTTTAGAAAGCCAAACACACTTACGTACTGAGGTTGCAGTTTGCATGAAAATGGCAACTGAGCTTTCTGCATTACCGTTGTGCCCTGGTAGAAATGCTGCGAGAATGACTTATGAGGGGACATTTGAAAATGAAAAGGCAAAAGCAACCATTCCCATGAAGCTTTTTATTTTTTTTGTTGGTTTCTTTTGGCTCGCCACGTTTCTCAGGTAAATTTTGCCTCTTCCATCCTGGTTTTCTTGTCTCTTTGATTTTTCTTCTCATATCAGTCTTTAAATCTTGCATTTTCTCTTGTTTTAATTTGCTTTTCTAGGATGTCCTCCAAAGAAAACTCAATTTCTCTAGTTAGCCTGCAAAAATGGACTTGGCTTCTCTCCTCTCCTTTTCTGATCTGCTCCCATCATTTACCTTAAAATTATTTGGTTTTAAGGTTAAATCAAGGAAGGAGAGCACTTTTTTTTTTTTAAAAAAAAAACATCAATCACCCTGAAACATTTTTCAGTAAATCCTAAACTAATTTCTAAGACACTCATCAATACCTTAAAATATTTTTTTAGTGGCGCCCAGTATCTGACACACATCTCTTTGAAGTTCTTTCCAATTCCAATAGATATTGAGTGTCAATAAAAAATATCTTAGAGTACTGAGTGTGCTAAAAATTAATTTAAGATATTGAATGTCTAAATGTTACTAAACAAATATTTCAGATTACCATATGCTTTTTCCCCCCTTAAAAAGTAGTGCTCCTCTAGCTTTATTTACTCGAAAACTATGTAGTTTTTGGGCAAAGGATGGGAACGAACAGGAAATAAAAAGAAGAGAAGATAGATCCTACAAAAATACCCATGAACTTATGCTCAATCTGTAAAAATACTCAAACTACTTTTGGTAAAAAAGTACCTATAAACATTAAAAATCAGAGCAAAAATGAAATGTCCACTAAAATAGGCTAATTTATGTTACTTTCTTTTTGTGTAGGATGCATGCTATTTTACGAAAGTACAAAAATACCCTCAACTAAAAAATCATAAATGTGCAAAAATACTTATAAAGTTGTACCTAAAGTGTGCCAAATACCACATATGTTATTTAAAGAAGTAAACGTGCCCATTGACATTCAAAATGGGTTGCAAGATATAGCCCAACTTAACAAAAGCCTACTTATCCAGATATTCAATTACATTAAAAAATTGTATATTCATTATGAATAATTTAATTTAGGACCAAAAATATTCTCTCTGCCTTATTTATGACAAAAAATCATTATCTTTGTCCTATAAATAGGACCATAGGATTCAAGTGAAAAAAAGGACCATATGAGCTTATAAATAATTTAATTTATTCTAAGTTTTATGTTTTATATATGAATTATTTCTGTTAAATATTAGGGATTTACAATTAATTTCGCAATCGGAAATGATAATGTAAATGATGCCGGCTGGAGTACATGACAACTTGTCCAATTGAGGAAAACATCGCATTAATTGGAAAAGTTAACACACTTAATAAAGGACACATTGGTCAATTAAAATATTATAATGGCACTACTAAATCAACCATTGTCCATTTATATAGACACCACTAAGTCACTAGCACCTTATTCTTTAATCAACCATTGTCCTTTGATCCACTAAGTCACTGAAAATAATTAAATTAAATATTTTCAAGATAAGAGTACAGGGAAAGAGGGATAGAGGGGGCTGTTACACAACAAAGAGGGATAATAGGGAGGTAGTTCCAAGATATTTTCAAATCTGAACTGGGAAAATAAAATAATATTGAGATATAAATTACAGTATTTTCAAAATAAATACTTATTTATTATTTTTATTTTTTTGCCTTCCTTCAAATTTTTAACAAGCCGAACACTTAATATTTCATAAATTTTAGTATAACTCCATTTCTCTTCATTTTTATTATAACTTCTAGTGTATTTTCTAAATATCAAATAAAAATTCTAAATAATATATTTAGTTGTCAGAAGGCTGATAACCAACTGAATTTTTCTCTTAAAATTTATTTTTTAAAAAAATACTCCCTTTATTTATTATTATTATTATTATTATTATTATTATTATTATTATTAATTCCTTGTTTCAATGCTATCATCCTAAGCTAGTGTTAGGACTTGTTTTTTCTCCTTTAAAATATACACGCAACAACCCATTTTTCTTTACTAATGTGTTCAGTTGACCAGTTGACTGAAACTTTGTTAATGTAAACTCACACATAAAGTAAAGGTGCATGATTCTTCCGGGGCTAGAGAGAAGCTACATGTATAGCTAGAAATACATATAATATTTTAAATCTTTTATATATTTCATGCAAAGTCCCATGAAAAATATTCATTTAATCTCTTCAATACCTGAGATTTTCTCAGACTAACATGATTGTATAGGACGACGTACTAATACTTGATTACTTTCTCAAACGAATATATATATTATATATGTGATATGAATTGGTGATTTAAACAAACTATTATCTTCAATCCTAAATATAAGGTAGAGTTAACTATTTTAAAAATATTAAGAAAGATAATTAAATTACTTTAAAATATTTATATTTTTCATTTTTTTTTCAAACTATTTTGCCTAACTTATAAATTGATATATAATTTAAGGATTCACAATATATGATATGATTAACTAATATGTTTAACTTAATTTTTTATGAAAAAAGTTAATTTTATCTTTTATTTAAGACCAATATCTATTTTACTCAAGGAATAAAAAACCGGACCGGACCGGCCGGTTGAACCGGAAAACCGGTGAACCGGCCATGTGTCCGGTCTGGTTTAGATCTAGAACCGGCATCAAAGCAAACCGGAACGAACCAGTACGAACCGGTGTGAACCGGTAATAACCGGGGTGAACCGGTGGGTTAAACGGATTGGCCGGTTATTTTGAAAAAGAAGAAGAAGAAGAAAGCGAGATGAAAATCCCTAGAGATTTGAATCAAGGAAACAAAGTCGAGACACTGTTGCCGGAGCTTTGCTCTTTGTTGTGCTCTAAATCGTCTTCATTTTTCCAGAGCTCGTCTGAATTTGTTGGAAACGCTATGCTCTTCAGTCTTTTCCACAGTAGTCGCTTAGAGATTTGCTGGTAATTTGGCATTCTGGCAAATCTAAATATAAGCAAGAAACAAAGACTAGAGGGAATGATAGTGGGAAATCTGTATTTTACACTCAAGTTGGTGTCGGTGAGAGTGATGACGGACGAAGGAGGAAGACCTGTGAATATGTGATATGATGCCGCACAACTGCACAAGTAGATCTAGGGTTTTCAACTTTTCATAAAGTGAATGTGAAAGTAGGTCTAATAGTGGGTCTGTGGGTCATTTGTTTTCCCACGCGTAAATAAAATAAATTGGGTGAAAAAACTGTATTCAAAATGCTTCAATGGGACCCACCATGTTTAATAGACTTTGAAAAGCCTCTTTTTTAAAAAATGGAAAGGAGTCAAAGGACACGTTCAGATGGGCCTTTCCTTTATTGGGTTATGTCTTTTCAATTTTTGTTCCATATATTAATATATATATATATATATTATCATTAATAAATTATAATATTTTAGTATGACCGGTTTGACTACCGGTCCGACCCCGATTGACCCATTAACCCTTAAACCTGTGCTGTGACCGGTTTATTGTCCGGTCCGGTTTTTTGTTCCTTGATTTTACTACGGTATGAAGGCAATGAATTATACGAATTATAGCTTTAAACAGGTGATCTTTGGGCCCTGTGAAATTAAAAAGCATGGTTTTTATTAACTAAAAATAGAAAAAGCCTTTCACCGGTGTAGTTTTAAAAAAAGCATTTGGTTTATAAAACCAATAGTAGAGTGACCTGAATGCCAGCTTTATTATGCACACTTTATGTACTGAGATTTTGCAGTTTACACTAAAATGGCAACTGCGTTTTCTGCATTACCAAAGTAGAAATGAAGCGAAAATGACTTGTGAGGCGACATTTGAAAATGAAAAGGCAAAAGAAAGCATTCCTGTGAAGCATTTCTTTTTTTCTTTTGTCTCCACTTTAATTTTCTCAGGCTGTCTAGTTTTAGTAGGGTGACAATATGTATTTATTTGTTTATTTATTTATTTATTAGTGTCAACCTAGGAACAAAAAGCAAAATACGTAGCTGTGAATAAAAACACATTTTTTAAAGTTAAAGGATTAGAATAGAACCTTTTTTAAACTTAAAGGACTAAAAATATACTTTTGTCAATAAAAAATTTAATAAAATATTAAATTATATATGTGTGTTTGTTTGTATGATAGAAAAATAATATATTTATATTTGTTTTTGTAAATAGAAATTTCCCTCCATTACTCTCCATTTTACCGGCTGAAAAGCATTCCTCTCCATTTTTCTCATGCCAAACAGACAGTAAAAAATCCATAGTACAAAAAACCGGACCGGTTGAATCGGGAACTGATCCCTGGTCCGGTCTGGTTTGGTTAGTAAACCGGTCAGACCGGTTGCACCGGTTGACCTGGTTTCTTTCCTTTTTTTTTTTTAAATTTTCCAAATTTTTATTTTGTGTTTTTTGAGGGCAAAATGGAAAGTTGAAGACTAAAATGAAGAGAAAAATAGATAAAGAAAGAACAAATATATAAAAATGAAGAAAATAATGAAAAAAATTATTTAAAAAGATATAATAATTATAGGAAATGAGATATCTTTGCATAAGTATAGGTATTATAACTAATACTAATAGATTTTAAACTTTTTTTTTTCTAAAAATCTTTATTTTTATCTATAGAAGTTTAAAAATATATTAATATATATTATCACTAATAAATTATAATATTTTAATATGACCAGTTATGACCGGTTCAACTACCGGTTAGACCCCGGTTGACCCATTAACCCTTGAACCTGTGCTATGACCGGTTCATTGCCCGGTCCGGTTTTTCGTTCCTTGAAAAAATCATAGGACTTGTATAGTTTGCTCGAGTTAAATTTGGGGAAATGGAAGGATTTAGTTTACTTTTACTTTAAAAAATATTTAACCTAGTTGCAATCACATACTTTAAGGGTGTGGTTGGTTTGAGGGAAGGAAGGGGTGAGAGGGAATGGGAGGATGGGTAAATTACCATTTTGGGTTGAAAGAATTTAAATTTTGAGCGGGAATCCAAAATTTAAAAAGAATGAGAAAGTAAATTTTAAGCGAGAACTCAAAATTTAAAAAAATGAGGGTAAATTTTGGGTTTGTGGTATGAGGGAATTGGAGGTTAAGGGAGAGAGTGAGAAATTTTTATGACTTGGATTTAAAAAAATTGGAGAAGTGGGGTTGAAAGTTTTTTGATTAATTTTTATTACCTTTTATTTTGCATATTATATTTATTAAAATTTACTACCCCACTTCCCCTATGCCAAACAGACCCTAAGGCTCCTACTATATTAATTTCCAAAGTAATTAATAAATCCATGTTTACTTTATCAAAACAAATCTATATTTAAAAAAGTAAATATTCTAAAATGAAATTATATAATATTCACATTAGATAGATACTCTTCAAATATATCTATTTTTTAAATATCCAAGTAAATCTATTTTTTAAAGTAACTATTCAAAACTGAAATATTTAACCTTGTTACAATACTCTTCTTTTTCAAAGTCATTCAATATTCACTTTTTCTTTTTCTGATGTTTCCACATTTTTCATTTGGATGCTTCATATATAAGTTTTAACATCATTAATCCCTGTATAACAATTTTAATGTAAAAAAATATCGAAAGTCTTTTTTAGGCAATTTACAGTGTCAGTGTTGGATTAAGGAGCCCCAAACTGCGAAAATGGCTTCGGTCCTTTTCTCAAAAAGAAAAGGACGCTCCTTTTCTTTCTGTGAGCCGTCAGATTGAGATCACAATGGTTCAGATTTCATATATTTTTATAATAATATTTTTAATACACTAATATAATAATAATATTTTTTTAATATATTAAATCTCAACCGTTGAGATCTCAATCTGATGGCTCACAGAAAGAAAATGAGCGTCCTTTTCTTTCTGAGAAAATGACCGAAGCCGGGCCCCAAAACTGCATTTTCTACTTTTGACAATATTAAATATGGCGTGTTGAAAGTTGTGGCAACACATCAAAGTCAGAAAAGTAAATGTTGACTGGGTCTAGATCACAGTTAGAGCCAGAAAAACGGGTCGAGCCCGTCAAGCTGATCCTTTTAGGCCTTTAATTTATAAAGGTCAGGTTTAAGATTTTTTGCTCAAAACTAAAAAGGATAGTAAAAATTGTTCAAATAGCTTTGACCTTGTAGTGCTGGCCCTGACCCTTATACTCACGGGCCGACCATAAAAAAATGACTGTTTTTTTTTTCGGCTTCTATCCTTTTCTTCCAAGAAAAAGATGGTCATTTTCTTGATCTGGACCATTGGATTAATCCAATGGTTGTGATCTTAATCCCGACCTTTATTTATCCAAGTTAATCTATTTTTTAAAGTAACTATTCAAAATTAAAATATTTAACCTTGTTACAATACTCTTCTTTTTCAAAGTCGTTCAATATTCACCTTTTCTTTTTCTGATGTTTCTACTTTTTTCATTTGGATGCTTCATATATAAGTTTTAACATCATTAATCCCTGTCTAACAGTTTTAATGTAAAAAAAATATCGAAAGTCTTTTTTAGGCAATTTACAGTGTCAGTGTTGGATTAAGGAGCCCCATACTGCGAAAATGGCTTCGGTCCTTTTCTTAGAAAGCAAAGGACGCTCCTTTTCTTTCTGTGATCTGTCGGATTGAGATCACAATGGTCTAGATTTAATATATTTTTATAATAATATTTTTAATACACTAATATAATAATAATATTTTTATAATATATTAAATCTCAACCGTTGAGATGTCAATCTGATGGCTCACAGAAAGAAAATGAGCGTCCTTTTCTTTCTGAGAAAATGACCGAAGCCGGGCCCCAAAACTGCATGTTTTACTTTTGACAATATTAAATATGGCGTGTTGAAAGTTGTGGCCACACATCAAAGTCAGAAAAGTAAATGTTGACTGGGTCTAGATGACAGTTAGAGCCAGAAAAACGGGTCGAGCCCGTCAAGCTGATCCTTTTAGGCATTTAATTTATAAAGGTAAGGTTTAAGATTTTTTGCTCAAAACTAAAAAGGATAGTAAAAATTGTTCAAATAGCTTTGACCTTGTAGTGCTAGCCCTGACCCTTATACCCACGGGTCGGCTATAAAAAAGTGACTATTTTTTTTTGTTTCGACTTCTATCCTTTGCTCCCAAGAAAAAGATGGTCCTTTTCTTGATCTGGACCATTGGATTAATCCAACGGTTGGGATCTTAATACCGACCTTTATTTATCCAAATTAATCTATTTTTAAAGTAACTATTCAAAACTGAAATATTTAACCTTGTTACAATACTCTTCTTTTTCAACGTCGTTCAATATTCACCTTTTCTTTTTCTAATGTTTCTACGTTTTTCATTTGGATGCTTCATATATAAGTTTGAACATCATTAATCTCTGTCTAACAGTTTTAATGTAAAAGAAGTATCAAAAGTTTTTTTAGGCAATTTACAGTGTCAGTGTTGGATTACGGAGCCCCAAACTGCGAAAATGGCTTCGGTCCTTTTCTCAAAAAGAAAAGGACGCTCCTTTTCTTTTTGTGAGCCGTTGGATTGAGATCACAATGGTCCAGATTTAATATATTTTTATAATAATATTTTTAATATACTAATATAATAATAATATTTTTATAACATATTAAATCCGAACCGTTGAGATCTCAATCTGATGACTCAGAAAGAAAAGGAGGGTCCTTTTCTTTCTGAGAAAATGGGTGAAGCGAGGCCCCCAAACTGCATGTTCTACTTCTGGCAATATTAAATATGGCGTGTTGAAAGTTGTGGCAACACGTCAAAGTCAAAAAAGTAAATGTTGACTAGGTCTAGATGATAGTTAGAGCCAGAAAATAGGGTCCAGCCCGTCAAGCTGATCCTTTTAGGCCTTTAATTTATAAAGGTTGGGTTTAAGATTTTTTGCTCAAAATTAAAAAGGATAGTAAAAATTGTTCAAATAGCTTTGACCTTGTAGTGCTGGCCCTGACCCTTATACTCACGGGCCAACCATAAAAAAATGACTGTTTTTTTTTGTTTCGGCTTCTATCCTTTTCTCCCAAGAAAAAGATGGTCATTTTCTTGATCTGGACCGTTGGATTAAGATCCCAACAATCCAGATTTATTATATTATAAAAATATTATCATATAATAATATTTTATAATATATTAAATAATAATATTTTTTATAACATATTAAATCTGGACAGTTGGGATATTAATCCAACGGTCCATATCAAGAAAAATACATCCTTTTCTTGGGAGAAAAGGATGGAAGCTAGTTTCGTTTTTTTAGCAGGGTCTAAAAGGATCGGTCCTTTTAGGCCTTGACCTATAAAAGACCAACCCTGTAAGGCCAAGGAATCCTTTTTATTAATCCGACAGCTCATAGAAAGAAAAGGAACAATACTCTTCTTTTTCAACATCGTTCAATATTCACCTTTTCTTTTTCTGATGTTTCTACGTTTTTCATTTGGATGCTTCATATATAAGTTTTAACATCTTAATTCCTGTTTAACTGTTTTAATGTAAAAAAAATATCTAAAGTCTTTTTTAGGCAATTTACAGTGTCAGTGTTGGATTAAGGAGCCCCAAACTACAGAAATGGCTTCAATCCTTTTCTCAAAAAGAAAAGGACGTTCCTTTTTTTTTTATGAGCTGTCGAATTGAGATCACAATGGTTCAGATTTAATATATTTTTATAATAATATTTTTAATATACTAATATAATAATAATATTTTTATAACATATTAAATCCGAACCGTTGAGATCTCAATCTGATGACTCACAAAAAGAAAAGGAGGGTCCTTTTCTTTCTGAGAAAATGGGCGAAGCCGGGCCCCCAAACTGCATGTTCTACTTCTGGCAATATTAAATATGGCGTGTTGAAAGTTGTGGCAACACTTCAAAGTCAGAAAGTAAATGTTGACTGGGTCTAGATGATAGTTAGAGTAAGAAAAACGAGTCGAACCCGTCAAACCGATCCTTTTAGGCCTTTAAGTTATAAAGGTCGGGTTTAAGATTTTTGTCTTAAAACTAAAAAAGATAATAAAAATTGTTGAAATAGCTTTGACCTTGTAGGGTTGACCCTGACCCTCATGCTCACAGGTCTGCCCTAAAAAAATGACTATTGTTTTTTGGATTCGGCTTCTATCCTTCTCTCCCAAGAAAAAGATGGTCCTTTTCTTGATCTGGACCATTGGATTAAGATAATAATATTTTTATAATATATTAACTCTGAACTGTTGGGATCTTATGCCAACAGTCCAGATCAAGAAAAAGACATCCTTTTCTTGGGAGAAAAGGATGGAAGCTAGTTTCGTTTTTTTTAGTCGGGTCTAAAAGGATCAGTCCTTTTAGGCCTTGACCCATAAAAGACCAGCCCTATAAGGCCGAGTAGTCCTTTTTTACCAACTCTAATTATAGCCTGGGTTTCCTGATTTTTTATTCTTTTTCTTTTATGTTGTTTTTCTTTTCCTTTCCAGCATATAAAAAATAAATGAATGTTGACTGGGTCTAACCGACATTGGGGGACTATTTTTTTTCCTTTTCTGTTGTTTTTCTTTTCCTTTCTAGCTTATCAGGAAAAAAGAAAGGAAAATGTTGACTGCTTTTATAATTTGACATATTGTATATTATATTGGGAAATTTTAATTATATACCGTTAAAATATCAAAATTTAAATTTATGCCTACACTTTTATCAAATTCTTAATTAGATGGAGAAACCTAATTTAAAATTTTGAATGTGTGTCTATCTATCTGTCTACATATGCGTGGGACTGCCTTCATTTCATGTCAAATACTTTGTACTGTTCATACTATAAGTCATATCTAATTACTTTGAATTGTTTGAAAATGAATTTTTTCTCAATTTTTTTCATATTTTTTTGCCATTAATTTTGTTCATATTTAAAAATATAAAGAAACATTACATTAGACCAACATGCAAATAGATCAATCAGCTAGGTCGTTTCAGTCTAACTAGTGGTTTTGAGTTTGAATCGTGAGTATGTAACTATAATAATTATTCTGAGGTATCGAGGTCGGGCGGTTGCTATTAGCACCAAATATAGGTGGATAAATCTATAAAAAAGAAATATTACATTAAATTAGGCTTCAATTATTTTCCCAATAAATTGTGATAAAGGTAATAATTAAAAGATGTTCATTAATGACTCACCAAATAATTTATATTATGAATGATTTTTTTAAGAAATCTGTATTTCAGATTTGAGGGAGTAGTGGTTAAACAATAATTATCTAAAACCCTTTTTAAGCAATTTACATACAACGTTGACTGTTCTCTTGAGATGCATTAAGTTTACTGTATTTTATGCTTAAGTTTCTTTAAACAGAGTGCAAGTGATGAGTGAAAGGGAGAGAGATCGAAGCCGCGAGAGAATGAATTCATCTCCAAGAGTAGAGATCTTGGAGCGGAATACGAAGAAAATTCGTGATGATGATGTAGAATTCACAAATAAACAATCTTTAGCCCCACGAGTAGAGGATTGGATGAGTGATGATATTATTGGAGAGGACACCAATACACCAGAGATGCCTAAAAGGTCATACAAGGATGCATGCACTGAGGATCAGACATTAGAGGATGCTTCAGATGAGGAAGATGATTGGTGGAAAGGGGATGGTTGGAAGTCAAGAATTGAGGTAGAAATGACACAAAAGGGACCAAATATTATTGTGTCTTCATAATTTAAGAAGAAGCTAGTGCGGAAATAGTCGACATCATTGATCGTTAGACTTCTTGGAAGGATGGTGCGGGAGGATCAACTGGGTCGCAAGCTACAACAACTATGGGGACGTAGAGGGGAAGTCGAAACTATTGAGATCAGTTCCGGGTATTTTCTGGTACGTATGAGTAATAAGGAGGATTATGATTTTACGTTGACAGGTGGCCCTTGGTTATACATGGATCATTATCTGGCTGTACAACCATGGAAATCAGAGTTCGATCCTGATGCTGGCGAGGTCGCTAAGATTGCAGCATGGGTAAGAATTCCTAAGTTTCCTATTGATTTTTATGACAAAGGTATTTTATATGTGGTGGGTAACCAAATTGGACGGGTTTTGAAAGTGGATACAAATACTCTTCAGCAAACCAAAGGGCGTTTTGCTCGTATATGTGTTGAGATCGATTTAAATGCGCCTCTACTCCCGTCTTTGTTAATAAATGGGAAAGAAAAGAAGATTGTTTGTGAGGGTTTGCATTTGATTTGCTTCTCATGTGGGCGATATGGTCATGATACTGAACATTGCCCTAATAATCAAACGAAAAGCACGTCAAAGTCATCATGTATGGTGAACCCGTCGGTTTCTATAGATACAACACCGGAGCATATCGATGGAATGTATGGTGAGTGGATGGTGGTGCTGCATAGGAGAAGGGGGCAATGGATCTCGAATGCAGGGAACAACAATAACGGGCGTGAGACTAGGCGTGATTTACGTTCTCGAAATATGGGAGGAGGATCACGTTTTGAGGCTCTTACTACTGAAGATATGGGAACTAATGATGGAGGTCATAGTGACAGCATAAATCAAGAAAAGATTCATGCTAATTCGAAGATAGGAGAGAGATCGCGTGAATCAAAGGTTAAATCTGGTCAATTATCTGAATCAAATATAGGGAGTAAAGGGAATAATGGATCGGATATTTTAAATGTAGGGAGAAATGATAGAATTTCTTATGCTGTGAATAATGTTGGCCTCTTAAAAAAGTTGAATAAACTACGTGTGATCCAGGCAGATAAGAAGAAGGGGCTTCCCAAAGATCTTATTTGTTGAATTCTCATCTGTCAACTCAAGAATCTGGACCGTCGAGTATTTCGAGTGGGGAGGTGGGGTCAAAAATAAAAAAGAATGCTATAAAAATGAATTCCTTTACCCCCACTATTCGTATACAAGCATCCAATCCTCTTGACCCAGGAGCAGGAGGAGGAGAATCCATTGAAACTCGAATTAATCTACTTGGAGGCATTGATGACGTGATGATGCATGGTGTTGATTCTGTGCAGGAGGCTCATATGCCTCAATAATGCCTGGTTTGGTTGTGTTCTTATTCTTTTGTATTAAGTTTTTAATGATTATTATGACTTGGAATACCCGGGGTGCCGGTGGTACCTCTTTTTGCAGGTTAATTAGCGATGTTGTGGCTAGGCATAGTGTTAATTTTTTTGCTTTACTAGAACCTAGACAGGTTGGGATGAAAGCGAAGCTCATTGCTCGGAAGCTGGGTTGGACGAATATGCACGTTGTTGAAGCTCGAGGATTTAGTGGAGGTATATGGCTGTTCTGGGACTCTACTTTATCTTTCTCTGTGACGTCGTCAGGGAATCAATTTATTCATGGAATGGTAAATAAAGGCTCAACCGATGAGTGGTCGCTTACTGTGGTTTATGGGCATCCAAATATGGTTATTAGAAGCTTTGGCAATCTCTTGAGGATATTCAATAGTTGGTTGTTGGAGGATAGGTAGTAATTGGAGACTTTAATGCTGTTTCCTGTCCTGAAGAACGCTGGAATAAAAATCATAGGGTCAATACTGGTATTGATAGGTCATACCGAAATTGGCTTTTGGGTAGTAATTTAATTGATATTGGTTTTACTAGTCCTCAGTTTACTTGGGGCAATTTGACTAGCCACAGCAGAATAGATAGAGCATGGGTGAATAACAGCTGGTTTATAAATAACCCTAATGCCGTAGTTACACATCTGCCAAAATATAAATCCGATCATTGTCCGATGTTGATTGATACTGAATCCCATGTTCTTACAGCTAAGAATCGGAGGCCTTTTAGATTTTTTGCCCCTTGGGTTATGCATGATGAATTCAAGAAATTTGTAGAATCTCATTGGGGGGTGGAAGATGATTGGTGCGGATCTGTTAAACAGTGTACTGAGGATTTGAGGTTATGGAACAAGGAGGTCTTCGGTAACATCTCTTATATGAAAGACAGATTATATAAAAGATTAGATGGGATTAATGCCAAGACGGCTTTAGGAGGTATCTCGCAGCATCTTGAGAAGTTACGAGGGGAGCTATGGGGCGATCTTGAGAAGCTCTTGGCAAAGGAAGAAGTCATGTGGATTCAATACTCTCGGGCTAACTGGTATGTGGATGGGGATAGAAATACTAGATATTTCCATTCTGTGGCTAATGGGAGACGGATAAGGAATAAAATAGAGGCCTTGAGACTTGACTCTGGGGAGTGGACATATGATGCAACGGAAATTATGAGAATGGGAAACCAGTTTCATGAAAATTTGTATAAAGAGACCTACATATATAATGGATCATTGGTATTCAGATGCACTTATCCTGATATTGACGATGTGAATTTGTGTAGCCTGGGGAGATCGGTTGCAGATCACGAGATTAAACGAGCTTTGTTTGATATGGGACCTTTTAAGCTCCAGGACTTGACAGTTTCAATCCGTTATTTTACCAGAGCCAATGGGAAACCGTGGGAACATCTATTATTAGCTTAGTTAAAAGAGTTTTTGATGATCCTATGTGGATTCGGCATATCAATGGTACTCAAATAGTACTCATACCTAAAGTGGACCATCCAGAGACAATTCGTGATTTTCGCCCCATAAGTCTTTGCAATGTTGTGTACAAGATAATTACGAAAATTATATCAAATAGACTAAAGGCTGTCATGCCTTTAGTAATAGCCCCGAACCAGTGCAGTTTTGCTAAAGGGCGTCAGAGCTCGGACAATATTATCCTAGCTCAGGAGATCATTCACTCTATGAAGTCTTTAAAAAGGAAGAAGGGCTTCATGGCCATTAAAATTGATCTGGAGAAGGCTTATGACCGTGTTAGATGGGGTTTTATAACCGACTGTTTAAGGGAACTCAAGATTCCTGAATATCTTCTTAAAGTTATCCATGCTTTTATGTCGACATCTAAAATGCAACTGCTTTGGAATGGAGAGGCTACTAATATGTTTTATCCTTCTTGTGGTGTTCAACAGGGTGATCCAATACCATCGTACCTTTTTGTTATTATGATGGAAAGGTTGGGGCATCTTATCCAAACGGCAGTGGAAGAGGGTGACTGGCAGCCGTTTAGGCTATCCAAACGAGGTACTCCTATCTCTCATCTCTTTTTTGCTGATGATCTATTTTTGTTTGCAGAAGCAGATCTAGATCACGCAGGGATTGTGAAGGCCATTCTGGATGATTTTTGCGACATTTCAGGACAAAAAGTGAATGCTGGAAAGTCAAGAATATACTTCTCAAGGAATGTTAACCACATCAGGTGCAAAGAAATCAGTGATTTCTTGAATTTTACTCCAACGTCGGATCTAGGGAAATATTTGGGAATGCCTTATTACATAAAAGGAGCTCAAAGGCAATGTATAATTTTCTCCTAAATAAAATGGATGCTCGTCTGGCTAATTGGAAATCCAACATGTTATCGATGGCAGCCAGACATACCCTAGTATCTTCTGTAATGTCGGCTATGCCATCTTATGCTATGCAGACAGTGCCTCTTCCTTTGGGGACTTGTGATGAAATTGATAAACGATGTCGTAACTTTCTCTGGGGGAGTAGCTCGGCCAACAGAAAGCCTCATCTAGTTTCCTGGGATTTGGTGTATGCTCGAAAAGAGGATAGAGGCTTGGGTCTTAAGAAGGCTCGTTACCAAAACCAGGAATTCATGATGAAGCTTGGATGGAGTATGATTAATAAACGTGACTCGTTATGGGTCAGGTTTTTGCAAGAAAAGTATAAAGCTGGAGATGATATTATTCCCAAAGTTGAGAAGCGTCGGTCGGAGTCTAGTACGTGGAAGGGTATCTGTAAGAGTTGGGAGAAGATTACAGATAGCATAGCATGGAGAGTCACCAATGGCAGGAACATTTCTTTCTGGAAGGATGTTTGGGTGCCACATTTGGATAAGCTTAACAGTTTAGCAACCCGAGCATTACCACGAGATGTTTCTGAGTGGAGAGTAGCTGATTGTATCACTCCCTCCGGACAATGGGATATGAGCAAGTTTGATTATCTACTTCCAGGATATGTATGTACAGCTATCAGACGTGTCAATATCTGTCAGTTAAATGGGCAAGATTTCCCAGTATGGAAATGGTCTTCTGATGGAATATTTTCCATAAGCTCTACTTATAAATATCTAATGGGTACACCGTGGCCTCACGCTAAATACCGGTGGAGATGTCTTTGGAAAATGAAGGTCCCTCAAAGGTATCGTACTTTTTTGTGGCTGTGTCTTCAAGGGCGTTTAATGACAAACATGGTACGGTTCCAGCGTGGTTGTCATCCCACGGGTAATTGTGAAATTTGCCATGTCTCTTCTGAGTTCTGGTATGGTTTTTTTACCGCTGACTTGGCATAAGCTGTTTTTTGGCATGTTGGATACGAATGATTGGCTTGCATCATGTATAGGGAGAAAGGACATATTTCAGGGATTTGAGTTTCGTCTTTGGTTTACGGTTCTATGCCGATATATCTGGTTGGCTCGTAATGAACGTTGTTTTAACAACATATCTTGGAGTAGTATGGCCATTTTAGCCCATGCTCGTGCCTGTTTAGCATAGGGAAATATAAGCCTGCTTCGAAATTATAATGAGGAAGGAGGTCGCCTATATTGGAAGCCACCACCTATTGGATGGGTGAAGATTAATACTGATGGATTCAGGAGTGAAAACTTAAGGAAGTGTACTTGTGGAGGTGTGTTGCGGGATCACAATGGTGATTTTTTGCTAGGATTTATGTATCGGATTGGCCATGGGACGGTGGTCTCCGATGAAGCTTGGGGTGTATTATGGGGACTCAAGCTTGCATAGGATAGAGGATACAGAAAAATTCTTATTGAGTGTGATTGTAGTGAAATCATGGAACTTATTCAAGCCACGGTGTCTCAGGAACATCCAGATTTTCACCTTATCATGGAAGTTCGCACGTTGATGGACAGAGATTGGGAAGTGGAGATGCTTCATTGTAATCGAGATGTTAACACAGTTGCTGATGCTATGGCAAAGGAAGCTTGGAATATGGCGATGGATCTCCATATCACCGATTCGCCCCCTACAACTATTATGAACTTGTTATTTACTGATAATAATAGTTTTAGACTATTTGTTGACTCAGGAGGATAATTCCTGAGGTTATTGTAGTTTTTCATGTACTATCAAAAAAAAAAAAGCTCATTGACCGACTTGGGAAGTTATTCTCTAAGTCATGCATGTAATGTAATAATATTATGCCCCACAATATTAAATATAGCGAGTTGAAAGTATTGGCAATGCACCAAAGACAAAGAAATGTAAATGTTGATTGGGTCTAACTGACTCTTTTTTGTCATTTTTTCTTTTCCTTTCCAGCTTATCACATAAAAAAAGAAGTAAATGTTGATTGCCTTTAAAAATTGACATATTGAATATTATACAGAAAATTTTAAGTTTATCCAACTAAAATATTAAAACTTAAATTCAAGCCTATAATTTTATTAATTTTTTAATTAGATCAAGAGGCCTAATTTAGAATTTTAAATGTCGTTGAAAAAACCATAATGCCAACTTATAGTTAAAAAGAAAAGGGAAAATCACTCATAGGCCTCAAGGAACAAACATAATTATAGTAAAGTCCCAAAAAACGGAGATAACAACTCGTTAAGCATGTTTTCACAACATGTTGAGTTATTTTTTTTCACTTTGGGACCTGGAAGTGATTTTCCCAAAAGCAAAACTGAAGGTGAATCAATTTCATAGCACAAAAAATTGATTAATTTACCAAAGATTTGTAAATCTAGAATAGAGTTTTTTAAGCTATAGTTGCTATTGCCATCAAGGTTATTAAACTCGGACCGATCACTGAACAGGCTAGGGTACTGGGTCAAGGGTTAGTGGGTTAGATCGGAGTCAAACCGAAGCTAACTTGGGACTAAACCCGTGAGAAAGTGAAGATTTCAGGTTTATTAATATGAAATTATGAAGAAATTTTTAAAAAAAATTGATTTTTTTTAAAAAGGTGAACCGGTTTGGTTCATGAACCAGACCAGTTCCATGCCTGATTCACCGGTTCTTGGGCTAAATCGGACCGGCTGGTCTATTGTGGATTTAAAAACAATGATTATCATCCTTTTCTGCTTTCTTAGAAACGTGAAGAATTTTGGATGTGAACCAGTTGTCATGGCAGCGATCATTCCATTTTTTGGCGCATAAACACACTAATTCACTATAAAAAAACTGACATTTCGTAGCGATACTTTTGTAGCGGTTAATATTAATGCTACAAATATCATTATTTATAGCGGTTTTAGCTTAAACAACTACACATTTGTAGCACGAGTTACACGCTAAGTGGCGCGCTAATAAGGCAACATTATTTGTAGCATTTAAATAAACAAATCGCTACAAATTTGGCGCCACTTTCCGACCATAAGTTGTAGCAGATAATTTGTAGTGGTTATATCATGGCAACCGCTACAAATATGGTGTCGGCAAGAGCAATAATTATTGCAGTGATTTTGTAACAGTTACGTGGACATCAACCACTACAGAATTCAAAGAGTCGCCTACTTGTAGCGGTTTGATAGAACCGCTACAAATGTGTAATGACATTTGTAGCTGTTTTTTTAAACGGCTATAGAACTTCAACGGTCTTGATGTTTTGTAGCCATTAGTGATAACCGCTACAAATTGTTGCGTTGCCCAAGGCCATTTTGTAGCGGTTTTGTAAATAACCGCTACAAAGTTAGCGCTATATGTACCCAATGACCCCTTCATTTGTCTCATTTGGCTATTTTTGTTTCTGACTGTTCTCTGAGAGTTTTCCTTTAGATCTACTTTCTGGCATCTCTCTGAGAGTTTTGCTGCAGCATTTGACATTTTTCACACTTGAGGTGTGAAAGATACTTATTTTCTTTCCATTTTTTATTATTATTATATTTTATATATAAATGTGACTATTTTTTTTTTATTTTGCAGTTGATATGGCTTCAAGGAGGTACAAGGGGAAGGGGAAGGAGGCTGAACTTTCCCCTAGACCGCTTCTATAGGGTGGTAACAATAGAGGAGGGGGTAGCGCGGAGGGAGGGCGACCGTGCCACAGCAGATTACCCTACAGCAACCACAGTAGACGGCCCCACAGGAGGCGACCGCACCATAGGTGCCTAAGGCTGTTCTGGGAGAGGGAAGGGACCTGAGTCTCAGCAACTTTGATGAGAATGAGGAGTTTGAGATCCCGATTCCGTTGAGTGACATGGAGCGCTTTCTGGATGAGGAGGAGGCGCGGGACCAGAACAACCCACGATGATCATCTTCCCGATCGACTAGGTTTGAGGTGCAAGTCCAAGGTAAATATAGTTTTTATTAAATAAATTAAATATTTAAATTCAACATGTTAAATGTGAATTTATATCTAAAGTATGTGGTAAATTGCGCAGATGAGCAGGGGAACATTTCTATGAGGAAGCTTGACATGGCCGGTCTAAAGAACTTGGACCGGACACTACGAGTTGCAATTCGGTGGAATGAGGCCACGGACCAGCACATTGACAATGGGGGTCACCTATTCAACTGCTTCCTGAACGAGTTGGGCTTAAATTGGATGCGGTTTCTCCTTCACTTCAGGACGCGGAAGAAGGTTCCGAAGGGACTGAAGAATCTGGCATGGGATGAGGCGGTGAAGATAATTAATAGTATTTAATTATATTATATATTTTGTAATTAATTGTATTTAATTAATATTTATTAATTTTATCATATGTATTTAGTTGTTAATTATTTTGTATTCAATTAAGTTACAACTTAGGTTTGCCGTTCGGGACAACCGGAAGAGGTACACGCTGATGAAGATGGGCAACGGCTGGAGAAATAGTAGGAATTGTCTCTTCCATATTATGAATAAGGATGTGATGATTCCTTTACAACAACTGATCTAGAACATCCTGGACGGCGTCCTACTGAATAACTTGGTGAGTTTTGTCCAGTTCAAGAGGAGTGCAGAGGGGTAGGTAATTTATTTATAATTTTAATTTTAATATAAATTTCATATATTTTATTTTTTAATAATTATAATTTTTTTAATACTTTTAATATTTTCTTTTTACAAGCGCTTTCTCAGAATAATACGAGGTGCCGAGAGCAACAGAGGATCTACCACACGGTAGGATCGAAGACCTTTACTGCCATTTACAGTGAGTTGTAATTTTTTACAATGTCAATTACTTTTAGCTGGTTATTTCATATTATAAATTTAGTGTTTTATTGTTCATAATACTAATTTAATTTTTTAATTGTTTTAGAAGAGGAAGGCACAGTAGGAGAATCGGCAAACAGACTACGGTGAGTTATTCACTATCATCCATAGACATAAAGACACTAATTGGAGAACTATGTCTAGAAACAATTATAAAAGGTAGATACAGTTATATAGGTAGATATTGCATCTTTATAAATCATTTGAATCCTCTTATCATATGAAATGAAATATAAGAGAGGTAAGATTGGAATACATAGGGGCATTTTAGTCTTTTAACAACATTAAGAAATCCCTAATTAGGCCTCTTAGCTTGATTAGTAATTTGCTTAAAGTGTATGCCTGAATTTGAATTTTGGTATTTTAGCTTGATTTAATTGGAGTTTTCCTTTATATGTATATTTTTTGTATATAAACTTATGTGAAATTATTATTTTTGCAGAAAAATATAAATTTTTCTGTTTCTAAGACTACTAGAGAAATTATAATTTACTAGGAAAAGGTTGTTGCACAAGTCTAATTATATCTACACTATTGCAAAAACCAATGTAAAAAGTTTATATATATATATAAGCATAGGTGTCCTTCTATTAGAAGCAATTTTATTCGATGCATTGTTGGATATTAAAGGTTGGCAGTTCTCTTAATGGGGATTCGAACCACGCTGTGAGGGACTATTCAGTTCCATTGCATTAGATCAATTCCCGTTCGTGTTAAAAGGTGATTTTATGTGGTGTAAAAAGTCATTTATGCAATATTATGAAAATAGAGTTTGATTAGAAAAATCAAAACAAGAAAGATTGGAATATCTTCGTATGGACAAAATTCTAGAGTTGTGAAATTTTTCATTGAATAGCAATGTATATATACTTCTATTTTAATTTAATTTCTTTTTTAAAATATGCCAATATTTTTTTATCATCTATAGCAGCACAAAACATTTTTAATTTGAACATATTGTTTTCTTTCATGAGCAGAATGGGGGACTAGTATTCTAAATTATCTAATGAAATCAAAGCAAACATTCTACAATGAAAGTAGAAAATACTTTATTTCTCTATATGTAGTTACTCAATTTCCTTATTTATAATTTTAAGGCTTAATTATATAAAACCTCTCAAAATTTTAGGTTAGCTGCAGTTAACCCCCAACATTTCACAAAGTTTAAATTAGGGGTGTTCAAAGTGTCCCGGTCCCGATCCCGACATTTTGATCCCGGGAATTTCCCGTCCTGGCTGGGACCGGATCTATGGGACCTGGGACTGGGACTGGGACCAGTCACACACCTTGTGATCCCGGTCCCGGTTTTTTTTTTTTTTTAAATTTTTTTCTTAAAAACTAAGTTATTATTTTATTTTTGTATTTTTTATCCCATAATTTAAGTTATCATTTGATAAAATGTGTATCACATATTTAGTTGGAGTTAAACTGTATATATCATGATACTAATCATACTATATAATGTATAAAAATAATAACAAAAATGATGAAGGTGATCATAATAATAATAATAAAATGTTATTCTTCAATTTTAGATCAATTTGTGTGATTATTATGGCCTTATTAGGTGTTAAATAATACTTTAAACTCTAGATTATAGAAAATTTAACTAGTATAATAATATTTTTTAAATTTATTTTTTTAAAAAAAAACCGGGATTTCCCGGTTTGATCTCGGTCCCGCCCGGGATTACCGGGACTAGGACTGGGACTGGGATGCAATTTGCATCCCGGCCAAAAATTGGGACCGGTACCGGGAGTGGTGGATCCCGTTCCCGGTCCCGGATTTGAACACCCCTAGTTTAAATTTAACCTCTATAACCTTTTATATATTTTTTATTATAAACCTCTTGCCGTTAACTTACTGTTATCTTGTTAATAAAAATTATCATGTGAGATTAATAAAAGACATGTGGTATCCTACACATCTTACGCAAGTTACTAATTTTATAAAGCCCCTTGAACTTTGACCAATTGCAAATAACATCTTTAACAAATCAAAATTTAAGATGATAAAAAGAATGACATGGGGTTTAATAAAAAAAATAAAAATTTATGGGGGTTAAATTTAAATTTTAATATGTCAAGGAGATTACTTGCAATGGGATCAAAGTTTAGAAGTTTTATAAAAATTAGTAACTTACGTAGGATGATATGCATGTAGGATACCATATGTTTTTTTATTAATCTGGAGTATTAATTTTCATTAAAAAGATAACGTTAAGTTAATAGCATGAGGTCTATGATAAAAAAAAATAAAAGGTTAATGAGGTTAAATTTAAAATTTTCAAATGTTCGGGATTATCTACAACTGACCAAGTTTCGGTGGTTTTTATTAGGGTTGATCAAGGACCAGACCAGACCGGGTTTGGCCTCAACCCGAGGTCTGGTCTGGAAAACACCTCGGGCTGAACAATTCAGCCCGAGGTCTGGTCTGGTCCAGCACCAGCCCGAGCTCGGGCCGGACCGGACCAGGTCCACCGGACTGCTGAACCAGTCCAGGCAGTCCAGGACCTATTTGGTTAATTTTTTTTTTTTTTTTTTGCAGATTCCTAATAGCCCATAACAACGTTTTTTTTTTTCTGTTTTCAATGGGGGCAAGTGGGCAACAATTACATTTAGGGCTTTAGGCAATAAGATACCATTCAAAATAAATAAAAAGTAACAACATTACAATCCATGATTAAACCAGCAGCAGCAGCCAAGAGCCAACCAGTGCAATCATAATTCATCATAATACAAAATCTGATATGTAGTATATTTTTTAGTTCATAATTCATAGTTCATACAATCATTAAACCAGCAGCAGCCAAGTGCCAACCAGTGCAAAAAATAAGATGCAAAGTAACGTCAATTTCTTACCTTCAAGGCGCCAAAGAGGATGCTCAGATGCTGAATACCCGAGACGAACGGAAGACCAGAGATGGGGGAGGTGAGAGGGACACGGAGACAGGGCACGCCGATCTGCAATGGGAGTAAGCTGAGACCTAGATAGCTTCTGTTTAACAGAGGCTCGCTTGAATAATGTACCAAGCAAGATGCAATACCAATCGGAGCGAGGACGAGCGAGGACGAGGGCTTGGGAACTAGATCGGAGCGAGGATGCTGAATCGCCGAGACTCGAGGGAGACCAGAACCAGATCTGAGAGGGAGACCGGAATCGTCGAGACTCGAGGGAGACTGGAGCCGAGGGAGACGAACGGAACCGGAGCCGACGGTGGACACGGAGATCAGAGATGATGAAATCGAACTTCTTGGCCAAATCCGAAAGTGAGATGGGGATTAGATTATTGACTGAACTCTGCTCTGAACAAGAACCAGATCTGAATCGCGTGGAGTGGAGTGTGTGCGGCGTGCCTGCGTGAGTGCGTGGTGCT
Organism: Inga oerstediana; assembly: GCA_963210345.1. Lineage (NCBI taxonomy): Eukaryota > Viridiplantae > Streptophyta > Magnoliopsida > Fabales > Fabaceae > Inga > Inga oerstediana. The sequence continues at coordinate 65,450,286 of OY723401.1, forward strand.
TTGCGTACTGCGTGAGTGCGTTCCTGCGTGTGCGTGGTGCGTGGTGCGAAAAGGGAGTTTAAAAAAATATATATGTGTACAGTGTACACCTCGGGTCAGACCGGACCAGTCTATGGGGTTGGACAACTTGGACCGAAGTCCAGTCCAACCCGAGATGACCAGTCCGGTCTGGTCTGTGAGAAGCTGCCTGGGACCAAAATTTTTTGATCGGACCGGGTCGGGTCAGACCGGGTCGGTCAGACTACCTGGACTCCCGGGTTTTTTGATCATCCCTAGTTTTTATATAATTTAGCCTAATTTTAATATGACGGAGATGTGTTATAATTGATTGTGCGGATGCTATCATTATATGTGAAGTTTCAATTATATGTCTGTCTAACCCAAAATCATGCGTGCCCCACTTTTCACAATTTTACATATAACGAGTGAAATATGATGAAATATGTTTATATAAGTCAATTAAATCCATGAATTATGTATATAAGTTATTTTTTTGGAAGAAATATGTTTATGTTTATATAAATATTTTAAAAATTTTATTTTTTTCCCAGACTCTTAACAATTTTATGACACTAGTATTTCAAACAAATACCAAAGCGCATTGACCGACTTGGGTAGTGTTTTCTAAGTCATGCATGGAATCTAATAATATCATGCCCCACCCTGCAGGTTCTATTTTTGACAATGTTACATACAACGAGTCATCAAAGCTAAAGAAAAGTAAACGTCCACTGACTTAATAATTTGACATAGTGTATACGTCAAGAAAGGATAATGATCATGATGTTGAGATTGATATTTCATCTTACATGTTCGTATAAGAGTTAGAGTAATATCTATTAAAAAGAAAATAATAAAAAATCATTTGAGATCATTCGGATATATTAAAAAAAAACCCATTGAATGTGTTGGTAAAAAGTTTTGATCAAGCAGTATATGAAATTCTGTAAAAAAAATAAATGAAGAACGAGTCAATCAAGGAAACCAACACTCTCTAAAGATCCACTGGACAAAGACCAAAATTGCAACTGACTTGGGAGTCTTCCAAGTCAACTAGTGATAACATATGCCCCACACTGCATGTTCTATTTTTGACAATATTTAATATAACGTGTTGAATGGTGATTGACTTAGTGCATGTTTGGTAGAGCAGCATCACTGATGGACGCATGATAATATGGGGAAAAAGCCCTTCAATGAACTTTAGGCGTTTGGGATTACGGTAGGCACAACTGTGCTTTTATGAAAAAGCCACCATAACTTATAAATTTAAATTTAGTGCTTTTATGATAACTGTGGAGAGAGAAAGCAGTGATTATGGAAGAAAATGGGCTTTTTGACAAATGAGAGCTGGGAGAATAGGACTGCTCTTGATATATGGTACTACTTTGATTCTATTTATAAGTCCATTTTGATTTAAAAAAAAAATTGGTCCTTATTATAAGTCTAATTTTAGGGTAATAAATGCATTTTTTACTTTTTTTGCCCCTATTAATTGCAATAAATAAATAAAAATTATTTTATTTTATTTCAAAAACAGCTTTTTGAAGCTCAAAAGTCTAGCCTGTCCAAAAAAAAGTCACTTCTGCCACCGTCAATTCAAACACAAATCACATTTACAATATGATTTTTATCCTATCTGACTTTTATAAAAGTCAGATTAAAAAAAAAAAAGTAACTTATGCCACCGCTAACCCAAACAGGCCCTTATAGCATGTTTGGATTAGCTTATTTTTTAAGAATAAGCACTTATTACGTAAGTCGAGATAAAACTCCTCTCACATACTTACCTCGTATACCATAAATTACGATTTATAAACACTTATTGCCCAAAAATAACCTATCCCAAACAAGCATTTAGAATTTGACAGATTGTTTAAATCAATAATTTTTTTTTATATATTGATCTACATAATTAAGAGTTCGACGAATTTGAGGTCAAGGTAAAAACAATGAATTTTAGGTAAATAAATCAAATATGCAGTTATTAAAATCAATATTAATATAAAATACAAACTTTAAGTAAGTTGCATTATTTACAGATTAAAAAATGGGTCAAATTGTTAATGAATGTTAATTAGTGGACAGATATCTTTTTTTTAAAAAAACAATTCTCTTCACTTTGCAATTTCTTGTGGCAGTCTTATATACCTTTTTTGTTTTTCATTATTTAAAGTAGGGTTAAGGTGTAAAGAAGAGAGTCTGATCATCAAAGAGATGATGAAGGGCAGTAAAAGAAAGTTAAGAACTGAGGCATTTTTATTATTTCAGATAGTGTGGGGGTCAGAATAAAAAGTAATAGACGTTGTGCTACTTTAACGGTTGTAGCATTTTCACTCTTATTTTAAATATTTACAGGTATTTTTGTACTTAAAAAAGTTTGTGGTGCTAGGTACACTTTTGAAAAAAGTTCATAGGTATTTTTACACTTTAACTCAATAATATATATTATGACTATGTGATTGTTATTTAATAACAATAATTTATTATTTTTATTCTAACGTGCTTGATTTCCCAAAATTAAAAAGTTTTCATTCGCCTTTGCAATTCATCCTTCCATTAATAGTTTGAGTAAACAATACTTCACTGACTTTCTCTTTGAGAGATGAAGCATAGAAAGGTTGTGCCGTTGTGGTATATTAAGCTATAATACTTTTATATCCATTATTTAGTATTTGGTAATTTTTTATCATTACTTTAAAGTGTTGAAACAAAGAATATTTTTCTTTTTAAAAATTAATTTTATTTTACTTTTCATCATTCTATATTCTAAAGCAATATCTCTAACAAGTAGAAATGACCAATTCGAGGCAATAAAAAAAGTTCAATTCTAGGTGCTTGTTTAATATAAATATTAATGGATTCAATGAAAATTAATTAAATCCACAAGCTTAGTTTTTCTTTGAAATGGTTTCTTACGTGATTGTGATTGTGATTTTAGTGAACACAAATTTATCATCAGATTGGTTCTTTTAGTGTCCTTAGACTATCTTTGAGAAATGTTTTGAAGCTCCTTACTTGATAAAGGTTTTTGGGGATTTTGAAAGTGGCCTTCAAATTGGTCTCTGTCATTGAGCGTTGTTGTATTTTTCATATTAGGTTGCACGTTGATGGATGGGCTGACAATCTTTTTCCCTCAAATATTGAATTTTAAAAAATAAATGAACCGTAAATAAATGGATTAAAATTTAGGAAGCTTCATTAGTTTGGCATGTTTGGACTTTAATTAATTTGGACTAAGCTAATCAAATTAGATTTGTCTTACATTTAAATTAAACTTCTTTGTGGAAATTTAGATTTTAAAATAATGACATGGGGTTTAATTAAAAAAAAACTTTAAGGGGGTTAAATTTAAATTTTAATATGCAAGGAGATTAATGGGATCAAAGTTTAGGGGTTTATAAAAATTATTAACTTACGTAGGATGTTGTGCATGTAGGATGCCACATGTCTTTTATTAATTTGACATATCAATTTTCGTCAAAAAGATAATGTTAAATTAATAGCATGAGGTTTATGATAAAAAAATATAAAAGGCTAAGGCGGTTAAATTTAATATTTTGAAATGTTGGGGGTTTATCTACAATTGACCCAAAATTCTGGTTGCTTTGTATAATTTAATGTAACACCCCAAATTTTATTCACCAAAAATATATTGTAATTACTTGAATAATTCAATATAATGGTGAATATTCATGAATTTGGATCTTGTAAATTTTGAAATATTCATATTCATAAGGAAATGGCCAAATTAATTCAAAAATTGAATTAAATTACAAAAGGGATAGCAAAATCATAATTTTGCCAATTTAGCCCAAGATTAATTATTTTCCAATTAATTTGAGTTAACTCCAATTAATCAAGGAAAATACAAGAAAATGCATAATGGGATTATTCTTGGTGGAATAAATCAAGAATTGAGAAATTAAGGGGGGATTATACATAAAATCAATTGTGTGAATCATGGAATTGTGCAAAGCAATTTTCTCTCCTCTTCCTCTCTAATTTTCGTCCAACATGAAGGAAAGAAGGGAAAAAATTAATTGATGCATGATCACATGTCATAAATAGAGGGAAATCATGACCAAGATTGAGTACACACAAAATGGAGCGGTGATGGAGTGCATGAGGATAGAAGCTTGAGTGAAGAAATAAGCAACATGATTACATGGTGGAGTGCACATTTGGACTTAGTTGGAGGAATGATGAGTGATTGGAAGAGGACACACATGATGACATGTAAGAAGCTAACTTGTCTTGTAAGAGAGGATGAGAGGGACGGATTTTTGAAGGAAGAAAAGGAAGAAATTGATTCAAATTGATGGCAAGACAAGGGAGTAATTGTGAAGGGAAGGGAATGGTGACAAGTGTCACAACTTGGGCCCTTGATGGTGGAATCAATGGTTAGGAAGGAAGAAGACCAATTTATTAAACACAAAATCCTTCCTCTTTCATGTACACTTCACGCACAAGTCATAGGAAAAAGGAAGAGAGAGTGATTTTGTGAAGCTTGAGATTAGAGAGAAGAAAGAAGAAGAGATCAAGGTAAGGTGGTTCCTTTGGTTTTTTTTATGGCATTTCCATATATTCTTCTCTAAACTCTTGTTTCTCATGAATCCATGGTGGAGAAGATACACTTTGAGATCAAGAAGAGAAGGAGGAGGAGCTTAGATTAAGAGAAAACCAAGTAGCCAATGAGGGTAACTTCATGATCTTACCTTCTTGAGTTGTTGTTGATAATTATTGTTTGGTTTTTATGATTTTTGAGTTGAGTTGTAAAATTAGAAAAGCCATAACCCTAAGGGGTTATGCTACCCAAAATTCTTTAAATCATGATTATGAAGTGTTTAAATGAGTTAATCAAGGGTTAGAAGTGAAAAAGTACAAGTTTTGGAAACTAGAACACAAAACCTCATTTTTCCATTTTTTCCCTAATATTTCGGCCAGAACCAGAACTGGTAGTAGGAGTTGGATTTTCATAAAATAAATGATTCCATTGGACTCAGTGGGCAAAAATAGGTGGGGTTACAGTTGGGCACTTTTACTGTAGAGGCCAAAAAAGCATAATTACGAAAACGCCACTGAAATCACTAAATAGGGCTGTCAAGGGTATTTTCATAATTTGACCGTGAATTGGCGATTTCGAGCCCGGAAATGGATTCCTTGGGGGAAAATAAGTCAGAATAGCCTTAGTCAAAATTTTGGGAAAACGTGCCATCGGGCCGGGTACGACGGGGCCGGGCCGGGTTCCCAGGGGCGTTTTTGTAAATTTTCATCATAGACTAGTATAACCACAATAAACACTATGGAATAGTCTAAAATGATACTTGGATAGGTCTATGGTGAAAATTTTCATAACCTATCCAAGTATCATTTTAGACTCTTCCATAATGTTTATTGTGGTTATATTAGTTTATGGTGAAAATTTACAAAAATACCCCCGGGAACCCGACCCGGCTCGCCGTACCGGCCCGATGGCACGTTTTTCCAAAATTTTGACTAAGGCTATTCTAACTTACTTTCGCCCAAGGAATCCATTTCCGGGCTCGAAATCTCCAAATTCACGGTAAAATTACGAAAATACCCTTGACAACCCCTATTTAGTGATTTCAGTGGCGTTTTCGTAACTATGCTTTTTCGGCCTCTACCGAAAAAGTGCCCAACTATAACCCTAACTATTTTTGCCCACTGAGTCCAATGGAACCATTTATTTCATGAAAATCCAACTCCTACTACCAGATCTGGTTGGCCGAAATATTGAAGGGAAAATAGAAAAATGAAGCTTTGTGTTTTAGCTTCCAAAACTTGTACTTTTCCACTTCTAATCCTTGATTAATTCATTTAAAAACTTCATAATCATGATTTAAAGGATTTTGGGTAGCATAACCTCTTAGGATTATGGCTTTTCCAATTTTACAACTTAACCAAAAATCACATAAACCAAACAACAATCACCAACAACAACTTCAATACACAAAGAAGTTGAGATTTTGGAGATTACCTCTTGATCCTTGGTATTTCTCTCTCTAGGACGTCCTCTCTCTCTTCTCCTTGAGCTAAGAATGAGTCTTCAAGGTCATATATTCACGAAGAAACATGGTTTAGAGAAGGATCTAGGGGAAATGTTACAAGGAAAGCTTAAGAATCAACTCTTACCTTAAGATTTCTTCTTCCTCTTCCCTCTAACTCTTCAAAGTTTCTCCAAACTCTCTCCCTCTCTATGTTGAATGAAAATGCCACTACAAAAAAAAGGTATTTTGTAGCGGTGCACTTGTAGCGGTTATCTTAAACCGCTACAAATTTTAGTATTTGTAGCGGTTTTTACCTAAACCGCTACAAATTTGTAGCGGCAAGGTATTTTGTAGCGGTTTCCTACAAAAAACCGCTACAAATTTGGCGCAAAGTTCCCACCAAAACTTGTAGCGGTTATTTTGTAGCGGTTAATGCATATAAACCGCTACAAAATATCAAAGGTCAGAATTTTGTAGCGGTTTTGGGCAATAACCGCTACAGAATTTCAAGAGTCTCGACATTTGTAGCGGTTCTGGGCAATAACCGCTACAGAATTTCAAACGTTGTGAAGTTTTGTAGCGGTTATTGTAGAACCGCTACAAATTTAATTATTTGTAGCGGTTAGAGTAGTGGTTATTGTAATAACCGCTACTAATATCTGGCCTATTTAAACCACCACGTCCTTCATTTCTCCTTTTGCTCATTTTGTTTCCTGAGGTTTCTCTGAGTGATTTCTTTGAGATTTGAGCGTTCAGACGTCTCTATAGGAGTTTTTGCTCAGTATTCCGCAGTATTCGCACTTGAGGTACGTATATAACACGTATTTTTATTTTTATTTGTTTTTTTATTATATTTTTGCATAATAATATGACTAATTTTGTTTTTTAATTTTTACAGTTGAGATGGCATCAAGACAGGATAAGGGGAAGGTCCCTGAGGTCCCCAGACCGACTTTACGGGGTGGCAGCAGCCGGGTAGGGGGCAGAGGGAGGGGGCAGCGCGCAGGCAGGGCTACCGCGACATCTCAGCCCATCCCCCCACAGGCACCGTAGACGATCCCACAAGCGACGACCGCAGCAGAGGTGCCTGAGGTGGAGAGGCCAGAGATTAGCGTTGAGGACTTCCTCAACGAGGAGGAGTTCGAGATCCCGATTGGGTTTAGGGAGATGGGGCAGTTCCTCGATGAGGAGGACGCTCGGGAGCAGAACAACCCACGAGGGTCGTCTTCGCGGTCCACTGGGTTTGAGGTGCAGGTCGAAGGTAAATTAATTTTTTAATTTAGTAAATTATTTATTTAAATTAGAAATGTTAACTTTGAATTAAAATTTATCTAATGTGCGGTCAACTGTGCAGATGAGCAGGGGAACGTGTCGACGAGGAGGCTGGATGTGGCCGGTCTGAACAGCATGGATCGGTCACTGCGAGTTATAGTGCCGTGGAATGAGGGCACTGACCAGCCGATCCACAATAGGGGTCACCTGCTCAACCGCTTCCTGAGCGACCTGGGAACGAATTGGATGCGGTTCCCCCTTCACTTCCCGACGTGGAGGCACATTCCGAAGGGGCCGAAGGACCAGGCTTGGGAGGAGGTGGTTCAGGTAATTAAAACTATTTAATTAATATTTTTTTTAATTAATTCTATTTAATTATTTTTTTTAAATTATGGTTTTTATAATTATTGATATTTAAATGTATTTTTTTTAGCTGCGGTTTGCCGTCCGGGCCAACCGGAAGAGGTACGCCCTTGTGAAGATGGGCGACGCCTGGAGGAACAGGAGAAACCGTCTCTTCCACAGGGTGGATGGGGACGGGACGATGCCTCTGGAGCAACTGATCGAGAGCGTCCCGAACGGCGTGCCGCCAAACGACTGGGCGCGTTTTGTCCAGTTCAGGAGGAGCCCTCAGGCGCAGGTAATGTATTTATTATATTTTTGATATATAATTTTGTAATTGTTAAATATTAAATTATAATTTCAATTTAATTTTTATTTAATTTTAAATTATAATATATTTAATTATTTGTTTTTCCAGGAGCTTTCTCAGAGGAACACTGAGATCCGGGCGCAGCAGACGATCCATCACACAGCAGGATCGAAGACCTATGCTATGACCTACAGCGAGCTGGTAACTTTTCAAAATATCACTTACTTTTAGCTGATTATTTCATAATACTAATTGTTTTGTAATTGTTTTAGGAGATGAAGGCACAGCAGGAGAACCGTCAGACGGACTATGCGGAGCTGTACGCCATCACACACAGACACCGTGACGGGACTGCGACCTCTCAGCAGGTAAAGGCGGCCATTGTAAGTAATTTTATTATTATATTTTTTATAAAACCAAGTTAATAATGAAAAATGGTAATTATTAATTGTTTCATTAAATGGCAGGAGCGGATGCAGCAGTCGCAGGCTGAGCTGCGACAGACCCAGCCTGAGGAGTCACAGGGGTCAGTGGACCCGACGGCTCCTTTGAAGGCAGGTCTGGCTCAGGTTGAGCACCTCGGACGTGTGCGGGGTATGGGGATAGGCGCCAGACCCAGCAGGGTCTACGGCAGGAGCGCCGCCTCTGAGGCTGGCAGCTCTAGAGGGGTCAGATGTCGGAGGGACGAGTCTATTGACCAGCTGCGGTCAGATTTGGAGCAGACGCAGTAGCAGATGGCGCAGCAGCAGCAGCACCTGCAGGAGATGTAGGTGCAGCAGCAGCAGCACCTGCAGATGCACGCAGATATGTTGTACGCTCAACAGACGCAGTGGCGTGAGATCGCGAACACCATGCTCGAGGGAGCATAGAGTCGCCTGTTCCCGAACGAGCAACATCCAGCGGTTCCCCCTGTCCCTGGCTACATCGTCCCGAGTACTACTCCTGCTACTGCTCCTCCTCCTGCTGATGACGATGATGCGGTTTACTCTACCCAGCGACCCGATCCAGCGGCATCTGAGAGAGGCCCACTTGAGGGAGCACCAGAGGATCAGCCCCCAGCTCCTTAGTTTAGGACATTTTCTTTTGTTTAAACATTTGTAAATATTTATATGAGTTTGTATTTCAGAATTTTCTTATTGTGTTTTATATAATTATATTTATATTATTAGATCACGTTGAAATAATGTATGAATGATTTATATCTAAATTTTAAAAAAAATAAAGTATATATATATTTGTAGCGGTTTTAACTTAAAACCGCTATGAATCTATACGTTTGTAGCGGTTATTAGTGTATAACCGCTACAAACTTATATATTTGTAGCGGTTATAAACTAATAACCGCTACAAATGTATATATATATTTGTAGCGGTTTACCTTCAGAAACCGCTACAAATATATATGTTTGTAGCGGTTATACACTAATAACCGCTATAAACACTCAAATCATTTGAATTTTGAAATTTGCCGCATTTATGCACATTTGTAGAGGTTATGTTATGTATAACCGCTACAAATTAGAAAATTGTTTTTATATTTAATGTCCAACGGCTTTAATATTAGTAGCGGTTTAATATATATAACCGCTACTAATACGTTGAACATTAGTAGCGGTTTTATATATATAACTGCTACTAATACTCAACAAGTACATTTTGAATTTCCCACCAATTAACGGCTTGAATATTAGTAGCGGTTTTATATATATAACCGCTACAAAATTATAAACGTTGGAATTTCTGTAGCGGTTGGTGTAGCGGTTTAATAACCGCTACAAAATTATAAATGTTGGATTTTCAGAATATAAGGTTCTAGGCATTCGTCATTATTTTCTTACTCATCTTCTTCTCTATACTTTCTTCTCTCTCACTTGTAGCTATGGATAAATCATGGATAAGGTTGCCGAGCAATTCTCCTGAATATTTGCACGGATTAAACAGTTTCTTGGATTACGCATTCACTCATGCCAGCTATAACGGCAAGATCGTCTGTCCGTGTCGGAAATGCAAGTTCAAGAAGTGGCATGCATGAAATGTTGTGAAGGAACATTTGCTTGTGAAACCTTTCCCTGAGGACTATACGTTCTGGGCAGTTCATGGTGAGAAGGCCGGCATTAGATATGACGATGCTTTTCCTCGAAGTTCTCAAGTAGGCGTTCAAGTAGATGAAGATGATCCTGTGAATGATGCTGTGCGTGATGCGTTTGGATTTCAGGGCAACAACTTCAACGAAGAAGTGCACGGCTCTGAGCCGGCTTTTATGGGGAATGAAGCAGCTCGGGATTTTTTCAGCTTGATGGATGAGGCAGATTGTCCTTTATATCAAGGTTGTCGCAAATATTCAAAATTATCTTTCTTGATCAAATTGTATCATATTAAGTGCTTGTGTGGATCACAGATAAGGGAATGTCGATGTTGCTCGACTTATTACAAGATGCATTCCCCGACGCCGAGATTCCCATAACCTTCTACGAGGCCAAGAAGATTATCAATAGGTTGGGGTTGAATTATCAAAAGATTGATGCATGCCCAAATGATTGTATGCTGTATTGGGGAGATGATTCCAACAGGGAGACGTGTAAGAGATGTCACACATCGAGGTACAAGACAATTCGGAAGGGGAAAAAGCAGAAGAAGAAACCTGTAAAGATTCTCAGGTACTTCCCTTTGAAACCTCGTCTACAAAGATTATTTATGTCGTCTAAAACTGCTGAGCACATGAGGTGGCATGCCATTGATAAAAATGAAGACGGTAAATTAAGACATCCGCGGGATGCAGCTGCTTGGAAAACATTTGACAACGACTTTCCAGATTTTGCGACTGACCCCAGAAATGTTCGGCTTGCGTTGGCGACCGACAGTTTCATTCCTTTCGGGAATCTTAGCACAAGTTACAGTATTTGGCCGGTAGTCTTAGTTCCCTACAACTTACCCCATGGATGTGTATGAAACAAAGCTCTTTCATTATGTCTATGATCATTCCAGGCAAAAAGGCACCGGGCAATGACATCGATGTGTATCTCCAACCGCTTATTGCCGAATTGCTTGACCTATGGAATGTCGGCTTGGAGACGTACGACGCTTACAGCAAGACTTTGTTCAACATGCGTGCAGCCTTGATGTGGACGATCAGTGACTTTCCTGGCCTTGGCACACTATCTGGTTGGAATGTACATACTGGGTCGGCGTGTCCAGCTTGCAATATTGACTCTGACGCATTGTGCCTTCCCCACAGCCGAAAGTGGTGCTTTATGGGGCATCGGAGGTTTCTCGATGGAACGCATAAGTTCAGATTGCAATAGAATCGCTTCAATGGGAAACCAGAGAAAAGAGGACCACTTCAGACTTTGTCCGGTACAGATATCTTACAGCAGCTTGAGCATGTTGACTTCGAGTTTGGAAAAAGCGACGATTCAGCACAAACTCGCCAAAAGACGCGCAGGACTTCGGCGCCTCAGCAGTGGAAGAAGATAAGTATTTTCTTCACGCTTCCGTATTGGAGATCTAATTTACTTCGCCATAGTCTTGATGTAATGCACATTGAAAAGAATGTTTGCGACAATGTGCTGTATACGCTGCTTAACGAACCCGGCAAGACAAAAGATCACCTTCAAGTGAGGAAAGATTTACGCGACATGGGAGTTCGTGAAAATGCTTGGCCAGATGAGCATGACAGATTTACACCGGCAAAGTTTACCCTCACAAAACCGAACAAGGATGTGTTCCTCGCGACGTTGAAGAAATTAAAAGTTCCCGATGGGTATTCAAGCAACGTTTCTCGATATGTCGACTTGCAGGCTCGAAAGGTTGCTGGCCTGAAGAGTCATGACTCACATGTTCTTATGCAACAGTTACTCCCTCTGGCTATAAAGAATACACTTCCTCCCGATATTTCCATCATTTTGGTGGAACTTTGTTCTTTCTTTCGGAAGTTGTGTTATAAGGTTTTGATCGTTGAGGAGCTCGATCAGCTGCAGTCAAAAATCATTCTTACGTTTTGTCACTTGGAGATGATCTTTCCTCCGTCCTTTTTTACTGTGATGGTTCACCTTACAGTCCACCTCGTTCATGAAACAAAGCTCGCTGGACCAATACAATATCGTTGGATGTATCCGATTGAGAGGTACTCATTTTAAATATGTGCTTTCATTTATTGTTCGTATTTAATGTTTGCTAGTCGTCCTTTTGATCATTTTATATCAATTTTCTCTTCTGTACTTCGTAGGTTCCTTGGGAAATTAAAATCTTACGTGAGGAATAAGACGTGGCTAGAAGGTTCTATAGCTAAAGGCTATATAGGGGATGAGGTGCTATATTTTTGCTCAAGGTATTTTGATGATCTTGAGACGGCATTCAACCGCCCGCCTCGTGTTGACGATTGTCCTGAACCTGCACCAACATCAGGAGAATTTATCCCTTGTGTTGGTAAACCAGTTGGAGCAACTGAGAACTTCAAACTAACGACAACTGAGAAGTTCCAAGCACAGACATGTCTTGATTAATTGCACTCAAGTTGAACCTTTCATACGGTAAGAATTGTACACTCACATGTTATTCGATCTATATCTTTCGTAACATTTCTCACTTTCATTTAACTAACGCCTTTCCATTATTAATTGCAGGGAATTCAGAAGTCATGTCAAGCGTAAGCTCAGGATCCGTACACAGACATCCTCGGAAGTTGATAGGAGGGTCCACAGAGAATTCCCGAGCTGGTTTGCGCGCAGAATACTAAATGACCACAACCCACACTCACCAGATTTCAGAGCTCTCGCAATCGGCCCTCTTGATCATGCAAAACGGTTTACAGCAGACAATATCAATGGTTTTAAGTTTTGCACGGTTTCACGGGATCAGGGATTGCAAACACAGAATTCGGGTGTTTATGGCACATTTGGGACAAGGAGTTATGCGAGCAGTAGTGACGCCAACATGCAGTTCGGAGGCGTCCCTTACTATGGCAAGCTTCTTGATGTGGTCAAGCTTAATTATCAAGGCCGTTTCACCGTGACGCTGTTCAAGTGTTTGTGGGCAAATGCCACTACTTCTCGGGGACTGACAACTGACGACCTAGGGATCACATCAGTCAATTTCTCACGGCCGATTCATACTGGTATTTCTCAAGATGATGAGCCGTATATTCTAGCTTCAGAGGCACATCAGGTTTATTATGTCAAGGACGAGAGGCATAGGGATTGGCACATGGTCGTTCATTTAAAGCCAAGAGACCTTTACGACATGGGTGAAGGCGATAACATCGCCTACGAGAGTGAGCCATTTCAGCCAGTTGATTTTGAAAACTACTTCCCTGAAGGCGATGACAATTTACCTCTACTGCGGTGAGTTTTTTTAAGTCCACGTCATTTCAATTAAATTTTTTAAATTTAATAATACATCAATAACAATAATTTTTCTACAAAATTTATGTAGGGATGGTGACGATGAGTAATCAAATTCAAGTGTAAAAAATTTGTCTTTACAAAAAATGCAAAAAATTTGTGTTAAAATAAAATGTAAAAAAAATTAAAAAAAAAATTAAAAAAATATTTGTAGCGGTTATTAAACCGCTACAAAAATATAAATAACCGCTACTAATTAATAACCGCTACATTAACCGCTACAGATAGCACGATGAATATTAAACCGCTACAAAAATATAAATAACCGCTACTAATTAATAACCGCTACATTAACCGCTACAAATAATACGTGAATCCCTATAAATACCCTTATCACAACTCATTTCAACACTCCCCAATTTCTTTTCACCTTACCTTTCTTTCATTTCCTCTCATTTACAACTTCTTTCGTATGAGTAGAGGAGCTGAATAATACGATCAAATATGGTAATAAGATTTTCAATTTTTTTTAGAATACTTCTTTCCTTTCTATAAAATTTATTCTAACCATTTTTTTTCTAGATATATCATAACTCTATCTCATTTTCATCTATTTTTCATACACAATTACATTATATTAGAAAACATAATAATTCCTTATTACCTAACTATCCTTAATAATATTATTAATATAAATTTTATACTAATCATATTCAATTACATTTTTTCTTTTTATTTATTAATAAGTTAAACTATTGAATAATAAACTAATTGAAATAGATAAAATAATAACAAAATAAACTATTTAATATAATATTGAAAAAACAGAAAAAAATCAACGTATATTTTTTTAAAAAATTTTAAATATTTGTAGCGGTTATTAAACCGCTACTAAATAACGCGCCTTTTTCCATGAAATTCGCTACTAATTTCATGAAATTCAAAATTAGTAGCAGTTACTTAACCGCTACAAATAAAAAATGTCATTTTTAACAAATTTTCAATTTTTTATATTTGTAGCGGTTTATTAACCGCTACAAAAAAAAATTCTTTTTTAAAGCTCTCAATAAAATTTTTTATATTTGTAACCGCTACAAATATCTCTGGATGTTGTAGCGGTTACTATGAACCACTACAAAGTTTGTAGCGGTTATTTTTTTATTGAGTAGCGGTTTTATAAAACCGCTACAAAACCGCTTGCAATGTATGATTTAGTAGCGGTTACTCAAACCGCTACTAACCTATTTTGTAGCGGTTAGAACCGCTACGAATACCCATTTTTAACCGCTACTAAATCACATTTTTTTTGTAGTGTGCATGAAGGGAAGGGAAGAGAAAGCCTTCATAAAAATGCTCCCTTGATTCCAAACCATTGATCTCATCTAAGGTTGTTATGGTGACACATGTCAACCACCATACTTGCCTCCATACTTGCACCATACTTCCCTTTTGAGTGCACTCAACCTTGCCATGCTTCCCTTTTGTGTACACTCAACCTAAATTATCATTTCCTTCTCTTTCGGTTGGCCAAAAACGTGCTCCCACTTATGCCCCAACTAAATCAAGTGCTCCTTCCATTTACTCAAGTCAATTGGTGCAAAAGTTGGCTACCTAACCTTATGACATAAGTAAGGACTTATGACACAACAATTATCTCCATCATCTTTCATGTGGTGTTGACACTTGGTCTCATTGGATTTTGACACTTGTCTTCTCCTCCTTCATCCCTTAATTTCTAAAATAATTAAGAGAAAAAGGAAGATTACTTTATTTCTTAAATTTTCGGAATAATGCCAATTCTGGCACATTTTCTGCCCTAACTTTGAAAAATCATAACTAATTTTGTAGACATCATTTTGAGGAGATTCCAAAGCTTATGGAACCCTTATTGAGTCTAGTTTTAAGGAAAAATATGAAATTTTACTGGAAATGATCATATTATTCCCAGATTTTCAATCTTTGACCGCTGCTCTAGAAACTTTCCAGATTTTCTGGATTAACTTCAAAAATTCATATATTTTTGTACATAGCTTCAATTGGGTCATATGACCTATCAAATTAAAGCTTAGGATGTGTACTTTCACCCTGTAAAATTTCATAACTTTTTATCATCATTTGGTCATCCAAAATCACATGACAAACTCACTGCCTCGTAGGCGATTTCATTGAAACCACTATTCCACTTTCAATTTTCAATATTTAATTCCTTTGGCCTTAAATATTCACCATTTCATTGAATATATAAAATAATTACAATATATTCTTGCTGAATAAAATTTGGGGTGTTACAAGATTCATTAAACAAATACCAAAGCACATTGACCGACTTGGGTAGTGTTTTCTAAGTCATGCATGTAATGTAATAATATTATGCACATTCTATTTTTGACAATATTATATATAAAGTGTTCAAAGTGCTGGCAACACAGCAAAACTAAAAAAAGCAAATGTCGACTGACTTAATAATTTGACATATTGTATACATTAAGAAAGGATAATGATCATGATGTTGAGATTCATCTTTCATCATACATGAATAAGGTCTGAAATGAATATATTTACAGAAGAGTTGGAGTGGTATATATTAAAAAGAAAATGGTAGAAAATTATTTAAGGTCATTTAGACACATTCAAAAAAGCTCATTGAATGTGTCGGTAAAAACCGTTGATCAAGCAGTATGGAATTTTTTAAAAAGGAATAGAGGAAGATCGAAGAGAACACTTAATAATTTTTTTAGAAGTGTTAACATTTTGATATTTTCATGAATAACATGTCGATCAAGGAAAACATCACTCTCTAAAGATGCACTAGACAAAGACCAAAGGATTGCAATTGACTTAGGAGTCTTCCAAGTCACATAATGTGATAAAATATGTCCCACGCTGCATGTTCTACTTTTGACAATATTTAATATAACGTGTTGAATGGTGACGACTTTAGAATTTGACTGATTGTTTAAATCAATATTTTTTTTATATATTGATTAACTTAATTAAGAGTTCGACGAATTTGAGGTCAAGGTAAAAAAAATGAATTTTAGGTAAATAAATCAAATATGCAGTTATTAAAATCAATATTAATATAAAATACAAACTTTAAGTAAGTTGTATTATTTACAGATTAAAAAATGGGTCAAATTTTTAATGAATGTTAATTTGTGGACATATATCTTTTTTTTTTAAATTTATCTTCACCTTGCAATTTCTTGTGGTAGTCTTGTATACCTTTTTGTATTTCACTATTTAAAGTAGGGTTAAAGTGTAAAAATACATATAAATTTTTCTAAAAAATGCACTCAACAGCATAACTTTTTTATTTGTAAGTGTAAAAATACCTATAAATATTTTTAAATGGAACAAAAAGGGCATTACAGTTAAAACATCAAAACGTCTATCTCATCCAATATGAAAATACAAGAATACCCTCGACTAAAATAATACGTCATCCAAAAAAAAATCACTCTTTCCCTTCCCATCTCTCAAGTCATTGGCAACTGCAGCCTCTTCGTCCTTCTCTCCGACCTTGCTCCCGGCCAACCACCGTGACGACGTTGCATCCTTCTTTCACACTCTCATCTCCACTCTCTCCATTATCATTCTCCTGCTCTGCAAACAGAGTCACGACACCCTTCTCATGACCATCTCCCCCTTACCCATTAAGATGAATCTTACATATCACTATGCCGGCATTGGAGCTTCAATTTCCACTCCCAAAACGATTCTTCAATATAATGGATGTCTTGTCTTTTTTTTTTTTGGCCAAAATGCATGTCTTGTCTGACAGGTTTTTCATTAGTATCTATTGGTTGTTTGATTTCCA
The DNA here is from genome assembly GCA_963210345.1 of Inga oerstediana. NCBI lineage: Eukaryota > Viridiplantae > Streptophyta > Magnoliopsida > Fabales > Fabaceae > Inga > Inga oerstediana. The sequence continues at coordinate 65,467,380 of OY723401.1, forward strand.
ATGAAGTCTGGAAAATGAGAACAAACTAAAACTTTAAATCTCGTTAATATATTTTAGTATTTTGTTTGGATGCTTAAAAGTATCTTCCTTTTTCATTTTATTATTTGCTTTCATTGAATTTTTTAATCTAGGCTTTAATCTAATTAATTTTTAAAAAGTAATACTCCCTCCGGTCCTAATTATAGGACATAGTTACCAAATTTTGGAGAAATTAAGGATAATAGTTAAATTAGTTAATCATATTTAATTTCCTAAAATGCCCTTATCTAAAATTTAAAAAAATAAGAAAAAAAAGTAGAATTGAGGTGTATGTGACATTAATGAGTTGTAAGCATTACTCACTATATAGAACATATAGGTGTATTATTAAATTATTATTATGTTTAATTATTATTGAGAAAGTATCAATATGAGGTAGTTTGAGAATAAATTGATAAAGATTAGAACTTTATCCTATAATTAGGATCAAGATCAATTTCTAAATATTATCCTATAATTAGGACCGGAAGGAGTATGATTTTATGTCTTTCCAGAGTTCTTGGGCAAAAAAAAAAAAAAAGTCTTTTGGAGCTCACCGTTGCCGACACTAGGAAGAAAATAGGAAGATGAATGAGGAAGGAAGAGAGTCTGATGGGCCATAAAGGAAAGCTAGGAACTGAGGCATTTTTATTTTTTCTGATAGTGTGGGGGCCACAATAAAATGTAGGGTTAAGGTGCAAAAATACACATGTGATTGTCTTCGAAGTGCACCCAACACCAAATGCTTTTTTTAGGTGCAACAATGACTATGTGGTTATAAAATAGGTGCAAAAATACCCTTTGACCGTTAGTTTGACTTTTTGACCTTGAAAGTGATTACGTGTACGATGACATGGATGCTAGAGTGACATTTTGGAAAAAAAAATTTGCTGACTGGTAAAGCTTTGCAATTAATATTACTCACATTTCACTATTTTAGTACCACATTCGCTGAAGTAGATTCAAATATAAGTGCAGGGTGCTTGAATCACTCAGCAGAGCTGTTGCCCTAAAAAACATATTGATTGCTCAATTTTTTCCCAACCCTAGATTCCCAATATTATTAAATTAAAATCATTATAATATATATATTATATTACTAATTTTTATTAAATTATCTGATTTATTAGAAAATTTTGATTTTCAGCAAGTTTTTTTTTTCAGAATGTCACTCCAGCGCCTATGTCATCGTACACGTCATCACTTTCAGGATACAACAGTCAAACTAACGGTCAAAGGGTATTTTTGCACCTATTTTGTAACCACATAGTCACTGTTGCACCTAAAAAAAGCATTTGGTGTTGGGTACACTTCGAGGACAATCACATGTGTATTTTTGCACCTTAACCCTAAAATGTAATAGACGTTGTGCTCCTTTAATCGCTATGGCATTTTCCCTCCCATTTAAAATGTTTATAGATATTTTTGTATCTAAAAAATTTTATGTTGTTAGGTGCACTTTTAAGAAAATTTTATACGTATTTTTACACCTTAACCCAATAATATATATTATAACTATGTGATCATTATTTAATAACAATAATTTATTAATTCTATTCTAACGTGCTTGATTTCCCAAAATAAAAAAGTCTTCATTGGCCTTTGCAATTCATCCTTCAATTAATAGTTTGAGGAAACAATACTTCACTGACTTTCCCTTTCAGAGATGAAGCATAGAAAGGTTGTGCCGTTGTGGTATATTAAGCTGTTATACTTTTATATCCATTATTTAGTATTTGGTAATTTTTTATCATTACTTTAAAGTGTTGAAACAAATAATATTTTTCTTTTTAAAAATTAATTTTATTTTACTTTTCATCATTCTATATACTAAAGCAATATTTCTAACAAGTAGAAATGACCAATTCGAGGAGATAAAATAAGTCCAATTCGAGGTACTTGTTTAATATAAATATTAATGAATTCAATGAAAAGTAATTAAATCCACAAGCTTAGTTTTTCTTTGAAATGGTTTCTTACGTGATTGAGATTATGATTTTAGTGAACACAAATTTATCATCAGATTGGTTCTTTTAGTGTCCTTAGACTATCTTTGAGAAATGTTTTGAAGCTCCTTACTTGATAAAGGTTTTTGGGGATTTTGAAAGTGGCCTTGAAATTGGTCTCTGTCATTGAGCGTTGTTGTATTTTTCATATTAGGTTGCACGTTGATGGATGGGCTGACAATCTTTTTCCCTCAAATATTGAATTTTAAAAAATAAATGAACCTTAAATAAACGGATTAAAATTTAGGAAGCTTCATTAGTTTGGCATGTTTGGACTTTAATTAATTTGGACTAAGCTAATCAAATTAGATTTGTCTTACATTTAAATTAAACTTCTTTGTGGAAATTTAGATTTTAAAATAAATAAACTATTTATGAATAGAGTATTTTTCAATTTGGTTCTTTATAGACGTCATATTTAATATTTTATTATTGGTTCTCATTGGGCCTATACTGATAATCCATTTTTAAGGCACAAAAAGTCCCACAGTGTAGATTCAATAATAACTAGAAAATTATTCGTAAATCTTAACAGATTTTCTGCAATCCGGAAATATGGAATTCACGATATGATTCATTTTGATAATTGAGGCAACAAAACAAAAATCTTCACTTTTACAATTTAATTTAATTTTAGACCATTTATGTTATTAGTGCAGCCTAAAAACATTATGGATATAGCTGGAAATCACAATCCCCAAAGCAGAATACGCACATTAAATTTTTAAGGATATAGCTATTTTCCATGATGGGGGAGCTCAAAACCAGAAAGATCTACTCAACCAAGAAATTTTTAAGGATATGTCACATTTTTACTTTGTTTTATTGGTTGGAATAGGAAGCGATTCAAACTGATATTAGTGTTTGTTTGATGTGTGATTCAGTGGATACGTTTTGATCGGTTAGCGTTTGGATGAGTTATTTGACACCAAATTTTGAATGGATCTGTCCCAACTCACAAATTATAAATTTCATTATAGGTTTGTCTATGCATTTATTATGTTTTTTTTTTGGAATTTACCTCTTGTTGATTATATTTATTGCATGTATTCTCTCTCACTTTACTCTCTATACACATGAGGGTATAATTAAAAAAATAATACATATTTATTGCTTTTAATTAATTTTAACTATTGAGGGTATAATTAGAAAAATAATACATATTTATTGTTTTTAACTAATTTAAATATTTTTATGATTAACGCAAATCGATTATTTAAAGTTTAATAAAAAAAAACCAAGGGAGTAACATGTTGATTTAAGGAAACCATCACTCTCTTGAGATGCATGAAACAAAGACCAAAGCATTGATTGATTTGGTTTGAGTTTTCCTAATATGCCCCACACTATAGATTCTACTTGAACACTATTACATATACCGTGTTGAAAGTATACCTAGCAAACCAAAAATAAGGAAAAGTAAATGTTGACTGACTTTAGAATTTGGGATATTTTATACATCAATAATTCAATACTACAACAACCACAAAACTCTATTTCATTAGATAGAATTAGTTATATAGATCAAACGACGTCATTGTGTCTTCTCGAAAATTAGATCTTTAGACATATTATTAACCAAAAGATCTCGTTCTATAACTTCATTGAGTGTTTACTTCGATATCCCTCGACTTCTTGTTATAGGACTCTAAACTACTATATCAACCCTCCTCACTGACGCACTCAATGGCATTCTTTGAATATATCAAAACTACCTCAAATGATTTTCTATCAATTTTCTCTTCAATAGATACCATTTTAACTTGTTTTCGTATGTGATCATTACAAATATTTTCTTTTCTTGTATAACCACGTATTCATCTCAAGATCCTTATCTCAGCTATCCCCATTGTATATTCATGTTGTCCCTTTAAAGCCTAACATTCACTACCTATAGCATTGATAGTCATATAGCAGTGCGACAAAACTTCTCTTTTACCTTATTAGGTATTTTTAGATCACAAATAACTCTAATAATTTTTTGCCATTATATATATATGCATAAGATTCAACAAATTTACGGTAAATACATTAATTGTACAATAGTTAAAATCAATATTAATATAAAATTTAAGTAAGTGGTATTATTTATAAATCATGGGTAATGCATACTTTATATAATACACGAAAATATGTGACAAATTGTTAATGAATGTTAATTAGTGAAAATATATCTAATTTTTATTTTTCAAAATTTCTCTTTTCCACACATTTGACTTTGGTATATTCTTATATATATACATAGACACTTTTTTTCAATAGGTAAATATATAATATATATCAAAATCATGTAATCATTATTTAATAAAAATAATTTGGTATTTGTTTTGTTCTACTTGTAGTATTATTTTATTTAAAGCATACTTAATTCCAAGAAAAGTCTTCATTCGCCTTTGCTTTTATAAACTTATTTTTGAAATCAAGTTTTGGAAAAAGAAAAAAAAAATTGCTTGGATAAATGTTTTTGAAAGCAAGTTTTGGAAACACAAAAACAAAGAAACTTGTTTGGATAATTTTTTTTTTGGGACAAATTTTGGATAATTGTTTTTGAAAACAAGTTTTTTTTTGTTTTTTTATATAATCGATATTTTTTTTATAATTATTTAATATGTTATTATATTAATAAACTAGTTTAATCAAGAATGTTTTGACCATTTACAAGACAAAAAAGGCATTCACAATAACACGTGGTATTTACAAGACACGTGAGGGAATTTACAAGAATACTAAGGCCATTTACAAGACAAAAAAGTGCCTTCACAATAATACGTGTCACACCCTTATCTTATATTAACTTGCAACGGACTATTAATGCATGGTTTGGTGAGCAACATAGGAATAACATAATTATACTGATAAAAAGTGCTCGATTACAGAAATTCTCCATAGGGGTTCGTACATAATAATTACCATCAATGTAGCCGCATAGGGTTACCAGGGTGTCTAAACCCGTTCGAGTGAAACAGAGACATCTTCCCGTCTTCGTTCCACCACCGTAATCCCCTCGTACAGTTCTTTTCTTTGTTCTAGTGTATCTTCTATCTCTTCCTGTCTAAATTGTTGGTAGGAGAGGGTGAGATTCGAGAGAATCTTAGTAGAAAATAGATACCATACTGCATGCATGATAGATGTTATGTGAATGACATGTTAACTTTAACTAGATGTATGTATGCCCCATAATGACATTTCTACATGCTTAATGTTTCATGCAACAAGACTATGGCCACAGCAAAAACAGAAACATAGCTTCATTTATTCAAATATGCTCTACACAATCAAGTAAAGCAATCACATACATCATTACACAAGCAAAGATATCAAATACATGCAAGTAAGGTAAGTCCCATACCTCCAGCCTTTTCTCCTCGATTTGCATGCCAGCAACTCAGGCTCTCAACTCAGTCCTATAATTCCAAATATACCATTTAGACACTTCCATAGTGTTTTTGGTGGTTATATGAGTCTATCTTGAAAAATTACTAAATTGCCCCTGGGGACTCGACCTGGCCCTGCCGTAACCGGTCCGGCTGTCCTTTTCCCAAAATTCTAACCTGGGCTATCCTAACATATTTTTGCCCAAGGAATCCATTTCCAGATTCAGAATTACCAAATTCACTTTCAAATTATGAAAATATCCTTGACAGCCCCGCTTTAAGGGTTTCAGAGGCGTTTTCGTAATTATGCTTTCTTGGCCTTTTCCAAAAAAGTGACCAACTGTAACCCCACCTAATTTTCCATTCTGAACTCAATGGAACCATAAAATCATTGAAAATTCAACTCTAAGAACCATTTACAGCCCTGGCTGAAATATATGGGTTTTTCGAGAAAAATCAGGTTTTGTGATTTCGGCTCCGTAAACGCATTTCTTTCTACTCCTAACCACTTTATTGACTATTTCATTAGATTACAACTATCATTTAGTATCAATTTGGGCAGCATAACACCTAGGCCAACCCATTTCCATAAATTAAAACCAACGGCAATCCGGCAAAATTTCATCGATTAAATTGCCCACAGCAGCTAGAATAGTCAATATACGAAAGTTTGGAAGTTACCTCAAACTCTCACTAGCTTTTCCACTTCTTGGCTGAACCCTAGCTTCCCTAACACCAAGTTTTGAGCTTCACAACCTTAAAGAACAAAGAATAGTGGCTTAGGATCGGAGTTATACGCGTTAGGAGCTAAATCATCGGAAAAATCGGCTTACCTTGTGAGATTTCTCCTCTTTCTCTCTCTATATGCTCACAACGTCCTCTCTCTCTTTCAGCTGGAGTGTGCGTCAGTTTTTGTTGGAATAAGGAGGAAGATGATGATTTATTATATGATATTTACTTATTAATTTAATTTCCCAATTTTCGTATTTTTTACAAAATTCTAGCAGATTTCTGCTCAAACTTTGAAAAATAATAACTAATTCTAGAAAAATTGAATTGTAGTGATTCCAAAGCCTATAGAACCATTATTGAGTCTAGTTTCAAGGAAAAATATATACTTTTGCTATATGGAATTACAAAATTCCCAGAATTTCAATCTTTGCATGCTGCTCCAGAAACTTCACAATTTTTCTGTGCTGACTTCAAAAATTCATATCTTTTTGTATATAGCTCTAATTAATTCATATGACCTATCAAATTAAGGCTTAGGATGTCTACTTTCATCTTGTAAAATTTCATAATTTTTTTCTCATCATTTGATCATTCAAAATCACATGACAAGCTCACTATCTCATAGGCGATTTCACCAAAAACATAATTATATTCTCAAAAGTTCACCATTTTACTTTCTTAATACTCCAAAGATATGAGAAATATTAGAGAATAGATTTGGGACATCTATTAAACTGGGGCTTAACAGCCCACTTAATTTAAGCTTATTCCCAAGCCTCCAATCTCAAATTTCGGGGTATTACAATACATGTGCTATTTACAAGACATAAGAGCATTTGTAAGATAAATAAGTGAAATAACAAAAACACTTAAGTCATTTATAAGACAAGGTGCTTTCACAATAGTACCTTTGCTTTTTACAAAACACATGATGACATTTACAAGATACACATGAGAATTACAAGAAGGTTTTCGGTCCCTTTTTTGTGCATCTTAACTCTGTATCAAGCTTTGAGAATCCATTAACACTCTAGACAGATACTGTACAAAAGGTAATTATGAAACATCCATTAACACTCTGGATATCATCACATGGACAGAATTCACCAACATATCACAACATGGGACTAAAAAGACAATAAGCATAGCCTAAATTTTGTTGGAGAGGTAGTACAAGGGTTTGGTGTATGACAGAAAAGAGGGTGCTAGAGAACTTCAACATTGCTGAAGGAGGATGAGGAGTAGTGGATGTGTATGTTGCAGTAGTGAGCTTCATCCCAGTAAAGTATCAATTCTGATCTATGATAGGCCTCTTTGGTTTGCAAACCAAGAAATTAAACAAAACTCTGAGAATTGAAGTAGGTATTAAGCATAGCAAAGGAGACTAAGTAGAAAACACTCTTACTCTAAAAGTGAAAGCGGCATAATCTTTACTAACACATAATTTCCGTTTAAGTTTTGAATTCCTGTCAAAATAGCAGTAATTTTCATCAGTAAAAACACAAAAGGTAAATAATGAACACAAAACTCAAACTCAAAGACACAAGTACATAGATCAATGGAATTAAGACCTATCACAGAAAGCTGCAAAAAGAGAAATCACAAGAAATGCAAGGGCATGACGTTATACTACTAGACCATGTTGGCTCAATCCTTGATCAAGAGCAAATTTGGCTATAATGGACATGCCTACATAGTCGAGTTGTAACAAAATTGAAACCAAATAAGGCCATGCCTATTTGAGCATTTGAGCCAAAGCAGCCATAACATGTATATATATATCATTATTCTTTGTACCTCTTGTGTATAAGGACCGAAAAAAAGCCTAGAAATCCATATAAGTATAGTACAAATCCCAGCTGAAGGAAATCAGCAAACATGGAACAAAAATTTGTTCTAGACAATGAGATCACAAAGATCTGAAGCTGTCCAACAAATCTATAACTCACCTAGTATATAAGAGAAAGGCAGTAAGCCAAGCCTCAAGCAAAGCATATGTTAACCCAAATTATATAAACCCCAGCAACCTTAACTAATTAAGCCAACCTTCGCTTCTTTTGTGGTGCACACTTCAACTTAATCTTCTTCTCTAATAATTGCAATGTCTGTATATTTTGTGCGTGTAGATAATTAAAATAGTAAGGAAAGGCCAACAACAGTTGGTCAGGTTAGTGATGTGTTAGCTAGCTCATAACTCACAAGATAAATGATTCAAATTTCTCGCTACCATTGTGAAGGTTTTCTTAAAGGCTAATCAGGTTTATAATCACTCTTTGTAACTTGAGAGATGTCCTAACTTTTACATTGCAGAAACAAAAAACACCTAATGAAAAGACAAAAAGCAGGAAGGAAAGGAAAGACCAATTTGGGTATAGAGTGTAGTTAAAGGATAATGATTGTTGGTGTCATCATATTGTGCAGATAAAGGATGGATTTGCTAAGGGCAAGGACCTTGTGGTTAGTGTCATGTCTGTAATGGGAGAGGAGCAGACATGTGCCCTGAAGGATATTGGGCCATTATGGGGGATTTATTATTTCCATTTCAGTAATAGCAGCTTTATTAAGCCTTTGTTATGGCCTTTTGTCCTTTTTAGGGCTGGCCTGATGTACTCTAGTGCTGCAAGAGTTAATTTATGGATTTGTTGGCAAACTATATCACATTTCTTACTACTAAAATTTTCCCAAGAAATAGGGCCTCGTTTTAATTTCAGATGGAAATAATGATAGTAACAAACGACGGGATCGCTAAACTTGGTCACAGAATTCATTCTCCTATCAACAACTAAAACGTGGTTGATATATTTTATAGTAGCAGTGATTAATGTATGAACAGTTTTATGTGGGTAGAATGGTAGTCCATAGTGAGAAACTGAAAACACTACCAAAAGCATGTGGTAGTAGATTAGGAATTAGAAGACATATTGAGAGAGAGAGCGACGGACCTCAGATCTCCCATTGTTCTTCTAACGACAGCACCATATCTAACTCTTCCCGCTAATCAAAAACTGGAGTAAAAATCATATGAATATCCAACATAACTTCAGGGACAGTCGAGGTAGCATTATTCATAGGACCATGAACAAAATTTGTTCAAACAAAATCCAAATATAAAAACCCACAAGCCATCAATCATTCTCTTAAAACAGATAGAACCATAGCATCATTCACCTCAAACCCACTAAATTAATTGGACAAGGAGAGAGAGTACAACCTCACCGATTGAGGGCTGAGGAGGGAGGAAGGAGAGATTGGAGATGGCAACCATTGAGCCACACCGACCACTGAGACCTCTGTGTGGGGACGACGAGTATGAGGGAGAAGCTTCAGCAACTATTCAAAGCCCTCCCATGGCCGTCGAGCAATCAAAGAGGAAGAATGGTGAGCTAGGATCAATGTCGGGTTTCTGTATCGGGGTGTGTTTCTATTTTGGATTTTTTGTTTTTAAAAACATCTTAAAACTGTTTTGTGATTTATGTTTTTAAAAAACACATAATTGAAAATAGGTTTCCAAACATCTTTTTTTGTTTTTAGAAAACAAAAAAAAAATAGTTTTTAAAAATCAAATCAAACAGGCCCAAATTCTTCCAAAGTTGATTTGCATTGGTTGATAGCCTTCCTGCTAATGCATGCAGGAAATCTTCCTTCACTATTTATGGGTTTCTATGGGAACATTATTGAGTGGCTCTGGATTTTGTTTGTTTATTCATTCTTTATTATTATAAAACGCCTATTTAGATCAATACCATTATGCACAGTGGTCATCTACATGGCCTTAGATTACTCCCCCCTCCCCCACTATGCGAGTTCTCAATCCCGTATCACTATGTAATTAAAAAAAACACCTATTTATGCTTATCTACTTTGGTTTGGGAGCACCCATGCATTCTGAAAAATGGATTATATAAATAATTAATCATATATTTGTGAAACCTCTAAAGATAAAATAAAACATGTTCAGATGTATCTAGGGAAGTATAAGAATATATTTTAGTAAATTGGTTGCGTTGATTATAAGCTATAACTATAAAATTTTAATCGGTTGGCTGGCCAAATAAAAAGCTTTTTCAGTCTCATTTAATCTTTTTATAATGAAATATTGTAATTATAGAGTCAACGTAGAAAAAAAAAAGATAAATATTAGCTGTGATATTTTAATGAAAATATTCTTGTGTAATTAATAATATTTTAATTTTGCTTCGGAGAAAAATTTAATATTTTTAAAATGAAAAAAATAGGTTTGATTAGCATTTCAAGTTCATTCAAAGGTTTCTTGTGACTTACAGCGATGTAATAAGTTAGTAATGGACAAGGTAATCTAAAACATCACAATCATTTTATAAATAAAATAATCGATTAATTAAGGGTTAAGATATATATATAAAAGAAGCTCACAAATTTTTCTCAAATATAAAATTTACTTGGGTGTAAAAGTAGTCACAAACTTTCTAAATGAGGCAAAATGTCATATACTCATATAGACTTTAGTTACTTTTTGGTTGTGGTAGATCCACACAAATTGTTTGTAAATGATTATTAAAAAAAAAAACTGCTCACACATTGTAGAGTGATTTCTTAGAACAAAATTTGAAACTAAAAAATTAAAAACAAACTGTTAAGATTATTATTTTAAAAACATATTTACAATGGTGAAGTATAAAAGGTAAAAGAAAAGTTTGCTTTATTTTAACATTTTGAGAAAACTTATTATTATTAATTTATGTTTATCGGCTTCTCCTTTAGCTCATTTTTGGATATTGTTTCTTCCTCCACTTACGTAGGCATCTTAAATTCAACGCCTAATATGACTAGCTCCATTAACGTATTACAAAGATATTTTTTTAAAAAAATATACAAGTTCTTAAATTTTTCTTTTGGAAGTTGTAAATTTGTTACATTTTGATCTAAATTTTTTTTTTTGGTGATAAGAGAGGGCAACAGCCCTTGTATTATATTAAATAAAATGGGGATCAAGTCCCATACAATCACTTGTAAGCACCATCCGCATCTCATTCGGACACTCACTCAAAGTGGAAGAGTGCATCAGACCTTCTTTTGCTCAAGCATCGGCAAGGGAGTTCTGTATTCGGGGTATATGTTGCATCTTAACCTCCCAATCTCTGTGAAGAAAACTTTTGATCTGTAGGAAAACCATGCTGTAAGTCGAATCATCCCTCTTGTGGATAATTTTGTCCATTAATATTTTTGAATCTGACTCCACCAGGACCCTTTTAAAACCGTCTTCCCAGACTAATCGGAGTCCCATAAATACTGCCCATTCCTCTGCTTTATACACGTCACACTGGCCCAGCACTTGCGTGAAACCCGATGCCCAAACTCCTCTCGAGTCTCTAACAACTCCTCCACAACCAGCCTTTCTGCTGGTGGCTGCTACAGCTCCATCAACGTTCAGTTTCACCCAATTCATCGGTGGCGGAAGCCATCTAGAGTGGTGTGATGTTATGGATATCTCTCTAGTGGTTTCCATATCAGGAACTTGGTAGAAGGACTTCCATGTCCTCATAACCATTGCTGTAGGATATTCTGGTTTTTGATAGTCGTCATTGAAGATGCTGTTGTTCCTCCATGTCCATAGTAGCCAAATAGTGACTCCCTAAATTAATCTCCAATTCTCACTAGCCTGCAATCCCAGTTCCCTTTTTAGATTCAGGGACATCCAATCCTTGAGTGAGGCTGAATAAAATGCCGAGTAGTGGTTTGGATGGACTAGTACTTGCCAAGTCTATTTAGCGTAAATACAATCACGAAATATGTGCATCTCATCTTCTACTCCCGCATTACAGTATGAGCAAGAGGGTGAATTAGAAGACCATCTACTGCGCCATTCATTTGTAGGTAACCTGTTATTATATGCCAGCCATAGGAAAACTCTAATTCTTTCTTCTCCTTGCCATGCCCAAATAGCCTTGTATGTTTTGATATAGTAATGGGCAGGTGGTTTTTCTATCATATAATAGGCACTTTTAACTGAAAAATGTCCATGTTGGTTCTCACTCCATATCATCATATCATCTCTAGCTCCTTCCATAGGGGGTAGAATCGAAATTAGACTCTGAATTACCTCACCAGAGACAATAGCTGCAAGACGGCATAGGTCCTAACAGATATTACTTAAATGCCTAGGGAAGTTATTTTATTTTTTACTCATCAGATAGTTTGTTGTAACAAAATCTGGCCACATGAGTAGTTACGCATAGTTGATTATTTCTTATATATATGTGGCACACTATACACATAATTCAATCAATGAAATCAGATTCTTTTTGTCTCATATTTCATGTTATGGTATCTGAGCCATTAGCTCTTTCGCTTCGTTTATTCACCTTTCCTTTTTCCTCCAACGGGATCATTGCCTGATTGCCTTTGTCTATGTCTTTTTCACATCCTTCTTTCGTCTTTCTTGATCGATTCATTCTTAGATCGATCTCTTTTCTGATATTTCTTCAACCGAACATCCATGGCCAGCTATAGTTCATCTGAATCTTCCTCTATTGCTTCAATTCAAGACCCTTACAGTTGCTATTATTTGCTTCCGAATGAAAATCCGGCGCTCATCCTCGTTTCACCACCATTATCTAGTTCCAATTATCATCACTGGTCCCGATCTATGATGATTGCGTTGATGAGCAAGAATAAGCACCATTTCATCGACGGATCACTATCGGTGCCGATCAAAACAGATCCTCTGTACCCAGCGTGGCAGCGTTGCAACACAATGGTGTTAACCTGGCTTACGCAGTCGATTTCTCCATCAATTGCTAAAAGCGTCATCTGGTTAAATCGAGCTGAGGATGTATGGAATGACTTGAAGGAACGATTTAGTCAGAGTGATGCTTTCAGAGTTGCTGAATTATAGGATGAACTCTTCCAAATTAAGCAAGGTGACCTTTCTGTTTCAGACTATTTTACTAGAATTAAGATAATATGGGATGAGTTGCTTAATTTTTGACCTATTGCTGAGTGTTCCTATTCTTCACGGGAGTATTTTTGGCAAGATTATGTCATTCGTTTCTTAAAGGGTCTTAACGAACGATTCTCTACTGTAAGGTCCCAAATCATGCTTATGGACCCTCTTCCCTCTATTAACAAGGCTTTTTCCCTAGTTCTTCAACAGGAACGTGAACTTACTGGTTCAATTGAACCAAATATCTATTTTACTCGTACTAATGTTTCATACAAGCCCAATTCTGGCAACAACAACACCAAGATGTGCACATACTGTGGTAAACCAAGGCACACTGTTGAAACATGCTACAAGAAGCATGGCTATCCTCCTGGATACAAGAATCGCTCCACGGCTTCAGTTAACAATATGGTCACTTCTGCTTCTGGTTCTTCAGATGGTATTTTGTCCTCTAAACCCTCTCCTGCTAATCAATTTATCAGTCATGATCAATATAGTCAACTGATTGCTCTGCTGCAACCTAAGTCTGCTGCTGATCAGGATTTAACTGCTTCTCCTTCAATTCTGTGCCAAAAATCGAGTCTGTTGCTTGTGGTAATCAGCTTTCTTCCCTCACTTTAATGCCAAATGCCAGCACTGCAGGTATATATGCTACTTTAACTTTCACTTCCCCTGCCTCCTGGATTTTGGATAGTGGTGCCACTGCCCACGTTTGCTATTCCCTTGACTTGTTCATTTCTTATTCTACCATTGATCTTATTAGAGTTTCTTTGCCCACTAATACTGTTATAGTTACTAGCATATCTGGACTATTCAATTGAATAATCATATTCAACTCTCTAATGTCCTTTATATCCCAGAATTCCATTTCAATATCATTTCATTATCTCAAATGACTTCTGACATTCCTTGTCAACTTGTTTTCTCTTCTTCCAAATGCATTATACAGGACATGAGGACATGGAAAACGATTGGTACTGCTGATCTTCACCAAGGATTGTACAAGCTGTGTAGTCCTTCTTTTAAGTCTGTTGCTTCTGTTGATTCTATTTCTGCTGAACTTTGTAATCCTCATTGTTCTGTTTCTGCTACACCATGTACTTCACAATCTCACTTCGATTTATGGCATTTTAGACTTGGCCACTTATCTTCACAAGTTTTAAATGTTTTGAAACAGCAAGTCCCTTTCATTTCTTGTACTTCCTTTGAGCCTTGTGATGTATGCCACTTTGCTAAACAAAGAAAACTTCCATTTCCTATCAGTACTACCAAAACCTCTTCTCTTTTGCAGTTATTACATGCTGATATATGGGGCCCATATAACGTTTCTTCCATTCATGGCCATCGATATTTTTTAACAGTGGTGGATGATTTTACGCGTTTTACTTGGTTATGTCTTTTGAAATCTAAATCTGATGCAAGATCTGCTTTTCAAAATCTCATCATTTTTCTTGAAAAACAGTTTAATCTTCATGTTAAAAGTGTTAGGACTGATAATGGCGTTGAATTTCAAATGCTTTCTTTCTATTCTTCTAAAGGTATTTTACACCAAACCTCTTGTGTTAAAACTCCACAACAAAATAGTGTTGTGGAGAGGAAACACCAACATATTCTGCATATTGCTCGTGCCTTGATGTTTCAATCTCAGTTACCTTTAGCTTATTGGAACTATGCTGTTTCTCATGCTGTTTTTCTTATCAACCGTTTGCCTACTCCTGTTTTGGCAAACAAAACGCCATTTCAGTCCTTACATAGTACTGTTCCTGATTACACTGATCTTAAAGTTTTCGGCTCACTATGCTTTGCTTGCACTTCATCTGCTCATCAAACAAAATTTGATGCTCAAGCCCGAAAATGTGTCTTTCTTGGTTATAAAAATGGTACTAAGGGTTATATCTTGCTTGATATTCATAATCATCAAATTTTGATTTCCAGGCATGTTATTTTCTATGAATCCATTTTTCCTTACACCACTGGTTCTGTTTCTTCATCACTCCCTATGCCACATTTTTCACATTCATCTTCCCCATTTGATTCTACTATTTATCCTCTCCCCTCAATCACTTCTTCTACTCCTTCTATTACACTTCCCTCTCCCGATTCCTCTCCAGTCTCTCCTCTTCCCACTTCTTCCTCCTCTTCTTCTCCACCTCCTTCTTCCACCTCTACCAGTTCTGCTATTAGTCCCGTTGCTCCTTCCTTTCCTCTTCGCAGATCATACAAACAGCTTAAGCAACCTTCTTACCTACAGGATTATCACTGTTCTCTCCTTACTTCAGTACTAATGGATTCCATGTCTCATTCTTGTAGATATCCTCTTTCTTCCGTCCTTTCTTATGGTAATATTTCTTCTTCTCACAAGCAATTTATTTGTTCCATTTCCATTCCATCTGAGCCTCGAAATTACTGAGAAGCTATTAAATACCCAGAATGGCAGCAGGCCATGCAGGCTGAAATAGCAGTTTTAGAGCAGAACCACACATGGATTTTGACTGAATTACCTAAGGGTAAATCTCCTATTGGTTGCAAATGGGTTTTCCGGACAAAATTTCATGCTGATGGGACTTTGGAGAGATATAAGGCCCGTTTAGTGGCGAAGGGCTATACACAAACTGAGGGGGTTGATTATTTTGATACATTCTCCCCTGTTGCTAAAATGACTACTGTATTATTATTACTTGCTGTGGTTGCATCTTCTAATTGGTATCTTGAACAATTAGATGTCAACAATGCTCTCCTACATGGTGATTTACATGAAGAAGTTTACATGTCTCTTCCTCCTGGTTTTTCCACCTCCAATTCAGGACTGGTTTGTTAATTGCAGAAGTCTCTTTATGGTTTGAAGCAGGCTTCACGGCAGTGGTTTGCTAAATTGTCTTCTGCTTTGGTGTCTTGTGGCTATACTCAGTCAAAATCTGACTATTCTTTGTTTACTAGACAACATGCCACCTCTTTTACTGCTCTTTTAGTTTATGTTGATGACATCATACTTGCAAGCAATGACTTTGCAGAAATCACACGAATTAAGTCTTTTCTTGATTGTTCTTTCAAAATTAAAGATCTTTGCAAACTGAAATTCTTTCTCGACCTTGAGGTAGCTCGTTCTAGTGCTGGCATTTCTCTCAATCAGTGGAAATTTGCTTTAGATATTCTTCATGATGCTGGTTATTTGGGTTGTAAGCCTCTTTCTACACCTATGGCTCGTCACACTCGTTTATCTCAAGACATTGGTACTCCTCTTTTTGATATTGCTTCCTATCGAAGATTAGTAGGACGCCTCCTTTATCTCACCACTACCTGGCCTGACATCTCTTATGTGGTCCAGCAGTTATGTCAGTTCACTCATGCACCATCTTCGATTCATCACCAAGCTGCCTTACGAGTGCTCCGATATCTTAAGAACTCCCCCGGGAAGGGTATTTTCTTTTCTGCTTCTTCTACTCTTCTGTTAAAAGCTTTCAGCGATTCTGATTGGGCTGGTTGCCAGGACACACGATGATCTTTATCTGGTTATTGCATTTTTCTTGGTGATTCTTTGGTTTCATGGCGTACCAAGAAGCAAACTACTGTCTCCCTTTCCCCTTCTGAAGCTGAATATAGGACCATGAGGTGTGTGGCTTGTGAAATTCAGTGGCTTCTTTATCTCCTAGCTAACTTGCAGATTCCTCATTCTTCTCCTACCATCTTGTATTGTGATAATCAATCTGTTATGCATATAGCTTCCAATCCTACTTTCCATGAACGAACTAAACATCTAGAAATTGATTATCACTATGTTTGGGAGAAGGTCCAAGCTGGTGTCATATGTCTCTTACCAGTCCGGAGTGCCAATCAACTTGCTGACATCTTTACCAAGCCTCTTGATCCACAACCTTTTAATGGTTTCTTGTCCAAGTTTGGCATGATCAATATCTATGCCACAGCTTGTGGGGGTAACAGATATTACTTAAATACCTAGGGAAGTTATTTTATTTTTTACTCATCAGATAGTTTGTTGTAACAAAATCTGGCCACGTGAGTAGTTACGCATAGTTGATTATTTCTTATATATATGTGGCACACTGTACACATAATTCAATCAATGAAATCAGATTCTTTTTCTCTCATATTTCGTGTTAGGTCCCATACACCATATAACACCCAATCAGCTACCTTGCTTTCTTCCTCATTTTCAGATAAAGGGCGAATGCAAAACTCTTTAACCCTTCTCTTTTGGAAGAGCCAAAAATCAGAAGAGAACCACACTGATTTCCCATTACGAATCTGCCATTTAGTTCCATCATCAACAATATCTCTCTGTTTGCAAATGAATTTCCACATATGTGAGTCTGTCGGCCTAGTGTTTAACAATGAAGTATCACTTCTAATCATGTATTTTTTACTTAAAACCTCCGCCCATAGGCCATCAGCACCTTTAATCAATAACTATGCAAGGTTCGCCCCAAAGGCTTTATTAATCGAGACTAACCTCTTAAAACCAAGTCCTCCATATTGCTTTGGCGCTGCAATTCTTTCCCAACCCATAGGATGAAACCCATTGCTACTTTCATTCCTGCCCCATATAAAATTACGTTGCAAACGTTCTACCTCTTCAAAAATGCTGACAGGGAGTTGTGTCACTTGCATCGGTACATTGGAATTGTGCTGATTACCGATTTAGCTAATGTAATTCTTCCTGCTATTGATAGACGGTTAGCCTTCCAATGTGATAATTTCTCCTTAACCCATTCTACAACATAATGAAAAGTATCCCTGCTCTTCCTCTATCTAGTCAGTGGGAATCCCAGATACTTCCCTGTCTCACTGCTTATCTTCATACCAGTAATAGTTTTAATCCTCCCTTTCAAACTTTCTTGGACTTTTGGTGAGAAGAACATTGTAGATTTGCTAAAACTAATCTCCGCACCAGAGATTTGGCAAAATTGATCAAGTGCCTCAATCATACATGTGGCTTGGTCTTCTGATGCTTCTCCGAAGAGCAATAAATCATCTGCGAACATCAAGTGTGAAACTTCAAGTCCCTCTTTGGTTACAAGAACCGGCTTCTATCTCTTGTCATTAACTGCATCACATATGATATGTGATAGTCTATCCATACACAACATAAAGAGAAAGGGTGATATTGGATCACCTTGCCGTAAACCTCTGCTTGGATTAAAGAATTCAGTTTTGGAGCCATTCCACAATACATTATAGGATGTACTTGAAATGCACTGCATAATAATATCCACAAATTTATCCTCAAACCCAGCCTTATATAAAGTCTAACGCACATAGCTCCATTTGATCCTATCATAAGCTTTCTCTAGATCTATTTTCAGAGTCATTATACCACGCTTCCCTTTTTCTTGCTTCATTTTGTGCAAGATCTCTTGCCCCACTATAATATTATCTTGAATGTGCCTCCTAGGGATAAAGCTAGCTTGATAAGGGGAAATTAATTCGTCCATAACACCTCTCAATCTGTGTCACAGGATTTTGGTGATACATTTGTAATGTACCATGTCAACACCCATTTCCATTTTGATATTCATAGAGTAATAGAGACCAAGTTCCACAGGCATACAAAAAAGTACATATATACTGATAAAAGTATTTGTTTACAGTCCAACGTTAAGATACAAAAGGCAACAATATTTACAACATAAGCTATCTATAACCACAGCCTTTAACTTCACCTCAAGACACGTGCCGGTCACTTTCCTTTATCTACGTCTTTACCTTTTGATCCGCTAGCACCCGCTGAGATGTTTGGTTTAGAAAAAGGGGTGAGATTCTGAAGAATCCCAGTAGAAACATACTATCGTTCATAGAATATGTGGAAAGTAAATATGATATATGCCAAGTATGCACCAATTAATGAACAATATAAATATATTATCTACATGTATACATGAGCAGGGCCTAGCCCCACTAATATGCAGAGGTTAGGTTTTCACTAACTCTAGTATAAGTGCCTCTGACACTTCTGGCCCCTCTCTGGGCAAATCATGTTGATTAATAAAGCGCATTTACAAACAATGGTATCCACACAATCATATAACTATGGCATAATTATGAAGGATAATGTCCCTACCTTGAAGTTCTATTGACCCCTTTTTGTGTGCCTCGTGAAACGTGTCAACTTTCGACTCCCGATTCGGTCCTAAAATATTAAATGTACAAGAAATAGGTCATAACCTATCCAAGTATCATTTTAGACTCTTCCATAGTGTTTCTGTGGTTATATTAGCCTATGGTGAAAATTTATCAAAATGCCCCAGGGACCCAGGCCCCGCCCCGCCCTGCCGTACCCGGCCTGATGGC
The DNA here is from genome assembly GCA_963210345.1 of Inga oerstediana. Classification (NCBI taxonomy): domain Eukaryota; kingdom Viridiplantae; phylum Streptophyta; class Magnoliopsida; order Fabales; family Fabaceae; genus Inga; species Inga oerstediana. The sequence goes on from OY723401.1 coordinate 65,486,738, forward strand.
ACATTTTCCCAAATTTTTGACTAAGGCTATCCTGACGTATTTTCATCCAAGAAATCCATTTCAGGACTCAAAATTACCAAATTCAATGTCAAATTACGAAATTTCCCTTGGCAGCCCTACTTTTAGGGTTTTAGGGGCGTTTCCGTAATTATGCTTTATCGACCTTTTCTGAAAAAGTGCCCAACTCTAACCCCACCTAATTTTCCATCCTGAACCCAATGGAAGCATAAAATCATTGAAAATCCAACTCTAAGGCCCTCAAACATCCCTGGCCGAAATTATGGTGTTCTCCGGGAAAAATTGGGGTTTTACGATTTCGGCTCAGTAAACGCGTTCCTTTCTACTCCTAACCACTTTATTAACCATATAATTGAGTTATAAAAACCATTTGAACTAAAATTGGGCAGCATAACCCTTAGGAACACACTTTTTCAAAATTTAAAACCAATGGCAATCTGGCGAAATTTCACCGATTAAATTGCCCACAGCAGCCAGAATAGTTAATATACGAAGGTTTGGAAGTTATCTTGAGCTCCCACAAGCTTTTCCCCAAAGATGGCTGAAACCCTAACCCTTGGACAACAAATTTTTGAGCCTCCAAACCTTAAAGAACAAAGAGGAGTAGCTTAGGGTCGGAGTTATACGTGTTAAGAGCTAAATCGTCGGAGAAATTGTCTTACCTTGCAAGATTTCTTCCTTTTCTCTCTCTAAACTCCCTCAACTTTCTCTCACTTATTTCAGGTCTGTTGCATCACAAAAATTGGCTGAAGAGGATAATGATATATTTATTTATCATATATTTTGCATTATTTTATTCATTTGTTTTATTTTCCAAAATTTCAAAAATGAACTTATGTACATAAATCCTTATGTACATATAACCATGCTCATTAAGCCCAATCAATATTTTCTTATTTATTCCACATGTAGGAGACACCTAGGGGTCCCTCCCTATGGTCTCAATTGGCTTCACAACTTGTCCAGGTTACGTATATACGTAAAGTCTCAATTTTGGTCAAAATTGCATTTTTGCTCAAATTTTCCATAAATTCATATTAAATTGACAAAAATATTTCAAATATATTTTTTCCCTTTATTTTCCTTAATTAATTGAAATTAACTTCAATTAATCAGAAAATAATTAATTTTGCGATAATTTGGCAAAATTACGATTTTGTCATTACATTTCTAATCCAATTTCTTCTCTTATTTTTCTTTGGCCAATTTCCATATATTTTTGGACCAAATATTTTCTCTAACATTTCTTCATTTTTGAACCTTAATATTGGGCTTTTTAAATTACATAAATTAATTCCTTAATTATTTTTGCCCAATTTCTCATGAATTTGAACATTTATAAATTCATGAATATCCACCATTTTATTGATTTTCTCAAATATTTACAATAATTTTGGTGAATATAAATTTTGGGGTGTTAAAGTTCTCCCCCACTTAAATAAATTTCATCCCCAAAATTTGCTACACCTGATCAGCCATAAATCTTCGCGCATTTCCATGTCTTCATACTTTATTACATGTTCTAGATTAGGTTGGTACTTTTTTAGCTGGGAAACATGGAAAACATCATGTAGCCTGCTCAGATTTGGTGGCAAAGCGATGTGGTATGCTATTGGCCCAATCTTCTCCAGAATCTCGAATGGACTAATATACCTTGGTTGCAGCTTCCTTACTTTTAATGCTCTGCCAATACAAGTAACAGGTGATACTTTCATAAATACATGGTCACCGACTTCAAATTCCAGAGTTTTTCGTCTCCTATCAGCATAACTTTTCTGTCGGCTTTGAGCAGCTAACAATCTTTGCTTGATCAGCTTTATCTGCTCTGTTGTCTGATCAACAAGATCTAGCCCTAGCAATTCCCTCTCAGACAACTCAGTCCAGCATATTGGCGATTGACACTTCCTCCCGTAGAGTGCCTCATATGGAGCCATCTAGATGCTCGAATGGTAACTATTGTTATAGGAGAACTCTGCCAATGGAAGGAATTTGTCCCAACATCCTTTATTATCAAGCACTCACGCTCTTAGCATATCCTCAAGAGTTTGAATTGTTCATTCTGTCTGCCCATCAGTTTGAGGATGATACGCTGTGCTGAATCGGAGCTTGGTACCCAAAGCCTTATGTACCGCCTTCCAAAACTTGGAAGTGAATCGTGGATCTCGATCAGAGATGATATTCTTCGGAGTACCATGCAATCTCACAATCTCCTGAATGTAAATTTCTTCTAGTCTATCAGGAGAATAGTGAATGTTAATCGGTAGGAAGTGAGCTGTCTTCATGAATCTATCAACTATCACCCATATAGTGTCATGGTTTCTGACCTTAGGCAATCCTGTCACAAAATCCATGGTAACGCTTTCCCACTTCCACTCGGGTATCTCAGGATTCGTCAAAAGCCCTGATGGTCATTAATGTTCGACTTTTACTTTTTGACATATCAAGCAACGAGCAACGAACTCAGTCACCTCCCTTTCCATCCCCGGCCAATAGTATTGAGTCTTCAAGTCATGGTACATCTTTGTGGCTCCTGGATGCAGAGTATACTTACTCTTATGTGCCTCTTCCTGGATTTGTCATTTCAGTTCTGGTTGTGGTGGAACATAAATCTGCTTTTGGTACCTAACAAGCCAGCTGGGAGACAAGTCGTAATCCTGAGTCTCACCCCTATCAATCATACCTCTGATATAAAACGCTTCATCATCATGTTGTTAGGCTTCTTCAATTGCCGCCCTCAGATTGTTGTATATCTGACTGACCCTACTGCCTAACAGAATTTGACTAGACAGATTTAGGTCTCTGAAATCCTCAATCAGTTTCTACTCATAAATCATCATGGCTGCCACCTGCATTGATTTCGGCTTAATGCATCAGCGACAACATTAGCCTTACCGGGATGATATTTGATTTCTAAATTGTAGTCTTTCAGCAACTCCATCCATCTGCGCTGTCTCATGTTGAGCTCTTTCTGATCATACAAGTACTTTAAGCTCTTGTGGTCGCAGAACAACTCTACAGTCTCACCATAGAGATAGTGTCTCCAGATCTTCAAAGCAAACACAATTGCTGCTACTCAAGATCGTGGGTGGGATAGTTCAATTCATGAGGTTTCAGCTGTCTGGATGCAAATGCCACTACTCGGCCATGCTGCATCAACACGCATCCCAATCCCTGCCCACTGGCATATGTATAAACAACATACGTAAACTGTGGATCTGGGATCGTCAGCACTGGTGCTGTAGTTAACCTCTGCTTCAACTCCAGGCAGCTCTTCTCACAATTCTCATCCCACACAGAATATTGAGCTTTCCGCATCAATTTTGTCAATGGTAATGCAATTCTAGAGAAATTCTGAATAAATCTTCGATAATAGCCAACTAGACCCAGAAAACTACGCACTTCAAATACAGTCTCTGGTCTCTTCCAGCTCAGTACTACTTCCACCTTGCTAGGATCAATAGAGACCCCTTGCTGTGAGACAACGTGGCCTAAAAAATTTACCTCTGAAAGCCAGAATTCACATTTGCTCAACTTGGCATAGAGTTGCCTATCTCACAATATGTTCAACACTGTTTTCAGATGCTGTTCTTGTTCAGCTTTACTCCTTGAATACATTAGTATATCATCGATAAAGACTACAACAAACTGATCCAGATACGGATGGAAGATTCGATTCATGTAGTCCATGAACATGGCAAGTGCATTGGTCAACCCAAATGGCATAACAAGAAACTCGTAATGCCCATATCTGGTCCTAAAAGCAATCTTCGATACATCTTCTGCTTTGACTCTCAACTGATGGTATCCCGATCCCAAATCGATCTTCGAGAATACACAGGAACTATACAACTGATCGAGCAAATCATCAATTTTAGGGAGTGGATACTTGTTCTTGACGGTCACCTTGTTCAGCTCTCGATAATCGATATAGAGACGCAGGCTTCCGTCTTTCTTCTTGAAGAAGAGCACTAGAGCACCCTAGGGTGATATGCTGGGTCATATGAACCCTTTCTCAAGTAGTTCCTCAATCTGCTTCTTCAGCTCTGCCATTTCACTTGGAGCCATACGATATGGGGTTTTAGAAATTAGACCTGCTCTAGGCTTCAAATCAATTGAGAACTCCACTTCCCTATCTAGAGGTAGTCCACTGACATCCTCTGGAAAAACATCAGTGAATTCGTTTGCCACAGGGATACTTTTCAAGGCTACACCAGCCTCTGATTGCATAGAGCAGAATACCATATACCTCTGACATCCCTTCTGCAAATACCTCTCAACCTTAGCCGCAGATAGAAGGTTAAGAGTGATTTCGGTGTCAGCTTGTGGTTGTGGATTCAGATATAAGACTTTCTTCTGTTTACAATCCAACAACACACCATTTGCTGTCAGCCAGTCAATCCCCAAAATTACTTCCAACCCTTGTAGTGGTAAATCGATCAAATTTATGGTCGATTCACGCCCCTCGACCATTACTACGCAATTTAGGCAAACGTGGGCTGTCAAAACTCGTGTACCCATAGGTGTAGATACAACCAAATCATATGGGGATTTATGCACTGATAGACTTAACCATCTCACGCAGTCATATGCAATGAATGAATGTCTTGCACCAGAATCATCCATAACGTGCACTAAACTGTCGTTCAGAGAAATCATACCTTGAATCAATTTCGGAGACTTTCTGGCTTCTTCTTGTGTTAGCGTATAGACCCTGCCAGAAGTTACCTCGAGCTCCCACAAGCTTTTCCCCAAAGATGGCTGAAACCCTAACCCTTGGACAACAAATTTTTGAGCCTCCAAACCTTAAAGAACAAAGAAGAGTAGCTTAGAGTTGGAGTTATACGCGTTAGGAGCTAAATCGTCAGAGAAATCGGCTTACCTTACGAGATTTCTTCCCTTTCTCTCTCTAAACTCCCTCAACTTTCTCTCACTTATTTCAGGTTTGTTGCAGCACGAAAATGGGCTGAAGAGGATGATGATATATTTATTTATCATATATTTTGCATTATTTTATTCATTTGTTTTTTTTCCAAAATTTCAAAAGTGAACTTATGTACATAAATCCTTATGTACATATAACCATGCTCATTAAGCCCAATCAATATTTGCTTATTTATTCCACATGTAGGAGACACCTAAGGGTCCCTCCATATGGTCTCAATTGGCTTCACAACTTGTCCAGGTTACATATATACGTAAAGTTTCAATTTTGGTCAAAATTGCATTTTTGCTCAAATTTTCCATAAATTCATATTAAATTGACAAAAATATTTCAAATATATTTTTTCCCTTTATTTTCCTTAATTAATTGAAATTAACTTAAATTAATCGGAAAATAATTAATTTTGCGATAATTTGATAAAATTACGATTTTGCCATTACATTTCTAATCCAATTTCTTCTCTTACTTTTCTTTGACCAATTTTCATCTATTTTGGACCAAATATTTTCTCTAAAATTTCTTCATTTTTGGACCTTAATATTGGGATTTTTAAATTACCCAAATTAATTCGTTAATTATTTTTGCCCAATTTCTCATGAATTTGAACATTTATAAATTCTAAATTCATGAATATTCACCATTTTATTGAATTTCTCAAATATTTACAATAATTTTGGTGAACATAAATTTTGGGGTGTTACATACTGTGCACAGAGATATTGGTCTGAAGTGTTCAACTCGTTGAGGCTGGTCTCTCTTTGGAATTAGAGATATCAACGCTTGATTCGCCAAAGCTACATCTACTGTTCCTTTAAAAGCTCCTCTTACAAATTGACATAAGGATTGGCTGACTGTATCTCAATTACATTGAAAGAATATAGGTGGGAATTCATCCACACCCAGTGCCTTATACAGACCCATAGACTTTATGGCTTTATGTATTTCCTTCTCTGTTGGAGCAGCTGCCATTGCCTCCATTCTGGTTCGGTCCGTGACTGGAAATTTGCTCTTAGTATGGAAAACATTCTCATCTTGATTCCCTGTCTGGAATAATTTTTTAAAAAATTCCACCACAAGATTTTTAAGCTCTTCTTCATTATTAACCCAAGCACCGGATTCATCTTGGAGAGATAGAACTCTGTTGCGCCTTCTTCTCATGTGTGTTTTTAAGTAGTAGTATTTGGTATTTCTATCCCCTTTAGAGATCCACTCTGTTCTTGATTTTTGAAACCATTTAATCTCTTCTAGTTTCGACACTTCCTCTAATTGTGCCTACAATTGTTCTTCCAGTATATTTAAGAAATGTGAATGGGGATATGATGGTGATTTCTGAATACCATTCAATCTAGCTAGGATTTCTCTCTTCTTTCTTTCTACTGGGCCAAATGTATCTCTATTCCAAGAGATGATTTCCTGTTTAATTTTTTCTAGGTTTGTGTTCAACTCACTATTACATTGCCATTGCTCCGTCAAAAAAGCCTTGAAGTTTTCATGTGCCATCCACATGGCTTCAAATCGAAAAGGCCTCTGTCGACTACTACTATGTGAAACTCCCATTATCAAGAGAATAGGATTGTGGTATGAAAAAGTTGTTCTTGGTAGAACTTTCATCGCACAGCTAGTCAACGTAGATAGTAGAGCTTGGTTTGCAAATGCTCTGTCCAATCTCTCAAACAATCTTGAACACCCCAACATACGTCATCCTTTCCACATAAATTTCGGACCTAAAGCTCCGAGATCAGTTAAGCCACAATCTAAAACTCTGTTTTGAAACCATTTAATCCTTTCTTGATTACATCGAACTCCCCTTATGCGTTCTAAAGGTGAAAGGATGTCATTAAAGTCCCCATGTACTACCCAAGGCATTGTGATTCCTTTTGATAGAACTTGTAGTTTTCCCCAAAGCATAGCCCTGTAATTCAAATGAGGCAAAGCATAAACAGTTGTAATAAGAAAGTCAGGAATACCTATCACTGAGCAATGAAAGTGTAAGTATTGTCTATCTTCTTCCAATAATGAGACTGAAATTGCATTGCTATTCCAGATAGCCACCATCCCACCTGATTGACCCACACTAGGTACCATTTTAATATTGTCATATCCTAGTCGAAGAAGATGACGAAGGTGGGATTCATCAGCGTATCTTGTATTAGCTAGTACCACAAGACTGGGTTTAGAGTTTTGTGTTATGGTTTTCAGATTTTTGAAGAGGCCCGGTCCATATAAGCCTCTAGTATTCCAATAAAGTTTCCTATCTATAAAAACCTGACTTAATGGTAACATAGGAGCAAGCCCAGTAGGCCTATTCTACATATGCGTCTCTGAGACCATAGAAACATCTATGTCCTCACTATTTGTCATAACTAACCCATCATCCTCCATTGGGCTCTCCTGACCTGGCCCAAATTCATCCTCAGTCATCCTAGCCTTCTCTATCACACACTCTCCTGGATCATGTGGTATTGAATAATCAATATTATTTACATTATTGATTTTTAATATCCCATAATTATCATCCTTCGTTGTATCACCTTCACCCTTCCTAACGGTTTGATCAACATCAATTCCATCCCCCATGGTAATTATCAACAGGTCGTTCCCCAACCTTGTATCCATCCTTGACATCTCCCTTGTCCTTTTTTCCACCCTCATACTCCTCTATTGTAAGACCACTTCCATTGCGCATTGCTCCACCTCTGTACAAACCTCATTCCTAACAACCTCATTCCTTCTGTCATGCCTCGCTCCACTACTCCCTTTTTCCGCTTTCCCTTTGCCTTCCGTAGTCATTGGTGTCACCCTTTGTCCAGTAATTACAACCCCTGGGACCACCTCATCTTGCATAATCGCCTTTGGAATCTCATTAATCATGTCATTAGCCTCCTCCACGTTAGCTAAGATTTCAAACCTCGATCCTACCTTCTGTTGCCTAGCTATTTCGCCTTGTTTCTCCTTCATCTTCCTTTAGCAACGGGGTTTCTGTACAATCCTCTATTGGCCCATCTTCACTATGCTCTATTTTAGAGTCGGTTCTTCACCCAGTATGTTATCCTCATTTGGAGCATTTTGGTTTCTCTCCTGCTATTGTTTTTTCTCAGGACAGGTTTCCATCCTATAACCATAAGTGCCACAATTTGTGCACAGCAAATGTAACCCCTATACTTGAGAAAGAACTCTTCTCCGTCAAGAAAAAACCCCTGCATTAGTTGCTTACCAAGTTCTATCAATACACAGATCCTGGCAAAATGACCTCTAAGTTGGCATGAAGTATTCATATCAACTTTGATAGTCTTCCCTATTCTATTTCCAATCACCGTTAATGCCTCCTCGTCATAGTACTCTAGAGGCACCTTCAGAAGTCTAACCCAAACCACAGCTTTGTCTATGGTAGCTTTATCAGGTCTAAACTTCACTCCCCAAGGTTTCACAGTTAGATAATGGTTGTATATCATCCACGGACCCCCTGTAAGAGCATTAAAATAGTCTTCCTTGTTAGTCAACTTTACTATATAGTATCCATGGCCAATGTTAATCAGGGTGATAATGCCTCTCTTAGCCTACATAGCTTGCAACCTCTTTTCCAGTGCTCTATACCCAATGCTCCTGCCTAAGAGTTTCACAATAATTGCTTTGCTCCATGCCTTATACAATCTCTTCTTCATCTTGCTTGAGAAACTAAATGAAGGAAAGTTCCTCATCGGATTCTCAGTAATTTTGCATTTCCCATCCTCCTCTCCCTGGTCCGATTCATCTAGAGACCTTTCTGACATTGTATCATCTGATATTGCCTCTTCCTCCTAATCACTATCTTCATCTGGGTTATCCTTGCTTCCGCATGTTCCTTTCAGCTTATCCAGAAATGAGGGTCTTCTTGCATTAAATGAGCTAGGATTCTCTCCCAACTTTGGCCAGTGACCCGTTAGAAGGTTGTCATTGCTCTTAAGAGTCACATTTTTAATCTTTTTCGAGCTTCTGGTAAGTAAATCTTCTTCCTCAGTCGAGGTGGGCACTGGTTGAGTCTTCTGTCCAAAGAGCACAAGAGCCATATTTTGATCTAAAAATTGATGCAATATTAGTTCGCCATGAACTTATGGGAATTCCATGCCCAAACCGTTTTAGGAGCATTTAAGGCCCATTAAGCCCAAATAACTCAAATGAATAATCTATATATATATAGTGGGTGTTTGGATAACACTAAAACCACGGTTTCAGAAGTCCTTTTCCATAAATCGAGACAAAACTCCTTTCACATACGTACCTCATAAATCATAAAAGCTATTCTCCAAAAGCTAATCCAATAGTTGATATAAAACCCTTCATTATATTCCACACAACAACACAAAAATCTCCAGTAATGTCAAATTCTCATCTTTTGATAACTTGCTTCAGATCCTGATCAGGCCATTCATTTCCCATGTAATTTGGGATGGTGACATCATCACCTAAAGCAAATTGATTGGTTGTCATCCATATGTTCGCACTATCATAGGTCGTTCCCGTAAGATTGCCGATGCAATGGGATATTGAGCCACTTGAATTGTTATTTGCAAAGGTCCAAAATCTAGAGTGAGTTGAGTTGGCACAATTGCATAGGAATGTTACCATTTAACATGTTACTCCGTAACCTCAGAATTTGTAGTTTAGGAAAAGTGTTACTAGTCCATAATGATGGTATATTTCCAAAAAAAAATTATTCTCACCCAAATTTAAAATTTGCAAATACTTAAAATTTTTCAAAGTCAATGGAGGCTTCCCTTCAAGATAGTTATTTATCAAATGCAACCAAAGCAATGAGGAAAGCTCGCTAATTGAGATAGGGAAAGCTCCAGATAGTTTGTTGAATGAGAAATTTATTTCAAGCAATCCAAATGGATGGCTATTATCTCTCCAACAATTTGAATTTCGCCAGAGAAATTACTATGAGAAAGATCAAGTCTTGATAGATTTACCAGGTGACAAAGTCTTTGTGGGATATTTCCACTAATAGAATTATTTGAAGGATCAAGGTTTGTTAGATGTACAAGCTGACCAAGACTTCGAGAAACTAACCACTAAAAAAATTACTTCAGAGATCAAGCCTGGTTAAATTTACAAGTTGACCAAGACTTTGAGGAATATCGCCACAAAAATAATTACTTGAAAGATCAAGGACACTTAGTTTTTCAAGATACCCTACCCATGTTGGCAAATGGCCATTGGGTTTATTATTAGCTAAGGATAATTCTATTAGATATTTTATTATTTATGATTATATATTTTATTATTTAATACATATTATATCTAAATATTATCTTATCATTGTTTTGGATAAAATATCTCTTAATTGTGGCCCTCACGTGACTTGATAGAAATTTGGTTTAGAGTTACGTGCCTGGCTGGTAAGTTATGACAAGCCTTGATTAAGGTTATAAATAGCATTAGCCGAGTCTTAGAGTAGTAATGTTGACATATACTTACTTGTTCCTTGAGGGTTGCCTGACAGGCGGCTATTCTAAGACCGTCACTATACCTCATCTTCTTGTTAGAAAAAACTCTGACCTATTCTCTTCTAATTCTAATTCTAATTCTTTCTTATTCCCTATAGTTGTCAGGTTATAAGATACTAATCGTAACAAAGTAATTCAGATGGTTTTGTAGAAATCAAAAAGGTTTCCAAGGCCTAGATGCTTTAGAATAATTAGAAGGCAGAAAATAAACTAGAAACACAGAAAAAATTGCCAAAAAATCCAATAAACCTGAAGCAGAATTAAATAAGGGAGAATAAAAAAGGGCCCAAAAAATAAGCTCCAAACGGACGTCATTGTTAAAATATAAAAGCTAGGCCCCAGTTGCATAAGCAATCAAAAGCGGAAAAAAATATTGAACAAGCATAAAAACGGGTTTCATCCACAACACAATGAGATAAACAGTAAACTAAGTGTGTGTTTGAATTAGCTTTTGAGAATACCTTGTATCATTTACGAGATAAGTGTGTGAGAGAAATTTTGTCTCTGGTTGCGCAAATCTAGGTTTAGGAAATTCCCAAACACTCTATAATAATATAAAAGATCCAAAATGCCAGCCCCAATATGCATCTAGCCCATCTACAAATGAAAGGGCGTTTCGCTTGGGCGCCAATATGCGTCGTCTTGGGTCATCTTCATGGAGTCGGTTAACCAACTCGACTCGCGACCCATAAGGGCTACTTCCATGGAGCTGCCGTCGTTTGTAATTGTAGGCGAGTGTTCCCGCATCCCAGGGCTCCTTTTTCAACAATCTTGAGTAGCATTCCTGGTGATTTTGGCACCATTTTCTTAGCATTTTAAGAGCGATACTCACAGGAAATTGTGCTAAACTGATTTAGAACAAATATTTTATCAACGATCAAGCGAAAAGTTAAGATGAAGTTGTTTATGTGAAATCGAAAACTCCAACGCAACTGTGCCAAACCGATTTGCAACAAATATTTTATCAATGATCAAGCAAAAAGTTAAGATGAAGTTGTTTATGTGAAACTGAAAGATCCAACGCAACAATGGAATCGTTTTGCAGTGGGTTCATTGGCCTTTTTTAATGGCTATGTTCACGGAACAAGAAGGCAAAATGATTTGGATGTTTTAAATGAATGTCAAAAACTTAAATAAAAAACATACCCAGATAAGAATTATATGAAGCTCATTCTCGGTTTTATGGCCATGGATTCGACTATCAAAAATAGCAGTGATCACCATAGAATGAAATAATCCTCCCACTCAGGCACGAATAACACCCCAAATGTTGATTGATCTCAATTATCAAGCATATACAATTCATACCCATTCGGACCTCGAAGAAAAAACGGAAAATTACATTTAGGTCCTAGATAAGAGGAAAAAAATAAAATAATAGTCCTTTGAAATCTCAAAATTACATTTAAGTCATGTGGGACTTTTTTGTAATAAATTTCAATTCTGTTGACAAGTCCATAGGTGTCCGCTGATAAGTTCATGGATATGTCATTGACAAGTTTAGGGGCATCCATTGACAAGTTCAGGGATGACCATTGACAAGTCCATGATTGAAATTTATTGCAAAAAAGTCCCACAAGACTTTTTTGCAATTTTGAGATTACAAGGGATAATTTTTTTATTTTTTCTTTTGTCCAGGACCTGAATATAATTTTTCTAAAAAAAAAGCTAAGGATGAGAATGCTTCATTGAAGAAAATTAATTCTCCTCTCGTCCCAATAATCCGATAGCAACATACCAAAGAGAGATATAGTTAACTATTTTTCTTGCGTTTTTTTCCTAGAGAGATATAGTTAGTAAATAACAACGATTAAAGTTCTAATTTAACACATAAATGTTGTCAATATTAAGGTTTAAACAACACGTCTCATGCAACAAATAAACACAGTTACCAATGTATAATCAAAGGTAAAATCATGTCCATAAATAACTCACACAAAGGCCAAAGCAGGAGAAGGTAAGAAGCTAAACACTCTAATCTCTAAGCAACATGAGTATGACAACTATCATTTTCATCTTCTTTACTACTATCATCAATTTCAAGGACATTTGATTGTGCTTCACTTTGAGTAGTAGGCTCAAGTAGTCAAATAATCACAACCTCCATAAAAAATCATACTCCATCAGGCATAACAGTATACAATATGATTTTATTCTAAATAAGTAGAACAGTATACTCAAAGATCATAATATGATTCAATTAGGAAAAACAGTACAGTCAAAAATCATACTCTATACAATATGACGACTGAGTGACATATAGATTCAATAAGGCAATTCAAAAAGGCAACACAGTTTCCCTTTCCAAGCAAAAAAAATAATAAATGGGCTTAACAGGCCAACCCAAGACCCTGCAGGGCCAGCCCTTTTAAACCCTCGGCTCTACAGGGCTGACCCTTTTAGGCCTGACTTCCTTTAGAAGCTACAATTTGCAAGCCTGACCCTGAAGGGCCAGGGCCTAAATGGGCCGGCCCGTCGAGCTCGACCCGTTTTCTCGGCTCTAATTGCAAAGGAGCAAACATAGGATGTACCCATAGATGCAAAAAAACCCATGGATACCAGCAAAATAAACACGACAAGAGGAAGCAAAAAACAGAACATCAACCACGTTTTATGGACCAAAAGCATCTGATCTCCAACATTCTAAATGCGCCACTACTAGGTACAGCAAATAGAAGCCAACACCGCTCTACACCAGCAAAAACACCCCTTAGATTTTCTTATATTTGTACTGATGAAGTGAAATATCACCCTTTAGTCGCTTTGGGGTTATCAAGAATAAAATCAAATTAATGTAATATACTGCACTACTCGGGTCACTTCATTTTGAGGAGCCGATTATGAAACTAATTCCTAGTAAACTAAGTAATTATAATGCAAAAATTGACAAGGGTAAAACATGATTGATTTGTTTTCAAAATTATGAATTGAATGCAATTAAAAGAGATATTTTTGGGATTTTCAAATAAAGAGAAATGAAAATGGGTTAAGAATATAAATGATGAAGATGCTCTTGGAAATGGTTTTCAATAACTATCCTTACTCAATTAAAATATTTGAAGAGTTCATACACTAAGTTTCTAATATTCCAAACCTCATTAACCAATAAGTCTAACATCACAAGAGAGGAACCCCTACCCTTAAAATGCTATTAAGCCCTCTTAGTGTAATGAGTTTCTCTAAATTTCATAAAATCAATTATCATTGAGTCTAATGCTTAAACTCATGAACCTATTCATTTAAACATTATTAAAACCCCTTAGAGAGTGACTATGAAATAAGTAATGCATTAGGTTCAACTATAATTCTATTTTAATTAAATCAACCAACAATACGATGTTAAATAGATAGAAATCACTAGAATCATAGAGAACATATATATAACCATATATATTGATGAGTATAAATTCTCATTACAAATTTTAAATTACAACAACTCAATCTATAGAAATCATAACTAAAATCATAATCTCATTACATAAATGAATTCACAAACCTAAGAAAATTACAAATATAATGAGTTATAGATAAAATAAACTCCCATTTAAATTGAAGCACATATGAACTCAAGACATCTCCAGATCATCCCCAAGAGCTAAAGGAATCAGCCACTCATGGCCTTGGATTCAAGAAATATAATCACTCTCGGATTCAAACATCCAGCCATATGAAACACTAATTAAAGAAATCAATTAGCATTAAATCAAGACAGCTTGGTGGCAGGGTTTGAACCAAAGGCGCAGAATATGGAATATGAACGGCTGAAAGTAAACCCAGACACATCAGAATAAGCCACGGACTACGTGAGTTCAGAACAGAAGAAGAAGTTGCTAGCAGGTGACGACCGATGGAAGATATGAAGGAGCAGGTGAAGGTCCAATTATATGCCTGTGTCCTCGCGGCTCTGCTTCTAGTGTTATGAGAACAATCCCGCCAGCGATAGGAGAGTGACAGTGATGGTGAGATGACGGTGGGAGCTCAAGGATGTCTCTCTGCTTTCAGCTCCCTCCTCTCCTCTCTCAGCTCTCGATCTCACTCACGGCCCCCCTGGTTCTGTTCTGTCCTTTCAACTCTGAGCTCGCTGGCGACGGAAAGGATTGTGAAAGAAGTGAAGGTCGCCGGCGAGGACAATGGTGGACGTCGTAAGAAGAAGAAAACGAAGGTGCTGGTTCCGTTCTCAATTCGCCGCCCCTCAGCTCCTACGTTTTCGTGTTGCGGCTGTGATCTCTTTTTTTTCTGTTGCGTTTTCAGCCTCCCAGAGCTCAGCTCCGCGCCTCCCATTTAACCCTTGGTCAAAACGCACATTTTGACCAAGGGACTACAAGGAATTAATTAAAAATCTTTCAGGAGGGACTAAAATGAACGCTATAAACTTTTTATGGGTCCATAAATGATTTTTAAAACATTTGGGTCCTTTTTTTGTAGTTTTCTCTGAGTCTTTTCTTCATTTTTCTTGTAATTTCCAGAAATCCTGGGTACTTTTCTGCAATTTCTCCCAAACTGATCTGAATTAAAATAAATTCAAAATATAATACCTTTATTCCAAAAATTAATCAATTAAGATAAATCATAAAATATATTACAATTTTACCCTTTTTCAACTTTAATTTTGTTTAAACACATTTAATCACAAAAGAAACATTTAAGTTCAATTTTTATGACAAAATCCCCAAATAAAATATGAAAATATATAATAAAATAGAGATTTGTCATGAAGCATCGCTTTGTCAACAAAACCAAATGAAAAGCAAGGAAAAACAGAAAAACGAAAAGGATGACGCAAATTAGACTAAAGCACGGACATCCTCTCAACCGGTAAAGGTTGGAAAGGGAGACGCTATGCGCACATACTCGCATGAGACGAGACTTAACCCTCACCACACTCTTGAGAGAAACTTGAGAGAGGGAGAGACTTGCCATTCTTGACTTGAAATTTGCATGGGATATGGGGGTGAGACAAGCCATTCTTGAAACGGATGAAGTTGAAGTGGTTCGACTATTACTTGAATAGTATGATGATACTCACCCACAAGCTACTATAATAGCTGAAACAAGGGAGATCCTCAAGAGAGTCTGGGTCATTGAGGTGCAGTATGCTCCTCGAAGTTACCAACAGAGTAGCAGACTCTCTAGCTAAGTAGCCATTGAGTCACATGATGGGATTCCAGCACGTTTTTTATCTCAGGGAAGAGACCCAAGCTATACTGGAGGCTGATTGTAATTTACCCAAAGATAATGGGTAATATGTAAGGTGCTACTTTCGATCTGTTAAAAAAACATAATGCAATATGTAACAAATAGCATATATATATATATAGAAAATACTAGGCACATAGAATTGAAAACACCTCCTTTGTTTTGTTACTATATGTTGGAATAATCTAACAATATATATATATATATAAATATATAGTTAGATTATTCCAACATGTAGTATCAATATATATTGTTAGATTATTTTAACATGTGGTATCAGAGCAAGTTTTTTCAATTCCCCTCTACTTGCTTAATATTTTTTGTATGTTATGTTATTTTATTATATTTTTCTGTTTTGAAAAATAATATAAGAATAATATGAGCAAGGTTTCGGATTCTTTTCTACTTGCTATTTATATAATCATCTATTTATTTTGTCCTACCTTAAGAAATATTTTGGGAAAAATTGCCTAGTATATTTTCGGATCTAAATATACGGTGCTTTAGAGTTACTTTATTTTTCCTACTCAGAAAGTTTTTTGGAAAAAATTATAATTTATAATTTATAATCAACATCTATGACTCCAGATCTCTGTTTATTCTTATATTGAATATATATATATATATATATATATAAGCTTTCCATTTTGGAACGCCATAGAGATTTTTTTAACCTTCATTTTAATGATCACTGTATTTGTTGGCAACTGAAGGTCCGAAATCACTATGAATCAAATTTCATTTGAATTTTGAGCAGGTTTTTGTTGAATTTTATTGCTTATACTTCTTCTGATCACCATGAGTTTGAGAAAAGAGATTAGCTATGACATTTCTATTTTGGTTTTAAAAATTAAAACATTTTTGAGATTTGGTTTCTTTTGTCACTTTTGGTGACTTGTTCCAATGATCGTTTCGTCGTGAAAAAACCACCGGAAAATGGAGGCTTACATCGCTGGAATTTGTGCCCAGAATTGCCTAGATCGGCCACATAAACGATGTCGTCTGGCCATTCGATGAAACTATGGGCAACTTTGGTATGATGGAATTGGGGGGTGTGGAATTGGAATTTGATCTCAATTCCATGCCTAAGCTTGTTTGGTATGATGGAATTGGAATTTTTTGTAACTCCATGTGGAAGCCAAATCATCCCAATTCCACCAAATTGGCTTCCACCCAAAAAGCAAAGATTTTCAATTCCATGTAGGTAAATTCTTTTTTGTCCTTCATCGAGATTCGTCTCCTTCATCGAGCGACCCAACACCCACAACCCACAATCGAGCTTCGTCGCCTTCTTCATCGAGCTTCGCCGATGCCTGCGACCCGCGATTGAGCTTCGCCGACAGCTACGACCCACGATCGAGCTTCGCCTTCTTCATCGTGCTTGCTGACACCTACAAATCCCATTGCTTTTCATGGACCCAAGAAATCCACAATCTATTTGCTTTAGAGGAGGGAGTATACAAATACCACGTCTCGAACTAAAACCCCAAAGCATCAATGAAGAATGACTCAGAAGGCTAAGAGGGAGACTGTTCTACGACCCACGATCTCATTTCTGAAATGCCTAGACACATTTTTTAGAAAGATTTTTTTTTCGAAGTTATTTCTGGAATTTTTTTTTTGAGACGGGCATTTTGGTCTTTTCATCTAAAAATCATGTCTCATTTCCATGACATACCAAACATACTTTTAAACCTCATTTCCATATCCATATCTATTTTCATTTCCATATCCATTTTCATTTCTATCAAAATCAATTCCAGCGTATCAAACGGGCCCTATGTGTTTCATTTATTCTGGAAGAGTGGACTGACAAATTTGAGCCTTTGTGTATTGGGCTTTCTATTTTTAAATTTTTTATTCATTGCTCTTTCTAGGCCTGTAGGTCTTGGGCTTATTGGATTTTCTAGTTTTCGTTTGGTTTTCTTGAAATATTTTCGTTGAGTTTTCAGATTTGAGCTTTCGGTTTTGTTAGCTTCAAACATATTTTAGACTCTTTATTTTCACGTTTTGAGCCATTTTTGTTTTACAATAAGCTAGATATTTGTTTTTTTAAAATTCTAGAAATGGTTGGCTTGCCCTTTTTCTGTTTTATTTTAGGGAGAATTACACTCAGGTTCTAAAGGAGAAGAAAAATAAAGAAATGGTCCATTGAAATTACAAAATGAAAGAATGGTTCCATGAAGTTGTCAATGCAGGCTCTTGAAGTTGTCAATGACCTGCTTCTGAAGTTGTTAATAGAATCATTTTTTTCATTTTACAATTTTAAGGGATAATTTCTTCATTTATCTTCTTCCTTGGGACCTCAGTATAGTTCTCTCTTTGTTTTATTGTTTTACTATGGGCCAAGTCAATAAACTTGTTTTGGGCTTGTTCAATATTTCTGTTTTGATTGATATCTCTGGGCTGAAGGATGTTCTTGGTCTTTTTGTTTATTTATCTTATTATTTGCTGCAGCAAATTTGGTTCAATAACATTTTGGACCTTATGTTTTATTCGTTATTGTTTATGCTGTCATGGACTGAAACTGGATTTTGTACAACGTTTTTTCTGGGCTTGTGAATTGCTGGCGTTTGGGTTTTGTTTTATCATTTATGTTTCTTGTTGCTATTCTGGCCTACATTATTTGGGTTTTTATTTTATGATCTAATATTTTATTGTTATATTTCTGTGCCTTTTATTGTTTTTTTCCAAGAAAATTGTCTTATGGGCCCACAGTATTTGGGTTTTTATTTTAAGGAAAAAGATTGAAAATGAACTTTAAAATTGTAAAATCTTAAAATTAAATTTGTTATCAAAAGTTGATAAAATAATAATAAAACTTGATAAGTAATTCATAACTCATTTTTTAAAAAAATATCTGATTTGAAATTTGCAATTTCAAAATTCTTTGGGAGAATCCCTGAAAAAGAACTTGGAATTTGAGAAATGACAAATTAGTCTTTTTACCAAGAGTTGATTAGAAAATATTAAAACGTGATAAGGAATTCTCAACTTTTTTCTTGAGAAATGACTGACTTGTCATTTCTCAATTTTCAAGTTCTTTTTCAGAGATTCTCCGAAATTCTTTCCTGTTGTTTTCCCTTGATTTTATGAGCTAATATTTTATTGTTATATTTTTGGGCCTTTTACTGTTGGTTTTTTTTTTTGTGGAAAATTTCTTTGTGGGCTCTACTGCATTTTCAATCTTTTGGGCCATTAAGTTAAAATAAAGGGAGGATATCTTCTCCCAATCACATTTTGAATAACATTTTGAGTTAGATATGTGTTTATTTTAATTCTGGACAATCGTTGTTATTCAATATATTGAGTTATTGATATTGAGGCCTTTAAGTTTGATTTCCAAATATTATTTTAATTCAATTAAGTTTCCTTAACTCCATTTTGTGCTTAATTCTTTGGTAATTTCCATTCTTTTCAAGAAATGAAAAATTTGATTAATAGGTTAAGATGTATTTCATCTCATAAATGGTTTATTTGATCAAAATATTTGAATGTTGATTTATTTTTTCATGCCATTTTAATTGTTTCAATATGGGAAAATTAATTTTGGCTATTTTGGTATTATGGTAATTTGCGAAATTTTGTTTTGGTATATTATTTAATTACATTAATGCTTATGTAATTAATTTTGGACAATTTTTCTAATGTTTCAATTTTGCAAAATTATATTTGAGTTGAAATATGTTGAAATTGATCTCTTAAACATTTTTTGGATACATAAAATAGTGTGAGGGTTATTAATTTAATTTTTTGTCGATCCAATTAATTAATTAACCCCTCCATTAAGATGTGCATATATTAGATTTAACTAGCCTAAACCCACGTGATGTGCGGGTGAGAGGCTGGGTATTTATATATTAATTTGCTATTATATAAAACATCACTTAGATTTAAAACAACATTTTGTAGTATGAAACACACAATAACCCATATAAAGATATATATGGGTGGATAGGTGATGCTATAGTAATTATGAATTTCATTTCTTAATATGTATATAAAATACTCAAAACTGCTATATATAAAATGTCATCATTAATTTATTAGAATCCCTATATTTTCTATTGAGTAGGTACCCTAAATTTGACTGATCTACTTTTATATAGTTAAGTAGAAGAATTTATCTATGATAACTATTTAGTCACATTTTGTTGATTAAATTAATTAATTAAATTTTTATTAAAGATTCGTGCATATTTAGAATTCAAATGCAAATAGTTGATATTTACTATTAGCATGTATATTGAGGAGTAGCCACAGTTTCCTCAATGTTCCATGTGTAAATAATCACGTCAATTAACATCAGATGGAATCCTATGCTTAGGGCTATGAATATCCACACATCATATTGTTTATAACAAAAAGCTTTTATATTCGACCTTTTTTTTTCCCTTTCGTTAGAGCATGTGGTATCACAATGGAGTATAATTCAATGACTTCTCTTTTGGTTGGGACAAGATTGTTTTTTACTGACTTTTTGAATGTTGGAGTCTTTACGTTTTGCTCAGAATGAAATATGGAAACAGTTAAGAACTTTCATCCTAGACAATGATATCAAGGGCCATGGCAAGATCAGTTGCAGCTAGTAATACAGTGAAATTCTGCTTTCACTAAAACATATTCTATGAATGCATATAATTTTTCATTTCGTATTTCGTTTCTTGTTAATTTCATTTTTCCCAGAGTGCGTTATATTATAGTAAGTAATATGATCGCATATTAAATAGATGTAAAGTTGAAAACCCATAAAACTTTAATGCAAAGTTAATGAGGTTCAAACTGTTTTTTTCCCCGGTAAAATATGTTGAAATTTTCTGGATATTATGAAAAATGTGATTTTGATAAAATGAGTGTTTGAATGGTTGTCATTGTAATCACTTTTTTCAGTTCAAAATACTAAACAGGACAAAAGTTAATGTGATATAATTAATTAAATTAAGGTTAAATTTTAATTTGTATTTTTTCAAATAAATAAATAATATTTATATATGTGTGTAAGACCAATTTATTGTTTATATAATGAAGTAATAATTAATGTGTGTGTGTGTAAATATAAGATTAAATATTTTTTTTTAGAAAAAATGAAAACTTCATATCAAAGTTTCATAATAATTCTTCATTGTCTGGAAGAAATATAGAGAAAATCCCAAACCATGCTTTTAAATGACAAAAAACAGCCAATAATGACAAAAAACATTAAAAAAAAATAGCTTTTGAAAAATGATGGTTTTTTTAATTGTAAACCATGATTTTCAACGATTAAGTGCTTTTTCCAATTTCTTCAGCTCTTTTTTTTTTTTTTTTTTTTGCCAACAATTTCTTCAGCTCTTGGCCATCTCTTTCACAAGAATCTACTTTCAGAAGAGAATTCAGAAAATTAATGTACCCACCATAATTAATATAGAATGAACAAGATGCGGTTGAAGTGTTATATTCCCTCCAATCCAAAATATAAGATGTTAACTAATTAACAAGGAACTAAGAAATCTTAGTAACGTCATTTGGTGTCTTAAATTAATAAATTTACCTATTTTACCTTTATTAGAGAATGTGATTTTTAAATGTGTTTAATATCTGTCACATCTTTCTCTATCCTGCAAGGGATAAAAGTGAAAAAACAATAATTAATTACTCTACCAAGTTCTTATATTTTGGATCAAAATTTTCTTTTGAAAGACTTTTTTTTTTTTTTAATATTATGGACCAAAAGGAGTAATTGATTGAAGAAGCCATCACTATCTATAAAGTTTCTTTTGCTCTATGTAACGCAAAAACATTGGCTCGATCACTTTGTGGTTGTGTGAAATTGGAGAATTTTGTAAGGCGGACCAAACATTGATATCACTATTTATGAAGTTTCTTTGGCTCTATAAGGCAAAAGTATTGACTCGATCACTTGGGAGTTCACACTAATGAACTGTGTGAAAATGGAGAATTCTGTGTGGCCGACCAAATACTAATATCACTATCTATGAACCTTCTTTGGCTCTATGCATAAAGCCATAAGATATATAAACTAAAAAAAAAAACCTATCCGAAAAGTAAAAAATTAATATATATAAAATGTAAAATACCAAAAAACCAATAATCTTTAAAAAAAATTCAATATGTATTGCTTTTTAATATTTTGTCAGTAAATTATTCATAAAATTTATATTAGTATAAATTATTTAAAATGTTATCAAAAATTATGTAAGTAAGTAAAAATTTATCTAATATGTGCTAGTTCGGATTAGGTCCTGGTTGCATTCTCCTCCGGAACATATTCAACAGTTAGTGGGAAGGGACCTTATTGGCTGGTCTTCGTCGTGTTCCTTTAGTAGCTGGTTTGGTTTGATGCAGTATTCCTAATATATATATATATGTGTGTGTGCGCGCGCGCGCGCGCACACGCGCGCGCGCCCTAGTTCATGGTCATATGTATGTTCAGGTGTGGGTTAAGAATTTAAAAAGCTAGACTTTTTAGACCGAACATTACCATAACCGGTCTAAATTTTCTTTCTTTGTTTTTTTTATAAAAATTAATTTGGTCTTTTATCCCCCTTCATCACCTGAATTCACAAACTCCTTATGTAAAAGAGAACATGAATTCACAAACTCAAACTAGATAGCAATATCCTACACCTCCGGTGGATTCCTCAACATTCCTGATCTATCGTCCTTTCTTGAAAAATATTAATTTGAACGAGTGAGATTGACATTTCAGTACTTAGGTGCTATTATCCGTTATTGGTTCTTCCTTGCCTTTGTCATTATTCTTCAGCCACAATCCTTCTCATCCTTGCCTCTCATTTTGCTATTTCTGCAAATATTGTCTTTTCTTCCTAAATGCACTGCACATATAATCCATAAAATAACGTAATATCATGTAATTTTTTTTTTTAATGAAAACTAGAAACAATAAAAACTAGAAGCATTCTGATACAGTCATACATAAAGGGGAAGATTACTACATAAACACTCACAAAGGATAACAACTGAATATGTGGATATTACAATAAAATGCAAGATAAAGGTTAAAGGGTGATATCATGTAATTAAGAGAAGGAACACTTGGAGAAATTATAAAAGTTATTAATCAGTCCGCTTAGCAATTAATTCAACATATATTGATGTAAAATATTTCCGGGCCCTATAGCCCAATGACACCAAGACACCAAGTGCCTCCGGTATGATGGATGTGTAAGTTATGACGGAAAAATATTAATATCACTACAAAAAAAACGTGATTTAGTAGCGGTTAAAAATGGGTATTAGTAGCGGTTCTAACTGCTACAAACTATGTTAGTAGCGGTTAAGAAAACCGCTACTAAATCGTGCGTTGCAAGCAGTTTTGTAGCGGTTCTATAAAACCGCTACTCAATCAAAATAACCGCTACATAGTTAGTAGCGGTTAAGCTTAACCGCTACAACATCCAGAGATATTTGTAGCGATTATATAACCGTTACAAATATAAACAATTATATTAAGAGCTAAAAAAAGAATTACTAGCGGTTCTTAAAAACAGCTACTAATTTTGAATCTCATGAAATTAGTAGCGGTTCTTAAAAACAGCTACTAATTTTGAATTTCTTGAAATTACTAGCGGTTTTCAAAAACCGCTACTAATTTCATGAAATTCAAAATTGGCGCCAAAAAATTTAAATTGAGCCGAAAAAAAGCGCGTTATTTAGTAGCGGTTTCATAACCGCTACAAATATTTAAAAATTTTTAAAAAATATATAATTATTTTTTTCTGTTTTTTCAATATTAAATTAAATAGTTTATTTTGTTATTATTTTATCTTTTTCAATTAGTTTATTATTCAATAGTTTAACTTATTAATAAATAAAAAGGAAATATGTAATTGAATAGGAGTAGTATAAAATTTATATTTATAGTAATATTAAGGATAGGTAGGTAATAAGGAATTATTATGTTATCTAATATAATATAATTGTGTATGAAAATGAGATACAGTTATGATATATCTAAAAAAAATGATTAGAATAAATTTTATAGAAAGGAAAGAAGTATTCTAAAAGAAATTAAAAATCTTGTTACCATATTTGATCGTATTATTCAGCTCCTCTACTCATACGAAAGAAGTTGTAAATAAGAGAAAATGAAAGAAAGGTAAGGTGAAAAGAAATTGGGGAGTGTTTGAAATGAGTTGTGGTAAGGGTATTTATAGGGATCCACGTACTATTTGTAGCGGTTAATGTAGCGGTTATAATTAGTAGCGGTTATTTATATTTTTGTAGCGGTTTAATATTCATAGTGCTATTTGTAGCGGTTAATGTAGCGGTTATTAGTTAGTAGCGGTTATTTATATTTTTGTAGCGGTTTAATAACCGCTACAAATATTATTTTAATTTTTTTTTAAATTTTTTTTTACATTTTATTTTAACAAATTTTTTGCAGTTTTTGCAAAGACAAAAGCATAATTTAATTTTAATCACTCATCGTCGCCATCCCTACATAGAAAAATTATTGTTATTGATGTATTATTAAATTTAAAAAATTTAATTCAAATGACGTGGACTTAAAAAAACTCACCGCAGTAGAGGTAAATTGTCATCGCCTTCAGGGAAATAGTTTTCAAAATCAGCTGGTTGAAATGGCTCACTCTCGTAGACGATGTTATCGCCTTCACCCATGTCGTAAAGGTCTCTTGGCTTTAAATGAACGACCATGTGCCAATCTCTATGCCTCTCATCCTCGACATAATAAACCTGATGTGCCTCTGAAGCTAGAATATACGGCTCATTATCTTGAGAAATACCGGTATGAATCGGCTGTGAGAAATTGACTGATGTGATCCCTAGGTTGTCAGTTGTCAGTCCCCGAGAAGTAGTGGTATTTGCCCACAAACACTTGAACAGCGTCACGGTGAAACGGCCTTGATAATTAAGCTCGACCACATCAAGAAGCTTGCCATAGTAAGGGACGCCTCCGAACTGCATGTTGGCGTCACTGCTGCTCGCATAACTCCTTGTCCCAAAAGTGCAATAAACACCCGAATTCTGTGTTTGCAATCCTTGATCCCATGAAACAGTGCAAAACTTAAAACCATTGACATTGTATGCTGTAAACCGTTTTGCATGATCAAGAGGGCCGATTGCGAGAGCTCTGAAATCTGGTGAGTGTGGGTTGTGGTCATTTAGTATTCTGTGCACAAACCAGCTCGAGAATTCTCTGTGGACCCTCCTATCAACTTCCAAGGATGTCTGTGTACGGATCCTGAGCTGACGCTTAACATGACTTCTGAATTCCCTGCAATTAATAATGGAAAGGCGTTAGTGAAATGAAAGTGAGAAATGTTACGAAAGATATAGATCGAATAACATGTGAGTGTACAATTCTTACCGTATGAAAGGTTCAACTTGAGTGCAATTAATCAAGACATGTCTATGTGCTGTGCTTGGAACTTCTCAGTTGCTGTTAGTTTGAAGTTCTTAGTTGCTTCAACTGGTTTACCAACACGAGGGATAAATTCTCCTGATGTCGATGCAGGTTCAGGACAATCGTCAACACGAGGCGGGCGGTTGAAAGCCGTCTCAAGATCATCAAAATACCTTGAGCAAAAATATAGCACCTCATCCCCTATATAGCCTTCAGCTATAGAACCTTCTAGCCACGCCTTATTCCTCACGTAAGATTTTAATTTCCCAAGGAACCTACGAAGTACAAAAGAGAAAATTAATATAAAATGATGAAAAGGACGACTAGCAAACATTAAATACGGACAATAAATTAAAGCACATGTTTAAAATGAGTACCTCTCAATCGGATACATCCAACGATATTGTACTGGTCCAGCGAGCTTTGTTTCATGAACGAGGTGGACTGTTAGGTGAACCATCACAATAAGAAAGGATGGAGGAAAGATCATCTCCAAATGACAAAGCGTAAGAATGATTTTTGACTGTAGCTGATTGAGCTCCTCAGCGATCAAAACCTTAGAACACAACTTCCGAAAGAAAGAACAAAGTTCCACCAAAACGATGGAAACATCGGGAGGAAGTGTATTCTTTATAGCCAGAGGGAGTAACTGCTGCATAAGAACATGTGAGTCGTGACTCTTCAGGCCAGCAACCTTTCGAGCCTGCAAGTCAACACATCGAGAAATGTTGCTTGAATACCCATCAGGAACTTTTAATTTCTTCAACGTCGCGAGGAACACATCCTTGTTCTGTTTTGTGAGGGTAAACTTTGCCGGTGTAAATCTGTCATGCTCATCTGGCCAAGCGTCTTCACGAACTCCCATGTCGCGTAAATCTTTCCTCGCTTGAAGGTGATCTTTTGTCTTGCCGGGTTCGTTAAGCAGCGTATACAGCACATTGTCGCAAACATTCTTTTCAATGTGCATTACATCAAGACTGTGGCGAAGTAAATTAGATCTCCAATATGGAAGCGTGAAGAAAATACTTATCTTCTTCCACTGCTGAGGCGCCGAAGTCCTGCGCGTCTTTTGGAGAGTTTGTGCTGAATCGTCGCTTTTTCCAAACTCGAAGTCAACATGCTCAAGCTGCTGTAAGATATCTGTACCGGACAAAGTCTGAGGTGGTCCTCTTTTCTCTGGTTTCCCATTGAAGCGATTCCGTTGCAATATGAACTTATGCAGTCCCGTCACGGTGTCTATGTGTGATGGTGTACAACTCCCCATAGTCCGTCTGACGGTTCTCCTGCTGTGCCTTCGCCTCCTGAAACAAATACAAAACAATAATTAGTATTATGAAATAATAAGCTAAAAGTAAGTGATTGTTTGAAAATTTACCAGCTCGCTGTAGGTCACAGCAAAGGTCTTCGATCCTGCTATGTGGTGGATCGTCTGCTGCGCCCGAATCTCGGTGTTCCTCTGAGAAAGCTCCTGGAAAAAAAATATTAAATGTATTATAATTTAAAATTAAATACAAATTAAATTGAAATTATAATTTAATATTTAACAATTACAAAATTATATATCAAAAATCTAATAAATACATTACCTGCGCCTCAGCACTCCTCCTCCACTGGACGAAACGCGTCCAGTCGTTCGGCGGCACGCCGTCCGGGACGCTCTCGGTCAGCTGCTCCAGAGGCATCGTCCTGTCCTGATCCACCTTGTGGAAGAGACAGTTCCTCCTGTTCCTCCAGGCGTCACCCATCTTCATGAGGGCGTACCTCTTCCGGTTGGCCCGGACGGCAAACCGCAGCTGAAAAAAGATTATTTAAATATTAATAATTACAAAAAACATAATAAATAAAATATTAATTAAATAGAATTAATTACAAAAAATATTAATTAAATAATTTTAATTACCTGAACCACCTCCTCCCAAGCCAGGTCCTTCAGCCCCTTCGGAACGTGCCTCCACGTCTGGAAGTGAAGGGGAAACCGCATCCAATTCGAGCCCAGGTCGTTCAGGAAGCGGTTGAGCAGGTGACCCCTATTGTGGATCGGCTGGTCAGTGCCCTCATTCCACGGCACTATAACTCGGAGGCTCCGATCCATCTGGTTCAAACCGGCCACGTCTAGCCTCCTCGTCGAAACGTTCCCCTGATCGTCTGCACAGTTTACCGCACGTTAGATAAATTGTAATTCAAAGTTAACATTTCTAATTTACATAAATAATTTACTAAATTAAAAAATTAATTTACCTTCGACCTGCACCTCAAACCCAATGGACCGCAAAGACGACCCTCGTGGGTTGTTCTGGTCTCGAGCGTCCTCCTCATCGAGGAACTGCTCCATCTCCCTGAACCCCATCGGGATCTCGAACTCCTCCTTGTTGACGAAGTCCTCAACGCTAATATCTGGCCTCTCCACCTCAGGCACCTCTGGTACGGTCGTCGCCTGTGGGATCGTCTGCGGTGCCTGTGGGGGATGGGCTGAGATGCCGCGGTACCCCTGCCTGCGCGTTGCCCCCTCCCCCTGCCCCCTACCCGGCTGCTGCCACGCCGTAAAATCGGTCTGGGGACCTCAGGGGCCTTCCCCTTATCCTGTCCTGAAGCCATATCCACTGTACAAATTACAAAAAAAATTAGTCACATTATTATAAAAAAATATAATAAAAATATAAATATAAATAAAATACGTGTTATATACATACCTCAAATGCAAATACTGAGCAAAAACTCCTATACAGACGTCTGAACACTCAAATCTTGAAGAAATCACTCAGAGAAACCTCAGGAAACAAAATGAGCAAAAGGAGAAATGAAGGACGCGGGGGGTTTAAATAGGCCAGATCTTAGTAGCGGTTATTCAAATAACCGCTACTCTAACCGCTACAAATAATTAAATTTGTAGCGGTTCTACAATAACCGCTACAAAAGTTCACAACGTTTGAAATTCTGTAGCGGTTATTGCTCAGAACCGCTACAAATGGCGAGACTCTTGAAATTCTATAGCGGTTACAGGGGCAGAACCGCTACAAAATTCTGACCTTTGGTATTTTCTAGCGGTTCTGTGGTTGTAACCGCTACAAATAACCGCTACACTGTTGGCGCGCCAACTGGCGGGAATATTGTAGTGGTTTCTGTGCATTAACCGCTATAAAATCACCGCTACAAGTTTTGGCGGGAATTTCGCGCCAAATTTGTAGCGGTTTTTTGAACTAAACCGCTACAAAAAACCTTGCCGCTACAAATTTGTAGCGGTTTAGGTAAAAACCGCTACAAATACGATAATTTGTAGCGGTTTTATATAACCGCTACAATTGCACCGCTACAAAATGCCTTTTTTTTTTGTAGTGTATAAAAGATAAAATTCATCTAAGTTGTGTTATTTATAAATTATGAGTAGTAAATACTTTATATGGAAAAAACAGACTATTTCTATTACTCCTTCACACTATGATTTTGCAAACTATCATGGGGATTCAATAGTTATATATTTGTCCTGCTTAGTAAGAAACTAAAAATACGTTAAAGCCATGACATTGTCTACACTTTGGGTTTCTCAGGAGGCGTTGGCATCACGGGTTCGCGGGATGCGCCTACTTTCCGCTTTCCCGTTTGCAGAGCTTACCTTGAGAATGAGTTCTTAGATGTTCAGATTTGTTTTGGCTTGCCTAGTCAGCATCCACATCATCATCCATATCAGCCTTAAAAGTAAACAAATGGTCAACTAACGATCAATGTGTATTTTTGCATCTATTTTGGAAGTTTATAGTCACTTCTATCTATAAAAACAAGCATGTTAGACGCATTTTAATCTGGAGAAAAACTTATGCATGTTGTTGCACTTTAACCCATTATATAAATAAAATAATCACATATTTGTGAAACCTTTAAAGATGAAATAAAATATGTCCAGATGTATCAAGAGCAGCATAGGAATATAATTTACTAAATCAATTACGTTGCTTATAATCTATAACTATAAAGTTTCTGCTGGTTGGCTGGCCAACTAAAAAGTTTTTTGTAGTCTAATTTTTTTACGATGAAATATTATAATTATAGAGTTAACGTAGGCAAAAAGATAAATATGTGGCTGTGAAATTTGAGTGAAAATATCCTTATATAATGAATAACTCTGATTTTTCATTAAAGAAAATTTTATAGTTTTAAAATGAAAAAATAGGTTTTATTAGCATTTAAAGAATCAAAGTTCATTGTATTAGATGAAACTATCTAGTGCTCCCTGTCATAGTTTAATATTCTAAATAGTGTTTTTCTTCAATATATAATAAAATAATTTAAATTATTTGATTATATTTAATATTAATATGATTTTATCATTGTGATAAATAATTTGATCTTGTACATGATATATTTTGACCTGGGGGTAGTGATGTATTTGTACCAATAGTTTTACCTCCGTGGTTTCAAAATATCAATGAAAATGATTTAATTTAGTTCTGAATTGGAAGCTAAGGATAATAAAGCAGTGAGAGGGAGAAGTGGGGTTGAAGCGCAGGGCTGAAAGGTGACTTGACCAAAATAGATACTAGTTACAGCCAGACTGAGAATGAGAATTAACCAAAATAGAAAAAGCCTTTCAACGTTGCAGTTTTGATGAAAAGCATTTGGTTTAGAAAGCCAAACACACTTACGTACTGAGGTTGCTGTTTGCATGAAAATGGCAACTGAGGTTTCTGCATTACCGTTGTGCCCTGGTAGAAATGCTGCGAGAATGACTTATGAGGGGACATTTGAAAATGAAAAGGCAAAAGCAACCATTCCCGTGAAGCTTTTTATTTTTTTTGTTGGTTTCTTTTGGCTCGCCACGTTTCTCAGGTAAATTTTGCCTCTTCCGTCCTGGCCTTCTTGTCTCTTTGATTTTTCTTCTCATATCAGTCTTTAAATCTTGCATTTTCTCTTGTTTTAATTTGCTTTTCTAGGATGTCGTCCAAAGAAAACTCAATTTCTTTAGTTAGCCTGCAAAAATGGACTTGGCTTCCTCTCCTTTTCTGATCTGCTCCCATCATTTACCTTAAAATTATTTGGTTTTAAGGTTAAATCAAGGTAGGAGAGCACTTTTTTTTTTTAAAAAAAAAAGAAAAAACCATCAATCACCCTGAAACATTTTTCAGTAAATCCTAAACTAATTTCTAATACACTCATCAATACCTTAAAATATTTTTTTAATGGTGCCCAGTATCATCTGACACACATCTCTTTGAAGTACTTTCCAATTCCAATAGATATTGAGTGCCAATAAAAAATATCTTAGAGTACTGAGTGTGCTAAAAATTAATTTAAGATATTGAATGTCTAAATGTTACTAAACAAATATTTCAGATTACCATATGCTTTTTCCCCCCTTAAAAAGTAGTGCTCCTCTGGCTTTTTTTACTCCAAAACTATGTAGTTTTTGGGCAAAGGATGGGAACGAACCAGAAATAAAAAGGAGAGAAGATAGATCCTACAAAATTACCCATGAACTTATGCTCAATCTGTAAAAATACTCAAACTATTTTGGGTAAAAAAGTACCTATAAATATTAAAAATCAGAGCAAAAATGAAATGTCCACTAAAATAGGCTAATTTATGTTACTTTTTTTGTGTAGGATGCATGCTATTTTATGAAAGTACAAAAATACCCTCAACTAAAAAATCATAAATGTGCAAAAATACTTATAAAGTTGTACCTAAAGTGTGCCAAATACCGCATATGTTATTTAAAGAAGTAAACGTGCCCATTGACATTCAAAATGGGTTGCAAGCTATAGCCCAACTTAACAAAAGCCTACTTATCCAGATATTCATTTACATTAAAAAATTGTATATTCATTATGAATAATTTAATTTAGGACAAAAAATATTCTCTCTGCCTTATTTATGACAAAAAATCATTATCTTTGTCCTATAAATAGGACCATAGGATTCAAGTGAAAAAAAGGACCATATGGGCTTATAAATAATTTAATTTATTCTAAGTTTTATGTTTTATATATGAATTATTTCTGTCAAATATTAGGGATTTACAATTAATTTCGCAATTGGAAATGATAATGTATATGATGCCGGCTGGAGTACATGAAAACTTGTCCAATTGAGGAAAACATCGTATTAATTGGAAAAGTTAACACACTTAACAAAGGACACATTGGTCAATTAAAAAATTATAATGGCACTGCTAAATCAACCATTGTCCATTTATATAGACACTACCAAGTCACTAGCACCTTATCCTTTAATCTTATGGTTGTGTGCCCGTGCATCATGCGGGTCCTAATGACAATCTCAAAACACGCATGTAAAATTAATATGTTAAGATAATTAAATTAAATCAAGATAAGAGTACAGGGAAAGAGGGATAGTGGGGGCAGTTAAACAACAAAGAGGGATAATAGGGAGGTAGTTCCAAGATATTTTCAAATCTGAACTAGGAAAATAAAATAATATTGAGATATAAATTACAGTATTTTCAAAATAAATACTTATTTATGAATTTTTTTTTGCCTTACTTAAAATTTTTAACAAGCCTAATACTTAATATTTCATAAATTTTAGCATAACTCCATTTCTCTTCATTTTTATTATAACTTCCTGTGTATTTTCTAAATGTCAAATAAAAATTCTAATAATGTATTTAGTTGTCAGAAGGCTAATAACCAACTGAATTTTTCTCTTAAAACTTATTTTAAAACAATACTCCCTTTATTTAGTGGTGTTGTTGTTATTATTATTTATTTATTTATTAATATATATTCATATTAATTCCTTGGTTTTTCTCTTTATATATTTTTTGACAACATTTTTTCTTTTCATATTTATTCGGAAAAATGATAAAAAAAGAATTTTAAAATTATAAAATCCTAAATCAAATTTGTTACCAAAGTATTAAAAAGGTAACATCATTGGCCTTGTTTCAATGTTATCCTCCTAAGCTAGTAGTTAGGACTTGTTTTTTCTCCTTTAAAATACACAGGCAACAACCCATTTTGCTTGACTAATGCGCTCAGTTGACCAGTTGACTGAAACTTTGTTAATGTAAACTCACACATAAAGTAAAGGTGCATGATTCTTCCGGGGCTAGAGAGAAGCTACATACATGGCTAGAAATACATATAATATTTTAAATCTTTTATATATTTCATGCAAAGCCTCATGAAAAATATTCAATTAATCTCTTCAATACCTGAGAATTTCTCAGACTAACATGATTATATAAGACGACGTACTAATACTTGATTACTTTCTCAAACGAATATATATATTATATATGTGATATGAATTAGTGCTTTAAAGTTTGAGCAAAGAAAAATTAGTGCTTTAAACAAACTACTGCCTCCTATCTTAAATATAAGATAGAGTTGACTTTTTTGAAAATATCAAGAAAGATAATTAAATTACTTTAAAATATTTATATTTGTCATTTTTTCTCCAAACTATTTTGGCTAACTTATAAACTGATAAATAATTTAAAGATACACAATATATGATATGATTAACTAACATATTTAACATCCTTAATTTCTCTAAAAAAAAGTTAACTCTATTTTTTATTTAGGACTAGTATCTATTTTTCTATAATATGAAGTCAATGAATTCTGTGAATTAGTGCCCGTTTGGTTAACGGAATTGAAGAGAATGTAATACAATGTAATGGAATATAATATAATGATGATTACATAATTTGTTTGGTTCGTTATTAGAGAAAGATGATATATATACATAACAATGTTTGGTTGGATTACAAAGAAAATGAAAAATACATGGGAATAATATAGCAAGGAACAAAATTACCACTGTCTACATATATAATAATGTATACATTAAGTCCATGATAATTTTTTAATTATGTGCGATATACATATTGGGTTCATGATAATTAAAAAGCATGGTTTTTATTAACCAAAAATAGAAAAAGCCTTTCAAGTTTCAACGGTGCAGTTTTGAGGGAAAGCATTTGGTTTATAAAACCAATAGTAGAGTGACCTGAAGGCCAGCTTTATTATGCACATTTTACGTACTGAAATTTTGCAATTTACATTAAAATGGCAACTGCGATTTCTGCATTATGATTGAACCATATTTTTATATGATTTGTTATAATTAAATTGAGATTTTTAATGTATTTTCTGGGGCATTATTATATGATTAAACACTAATTTTAGTTTGGGATGATCATATTGAATTAATTGCAATTAAGGGTAAAATTTTTATAATTTGTTAATTATTTTGTAAACTTGTTTCTTAGACATTTGATGCTATCTTGTGCTTAAACCTGCATTGTAGGTGTGAAGGAAGAAATTTTGAGATGTGGAGGGTCATAATTAATATTTTGAATGTTGGGAGAAATTACAGAAAAAGGCCCTAAAAATTCTGAAAAATGCAAATAAAGGAAGAAAGGGATACAAAAATTCCACATAAGACCCAGAAATATCAGAAATTGTTATTACTCTACAAAATTTTCAAAATTTACACTTTAGTTCCTCTACAAAACTTTTAAAAATTTTAAATAGGTTCGTGGTCAAAACGCAGGGTCACTATTCCCTTCCTTATGCTGATTCCAGACCCGATAGGCACACCAGAGACCCCACATATGAAAGAGAAGAGCTGAGAGTTTTTGAGGGAGCTTGCGCCGCGGATCATCTCATCATCACCTGAGCACTTCTTCCTTCCTTCCTCCTTGGTCGCCGGCGATCTCATCACCTTCATCATCGTGTGGCGACCCTCCTCCGGCCGTAGTCACCCACAGCCATAAAACAGAGGCGCGAGCGAGAGACCTGGAGTTGAGCGCCGAGCTTGAGAGAGAGTAGGAGCTGAAGCAGAGAGAGGCGGAGATTGCATTTCACCACTGCCGACATTGTCACTTTCCTCTCACACTACCATCGGCCTTCCTCTTGATAACACCACCGCCGAGTGAACATCGGTACTGTCAGAGGAGACACACCACCACCGATTGGACCTTCTTCCTCCGTCGCTAGCACCACCATCGCATTGACACCGCGTTCCTCCTCTGTTCTCATCACAGCTTGAATCGGTCACCATTCCTTCCAGCTGCAACTCCTTCTACTCGCCACCACCTCCATTAATCATCAGCACAGCGCCTCTGTTCATCTTCATCATTGTCACCTTCCTATTTCCCTTCTACTTCCATTGCCTCATTCTCTCTGTTTTTCCCCTCTGGACCGATAGCTTCTACTTTCTTTCCCCTTTATTTTGGCCATTTCATCATTTTCCATGGAATTATGGTGGTGTTTTTGAAGATGCTATGATTGCAATTAAGGTCATGTGTGTGACCGATTTTTCTGGAAATTTTGGTTGAGCAACTCATCTGGACTGTGACAGTGGTTATGTGTGGCTAAATTTCTTGTTTCTTGGTGGTGGAGAGTGGCTAGAGCTTTAATGTGCTATAAAGGGGAGTTTATCAGTTTTTCATTAGCTCAATTCATATATTGTATTATGTTTGGATTAATTATGTGTTAGTATATGTTTGTGAGACTTAGATGGGTGATTATTTGTTTTTGATGGATTGCTCTTTTGTTGAATTTTATATTAGTGCATTTGAATTATGTATTGAACTTATTTTCCTTTTTGAATTATTGAAGTTATGCATTCTATATGATTATTAGTTTGTGTGATGGATTTATTTCAAATTGAGTGTCGCAATAGTGCTCTCATTTAAGAGGAAACAAATGCATTGAAATGATTTTTAAAATACACATCAAGTGGTTTTTAACAATTTATCTAAGGGATGATTATGAATACAATCATAGGATTAGTAATTGCTTGAGGTTTCAAATTTAACTTGATATTAATTCTCAAATCATTTTAAGAAGCTAAAAAAGCCATTAACTCTGCTACTAAGACTCATTTCATCATTCATATTTCCAATTTCAATTCCTTTCCATTCATTATTTGAAAAGACAAAAAATCGTGGCATTAGGATTTTAATTAAATCCTGCATTTTTCTATTTTCAAAAAAAATCCAAAACAAATTTCGTTCTGCTTTCATTGCATTTACATGATATTTATATTATTTAGGATTCAATAAAAGGTTCGTGGAGAAAAGAGAACGATCATAGGTTTACCTATACGCAATCCTTAATTAATTTTTGATTGTGGATCTCAAGGCTAACATAAAAGACAAAAGTCCCTTAATCACATTACCAAAGTAGAAATGCCGCTAATGACTTATGAGGCGACATTTGAAAATGAAAAGGCAAAAGCAAGCATTCCTGTGAAACATTTCCTTGTTTCTTTTGTCTCCACTTTAATTTTCTCAGGCTGTCAAGCTTTAGTAGGGTGACAATATGCATTTATTTGATTATTTATTATTAGTGTCAACCTAGGAAGTAGGAACAAAAAGATAAATACGAAGCTGTGAAATTTGAATGAAAATATTCTTGTCAATTAATAATTATAATTTTGCTGTCTTTTCCTTTGCTAAATCAACCTTGTTGATACACATACACTCTAAATAGGAAAATACTTAAGTCAAGTTCCTTATATCCATTTCGTCAAGTTCACCAATTACATGTGACCATGTGTCATATTTCTGCATTATTATCAATTAACTATAAAACAAAATGCAAAAAATAGAACACATGGTTGTATGTGATTGGAGAACTTGATGTAATGGATGTAAGGAACTTGATGTAAGTATAGTCCCTCTAAATATTGACATTTAATTTGGTTTTAGTTAAATAGAATTATATAATTAATTAGAGGTTTATTGTGTGGCCATTTGAGACATTAATTACTAGGGGCATAGAGGTAATTTGACCCAATTTTTAAATCCAAATTTAGTTCAGCTGACCTTATTAGTGATTTGTTAAGTGTAGTGACCCAAATTACAATTGGGATATTTTAAATGGCTTTTAAAAGGATTTTCCCGAATAATAAATTTCAGTGACCATTCAAAATAACAATTATTATGACCAGTGATTTATAAAAAGTGATGGGTAGTGATTTATAATGGTGTTAAGGTGAAAAGAAATACTCATATCTCAACTATTAGCCGGTTAGCTATGAAATATGATGATATCTCCATGTATATCTAGACTTTAAAAAAAATATCTATATGCAACCCAATATTTTTATTATATTCTCTCGCATGTACATCGGATTATCTCTAACTTTTTTCCAAATTAAAAGAGCATCTAAAATCTAAAAATAATTAGAAACCTACATCTTTCTAGGTTTTGATTATTTTTTAAACACATGAAAAAATCACAAAAGATTCTATTATTGCACCTTATCTTTGAATTGTGATTTATTTTTTTAACCTCTATATTATTGCTAAACCAAAATCCTAATGAATAAATTTCAAACACAATAATATCGAATAAGTTCCAAAAATGTAAAACTAGTACAAATGATATAAGGAGAGACATAACTTTCAAATAGTTAAGATAGAATTGGAGAGAATGTAGGGAATATGATCAGGATTAATTTTGTAACTGAAAATTTATATTTTGATTTTTAGTCCTTCAAAATAATTATAGTTTTTAATATCCTTATTAATAAATATTTTTTCTTTGTCATTTCTCCCTACTTTTCCACAAAAAAAAAAAAAGAAGCATATATAAGGTAATGTGAAAGTTTTAAACCCTCCTGAAATTGCAAAATTTAAATAACAGTGATATCTCTATGATGTTGCTATAAAAAGCAAATAGTATGAACTCCCCCGCGCATCTACTCAAAGCAAAATAATTAAAATCTACATGAGAGTATAAAATCATATCTATTTTAAAAAAAATAAATGCTATCGCTCCATAATAGATTGAAAATTACATGTAGTTCTTCCCTACTAACATATCCACTCATAAATAAACATGATATGAACACAAGTTTCATTTTAAGATGCATATATATTAACAAACCCTAATAGCTACCATTCAAAATCAATGAACACAAGTTTCATTTTAAGATGCATATATATTAACAAACCCTAATAGCTACCATTCAAAATCAATGATGCAAATACATTAATAAAGCAACTCATCATTTGCTTATTTGGGTAGTCTTTTTCAGTGATGCTAATGTATTCATCACTTTTAAACACCCCCCACACACACAAAACCAAAAACACCCACACAAAGTGCAAAAATGTACATTGACCAATTATTTTTTACAAAAATTTAAACATATTTGGGTAACAATGACTCTTATCATAAGCTGAGACAATGGAACTCCTTGTGGCAGAATCCCCATGTGCCATGAAAAATTAAGAAGGTATATATATATATTTGTTGAGTGATTGGTGTAGCCAAGTATCACTATTAAACTTATAAGAAGTGAATGGAGATGATAAGATAATATTAAATGAAACTGCATAGAACCTTCTATTCTTTGAAAATAACTAACATGTAGAGAGTGCACAGGAAATGAAACAATTGGTGGCAATGATAGATGAGGAAGAACTTTTTCCCCCCAAAGGAGGAAGAATTGAACCTAATAGAGAAATGTATTGTATTACGAGGAGAGCTAAGCCACTACACCTAAAGAATGCAATAGTATGAAGTTGTCACGTTCTATGAAAATAAGCATGGTTTGAACCTTGTGACCTAAATGCAATTTTCCCAAGAAAAACTTATTAAATATATTCTTTTATTGTTTTCTCTTCCTCCTTCTTATAAAGATTGTTAACATACAGAGTTCTACACTCTTCAAATGCATTATGTACACATTTGATCTTTTTATCAATCATCCTGGCATATAACACGACATGAAAAAAAATATAATACAGAAAATAAAAGCATAAAAAAAGTTAAAAATATAAGACTGAAAAATTCAAAGCAAGTGCAGTGGACAAAATCTCCATGTATTAAAAAATATACCCATTAATTACAAAGAAAAAATGAGAAGGAAGGGGTACTAAAGACACTACAGAAGTAAGTGTCTACGTAGCATATTTTTTCCATTCAGCTTTCAATAAGTGAGACCCAAATTCTTACCTCAAACACGAGACCAGTGGGTTTAATAAAAAAAACAATATAAAGCTGTCAGTGCATTTTGCACGTATATATTCCACTAAAAGCATAGTGGAATAAACTAAGACATCTGGATCATATCTACTTTCTTAGCTTTAAGTTTTTAGCTTTAAGTTGGACAACTACTTTTATTAAGGTTTAAACTGGGTTTGGATTAAGAAATCATGAAGGAAGGGTCACTTCCATACGTGATCAAGCAGTGCTCAACTTGCAAAAGAATATGTGGGAAAGTAAAACCCCTTAAAGCTTGCCATATGAAATATATATTGCCTTTATTATAATTTTGTTCTAAGTATTTATATTCTTGGGTAGCTGTTTGTCGAGTACCATATGCCTTTAATGAAAAGCAAAACATTCAAGGACTCTAACATAGATATATGAGCACAGCTTTGTTTTGTGTACTATAAAAAATGTTTCCTTAAACATGCAAAGCATAGGGGTAGTCGTCATTTTATTTAATCTGGACATGTGCTTAAGCTATAGGACATGAAAAGCAAATCTTTCACGGGTTCTTATTTGTCCATATATATATATATATATATATATATGTCTTTCCTTCAATACAACAAAGCTTGCTGACACTTGATACAACGGCAAAACTTATATGGAGGATATGCAAAAAAAAAAAGAAAAAGAAAAAAAGTAAGATTTATTTGGAGGGAATGGAGAGATTGTCGTGTATTGTTTGAATGCAACAGTGAACATAGAGAATGAGAATGAAAGCACAAATTATGCCATATGAGGGAATAGAAGCAAATCTACTTACAAGATATCCGCATATGGTTCTATGTATGAAAATGGAATTCACATGTATTAATGCCATAGAAGTCCCTTGTGATACGAATTAAATGATATTAACATGTGAGTCATTTACTAACTTACACAATATAAATTTTGCCAGTAAGGAAATATATATGCCTACGTATTGCATGTACTCAGAAAAGGAAATATATATTCACTGTCCTCCCTCCTTGATGAATCCCTTGGTTCTGCTGTTTACGATTTTTTTTTTTTCAATTTAATCTATTCCTCTATTTGCGTGCATGCTAGCATTTGACCTATGGTTACTTTTCTCAGTTTTCCATGGCTAATAGGTTATGTTCCCACAAATGTTGTGTTTCACCTTTTTTGATGCTGTGATTGTGTACTCAGAAAAGGGAGGTCATGCTTCTTCCATTTATCTAAATGTTGTCTCATTGAAGTTAATTCTGCTTACATATTTATGGATATCCTGGTCATCCCTGTTGTAAAGTTAACTAAGCAGCCATCCTTATGAATATATAAAGCCCATGCTTCTGTAATTATTTATAACCTGTTGCAAGTCAAAAAAGTCATACAAATGAAATCAACTTGAACCAATACCTTATTGTTGCTTTTCTCTTGTCTTTCTGCACTTTAACACTTGCGTGTGACAATACAGCTCCTACAATAATCATATATTCTTGAAAGCTAACCCTGTTGATTACACCATTTGCTTGAACCATATGCTGATATATGCTACTGCTTAGTGTGCAGGAAAGTAAGGCAGAGATCAATAAACAGAAGAAAGGGAATATATATATATATATATATTCTAATCAGCTTTTATGATTCTCAGAGGTTGTGCTTTTGTATTTGTGATTTTCTGATATGATGCTAGCAGCTTTAATTT
Source organism: Inga oerstediana (assembly GCA_963210345.1). Classification (NCBI taxonomy): domain Eukaryota; kingdom Viridiplantae; phylum Streptophyta; class Magnoliopsida; order Fabales; family Fabaceae; genus Inga; species Inga oerstediana. Next base: position 65,526,390 of record OY723401.1, read on the forward strand.
ATTCACCTCCATGCCATGTAGCCTTGTACACAATCATTCAGCTTCATCCAAACCCTTAGCAGTAGTATTTCCTTCTTTAACTATTTTGCCTTACAAATCAACTAAAATCCATGTAAATATATATATATATATATATATGATTTTCAACTTATTCTTGAGACCTTTGTATCTTCATATTTATGTATGATAAGATGAAAATGCATTTTGTATGACTTTGTTTTATGGGTTCACTATAGAGGGTCAAGGGAGGATCAAAGGCATTCAAAAAATAACTATGGAGGAGAAAACACTGGTTAAGAGGAAGAAGCAAAGGTGACGCATGGGTTTGAATTTGAACCATAATCTTCCTTCCATTAGTAAGAAAGCATCATACCTCAACTTCAAGAGCCATGCTTCAAGAACGGGTCCATCACTGAATCAAAGCTCTTTTTTCTTCTTTGAATAATGTTTTCTACTTTTAATATCTTATTTTTTCTCTTTCCTTCACTATCTCAGAAAAGTTTCCGTCTTTGATGAAAACATTTATTACTGCTCTTATGATCCTGCTGTCACCAAGGCACATCTTCACAAAAGAACATCACTATCTCAGAAGATCAAAAAGAAGACAGGGGTTTCCATATTCATGAAAAAGTTTGTAATAAATGGTTGACATGAATCACGAGGGAGAGAAAAATAATCGATAAAAAGAAAGGGTGAGACTGAGAGAAGCCTAGGACAACACAATAAAACTAATCTAAAAATCTTTTCTGCATTCATCAAGAGCCAAATAGTCTAAATATAGTTGAACAGTGGTCATGCCAATTGTAATTAAAATAATTTAATTTAATTTATACAAAAATATTCATCTACATATATAAGTAATATTTAAATAAATGGAAATAGTAATATTTATGTGTAAACCATTGACTAAAAAAAGTGAAGTAAATTTGAATTTTTTTATCGTTAGTAAATCTATTGGACGAAAAGAAAAGGCACACATATGACGAAAAGTTATTTTTTAAACAACCAAAATTATTGGAGAGGGCATATATTTAAAAGAATATAATGCGCCTCCTTATTTGGAATGCCTCCTTTACTAACGGGTGCTCGGATATTGGGTTGTTTGAGCAAAGATGAGATGAAAAATATCCTTCAGTATATGTAATATCTGATTACAAATTTTCATTGAGATAAATGTGGATTCTTTTACCGTTAGTAATGGACCTGAATTCAATAAAATATAGTTAGTAAAGCCCACATATGACGAAAAACTATTTTTTAATTCAAACTGACATCATTTTTTTGCTCTAACAAAATTATAAAAATGAATATACAAATCCAATCAGGTCCATCGCGTGCCAAACTCCTGATCAGATAAACGAGGGCACTAATTCACTTCATTCACACTTCCTTTTCAAGATCTGAGCCCACTATGTTATCTCCCACCTAGAAACCCTAGGTGTAACTAAGAAGTGCCCTGTTTGGTCTAAGAATCAGAGGTTCTGCGATTCAGCGAGAATCGTGCTGCAACTAAGAAGGCACGCCGTATGGATAGAAGAAACAAAAGCTCGACGCGCCGTTTGGACATAAGAAACAGAAGCTAGACGCGCCATTTGGTTAGAAGAACCAGAGTCTATCTCCGCGAAATCCTCACTGCGCCATTTGCAAGTCATTCAAGAAGCCTAGGAAATCCTGCAAAAGTAAGAAGAAAAGTAACGCCTAAGTAGGTGTAGATAGTCGTATGTTTAAATGAAAAGTGAAATCGAGTGCAACACAGCATCATCAACAAACTATGGGTAGAGCCGAAAATCAGCAAGAAAAAAGAAAAATAAGAGAAGAAATGAAATTACTACAGTAGGATGCAATACTATAACGTCGTTGGCAATGAAGCACTCTCGTGTTCGCCAGATGTCGGTGCAGTCCAACCATTTCTTGGCAACCAGGATATAAAATCTTTTCAGACAAGAGCACCACAAGCTGACTTCATCGGTTACATCCTCACTAGTTCCTCCTTTCCACCGTTGCATCCTCACCTGAAAAAGCTCATCACTGCCTCTCCATATCGTCATCACCAGCATCATCGGTTCTTTTCTGTTGTCGCCTCCTTCGCAAGATCTTCCCACCGTCCATCACTTCTAGATGGCTAACATAGATACCGATGAAGAGGAAGAGAGGGTGAAAAGTGAAAGGGATTTGGAAATTTGAAATGAGACAGAAAAGAAGACAAACAATGGTTTACACTATGAACTGAGATGGCATATATTTGAGGCTGCGGGGAGGCTAAGAAGGTTTGAATTTTGAATTTCCCTCTGAAACAATAGGTTGGATGCAGGCATCACGGAGACGGATGCTCAATTAATGAAGGGATTGAGTTTCCTTGCAAGGAAATCTGGACTGTCCAGATGGATTTGGACGGTCCAGTTTTTTTTTACTTTTTGTTTTTCTTAAAAAAATCATTTTAATGGATATAGAATTTAAAATAAAAATAATCTCTTAACTATCAGTTTCCCAAAAAATGATTTTTTTTATTTAAAAATCAACCATTTTAAAAAAATCAAATATGGATCGTCCAGATTTGGGCAGATCTGGACGAGCGCCTGGTATAGTCACCGAAACGGATTCCATTAATGAAGCCATTGGTTTAAACAAAGCCCTATGCATTTTTTATTTTGAAAGAGGAAGCCGGGAACCCCCTTTATGAACAGTGTTTTAAGTCAGTAGCTAAAGGGAAGCCGAATAAGAGCAATCGGCTTGGTGGATTACTATTATATGATATATAGATGCACTGCACATATAATCCATAAAATAACGTAATATCATGTAATTTTTTTTATGAAAATATCAATATCATTAATCCAAAAAAAACTAGAAGCAGTCTGATCCAGTCATACATAAAGGAAATGACTAATACATAAACACTCACAAAGGATAACAACTGAATATGCGGATATTACAATAAAATGCAAGACAAAGGTCAAAGGGTAATATCATTTAATTAAGAGAAGGAACACTTAGAGAAATTATAAAAGTGATTAAATCAGTCCGCTCAGCAATTAATTCACAATATATTGATATAAAACATTACCGGGCCTTATAACCCAATGACTCCAAGTGCCTCTGGTATAATGAATGTATAAGCTAAGTTATGAAAAAAAGATATTAGTATAATCAATAACCTATTGGTTGAGATGGTAAGTAGTCTCACCTTCGTAAGAAGGACCCACGAAGTGCACCTATTGGTAGTGCTTTAATGTTAACACTCCTGGCCTGACAGAAATTAGGCTCAAGTCCAAAGTGACTGAGGATACTCAGGGTTCACAAAAAATGATACTGTCTCCGGTCTTTAATATAAGATATATTTACCTAATTTGATTAGATTAGGAAGTTGGTTAAGTTAGTTAATATAAAATATATTATCTAAAATACCCTAGTCATCTTTCTTAATTTCATCCTTCCCTCTTCTCCTTGATTATTGTTGAGGAATTATCAATAGGGGTAAATTAGGAAAAGATTGATAAATATGAAAATTATGTCTTATATTTAGGATCAAGATCGACTCTCCAAATATGTTTTATATTAAGGATAGGAGTGAGTATTGGTATAAAATATAAAATTCATGTAAGTTGTGTTATTTATAAATCATGAGTAGCACATACTTTATATAAGAAAAACACAGACGATTTCTAATGCTCCTTCACACTAAGATTTTGCAAACTATCATGGGGATTCAATGGTTATATATTTGTCCTGCTTCGTCAAAAAAAAAAAAAACTAAAAATATGTTAAAGCAATGGCATTGTCTATACTTTTGGCAGGAAGAAAAAAAAATTGTCCGGTCTAAAGTAATTTTTTTACATGCAGTTTACCAGGGAAAGTTCAAGGCATACCTTCGAATGTGGTCTTTGTTAACACTTTTTGGTGCCTTTGAAAGCATAGGAATAGTCGCATTTGGTGCCTTTGAATTATCCTTTTCAAGGTCTTCAGTTGATAATAGTTTTTGGGGTTTTGAAACTGTTCTTGAACTATTGTTGCTGTTGGGCAATATTGTATTTTTCATATCGGCTAGGGTGCCATTGACAGGTTTGCCCTTTTTTCTTTAAAAATTAAATTTTAAAATAAATAGACCCTATATAAGTAGTAGGGATCAAAATTTAGGAAACTTCATTAGTTTGGCATGTTGGAGCTTATCTAGTCACCTTAATTTTATGTTATATTTAAACTTCTTTGTTAAAATTTTAATTTTAAAATAAATTTACATGAGTGCTGGCATCACTTATGTAGATTTTGCAAACTATCATGGGTTTTTAAAAGTTATATATTTGTCCTGCCTAGTAAAAATATGTTAAAGCCATGACACTGTATTGAGAGAATATGTGATTGTGGTTTTGATCTTCCGTCATACTTTGCCAAACCATTCTATTTCTTTGAACAATTTATGATTACTTGACTACCGCATGTTAATTTTCAGCACGACTGTTTGGTACCTTGTAGTTCTTATATGTTGATCTTTGCAGGTTGCTACGTGATATTTTTCATTAATTCTGTTTTTTTATAATTATGGCTGAGCCAATCAAAGTGTTTCATTCAGGCTAAGGTTAGTGTTTATTTGACGGGTGATTCTGTGGATGCGTTTTGATCGGTAGGCGTTTGGATGAGTTTTTATTCCTTTGATACCAGATTGATAATTTCTTGCTGAATTTGATGAGCAAGGCATTATCTGGGTGTGTGTTCAGACCTCTTGGCCAATATGTGTCCAAATCAAGTACCAAGAATTTTTTTTAATTTCCCCCAAATCTCTCGTGATAGATACCTGATTGGATGTAAGGCGATTAATGAATTTCTGATTTCTATTTTGAGATTAGCAATAATTGTTTTCTCTAGGATTGATATTGTATGCAAGATAACCATTCATAGAAGTCTTGGTTTGCTAAAGAAGTTGAGGATATTCTGGTGCTTGAGAATTTTAGATAGATGACTATCTTACTAGTCATTCTGTCTTTATTTATGTCCAACAGTATCTTTTCTTCTTTTTGTATCACAAGGTTGAATGTCAACTTTTAACTTCGAATATTTTATTTACCCTTTTCTATGTTTAGTTAGCTTATGTTGCTTGTCAACCTTCTTGATTGCTTATCTGCTTATAATTTAAACGTTTTGCAGGGCAGTCAGTGCTAAAAACCGGTGATAGGCAATGGTTCATTTTTAGTCCTAGAGACAGAAAGTGTCCTAATAGTGGTAGGACCAATCGAGCAACAAGACATGGGTACTGGAAAGCAACAGGGAAGGATCATAACATTACCTAAAATTCTCGGGCAGTTGGGGTGACAAAGACGCTAGTTTTCTATTGAGGTAGAGCACCACACAGTGAGCGAACTGATTGGGTTATGCATGAGTACACGTTGGAAGAAGAAGAGCTTGCTAGATGCCAGGATTGTAAGGTATCATCTTCAAGTGTCTTATTTGCTTTACCTTTCTTTTTATTTCAATATGAACTCATGCTGATGGTGAAAACATATTGTTTACTAAACCTTTTGTTTTGATATGTAAATTATGAGGACCATTATGCACTTTACAAGGTGTTCAAGAAAAGCGGACCTGGTCCTAAAATTGTTGAATAGTATGGCGCGCCATTTAAAGAAGAAGAATGGGTAGATGATGACTTTGTGGATTTTAATGCTAATTCAGCTGGCAAGGAGGCTCCAATTTCACAAGTTGATGAGGGTAATTCTGTTGATACTGTGACTTTTAATGGTCGAGAACAGCCTTTGTTTGATGATAAACTCGATGAGATCTTGAAAAAAATGATGGATGAGCAGATTCCTAACTTGCCCCCCAGTGTCCTGCTGTACCTCAGGTTTGTTTTTTGATAGAACCTTTAGAACTCTGGTTTTGTTTATGTATATGTTGCCTGCCTATTCTTCTCTATTGACAGAAATTGGGAGGAATAGGTGGCTGAACAAATATTGTAGATGTAGCTCTGTGTAGAAGAAAAATGAAGAACAGCAGTGACTTTTGGCTTTCAGAAGGCCAGGGGGTCTCCAAACTTGAAAAAATCTTCCTTTTTTCTCTTCCCATTCACCATCATGCCTAAAACCCATGTAGAAACCACACTATGTGACATTTGACTAAACCTAGTTATTTTTAGTTTTCTCTCTTCTACCCCCAGACTCTGTTTTGGATCTTATTTCATCCTTTACTAGCATAAACACTATAAAGTGAATGGTGAATATCACTGAGTCCATCATTTATTCTCTGTACTGTTTTTCTTCAGTTCTGGTTTTCTCTCTTTTTTTGGGTGGGGTTTGTAGATAAGAGGGAAGTAAGATATGGTCTTCATGAGTTCTGGCATTATAGATGTGATTAGTGTGGAATTTTATTCATCAAATTTATTTTCCTCGCTGTGATCTTGGCATCTTTAGTAACTTGTAGTTCTTACAATTTGATCATTGCAGGGTGCTACATGATATTTTTTGGCATGATTTTTCATTAACTCTGTTCTTTATAATCATCCATTCTAGGTAGATGAATATTGGGTGACTGCTGCATCGCACAAATCTCACTTATATGTCTCAATTATTAAGCTTATTTAGGCTTTAGCTTGAAGGACCTGAGTCCCTTTATTTGTTCATTTATTTGTTTGTTTATTAGTAGAACACCCCTATGCTAATCCAATTCGGTTTGGGAGTGCTCATTTTGGAAAATGGATCAGATAATATAAATAATCACATTCTTGTAAAGCCTGTGAGTGTGTGTTTGTGGTGTTTTTCTCTCTAATGTTGTTTATAATTTTAGTAACGTGTTTAAGTTCTTGGTGGGATAGTATCATTGTTGCTACTATTTCATTTTATGCAGATAAGTTGCGAGTAATCAATGGGTATTTGTTTGGGAAAGGAAAAAGTAGAATTATCATATTTTTACCACCAGGGGCTTTATCAATAAATATATACTAGTAGTATTTATAAGTATGCATCATATAATCAAATAATTTTTTGGTGAAATATCCCTTAGGGTTTTGGATAGCCTTATTTATTTACAAAAGCTATTGAGAGGCTCTGTATTTTCTTTGTTAATGCATTCATTATTATAAAATGCCCATGCTTTTCCACTTTGGTTTGGGGGCAACCATTTTGAAGAAGTGATTATATAAATAATCACGTATTTTTGAAACCTCTAAAAATAAAATTTGTCCGGATGTACCAAGAGAAGTATATGAAAACTTTTTTACGGTTAGATTGGCTGGCCAAATAAAAAGTTATAGATTATCATGAAATATTGTAGTCATAGATTCATAGAATGAGAAAAGAGAACAATTGATATTAAGTCCATGCAGGAAAAGAAGGGAAATATGTAGCTGTGATATTTGAATGAAAGTATCATTTTGTAATTAATAATGTTTTAATTATGCATGCATGCTTACACTGATTAAGCACATGCCACTCTTATTTTATTAGGATAAGCAAATGTCTTAATCAGGACCTGGAGAAAAGAAATACACACATTCACAGGCTATGATATTGTGGAAATAAGTTATAATAAAATGGTTTTTTGAAATGTGCAACTAAAAGGCATGAGACTATTATTTAGTGGTTTTTGCATTCACACCGGTTTGAACTCGAGACCTGGTGTTTAAGTGATTGAAACTTCTCTCACGTAGAACGTTATTGTGCATGTTTGGTATCACTTATGAAAGGCTTATAAGTATTTATGCGCTTAAGTCAAGATAACACTCCTTACATGCTTATCTCGTATATCATAAATCACGATTGAAAAACTGTTTTTGAAAACTCCAATCGCTCTTCCAAACAAGCACATTGTTTCAATCTTGGCTTATCTCATTCTTAAATTCTGACTCTGCCCCCTTGAGATAATATTTATTACAATTTGAGCAAAACTCAGTTATTATTACTTTTCCCTCTTCTTTAGCTCATTTTTGGATCTTGCTGCTTCACAAACATACACTAACATATCCTAAATTCAGCGCCTAATATCATACGTCCTTAATTATCTCTACATTTTTTTTTCTTTTTAATAATGTTCTGCTCCATATTATATCATATTATTGCTATTTCAATTGACTATTCTCTTCTCATTTAGTATAAATTAGGGTTAATATCATCTTTTTTTTCTTGTAGTTTATCATCATTTTTTGTTTTGATCCCTCAAGTTTCAAACATGTGGTTTTGGTCGCTGAAATTTACTCGGTTACAAAGTGTTGGTCCCTTTAGTTTGAAAAGAATGTTAAGGGTGTTAAATTTGATGAGGTGGCATTAATGTTGTTAAAATTGTGGGCAAGATGATTGGGTTTTCTTCTTTAATTTGAGCAATCATTTTGCCCAGTCAGCTGGCCACATAAGTAATTTTAACTATGTTAATATCACATCAACAAACTTAAAAGCGTCAACGTCCTTTCCAAACTAGAAGGACTAACTATTTGAAACGGAGTAAATTTGAAGGATCAAAACCACCTGTTTGAAATTTCAGGGATCAAAACCAAAGTGACTGTAAAATACAAGGATAAAAAATAATATTAACCCTATAAATTATTTCAACAATATTTGTTTTAGGCTTATTAATTGGCCGTTACTTCTCAACTATGCTCAATTAAACAAGGCAATATTTACTAGTCATGCCATTTATTCGAGGGTTGATGAATTAATATATAGGCGCGAAGAATTTGATTTACATTATATGGATTAATGTATTAATCATGTAATGAGTTTATAATGACATTAAAATATAATCTTATAGACAAACAAAAAGTTTGAAGAATTGAAGATTTAGTACTTTTGTTCACAGTGAACATTACATGATTCTTACAACAAGAGAGATAATAAAGATACGCACACAACTACAAAGATCAACCATGGACATGGTTTGTGAGAAGCACCTTCAGCTTTGCTATTTTTATTGAAGTGAACTCATATATGTCATCTGCTACATCTTCCACTCGTCGGAAACAAGCATATCTCCAACTCTTCTTCAACACCAAAGTCCCAATAACTCCCCAAAAGCCAACAGCAAACCCAATTGCTATGACAAAATAAAACCACACTTTTTCTGAATCATCCTCATCTTGTAATTTTTTGGCTTCAGGAACTTGATGAGGATTATCACCTTGGCACTTTTTTTGTAGTGGGATTCCACAAAGAAAAGGGTTGCCGGCATAAATAGATGGATCATTCAAAGTCAAGAATTGATTTTCAGTTGGAATTGGCCCTGAAAGGTTATTGTATGACATATTAAGATGGCTCAATGTTGTTAGCTTGGACATACTTTTTGGAATTGTGCCTGAAATTTGGTTACAAGAGATGTCAAAGGATTCAAGGGATTTCATATCCCCAATAATCTCTGGAATCTCTCCTTTGAAATGATTGCATGAAAGGTTCAAGCTTATCAATCCAACAAGCGAGAATAACTCAAGAGGAATCCATCCTTCCAAACTGTTATTTGAAAAATCCAAATTTACCACAAGATACAAGATTCCAATAATGTCATATTCTCTTCCTTTCATAACTTGTTTCACATCCTGACCACCCCAAGTTTCTATGTAATTGTCGTCTCCTATACGTGCAACCACGACATTGTCAGTTGAGCTTTGCATATGAGCACTATCTTTAGTCATTCCTGTAAGATTGCCAATGCAATGGGGTATTGAGCCACTTAAGTTGTTATTTGCGAGGTCCAATATTTGGAGTGATTTGAGTTGGCACAGAGTAGAAGGAATATTACCATCTAACATGTTATTCCGCAACCTCAAAATTTGCAAGGTAGGAAAAGTTTTATGGGTCCATGATGGTATACTTTCAAAAAACTTATTTTCACCCAAATCTAAAATTCTCAATTGCTTTGAATTTTTCAAAGTCAATGGAAGCTTTCCTTCAAGATAGTTATTGTTCAAATGCAACCAAAGTAGTGAGGAAAGCTTGCCAATTGAGATAGGGAAAGCACCGGACAATTTATTGAATGAAAGATTTATTTCTGTCAATCCAAGTGGTGGATTATCTCTCCAACAATTTGGAATTTCACCAGAGAAATTGTTATAAGAAATATCAAGGCTATTTAGATTTACAAGGTGACAAAGTCTTTGAGGGATATTGCCATTAAGAGAATTATTTGATAGATCAAGGTTATATAGATTTGAAATTTGACCAAGACTTTGAGGAATGAGGCCACTTAAAGAATTATCTGAAAGATCAAGGTCTGTTAAATTTACAAGTTGAACAACACTTTGAGGAATATTACCACTAAAATAATTGCTTGAAAGATCAAGTGTATTTAGTTTTTCAAGACGCCCTATCTTAGTTGGCAAATGGCCACTGAATTTATTACCAGCCAAGGATAATAGCTCAATGTCATATTTGATGCATCTCGAAAAATCAGAGTCCCCAAATGCTTTTCCTTGAAGATTGCTGTGTCGAAAATATAATAGTTTTAAATGGCACATGTTGTTTAAAATTTGTGACACAGAAATTTCCATAGTGGCTATGTTTTGATTCATGGAGATGTCTAGATAGCGAAGGCTCCTTAACTCTCCCAACCAAGATGGTACTGAACTAAAATTGTTTTTAGAAAGATAAAGGTCTTGAAGGGTAGTCAAGTTCCGCAAAGCAATAGGAATGGGTCCACAAAGTGTATTATGTGAAAGATCAAGAGAAACCAGATTCTTAAACTCTCCAAACCACAATGGCAATGAACTAAAATTGTTTCCAGAAAGATCAAGGTCTTGAAGGGCAGTCAAGTTCCGCAAATCAATAGGAATGGGTTCACAAAGTGTATTATATGAAAGATCAAGAGAAACCAGATTCTTAAACTCTCCCAACCACAATGGCAATGAACTAAAATTGTTTCCAGAAAGATCAAGGTCTTGAAGGGTAGTCAAGTTCCGCAAAGCAATAGGAATGGGTTCACAAAGTGTATTATATGAAAGATCAAGAGAAACCAGATTCTTAAACTCTCCCAACCAAGATGGCACTGAACTGAAATTGTTGTAACTGAGGTCAAGGAATTCAACAGAAGTCCAATTTTGGAAAGCATGAAGGATTCGACCATCAATTTCATTAGAAGCCAGATTCAGGAGCTGAACTGTAGCATAATTTGTGAAATTAATGGGGGGAAGAGGAGTGGACAAGTTGCCAAGTCCACATCTTTCTAATTGGAGTTGTAACAAAGAAGGAAGCATGTGAAGTACCTGGAATAAGTTGTGAGCTTCTCCAAGGTACACATCACTCAGGTTGAGATATTGCAGAGACTCAAGTTGAGACACCCAACTCATGTCATTGATGTGCAAATCATTCTGACTGAGATCAAGAAACTGCAAGTCTGTGAGGTTTCCACCAAGATTGGTAGGAATCTTTCCTCTGAAATTAGCATCTGAGATTGAAAGATATCGCAACCGCTCCATAGAACCAAAAAAGGCAGGAATTGAGGTTGCATTGAAGTTGATTCCACTCAAATCCAAATAAATTAAATGTTGCAACTCCAACAAAGATGGATCAACACCATTAGCTACTAGCCTATAGCCACCGAGATCAAGTTTGAGAACATGATCAGTAACATTGTGACAAGATATGCCATACCACTGGCGGCAACAATTGGTTTTGGGATTCCAGGAGAAAAGCCCATTATATGGATCATGAAAAGATGCTTTGAACTTGAGAAGAGCTTGCTTCTCTGATTCAATGCATCTTCCACACAAAACTAATTGGGCAATTTCAGACAATAGGAAAAGCAATGCAAATCCTACTATGAGGCGCCTTCCCATATTCAGAGAAGCTTAAACAAGCTAACTGACTTTTCTATATGATGAATCTCTTGATATAAGTGGAGTGTGGCTTTTGTTGAATATGCACAACTCCTATTTATAGTATTTTGTGGCTAAGAAACTTGTGGTCTATGATTTTCCTTTTCTTTTTTAAAAAAACTTATGATATACGGTAATCAGGCGTTGTATGCTTCTTAAAATATAGCTATTCACTTGTGATTTTCTTCAACTTCTATGTCAAAACTATATATTAACAAAATTTAAAATATGAAAAATAGGAGTGAATAAAAGAACACTTGATGATAAATAAATAACATAAATAAAATCTGAAATATATGCGATATTTTTTATTGATTCTAAATTGGATTACATTTAAATTGGAGACAGTCATTAATAAAATCTATTTAAAATATTATACTCATTATTGTTGTGCTCAAATTGAAAAATTCCAATCCTCTGACCCAAACTTATTTCCCATTCGAGAGCGCACATATTCATGTTCAATTTTAAATTCTTTAATATAGACTCAAAAAAAAAAATTCAAATAAATCATTTTTTGGGCTCAATCTCGTCAATATCAAGCAGTACGATCATGTATATAAGCTGTCAAAATTATAAATTTAAAACTTTGACATAAAATATTCAAAATTATGTGTGTCGGCAATTTTAACCTCGAACATATACGTTTCAAACAGGAGATATAATATGCAATGATTACAATTAACAAATATTTAAATGTTAATCAAGTTTCAAGCCAAATAACGACGTCAGAAAAAAAAAATGGACGTCTTTTATCAGTCAGAGTCTTTTAAATGCATCATTTTGAAAGTTATTAATTACAGTGTTATCGTTTATAACGTGTCGAACGAGTCAAACATAATGCGGGAAAAGTACTAGAGGAGTCTTTTATCTGTCAGTGTCTTCTAAAATTTATTGCATTTGTAATTTTTTTTTAACTATTACATTTGTCATTAATTTTATATCAAAAATAATATCATTTTAGTTCTATTTATAAATCTTTTTTAATTAATTTTTATATACCAAATAGAGTTAGTTAACTTATTAATTATAGGTTAAATTTTCAATTTGCCCCTTATATATGATTAGTTCCAAAAGTCAATATAAATAGATTTTTTTTGTTTATTGTAATTAATAAGGATAAAAAAGTATAAAATGTATTTATTACCCTGAAATTGGACTTATAAAAAAAACCAATTTTTTTTCAAAATGACTTATAAATAGGACCAGAGTGGCATCTTAATAAAGAAAATAAAAATATTATAAATATAAATTAAAATAAAAATAAAAATATATAACATATAAAATTTAATAACATATTAAATTATACATGTGTGTGTTTGTCAAAGTAATTAAACCTAGACCAGTCAATGAACTGGTCGGGGTACTGGGTTAAAGATTAATGGGTTAGAATGAAGCTAACCCAAGACTAAACCGATGAAAAATTGAAGATTTTAGGATTATTAATACGAAATTCTAAAGAAAAAATTAAAAAAAATAAAAGAATCAGACCTGGATCGGTTCACTAGACCGGACAGGTCTATCAGTCAGTTGGCTAGTTTTCAGTTCAGATTGGCCTGTCCGATCTGAATCTAATTACCTGTGTGTTTGTATAATATAAAAATAATATATTTATATTTGTTTTCGTGAATAGAAATTTCCCTCCCTCCCTTTTCAATTTTTTCATGCCAAACAGACCCTAAAAAATCATACGATTGGGGGTGGAGCCTGTATTCGAACTTGGGCCTTTAGGACTTGAAAATTCAAGTCATGAGGATCATGATTATCGGTAAAAATCATAGGACTTATTTAGTATGCTTAAGTTAGATTGGGGGAAATGGAAGGATTTAGTTTATTTTTACTTTCAGAAATATTTAACCTCGTTACGTACAATCACATATTTTAAGGCTCCTAGCTACTAAATTAATTTCTAGAGGAATTAATAAATATATTTTTTAAAGTAAATATTCTAAACTGGAATTATATATTATTCACATTTGATAGATACAGACATACATATATGCTCGTATCCGTCTCATTCTTGATAGTGTTATACAACGTGTGGAATGGGGAAGCCCTTGAAGTCATCTAATGCTGTTAAAAGACTTAAATAAGTTCCAAAGTTTTACATATACTTTATTTAATTATATTTTCCTCCAGTGTGCCAACATGTCAATTATATATATGTCTTGAACTCGAGACTTTTCAAGTCCGTTTGGTTCAACCCCATTACATGCCTACAATGATAATCATGATTGTATTACCAAGAGAAGAGTGTTTAGTTGCATGGTAATAAGATTTACCATGGTAATGATGATTACCAAAAAATTGGTAATCCTCATTCATACCTCCCCCTTATGAATCTTTATTACCATCCCATTGCATACACTACTACAAAAAGGGGTTATAACGTCCCAAATTTGGCACCTTTAACGTCCCAAAACGGGGGGACGTATATACTGGAGGCGTAGTAAGTTGTAAGAAAAGACGTCCCAAATGTTAGGGACGTCTAAGGTGAGACTTTAGACGTCCCAAATGAAATTTGGGACGTCTAAAGTCCCCCTGGGTGGGAGTTTAGACCTCCCAATTCTTAATTTGGGACGTTTAAAACTTATGTTTTTTTTATACCATGATTTACATTCTGTATTACCCAGCGAATTCAAACTGCAGAAACAGAATAGAAGATGGATTCATAAACCACACTGTCCATTACAAACTGGTAAGGACATCCAGCACTACAATCTTTACTATATATACATACAATAACAACTCATACAACCTACTACTATATATATCAACAATAACAACCAGAAAGTGTCAAAACGCTGTCATCACACAACTACAACAGTTGATATAAAATAAAAAGTTTACTGCTCTATATGTTGAAGATGTCCAGCCAAAAGATCTCTGATCAAATCAAGGTCTTCACGTAGGTAGGCATCTTCATTATCAAAAATCTGAAAATTAGAAAGTAAGCTTTGATGAAATGAATCTAAAGCAAATGAATTAATTAGCATTTCGATTAGAACACCAAAAATATTATAATTTGAGAATGAAGAAGCGATTACCTTTTCAAAATCGCTAGTAATTCCACTTTGAGTTATGTTATACATATAAAGTATAACATAAAATCCGCATTCAGTGTTGCCAGGTTGCCGGGGGCACTTTAAATCAAAGGGATGCAATTGGTTGTTAAAATCAATAAAGGTATGTCTAAAAGAACCGTCAATGAAACAATTAGCTAGGATCGAATGTACTTACTATCGGATAAAACCACTTTGGCTTTTTAACAACTGTACCCTCGCGTGACCCACCTAGGACTCTATATGTTTTACAAGCACTATCATGAAAATCAAAATGAACAGAAATTAGAACTATTGATTTTTGTAAAGAATCAATGAAATACAAACAGAATAACTTACGTGTCGAAGACGGATTTTGTATCTTTGTCTGGCTTTTTACCCAAGGGATCAAACCAATAAACTACGTGGCGGCGGGGACATATAACACACAAACTCCAGTGGTTACTTTAACAACATGTACACATTAAAATGAAGTTAGATGAGAAGACAATTATTTATTAAACTTCTTAAATTGACAAAATGTAAATACGAACCGTTGAACAATGGGTGCTAGATAACAACGAAGTTTGGTCTGTCTCATTGCGTAGCCGACATAGTGAGTCCTATGCGCCACAGTACAAGTATCCCCTGTCGTATTCGCAGGACATAAGAATCCATACCAATCACGTCTTTCCATGTTTGTGCAGAGACCGTGGAACGTGCTATAATAGAATTAAAGTAAGGAATGAATTATTAAATGTATGAAATCAAAAAACCACTAAATGAATTCTATCGGGCCAATTGAAAAAAAACTTACCGGACTACAAATTTCACCCAGCCTGCATCTATCTCCTCCAACCTGAAAAACTGCTTGAGATCTGTATTGTCAATCGTGTAGGGATACTCCACTTGGCCCACAATCCCTGGAGGCATCTTCAAGTCAATCTGTTTAATGCCCTTGTAGATCTGTTGCAGCCGTGCTAAGTAGGGCCATTTCCTTGCAGCTTCATCATCCTTTTAGAACATTAAAAAACAAATTGTTATTAGGATGCTAACAGATTTTCAGTAACAGTAAGGTAATTCCTACCATTGGAGGTGTTGCGTCTGAACCAATAAGATTGCGAGGCCAAAGGATGAAAGATCCTATCGCTTGACCTAACGTGCCAACCTCTAGATCAGGAACAGGGATGGCTGTACCTTCTTCCCCCTTTCTAACACTCGTCACATTCACCCTACGAAAATCCTTCGAAATTTGCTGATTATGGTGGGTGGTAGCACGAGTGTGAACGAGAGCATCAGTAACAACACGCAACAGTGGATCATCCAAATAGAGGGTGCAAGGGTCTCCCGACACTGGAGTGGGAGAAGGGTCACCAAGTGGTTGCTCCAGAGGGTTGTAACTTCCTCTGGTGCTATTGAAGGCCGGGGATTCCTGAGTTCTATGCTCGTCCCTTGCCGTTTGTGCTTCAAACATCTTTGCCATTTCAAGTTGAAGCTCTGGCAACAACTCTTGTCGGAGCTTGTCGCGAAGGTTGGCCTCGATCTCTCATTCGAGGTCCTCTCGAATCTTGGCCACAACGTCCTTACTAGGTCCAGCTTGTGACGAATGACATGGGTCTCGTCCAAAATACCTCGCGGCACTAACTCCCCGTGTCTCTCCTTGAACACGACCAAGGTCATCTGCCTTCCCAATAGCCGTTGACAAGATGTCCATTTGTCTACTTGGATTGAATGAACCTTGGCTACTCTGCTCATCCAGTTCATCCTGTAGCATGCAGTTTATTGTAAATGTATCGAAACCACTCGCAATATGTAAAAAATTAGGTACTTATGATATAACTACTTACAATCCTCGCAGCAACCTCAGCAACAGTCGGATTTATGTATTTCCCAGCCTTAATCCTCCTTGCTTTCCATTTTTTGTGACGTGGAGGAGGTGCCGGTAGCTGGATAACAACGCTAGGATCAGATTCCGCTGATTCCTTCATTTTCTCTAACTCTTCTGCCATCATTTGCCGCTCAAGCTTCCGATATCCACCGCGAGACATGAAATGTTGATATTTATTTTCTGCTTGCCTCTGGGCATTTGCTGCACTTAATTTCTATGAATGAAAAACAACAAAAAATAAATCAACAATGTAAAGTATATGAAAATTACAAGTTATATATCATGATGATAGAAATCTTACCAAAAACTCAGGATCTGCTCGTGATGCCGCAAACAACCTCCAGTCCTCTGGAGACAAATACGTATACTGTGCACATGGATCCTGACCCCTAAGGGCCCCTCGAATGTACCGTGCTGTTAGCTTGTTCTTGAAACCTTTCCATCGTACACGAACCTCATCCATCCAGTGCGTATACATCTCCTTGGTGTCTGGGACATCATATGTTTGCTGTAAGGTAAAACATAAGATTATTATATTTGAAACAATAAGAACAAAGCTACAATGCATCGAAACTTACATACCAAAAGTTGCTGCCAAATCATGTTTTTCGTTTTTGGGGGAACCAATCTCCAATTATCGTAGGTAATGCGCACTTTGCTTCGAGCCAAAAGTCCTACGTAGCTAATGAAGTGGTCTTCCTTAGGACCAACTGGATTCAGATTGTCATCGAAGTCTATATGCAGCCTCTCCTGTTGATGTTCATGACGTGCAACCAATGCTCCCATCTTTGTACAGCCTCTAACCCTCCTTCTTGCAGGGGGTTCAACTCTAGGCCTTTCGTCATTGCTAGAGCTTTCGTCATCTCTAGGCCTCTCGTCATCACTAGAGTTGTCCATATTCCTGTTAACACAAAAAGCGACATCAGAAACGTAAATAAATTGCAATGAAAACGAAATATACTAAACGGGAAGTAAAATAGAAAAAACACAGTTCTCGTTTATAAATTAGGGTCTTACTCTATATTGTTTCCCATAGTCCTTCACCATGGTCATTTCTTACAGCATATTCGTCATCATCTACCAATTCTACTTCATTTGTTCGAGGTGTAGTCAATGTTTTAAAAACCGGACCAGACATTGAGCCGGAAAGGTTAACGGGTCATGGTTCAAACGGTCGAATCGGTTGGATCGTTCGGTCGAACCGGTGACGTAATAATTAGATAAAAATAATTATATGTATATATAATAATATATAAACAAATAAAATTATAATAAATCTAATTATTAACACTATAACATTACAATAAAAATTTTAAAATAAAAAATATATACATAAAAATATACTAAAATTATTATAAACTTTTGGTAGCATTTTTTTCTCTCGTTTTGTTATAATGATAACATCTGTTTTGTTTTCAAAAAAGTATAATTTTTGGAATAAATTAATTCATAACTTAAAAACTGAAAACATAAAAAATAAAAAAAGAAACAAAAAATAAGGAGAAAACGTTGAAATCTCAACTATGGCCATTGGTTAATGTGAGGAGTTAAAAAATTTTAGATGTTCCATGCCTCGGTGAGTGTGTGGGGCTGTGATTGACTGATGGAGTAGTTGGTGATAAATCAAATTTCTTTACATTGAGAATTGAGAAATGAGAAATGTAACACCCTGAATTTTGAGACTCGAGGATAGAGAATAAGCCTGAGATTAGTGGATTGCTAAGCCCTGGTTTAGCAAGATCCCAAATTGTGATTAGGGGTTAATGACTACAAAAGTGGACGTGGTTAGTGATTAATGAACCCTTTTAGAGAATATAAAGTGGATTGTAGTCGCTTGTGTTATGAGCAACGCCCAAACCCTGTATTTGAGTTCAATTGTGGATCAACATCCAAATTGACTTAGAATAGAGGGAATAATTGAATGGGGTATTGTGATGGAAATGGTGTCATGTTGTGGTATTTAATCATTGGAATTGATTTAAATTGGATTGGACACATTGGTTGCAAAACTAGAAATGTTGTCCAGTGTGAATTCTGTCTGGGCAGTCTTCTCGTGTGGACGATTTTACTAGGTAAATGATGTCAGAAAATTATGAAACTTTCCAGTCTTAAAGTTCACATCCCAAGCTTCAAAATGGACATATAATTTGTGCCATTTCATGTTGGGAACGGGGAGATATGACTGTCCAAAGTTTGAGGTTGAAAGTGGACTCTGTTTTGGGGCAGTGATGAAAGTTGTGTAATTCTGGATTTTTGTGGTGATTTCTAGTATTGGTAAATATTTTTCCTATATAGAGGACTTAAATAGCTTTCATTTGGCTTTGGAATCATCTCATTTCTATTTTTCTAGAATTAGTTATGATTTTTCAAAGATTGGCCAGAAAATCTGCCAGAAAATCCGAAAATGCCAATTTTGGGAATTATGACATCATCAAAAGGCAAGATGACATAAGCATGGAATTAAAACATCTTCTCATCATCTTCAGCTGCTCATTCACGCACAGCACCTGAACATAGTGTGAGAAAGTTGAGAGAGTTTAGAGAGAGAAAGAGAAGAAAAATCACAAGGTAAGCCGATTTCTCCGACGATTTCGCTCCTAGCGCGTATAACTCCGACTCTAAACTACTCCTCTTTATTCTTTAAGGTTTGGAAAGCTCAATTTTGGTGTTTTGAAAGTTAGGGTTTTCAGCCATCTTTGAGAAAAGCTAGCAGGAGCTTGAGGTAACTTCCAAACTCTTGTATATTGACTATTCTAGCTGCTGTGGGCAATTTAATCGGTGAAATTTTGCCGGATTGCCGTTGGTTTTAATTTATGGAAATGGGTTGTAGGGGCTGTTATGCTGCCCAAATTGATACTAAATGGTAGTTGTAACCTAATGGAATAGTCAATAAAGTGGTTAGGAGTAGAAAGGAACGCGTTTACGGAGCCGAAATCGTAAAACCCCGATTTTCCCCGGAGAACTCATAAATTTCGGCCAGCTCTAGAAATGGGTCTTAGAGTTGGATTTTCAATGATTTGATGGTTCTATTGAGTTCAGGAGCGAAAATTAGGTGGGGTTACAGTTGGGCACTTTTTCAAAAAAAGGCCGAGAAAGCATAATTACGGAAACACCCCTAAAACCCTAAAAGTGGGGCTGTCAAGGGTAATTTTGTAATTGACATTGAATTTGATAATTTCGAGTCCGGAAATGGATTCCTTGGGCAAAAATATGTTAGAATAGCCCATGTCAAAATTTCAGGAAAAGTACAGTCGGACCGGGTACGGTGGGGCCGGACCGGGTCCCCGGGGGCATTTTAGCAAATTTTCAATATAGCTTCATATGACCCTCAGAAACACTATGGAAGTATCTAAATAGTACATTTGACATTGTAGGATCGAATGTGAAGCCCCGAGTTGTTGGCACGTAAATCGAGGAGAAAAGACTGGAGGTAGGGAACTTACCTCTCCTGCATGTATTGATAATTGTATTTGTGTATTGATGCATGTTATTGCTTTGCATGATTATGTGAAACATATGAGAATGATTGTAGCTCTGTTTCTAGTTCTGCTATGGCCATGAGTATGTTATGTGAACATTGAGCATGCGGATATCATTATGTGAACATGAGTTATTGTGATGCAAGCATGTCATGCATTAAATACTTATCTTGCATGCATACTGGTACCTGTTTCCTACTGAGATTCCCCAGAATCTCACCCTCCCCTATAAACATTTTAGGCAGGGAAGGAAAATTGAGGATGAGCAAGCATCCAAGGACAAAGAGGACTCATTTCTGGGTGAGAATTTAGTAGTTGGTTATCAATACGTTATTGGGATTGTGTATTTGATTGTATGGATCAGTATTTGAGAATGTATTCGGATAAGTTGTGTAATCCCTGTTATTTGAGTTGTATGGGCTAATGCGCCCTATGATTATTGAGCGAAGATATGATCCCGGAATTGTCGGGAATTTATATTGCGTACTCTGATAATTGCATAAATGTAATTTATCTTCGCATAGTAATTATATTCGGAGCGTGAATGTGAGACCGGGCTTGAAATGATTTTGAAATGCAGTTGTGAAAACCCCGTCAGGTTGATGGGTTTAAGAATGATGTTTTGTCTTATTGGTCTCTATTTCACGTTAATCGCATAATCCGGATATTAATTACGGCAGGGGGTTACATTTTGGTATCAGAGCTACAGTTCCTGGCAAACATGGGAATTTGCTAGGATGGCTCTCTTAGATCTCTACCTTGGTGGTAGATGATCTCTTGTGATAGTGATTATGTATACACATGTGTGATTTGTCATTATGGACATAAGAGATTTGAGGAATATGTGTATACATTGGGGTTATTCGAGAGTGGCGAATCATGGTGTAATCGAAAGATATAGTGATTCGTCCGAGAAATTGAGGTGTAAACCCAAGGTGGTATGATGTTACATGTAGTAATGTTATACTGAGCTTGTGTGTGAAAAGGCCTTAAGACCTAGGGGATCAGTGTATCTTAGGCTGGCCGAGATATTTAAACTTGTGATGGAGTTAAGGATGCTCCTTGGAATTGAGGGAAGTGATTTCCCGGTTCAACGGAGGTTGTGGCTTTGAGAGCTAAATTGTGATCTAAGGATTAGACTCAATAGCCGGGTTGATTCTTAGGAATTGGATTTGACCTCAGTGGTCTGTGGTACCAAGGTATGGTACAGGAAGCAAATTGAAATGTGTATCAGTTATTCTGAGAGTGTTGGTTGTTAATCTAGCACAGGGAGAAAGTCATCTACGGAGGATTCGGAACGGAGAGCGCTATCTACGGGGACTTTTGATCGGAGAGGGCTACCTACGGTGAAATTCGATCGGAAAGGGCTACCTACGGTGAGATCCGATTGGAAAGGGCTACCTACGGAAAACTCTGACCGGAGGGGCTGACCAGTCAGTGGACTGAGTGAAGCATCGAGTGCAGTAGCGTAGAGTGGAGCCACCATGACGATGAACCCTAGAGTGGAGCCACTGTGATGATGAACCTAGAGTGCAGCCGCCTTGATAATGAACCGTGGAGAGTAGTTGCCGTGATGTTAAATCGTAGAGTAGAACTATGAGGACGTTAGGAGTATGGGCTCTTAACGCTGTGATTGATTATGGCTCTGAATGATTCGAATTGAATTGAGCCAAGGTCTGGCACAGATTATGTGTGGGGACAGGGGTAGTAGGAGATTCCTATAGGACTCCTATTGAATCACCCTGACATTGTGAAGGCACAGATGAGGATAAAGACCTCAGAGTGTGCAGCGGAAGCGTGGTGAATGTGATGTTTGAGAATTGTGTTGAGCAGAAGCTCGAATTTGCAGAAAGTGCAATGCGTTAGTGATGGCTTCGGGAGGTAAAACTTCAGGGTCAAGTTGTATTGTGAAAAGGGGTCTTGAAGGATCCCAGTACGTGAAAAGAGTTTGAGATATTGAAGGTGAAGTTGTTAATATGCCTGGTTCCAGCTTGTTGCAATTGTGCATTGTGAGTCTCTCACCTGCGGCCGCATGGGGTGATTCCTATGTCGGAGGACCGTGCCTTCGGGGCGGTGGTTATACGGGGGACAGGCTATTTGTGAAGGCCGACGGGCCATTTGTGAAAGCTAGATAGCTATATGAGCTATAAGGCTATGTGTATGCACTGCCACGCCAATAGTCCCTGAGTAGCTAGCAACGGTTCGGGTAAAGACTGTGTGTCTTCTCGGCGGAGAAAGGGGATGAGGGTGGAGTGTGATGTGGAAGCCGAAAGGCTATTTGTGAGCACCGCTACACCAACAGTCCCTGAGTAGCTAGCAACGGTTCGGGTAAAGACTGTGTGTCTTTCCGGCGGAGAAAGGGGATGAGGGTAGGGTGTGATAATGGATTTTCTTGTGAGTCCTGGGTGAAATGTGAGTAACCCAGCCACTGTCGCGGGGCATCCCCAGCGGGGGGTAAAACCGGGGTGGGCACCACCGGCACGGGGCATCCCTAGAGGGGGTAAAACCGGGGTGGGTGTGACAATAATTGAATAACCCAGCAACCGTCGCGGGGCATCCCCAGCGGGGGGTAAAACCGGGGTGGGCACCACCGGCACGGGACATCCTTAGAGGGGGTAAAACCGGGGTGGTTGTGACAATAAAATTGTGAGTTCGGTAACCCACGGGCATCCATCGGACGGGTGTGATGTGGGAGCCAGCCACGCAACGGAAGCGTGAGCACCCATTAAGGGGGGTGTGACAATAAAAGGCGCCTGGATAGAAGAGACTGAGACTCTAGGTGGGCCATTACGGTCAGGTACTTTGGATAAAAGAAATTGAGATTCCGGAGTGACCAGATGATGTGATATTGTGTTGATACCCAAAAGTCCCGGTTACCACTAGCGGAGTCACTGGTGGGTGTACGGGTGAGGGCGACACCATGAAAGTTGATACAGATGTGTGTTGTTGTGAATGTGAACTATGATGTGAATGCCGAAAGGGCAATGTGTATTTGTGAGGCAGCGGGAAGCTGTCGTATTTGTGCAAGCGGCGGAAGCCGAGGTATTCTTGCAATGTGATATGTGTGCAAGTGGCGAAAGCTACGTATCATTGTGTACAGTCGTGGGTGTTGTCGTCTTGTGACAATCGTCACGCATCAAGGTGAATCTGTCGTAGACATTGTGTAATACCCAAAAGTCCCGGATGGGTGAGGGTAACGCCGTGAAACTTGATACGGCAATGTGATATTGTGATTGTTGTGGACGCCCAAAAGTCCTGATTACCACTAGCGGAGTTACTGGTGGGTGGACGGGTGAGGGTAAAGCTGTGAAAGTGGATATAGCAGAAGCTGAATGTTTGTGTATACAACTGAGGCTGTCATTTGATGTACTGAGGTTGTGGTGTTTACTCCCGGAAGGGGTAACTAGATTGAGTTGAGCAGAGTGGTGGCCTATGCTGCCTAACTGCCAAAATCTTATGATATGGCTCATGATTTAGAGCCTCCGACCTTATGGTTATGTGATGGTGGTTTTGTGGCAATCGTATGTGGAGGCGATTGCATTTGTTGGCAAATGTATGGTGATTGTGTTTGTGCGGCAATCGTGAAATGGGCCGATTGCAATTTGTGGCAACTGAGTTGCATTCATTGTTTGAGATTCTTACGAGAATCGGATTTGTGGATTATCATTTGTGTGTGGGTGGTCTAGAGGAGACCATCCCAATATGAAATGAATTGTGAAACGGAAGCTGTCGTGAAGAAGCAACCATAGTTTTTGGATTAAGTGGTAAGACAAATTTCGAGGACGAAATTTATTGAACGGGGGGAGAAATGTAACACCCCGAATTTTGAGACTCGAGGATAGAGAATAAGCCTGAGATTAGTGGATTACTAAACCCTGGTTTAGCAAGATCCCAAATTGTGATTAGGGGTTAATGACTACAAAAGTGGACGTGGTTAGTGATTAATGAACCCTTTTAGAGAATATAAAGTGGATTGTAGTCGCTTGTGTTATGAGCAACGCCCAAACCCTGTATTTGAGTTCAATTGTGGATCAACATCCAAATTGACTTAGAATAGAGGGAATAATTGAATGGGGTATTGTGATGGAAATGGTGTCATGTTGTGGTATTTAATCATTGGAATTGATTTAAATTGGATTGGACACATTGGTTGCAAAACTAGAAATGTTGTCCAGTGTGAATTCTGTCTGGGCAGTCTTCTCGTGTGGACGATTTTACTAGGTAAATGATGTCAGAAAATTATGAAACTTTCCAGTCTTAAATTTCACATCCCAAGCTTCAAAATGGACATATAATTTGTGCCATTTCATGTTGGGAACGGGGAGATATGACTGTCCAAAGTTTGAGGTTGAAAGTGGACTCTGTTTTGGGGCAGTGATGAAAGTTGTGTAATTCTGGATTTTTGTGGTGATTTCTAGTATTGGTAAATATTTTTCCTATATAGAGGACTTAAATATATTTCATTTGGCTTTGGAATCATCTCATTTCTATTTTTCTAGAATTAGTTATGATTTTTCAAAGATTGGCCAGAAAATCTGCCAGAAAATCCGAAAATGCCAATTTTGGGAATTATGACATCATCAAAAGGCAAGATGACATAAGCATGGAATTAAAACATCTTCTCATCATCTTCAGCTGCTCATTCACGCACAGCACCTGAACATAGTGTGAGAAAGTTGAGAGAGTTTAGAGAGAGAAAGAGAAGAAAAATCACAAGGTAAGCCGATTTCTCCGACGATTTCGCTCCTAGCGCGTATAACTCCGACTCTAAACTACTCCTCTTTATTCTTTAAGGTTTGGAAAGCTCAATTTTGGTGTTTTGAAAGTTAGGGTTTTCAGCCATCTTTGAGAAAAGCTAGCAGGAGCTTGAGGTAACTTCCAAACTCTTGTATATTGACTATTCTAGCTGCTGTGGGCAATTTAATCGGTGAAATTTTGCCGGATTGCCGTTGGTTTTAATTTATGGAAATGGGTTGTAGGGGCTGTTATGCTGCCCAAATTGATACTAAATGGTAGTTGTAACCTAATGGAATAGTCAATAAAGTGGTTAGGAGTAGAAAGGAACGCGTTTACGGAGCCGAAATCGTAAAACCCCGATTTTCCCCGGAGAACTCATAAATTTCGGCCAGCTCTAGAAATGGGTCTTAGAGTTGGATTTTCAATGATTTGATGGTTCTATTGAGTTCAGGAGCGAAAATTAGGTGGGGTTACAGTTGGGCACTTTTTCAAAAAAAGGCCGAGAAAGCATAATTACGGAAACACCCCTAAAACCCTAAAAGTGGGGCTGTCAAGGGTAATTTTGTAATTGACATTGAATTTGATAATTTCGAGTCCGGAAATGGATTCCTTGGGCAAAAATATGTTAGAATAGCCCATGTCAAAATTTCAGGAAAAGTACAGTCGGACCGGGTACGGTGGGGCCGGACCGGGTCCCCGGGGGCATTTTAGCAAATTTTCAATATAGCTTCATATGACCCTCAGAAACACTATGGAAGTATCTAAATAGTACATTTGACATTGTAGGATCGAATGTGAAGCCCTGAGTTGTTGGCACGTAAATCGAGGAGAAAAGACTGGAGGTAGGGAACTTACCTCTCCTGCATGTATTGATAATTGTATTTGTGTATTGATGCATGTTATTGCTTTGCATGATTATGTGAAACATATGAGAATGATTGTAGCTCTGTTTCTAGTTCTGCTATGGCCATGAGTATGTTATGTGAACATTGAGCATGCGGATATCATTATGTGAACATGAGTTATTGTGATGCAAGCATGTCATGCATTAAATACTTATCTTGCATGCATACTGGTACCTGTTTCCTACTGAGATTCCCCAGAATCTCACCCTCCCCTATAAACATTTTAGGCAGGGAAGGAAAATTGAGGATGAGCAAGCATCCAAGGACAAAGAGGACTCATTTCTGGGTGAGAATTTAGTAGTTGGTTATCAATACGTTATTGGGATTGTGTATTTGATTGTATGGATCAGTATTTGAGAATGTATTCGGATAAGTTGTGTAATCCCTGTTATTTGAGTTGTATGGGCTAATGCGCCCTATGATTATTGAGCGAAGATATGATCCCGGAATTGTCGGGAATTTATATTGCGTACTCTGATAATTGCATAAATGTAATTTATCTTCGCATAGTAATTATATTCGGAGCGTGAATGTGAGACCGGGCTTGAAATGATTTTGAAATGCAGTTGTGAAAACCTCGTCAGGTTGATGGGTTTAAGAATGATGTTTTGTCTTATTGGTCTCTATTTCACATTAATCGCATAATCCGGATATTAATTACGGCAAGGGGTTACAAGAAACACTTTGTGTGCAGTAGGCTTTGCAGAGGAAAGAGAAAGGTGTTGCTTCATCCTCCTTCACGAGATTTGTTTCTGCTCCATCGTCTTTGTCTAACTCCAGTATTTTTTTTCTTTACCGGACAACTCCATCTTGTTCGACAGCCATGGCTAGCAAGTGGTTCAGGTTTTCATGTTTTGTTTACATTGTCAATTTTTTCCATTATTTCTGTTGTTATTAAAGATAAAACATAAAGGTATATACTGGATTTTCTGCCCATTCCTTCTTCCTCTCTTCTTCAGTGGAAGACTGCAAGTGCACCACCATATATTGAACCGTCCGATTTTTCAAAACTCGCTCCGGTTTCCAGCTTGATGACGGATTCCGGCTCAAAAGCTGGTTCTTGTCGGCTCAAAACGGCCCAATCCTTAAAACGGTTTTCCATAGCATAACGAGCCGTCTGAGTTTCCGGCTGACAGTCCGGCCGATCCGACCGTCCGGTCCGGTCCGGCTATGAAATCACTGGGTGTAGTTGTTGTGAAAGGTGGTGTGTCATCAAGGTTGAAAGTCGGATCACCATACTTCTGTTTTTTACTTTTAAGGACAATGGACATGTTTTTGCTTGCAGGATCGGTGACATAAAACACTTGTTTCGCCTGGCTTGCTAAAATGAAGGGCTCGTCTCTATAGCCAACTCTTCGAAGATCGACTGAGACAAATCCAAATTGTTTATCTATTACCACGGCATTATTGCTAACCCACTTACATTTAAATAAAGCAACTTTGAACTTGTTGTATGTCATCTCCCATATTTCTTCTATAACTCCATAATAGGCCATAGACGCTAATATGGGGTTTTTGTCTCTCGAACTGGAAAAGTGCATAGATTCAGCTTCTACCATGACCCCACTATTTTGCATGATACTTCTGCCATCTTGCTCTTTCGTATAGAAAGAATAGCCATTTATATCATAACCGGTCCAAGTAAGGACCTGAAACGAAGGCCCCCAAGCTAGCCACTCGATTGTCTCAGACACACCGGTCTCGTGCAAAACCTTTTCCTAGAACCACTACATGAATGTCTTGTTTTGCTCAATAGCAATCTGCATGTCATTCTTCCTTGGGTTCTTGTTCTTCAAAGTCTTTCTGTGTTCATCTATGTAAGGTTGAACTTCTTCCATATTATTCAGGATATACAGGTGGGCTTGCAACACCTCTTCACGAGGAACATTCTTCACTTTCAGTCCTCGTGTTCCCTTGCTTCTCCCTTCTTCATGCCGAGATTGTTCCTTCTTCCCAGACATATAATCTTTGCAAAACTCCATAGCCTCCTCAACTACATATCTTTCTACTATTGAGGCTTCTGGTCGATAAGGATTTTTAAAATACCCTTTTAAGATCTTCATGTATCGCTCGAAAGGGTACATCCACCTCAGGTAAACTAGACCGCATAGCCTTACCTCCCTTACCAAATGAACTACCAAATGCACCATTATATCAAAAAATGAAGGAGGAAAATGCATCTCTAGTTGTGACAAAATAATGTTACCCTCATTTTCTAGTTCATCTAACTTTTCAATGTCAATGACTTTGTTACAGATAGCATTGAAGAAAACGCACAATCTTGTCACGGTGGTTCGTACTTCATCTTTCATTATGCCTCTAATAGCTACCGGTAATAGTTGTTGCATCAACACATGATAATCATGGGACTTTATTCCCACTAACTTCAAATCGTCCATTGAGACACATCTTCTCACATTCGAGGAATACCCTTGCGGCACCTTCATTTCATGCAAACACCCACACAAACTTCTTTTCTCTGCTTTTGATAGTGTATGCGCTGCTGGCTCCATGTATGCCCTCCTACCATCATCTCTTAGTTGTGGATGTAACCGTTCTCTTATTCTCATTTCGACAAGGTCTAATCTCGCATTAATCCCATCCTTAGTCTTCCCTGGTATGTGCAAAAGCGTACTGATAAGGCTATCACAAACATTCTTCTCCACATGCATCACATTAATACTGTGTCTCACGTCAAGCGAACGCCAATATGGAAGACCAAAGAAAATGGATCTCTTCTTCCATATGTTCTTCTCACCCGCAACCCTCTGATTCTTACCAAAAGTGACATTGATACGTTCCACTCGACTGTAGACTTCCTCTCTAGTTAATGACTTTAGAGCCAGTCCATGCTCCGGTAAGCCATTAAACCGCTTTCTTAGCCTACGATACGGGTGGAACCGATGAAGAAACCTCCTGTGGCCAAGGTAGACAGTTTTTCTTCCATGCTTTAGTTATTGGAAGTGTGTGTCTGCTTCACATATTGGGCATGCTTTGTAACCCTTAACGCTGTACCCTGACAAGTTTCCGTACGCAGGGAAGTCGTTTATTGTTGCGAAAATCATTGCACGTAGCTTGAAAGACTTCTTCTTATAAGCATCAAACACATCTACACCTTCCTCCCACAACTTCTTCAAGTCCTCAATCAAAGGCGCCAAATAGACATCAATATCGTTCCCTGGCTGTTTTGGTCCAGAAATCATCATAGATAGCATCATATACTTACGTTTCATACATAGCCAGGGAGACAAGTTGTATATTACAAGGAGAATCGGCCACGCACTATGTGTGCTAGTAAGAGTTCTATACGGATTGATGCCGTCTGTACAAAGCCCAAGTCGTAGGTTTCTCGGCTCGCTGCCAAATTGAGGGAACATTTCATCTATTTTTTGCCATTGTGGAGAGTCAGCTGGGTGCCGAAGATATTTCCCATCAGATATTCTCTTATCATAGTGCCATCTCAATTTCTTCACTTTTGTTGCAGTCGCAAACAAATGTTTAAAACGTGGTATTATTGGAAGATACCACATAACCTTTAAAGGTTGCCTTTTACTTGTCACATCACCACAACCACCATCTTTTTTCACTTTGTATCGTGCAGTTTTACACTTAAGACACTCACTAAGACCTCCATACTCATTTCTGTACAGTACGCAGTCATTAGGGCAAGCATGTATCTTTTTATACTCCATACCCATCGTAGACAGGATTTTCTTGGCCTCATACATACGATTTGGAAGTACATTATCCTCTGGACACATATCACACAATAGTTCAAGCAGCAATGTGAAACTACTATCGGTCCACCCACAAGTTGCCTTTAAGTTAACCAAATGTAATGTTTCCGTCAGCCGCGTGTACTTACTACCATTGTACAATGGTGTCTCTGCATTACTCCGCAGGCTGCCATACTCCTACGATTGCACAAACGATTCTGCCTCAACATCGTTAATCATTTTCTCCATTCTATCTTCACCTATGATATCCACATCTTCCATCCTATGCGACGGACAATTCGCTACTTCCTCACCACGCCATATCCACTTTGTGTATCGCAGATTTATTCCATCACAAAGTAGGTGATCCTTTATGACATCAACATCCCGTCGACTCTCATTCAAACAATTGACACAAGGACAAAAATACTTCCCATTTTTTGCAGGAGCATTCTTTTTAGCGAATTCAATAAATTCTTCCACCCCTTTCTCATATTCTTCACTAGTTCTTAAAGCATTCATCCAACTATGATCCATTTTGTTACCACCTAAGGCATTCCCAATAACATTCACACGTTTAGTACAATTGTCAACGACATATGATGGGATTGCCTAATTAAGTTATCAACCCAATTTAGGATTTTAAAATATGGGCTTAATAACTTTATTGCCCTTCTAGCCTCCTCTCTCCTCTTAAAAGGGTTTCAGTGCTATGTAACTTATTTTTTAAATAAGTATATGTATATAAACATTAATGTATAATAAAATAAATATAATAACATTAAATTAAAGAATTTTTTTGAGGTTTGGAAGATTTAAAAAAAACGAGTTTCATATTAACAAAACAATTTTAAGTTGAGTTCTTCCAAAAATAAAATTGTTTTATTGAAAATATTTAGATAAAAATCATTTAATGAATATTGGGGTTATGGTTTTCTTTTTAGTTTTGGCTTGAATTATTCTTCATAATTCATTTGGAATACAAGAATTTCTTTAATTTAAACAAATCATATTTTAATTTATTATATATACTAATTAATGGTATACACAAGTAAATTTATATATAAACAACAAAATAAACCATTGCACTGGAGTTTCCGAATACATGCAATTTAAGCAATATAAGACACAAAACACACCAGGCTAATCTCAACCATCTCAATATAAGCAATATATAAGCACAATCTCAACCATTTCAAGTAAATTTATATTTCAAAAACAAAATATACATACCATTCTGTTACAAAAAAAACAAGAAGAAAATAAACGAACCTGATCAGGGGCGCCCACTAGTTTACTGGAGAGGACGTTGGAGATCCACGGTGGTCTGCACAACAATGGAAGGAAGGAGGTGGAGGAGAGCAAAAATCTACACACTGTGGAGGAGGTGAAGTTGCAGCAGGGTCGACTGGTTTGTGTGCGTTGAAGAAACAAAGAAACAAAGGAGTTGAAGAAACAAAGAGGAAGAAGAAGGGAGGAGGGAAGAGTTGAAGAAAAAAACAAAGAGGAAGAAGAACGGAGGAGGGAGGAGTTGAAGAAAAAGTGAAGAGGAAGAAGAGAGGAGGGAGCCGACGGTGGGGGTGGGGAGGAGTAAAAGAGTAAAGTGAAGATAGAAGACAAGTGAGGAGGTGGTTGATGAGAAGACGCATGTCAGACAAGTGTCTGACATGCGCCTTGGGGATGCCTTTAGGCGTCCCAAATGGCATTTGGGACGCCTAAAGTCTTGGTTTAGGTGTCCCAAATGGCATTTGCGACGCCTAAAGTCTTGGTTTAGGCGTCCCAAATGGTTTTGGGACGCCTAAACCCAGACTTTAGGAGTCCCAAATCCATTTGGGACGCCTAAAGTAGGGACTGTAGGTGTCCCAAAATTCATTTGGGACGTCTAATCCCAGCTCCAGGCGACAAAAAAAACTTACGAAATTTATATTTCGCGCCTGGAAGCACTTTAGGTATCCCAAATTAAAATTTGGGATGCCTAAAGGTTCCCTTACATATATATAATTACGAAAATGCCACCGCCTCCCTTTTTAACCACCCAATTTTCAATTTGGGACGTCCTTGGGGGTGGTTATATCTCAATTCTGTAGTAGTGATAGTTTAAAAAGTCCAATTTACCCTTTAGTTTCTCATGTCTTTATTTCACTTATCTCATTTCACTTGCCACATCACGCTACAACTACCATCGCCACAACCTCCTCCTCCTTCTCCTCTTCCACCGCCGTCACCTCCACCCTTTGTCACCACCTCCACCTCCTCCACCGTCGTCACCTCCACCCGCTGCCGCCGCCGCCACCACCCCCTGCCGCTGCTGCCACCTCCTCCTCCACCCCCACCGTCGCCCATTGCTACCACCACTACCTTCACTGCCGCTGCCTGCCACTTCAGCCGCTGCCGCCACCCGCCCGACGCCGCTGCCATTACCTCCTCCTCCGCTACCGCCGCCTTCACCTGGCCACCGCCACCACCATTACCTCCGCCACCGCTATCGCTGCCCACCACCACCTCCTCCTCCTCAGCCGTCATCGCTGTCGCCGCCACCACCGCCTCCTCCTCCTCAACCACCACCGCCACCACCACCACCACCACTACCTCATTTGCCGCCGCCGCCCGCCCACCACCACCTCCTCCTTTGCCGCCACCAGCCCACCGCCGCCACCACCACCCCTCCTTCGCTGTTGCTGCCGTCACTTGCCTATCGCCACCACCGCCACCACCATTACCTCCTCCTCCGTCGCTACCCCCGCCCTTGTCACCGGCCCACCGCGCACCGCCACTACCACCACCACCACCTCCTCCTTTATTGCCACCCCCATCGTTGCCGCCTCCACTACCTTCTCCTCTTCCATTCTCGCCGCCACCGACTCATAATTATTTTTTCTGCAAAGATTATATTAAGGGTAAAATAGACTTTGTGCAATATATTAATTTTAAATAATTGTTAAAATAGTAACTCATTGCACCTTACTTAAAAATCAAACCAAACACTACCATTGTAATTAATATTGCATTGCATTACCATTGCATCGCATTACACTGCACTGCAGGGTGTAATGGGATCGAACCAAATGTAATATCCCGAATTTTGGGATTGGAGGCTTGGGAATAAGCCTAAATTGAGTGGACTACTAAGCCCCGATTTAGTAGATGTCCTAAATCTATTCTCTAATGTTCCTTATATCTTTGGGGCATTAAAGAAAATAAAATGGTTAATTTTAAAGAAAGTGATTATGCTTATGGTGAAATCGCCTATGAGGTAGTGAGCTTGTTATATGATTTTGAATGACCAAATGATGATAAAAACTTATGAAATTTTACAGGATGAAAGTAGACATCCTAAGCTTTAATTTGATAGGTCATATGAATCAATTAGTTATATATACAAAAAGATATGAATTTTTGAAGTCAGCACAGAAAAACTATGAAATTTCTGGAACAATATGCAAAGATTGAAATTCTGGGAATTTTGTGATTCCATTCAGAAAAATTCTATATTTTTCCTTGAAACTAGACTCAATAAGGGTTCTATAGGCTTTGGAATCACTCTAATTTGATGTTTCTAGAATCAGTTATGATTTTTCAAAGTTAGGGCAGAAAATCTGCCAGAATTTTGTAAAAATCCGAAATTGGGAAAATGAGTTAATTAAATTGATATATATTATAAATAAGCTCCTCCTTCCTCCAAGCCTCATTTCTGACGTGCTTTATGCAGAAAATAGAAAGAGGAGTTGAGAGAAAAATAGAGAGGAGGCAAGAGAAATCTCACAAGTTAGGTCAATTTCTTCAGTGAATGCGTACCTAGCGTGTATAATCCTTCTCCTAAGCTTCTCTTCTATGTTATGTAAGGTGTTTGAAGCACAAATCTTGGTGTTTTGAAGTTAGGGTTTTCAGCCACAAGAAGGAAAAGCTAGTGGGAGCTTGAGGTAACTTTCAAACCTTTGTATATTGACTATTCTAGCTATTGTAGACAATTTAATCAGTGAAATTTCGCCGGATTGTCTTTGGTTCTAAAAATGGAAAATGGGTTTGTGGGGCTGTTATGCTGCCAAAATTGGTACTAAATGGTAGTTGTAACCTAATGGAATAGTCAATAAAGTGGTTAGAAGTAGAGAGGAACGCGTTTACGGAGCCGAAACCGAAAAACCCCGATTTTCCCTGGAAAACCCATATATTTCGGTCAGGGCTATAAATGGGTCTTAGAGTTGGATTTTCAATGATTTGATGATTCCATTGAGTTCAGGAGGGAAAATTAGGTGGGGTTACAGTTGGGCACTTTTTCGGAAAAGGCCGAGAAAGCATAATTACGAAAATGCCTCTAAAACACTGAAATAAGGGCTGCCAAGGGCTATTTCATCTTTTGGCAGTGAATTTGGTAATTCTGAGTCTGAAAATGGATTCCTTGGGCGAAACTATGTCAGGATAGCCCAAGTTAGAATTTTGAGAAAAGTACAGCCGGATCGGGTACGATGGGGCCAGTCCCCAGGGGTATTTTAGTAATTTTTCAAGATAGACTCATATAACCCCCAAAAACACTATGGAAATGTCTAAATAGTACATTTGACATCGTAAGATCTAATATGGAGCTCCGAGCTGTTGGCACGGAAATCGAGGAGAAAGATTGGAGGTAGGCGACTTACCTTACTTGCATGTATTTGATATCTTTGCTTGTGTAATGATGTATGTGATTGCTTTACTTGATTGTGTAGAGCATATTTGAATAAATGAAGCTCTGTTTCTGTTTTCATTTTCGTTGTGGCCATAGTCTTGTATGAAACATTGAGCATGCAGAAATGTTATTATGGGGCATACATCTAGATAAAGCTAACATGTCATATACATAGCATCAATCATGCATGCATTATGGTATCTGTTTCTTACTAAGATTCTCTCGAATCTCACCCTCCCCTATCAACAATTTAGACAGGAGAAGACAAAAGATATGTTGAGAGCAAAGAAGAGAACTACACGAGAGGATTGCAGTGGCGGAGCAAAGTCAGGAATATGTCTCCGTTTTATTGGGATGGGTTTAGATACCCTAGTAGCCTTGTGCGGCTACATTATTTGAATTTATCAGGTACGAACCCCTATGGGAAATTTATGTAATCATGCACATATTATCAGTATAGTTATTCTATTCCTGTGTTGCCTACCGAACTGCATATCGTTTTCCGCAAATACTCTGGTAAATGTGAAATTAAAATAAGGGCGTGACACCAAACGGGCCTAAAAGCCCATATATAAACTCTACTGTGATTAATTAATTATATATATACTTCATTCGGAATTTCATATATAACCTACTTTAATGAAAAAAATTGAATTATAAAATGAGTCTTATATTAAAAACAAGAAGAAATATAATACACTTCATTATCAATATTTCTAATGGACTACAGTTTTCTTAGATAATTCTTACTTTTTACGTTAAATTCTACTCTACCTATTCTTTACTTAAGGTTTTAGGTTTCATTATGTTTTTTTTTTTTGTTA
Organism: Inga oerstediana; assembly: GCA_963210345.1. Lineage (NCBI taxonomy): Eukaryota > Viridiplantae > Streptophyta > Magnoliopsida > Fabales > Fabaceae > Inga > Inga oerstediana. Next base: position 65,561,422 of record OY723401.1, read on the forward strand.
GAAAGGTTTCATTATATTTAGGGCTAAAGTATATTTTTAATCATTTAAGTTGTATATGAGATATGCTTTTTGTCTCTGAAGTCTATATATTATACTTTTAGTCCTATAATTCTAACATCGTTAATGTTACTAACGGAAAACACTGACGTAACAAACTTAAGTGATGACCGTGTAATTAAATGCTATTAATCTTAAATTTAAAGTATTTCTAAATTGAAAAATATCTAAAAACCTAATGAAGTAATCAATAATCTAAATATATTATTTAATATTCTAAATATATTAATTTAATAATCTAAATATCAAAACCTCAATTTTATTTGTAGTGATTTCTCATTTTTTTAGTTTAATAATCTAAATATATTATATTAAAAAAAAATTAAAATATGCCTTTTCAGATGCACAATCATCATTTGAGTTTGATGCATTAACATTTTTCATTAGCAACATTAACGGTATTAGAAATATATGACCAAAAGTATACTTTATAAAGTTAAGGGACCAAAAGTATACCCTATGTAAAACTTAAAAGATTAAAAATATGCTTTAGTCTTATGTTTAATTATAGAATAATCAGATTTCATAATAGTCAATTTTTGAATAGTTAGATTATTTTGCTGGTTATATAATGTTTTTAGCAATTTAAGGTAGGTTTAAAAGTTATTGCCTTTGTAATTATTTTTATAAATTATAATATTAATAGTAATGTAAGTATATAACAATTAGTGTTTCATTATTATTATTTTTGTGATAAGAAAATTGTTTCATTATTATTATTATAAAAAAAAAGTGTTTCATTATTATATTATAAGGTAATTTATGTGAATTTTTCAATAATATCTGATATATAAATAAAAATATAAATATTATAAATGCAAATAAAAATTAAAATTAAAATGTATAATATAAAAATAAATATTTAACAATATATTAAATTATACATGTGTGTTTGCATAATATAAAAATAACATATTTATATTTATTTATGTTAATTGCAATTATCCGTGTGTGTGTGTGTGTCTTTGCATTTAAATACTAACTCAGTAATTAGCAACGGATTAATGATGGGACTATCGTCAGTTATCAATGGAAGTTCAGTTCCTTCATCAACACTTTTAGTCACTAGAAAAGATTAGTATTCCATCGGTAATAAGCTATTTTCTTTTGCAGAGATTGAAAGGCATTAATTCACCCAAAAGTATTTCTTTAGGAGATTATATATGTTTTGTATTAAATAATTTACATATAGTTATACTATTCATAACTTAGATTTTCCTCTTTCTTAAGTCAAAGTAATTAAAATATCCCCTCCATTCCCCTCCAAACAAACATAAGGGCGTGCATTTAAAATCATACATGAAATTTGAGTCCGTTTGGCATGAGGGAAGTGGAGAGTAGGAGAGGGGTATAGGGAAATTTTAACGAGCTTTATTTTAAACAAAATATTGAAGAAGTGGAGTTAAAAGCTTTTAATTGATTTTTTTTTCTCTTTTATCATACATGTTCTTGTTATTAATATTTTTTTGACCCCAGTTATCAATTTCTTTTAAATTGAACTCGTTAGAATTTTCCCTCCTTTCCTCTCCATTTTTCTCATAATGCCTGTTAAGATATTATTATATCTTATATTAATATTTGATATATTCTCATGTTAAGATATTATATATCATTTGTTGATATTTGATATATCTTAGAAATATTATTATTAGAATTAATATTTGATTAAATTTATTTAGATCAGATTTTAAGATTAGTCTAGATAACGGTTTTGCCTATATAAAGGCACTCAGTTGCTTGTATAAAAGATTAAGTATTAAGGATTCAATAATAATTTAGAGACTTTTGTTTCCTTTCCACCCAATCCTTCCAATTCTATCACTACCAAACAGACACTAAAAATAATAATAGGACTCGTATTGCATACTAGAATTAAATTGGGGGAAATGGAAGGATTTAGTTTATATTTTACTTTAAAAAATATGTAACTTCGTTATGTAGTTACATAGTTTAATGCTCCTACTAGTTTAATTTCCAGAGGAATTAATAAATCTATTTTTTAAAGTAAACATTCTAAACTAAAATAGTATATTATTCACATTAGATAGATACATACATACATACATGTGTATTTGTCTCATTCTTGATGGTGTTATATAACGTGTAGAATGGTAAAGCCTTTTTAGTCGTCTAATAGAGTTAAAAGACTTGAATAAGTTCCAAATCGTACATATACTTTATTTACTTGTTTTTTCCCTAGTATGCCAAACATGTCAATTATATGTGTTGAATTGAAGACTTTTCATGAACAATGAGTACAAACCCATATATATCAGCTCTACTGTGATTGATTAATTATACTTCCTTGTTCTTTCATGTATGACCCACTTTAATAAAAGGGTCTTATATTAAGGAACGGAAGTAGTATAATACACTTCATTATTCATTACCAATATTTCTAATGGACTACAATTTTCTAAGATAAATCATACGTTTTAAGTTAAATTCTATTCTATCTATTCTTGTTAATTAAAAGCTATATATCCATATGTTACACTACAAACTAGATATTATATTAAAGAGAAATGCAATGTTTTTTTTATAAAACTCATTGAAAATATAATAAAAATTTAACACTACTACAGAATATTACATATATAACGCTTAATATATAACGGTTACAGTGAATAACTGTCATGCATGTCAAGATAGAGTATGCACAAGAATATATAATGCTAATACTGAATAGTTAAATATGTGCACTATCATATATTGAGAGGCGGAATTCACAAAAACAAAATGGTTGTAATTATTGAGCGTAATGTATTTATTGACAAAAAATGACGATTCTTATGAAACAACCATCATGTAACAACTACGGTCAACAATTGGTTTTGGGATTCCAAGAGGAAAGCTTCGTATTTGGATCATGAAAAGATGCTTTGAATTTTAGAAGAGCTTGCTTCTCTGATTCAATGCATCTTCCACACAAAACTAATTGGGAAATTTCAGACAATAGGAAAAGCAATGCAAATCCTACTATGAGGCGCCTTCTGATGTTTGGATGCGTCATCTATAAGTTTTAATCAAAACTAATTGGGCAATATTCACCTTTTCTTTTTTCTGATGTTTGGATGCTTCATATATAAGTTTAACATCATTAATCCCTCTTAAACAGTTTTAATGTATAAAAAAAATATCGAAAGTCTTTTTTAGGCAATTTACAGTGTCAGTGTTTGACTAAGGAGCCCTTGGCTAACTGCATGTTCTACTTTTGACAATATTACATATAGTGTCCTGGGTTAGTGGTAAAAGTTGCTTTTATAACGTGATTTACAGTGTACAAGGTAAGTATGTAAAATGAGTTTTGTCTCGACTTGTATAAACATGCTTCTCAAATACTTATATTTCTTAATATATGCTTTAACACGTTAAAACTTATATAAAGAAATTAAATGAAAGCAGAAATTTAAAAATAGTTAAAAAATTCAATCAACTATATTATTTTTTTTCATGCATGAGAAACTAGCCTTTCTCTTTATAGAAGGAACCGCATCATCAAATGTGTTTACAAAAACTCAAACTGAAAGTTAAAGATTAATATGAATATCATATAAAATATAATTTAAAATGTAAACAAGTCATACTATTCATAAATAATAATTATCTAAATCCCTTTTTAAGCAATTTACGTACAGTGTTAACTGTTCTCTTGAGATGCATTAAACAAATACCAAAGCGCATTGACTGACTTGGGAAGTGTTTTCTAAGTCATGCATGTAATGGAATAATATTATGCCCCACTCTCCACGTTCTATTTTTGACAATATTACATATGCCGTGTTCAAAGTGTTGGCAGCACATCAAAGCTAAAGAAAAGTAAATGTTGACTGACTTAATAATTTGACATATTGTATACATCAAGATAGCATAATGATCATGATGTTGAGATTGATCTTTCATCATAAATGAATAACGTCCATAATGAATATATTCGCAGAAGAGTTGGGGTAGTATCTATTAAAAAGAGAATGATAGAAAATTATTTGAAATAGTTCAGACATATTCAAAAAAAAATATTGAATGTGCCGGTAAAGAGTGTTGATCAAATTGTATGGAGTTCTTAAAAAAAAAAAAAAAAGTAGATGAAGACATAAAAGAAGACTCAATAAAGTTATTTAGGAGTGTTAACTTTTTGATATTTTCATGAATTATGTGATGATCAAGGAAACCATCACACTCTGAATATGCACTAGACAAAGACCAAAGGATTGCAACTGACTTGGGAGTCTTCCAAGTCACGTAATGATAAAATATGCCCCACGCTGCATGTTCTACTTTTCAAAATATTTAATATAACGTGTTGAATGGTGACTGACAGTAGAATTTGACAGATTGTTTGAATCAATAATTTTTTTATATATTGATTTACTTAATTAAGAGTTCCACGAATTTGAGGTCAAGGTAAAAAAAATGAATTTTAGGTAAATAAATCAAATATGCAGTTATTAAAATCAATATTAATATAAAATACAAACTTTAAGTAAGTTGTATTATTTACAGATTAAAAAATGGGTCAAATTGTTAATGAATGTTAATTAGTGGACATGTATCTATTTTTTTTAAAAAATTTCTCTTCACCTTGCAATTTCTTGTGGCAGTCTTATATGCCTTTTTGTTTTTCACTATTTAAAGTAGGGTCAAGATGTAAAAATACTCGTAAACTTTTCTAAAAATTGCACTCAACGCTATAAATTTTTTTAGGTGCAAAAATACTTATGAACATTTAAAAATAGAGCAAAAAGGGTACTACTGTTATAACATCAAAACGTCCGTGTCATCCAATGTGAAAATACAAGAATGCCCTCAACTAAAAAATTACTTCGTCCAAAAAAAATCACTCTTTCCCTTCCCATCTCTCGATTCATTGGCAACCGCAGCCTCTTCGTCCTTCTCTCCAACCTTGTTCCTGGCCAACCACCGTCACAACGTTGCATCCTCCGTTTGCACTCTCATCTTCACCCTCTCCATTATAATTCCCCCACTCTACAAATAGACTCACGACACCCTTCTCACGACTATCTCCCCTTACCCACTACAGTTCCAGATCTAGCCAAATCTTGAATCTTGCATATCACTATGCCGACGTTGGAGCTTCATTTTCCACTCCCAAAATGATTCTTCAATGGATGTCTTGTCCTTTTTTTTTTGTGTGGCCAAAATGCATGTCTTGTCTGACAGGTTTTTCACTAGTATCTATTGGCTGTTTGATTTCCGATGAAGTCCGGAAAATGAAAACAAACTAAAAATTTAAATCTGGTTAATACGTTTTGGTGTTTTGTTTGGATGCTTAAAAGTATCTTCCCTTTTCATTTCATTATTTGCTTTCATCAAATTTTTTATTCTAGGCTTTAATCTGATTAATTTTTAAAAAGTAATATGATTTTATGTCTTTCCAGAGCTCTTGGGCAACAAAAAAAAAAAAAAGTCTTTTAGATCATCAAAGAGATGATGAAGGGCAGTAAAGGAAAGTTAGGAACTGAGGCATTTTTATTTTTTCTGATAGTGTGGGGGCCAGAATAAAAAGTAACAGACGTTGTGCTACTTTAACGGTTGTAGTATTTTCGCTCCCATTTTAAATATTTATAGGTATTTTTGCACCTAAAAAAGTTTATGGTGTTAGGTGTACTTTTGAGAAAAGTTCATAGGTATTTTTGCACCTTAACCCAATAATATATATTATGACTATGTGATTATTATTTAATAACAATAATTTATTATTTTTATTCTAACATGCTTGATTTCCCAAAATAAAAAAGTCTTCATTAGCCTTTGCAATTCATGCTTCCATTGTTAGTTTGAGTAAACAATACTTCAGTGACTTTCTCTTTCAGAGATGAAGCATAGAAAGGTTGTGCCGTTGTGGTATATTAAGCTATTATACTTTTATATCCATTATCTTGTATTTGGTAATTTTTTATCATTACTTTAAAGTGTTGAAACAAAGAATATTTTTCTTCTTAAAAATTAATTTTATTTTACTTTTCATCATTCTATATACTAAAGCAATATTTCTAACAAGTAGAAATGACGAATTCGAGGCAATAAAAAAAAATGTCCAATTCGAGGTACTTGTTTGATATAATTATTAATGAATTCAATGAAAAGTAATTAAATCCACAAGCTTAGTTTTTCTTTGAAATGGTTTCTTGCGTGATTGTGATTATGATTTTAGTGAACACAAATTTATCATCAGATTGGATCTTTTAGTGTCCTTAGACTATCTTAGAGAAATGTTTTGAAGCTCCTTACTTGATAAAGGTTTTTGGGGATTTTGAAAGTGGCCTTCAAATTGGTCTCTGCCTTTTTTTTTTGGCCAACAAAATTGATCTCTGCCATTGAGCATTGTTGTATTTTTCATATTAGGTTGAACGTTGATGGATGGCTGACAATTTTTTTTCCCAAATATTGAATTTTTAAAAATAAATGAACCTTAAATAAACGGATTAAAATTTATGAAGCTTCATTAGTTTGCCATGTTTGGACTTTAATTAATTTGGGCTAATCTAATCAAATTAGATTTGTCTTACATTTAAATTAAAATTCCTTATGGAAATTTAGATTTTAAAGTAAATAAACTATTTATGAATAGAGTATTTTTCAATTTGATTATTTTTAGACGTTATATTTTATATTTTATTATTGGTTCTCATTGGACCTATACTGATAATCCATTTTTAAGGCACAAAGAGTCCCACAAGTGTAGATTCAATAATAACTAGAAAATTATTCGTAAATCTTAACAGATTTTCTTCAATCCGGAAATATGGAATTCACGATATGATTCATTTTGATAATTGAAGCAACAAAACAAAAATCTTCACTTTTACAATTTAATTTAATTTTAGACCATTTATGTTATTAGTGCCGCCTAAAAACATTATGGATATAGCTGGAAATCACAATCCCCAAAGCAGCATACGCACATTAAATTTTTAAGGATATTGCTATTTTCCATGATGGGGGAGCTCAAAACCAGAAAGATCTACTCAACGACTCTCTTACGGAAGAAACTATATCACATTTTTACTTTGTTTTATTGGTTGGAATACGAAGCGATTCAAACTGAGATTAGTGTTTGTTTGACGTGTGATTCAGTGGATACGTTTTGATCGGTTAGCATATGGATGAGTTTCTATTCCTTTGACACCGAATTTTGAATGGATCTGTCCCAACTCCCAAATTATAAATTTCATTTTAGGTTTGTCTAAACATTTATTATATTTTTTTTTTCAATTTACCTCTTGTTGACTATATTTATTGCATGTATTCTCTCTTACTTTACTCTCTATACACATGAGGGTATAATTAAAAAATAATAATACATATTTATTGTTTTTAATTAATTTTAACTGTTGAGGGTATAATTAGAAAAATAATACATATTTATTATTTTTAATTAATTTTAAATATTTTTATGATTAACGCAAATCAGTTATGTTAAAAACTTTTAATTGATTTTTTTTCTCTCTCTTTTATCATACATGTTCTTGTTATTAACATTTTTTTGACCCCAGTTATCAATTTCTTTTAAACTGAACTCGTTAGAATTTTCCCTCCTTTCCTCTTCATTTTTCTCATAATGCCTGTTAAGATATTATTATATCTTAATATTTGATATATTCTCATGTTAAGATATTATATATCATTTGTTGATATTTGATATATCTTAGAAATATTATTATTATAATTAATATTTGATTAAATTTATTTAGATCAGATTTTAAGATTAGTCTAGATAATGGTTTTGCCTATATAAATTCACTCAGTTGCTTGTATAAAGGATTAAGTATTAAGCATTCAATAATATTTTAGAGGCTTTTATTTCCTCTCTACCCAATCCTTCAAATTCTATCACTACCAAACAGACACTAAAAAAATAATAGGACTCGTATTGCATACTAGAATTAAATTGGGGGAAATGGAAGGATTTAGTTTATATTTTACTTTCAAAAATATGTAACCTCGTTATGTAGTTACCTAGTTTAATGCTCCTACTAGTTCAATTTCCAGAGGAATTAATAAAAATATTTTTTAAAGTAAACATTCTAAACTAAAATAGTATATTATTCACATTAGATAGATACATACATACATACATGTGTATTTGTCTCATTCTTGATGGTGTTATATAACGTGTAGAATGGTAAAGCCTTTTTAGTCGTCTAATAGAGTTAAAAGACTTGAATAAGTTCCAAATCGTACATATACTTTATTTACTTGTTTTTTCCCTAGTGTGCCAAACATGTCAACTATATGTGTTGAATTGGAAACTTTTAATGAACAATGAGTACAAACCCATATATATCAGCTCTACTGTGATTGATTAATTATACTTCATTGTTCTTTCATGTATGACCCACTTTAATAAAATGGGTCTTATATTAAGGAACGGAAGTAGTATAATACACTTCATTATTCATTACCAATATTTCTAATGGACTACAATTTTCTAAGATAAATCATACGTTTTAAGTTAAATTCTATTCTATCTATTCTTGTTAATTAAAAGCTATATATCCATATGTTACATTACAAACTAGATATTATATTAAAGAGAAATGAAATATTTTTTTTTATAAAAATCATTGAAAATATAATAAAAATTTAATACTACTACATAATGTTACATATATAACGCTTAATATATAACAGTTACAGTGAATAACTGTCATGCATGTCAAGATAGAGTGTGCACAAGAATATATAATGCTAATACTGAATAGTTAAATATGCGCACTATCATATATTGAGAGAAAGAATTCACAAAAACAAAATGATTGTAATTATTGACCGTAATGTATTTATTGACAATGAAACAACCATCATATAACAACTACTGGCAACAATTGGTTTTGGGATTCCAAGAGGAAAGCTTCGTATTTGGATCATGAAAAGATGCTTTGAATTTTAGAAGAGCTTGCTTCTCTGATTCAATGCATCTTCCACACAAAACTAATTGGGCAATTTCAGACAATAGGAAAAGCAATGCAAATCCTACCATGAGGCGCCTTCTGATGTTTGGATGCGTCATCTATAAGTTTTAATCAAAACTAATTGGGCAATATTCACCTTTTCTTTTTCTGTTGTTTGGATGCTTCATATATAAGTTTAACATCATTAATCCCTCTTTAACAGTTTTAATGTATAAAAAAATTATCGAAAGTCTTTTTTAGGCAATTTACAGTGTCAGTGTTTGATTAAGGAGCCCCTAGCTAACTGCACATTGTACTTTTGACAATATTACATATAGTGTCCGTTTAGGTTAGTGGTAGAAGTTGCTTTTATAACGTGATTTCCTGTGTACAAGGTAAGTATGTAAAAGGAGTTTTGTCTCGACTTGTATAAACATGCTTCTCAAATGCCAACTCGAGCAGGCTTATAGCGTGTTGAAAGTATTGGCAACACATCAAAGACAAAGAAAAGTAAATGTTGACTGGGTCTAACCGACAGCGGGGACTAGTCTTTTTCTTTTATGTTAAAAATTTAACAAAATACTTATATTTCTTAATATATGCTTTAACACGTTAAAACTTATATAAAGAAATTAAATGAAAGCAGAAATTAAAAAATAGTTAAAAAATTCAATCAACTATATTATTTTTTTCATGCATGAGAAACTAGCCTTTCTCTTTATAGAAGGAATCGCATCATCAAATATGTTTACAAAAACTCAAACTGAAAGTTAAAGATTAATATGAATATCATATAAAATATAATTTAAAATGTAAACAAGTCATACTATTCATAAATAATAATTATCTAAATCCCTTTTTAAGCAATTTACGTACAGTGTTAACTGTTCTCTTGAGATGCATTAAACAAATACCAAAGCGCATTGACTGACTTGGGAAGTGTTTTCTAAGTCATGCATGTAATGGAATAATATTATGCCCCACTCTCCACGTTCTATTTTTGACAATATTACATATGCCGTGTTCAAAGTGTTGGCAACACATCAAAGCTAAAGAAAAGTAAATGTTGACTGACTTAATAATTTGACATATTGTATACATCAAGATAGCATAATGATCATGATGTTGAGATTGATCTTTCATCATAAATGAATAACGTCCGTAATGAATATATTCGCAGAAGAGTTGGGGTAGCATCTATTAAAAAGAGAATGATAGAAAATTATTTGAAATAGTTCGGACACGTTCAAAAAAGAATATTGAATGTGTCGGTAAAGAGTGTTGATCAAATTGTATGGAGTTCTTAAAAAAAAAAGTAGATGAAGACATAAAAGAAGACTCAATAAAGTTATTTAGGAGTGTTAACTTTTTAATATTTTCATGAATTATGTGATGATCAAGGAAACCATCACACTCTGAATATGCACTAGACAAAGACCAAAGGATTGCAACTGACTTGGGAGTCTTCCAAGTCACGTAATGATAAAATATGCCCCACGCTGCATGTTCTACTTTTGACAATATTTAATATAACGTGTTGAATGATGACTGACTTTAGAATTTGACACGAATTTGAGGTCAAGGTAAAAAAATGAATTTTAGGTAAATAAATCAAATATGCAGTCATTAAAATCAATATTAATATAAAATACAAACTTTAAGTAAGTTGTATTATTTACAGATTAAAAAATGGGTCAAATTGTTAATGAATGTTAATTAGTGGACATATATCTATTTCTTTTTAAATTTCTCTTCACCTCGCAATTTCTTGTGGCAGTCTTATATACCTTTTTGTTTTTCACTATTAAAGTGATATATATTATGACTATGTGATCATTATCTAATAACAATAATTTATTATTTTTATTCTAACATGCTTGATTTCCTAAAATAAAAGTCTTCATTCGCCTTTGCAATTCATCCTTCCATTAATAGTTTGAGTAAACAATACTTCAATGACTTTCTCTTTCAGAGATGAAGCATAGAAAGGTTGTGCCGTTGTGGTATATTAGGCTACTATACTTTTATATCCACTATTTGGTATTTAGTAATTTTTTATCATTACTTTAAAGTGTTGAAACAAAGAATATTTTTCTTCTTAAAAATTAATTTTATTTTACTTTTCATCATTCTATATACTTATGCAATATTTCTAACAAGTAGAAATGACGAATTCGAGGCAATAAAAAAAAAAGAGTCCAATACGAGGTACTTGTTTGATATAATTATTAATGAATTCAATGAAAATTAATTAAATCCACAAGCTTAGTTTTTCTTTGAAACGGTTTCTTACGTGATTGTGGTTATGATTTTAGTGAACACAAATTTATCATCAGATTGGTTCTTTTAGGTCGAGTTCGCAGGTAGACTCAGGAGGATAGCTTCTGAGGTGTTTGTAGTTTTCATGTACTATCAAAAAAAAAAGATTGGTTCTTTTAGTGTCCTTAGACTATCTTTGAGAAATGTTTTGAAGCTCCTTACTTGATAAAGGTTTTTGGGGATTTTGAAAGTGGCCTTGAAATTGGTCTCTGCCATTGAGCGTTGTTGTATTTTTCATATTAGGTTGCACGTTGATGGATGGGCTGACAATTTTTTCCCCTCAAATATTGAATTTTAAAAAATAAATGAACCTTAAATAAACGGATTACAATTCAGGAAGCTTCATTAGTTTGGCATGTTTGGACTTTAATTAATTTGGACTAAGCTAATCAAATTAGATTTGTCTTACATTTAAATTAAACTTCTTTGTGGAAATTTAGATTTAAAATAACGACATGGGGTTTAATTTTTAAAAAAAAACTTTAAGGGGGTTAAATTTAAATTTAAATATGCAAGGAGATTATTTGCAATGGGATCAAAGTTTAGGGGTTTTATAAAAATTATTAACTTACGTAGAATGCTATGTTTAGGATGCCACATGTCTTTTATTAATCTGACATATCAATTTCCGTCAAAAAGATAATGTTAATTTAATAGCATGAGGTCTATGATAAAAAAAACATAAAAGTCTAAGGGGTTAAATTTAAAATTTTGAAATGTTGGGGGTTATCTATGTCAACACCCGTTTCCATTTCGATATTCACAAAGTAATAGAGACCAAGTTCCACAGGTATACAGAAAAGTATATATATACTGATAATAAGTATTTGTTTACAGACAGATATTAACAAAGCAAAATTCACTAATAATTACAAATACGTACAGAATATCCCAAAATATTCCAAGTACAGGCTAAATATAACCATCGGCTGTGTCTCGGGAAACGTGCCTATCCGTTTTCCTTAATTGTGTCCTTTCCTTTTGAACCGCTGGCACCTACTGATATATTTTGATTTAGACAAAGGGGTGAGATTCCAAAGAATCCCAGTAGAAACATACTATCGACATATAAAATGTGAAAATTAAATATGCAATGCACCATATTAGGCAAAATGAAAGTTCAATTCGATTCATATGTGTACACAAGTTTCAAGGCCAAACATCGAGTTATAACCCCTACATATACCTCAGCTGAGTCACTGACCACAGTTAGGATTTTCGATATACCTTGACTGGGCACCGAACCACAACCAGGTACTGTGTCTCTAGCACACATTCATGTCACAAAATACAATAACACATAACATACAATAGTCACATAGTATATGAGAGATAGTAGTCCCTACCTCAATCCTTTTTAACCTCGAGATGCTCGCCTCGTGGAACATGCCAACTCCAGGTTCTTAACTCAGTCCTAAAAATACTAAATATACAAGAAATAGGTTATAGCCTATCCATGTATCATTTTAGACATTTCCATAGTGTTTATTGTGGTTATATTAGCCTATAGTGAAAATTTACCAAAATGCCCCCGGGACCCCGGCCCAGCCCCGCAGTACCTGGGCCGGCTGCACTTTTTTTGAAATTTTGATTAGGGCTATTATGACATATTTCCACCCAAGGAATCCATTTCCGGATTCGAAATTACCAAATTCAATGTCAAATTACAAATTACCCTTGACAGCCCCGCTTTAAGGGTTTTCAGGGGCGTTTATATAATTATGCTTTCTCAACCTTTTCTAAAAAAGTGCTCAACAGTAACCCCACCTAATTTTTCCTCCTGAATCCAATGAAACCATCAAATCATTGAAAATCCAACCCTAAGGCCCTTAAACATCCCTGGCCAAAATTATGGTGTTCTCCGGGAAAAATCAGGGTTTTACGATTTCGGCTCTATAAACGCGTTCCTTTCTTCTCCCAACCACTTTATTAACCATCTAATTGAGTTATAACAACCATTTGAACTAAAATTGGACAGCATAACACTTAGGCACACCCATTTCCAAAATTTAAAACCAATGGCAATCTGGTGAAATTTCACCTATTAAATTGCCTACAGTAGCTAGAATAGTTAATATACGAAGGTTTGCAAGTTACCTTAAGCTTCCACTAGCTTTTCCTCTTCTTGGCTGAAACCCTAGGTCCTTCAACACCCAAAGATGAGCTTCCCAAACCTTAATCACATAGAAGAGTAGCTTAGGAACGGAATTATACGTGTTAGGAACCGATTTATCGTAGAAATCACTTACCTTTGCAAGTTTTTCTTCTCTTTCTCTCTCTAGAATTTCACACACTCTCTCTCTAGAATTTTTTTTAATGATTTATGGAATTTCCAAAAATTCCAAAATCAATTTTATTACATAACTTCCTACATTCATGTAACTATGCCATCATGTCCAACCAATATTTACTTATTTATGCCATATGTAGGAGACACCTAGAGGTCCCTCCCTATGGTCTCAATTGGCTTCATAACTTGTTTCGGTTACGTATACACGTAAAGTTCCAATTTTGGTCAAATTTGCATTTTTGCTCAAATTTTTCATAACACTACTACAGAATATGAATTTTACGTCCCCAAAAGACGTCCCTTTTTAAAAAAGGGACGTAAAAAATAATGACGGTGGCATTTTTGTAATTATGGGTGAGAATTGAATAGCTTTAGACGTCCCCAATTTAAATAGGGACGTCTAAAGTGTGACTTTACAGGCTTTAGACGTCCCTATTTGAATTGGGGACGTCTAAAGTAAAAAAAAAAAAATTTACTTTAGACGTCCCCAATTCAAATAGGGACGTCTAAAGTCTGTAAAGTTACACTTTAGACGTCCCTATATATATATTAGGGACGTCTAAAGCTTTTTACTATTTTTTTTTTTTGAGGGACGCCCTTTGACGTCCCTCATGTGAATATGGGGACGCCAAAGGGTGTCCCTGTTGATACATCAGGGACGCCCTTTGGCGTCCCCATATATATATGAGGGACGCCATTAAAAAAAAAAATCTTGACTTTAGACGTCCCTAATTTAAATAGGGACGTCTAAAGTCATGTCTAAAAAAAAAAAAAAAAACTGAATAATTTTAGGCGTCCCTAAATTAAATTGGGGACGTGAAAAACAATTCAAATTTTTTCTGACAGTCTTTATTTGTCAGCTTTATACTAGTTTTACTCTTATCTTTCTCTTTCCATCGCTACAAGCACAAGAAGAGTCATTACCGCCACGCACTCTTGCTTCTTCTTCTTCTTTATATGCTCTTTAACTCTTGCTTCTTCCTTTCTCTCTCTCTTTTTCACTGCCAGATCTGTTATGCTTTCTTACCATCTTTTGTTATTTTATCCTCTTTCTCTTTTTTCTTTGGGTTTCCCTTCTATATTATCTTCTAACTTGTATTGTTATGACTTGTAGATCAAAACTCTGAAATATGCTTCATGGCTACGTTCCTGCTGAGAAAACGAGGTTCATCTCTCCCTATCGTTCTTGTAGATCAAAACTCTGAAATATGCTTCATGGCTACGTACCTGCTGAGAAAATGAGGTTCATCTCTCCTTATCGCTCTTCTCTGTTCATTATTATGAGAAAATAAATTTGAATAATAGAAGGAGATAGGTTTTTTTTTAACTAATTCCTCTTATTATTTTCATCTTCTGCCTATGAGATTTCAGCTTTAGAGTTATTATTGTGTAGATTTTGGATTTCAGATACTAGATCTGTAATTTTATTGACGATGATCTGTGATTTCTGGTTTTAAATACTGTTTAGTCCAGATCTGTAATATAAATGATTTTTTTTAAAAAAAAACACTTTAGACGTCCCTAGTTTAAACTGGGGACTTCTAAAGTCCTACTTTAGAAGTCCCCAGTTTAAACTGAGGACGTCTAAAGTGCTACAGTAACACTTTAGACGTCCCCACTTTAAAATGGGGACGTCTAAAGTCGACGTCTAAAGTGTCAGCGTGGCACTTTAGACGTCCCTTTTTAAAATGGGGACGTCTAAAGTGCAGATTTTAGACGTCCTTTTATCTACGGACGTTATTGTCATTTTTTACTACGTCACTCACATATACGTCCCCTCATTTTCAAACGTTAAAAGGCCTAAAAAAGGGACGTTAAAAACGTTTTTTGTAGTAGTGTAAATTCATATTAAATTGACCAAAATATTCTAAATATATTTTTCACCTTTATTTTCCTTAATTAATTGAAATTAACTTCAATTAATTGGAAAATAATTAATTTTGTGATAATTTGACAAAATTACGATTTTGCCATTACCTTTCTAATCCAATTTCTTCTCTTATTTTTCTTTGGCCAATTTCCATATATTTTTGGACCAAATATTTTCTCTAATATTCCTTCATTTTTGGACCTTAATATTGGGCTTTTTAAATTACCAAAATTAATTTCATAATTATTTTTACCCAATTTCTCATGAAATTGAACATTTATAAATTCATAAATTCCAAATTCATGAATATTCACCATTTTATTGAATTTCTCAAATATTTACAATTTTTTTTTGGGGTGTTACAATCTACAACTGACCCAAAATTTCGGTGGCTTTGTATAATTTAGCCTAATTTTAATATGATGGAGATGTGTTATAATTGATTGTGTGGATGCTATCATTTTTTTTTTTTGGACAATGTGGATGCTATCATTATATGTGAAGTTTCAATTATGTCTGTCCAACCCAAAATTATGCATGCCCTACTTTTTACAATTTTACATATAACGAGTGGAATATGATGAAATATGTTTCTATAAGTGAAATATGATGAAATATGTTTACATAAGTTAATTAAATCCACGCATTCTGTATATAAATTATATTTTTGGAAGAAATATGTTTATGTTTATATAGGCATTTTTTAAAAAAAATTCGCACGACTCTTAAAAATTTTATGACACTATTATTTTAAAATTGTAATTATACTCCTATTTATTGTAATTTTAGAACAATCAGATAATATTGATTGCTAAAATAAATTTAGTTTACATCAAGTAATTAAAAAATTTAACAAAATATTTATATTTCTTAATATATGCTTTAACACTTTAAAACTTATATAAAGAAATTAAATGAAAGCAGAAATTAAAAAATAGTAAAAAAATTCAATCAACTATATTATTTTTTATTCATGCATGAGAAACTAGCCTTTCTCTTTATAGAAGGAATCGCATCATCAAATATGTTTACAAAAACTCAGACTTAAAGTTAAAGATTAATATGAATATCATATAAAATATAATTTAAAATGTAAGCAAGTCCTACTATTCATAAATAATAATTATCTAAAACCCTTTTTAAGCAATTTACGGACAGTGTTGCCTGTTCTCTTGAGATTCATTAAACAAATACCAAAGCGCATTGACCGACTTGGGTAGTGTTTTCCAAGTCATGCATGTAATGTAATAATATTCTGCCCCACTCTGCACATTCTATTTTTGACAATATTACATATAACGTGTTCAAAGTGTTGGCAAAACTAAAAAAAAAAAAAAAGTAATGTAGACTGACTTAATAATTTGACATATTGTATACATCAAGAAAGGATAATGATCATGATGATGAGATTGATGTTTCATCATAGATGAATAAGGTTTGAAATGAATATATTCACAGAAGAGTTGGAGTGGCATCTATTA
Organism: Inga oerstediana; assembly: GCA_963210345.1. Lineage (NCBI taxonomy): Eukaryota > Viridiplantae > Streptophyta > Magnoliopsida > Fabales > Fabaceae > Inga > Inga oerstediana. The sequence goes on from OY723401.1 coordinate 65,578,354, forward strand.
CAAAAAAAAAAAAAAAATAGAAAATTATTTAAGTCATTTGGACACATTCAAAAAAACCTATTGAATGTGCCGGTAAAAAACGTTGATCAAACAGTATGAAATTCTTTAAAAAGGAACAGAGGAAGATTGAAGAAAACACTCAATAAATTTTCTAGAAGTGTTAATATTTTGATATTTTCATGAATAACATGTCGATCGAGGAAAACATCACTCTCCAAAAGATGCACTAGACAAAGACCAAAGGATTGCAACTGACTTAGGAGTCTTCCGAGTCACATAATGATAAAATATGCCCCACGCTGCATGTTCTACTTTTGACAATATTTAATATAACGTGTTGAATGATGACTGACTTTAGAATTTGACATTGTTTAAATCAATAATTTTTTTATATATTGATTAACTTAATTAATAGTTCGACGAATTTGAGGTCAAGGTAAAAAAATTGAATTTTAGGTCAATAAATCAAATATGCAGTTATTAAAATCAATATTAATATAAAATACAAACTTTAAGTAAGTTGTATTATTTACAGATTAAAAAATGGGTCAACTTGTTAATGAATGTTAATTTGTGGACATATATCTATTTTTTTTTTAAATTTATTTTCACCTTGCAATTTCTTGTGGCAGTCTTGTATACCTTTTTGTTTTTCACTATTTAAAGCAGGGTTAAGATGTAAAAATACTTGTAAGATTTTCTAAAAAATGAACTCAACATCATAAACTTTTTTTAAGTATAAAAATACCTATAAACATTTAAAAATGGAGCAAAAAGAGCACTACCGTTAAAACATCAAAACGTCCGTCTCATCCAATATGAAAATACAAGAATACCCTCAGCTAAAAAACTATGTCATCCAAAAAAAATCACTCTTTCCCTTCCCATCTCTCGAGTCATTGGCAACCGCAGCCTCTTCGTCCTTCTCTCCGACCTTGTTCCCGGTCAACCACCGTGACGACTTTGGAGCTTCAATTTCCACTCCCAAAATAATGATTCTTCAATGGATGTCTTGTCTTCTTTTTTTTTTTTTTTGTGTGGCCAAAATGCATGTCTTATCTGACAGGTTTTTCATTAGTAGCTATTGGTTGTTTGATTTTCGATGAGGTCTGGAAAATGAGAACAAACTAAAATTTTAAATCTCGTTAATACGTTTTAGTATTTTGTTTGGATGCTTAAAAGTATCTTCTTTTTTCATTTTATTATTTGCTTTCATCGAATTTTTTAATCTAGGCTTTAATCTGATTAATTTTTAAAAATTAATATGATTTTATGTCTTTCCGGAGCTCTTGGGCAAAAAAAAAAAAAAAAAGTCTTTTTGGAGCTCACCGTTGCCGACACTAGCAAGAAAATAGGAAGATGAATGAGGAAGGAAGAGAGTCTGATGGGCCGTAAAGGAAAGTTAGGAACTGAGGCATTTTTATTTTTTCTTTTAGTGTGGGGGCCACAATAAAATGTATAGACGTTGCGCACCTTTAATCATTATGGTATTTTTCTCTCATTTTAAATATTTATAGGTATTTTTGTATCTAAAAAAATTTATGATGTTGGGTACACTTTTGAGAAAAGTTTATAGGTATTTTTACACCTTAATCCAATAATATATATTATGACTATGTGATTATTATTTAATAACAATAATTTATTATTTTTATTCTAACATGCTTGATTTCCCAAAATAAAAAAGTCTTCATTCGCCTTTGCAATTCATCCTTCCATTAATAGTTTGAGTAAACAATACTTCAATGACTTTCTCTTTCAGAGATGAAGCATAGAAAGGTTGTGCCCTTGTGGTATATTAAGCTATTATTCTTTTATATCCATTATTTAGTATTTGGTAATTTTTTATCATTACTTTAAAGTGTTGAAACAAAGAATATTTTTCTTTTTAAAAATTAATTTTATTTTACTTTTCATCATTCTATATTCTAAAGCAATATTTCTAACAAGTAGAAATGACCAATTCGACGCAATAAAAAAAGTCCAATTCGAAGTGCTTGTTTAATTATAAATATTAATGAATTCAATGAAAATTAATTAAATCCACAAGCTTAGTTTTTCTTTGAAATGGTTTCTTACGCGATTGTGATTATGATTTAGTGAATACAAATTTATCATCAGATTGGTTCCTTTAATGTCCTTAGACTATATATCTTCGAGAAATGTTTTGAAGCTCCTCACTTGATAAAGGTTTTTGGGAATTTTGAAAGTGGCCTTGAAGTAGGGGTATTCGTAAAGTTTGCCTGTTCTCGGATTGTATTGAGGCCCTTAACCTCGTGACCAGAGGATGTGATTTTGAATATCCTTTGAGGGATCTTGCGGATGAAATTAGAGCCCTCATTAATAGAGAGTGACAGATTAAGTTGGTAAATGTTCCCCGGGAGGATCTTATTATAGCTGATAGGCTTGCCAAATTGGCTCATAGTATCACAGGTAGTTTTTGTATTTTTGATCATCCACCACCTCCCCAACAAGAGGTGGATGATGATGAAAGAAGAGTAGGATAGTCTTTGAATTCCTTTTTGTTTAGCTGTTTTGCATTGTATCCAGGTTTATTCAAAAAAAAAAAAGTGGCCTTGAAATTGGTCTCTGCCATTGAGCGTTGTTGAGTTTTTAATATTAGGTTGCACGTTGATGGATGGGCTGACAAATTTTTTTCTCAAAAATTGAATTTTAAAAAATAAATCAACCCTAAATAAACGGATTAAAATTTAGGAAGCTTCATTAGTTTGGCATGTTTGGACTTTAATTAATTTGGACTAAGCTAATCAAATTAGATTTGTCTTACATTTAAATTAAACTTCTTTGTGGAAATTTAGATTTTAAAATAAATAAACTATTTATGAATAGAGTATCTTTCAATTTGATTCTTTATAGAAGTTATATTTTATATTTTATTATTGGTTCGCATTGGGCCTATACTGATAATCCATTTTTAAGGCACAAAAAGTCCCACATGTGTAGATTCAATAATAACTAGAAAATTATTCGTAAATCTTAACAGATTTTCTGCAATCTGGAAATATGGAATTCACAATATGATTCATTTTGATAATTGAAGCAACAAAACAAAAATCTTCACTTTTACAATTTAATTTACTTTTTAGACCATTTATGTTATTAGTGCAGCCTATAAACAGTATGTATGCAGTTGGAAATTACAATCCCCAAAGCAGAATACGCACATTAAATTTACTTTCAGTCTCATTTAATTTTTTTATAATGAAAGATTGTAATTATAGAGAGTCAACGTAGGCAAAAAAAAAAAAAAAAGAAAGAAAGAAAGAAAGAAAGATAAATATGTAGCTGTGAAATTTGAATGAAAATATCCTTTGTAATTAATAATTTTTTTAAACTTGCTTTGAATAAAAATTTAATATTTTAAAATGAAAAAATATGTTTTATTAGCATTCCAAGTTCATTCAAAGGTTTTCTTGTGACTAGCAGATATATAATAAGTTAGGTATGGACAAGGTAATCTAAAACATCACAATCATTTTATAAATAAAATAATCGATTAATTAAGGGATCAGGCCATTCATTGATATAGGGAAAGTAGCAGATAGTTTGTTGAATGAGAAATTTATTTCCAGCAATCCAAGTGGATGATTATTATCTCTCCAACAATTTGGAATGTCGCTAGAGAAATTGTTATTAGATTTACTAGGTGACAAAATCTTTCCGGGATATTTCCACTAAGAGAATTATTTCAAGGATCAAGGTCCGTTAGATGTACAAGCTGGCAAGACTTTGAGAAACTAACCACTAAAAAAATTACTTGAAAGATGAAGCCTTGTTAAATTTACAAGTTGACCAAGACTTTGAGGAATATCACCACAAAAATAATTACTTGAAAGATCAAGGACACTTAGCTTTTTAAGATGCCCTACCCATGTTGGCAAATGGCCATTGAGTTTATTATTAGCTAAGGATAGTTCTGTTACATATTTTATTATTTATGATTATATATTTATTATTTAATACATATTATGTTTAAATATTATCTTACCACTGTTTTGGATAAAATATCTCCTAATTGTGGCCTGCACGTGATTTGGATAAAGACTTGATTTAGAATTACCTGCTTAACTTGTAAGCTATTACAAACCTTAATAGAAGGTTATAAATAGCGTTAATTGGGTTTTAGAATGGTAATGTTGAAATACACTTATTTACTCCTTAAGGGTTTCTTGAGGGGCGGTTATTTCCAAATCATCACTATGCCTCATCTTCTCATTAGAAAAAGTCCTGACTTATTCTCTTCTAATTCTAACTTTTTCTTATTCTATATAGTTTTAAGGTTGTGAAATACTAATCGTAACAAAATAATTCCGATGGTTTCGTAGAAATCGAAGAGGTTTCCAAGGCCGAGATGCATTAGAATAATTGGAAGGCAAAAAATAAACTAGAAGCACAGAAAAACTTGCCCAAAAATCCAATAAACCTGAAGCAGAATTAAAATAAGGGAGAATAAAAAAGTGCGCAGAAAATAAGGTCCCAAAGCACGTTATTGTTAAAAAATAAAACCTAGGCCCTAGTTGCATAAGTAATCAAAAGCCGAAAAAAAAATTGAACAAGCCCAAAAACGGGTTTCGTCCTACAACACAAATAAACAGTAAGCTAATAATATAAAAGATTCAAAATGCCAGCCCCAATATGCATTTTCCCCATCTACAAGAACATTTTTTTGTTACAAGCCCATGTACAAGAATTCGTGAAAATGCATTTCACTTGGGCGCCAATATGCGTCGTCTTGGGTCATCTTCATGGAGTCGGTTACCCAACCCGACTCGCGAAAATAAGGGCTACTTCCATGGAGCTGCCGTCGTCTGTGATTGTAGACAACTTTTCTGGCATCCCAGGGCTCCTTTTCCGACCATCTTGAGCAGCATTCCTCGTGATTTTGGCACCATTTTCTTAGGGTTTCAAGAGCGATATTTACAGGAAATTGTGCGAACCGATTTACAACAAATATTGTATCAACGATCAAGCAAAAAGTTAAGATGAAGTTGTTTATGTGAAACCGAAAACTCCAACGCAACTGTGCCAAACCGATTTACGACAAATATTTTATCAATGATCAAGCGAAAAGTTAAGATGAAATTGTTTATTGAAAACCGAAAGGTCCAATGCAACAATGGGATCGTTTTATGATGGGTTCATTGGCCTTTTTAATGGCTCTTTTCACGAAACAAGAAGGCAAAATGATTTGGGTGTTTTAAATGAATGCCGAAAACTTAAATAAAAAACATACCCAGATGAGAATTATATAAAGCTCGTTCTTGGTTCTATGGCCATGGGTTCTTATCAAAAATAGCAGTAAGCACCATAGAATGAAATAATCCTCCCACTCAGGCACAAACAACACCCCACATGTTGATTGATCTTAATTTTCAAGCATATACAATTCATACCCATTCGAACCTCCAAGAAAAAAAGGGAAAATTACAAGTCCCAGATAATAAGAGGAAAAAAATAAAAAAATAGTCCCTTAAAATCTTAAAATTACATTTAAGTTTTGTAGGACTTTTTTACAATAAATTCTAATTCTGCTGATAAGTCTATAGGTGTTCGCTGACAAGTCTATAGGCGCATCACTGACAAGTCTAGGGGCGTTTATTGATAAGTTTAGGGGCATCCATTAGCAAGTCTATGACGTCCATTGATAAGTCCATGATTGAAATTTATTGTAAAAAAGCCCCATAGGACTTTTTGGCAATTTTGAGATTTTAAGGGACAATTTTTTCATTTTTTCTTTTGTCCGAGATCTGAATGTAATTTTCCCAAAAAAAAAAAGTTAAGGATGAGAATGCTTCATTGAAGAAAATTAATTCTCCTCTCGTCCCAGTAATCCGAAAGCAACGCACCAAATTTTCAACTAAGAAAAATAATATTAGAAAAGTCCTGATAAGTGAAAGAGCAATAATTAACAAGTGGAGGAACTACCATAGACAAGTTTTGAGACATTTTTTATGTTATTTTCCTTAATTGGGATCTTAATGTCATTTTCCCAAGAAACAATTAATAAAGTAATTGATAGTTTTTTTTCGGCTGAGAAAGATATTTCCCTTACTAAAATAAACTTACAAGGAATACGAAAATAGCAACACCAACAAAATAAAGAGCCATTGGCCAAAAATAAAAATAAAGACCACAACAACTAAATCCTAACACTAATCTTCAGATCAAGGGGAATGACAAAAGCAGTCGCCACCCTCGCCAAACTTGCCGCACCAATGCACCAGAGCCTGTACGGAAGAAAAAACTCCAATAATGGCTATAAGGGCATAAGGGTGGTGTTCAAAGAATATTCCAAAAAGGACCCAACCCTTTTGTCGGAAAGAAAACACCTAAAGAGATTGTAAAGGAACAAATATGAGATGAACCCATAGATACAGAAAAACCTATGAGCCTTTGTGTGCTTTCGATTTTTAATATTTTTCATTCATAGCACTTTCTGGGCCTATAGGTCTTGGGCTTACTGGATCTTTAGCTTTTGTTTGGTTTTCTTGAAATGTTTTCGTTGAGTTTTTCAGATTTAGGCTTTTGGTTTTGTTGCTTCAGAGATATTTTAGACTCTTTCGATTTTTGAAGTTACACGTTTTAAGCCATTTTTGTTATACACTACGCCGGATATTTGTTTTCTAATTTCATGAAATGGTTGATTTTGGGCCCTTATTCTGTTTTATTTCATTGTTTTATTATGGACCGATTCTATCACCTTGTTTTGGGCTTGTCCAATATTTCTGTTCTGATTGATGCATCTGGGCTAAAGGACGTTCTTGGTCCTTCTGTTTATTTATCTTATTATTTGCTGAGGAAAATTTTGAGCAATGACATTTTGGGCCTCATATTTTATTAGCTATTGTTTATTCTGTCATGAACTGAAACTGGATTTTGGGCAACTTTTGGTTTTTAGGCTTGTGAATTGTGGGCCTTTGGGTTTTACTGTATCATTGATGTTTCTTGTTGCTGTTCGGGCCTACATTATTTGGGTTTTTATTTTAGGAAAAAAGATAAAAAAAAATTGTGAAATTATAAAATCCCAAATCAAGTTTATTATCAAGAGTTGATAAAGGAATGACAAAATATGATAAAAAATTTACAACTTATTTTTTGGGAAACAACTGATTTGAAATTTTGTAATTTCAAAGTTCTTTTTTTATTGTTTTTTTAATTTTATGAGCTAATATTTTATTGTTATATTTTTGGACCATTTATTGTTCCTTTTTTTTCCTCGAAAATTTTCTTATGGGCTCTACTACGTTTTCAATCTTTTGAGCCATTAAGTTGAAAAAAAAGGAATGCTACGTTCTCCCATCAGATTTTGATTAACATTTTGAACTAGATATGTGTTTACTTTAATTCTAGAGAATTGTTGTTATTCAATATATTGGGTTATTGATATTGAGGCCATCAAGTTTGATTTCTAGATATTATTTTAATTCAATTAAGTTTTCTTAATTCCATTTTGTGATTAATTCTTTGGCAATTTCCATTCTTTCAAGAAATTAAAAATATAATTAATTGTTTGGGTTTAATTTTTATTTCATCTCATAAATGGTTTATTTGATCAAAATATTTGAATACTGGTTTATTTTTATTTGCCATTTTAATTGTTTTAATATGGAAAAATCAAATTTGGCTATTTTAGTATTATGGTAATATGCAAAATTTTGTTTTTGTATATTATTTAATTACATTAATTTTTTATGTAATTAATTTTGGACAATTTTTCAAATTTTTCAATTTTGCAAAATTATATTTGAGTTGAAATATGTTGAAATTGATCTCTTAAACAATATTTGGATATATAACATAGTGGGAAGGTTATTAATTTAATTTTTTTTTATCAAATTAATTAGTTAATCCCTCCATTAATTAAGATGTGCATATATTAGATTTAACTAGCCCAGACTCGCGCAATGCATGGGTGAGAGGCTGAGTATTTATTAATGTGTTGTTATGTAAAAAAATCACTTAGATTTAAAACAATATTTTGTATTATGGAATATACTATGACCCATATAAAGATATATATGGGTGGAGAGGTGATACTATAATAATTTTGACTTTCATTTTATAATATGTACATAAAATACTCAAAACTGCTTTATACAAAAAGTCATAATTAATTTATTAGAATCCTTATATTTTCTATTGAGTAGATACCCTAAATTTCACTACTCTACTTTTATATAGTTAAGATTTGGATGCACAAAGTAGTAGGAGAATTTATCTATTATAGTTATTTAGTCACATTTTGTTAATTAAATTAAATAATTAAATTCTCGTTAAAGATTCATGCATATTTAGAATTTAAATGTAAATAGTTGATATTTATGATTAATATGCATCTTGGGGAGGGGAATAGCCACAACTTCCTCAATGTTGCATATGTAAATAATCGTGTTTAGGGTGTAATGCCAATTAACATGTTATGGTATCCTATGCATAGAGCTATAAACATCCACACATCATATTTTTTATAACAAAGAGCTTTTATATTTTGCCCCCCCCCCCCCCCCACCTTTTTGCTGGAGCATGGGCCTCAGCACGGATGTGGTATCACAATGGAGTACAATTCAATGGCTTCCTCTTTTGGTTCACAACACACTGATTTCGAAAAGATTGTTTTTACTGACTTTTTAAATGTTGGAGTCTTTGTGGTTTTTTGGGGTGTTTGTTCGGAATGACAGATAAGAACTTTCATCCTAGACAAGTGATAATGGCCATGGCAAGATCAGTTGCAGCTAGTATAACACACACACACACGTATAAAGGCATTTTATAAAAGTTCTCCTCCAGTCCTATTTATAAGATAGAGAGATTGTGTTTTCTTTTATCCTATTTATGATCACATTATTAAATTTTTCATATAAATATATATTTTCACTTTTCATATATTAATGTGTAGATTGTTATTTTCTTGGAAAGTATATATATTAAATAGGAGTAAAGTTGAAAAATCATAAAACTTTAAGGCAAAGTGAATGGGGTTCAAAATTTTTCTTGATTCCGATAAAATATGTTAGAATTTTCTAGATGTTGTGAAAAATGCGATTTTGATAAAAAATGAGTGCTTGAATGGTTGTTATCAAAATCATTTTTTTAAGCTCAAAATACTAAAAAAGACAAAAGTTAATGAGATAATTAATTAATTTAAGCACAAATTTTAACGTATATTTTTTAAAATTAATAAATAATATTTGTATATGTGTGTGTAAGACCGATTTATTATTTACATAACAAAGTAATAATTAATATGTGTGTTTATAAATATAAGATTAAATATATTCTTAAAAAAAATGAAAATTTCATAATAATTGTTCATTGTATGGAAAAAATATAGAGAAAATATCAAGACATGGTTTTAAATGACAAAAAATATAAAAAAGTTAGCTTCGAAAAATGATGGTTTTTCACCCTCAAACCATGATTTTCAATGATAAAGTGCTTTTTTTTCCCCCCAATTTTTTCATCTATTTGGCATCTCTTTCCCAAAAATTTAATCTCATTAATGATTACCTTGATCCTATGAGAGAATTCAGAAAATTAATGTACTCACCATAATTAATATCGAATCCATGAGATGTGGTGAATGAAGTATTACACTCCCCTGGAGCCAACATATAAGACATTTTTAACTAATTCATATGAACTAAGGCCATTCAAACAAAAAACATGAACTAAAGAATATTAGTTAAGTCATTTAATGTGTCTTAAATTGATAAAATTTACTTATTTTGCCTTTATTAAAGAATGTGATTTTCAAATATGCATTTATTATCTAGGGCTAAGGTGCAAAACTAGCAATAATGTTTTACACTTTGAGCACCCAACACAATTATCTTTTGTTGGGTGCAAACGTGGCAATTAACAATTTTTTTGGTATCTAATATGACAAGTCCGTCAAATTGCTGTTATGTCCGTCCACCCTATGTATTGTGGGGCCCACATTTTGACCAAGTGACATGCATTCTGCTTCTTAGACATTAAAATGTGGCAGGCGGGGTGTTTATTGAATGATGTAATGGTCAAACCTATCTTTTGACCAAGGAAAAAATAAAAATAAAAACAAAAACGAAGCCTCCATACCTATTGAAGCCTCCATAATAGTCAAGACCTTTCATAGCTATGGAACGAATTGAAGAAGGAGGGGGAAGCGGACTTGGAAGTGAGTGGGTAAATCGATTTACTCAAAATGGCAGAGAAATAAAAAAAAGAAAGCTGTAAATCGATTTACTCAAAATGGAAGAGTAACCAAAATTTCAAATATGAAGTAAAACAATTTATATCATTGGTTTCCAGAACTTAAGTAAATCGATTTACTACTATTCAAATTGATTTATAATGACGTATAAATGTTATAAAACAAGGTAAATCAATTTATGTTATTGAAAAATTGATTTATGTCATTGATTTCTCGAACTTAAGTAAATCGATTTACTATTATTCAAATCGATTTACAAAGACGTCTAATTATTATAAAACAAAGTAAATTGATTTAAGGCATAGAAAAATCGATTTATGTCATTGAAAAATCGATTTATATCATTGGTTTCTAGAACTTAAGTAAATCGATTTACTATTGTTCAAATTGATTTACAATGACGTTTAAATGTTATAAAACAAGGTAAATCGATTTAAGGCATCGAAAAATTAATTTTTGTCATTGAAAAATTGATTTATATCATTGGTTTCCAAAACATAAGTAAATCGATTTACCATTATTCAAATCGATTTACAATAACATCTAAATGTTATAAAACAAGGTAAATCGATTTAAGACATAGGCAAATCGATTTATGTCATTGAAAAATCCATTTATGTAATTGGTTTCTAGAACTTAAGTAAATCAATTTACTATTATTCAAATCGATTTACAATGACATCTAAATGTTATAAAATAAGGTAAATCGATTTAAGACATAGGCAAATCAATTTATGTCACTGAAAAATAAAAAATAAATCGATTTACCGAGAACCAAATTGATTTATCATTTGACTCTGCTTTCATTCAGCCTGACAGAGGTTCGGTATTTTAGATCTCAAAGCACATGTTTGATTGAGATGAAACAAGTAGCATACGAAACTAGACTCCCAATTCATCATTTTGACACCAAGATTAAGTTAAAAGGAGCTAAGATGAAGGAGATATGAATTTTGGAAGATAACATTCAAATTACCATCATATTTCAGAACAGGTTTGGTATTTTGGATAAACTCTCAAACTACATGTCAGATTGAGATGAAACCAATGGTATATAAAACTAGAATTAAAGAGCTTTCTATGGATAGGTAATTTGTCAAATTTAGAGTTATATGCTAAGAGTTATGACTTTTGGAAGTTGACACTAATGAATTCACAGATTTTGCAATAATCTATTATGGAGTCATTCCACTAATTGATTCCATTCATATCCATTTACATACATGAACAAAATGAAACATATTAATGGCTTTTTTGTCACAGATTTTGCTCCACAAATTTTGTCCATCCATCTACTGCTTCCTTAAGAAAAACACTACTATCAAACTCCATGTCATTAACAACAATGCCAAAACTCCTCTAAACTTCCTCTCCCACTTCCACTGTTCAGCATCATTAAACTCATGTTTGAGTTTAAGGTTGAGAAGTTCATAATGAATTGCATCAATTTATTCATTTACCCTTTGCCCAAGCTCTCCTTTTCTAAGATTTTTATTTTCATCATATAGTTTGTCAATATCATCCAATAGCTCTTTAATCACAATATTTGCCCTCTCCCTAAACTCAGCATCATGCCAAGTGAAATAGCCACAACCTCCTTTCGGTGACAATTCCACCCAAGATTCAGGAATAAATCCACACAATAACTTTAAACCTTTAAATTAGGAACAAACCCACTCATTTAATCATTTCAAACGCACTGCACACACACTCACTCTTCCATCAGATTGTCCCTTTCAATTGCACAACACACACACTTTTACCCTGGTTATAGTATGGGCAACCATAGAACCTTCGACCTGGGTTCCCATCAGTCCATGATATCCATCGAGGGGTGACCAACTTGTGGTGGCAATACCTCCTTGGTGCTTCATATTATTCCTCCCGACTCAGTTGTCTCAACAATGCGACCCTCCTTCTACACCTTTCCGTCGACGAACAAGATGACGAGGGCATCACCCACCTACTTCTAGGTCCGCTTCGCCCTCCTTCTTCAATTCCTTCCACAGCTATGAAAGGTCTTGATTGTTATGGAGGCTTCATTTTTATTTTTTTTTCTTGGTCAAAAGGTAGGTCTGACCATTACATCCTTCAATAAATGCCCCACCTTCCACATTTTAACATCTAAGAAGCAGAATGCATGTCATCTGGTCAAAATGTGGGCCCCATAATGCACAAGGTGGACAGACGTAACGGCAATTTGATGGACTTGTCATATTAGATAGCCAAAAAATTGTTACTTGCCATATTTGCACCTAGCAAAAGATAATTATGTTGGGTGCTTAAAGTGTAAAACATTATTGTTATTTTTGCACCTTATGTAACCCACTATTACTTTCACAGCCGATAATATGGTTCAAAAATGTGTCATAAAGCAAGCGAGAGACCAAAGAACAATTTAAAACATATTTGAAATCCAAACTTCAAAGCAGGACTTGGGCCTGTGGTAAAGATGGATTTCTAAAGCTTTTCACAATCTGTTTTAATCAAGTCTCATGCCTACATTTCAAAACTATTTGGCTTGCTTGGTATTGTTCTATTCATTCATATCAGAGTACTCAACGAAAATTCCCGATGACACTTGGGATTCAACCTTTAACTACAAGAGCCTCTAGGGCATTTTTGCCCATTTCAAACGGGGATTACAGAAAATTACACAAATCCACTATATCAGTCTACATTTACATATACAATTATCCCAACATTTGATAACCAACACAAAACTAATCTCCCAGCCATGAACTCTAACCGTCCTTGTATACCAGTTTTTCCTTCCATTGGTCTGCCCTAACTGTAGGTTAGTAATGGAAAGAGTGAGATTTATAGGAATCTCAGTAGTAATAATTTTAGTCATATGATATATAATAAACAAGGCATGTAGGCAATTATCATAAAGCAATAACACAAAAGCATTTACAATAACAATAACATTCTCAGCGACAATTTACAACAGTAGCACCTTTTTATGTAACGACCGCGCCCATACTTTCTACCTAGACTTTTGGCTGGCCTACCCTCACCCGAACATCAGTCGGGACTTTTGGGCATAAACAATGATAGCTTTCGCCGTATCTACTTCCACGTCATTACGACAACTTTCATTGTGTTCACAATGGCATAAACATGTAACGACCTCACCCGTACATTCTACTAGGACTTTTGGCTAGCCTACCTTCACTCGTACATTCTACCTAGACTTTTGGGCATAAACAAAAACAACGTTCACTGTATTCACTTCCACGGCATTATGACAGCTTTTGTTGTATTCACAATGATGAGTGACAATTGTCACAATAGCTTTTGTTGTATTCAGCTACCACTTTCTTCACAATTCAGGTTCCTCTTTTTCACAATTCAATGATAAACACAAACATATAAGTATTATACATGATATAAGAGAAATAGTCACTACCTTATTCTTTCCATTCGTGCTCGGGCACCATTTTCACACGCTCAGAGCGAATCTCAAGTCCTATAAATCATAATCAAGGATGATAAGATATTCACTATTCCAATTCTCAACTCCAAAACACTTAGGGTTGGTTATCATTTAGGTCCTTTAGGTAGCTTCTGGAAGCTCAAACAAAAGCCTAAAGGGTTGGGAAGAGCTAAACCAAAAACCACCTTTCAAAAAGGTAAAATACTGAAATTGGGGGTTGGCTGTGGCTAAGAAAAATCCTATTTCTTGACTAAACTTCCAAAAATCATAACTAATTCTAAAAATATCAAAATGGGGTGATTCCAAAGCCTATGGAAAGCTATTTAAGTCCTATAAATAGGAAAAATATGAACCACTACCAGCCACCACCAAAAAAATACAGAATTCAACAAATGTTCATACTATTCCAGAATAACATCCAGTTTCAACATCAAAATTGGAAATACATAACTTCTAGCACACACATCAAAATAACAGCCATTATGTATCAAGTTAAAGCTTGGCATGTATACTATTATATTAGAAAGTTTCAAAATTTTTCAGCACCATTTACTCATTCAAAACTGCCGGGTAAACCGATTGCCTGCACATAGTTTTCATCAACAGCATTTTCCAATTTTACCAGCAAATGTTTCCAATGGTCCAATTTTCACAACCAACACTATTTCCACACAAATTTTCACATGAAATATAAAGGAATCATAAAAACAACAAAATTCGCATTCCTTTAACAAGTTCTATTTTGGCGCAGAAATTACACAAATCTCACAAGTTATCAAACTTCACATTCAATTCCCATCAACAAAACACCATAAACCCTCTAACACCCTAATTACACGAAAATTAGGGCAAATTCCACAAGCCAAAACACTCAACCAAACATCACAATATACATGTCAAAAGTTAGCTTTTGCTCACCTCTTCCTCTTCCACGAGCTTTTTCTTTAATTCCCCAACCTTTAGCTTTCCTTGAGCTTACAAAACACCTCCTCTTGAAAATCTAAAACCATAAGAATGAAGCTTACATCAAGAGGAACAAGTTTAGAGAAGAGGTTTTGAGCAAAAGGAGTCATCTACTAGGTCAAAATCTCACCTTCATCTTGAACTTCTTCTTTCTCTTTCTTCTTCACCATGCTCGGACGACTTGGAGCTTGAGGAAAGAGAAAAGAAATGTGAAATGATCTAATCTTCATCCCTCCCATAACTTGACAGCCGACCAAGAGAGGATAGAGGGAAAAATAAGAATTAAAAATGCTTTATTTGACTTTTCCACTCTCGACCCTCCATTCAAATCATACCACTTGTCAAAAATCCCATGGCTTCTCTTAAGGCATGTAACCATATCGTTACTCTAACCAATTTCATTAGCCATTTAGTCACACTTCTCATTTCTTTTAGCTATTAAGTAATTTCTTCATCAGTTGCTGATTAATTGGCCGGTAAATTTTATTCTTCCTGTTTTGCCCATGACTATGGCAAATTCACTTGAATTGCCACTTGACACATGATTCAATTTCTTTTTCTCCTTCCATGCGCCATTCCCTCACATTTAAGTTTACTAAAGACTTTGCCACATCATTAAACTTAAATACAGGGTTTGGGTATTTTCTACTGCGAATTCAGGTCACAAATCACATTTTATTCCCCAAAAGTGTTTTCTCACATTAATTACATTCTCATTTGAAGTCATTAGCACTTACACAAATTTTGGGGCATTACACCTTAACCCTATTATCTATCATATTTTTCTCTATCCTACGAGGGCTAAAAGTGGAAAGCAAGCATTAATTAACCTATCAATCTCTTATATTTTGGACCAATTTTTTGTTTGAAAGACTTTTTATATTATGGACCAGAAGGAGTAATTGATTAAAGAAGCCATCGCTATCTAAGAAGCTTCTTTGGCTATATATAAAGTAAAAGCACTGGTGGCTCACTTGGGCGTTGTATAAAATTGGAGAATTTTGCAAGGCCGACCAAACATTGATATCACTGTTTATGTAGTTTCTTTGGCTCTATAAGGCAAAGCATTGACTTGATCACTTGAGAGTTTGTACTAAAGAACTGTGTGAAAGTGGAGAATTCTGCAAGGCCGACCAAAATTAATATCACTATCTATGAATCTTCTTTGGCTCTATAACACAAAGCATTAAGATATATAAACTAAGAAAAAATATCTGAAAAATGAAAATTAATATATAATATAAAAGACCAAAAAATCAATAATATTCAAAAATAAATATTGCTTTTTAATATTTTGTCATTAGGCCAAAATTGTACTTTCATGTTTGGAATTCATAGCACCTGGTCTCTTGAGACTTCACTATAATTTGATAATTTCAAGGGACCTGATTGTAATTTATTCTGTTAATTGGGACCTGTTTGCATTTTTCCCAAATTTATATTATAAAAAAGGAAAGATATATGTATAGCCACTAACATTTGTAAAAATTATTTAAAATGTTACTATAAAAAATAATTTGTAATTACGCATGTAAAAATTTATCTAATATGTGCCAGCTCGGATACGTCCTGGTTCGAGTTTCACATGTTGATAGACCTGGAGCTGTTGCATTCTCATGCAGAACGTATTCAACAATTAGTGGGAAGGGACCTTATAGGCTCGTCTTCTTTAAGTAGCTAGATCCGTTTGGTTTGATGCCGTATTCCAATTAAAAAAATTTATGTTCTAGTTCACGGTCATATATATGTTTAGGTGTGGGTTAAGAATTTAAAAAGCCGACGAATTTAAAAGAATCCGGCACCTCTCTCTTGCATTTCCTGTCCGTTTCCCATCCTTTGCCCAAAACTACGACGTTTTGGGTGTAAAATAGGGGATTGGTCCTTTTTTTTTTCAAAAAAAAAAAAGTATTCTGGAGTATTTCTTTAGTCGCACCCAGTATCCTAAATATTCTGAAATATTGTTTTTAATAACACCCAGTATCCTAAAATAATTTTGTGTGCATCCAACACCTTAAAATATTTTTCTAATTACAACGAACACCCTAAACTTAAGATGCAGAGTGTTGATGGAAAAAAACATTTAATGTATTAGATGGAAAAACATTTTTTAGGATATCAGGTGTTTAAAAAAAATTTTAGGGTGTTGAATGAACTAAAAATTAATTTACAATACTGGATTTATCATACTGGATGCTATTGAAAAATACTTTATGGTGCAGCTTGCTAGATATTAGATGCTATTGAAACAATATTTGATAGTCAATGCATCAAAAATTATTTTAGAATACTGGGTGCCACTAAAAAAATACTCCATAATAATGGATTTTTTTTTTAAAAAAAATATTGGACCAACCCCCTATTTTACATCTAAAACGTCGTAGTTTTGGGCAAAGGAGGAGAAATGGACGGGAACCGCAAGGGATAGGAGCCATATTTGATTTAAAAACCTAGACTTTTTAGACCGAACATTACCACAACCAATCTAAGTTTTCTTTCTTTGTTTTTTTAAATTATTGTTTTTTTCAATTAAATCTGTTTTTATAATTATCCATTAATTATAAGTTGCTGCAGAAGAAACAGAGAGTGTGGTGGAGGATCAAATTTCTAAGGAAGTGGCATTTACTGAGCCAATTGAAATGTTTCATTCAAGCAATCACTAGTATAATCCTACCCAATTAGTTGCCTCTCACATGAAAGCTTTTGAAGCACCAGAAGTTGTGAAATCACTACAAAAAAACATCGGATTAGTGACGGAATTTCCATCACTAATTAGTTTAGAGATGGAAATTAGTGACGGAACCAAATTAGCGGCAAAATTTGTTTTGTCGGTAAAAAGACCGTTACTAATTAATTAGGGACGAAATTTTAAATTCCGTTGCTAATTGTCCGTCGCTAAATTTCGTCTCTAATTAGAGACGGAATTCACTAATTAGCGATAGAATTCTCCGTCGCTAAATTAGAGACGAAAAATTCAGTCGCTAAATTCCGTCTCTAATTAGAGACGGAATTCACTAATTAGCGACGGAATTTCCGTCTCTAATCCGTCACAAAATATTTTTTATATAATTTAAATTGCCACATGTCCTCACAATAAGCCTCCACATGTCCCTCGCCGGCGGCCGCCACCGCCGGCCACGTGTCCTCGTCTGCTGCACCCACCTCGCCTTCGCCCTCCACATGTCCCGATCAACCGCCACATGTCACCCTCCATCGCGGGCCACATGTCCAAGTCACAAATTGGTTGCATTTTGTGACCAAGTTGGGATTCAAAGCCTTGACCTCTCACGCGTGTGCCAGTGCCTTTACCAGTTGAGCTAAGAAGAACCTGTGTAATTTAAATGCAAAATCATATATATATATATATATATATTGCTTTGTGAACAAAATTAGAAATACAAAATTTAATCTATTATTAAATATTTGAATTTAGTTTTCTTATTTTATTTTATGTAATTTTTCTACCTAAATTTTTATTATTAATATCTTTTTTATTCATTTTATTATATATTTTATTCTTTTTTTGCATTTATAAAATTTTTATTTTTATTTGTATATAATATATTATTAAAAATTCAAATATATTATATTATAATTTCAATTTCAAAAATAAATTTGAATTAATAATTTTATTTATTTATTTTAATATTTATATTATAAATTTATAATTATAAAAAAAATATAATTATTGAAAAAATTAATTATTTGTGACGGAAATTAGAGATGGATTAGAGACGAAAATTAGGGACGAAAAAATTCCGTCGCTGATTTTTAATGACATAATTAGAGACGGATTAGTGACGGAATTTAGCGACAGAATGTAATTCCGTCTCTATTCTGTTGCTAAATTAGCGACGGAAATATTCCATCACTAATTTTTAATGACGGAATTAGAGACGGATTAGGGACGGAATTTAGCGACGGAATCTGATTCCGTCGCTAATTTAGTGATGGAAAAATTCAGTCTCTAATTTCCGTCACTAATTTTAGTGACGGAATTAGAGACGGATTAGGGACGGAATTTAGCGACGGAATGTGATTCCGTCGCTAATTTTAGTGACGGAATTTGTGAGGGATTATGGACGGATTAGCGACAGAATGAAATTCCGTTGCTAATTTTCATTTTTTTGTAGTAAATATTGAAATGAGAATGAATTGCACGTCTTTCATTGACTGATTAGAGGCGCGCGCGCGCACACACACACACACACACACATATATATATATAATGCTAATACATGCATACCATAATGGAGAATATCATAACAAACATATCTCCATAGTAATATTTATAATATTAGTTAATAATAAAATCATAATATTATCACAATATTATAAAATGAAATCCCATGATATTCTCTAAAATATATTGCCTTCACTCCCCCTCAAGTTGGCGCATGGAGATTACGAGTGCCCAACTTGTTGGAGAGCTCTTGAAATCTGTCAGCACTGAATGCCTTTGTGAAGATGTCAGCGACTTGATTCTTCATCCAGATCTTTAATGGAGAGATATCTTGAGATTGGACTTGTTCGTGAATAAAATAGCAATCAATTTCAACATACTTAGTCCTCTCATGAAAGACCGGGTTCTTGGAAATATGAATGACAACTTGATTATCATAATATAGTGGAGTTGAAAACTGTTGAGTCGCCCTAAGGTCATGAAGGAGCCATCGGAACCATATGACTTCTTTAATCACACTAGCAATTGCTTGATATTCAGCTTCTGCTGAAGAAAGGGAAACCACACGTTGCTTTTTGCTATGCCATGAGATGGGAGTCTCGCCTAAGCTGAAAATAATCAGTCCAAGAACGCTGAGTCTTATAGTAGTGTCCCCAATTTGCATCACAATATACATTCAGGTTGAGAGAGTATGCACTTGGTAAGAAGATGCCTCGTCCCACTATAGACTTAAGATATCGAAGGACATGTTTTGTTGCATGCATGAGGGGGACCCGGGGATCAGCTATAAATTGATTAAGAACATTTACTGCATATGTGATATCGGGCCTAGTGACTATGAGGTGCAAGAGTTGGCCAACTAGTCTTCAATAGTGCCCTAGGTTTGGATGTGGATTAACTTCAATACTACTAAGATGACATTTCTGCTCTATGGGAAATTTGTTGGGCCTACACACCGTAATTACTGTTTCCTTTAAGATATCCAAGGCATATTTGTGTTGGCTAAGTACCATGCCCTCAGGGGATTAAGCCACTTTAATGCCCAAGAAATACTTTAAGATTCTGAGATTCTTGTTGGGGAATCGGTCCTGAAGAAACTGCTTTATATGGCTTATGTGGTCATCACTGGTACTAGCAAGAATGACATCATCAACAAAAATCAAGGCCATAATGTCCATGTCTTCACGCCGATAAGTGAATAAAGAGCAATCTACTTGGGATTGCTTGAAACTCAAACTTGTCAATGAGCCAGTAAACTTTTCATGCCAATTTCATGAGGTTTGACAAAGCCTATATAGAGACTTCTTCAGTCTACAAACCCACGTCTCTCCTTTTTGAGCAAAGCCTTCAGATATTTTCATGTAATCCTCCTCATGAAGATCCTTATGGAGGAACACATTACTGACATCCAATTGGTGAATTGTAAGTCCTCGTTTGACTGCCATAACCAACAAGGTTCAAACAGTAACAATTTTTGCAACTGGGGCAAAAGTTTCATGAAAATCTATACCTTCTCACTGAGTAAAACCTTATGCTACTAATTGTGCTTTACGAGAATGCAACTCTCTAGTTGGTTTAAATTTGTTTTTGTAAACCATTTAGAGTCAATGAGATGTATCCCAAGTAGAAGATGTTCAAGTGTCCAAGTCTTGTTAGCTTCAAGTGCCTGTATTTCCTTTTACATAGCCTCATGCTAATGAGCATGTTTACATACCTGTTGAAAGGTCTTGGGCTCATCATATGACTCGATGGCTGAAAGATAAGCTTTATGTGAGGCCAAAAATCTTTTATTAAAATCATAATGTGGTAAAGTATACCTGACCAAGTTGCTTGATGAAGGAGGTAGATTCGCATGGGCTAATGACTGTGGTAAATTGACTTCATAACTATCCAAGTACCTGGGTACATGCCTCTCGCATGTACTTCATCCAGGTCGTTATGGATCCCTTACAATAAGCCCTTGTGTTTCTCTTGTCTGATCTCATTATCATGCAGTTGATTAGACTTCCCCTAAGTTAAGGGAACATTATTGGTGTCGCGATCAATATGACTTGACTAAATAACTTCATCATTATTAATGACTAGGCAATGATGAGGTTTGCTTAGTAATGATTGATTTGACAAAACCTTTACCACCTTAGGGTCAAATTACTAATTTACCACAAATTAAATACTGCACACAACTCAAGATTGTTCTCTTGTTAAGGAGCCTTTTATTTTGATTCCCTAGGTTAGACTAAATGCTAAAAACATGGTTAGAAATGGGGTTTTGAAATTGGTTTTTCTCTAAATCAAAATTCATGAAAATAAAAATATTCCTAATCTTTTTGGTATTTTTGGAAAACAATAGAGAAATGCTTTGGATTAAAATGGTGATATGATAAAATAAGTCTTGGTTGCAAATTTGGTGACTTTCCTAGCTTCTTAAAATATTTTGGGAGTTAATTTTACAGTAAGTCAAATTAAAAACTCTAAGCAATCACATTAGGTCTAATATACCTAATTAATGACTAATCCTACAATCATATTCATAGTCATCTCTTAGATAAACTATTAAAACCCACTTGATGTATGTTGAAAATTACTTAATGCACGTACTTCCTCTTAAATGAGAGCACAATCGTGACACTCAAATTGAAATAAATCCATCACACACACTAATAATCTCATAGAATGCATAACTTCATTAATTTAAAAGGAAATAAATTCAACAAGATCCAAGTGTATCAATACAAAATTCAACACAAGAGCAATCCATCATAGACAAGTAATCACTCATCTAAGTCTAAAAAACAAACACATACCAATGCAAAATTAATCCAAACAGAACATGATACATGCATTGAGCTAATGGAAAATAATGAACTCCCCTTTTAGCACATTGAAGCTCTAGCTACTTCCTCTACCACCAAGATTCAAGCAAATAAGCAATCGATATCCATTAGAGCATTGACATTAGCTTCACAAACCCAAAAAAAATAGAGAACATGAAGAAAGCGCTGAATCTGGAAGGGAATGAAAGAGTAAGTGGTCTGGCGGTTGGAAGAGTGAAGATAGAGGAAGGAAGAGTGGAGAGAAAGTGAAGAAGGCGTGTGTTTTGTGCGTTGGTAACCTCTTCAAAATTTAACCAACGATTACAATATAGGGTGCAATCTTGAATCGTCTCTTGAGAAGCCTTATATTAATTACTTAGGAATTAAGTGCAATAATTGACATGAAACAATTAAAAAGAGAAGAGTTTGATATTTTTACTACCAAATACTTTTTGCAATTTAAAATTAACTTGTTCTAAACTAATTCTTTTTTTTTTGAAATTTTTCTTTATAATATGAAATGGAATGATGATGAAACTAATGAAATGAGAGAAACAAGGAAATCAACAATGGAATACGCAATCCCTCATAGTAATGGTGCAAACAATTCTCACTTAAAATAATTATGGGAGATTAATCATGCTAGCTTTAAGAGACTCTAAGGGCCACCCCTTAGGCTAGACCTAACTTAGATTGCTTAATACCAAGCCACCTTGCATATTAATCTCTCTAAATTAGGTTAATTAAGCACTTTAGCATTTAAATAAACACTACAAAAAAAAGGTATTTTGTAGCAGTGCAATTGTAGCGGTTATATTAAACCGCTACAAATTATAGTATTTGTAGCAGTTTTTACCTAAACCGCTACAAATTTGTAGCGGCAAGATTTTTTGTAGCGGTTGCCTACAAAAAACCGCTACAAATTTGGTGTGAAGTTCCCGCCAAAACTTGTAGCGGTTATTTTGTAGCGGTTAATGCACATAAACCGCTACAAAATACCAAAGGTCAGAATTTTGTAGCGGTTTTGGGCAATAACCGCTACAGAATTTCAAGAGTCTCGACATTTGTAGCGGTTCCGGGCAATAACCGCTACAGAATTTCAAACGTTGTGAAGTTTTGTAGCGGTTATTGTAGAACCACTACAAATTTAATTATTTGTAGTGGTTGGAGTAGCGGTTATTTTAATAACCGCTACTAATATCTGGCCTATTTAAACCACCACGTCCTTCATTTCTCCTTTTGCTCATTTTGTTTCCTGAGGTTTCTCTGAGTGATTTCTTCGAGATTTATTATATTTTTGCATAATAATGGACTAATTTTTTGTTTTAATTTGTACAGTTGATATGGCTTCAGGACAGGATAAGGGGAAGGCCCCTGAGGTCCCCAGACCAATTTTACGGGGTGGCAGCAGCCAGGCAAGGGGCAGAGGGAGGGGGCAGCGCGCAGGCAGGGCTACCGCGGCATCTCAGCCCATCCCCCCACAGGCACCACAGACGATCCCACAGGTGACGACCGTAGCAGAGGTGCCTGAGGTGGAGAGGCCAGAGATTAGCGTTGAGGACTTCCTCAACGAGGAGGAGTTCAAGATCCCGATTGGGTTCAGGGAGATGGAGCAGTTCCTCGATGAGGAGGACGCTCGAGAGCAAAACAACCCACGAGGGTCGTCTTCGCGGTCCACTGGGTTTGAGGTACAGGTTGAAGGTAAATTAATTTTTTAATTTAGTAAATTATTTATTTAAATTAGAAATGTTAACTTTGAATTATAATTTATCTAACGTGCGGTCAACTGTGCAGATGAGCAGGGGAATGTGTCGACGAGGAGGCTGGATGTGGCCGGTCTGAACAGCATGGACTGGTCCCTGCGAGTTATAGTGCCGTGGAACGAGGGCACTGACCAGCCGATCCACAATGGGGGTCACCTGCTCAACCGCTTCCTGAGTGACCTGGGAGCGAATTGGATACGGTTCCCCCTTCACTTCCCGACGTGGAGGCACATTCCGAAGGGGCCGAAGGACCAGGCTTGGGAGGAGGTGGTTCAGGTAATTAAAACTATTTAATTAATATTTTTTGTAATTAATTCTATTTAATTATTTTTTTAAATTATGGTTTTTATAATTATTGATATTTAAATGTATTTTTTTCAGCTGCGGTTTGCCGTCCGAGCCAACCGGAAGAGGTACGCCCTCGTGAAGATGGGCGACGCCTGGAGGAATAGGAGGAACCGTCTCTTCCACAGGGTGGATGGGGACGGGATGATGCCTCTAGAGCAGCTGATCGAGAGCGTCCCGGACGGCGTGCCGCCGAATGACTGGGCGCGTTTCGTCCAGTTCAGGAGGAGCCCTCAGGTGCAGGTAATGTATTTATTATATTTTTGATATTATAATTTCAATTTAATTTGTATTTAATTTTAAATTATAATACATTTAATTATTTGTTTTTCCAGGAGCTTTCTCAGAGGAACACCGAGATCAGGGCGCAGCAGACGATCCACCACACAGCAGGATCGAAGACCTTTGCTGTGACCTACAGCGAGCTGGTAACTTTTCAAAATATCACTTACTTTTAGCTGATTATTTCATAATACTAATTGTTTTGTAATTGTTTCAGGAGACGAAGGCACAGTAGGAGAACCGTCAGACGGACTATGCGGAGCTGTACGCCATCACACACAGACACCTTGACGGGACTGCGACCTCTCAGCAGGCAGAGGCGGCCATTGTAAGTAATTTTATGATTATATTTTTTATAAAACCAAGTTAATAATGAAAAATGCTAATTCTTAATTGTTTCATAAAATGGCAGGAGCGGATGCAGCAGTCGCAGGCTGAGCTGCGACAGACCCAGCCTGAGGAGTCACAGGGGTCAGTGGACCCGACGGCTCCTTTGAAGGCAGGTCTGGCTCAGCCTGAGCACCCTGGACGTGTGCGGGGGATGGGGATAGGCGCCAGACCCAGCATGATTTACGGCAGGAGCGCCGCCTCTGAGGCTGACAGCTCTAGAGGGGTCAGATGTCGGAGGGACGAGTCTATTGACCAGCTGCGATCAGATTTGGAGCAGACGCAGCAGCAGATGGCGCAGCAGTAGCAGCAGATGCAGCAGCAGCACCTGCAGATGCATACAGATATGTTATACGCTCAGCAGACGCAGTGGCGTGAGATCGCGAACAACATGCTCGAGGGAGCTTGGAGTCACCTGTTCCCGAACGAGCAGCATCCAGCGGTTCCCCCTGTCCCTCGCTACGTCATCCCGACTACTACTCCTCCTGCTATTGCTCCTCCTCCTGCTGATGACGATGGTGCGGTTCACTCTGCGCAGCAGCCCGATCCAGCGGCATCTGAGGGAGCCCCACCTGAGGGAGCACTAGAGGATCAGCCCCCAGCTCCATAGTTTAGGACATTTTCTTTTGTTTAAACATTTGTAAATATATATATGAGTTTTTATTTCAGAACTTTCTTATTGTGTTTTATATAATTATATTTATATTATTAGATCGCGTTGAAATAATTTATGAATGATTTATATCTAAATTTTAAAAAAAATAAAGTATATATATATATATATATTTGTAGCAGTTTTAACTTAAAACCGCTACAAATATATATGTTTGTAGCGATTATACACTAATAACTGCTTCAAATATATATATATATATATATATTTGTAGCGGTTTTCAACTAATAACCGCTACAAATGTATATATACATTTGTAGCGGTTATTAGTTGAAAACCGCTACAAATATATATGTTTGTAGTGGTTATACACTAATAACCGCTATAAATACTCAAAACATTTGAATTTTGCAATTTGCCGCCTTTGTGCACATTTGTAGCGATTATGTTATATATAACCGCTACAAATTAGAAAATTATTTTTATATTTAATGTCCAACAGCTTTAATATTAGTAGCGGTTTAATATATATAACCGCTATTAATACGTTGAACATGAGTAGCGGTTATATATATATAACCACTACTAATACTCAACAAGTACATTTTGAATTATCCACCAATTAACTTCTTGAATATTAGTAGCGGTTATATATATATAACCGCTACAAAATTATAAACGTTGGAATTTTTGTAGCGGTTGGTGTAGCGGTTTAATAACCGCTACAAAATTATAAACGTTGGATTTTCATAATATAAGGTTCTAGGCATTCGTCATTATTTTCTCACTCATCTTCTTCTCTATACTTTCTTCTCTCTCACTTGTAGCTATGGATAAATCATGGATAAGGTTGCCGCGCAATTCTCCTGAATATTTGTACGGATTAAACAGTTTCTTGGATTTCGCATTCACTCACGCCAGCTGTAACGGCAAGATCGTCTGTCCGTGTCGGAAATGCAAGTTCAAGAAGTGGCATGCACGAAATGTTGTGACCTGTGGAATGTCGGCTTGGAGACGTACGACGCTTATAGCAAGACTTTGTTCAACATGCGTGCAGCCTTGATGTGGACGATCAGTGACTTTCCTGGCCTTGGCACATTATCTGGTTGGAATGTGCATACTGGGTCGGCGTGTCCAGCTTGCAATTTTGACTCTGACGCATTGCGCCTTCCCCACAGCCGAAAGTGGTGCTTTATGGGGCATCGGAGGTTTCTCGATGGAACGCATAAGTTCAGATTGCAACGGAATCGCTTTAATGGGAAACCAGAGAAAAGAGGACCACCTCAGACTTTGTCCGGTACAGATATCTTACAGCAGCTTGAGCATGTTGACTTCGAGTTTGGAAAAAGAGACGATTCATCACAAACTCGCTAAAAGACGCGCAGGACTTTGGTGCCTCAGCAGTGGAAGAAGATAAGTATTTTCTTCACGCTTCCGTATTGGAGATCTAATTTACTTCGCCATAGTCTTGATGTAATGCACATTGAAAAGAATGTTTACGACAATGTGCTGTATACGCTGCTTAACGAACCCAGCAAGACAAAAGATCACCTTCAAGCGAGAAAAGATTTACGTGACATAGGAGTTCGTGAAGACGCTTGGCCAGATGAGCATGACAGATTTATACCGGCAAAGTTTACCCTCACAAAACCGAACAAGGATGTGTTCCTCGCGACGTTGAAGAAATTAAAAGTTCCTGATGGGTATTCAAGCAACATTTCTCGATGTGTCGACTTGCAGGCTCGAAAGGTTGCTGGCCTGAAGAGTCATGACTCACATGTTCTTATGCAGCAGTTACTCCCTCTGGCTATAAAGAATACACTTCCTCCCGATGTTTCCATCGTTTTGGTGGAACTTTGTTCTTTCTTTCGGAAGTTGTGTTCTAAGGTTTTGATCGTTGAGGAGCTCGATCAGCTGCAGTCGAAAATCATTCTTACGCTTTGTCACTTGGAGATGATATTTCCTCCGTCCTTTTTTACTGTGATGGTTCACCTCATAGTCCACCTCGTTCATGAAACAAAGCTCGCTGGACCAGTACAATATCGTTGGATGTATCCGATTGAGAGGTACTCATTTTAAATATGTGCTTTCATTTATTGTCCGTATTTAATGTTTGCTAGTCGTCCTTTTCATCATTTTATATCAATTTTCTCTTCTGTACTTCGTAGGTTCCTTGGAAAATTAAAATCTTACGTGATGAATAAGGCGTGGCCAGAAGGTTCTATAACTGAAGGCTATATAGGGGATGAGGTGCTATATTTTTTCTCAAGGTATTTTGATGATCTTGAGACGGCTTTCAACCACCCGCCTTGTGTTGACGATTGTCCTAAACCTGTGCCGACATCAGGAGAATTTTTCCCTCATGTTGGTAAACCGGTTAAAGCAACTGAGAACTTCAAACTAACAGCAACTGAGAAGTTCCAAGCACATAGACATGTCTTGATTAATTGCACTCAGGTTGAACCTTTCATACGGTAAGAATTGTACACTCACATGTTATTCGATCTATATCTTTCGTAACATTTCTCACTTTCATTTCACTAACGCCTTTCCATTATTAATTGCAGGGAATTCAGAAGTCATGTCAAGCGTCAGCTTAGGATTCGTACACAGACATCCTCGGAAGTTGATAGGAGGGTCCACAGAGAATTCCCGAGCTGGTTTGTGCGCAGAATACTAAATGACCACAACCCATACTCACCAGATTTCAGAGCTCTCGCAATCGGCCCTCTTGATCATGCAAAACGGTTTACAGCATACAATGTCAATGGTTTTAAGTTTTGCACGGTTTCACGGGATCAGGGATTGTAAACATAGAATTCGGGTGTTTATGGCACATTTGGGACAAGGAGTTATGCGAACAGCAGTGACACCAACATGCAGTTCGGAGGCGTCCCTTACTATGGCAAGCTTCTTGATGTGGTCGAGCTTAATTATCAAGGCCGTTTCACCGTGACGCTGTTTAAGTGTTTGTAGGCAAATACCACTACTTCTCGGGGACTGACAACTGACGACCTAGGGATCACATCAGTCAATTTCTCACGGCCGATTCATACTGGTATTTCTCAAGATGATGAGCCGTATATTCTAGCTTCAGAGGCACATCAGGTTTATTATGTCGAGGACGAGAGGCATAGGGATTGGCACATGGTCGTTCATTTAAAGCCAAGAGACCTTTACGACATGGGTGAAGGCGATAACATCGCCTACGAGAGTGAGCCATTTCAGCCAGTTGATTTTGAAAACTACTTCCCTGAAGGCGATGACAATTTACCTCTACTGCGGTGAGTTTTTTTAAGTCCACGTCATTTCAATTAAATTTTTTAAATTTAATAATACATCAATAACAATAATTTTTCTACAAAATTTCTGTAGGGATGGCGACGATGAGTAATCAAATTCAAGTGTAAAAAATTTGTCTTTACAAAAAATGCAAAAAATTTGTGTTAAAATAAAATGTAAAAAAAATTTAAAAAAAAATTAAAATAATATTTGTAGCGGTTATTAAACCGCTATAAAAATATAAATAACCGCTATTAATTAATAACCGCTACAAATAGCACGATGAATATTAAACCGCTACAAAAATATAAATAACCGCTACAAATAATACGTGAATCCCTATAAATACCCTTATCACAACTCATTTTAAACACTCCCCAATTTCTTTTCACCTTACCTTTCTTTCATTTCCTCTCATTTACAACTTCTTTCGTATGAGTAGAGGAGCTGAATAATACGATCAAATATGGTAACAAGATTTTTAATTTTTTTTAGAATACTTCTTTCCTTTCTATAAAATTTATTCTAACCATTTTTTTTTTCTAGATATATCATAACTCTATCTCATTTTCATCTATTTTTCATACACAATTTCATTATATTAGAAAACATAATGAAATTGTGTATGAAAACATAATATCCCTCGCTCCGGATTAGTCGGTTGCCCCGAGTTACTTGGTCCAGTAGAAGGCCAGGAACTCAGGAAAAGGCGCCGGATACCGGGGGCTTCGAAAGAACGAAAAAAAAAGAAAACATAATAATTCCTTATTACCTAACTATCCTTAATAATATTATTAATATAAATTTTATACTAATCATATTCAATTACATTTTTTCTTTTTATTTATTAATAAGTTAAACTATTGAATAATAAACTAATTGAAATAGATAAAATAATAACAAAATAAACTATTTAATATAATATTGAAAAAACAGAAAAAAAAAATCAACGTATATTTTTAAAAAAATTTTTAAATATTTGTAGCGGTTATTAAACCGCAACTAAATAACACGCCTTTTTACAGCTCAATTTAAATTTTTTTGCGCCAATTTTGAATTTCATGAAATTAGTAGCGGTTTTAAAAACCGCTACTAATTTCATGAAATTCAAAATTAGTAGCGGTTCCTTAACCGCTACAAATAAAAAAATGTTATTTTTAACAAATTTTCAATTTTTTATATTTGTAGCGGTTTATTAACCGCTACAAAAAAAAATTCTTTTTTAAAGCTCTCAATAAAATTTTTTATATTTGTAGCGGTTATATAACCGCTACAAATATCTCTGGATGTTGTAGCGGTTACTATGAACTGCTACAAAGTTTGTAGCGGTTATTTTTGATTGAGTAGCGGTTTTATAAAACCGCTACAAAACCGCTTGCAACGTACGATTTAGTAGCGGTTACTCTAACCGCTACTAATCTATTTTGTAGCGGTTAGAATCGCTACAAATACCCATTTTTAACCGCTACTAAATCACGTTTTTTTTGTAGTGAAACTTAAAAATTGTATTTAGCTTTTAATCCAATAACAGAGCCACCTCGTGTCAACACCCGTTTCCATTTCGATATTCGCAGAGTAATAGAGACCAAGTTCCACATGCATACAAAAAAGAATATATATACTGATAAAAGTATTCGTTTACATTCCAGAGTCATCCATAAACAAAATACAGAATGCGACAGTATTTCCAATATTTACAGGATATCCCAAAAGTATTTCAAACATAAACTAACTATAACCACGAAATTTAGCTTTGCCTCGAGACACGTGCCATTCAATTCCCTTTGTCTACATCTTTACCTTTTGATCCACTGTCACCCGTTGTGATGTTTGCTTTAGAAAAGGGGTCAGATCCCGAATAATCCCAGGAAAAACATACTATCGACATATAAAATGTGAGATTTAAATATGCAATGCACCATATAGGTAAAATCAAAGTTCACATCGATTCATATGTGTACACAAGTTTTAGAGCCAAATAACGAGTTAGAACCCCTACAGGTACCTCAGTCGAGTCACCGACTACAGTTAGGATTTTTGATATACGTTGGCTGGGCACCAAACCATAACTAGGTACTATGTCTCTAGCACCCATTCATATCATGAAATACAGTAACACATAATATATAAATAGTCACATAGTATATAAGAGATAGTAGTCCCTACTTCAAAGCTCTATAAATCCCTTTTTGTGTGCCTTGTAAAACATGTTGACTTTCGGCTTCCGACTCGGTCCTAAAATATTAAATGTACAAGAAATAGGTCATAATCTATCCAATTATCATTTTAGACACTTCCATAGTGTTTCTTGTGGTTATATTAGCTTATGGTGAAAATTTACCAAAATACCCCTAGGACCTCGACCCGGCCTGACTGTACTTTTCCCAAAATTTTGACTAGGGTTATCCTGACATATTTTCGCTTAAGGAATCTATTTCCGGGTTCAAAATTACCAAATTCAGTGTCAAATTATGAAATTTCCCTTGACAGCCCCACTTTAGGGTTTTAGGGGCGTTTTCGTAATTATGCTTTTTCGGGCTTTTCCGAAAAAGTGACCAACTGTAACCCTACCTAATTTTTCCTCCTGAATCCAATGAAATCATCAAATTATTAAAAATCCAACTCCTTCACCCTGAACAGTGCTGACCAAAATATCTCTTAAAAAAAAGGAAATTGCAACTTTGAGATTTAACCCCTAAAGCTTATGCCTTTCCACTTCTAATACATTATTAAGCCATTTAAACACATTCTAACCGTGATTTAAAGAAATTTGGGTAGTATAACCCTTCAGGATTAGGACTTTCCAAGTTTACAAACTCAACAAAAATCACAAAATCCAAATATACGCATCAACAACAACATCATACTAGTATGGATTTGAGGTTTGTGAAGTTACCTGTAACCCCTTTCACGATTAAGGCTGAGATTAGTTCATAAATAGGTAATTATGTGAAATTAGATACCATAAAACTATTAGGGTTTAATACAAAATAAAACTTCCCTAAAATCCGGGTTTTCAAAAACTTTTAAAACATCTATTCCACAATGGTCTCTTATTCACATTTCAATATAAATGGCCTGTATAGGTTGATTTCATTCATACATATCAGAGTATAAAGCAAATTCCTGACACACTCGGGTTCCATTAATCAAATAAGGGTCTACAAGGCATAATTACCTATAGAGTTTCCTATAATTAGGGGATTACACAAATACTATCCACTATGTACATGTAATACCCAACAAAAATATATCCAAAAGATTTACAAATTGATAACCAATTTTCCAAAATAAAACTCCTAGCCAGGAGCTCTATCCACTCTTCGTCGCCCACGTTCCCTTGAATCCTTCAGCCCTGTCTAAAATTTGTGTTTTTGGGAGAGTGAGATTCTAAAGAATCCCCGTAGTAACAAATCACTCATAATATGCACAACATCAAAGCATGAAAGTAAATCATCCATACAACACACAACAATCACAACAATAGTTGCAACGGCCGGGTAGGTATCATGGGTATCGCCCCCTACAATGGCTCACACTGAACTGCTTGCTGTATTGTACATCCATATGAACATATTACATATATCACCACAGCTGGGATTTATATAAAACATTTCACAACACACAACCCCACGGGCTGGATACTCAAACAGGAATCCATGATTCCATCACGCAGCCTCGGCACTTACAACGGCAGGGGTAGGTATCATGAGCATTTCCCCCTACGACGGCTCACGCTGAACTGCTCGCGCTGTAATGCCTTATGGCCGATAACACATTCACAATGATAAACATGCATACCAAGTATCATACACAACATGAGAGAAAAGTCAATACCTTGATCCTTCCGTGCGTGTCCTGACGCCGATCTCTCCCGTGTAGGACAAATGTCAAATCCTATATTCATAATTAGGGATGAAGTGTCAATTCTCTATTCCAATCCTCAATGACTTCTTAACACTTAGCTTGGTTATCATTATTGCTCTTTTAGAGTCATTAAATAGCCCTAACAATAGCCCTAAGGTGTTGGAAGAACTATCCCAAAGATCCCTTTTTGGAAGCACAAAAACTGATCTTTAACTGCTCCACCTTGAGTGAGAATGGTCTTACTCGAGTGTTGGTATGGACACTCGAGTGAAGAAGGCCTCACTCGAGTGATGGTACGAACAGCACCTCAAGTGTTAGAAAGTGAGGACAGGAAGTCTTTGCCCGAGAGCACAAGAACTTTCAAAGAAGAGGATCACTCGAGTGAAGAAGACCTCACTCGAGTGAGAACTCAACACTCGCAAGTGTTAAAGCACACTCTTGATTTTTGGATGCGAGTGATAACCCGAGACGATAGATCAGCTGATAAATACACCAGCACTCGAGTGAGAGGAGGCTCACTCGAGTGAGAACTCACAACACTTGCAAGTGAGGCAACACTCTTGCCTCTCGCCCGGAAGTGCAACATGAAAACTGAAGGCCAGAGGGGAAAATACACTAACGCACTCGAGTGATGTCCATCCCTCACTCGAGTGATTTTATCAGAAACCAAAAAACGCAAAAGGTAAGACAGCACTTCCAGAATTTTTACCAAGTGATCCAAATGAACCCAAATACCAAACCAAAGCTACTCCCACACAAAAACACCCAAGGAGTTCAATGGAATCATCAGAATTACCAAAATCCTACTCTATTATCATGCTTTGGTTTGAATCAACATTAAACCCCAAAATCCCAAAACCACCAATCTTAACATTACAACCTCCAATCAATCTATCTATTCAAAACTCATACCAAAACACCATTTTCCATACCAATAACATGCCAAATTACCAATGACCCATATCCAACAAAAATAGGCCAAAATTTCCAAAAATTTCAAACTAACTCATTTGACATAAAACTTAGATAGATAGATTAGTCTCACTTACCTCTTTCACTTTGCCAAAGAGATTTCTTGATTCACCAACCTCCAAAATTTCATGTGGGCTCAAACTAACACCAATAGGCATACTATGAACATCAAAATGAAGCCCATAACTCATGGAGCAATATTAAAGAAAAGAATTTGAGCAAAGGAGGCCATTTACTCACTTAAATCACAAGCTCTTCTTCCTCTCACTTGGCAGCCATGGAGGACGAATGGGAGAGAGAAAGTGAGAGAGATGGAGTGTTAGGGAAGATGAAGAATGATGATGACATACTCCCTCCCCCATGCTTCAGCCGAAAAGAGGAGAGAAGGAGAGAGAAAAAAATGATTTAATACGCCTATTTGACTTTTCCTCCCTTCACCCACAATCTTGCCAAGTGTCACCATCTCATTGGCTCTCATAAATTAAGTCACCAATTAACTTATCTAATTCATCCATTAGCCATTTATTCACATATTTCATTTCCTCTTAGTTGGTAATTAATTTCTCCATTAATCACTAACTTATGGCCAATAATTCCATTCTTCCAATTTTTCAATAATTATGAAATATTAATTAATATTGCCATAAAACACTTAATAATTCCAATTTAAATTCACAATTATCCATAATTATTGTCATTAGTTCTTAATCAAAATTTGGGGCATTACATTTCCTCTTGAGTTCCTTTCCTCTCTCTCTAGACGTCCTTCTCTCTCCCCCCTTGGGCTCAAGATTTGCTTGCTAAACCATGGATTTTATGGAAAGGAAGATATTAGAGAAGAGTTTATGGAAGATTAGAAGGAAAAACCTTAAGAAATCACAAACTTACCTTGATCTTTCTCTTCCTCTTTCTCTCTAAAGCTTGAGTTCCCTTAAGCTTCTCTCTCTCTCTTTTCTCTTGGCTCAAAACGAAAATGACAAGGAAAGATGAAGCTTTGCTTCATAAAAATCCTACCTATTTTCCCTTAATTAATAAATGGTGGTAAATTGGATTATGACATTATTTTGGTACTTGTCCTTATCTCCTCCTAACTTGTGTCATATGATCCATTTGAAGTTGAACCAAGTTTTCTCCTCCTCCCTTGCTAGCCCAAGACGCCACTTAGGGTCCTTTAGGAAACAATTAGGCTTCTTTCATTTTGTCTTAAGCTCATGCACCAAATAACATTATCTTAAGGTAATAACACATGTGCTCATATTCAACTATTATAGTTTATTCCTCTTGGCTTGGATCTAGGACACTTGGCATATCTTAATCTCAACAATTGTTTTTCCCTCCCATTTCCTTAAGCTAGGCGAAATTATCAAGGAAAAAGGGAAATAGAATTTGTTCCAATATTTTCCATAATTCCCTTAATTGAATTATGCACAAGTCCTTCCAATTTTACAAATCTTGATTGATTTAACCAAGAATATTCTAAATATATATCCTCCTTCATTTTCCTCAATTAATTGAAATTAACTTCAACTAATTGGAAAATAATTAATCTTGTGCTAAATTGGCAAAATTACAATTTTGCCGTTACTTTTATAATCTAATTTCTTTTCTTAAATTATTTTGCCCAATTCTCATATATTTTTGGACCAAATATTTTCTCTATTATTTCTCCATTTTTGAACCTTAATATTGGGCTTTTTGAATTGCCCAAATTAATTCCATAATTATTTTACCCATTTTCTCATGAATATTAACATTTCTAAGATTTATAAGTTCAAAATTTATGAATATTCACCATTTTATTGAATTTCTCAGATAATTACAATATATTTGATGAATATAAAATTTGGGGTGTTACACCTCACATTACCACTTGATTTTCTCATTAATTTTAATTTAACAATGGCCACCCATATGAAAAATCAAGATTAATGATGCTAAAGTCCAATGCTAAATACAATTAATAAATTCACATTCAATTAACTAATGCAAACACAAGACACTATTGACCCAATAACCAAGCCACCTTGAAATTAATACAAAATCATCAATTCAATGACTAACCAGCACAAAGAAATGATAATTAAGCTAATTAACTATAATGTCAAGTGTCTAACAAAGGTTCAAGCCACATCCAATTTCTAAATACATCAAAATAAGTCAATTCAACATTACAAAATTTATTCTAAAAACTAGGAATCACAATTACAATATGGAAATAGAGAACAGGAAGAGCAAAAACTCTCCTATATATTGAAGCTTCAAGTTCATGCCATTGCTTTTGCTACAAAGGATCAAGAGGTTTTAGCCACTGCCACTCATCAAAACAACTTCACCAAACAATTCCAAGATTCCAGACATATAGAACACCAATTAAAGGTACCAATTAATATTGCATAAAGGAATGTTGGTGTTGAATTCAATATGCACCAAAAGCAGAGGAGCCACGGCCTGTGGTGAATTCAGAAGTAGAGGCAATCACGGAACAGGGACTGAAAGTTGAAGAACACCGCTAGAAGTGATAGACGATGAATGGAGGAGGAGATGGCAGTGGTGTGTTCTAACTATGGAGTCCTTCTCTCGCTCCTCCAACTCGCGATAATGGTGAATGTGAACAGAGGAGAGGACGAAAGTGGGTGGGGTTGGTTCTGTCTCTCTCTCTCGGCTCTACATTAAGCTTGCCGCTACTCCTGCAGCTTCTCTGTCTCGGCGCCTTTGATTTTTCAGATCAAGCTTGAAGGAATGAAGATTAAAGGTCGCAAGCAATGGAGTCATGACAATGATGAGGAGATGACGGTGGGTGCGAAGCAGGAAGGAAGGATGGTGAAGATGATGGGCAGTGTATGGTGTTGAGAGAATGAAGCTAGCGGCAGCTTCCACCTTCCCTGACTCCCCTGCTACTCGCTTCAGCTCTCTACTTGCGGCCTCTCTTCTCGGGATGATGCAGCTCGCCGGCTGCTGTGGTGGTGGATAGTGCCGCCGGCGAGAGAGGAAGAAGAAGGTGAAGGCGTTGAGAGGATGAAGGTTTCAGGTTCTGCTGTCCGTTGTCGCCTCTCCCGTTCTGTCATGTTCTGTCTCCCTTTAATGTCCAAATTCAAGCTGAGAGGAAGGAAGCCCAAGTCGGGTCCATTGTGCAGTCGGATCCCTTGGTCAAAACGCGTGTTTTGACCAAGGGACCAAAGTCAAACTTTTGAAATCTTTCAAGAGGGACTAAGTTGACAAATTGAAAACGTTTATGGTTGCAGACATGAGTTTTAAAACATTTGGGTCCTTTTCTTCCAATTGTTTGTAATATCCAGAAATTTGAGTTCTTTTCTACAATTTTTCAAACATATATGTAATTAAAATAAACCTAAAATATAATATCTTATATTTTAAAAAATAATCAATTAAGATAAATTATAAAATATATGATATTTTTATCCCTTTTGTACCTTAATTTTATTTAAACACATTTAATCGTAATTAATTATAAAAGAGATATTTTAAATTTAATTATAATAATAAAATATTCAAATAAAATATAAAAATATATAATATAATAGAAATTGTGAAAAGAAAGAGACGGTGAAGGTGCTGTAACGATGAAGAAGAAGAAATGGAGTAAAAGAGAGTGAGATAAGGAGGTGCTGTATGTAACAATGGAGAAGAGTTGCCGGAACTATGATTTCCTCTCGCCGGAATCCGGAAAACAGTCACTGAAAGTTGCAGAACCTTGCCGAAACTCACAAATAACACCGTAAGTCATAGAATAAACCGACAAAGGAGGATGGTATGGTCTTTGAGCAAAGAAGTGATGGTGGTAAGACGAAACTACTGGTAGAGAGGAAATGAAGCACTATTCCGAAGGTGTGGTTCATGGAGAACAGGACGGCGGAGATGGAGTGGTGAGATCCGAACTTGAGCTCTCGATCTGAGCTTCTCTATGGAACTGTCTTAGTTCCAAAATGAAGAAGAAGAAGCTCCCTGTGTCTCGGCCTCCTTCAATCTCTGGTCTCTTGTGTTTTTGGTGCAGCAGCGCTTCAATTTTTTCATCTCTCCCTTCAAAGCTCTATTGTCAGAGCTCGCCGGAAATGAAGGACAGAGGTGAAGGTGACGGTGAAGGTGAGGATTTTTCCTCTTCCTCTCAAACTCTTTACGGTGCTCTCACTTCGGTCTCCTCTCATTCTGAGCTCTCAACTTTGTTTCTTCATCCGCGGCCTCCAACTCGTCTCTGTGTCTGCCAGGAAGAAGATAAAAGCCATCTAACGTAAATGAGCCTAGTCAAGGACCTATTTACAAACTTTGAAAGTTTGTGGAGGGTCTATATTGAAAACTTTTGTAGGGAAGAACTGAAATTTTCAAAACTTTTGGGTTCTTTATGTAATTTTCTCTGACCCCTTTTCTTCACAAATTTGTGATTTTCAAAAATTCCAGGCCTTTTTATGTCATTTTCTCCAATCCTCAAAATATTAATTATGACCCTCCAAAATCTCCAATTTTCTTCTAAAGCACCAATAATGCAAGATTAAGCATAAGGTAGCATCAAAAGTCTAAGAAATCATTTGCATGAATAATTAACAAATTATGACCATTTTGCCCCTAGTTACAATTAATTCAGTATAAATATCCCTAACTAAAATTAATGCTTAATCATACAACAATGTCCCAGAAAATGCATTAAAAATCCCAATTTAATTATGTAAAAATCATATAAATAATGGTTCAATCAATGACTCACTGTAGTGCTCTTGTGTGGCATACTGAAAATGATCCTTAAGAAACAAAACATCAAGTGTAACATGCATCAGTTTGTCACGAATGTCATATACTTAATATCCTTTCTGACCAATGGAGTATCCCAAGAAAATACAAGGCCGGCCTCTCTCATCAAATTTATCTTTCCTGCTTTTGTTATGAGCATAGACTAGACAACCAAAAACCTTCAAGTGATGATACTCAAGTCGTTTGCCAAGTAATATTTCATACGGTATCTTATGTTCCAGAGTGTAGGATGGTAGTCGATTGATTAGATTCACTACTGTAAGTATGCATTCACCCCAAAACTTAATTGGTAAGCTCACTTGAAAATGTAGTGCTCGAGCAGCTTCTTCGAGTATGTATCTATGTTTATGCTTTATGACCCCATTTTGTTGTGGCCTGTAGGGGAAACTATTTTGTAATAGAATTCCTTTATCAGCATAATATTGCATCATGCTCTCAGATTTAAATGCAAGGCCATTATTTGCTCTAATTTGTTGGACTGGCTTGTGGAATTGTGTTTCCACCATGTTTAAAAAATTGATCAAATACTTTGATGGATTTGATTTGAGTTTAATCAGATAGACCCACGTTTCCCTTCTATAATCATCCACAATGGTTTAAAAATAGTGTGCACCACTCAAAGAGGCAGTATGAAAACTACCCCATATGTCACAATGTATCAGCTCAAAAGACAAAGAAGTTTCTATTGAACTAATTAGGAAATCGAGTCTAGTCTATTTGGGTCTTATGCAAGAATCACAATGATTTAATTTAAAAGAATTGTAAGGCAAGTTAATGCTTTTAAGTTTTTCCTTAGAGGGGTGCCTAAGCCTTTGGTGCCAAATTTCTGCTATCTGAATTTGCCGCACATGAAAGGTCTTGTTTGATTGGCCCTCTTCCATCAGATAGAGTCCATCACGTATTCTACCTAATCCAATCATATTCATTGAATGCAAGTTTTGTATCACATATATGTCTCTAACAAATGTTATCAAGCACAAATAATCTCTAGTTAACTTGCTAACAAAAATCAAATTACACTTAAAATTCTGGTACATGAAGAACATTTATAAGCATCATCCCATTTGATAAGTGAAAATCTCCTATGTTTTTAACCGATAAGTTTGCTCATTTGGCATTTTAACTAGAAGTTGATGCCTTGCTGGAGTCACATTCTGTAAAAGGCTCTCATCAAATGTTATATGTACAGTTGCTCCTGTATCAATTATACAAGGCTCATTAGGAATAAATTTACCTGCCATATTTACCACATTTGCATTGTTCATTGTCTCTTCCAACATTCAAGGTATTGTCTTCCTTGTTGAGATATTGCACCAGATGATCATATTGTTTGGGCGTGAGGCTAGGAATGAGGCTTTCATTGAAGCTAACTTGTGTCACTATCGAACATTGCCTCTATTTTCTTTTGTCACGTCCTACCTTCTTGAAGTCTTGTAGATAACCTATGATCTCATAACATCAATTCTTAGTGTGTCCAAGCTTTCCACCATGATGTGCCTGATTTTTTTTCATCTTATCTTACACGGTTTAGATATCAGGAGACCATGCTTTGATCCCATGTGAAATATTAAAATGAGAATGAATTGCACGTCTTTCATTGACTGATTAGAGGCTTAAATATTGAGAGTCATACAAGAAATAAATACACATATTGTGACGGAATAAAATCTGACAGACTATCTTGGCAAATTTTCCATGGAATTTGCGACAGAATTTTATGTGACAAAGTTGCCATGTATTTACCTTATTAGAAATCCATCACAAATATGCGATGGAATTTCTGTCAGAGTTTTTGTTGCAAATTTGTGACAATTTAAAATTCAGTCACTATGTGTTTTGCCACAATAGAATTTGTGGCTGAACATATTTCCTGCCAAATAGTCCAGCAACAAATTTCTGCCACAAACCATCATTTTGTCAGAAATTTTGTAGGTAATTCCCTTTTTTTAGTGTAATATATCTATTAGGCCTCGAACATAGGTAATTATTGAGCATAATGTAGTTTTTTTGGGTTAGTGCTAGGCGAATGGGAAAATTCCAAAAAAATACAAACAAAATTGACAAAGGACAAAATGGTGTTGTGAATTACCGAAATCCCAAATTAGACTATCAGTAGGAATCTAGGATATGAAATTGTGAGCAAAAAATGATAATGTATTGAGTGAAGTGACAGGCTATAATCCTATTTCCAGAGGGTAGCCTCAACCACAAGGAGAGTATTGCATACACCATCTTGCCACCACCATCGATTTGGTCTAGTAGCGTTATCGTGTGGGTACAGGGCGGACGATTTCAAAACGAACTCCCCATTCATTAGATAGAGAAGATCACCAAGATTTTGTGATCCGCTGCCGAACTTATTCCAATTCAATAAGAGATCTCAATATTATGCCTTGAAGAGGACTCGAACCTCCACGCTCTTTAGCACAAGATTTTGAGTCTTGCGTGTCTACCATTTCACCACCAAGGCA
This sequence comes from Inga oerstediana, assembly GCA_963210345.1. Classification (NCBI taxonomy): domain Eukaryota; kingdom Viridiplantae; phylum Streptophyta; class Magnoliopsida; order Fabales; family Fabaceae; genus Inga; species Inga oerstediana. The sequence goes on from OY723401.1 coordinate 65,618,705, forward strand.
TCTTGAAAGTAAATCGTATTCCATGAATATGATATCTATCTAGTGTGATGTATGAATATGATATCTATCATATTCCATGAATATATTTGGTCTGCCCCAACCATGGGGAGTCAATGTTGGTGGTAGGGACAATGTCGATAATATTCTCCCCACGGTTGGGGCAGCTCTCTGGAAATAGGACCATAGACACTTCACTTAGGGCATTCTCGTCTTTTGCTCACAATTTCAGATCCTAGATTCCTATTGACAATTTGATTTGGGATTTCAGCAATTCACCACACCATTTTGAACTTTGTCAATCTTGTTTATATTTTTCTGGAATTTTCCCATTCTTTATTGGGACAAATGAGAAAGGCCTAGCACTAACCCAAAAAAACATTATGCTCAATAATTACCTATGTCTGAGGCCCAATAGATATATTACACTAAAAAACAGAATTACCTACAAAATTCTGACAAAATGATGGTTTGTGACAGAAATCCATTGCTGGACTATTTGGGAGGAAATATGTTCAGCCACAAATTCGATTGTGGCAAAACACACAGTGATTGAATTTAAATTCTGTCACAAATTTGCAACAAGAACTCTGACAAAAATTCCATCGCATGTTTGTGACAGATTTCTAACGAGGTAAATACGTGGCAACTTTGTCAAGTAAAATTCTGTCACAAATTCTATGGCAAATTTGCCAGGATATTCCATCAGATTTTATTTCGTTACAATATGTGTATTTATTTCTTGTATGACTCTCAATATTTATGCCTCTAATCAGTCAATGAAAGACGTGCAATTCATTCTCATTTCAATATTTCACATGGGATCAGAGCATGGTCTCCTAATATCCAAACCGTGTCAGATAAGATGAAAAAAACTCAAGCACATCATTGTGGAAAGCTTGGACACACCAAAGATTGATGTTATGAGAACATAGGTTATCCACAAGACTTTAAGAAGGTAGGACGTGACAAAAAAGAACAGAGGCAATATTCAATAGTGACACAGGTTAGCTCCAATGAAAGCCTCATTCCTAGTCTCACGCCCAAACAATATGATTATCTGGTGCAATATCTCACCAAGGAAGACAATACCTTGAATGTTGAAAGAGAAAACGGACAATGCACCCGTGGTAAATATGGCAGGTAAATTTATTCCTAATGAGTCCTGTAAAATTGATACAGGAGCAACTATACATATAACATTTAATGAGAGCCGCTTGCAGAAAGTGACTCCAGCAAGGCATCAACTCTGGTTAAAATGCCAAATGAGCAAACTTTATCGATTAAAATTATAGGAGATGTTCAATTATCAAATGGGATGATGCTTATAAATGTTCTTCATATACCAGAATTTTAAGTGTAATTTGATTTTTGTTAGCAAGTTAAACCAGAGATTATTTGTGCTCGATAACATTTGTTAGAGACGTGTGTGATACAAAACTTGCATTAGATGAATATGATTGGAGTAGGTAGAATACGTGATGGACTCTATCTGATAGAAGAGGGCCAATCAAATAAGACCTTTCATGTGCGGCAAATTCAGACAGCAGAAATTTGGCACCAGAGTTTGGGTTGAATGTCCACATAAGTTTTTGACGTATTGGAGTTCGGTTGAATATATATGTTGATTTTGAGTAAAGTTAACTTTCCACTATACTATGTTTCAATGTTTTTTATTCTTGTATATAACTTTCTGTCAACAATTATTATATGAAACATTAATTTAGTGGGCGCTACCCTTCAAGCCCCTGGCTCCCTATTATACTTTAAATTATACACAAATATTGTACGACTATGGGGATATTTATTTTATTGTGTATTTATTTGTTTACATATTAGTATAACATGCCTATGGGTGTACTCATTTTGGACAAATGGATCATTTAAATAATAACATATATTCGTGTGATGCCTGTGTGTGTAGTGTTATTTCTCTCTACTGTAATTTTTAATTTTACTAACGTGTTCAAGTTGTTGGTAGAATAGTATCTTCTTTTTTTTTTTTTTTTTTTTTTGCCAGACGTAGGGTAGTATCATTGTTGCCACTATTTTTTTTATGCAGATAAGTTGCGAGTAACTAAAGGATATTTGTTTGGAAAAAAAAGTAGAGTAATCACCAGGGTTTTTTCTTTCCAATATATATATAGTATTATGAGTATGCATTATATAATCAAAGAGTTTAATTATTTTTACACAATTGAAAATAATGTCATTTTATATAAGGGATTGAGCTGAACTTTTGTGTTTTTATGTAGTACATAAAAAATAGAAAACATGGCTTTTTATATTGTGGTTTTTTCCTTTTAGTTGTTGAAGAAAATTCTTTCTAATATATTGGGAGGGTTTGAATCCTTCACCTCTATACCTTATCCCTCAGGGTTTTTGGTAGCCTTATTTATTTATAAAAGCTTTGAGATCGAGGCTCTGTATTTTGTTTGTTTATTCATTATTATAAAGCACTCATACTATAATTAGTCTACTTTGGTGTCCAAGCACCCATTTGGAAGAATAGATCATATAATAATGTAATTATAGAGTCAAAGCATGAGAAAAGAGAACAATTAATATTAGGTCAAAGTAGGAGAAAGAAGATCAATATGTAGTACGCAGGTGTGAAAATTGAATGAAAATATCCTTAAGAGATTAATAATGTATTGATTCTACTTGGAGGAAAATTTTCATGTTTAAAATGAAAATATAGGTTTTGATTAGATGAGTTGTATTAGGCGATATAATAATTTTATTTTGGTAACCAGCAGCGATATAATAATTTGGAAATAAAAAAATGCAAAATCGCATGCACGCATACATACACAGATTAAGCATATGCCACCTTTATTTAATTAGAACAAGCAAATATCTGAATCAGAGCATAGACAAAAAGAAATACATATACATTCAAAGGTTATGATCTTATGGAAATAAGTTAAAATAAAATGGTCCACAGAAATGGGCAAATAAAAGACATGAGACTATATGAGTGGCGGACCGAGCAAATTTATTTATGTTTTTCAATTTCTCTTGGAATTATCTAAGTAGGCAGCTCTTGTAAATGTGTTTTCTGCATGAGAGGTTTGAACTTGAAACCGTGTGCTTAAGCAATTAAAACCTCTTCCACTTAGACAAATATTTATTATAATTTGAGCAAACTCAGTTATTATTAGCTATTCCCTCCTCTTCTGCTCCTCCTTCAGGTCATTTTTGGATCTTGTTTCTTCACTAACATACATTAACATCCTAAATCAACGCCTAATATCACTACGTCCATAATTATCTCTACATTGTTTCCTTTTAATGATGTTTTGCTCCTTATTATATCATATTATTGTCATTTTAACTGACTATTGTCTTCTCATGTATTATAAATTATTGCCATTTACCTTATAAATAGTTCATAATTTAGTGTTAAAATTTTAAAACAATTGTCAACAGTATTTTTTGGCTTGTTAATTGGGCTTACTTCTTAACTGTCCACAATTAAACAAAGCAATATTTACTAGCGAGGTCTTTCTTTTTTTTTTTTTTTTTTGAGCTTTGATGAATATTGGCGTGAAGCATTTGAATTACCATATATTGATTTACGTAATAATTATGTAATAAGTTTTTTAATGACATTAAAATATAAGCTTATAAACAAACAAAGAAAGGAAGAATTGAAGACTTAATTCTTTTTTTATATATATTATCAAATAGCATCCGGTTCGGGGTTCATGGTTAGGAGATGCCTTCTCTGGGACTTGAATTTGAGACCTTGAGGGATCTAGTAGAGCCTTACACTGCTAGACTAACTCTATGTTAGTTGAAGATTTAATTCTTTTGTTCACACTGAACTCATGAAAATATACGTACACTATATATTATTGTCCCGCACATAGTGAAACATTACATGATACTAACAACAAGAGAGAAAATAAAGATACACGCGGCTACAAAAATCAACCATGGAAGTGGTCTTTGAGCGAGCCTCTTCAGCTTTGCTATTTTATTGAAGTGAAGACATATCTTATCTGCTACATCTTCCACTCGTCGGAAACAAGCATATCTCCAACTCTTCTTCAACTATAGGGTCCCAATTACCCCCCAAAATCCACTGGCAAACCCAACTACTATGACAAAGTAGAACCACACTTTTTCCGAATCATTTTCATCTTCCAATTCTTTGGCTTCAAGAAATTGATGAGTATCATCACCGTGACACTTATTTGATAGTGGAATTCCACAAAGATAAGGGTTGCCAGCATAAATGGAAGGATCATTCAAAGTCAAGAATTGATTATCAATTGGAATTGCCCTGAAAGTTTATTGTTTGACAAGTTTAAATGGTTCAATGCAGTTAACTTGAACATGCTCTTTGGAATTGTGCCAGAAATTTGGTTACAAGAGATGTCTAAGGATTCAAGGGATTTTCATATCCTCAATAATATCTGGAATCTCTCCTTCCAAATGACTGTGTGAAAGGTTCAAGCTTATCAATCCGATGAGTGAGAATAACCCAAGAGGACTTGATCCTACCAAGTTGTTATTTGACAAATCCAAGTTAACCATAAGTTCCAAAATTTCAGTAATATAATGTCAAATTCTCGTCTTTTGATAACTTGCTTCACATCCTGATCATGCCATTCATTTCCTGTAAAAAAAATATAACTAAAAAGGAGATTAGGTGTACCTGAGCGAATCCATGTTCGGATCCGGGTCAAAGCTCTAATACTCCATACTTATGCCCACACAATTATTAGACTACTAGAGCCTAATTGTGATTTGCACAGCAGATCACCAAAACCAGAAAGATGGTAGGAGAGAAGAGAATTGCCAGAAAACTCAATGGCGGGGTGAATTGCAATTGAGGAGGCACACCCTATTTATAGTGGTTTATGGAGGCCACTAATTAGGAAATGTGTGCACACCTTCTTGCCCTCCAAGACAGCAATTAATTGATTCTCAATTAATTCCCTAATTATGGTGATTTGTTTCTTAATTAACAAATCCATAATTATTACTGAATTATTCCCCAATCTGCATTTTATGCTGATTTTATTCTTATTTGATTAGGCTACTTATTTCCTAATCAAATAGTCCGGTCCATCAAGGGCGGACTTGGACCCAAAGTCCAACATTTCCCATGTAATTTAGGATGGTGACATCATCACCTAAAGCAAATTGATTGGTTGTCATCCATATGTTCGCACTATCATAGGTCATTCCCGTAAGATTGCCAATGTAATGGGGTATTGAGCCACCTAAATTGTTATTCACAAGGTCCAAAATCTGGAGTGAGTTGAGTTGGCACAGATGTATAGGAATGTTACCATCTAATATGTTATCCCGCAACCTCAGAATTTGCAGTTTAGGAAAAGTGTTACTAGTCCATGATGATGGTATATTTCCGAAAAAAAAAATATTCTCACTGAAGAGCCATATCATGGGGCTATCAAATAAAACTAAGCTAAATGCAATATAGGGCAACTAACCTAGGTCAATTTCTACGTGGAGCCTATATTTAGTTTCTAAGTAATCTACTGTAAATAACAAATTAACCTAAGAGTATGGGATGTGAGTTTCATCTATCTAATTAAACTAAAGAGCTACTTGTTTATGAATTTTTCAATGTATAAAATGAGTGAGTGGGTGTAAATGCAAGAGATGAATGTCCTAGGTAAATGAGTCCACTAACCATCCTTGTCTAATTTTAATTTTAAGTTCTTCTCTTAACTAAGCACAAGAACTAATAAGAACCCTTACTAATCAATACTTAGCTTATGATAGATTCATAAAAGATCCTCTTTACCACCAATTAATTCCTAGAAACCTAGCAAACAATTGATCTTAAGAGAATAGAGGAAAGCAATTGAATAGCAAAAGAGTGCTATAGTCCAATTACAATCCATGAGTATAAATCTAGCACAAGTATCATCATCCAGATTACATCAACCGATTAAATCCTCAACCATATACACAAATCATAAACTCTAGCAATCTAGAATCATAATCTGCATATACATAGAGTGGAAGATGAAATTAAGATACAAAGAACTCCCCTAGATGCTCAAGGACTCAGGTTAGCTTCACCATCACCATCGGACGAAAAAGCCTAGCCGCTCATGATTCGAAATTCAGCTCCTCTGGACCTCTTGACTTTCATCTTCATTGCAGATCCAAAAAAACAGAGAAAACAAGGAACAATATCGATGGAAAGTGGAAGGAGAAGGAGAGGCCGTCCCTGTGGAAGTGGAGAGAAAACGAAAAAATGGAGAAAAGAAATGAGTGTCCCCAGTGATGAGATCCCGTAGTGCCAAAAAACGTGATCCCTTCCCTCCTCTGTGCGATCTGATTTCTGGTGAGTATAAGGCACAATGCCTTGTTTGGAGATGGGTAAAAACTTGAGGGATCCTAAGGCCAATAAACTCAAGCCACCAAACAATGCCTAATTCCTTTCTCAATTAAGCATATTAAAATCAGAAAACTAGGAGATAAAATCTGCACATGTGCTCTCCTTTAATTCCATCTTTATCCTCCATTAAGCTCCAATATACCATGTCATCACCTACATTTATGAGATGCATAAAGGTAATATCATATGTTCACAAATAATTAATAATAGGAATAACAAATATTATTTAAAATAAATCAATTTAGCCAATTTAATTCCCAAATTACCTTTGCACTCAAATCTCACATTAATACCTAATTATGTCCATAATAGTTAATCAAATCCCATAAAAGCCTAAGGTTAATCACTAAAAGATATGTAAATATTTAGCTCTATCACTCACCCAAATCTAAAATTTTCAAATACTTAAAATTTTTCAAAGTCAATGGAAGCTTCGCTTCAAGATAGTTATTGTTCAAATGCAACCAAAGCAATGAGAAAAACTCGCTGATTGAGATAGGGAAAGCACCAAACAGTTTGTTGAATGAGAAACTTATTTCCATCAATCCAAGTGGATGATTATCTCTCCAACAATTTGGAATTTCACCAGAGAAATTGTTGAGAAAGAACAAGTCTTGTTAGATTTACAAGGTGACAAAGTCTTTGACGGATTTTTCCACTAAGAATTATTTGAAAGATCAAGGTCTGTTAGATGTACAAGACAACCAAGACTTCAAGGAACGTAGCCGCTAAAAAAATTACTTGAGGGATCAAGACTTGTTAAATTTACAAGTTCACCAAGACTTTGAGGAATATCGCCACAAAAATAATTATTTGGAAGATCAAGGACACAAAGTTTTTCAAGATGCCCTACCCATGTTGGCAAATGGCCACTGAGTTTATTATTAGCCATGGATAATTCCTCAATGTCATATTTGATGCATTCAAAAAAGCCCGAGTCACCAAATGCTTCTCCTTAGCTTGAAGATTACTGTTTTCAATAAATGGTATTTGTAAACGACAAATGCTTTTCAAAATTTGTGACACATAATTTTCCATTGTAGCTGTGATTTGATAATTGGAGACATATAGATTTAATTCCTCAATGTCATATTTGATGCATTCAAAAAAGCCCGAGTCACCAAATGCTTCTCCTTGAAGATTACTGTTTTCAATAAATGGTATTTGTAAACGACAAATGCTTTTCAAAATTTGTGACACATAATTTTCCATTGTAGCTGTGATTTGATTATTGGAGACATATAGATGGCGAAGGCTCCTTAACTCTCCTAACCAAGATGGAATTAAACTAAAATTATTATAAGAAAGGTCAAGCTCTTCAAGGGAAGTCAACTTTTGCACAGCAATAGGAATGGGCCCACAAAGTTTATTATATGACAGATCAAGAGAAACCAGATTCTTAAACTCTCCAAACCACAATGGCAATGAACTAAAATTGTTGTAACTGAGGTGAAGGAATTGAACAGAAGTCCAATTTTGGAATGCATCAAGGATTCGACCATTAGTTTCATTCCCTGCTAGATTCAGGAGCTGAACTCCGGCATTATTTGTGAAATTAATGGGAAAACGAGGAGTGGCCAAGTTGTGAAGCCCACATCCATGTAATTGGAGTTGTAACAAAGAAGGAAGCATGTGAATTACTTGGAACAAGTTGTGAGCTTTTCCAAGGTAGACACCACATAGGTTGGGGTGTTACAGAGACTCAATTTAGAGACCCAACTCATGTCATTGGTGTGCAAATCATTCCGACTGAGATCAAGAAACTGCAAATATTTGAATTTTTCACCAAAATTGGCGGGAATCTTCGCTGTAAAATTAGCATATGAGATTGAAAGATATCTCAACCACTCCATAGAACTAAAAGGACAGGAATTGAGATAGCATTGAAGTTGTTCCAGCTCAAATCCAAATAAATCAAATGTTTCAACTTCAACAAAGATGGATATAGTAACCGAGATCAAGTTTGAGAACATGACTAGTAACATTGTGACAAGCTATGCCATTGCACTGGCAACAATAGGTTTTGGAATTCCAGGAGGAAAGACTCTCGAATGGATCATGAAAAGATGCTTTGAACTTGAGAAGAGCTTGCTTCTCTGATTCAATGCATCTTCCACACAAACCTAATTGGGCAATTCCCAATGGCAAGAAACACATTGCAAATCCTAATATGACGTGTCTTCCCATATTTAGAGAAGCTTAAACAAGTGACTTTTCTCTATGATCAATCTCTAGAGAGACAAGTGTAGTGTGGCTTTTGTTGAATATGCACAACTCCTATTTATAAATATGCACAACTAGTATTTATAAATTTGACTATATTTAAATTACAGAAGGTTTGCTAATTAAAATATGATGAGTAAAATATTATACTAATTATCTTTGGTCTAAAAAGATGAAAAATTCCAATCCTCTTACCCAACTTATTTCTCATGCATACATGCATAACAATATATATATGTATATATAAAACATTCATATATGTTCATATTCAATTTTAAATTATTAAATATAGATTTAAAGAAATAAAATTTTAAATAAATCAATTTTTTTGGTGTCATACTGATATGTCAAAGTCAATATCAATCAGTATGAAACATTTACAAAATTTTCAAAATTATCGGTGTCGGCAATTTTAATCGAACTTGACCTCGATTTAGACCAGGACAGTCATCATGGAATTCCCAGAAATTACATATAAAAATTTAGTGTACTGTCTCTTAAAATTATAAAGTAGTCTATTCTATTTATCTATTTCTGTCATTAATTATAACTCTCAAACAAATTTGTTTTTTGTTTTTTGACAGGACTGAGAAAGTCATTTGCTTAATAGAGGACAATACATAAAAGGGAAGAATCCTAATTAAATCAAAATTGTTTTCAATATTAGTGAAGAAAAATTAATTATGAAAAAGAAACTAATAATAACAAAGACTTTTCGCAAAGAATAAATTACAATGTCAAGGAAGACGATTTAGAGTCATTAATCTCTTGTTTGGTCATTAGATTTTATCCCCACTAAATTAATTTTAACTTAACTTAATAAGATAATTTAGAATACTAATATCTATAAATGCTTGTCAGTCCATTTATATACCTATCTCAATTAATTATGCAATGTCTCATACAATTAAATAAGATGTAATTTAGATCGGGCTCACTCTAATTTGATTATACGGAGCTTCTAGGTATGTTTATCCTAGATGCAAATTAGATTAAAATCTAATTCCACATTATTTAATCCCAATGTCAATTAAAGATTTTCTTCATCAAATTCAATCTAAAATCCCCAAAACATGCTCAATGGTGGCCAATCACTAAGCAATAAACAATAAAAACAAGATTAAATAAAGTGAAATAATATTAAGCAAAACTAACTAGTGGGGACAATCTCTAAATCTCAAATAAGTTTATAGCTCCTCTAGGTTGAAAAGAAAAAATTTAGCCACACATGGCTTTAACCAACATCATCGCAGAACAAACAGATTCAGCATTCAAATCCATGGGAAAGAAAAGAAAAGAGACAGGGAATCACACTGCTATAGCTTTCCTCCAAGCCTCCTTTACAAAGAAGAGATGATGATGATGATGAATATTGAAGACTCCGCCTCCCTCTGGTTCTTCAATCTCTCCCTCTTGTCCGCAGTGCAGTAATGATGATGAAGACAAGCTGCGCCTCTCCTCTGGTTCCTTCTCGAGTTCCAGCGCTCCAAAACGGTCCTCTTTGGGTGATAGAACTAGAAGGACGCTCTCCTGTGGCTGCTTCCTATTTAATATGATTGTAGCTATTGACTTTCTTTTTTAATATTTCCACTGCCTCTGCTGCTTTTCGTGCCAAATCGTGGCTTGGTCCTTTTTTAGATTCTAGGCTGCAACCGTTTGTATTGCTGGATCCAAAAGAAGAAAAAGGAAATATTGTATAATAATAATGATGATCATAATAATAATACCACAATTTTTTTCTTCTTGTTTTTTTTTATAAAAAACTTCCTATCATTATTGTTCTTTCCTAAACTTTTCTAAGTTGAAATCCCACAAATGATGCACCCAAACTGATTTCTCTTAAAATCTCAAGAAAATCTCTTTAATTTAGCATTATGACTTCCCAAATATATCAAAAATATATCTCCAATCTATTAAAAATGGGAAGTCATCACTTTTATAAATCATTAGGATCATTGGGATCTCAACTTTTAGTCGACCTGCAATAGAGGAAGTAGAAAAACCTTGATAGCCCATATGGCCTCTTGATGAACATCGTCTTATATTCTTCCAGGAATAAAAGTGAGATGAAAAGAATATCCACAGCTTTGATTAGTCGTTGCTTCAGAAACAACATTTCACGAGTTCCTTGACCGAGATGAAAAGAATATCCACAGCTTTGATTAGTCGTTGCTTCAGAAACAACATTTCACGAGTTCCTTGACCGAGATGAAAAGAATATCCACAGCTTTGATTAGTCGTTCCTTAAGAAACAACATTTCACGAGTTCCTTGACCCTATGCTCAGAACTTGCAAGGGTCCTCTTCTGGCCTTAAAATAAAATTTAAACCATGCAAGTGTCGAGAAAAATGATAATCAAACCCCCCCAAGTTATTATATGAAGTACAATCTTGGGGACAAAATCTTAAACGCCAATGAATACTTGAATCCCATTAACTTATAGCATCATATTTCACAAGATAAAGTAAATCGAATTAACAAATATCAAAAGGACATATTAATGAAATTAGCAAATTCAAAAATCCCTAATCAAGCCTACATGCCTTATTAGGGATTTATTCAAAGTGCAGGCCTGATTTTGAATTAGGGTATTTAATTTCAAATAGATTTAAATGGGATTTTCCCTAGATAAAACATATTGAAAAGATTTCGAGTATAGCATCACTATATCAATATATTATTATAATAAAATCGTCACCCATTGATTTTACTTAATTATGATATTAGCTTTTTAACAAAAAAAATATGGGTGAATGCATTTTTATGCCCGGAATACGGGTGAATACATATATTGAAGAGCTTTTCTGTGTTGGGCCTTAGTACGGATGTGGTATCATAATGGAGTATAATTTAAGGGCTTCTCTTTTGGTTCACCACTCACTGATTTCGACAAGATTTCTTTTTACTGACTTTCTAAATGTTGGAGTCGAGTAATACAGGAAAATTCTGTCGTCATTCAAACATATTCTATGAATGCATCCAATTTTTCATTTCCTATTTCGTTTCTTGTTAATATCATTTTTCCAAGAGTACGTTCAATTATAGTAAGTAATATGATCACATTATTGAAATTTTCACATAACTATACAATTTCGCCCTACATATATTAATGTGGAGAGGAGATAGGGTGGAAATAGGGCAGGCTTGGCTTTGCCCTTAACAGGCTAGGCCTGTAGCCTATCACATGCCTTTTTTACAGCCCAAATATGACTTGAAGCCTGTTAAGAAAGTTTGAATTTTAAAAAACTTTTATAAACAGGCTAACAAGCCCTCGCAACAAAATATACCGTCGTTTAAATAGGCTGAAAATAGGCCAAAATTTCATAAATAAATCCAAATTACATCATAAAAAATGTTATAATCTAATTACACAAGTAGTTAAAACTAAATATAACAACAAACAATTCAATTTCAGTTACAACAATTTATACTTCTTTTTCAAAGACCTTTAAACATCCCCTGCAAAACCACATAACACCTTGACACCCACTGCAAAATGTTGATGCTGGGAAAGCTAGCGGCTTTAGCATCAACCAACGAGACACCTAGTAAAAATTAAAAGGAAAACAATCATTCAACGAAATCCAATCCTTCCAAATAATTGCTAATTGATTTCAAAAGCAAAAAATCTCAAACTACCAAAACGCAGGTACAGCCTTGACTCAAAAGATCCAACATTGCTCCCTACCAAAAAAAAAGATCCAACCTTTGATAATGTTCTTCTCTGATAATTTTCTTCACGTACAAAAAATTCAACCTTGCTCCCTAACAAAACGCAAGTCCAGTTTTTTCTCCAGTCAAAAGTGAAATTTAAAGATATCATAATAATACAGTTTAGATTATAATCATTGATGTGAGATCGATTTTCAGTGGACAAAATAGAGGAAGGAGATGGATTTACAAGAATTGAAAGTGAGACAAAAAGAACAATTAGCAAAGAGGGAGACTTTAGAATTTACCGTACACACCAAAAAGTAAAAGAGGAACATTGGCCGGAGATGAGAGTCGAGAGACTCCGGAGCTTCAGATATGAAAGTTGAGACCTTCATAAATCAGCGACAGTGTGCTGGGCGAAGGAGAGGATGTGATTGACTAGATCAAGTGACACTGGAGTGGAGCTTCACCTTCTCGGCAGCGGCATACAGAAAGAAGGAGAGGGTGTCGATCACTGGACCAGACGATGCTATAATGAAGCTTAAGATCTCAGGCTTCTGAAGCATGCAGAGAGAAGGAGAGGAACACATTGAGAATTGAAGAGAGAGAGAGAGAGATAGAGAGAGGCCGGAGAGGGAGAGACCAAGAATGTGAGAGTGAGAGATCCGGGGAGGGGGAAAGTGTGATTCTGAGAGAGAGAGAGAGAGAGATTGAAAACACGCCGAATGAGAGTGCAAAGAATAAGGAGGGAATTAGAGTTTCTCAAATAAATTTTTTTATATATTATAAACTTAAAACAGCCCAGCCCGCCTGACAGACTAAAGCGTGTTTGGGTTGATGTTCAAAAAGTGTATTCACGCAAGTCAAAACAAAACTCCTCTTACATACTTACTTCGTATACCGCAAATCACGTTGGAAAAGTAACTTCTACCGCTAATTCAAACTGGCAATAGGCTTATCAATAACCCTGAGCCTGGCTTGTTAGGCAAAATAGGCCTTCTAAAAGGGTTGGGCCTGTTTTCAAAAAGGCCAAGCCAAGCTAGGCCAGGCCAAATACATGCCCGGCCGCAAGCCCTGACAAGCTGCGTGGCTTGTTTCCACCCTATGTGGAGATTGTTATTTTCTTGAAAAATATATTAAATAGAGGTAAAGTTGAAAAGCTATAAAACTTTAAAGAAAAGTTAATGGGGTTCAAAGTTTTTCTTGATTCTGATAAAATATGTTGCAATTTTCTTGATATTGTGAAAAATGTGATTTAATAAAATGAGTATTTGAATGGTTGTAATTGGAATCACCTTTTTTAAGTTCAAAATACTAAACAGGACAAAAGTTAATGTGATAATTAATTAAATTAAGGAAAAATTGTAATTTATACGTTTGTTTAAATTAATAAATAATATTTATATATGTGTGTAAGACCAATTTATTATTTATATAATAAAGAAATAATTAATATGCGTGTGTTTAAATTTAAGATTAAATATTGTTTTTAGAAAAAAGAAAACTTCATGTCAAAGTTTCATATTAATTCTTCATTGTAGGGAAGAAATATAGAGAAAATCTCAAACCATGGTTTTACATGACAAAAAACATTTAAAAAGAATTAGCTTAGAAAACGATGGTTTTTTACCCCCTAAACCATAATTTTCAACGACAAAGTGCTTTTTCCAATTTCTTTTCAGTTGTTTGCCATCTCTTTCCTAAAAATCTAATTTCAGAAGAGAATTCAAAAAGTTAATGTACTCACCATAATTAATATAGAATGGATAAGATGCAGTGAGTGAAGTGTTATATTCCCTCCAATTCAAAATATACAAGATGTTAAGTAATTCACTTAAACTGAGAAATCTTAGTTAAGTCATTTAGTGTGTCTTAAATAAATAAAAGTTACCTATTTCACCTATATTAAAGAATATGATTTTCAAATATGCATTTAATATTTGTCACACATTTCTCTATAATAAAAGTAAAAATAATCATTAATTATCCTACAAAAGTATTATATTTTGACCAAAAGTTTCTTTTGGAAAATTTTTTTATATTATGGACCAATTAAAAGGAGTAATTGATTGAAGAAGCCATCGCTATCAATGAAGTTTCTTTGCTCTATATAACGCAAAATCATTGGTTCACTTTGTAGTTGTGTGAAATTGGAGAATTTTGCAAGGCCGACCAAACATTGATATCACTATCTATGAAGTTTCTTTGGCTTTATAAGGCAAAAGCATTAACTTGATCACTTGGGAGTCCACGCTGATAAATTGTGTGAAAATGGAGAATTCTGCATGGCCTACCAAACATTAATATATATCACTATCTACAAACCTTCTTTGGGTCTATAACACAGAGCAATAAGATATATAAACTAAAAAAAAAACTATCCGTAAAATAAAAGTTAATATATAACGTAAAATACCAGAAAAAAACCAATAATCTTTGAAAAAAATTCAATATGTATTTCTTTTTAATATTTTGTCAGTAAATTATTCATAAAATTTAAATTATAAAAATAATACAAGATATATATATATATATATATGAGTAAAATACTCTAACCACCCCCTCTTTTACCATAATTAGACATACATCCCCTCTATTTTGAAAATACACACTTAAGTCCAAACCGTTAACTCCATTAAGAATATTCTAAAAATATATTTTTTAATTAAAGTTTATATAAAAATAAAATTTATTTACTATTTTACCCTTAATAGTAAATCCCTAATTGTACTTGATAGTTTGTAGATTTCAAGGGAGAAAATACACGAGCTATAAAAACAGCCATAGAGAAGACAATTACAACAGATCATGGAAACAAAACAGTATGAAGTTTATGAAGTTCTCATTTAAACCCATTAAACAATATGCATCGCATATCCCGTAGTCTTTTATTCCTCATAAAACGAAGCATTGTGCGTGATTTATAAATATACAATTGTCCACTGTAAGGGCAGCATGAAAAAGGCATTTATCGTGGTTTTTTTTTTTTGCAAAAATTGTTCTTTGACTGGGTTATTGATACAATGTGATTATTGGTTCAATTATAGAAGAAATATATATTTTTAGTCATTGAAGAAACTAAAAATAAACAAATTTCAATTTATACGATGAAAAATTAAAATTAAAATTTTATAATCTCAAAATTAATAATTTTTTTATTATATTAGAAAGTTATAAAATCTATTGTGTATAAATTTTTATTGGTCCATATATATATATGTAAATAATTCGAATATTGAAGTGGGACATTTTGGTCAAAAAATTTTCAAAAGTCAAATTTAATGGTCAACTAATGGTTTGGATGGATGGAAAAAGAATCTAAAAATATTAGGAAGGTTTGTGTAAAATACATTTTAATTTTAAGGGAGGTTTATATATGTTTTCAAAATAGAGGGGGTCTATGTAATTAAGGCAAAATAGATGGGTGGATTGAGTATTTTACTATATATATATATATATATATATTTATAGCCATTAAGATTTGTAAAAATTATTTAAAATGTTATCAAAAATAATTTGCAAGCAAGTAAGTAAAAATTTATCTAATATGTGCTAGTTCGGATAGGTCCAGATCTAGTGACAGACCTGAAGGTGTTGCATTCTCCTACAGAACGTATTCAAAAGTTAGTGGGAAGGGACCTTATAGGCTCATCTTCATCGTCTTCCTTCAGTAGCTAGTTTGGTTTGATCGTATATTCCTATAATATATATATATATATATATATGGGCTAGTTCATGGTCATATGTATGTTTAGGTGGGTTAAGAATTTGGACAATATGGATCATATGAATAATCACATTCATGTGATGCCTGCGTGTAGAGACGGGCGCTTTAAAAAGCCAGACTTTTTAGACCGAACATTACTACAACCGGTCTAAATTTTCTTTCTTTTTTCTTTAAAAAATTAATTTCGTCTGTTATCCCCCTTCACAAACTCCTAATGTGAAAGAGAACATGAATTCACAAACTCAAACTAGATAGCAATATCCTACACCTCAGGTGGATTCCCCAACATTCCTTATCTATCATCCTTTCTTGAAAAATATTAAATTGAACGAGTGAGATTGACATTTCAGTACTAAGGTGCTATTATCCTTAATTTGGTCCTTCAATTCCTTGCCTCTTTCATTATTCTTCAGCCACAATTCTTCTCATCCTTGCCTGTCATTTTGCTATTTCTGCAAATATTGTGTCTTTTCTTCCTAAATGCAATGCACATATAATCCATAAAATAACGTAATATCATGTAATTTTTTTAATGAAAATATCAATATCATTAAACCAAAAAGAAAAAGAAAAAGAAGCAGTCTGATCCAGTCATACATAAGGGAAAAGACTACTACATAAATACTGACAAAGGATAACAACTGAATATGTGGATATTACAATCAAATGCAAGACAAAGGCCAAAGGGTAATATCATGTAATTAAGAGAAGGAACACTTAGAGAAATTATAAAAGTGATTAAATCAGTCTGCTCAGCAATTAATTCACAATATATTGTATTGATATAAAATATTACTGGGCCTTATAGACTCCAAGTGCCTCTGCCATAATGAATGTATAAATTATGAAAAAAAGATGTTAGTATAACTAACAACCAGTATGTTGAGATGGTAAGCGGTCTTACATTCATAAGGAGAAGAATAAAAGTTTGAATCCCACAAAGCGCATCAATTGCGAGGGATTTAATGTTAACACTCCTGGCCTGACAGAAATTAGGCTGAAGTCCAAAGTGACTTAGGGATATTATGGGTTCACAAAAAATGATACTCCCTTCGATCCTTAATATAAAATATATTTATCTAATTTGATTGGAATAAGAAAGTTGGTAAAGTTAGTTAATACGATATATATTTTCTAAAATACCCTATTCATCTTTCTTAATTCCGTTCTTCCCTCTCCTCCTTGATTATTATTGATGGAGCATCAATAGGGGTAAATTAGGAAAAGATTGATATATATGAAAATTATGTCTTATATTTAAGATCAAGATCAACTCTCCAAATATGTCTTATATTAATGATAGAAGGGAGTATTAGTATAAAATATAAAATTCATGTACGTTGTGTTATTTATAAATCATGAGTAGAACATACTTTATATAAGAAAAACACAGACGATTTATAATACTCCTTCACACTAAGATCTTGCTAACTGTCATGTGGATTCAATGGTTATATATTTTTCCTGCTTAATAAAACAAAACTTAAAATATGTTAAAGCAATGACATTGTCTAGACTTTGGGCAGGAAGAAAGGAGAATTGTCCGAGATTGAGAGACTACTTGGTTGTGGTTTTGAATTTTGATCTTCCGTTATAAACAGTTTACGATTACCTGACTGCCACATGTTGCTTTTTGGCATCATTGTTTTGTAAACTTGCAGTTCTTATAATTTAATCATTGTAGGTTGCTACGTGATAATTGTTTTGGCATGATTTTTAATTAACTATGTTTTTTTATAATCATCTATTAATTACAGGTTGCTGCAGAAGAAACACAGAGTGTGGTGGTGGATCAAATTTCTAAAAAACATAGAGTGTGGTTTCGCGCTCTTGTGGTATACAAAGCTATTATATGCTTTTTGACAAAATATTTGAGGAAAAATGTTTCTGATTGATATCATTTACATGACTTACATGAGTATTTATAGAGAGAAATTATTAAATGCACTCACCAGCTATCCACCAATCACTATCCGCTAACTACCTACTATCCACCAACTACTATCTACCACCACTTACTATCCACCAACTATCTACCAATTATTATCTACCACCAACTACTTAGTAATTACATCATTACTACTTATTAATTACATCATTTAATACTAACACTCTCCCTCAAGTTGGAGCATATATATCAATCATGCCCAACTTGTTACATAGATACTCAACCTGTGTCCCATTTAATGTTTTCGTCAAAAGGTCTGCAAGTTGGTCGTTCGATGGCATGTACCTTATAGATACAACATTCTCTTTGATTTTATCATAAATAATGACAATCGATTTCAATATGTTTTGTACACTCATGGAACACAGAGTTCGATGCTATATGAAGTGTTGCTTTATTGTCACACCATAGTTTTGCAGGTAGTGTTGTGGCAATGCCTATTTCCTTCATGAGTTGAAATACCCACGCAATTTCTTGTACTGTTTGTGACATGACTCTGTATTCTGCTTCTGCACTTGATTTTGACACAACACTTTGTTTCTTACTTCTCCAAGATATCAAGTTTCTACCAACAAACACACAGTAACCCATAGTGGACCGTATTGTGGCCTTAGATCTTGCATGATCCGCATCATATGCAAAAGCACTTGACTTTAGTGTGCCCATAATCTGTACAGAGAATGCCATGATGTGGAGAATCTTTCAAATAATACAGGATATGCTCTAAGGCTTCCCACTGTGCCACTATTCACTACAAAAAGCATGCTATTACCGACGGAATTACCCATGGAATTATTTTCTTCGGTAATTTCTGACGATTTACCGACGGATTTTCCGTCAGAAAAATTACCGGCGGAAAAAAATTCCGTCTCTAATTACCAACAGATTAAAGATGGAAAAAATTCCATCGGTAATTACTGACGGATTACCCACGGAATTTTTTCCGTCGGTAATTACCCACGCATTACCTACAGAATTCTGTGGGTAATTTGAATGAGAAATTACCCACGGAATTCCGTGGGTAATCAGTCTCTAATTACCCACGGAAATAATTGTGTCAGTAGCTTCTGACGCATTACCCATGGAATTTTTTCCGTTGGTAATTACCCACGGAATTCCGTGGGTAATTTGAATGAGAAATTACAGACGGAATTCCGTGGGTAATTCCGTGGGTAATTTGAATGAGAAATTACAGACGGAATTCCGTGGGTAATCCTTCGGTAAAATTAATAATTTTTTTATTATCATTTAATAATTTATATAAAATAATAAAAATAAAAAAATAATCTATAACAAATAAAAATTTAAATATCATAAAATTAATATTTAATATAATATATTAAATATATATAATATTAATAATAAAAATTTTACATGAAATAAAAAATTAAAAATTTTAAAATTTATATCATAAAAACAAATATATAATTATATATAAATATTTATTTATATTTATATTAAATATTTAATTGAAATAAGAAATTAAAATTTATATTATAAAAAACGAAATATATAAATATATATATATATATATATATATTAATATTAAATATTTAAACGAAATTAGAAATTAAAAAATTTTATATTTTATATTATAAAAAATGAAATATGTAATTATATATAAATATATATTTAATTATATATATATTTATCTTAATATTATATATTTTTTTAATTATTACATTATATATATTATTACGTGAATAAATAATGCAAGGTGAAAGCAGCTCAACTGGCAAAGGCATCAGAATACATACCAAAGGTTAGAGGTTCGAATCCCACCTTTGTCACAAAATGCAACAATTATCTCACAGAGACACGTGGCTCTTGCTCAGGGTCCGCCGGGGCTGGATGCGGGGTAGGGCGGTGGGGGGCTTTCAATGATGTCCACGTGACCTCTTTTAAGGTCGCCATGTGGATTTTTTTAAAAAAATAATATTAAATTTCCGACGGAATTTACCCACGGAAAAATTCCGTGGGTAATTACTGACAAAAAAATTTTCCGTCGGTTATTACCCACAGAATTTTTTCATCGGTAATTACCCATGGAATTATTTCTGTGGGTAATCTGTCGGTAATTTCTGACAGAATAAAAATTCTGTCGGTAAATCAATTTGCCATGGATTTTTTAGAGACGGAAAAAATTCCATCGGTGATCCGTCGGTAATTTCGTTTCCGTCCCTAATCCGTCGGTAATTTGTTTTTAGAGATGGAATTCCGTGGGTAATTTCCATGGGTAATTGGTTGTTTTTTGTAGTGATTGGAGATTCCATGAATTGGTTGAGTACACTAAATGAGAATGTTATATCAGGACGAGTTATTGTCAGATAACTCAACTTCCCAATAAGGCGTCTATATCTCTCAGGATATGCAAACGACTTCAGTTTCTTTGGATCAATCTTCTTCTTCAAGTTATCAGGAAGCTCATCAAACATGCTAACATTAAGATCCAGGAATGGATTCGGAATCATGGGAATGCAGCTTGGTGCAGCTCCAAGCTTTCCAGTCTATTTTAAGAGATCAAGAACATACTTCCTTTGAGTCAAAAGGATTCCCTTCTTGTTTCTCAAAACCTCAATACCAAGAAAGTACTTTAATGGTCCCAAGTCTTTTGTCTGGAAGTGAGAGTTAATGAAGACTTTAAGTTCTGAGATTTCGGACATGTTATTCCTAGTACTCACAATATCATCAACATACACTACTAGAAAAATCATGCTTGCACCGGACTAACCATCCTTGTTCATGAATTTTTCAATGTATAAAGTGAGTGAGTGGGTGTAAATGCAAGGGATGAATGCCCTAGGTGATTGAGTCCACTAACCATGACTATGTATATAAGCCCAAAAGGATTTAGGGACACAGGAGTGAAACATGAGAGCTTGAGTAGTTTTAAGAGATGGCGGTTCTTCTTTTTAGCAACACCTTTTTGAACAGGTGTATCAACACAGAATGATTGGTGAAGAATGCCATGACTATGTATATAATCAGTTAATGGGGCAGAAAAATATTCTTTCACAATATCACTTTGAAGGATTTTCACAGGAGTATTAAACTGGGTTTGAATTTCAGCACAGAAATTATGAAAATGATTAAACAATTCAGAACGCTATTTCCTTAAATAAGGCCAAGTGGTTTGAGAAAAGTCATCAACAAAGGTGAAAAAATATCAATAACCAATTTGAGATAAAACTGAACAAGAACCCTAAACATCAGAATGAATTAACTCAAAGCAGGATGCAGTCTTTTATTGACTCAAGGTGCCAAATGATCACGATGGTGTTTGGTAAACTGACATGACTCACAATCTAAAGTAGATACAGACAAAAACTGAGGATATAACCTTTTAAGGGATGAAAGGGACACATGATCGAGACGACAATGGACTTCAAAGGGAGACGACCCACCAGAACAAGCAATAGAACACGACACCTGATCATCAAGGATGTAATGCCCACCAAATTCATAGCCTCTACCAATAATCTCCTTCATCGAAAGATTCTGAATTAAACAATGTGCAAGGAATAGTGAGATAAAATAGTTCAAATGACAAGTTAGTTTACTTGGAGACAAGATTAAACATAAGATTGGGAACATTAAGGACAGAAGATAGCGAAATGGATGTAGTTGGTTTAATAAGGCCTGATCCAAGTACATGGACCGGGGAACCATTGGTGACGTATATGGAGGATGGTTATTAGCATAGGGAGTATATGATGAAAATAAATGATGGTTACCTATCATGTGGTCGGTAGCATTATAATCAATGACCCACTTCGTGGAAGTAACAACAAGACTAGAGGGCATAGTACCTGTAGATAGGACCCCTACAAATGACGGAAGAGAATAAGGCTGATCAGGTGTCTGGGCAATATGAGCGAAATCGCGCTACTGATCACACTGCTGTTTGTCTGCAATTTAATACAATTTTTCTTAATGTGACCAGGTTCCTTGCAATAATTGTAGATAATACTTCCAGAATTCATTGGCGGAGAACTAGTGCTTTGTTTGTACCCATAATTCTTATGTTCAAATGGGCCACGTCCAACTAGACCACTCGCATTTGGGTTAGTAGAAGAATAAATCAAACTATCAGCTACGGAGAACCTATGTGAAAACATCTTTAAGAGAGGGAAGATCCTGACTAGATAGAATTTGTGAACAAATAGTCTCATAAGATGGATCAAGAGCTTCAAGGAAACTTATGATAGCTTGGAGTCCAAGAAGAAGTCTTTCATCTGCTCATACATCCTTTTGAAGTCCAAGAAGAAGTCTTTCAATGGATGCCCCTACTGCTGGGAGCGATAAAAGCCTTTACATACTTCATGAACCCAGTTAATAATCCCTTTTCTAGAAAATATAAATTCAAGATAAGTCATAATTTCTTTGACTGTGTTGTAATAGCTAACAGAAGACAGAATCCACGGTTCAATAGAGTTCTGAATTTGAAACAAAATTCGAGCATAGGCTCTCATCCAAGACAAAATTTTTGTTTCATCACCAGAAAGAGGATCCTCAGTTACTTATTAAACGCTCTCATACAAGACTTACATAAGTATTTATAGAGGGAGCTTATTAAACGCCCTCACCTACTATCCACCAACCACTATCTACCACTACCTACTATCCACCAACTTCTATCTACTACCACCAACGATCTACCAACTATTATCCACCACCAACTACTTATTAATTACATCATTACTACTTATTAATTACATTGTTAAACACTAACACTTTTATATCCATTATTCATTCTTTAGTAGGTTTTTTATCATTCTTTTAAAGTGTTGAAACAAAGAATATTTTCCCTTTTGAAATAATTTTCATTTTACATACAAAGCAGTCTTTCTAGCAAGAGAGAACTTATAATTAACTAATTACCAAATTGAGGTACTTATTTTATATACAAATTAATGAATTCAACAAAAATTGATTAAATCCAAGTGCTTAGTTTGTTTATTTAAAATTTTATTTTTGGACATGATTGTGGTTGTAACTTTAGTGAACACAAAATTATTATCAAATTGGTTCTTGAAAGCGATTTGAAATGGGTAGTTGCACATTTGGTGGATGTGAATGGGGGTTGGCGTTGGGATGTTCTTGGAGAATACCTATCAGAGGAGGGAGGAAGGATAGATTGCTATGGGGAAAGGATGCTTCAAAGAATTAATGAATATGGTGAATGAGAAACTAAGTTGCATGTGGTTAGAGATTGTGAGGGCAAGGAAGGTGTGCTTTTGTTTACAATAGCAGCCTCAAAGTAATTTTTTTACATGCAGTTTACTAGAATGGGTGCAAGAGAACTTAAAGGAAAAAGAGAGAGAGTTCAAGGCATACCTTGGAATGTGGTCTTTGTTATCACTTGCTGGTGCCTTTGGAAGCATACGAATAGTCGCATTTGGAAGTTTGCGATGGAAGTTCCAAGAGCTATGTAAGACCATATCTTTGAATTATTTTTTTCAAGCTCTTCAGTTGATCATGGTTTTTGGGGTTTTGAAATTGTTCTTAATCTATTGTTGCCATTGGGCCTTATTGTATTTTTCATATTGGCCGGTGTGCCATTGACAAGTTTGCCCTTTTTTCATTAAAAATTAAATTTTAAAATAAATAAACCCTATATAAATAGGGATCAAAATCTAGGAAACTTCATTAGTTTGGCATGTTGGAGCTTATCTAGTCACCTTAATTTTACGTTATATTTAAACTTCTTTGTTAAAATTTAAATTTTAAAATAAATTGACATAAGTGCTGGCCTCACTTGAGTAGGCTAACACTCCATTGAGAGCTAGATTTTGCAAACTATCATGGGTTTTTAATAGTTATATATTTGTCCTGCCCAGTAAAAATATGTTAAATCCATGACACTGTATTGAGAGAATATGTGATTTTGGTTTTGATCTTCCGTCATACTTTGCCAAACCATTCTGCTTCTTTGAACAATTTATGATTACTTGACTGCCGCATGTTAATTTTTGGCAGGACTATTTAGTACCTTGTAGTTCTTATATTTTGATCTTTGCAGGTTGCTATGTGATATTTTTCATTAATTCTGCTTTTTTATAATCATCCGTTTCTAGGTTGCGGCTGAAGAAACAGAGTGGGCAGTGGTGGATCAAATTTCTAGTGAGGCGGCATTGGCTGAGCCAATCAAAATGTTTCATTCAGGCTAAGGTTAGTGTTTATTTGACGTGTGATTCTGTGGATGCGTTTTGATCGGTAGGTGTTTGGGTGAGTTTCCCCAAATCTCTCGTGATATATACCTGATTGGATGTAAGGCTATTAATGAATTTCTTATTTGTATTTTGATATTAGCAATAATTGTTTTCTTTAGGATTGATATTGGGGTGAAAAAGACGCTGGTTTTCTATAGAGGTAGAGCACCACATGGTGTGCGAACTGATTGGGTTATGCATGAGTACACGTTGGAAGAGGAAGAGCTTGCTAGATGCCAGGATTGTAAGGTATCATCTTCAAGTGTCTTATTTGCTTTACCTTTCTTTTTATTTCAATATGAACTCATGCTGATGGTGAAAACGTATTGTTTACTGAACCTTTTGTTTTTATATGTAAATTATCAGAACTATAATAACTTTACAAGGTGTTCAAGAAAAGCGGACCTAGTCCTAAAAATGGTGAACAATATGGCGTGCCATTTATGGTCTGTTTGGTGTGAGGGATTTGGAGGGGAGGGAAAATTTTTATGAGTTGAATTTTAAAAGATTGAAAAAATGGAATAATAAAATTTTAATAAAGAGAATATATAAGATAAAAGTGTAAGAAAAATTAATTAAAAATTTTTAACCCTGCTTCTCTAATTTTTTTAAATTAAACTCAAAAAAATTTTTCCTCCGCCCACTTTCCCTCTCCTCCCCTCAAACCAAACAAGCCCTTAAAGAAGAAGAATAGGTAGATGATGACTTTGTAGATTTTAATGTTAATTCAGCTGGCAAAGAGACTCCAATTTCACAAGTTGATGAGGGTATTCCTGTTGATACTATGGCTTTTAATGGTCGAGAACAGCTTTTGTTTGATGATGAACTTGATCACATCTTGAAAAAAATGATTGATGAGCATATTCCTGACCTGCTGTACCTCAGGTTTGTTTTCTGACAGAACCTTTAGAACTCTGGTTTTGTTTATGCGTATGTTGCCTGCCTATCCTTCTCTATTGACAGAAATGGGGAAGAATAGGTGGCTGAACAAATATTGTAGCTGTAGCTCTGTGTAGGAGAAAAATGAAGGACGACAGTGACTTCTGGCTTTCAAAAGGCCAGGTGGTCTTGGCATGTTTAGTAACTTGTAGTTCTTATAACTTGATCATTGCAGGGTGCTACATGATATTTTTTGGTATGATTTTTCATTAACTCTATTCTTTATAATCATCCATTCTAGGTTGCTACTGAAGAAACACAGAGTGTGGTCGTGGATCAAATTTCTAATGAGGTGGCATTTGTTAAGCCAATCAAAATGTTTCATTCAAGCGATCACTACTATGACCCTACCCAATCAGTTATCTCTCATGTACATGTATCTGAAGCACCTGAAGTCACCTCTGGTCCCAGTGTTCAAGTAGAGGAGCCTCTCCTTCACAAGGATGACTTCTTCGTGACATGGGGCATATTGACCAGGGAACTATTTCACATCCTCATATGAATACTTTTGACACTAATGTTGTGAATCAGCATTATCAGTCTCTGCTCCCTGGAGACAATGGAGACCCAAGTGAACTCTGGATGCGTCATGAAAGGCAGATCATGAGTTCAGCGGAACATGCTAATGTTTCTTACTCTTCATCAAATTGGGCTCTTGAGCGGATGTCTAGCTTTAGTAGGGTGAGAGAAAATGTGAAGCAGGCAAGCATAGCTACTGCCGCCATTGCTAATGAAACTGCAATTGTGAAGAGAGCAGGTAAAGGAAGGGGAATCTTCTTCTTCTTGCCATTTCTTGTTGCCTTATGTGCTTTTTATGGGTTTCTGTGGGAACATTGAGACTATAAATTTGGAAGATTCACTCCTTGACTTCTGAATCCCTAGTTTTGCTCGTGTTTGTCATTTGGGATTCCCTAGATTCATGACCAAACGTGTATTGTTCTAACACATTTTGTTAATGAAAGAAAAAGAATTACCTTTTTATGTGAATATTGAACTTGATAAGGAAGGTTATGAGTGTTAAGATGAAAGAAGGTCTTCTAGCTAGCTAGGTAGATGAATACTGGTTGATTGCAACATCACACAAATCTCACTTATCTGCCTCAATTGTTAAGCTTATTTAGGCTTTAGCTTGAAGGACCTGAGTCCCTTTATTTGTTTGTTTGTTAGTATAACACCCCTATGCTAATCCAATTCGGTTTGTGAGTACGCATTTTGGACAATTGATCAGATCATATAAATAATCACATTCTTGTAAAACCTCTGTGCGCGCGCGCGCGTGTTCGTAGTGTTTTTCTCTCTAATGTGATTTATAAGTTGCTACTATTTCATTTTATGCAGATAAGTTGCAAGTAACCAATGGGTATTTGTTTGGCAAAGGAAAAAGTAGAGTCATCATATTTTTACCACCAGGGGCATTATCAATAAATATATACTAGTACGATTTATAAGTATACATCATATAATCAAATAGCTTTTTGGTGAAATATCCCTTAGGGTTTTTTATAGCCTTATTTATTTACAAAAGCTTTTGAGACGCTCTGTATTTTGTTTGTTAATGCATTCATTATTATAAAATGCCCATGCTTTTCCACTTTGGTTTGGGAGAACCCATTTTGAAGAAGTGATTATATAAATAATCACGTATTTGTGAAACCTCTAAAAATAAAATAAAATTGTCCAGATGTACCAAGAGAAGTATATGAAAACTTTTTTACGGTTAGATTGGCTGGCCAAATAAATAGTTCTTTTCAGTCTGATTTTTTAGCATGAAATATTGTAGTCATAGATTCATAGAATGAGAAAAGAGAACAATTGATATCAAGTCCACGCACGAAAAGAAGGTAAATATGTAGCTGTGAAATAAATTTGAATGAAAATATCATTATGTAATTAATAATGTTTTAATTATGCATACATGCATGCACAGATTAGGCATATGCCACTTTTATTTTATTAGGATAAGCAAACATCTGAATCAGAACTTGCAAAAAAGAAATACACATACATTCACAGGCTATGATGTTGTGGAGAGAAGTTAAAATAAAATGGTCTTCTAAAATGTGCAAATAAAAGGCATGAGACCATTATTTGGTATTGCATTCATACTGGTTTGAACTCGAAACCTAGTGCTTAAGTGATTGAAACATCTCTCACGTAAAAGTGTAGAACAAGGCCTATTGTTTCAATCTTGTCTTCTCTCATTCTTAAATTCTGACTCTACCCCCTTGAGATAATATTTATTATAATTTGAGCAAACTCAGTTATTATTACTAGTCCCTCTTCTTCAGCTCATTTTTGGATATTCCTTCTTCCTTCACAAACTTACACTATCCTAAATTCAGCGCCTGAAGTTTCAAGCATGTGGTTTTGGTCTATGAAATTTACTTTGTTACAAACTGTTAGTCCCTATAGTTTGAAAAGGATGTTAACGGTGTTCAGTTTGATAATGTCGCATTAACACCGTTAAAATTGCGGGACAGATGATTAGATTTTCTTCTCTAATTTGAGCAGTCATTTTGCCCAGTCAACCACCAACATAAGTAATTTTAACGGTGTTAATATGACATCATCAAACTTAAAAGCCTCAAAGTCCTTTCCAAACTACAAAGACTAACTATTTGAAACAGAGTAAACTTGAGAAACTAAAACCACTTGTTTGAAACTTTAGGATCAAAACCAAAATGACTGTAAACTACAAGGATAAAAAATAGTATTAACCATATAAATTATTTCAATAGTATTTGTTTTAGGCTTGTTAATTGGCCGTTACTTCTGAACTATGCACAATTAAGCAAGGCAATATTTACTAGCCAAGTCATTTATTCGAGCTTTGATGAATTAATATATAGGTGTGAAGAATTTGAATTACCATATATAGATTAATGTATGTAATAATCATGTAATGAGTTTTTTTAATGACATTAAAATATAATCTTATAGACAAACAAAAAATTTGAAGAATTGAAGATTTAGTACTTTTGTTCACAGTGAACTCATGAAGACATGCACGATATATTATTGTCACACACATACTGAAACATTACAAGATACTTGCAACAAGGGAGATAGTAAAGATACACACACAACTACAAAGATCAACCATGGATATGGTTTGTGAGCAGCCTCTTCAGCTTTGCTATTTTTATTGAAGTGAAGACATATATCTCATCGGCCACATCTTCCATTCGACGAAAACAAGCATATCTCCAACTCTTCTTCAACACTAAAGTCCCAATAACTCCCCAAAAGCCAACGACAAACCCAATTGCTATGACAAAATAAAACCACACTTTTTCTGAATCATCCTCATCTTCTGATTTTTTGGCTCCAGGAACTTGATGAGGATTATCACCTTGGCACTTTTTCTGTAGTGGGATCCCACAAAGAAAAGGGTTGCCGACATAAATAGATGGATCATCCAAAGTCAAGAATTGATTTTCAGTTGGAATTGGCCCTGAAAGGTTATTGTATGACATATTCAAATGGTTCAATGTTGTTAGCTTGGACATACTATTTGGAATTGTGCCCGAAATTTGGTTACAAGAGATGTCAAAGGATTCAAGGGATTTCATATCCCAAATAATCTCTGGAATCTCTCCTTTGAAATGATTGTGTGAAAGGTTTAAGCTTATCAATCCAACAAGCGAGAATAACTCAAGAGGAATCCATCTTTCCAAACTATTATTTGAAAAATCCAAATTTATCACAAGATACAAGATTCCAATAATGTCATATTCTCTCCCTTTCATAACTTGTTTCACATCCTGATAATACCAAGCTATGCTGGGTTCGAATTCTCTCATATGGTCAGCCACTGCCGGAATGCCATATTCGGTTGAGTATTGCATATGAGCACTATCTTTAGTCATTCCCGTAAGATTATCAATGCAATGGGGTATTGAGCCACTTAAGTTGTTATTTGCGAGGTCCAATATTTGAAGTGATTTGAGTTGGCATAGAGTAGAAGGAATGTTACCATCTAACATGTTATCCCGCAACCTCAAAATTTGCAAGATAGGAAAAGTTTTATTGGTCCATGATGGTATACTTCCAAAAAACTTATTTTCACCCAAATCTAAAATTAACAACTGCTTTGAATTTTTCAAAGTTGATGGAAGCTTTCCTTCAAGATAGTTATTGTTCAAATGCAACCAAAGCAGTGAGGAAAGCTTGCCAATTGAGATAGGGAAGGCACCAGACAGTTTATTGAATGAAAGATTTATTTCCATCAATCCGAATGGTGGATTAAGATCTCTCCAACAATTTGGAATTTCACCAGAGAAATTGTTAAAAGAAAGATCAAGGCCCCTTAGATTTACAAGGTGACAAATTCTTTGAGGGATATTGCCACTAAAAGAATTACTTGAGAGATTAAGGGTAGTTAAATTTACAAGCTGGCCAAGACTTTGAGGAATGAAGCCAGTTAAAGAATTACTTGAGAGATAAAGGGTTCTTAAATTTACAAGTTGGCCAAGACTTTGAGGAATGAGGCCAATTAAAGAATTACTTGAGAGATCAAGGGTTGTTAAATTTACAAGTTGATCAAGACTTTGAGGGATGTTGCCATTAAGATAATTATTTGAAAGATCAAGGTTATCTAGATTTGAAATTTGGCCAAGACTTTGAGGAATGAGGCCAGTTAAAGAATTACTTGAGAGATCAAGGGTTGTTAAATTTATAAGTTGATCAAGACTTTGAGGGATGTTGCCACTAAGATAGTTATTTGAAAGATCAAGGTTATATAGATTTGAAATTTGGTCAAGACTTTGAGGAATGAGGCCAGTTAAAGAATTATTTGAGAGATCAAGGATTGTTAAATTTACAAGCTGGCCAAGACTTTGAGGAATATTGCCACAAAAATAATTATTTGAAAGACCAAGGTAATTTAGTTTTTCAAGACGCCCTATCCAAGTTGGCAAATGGCCAGTGAGTTTATTATCACTCAAGTATAATTCCTCTATGTCATGTTTGATGCATCCAAAAAAATCAGAGTCACCAAATGCTTTTCCTTGAAAATTGCTATTGTCAAAATATAATATTTTTAAATGACATAGGTTTTTTAGAATTTGTGACACAGAAATTTTCATAGTGGCATTGATTTGATTATCCGAGATTTGTAGATAGCGAAGGCTCCTTAACTCTCCCAACCAAGATGGCACTGAACTGAAATTGTTTTCAGAAAGGTAAAGGCCTTGAAGCATAGTGAGGTTGCGCAAAGCAATAGGAATGGGCCCACAAAGCGCATTAGATGAAAGATCAAGAGAAACCAGATTCTTAAACTCTCCAAACCACAATGGCAATGAACTAAAATTGTTGGAACTGAGGTCAAGGAATTCAATAGAAGTCCAATTTTGGAAAGCATGAAGGATTCGGCCATCAATTTCATTATAAGCCAGATTCAGGAGCTGAACTCTGGCATTATTTGTGAAATTAGTGGGGAAAAGAGGAGTGAACAAGTTGCCAAGTCCACATCTTTGTAGTTGGAGTTGTAACAAAGAAGGAAGCATGTGAAGTACCTGGAACAAGTTGTGAGCTTCTCCAAGGTACACAGCACTCAGGTTGAGATATTGCAGAGACTCAAGTTGAGACGCCCAACTCATGTCATTGGTGTGCAAATCATTCTGACTGAGATCAAGAAACTGCAAGTCTGTGAGGTTTCCACCAAGATTGGTAGGAATCTTTCCTATGAAATTAGCACCTGAGATTGAAAGATATCTCAACCTCTCCATAGAACCAAAAAAGGAAGGAATTGAGGTTGAATTGAAGTCATTTCGGCTCAGATCCAAATAAATCAAATGTTGCAACTCCAACAAAGATGGATCAACACCATTAGCTTCTAGGTGATAGTGACTGAGATCAAGTTTGAGAACATGACCAGTAGCATTGTGACAAGATATGCCATCCCACTGGCAACAATTTGTTTTGGGATTCCATGAGGAAAGGTTCCTATATGGATAATCAAGAATAGATGCTTTTTTTTTTTTCGGTGACAGAAAAGATGCTTTGAACTTGAGAAGAGCTTGCTTCTCTGATACAATGCATCTTCCACACAAAACTAATTGGGCAATTTCAGAAAATAGGAAAAGCAATGTAAATCCTACTATGAGGCGCCTTCCCATATTCAGAGAAGCTTAAACAAGCTAACTGACTTTTCTATATGATGAATCTCTTGATATAAGTGGAGTGTGGCTTTTGTTGAATATGTACAACTCCTATTTATAGTATTTTGTGGCTAAGAAACTTGTGGTCTACGATTTTCTTTTTCTTTGTTTTTTAAACATGATATACGATAATCAGGATTTGTATACTTCTTAAAATACAACTATTCACTTGTGATTTTCTTCTACTTCTATGTCAAAACTATATATTAACAAAATTTAAAATACGAAAAATATGAGTGAATAAAAGAACACTTGATGATAAGCAAATAACATAAATAAAATCTTAAATATATGCGATATTTTTTATTGATTATAAATTTGATTACATTTGAATAGGAGACAGTCATTAATAAAATATGAGTAAAATATTAAACTCATTATTTTTGTGTTCAAATTGAAAAACTCCAATCCTCTTACCCAAACTTATTTAAAATTCTTTCAATAAAATGCGCGCGCATTCACATATTCATATTGAATTTAAAATTCTTTAATATAGGCTTAAAAAAATAAAAGTTCAAATAAATAATTTTTTGGCTCTAGTCACGTCAATATCAACGTATCAAGCAGTACGATCATGTATATAAATTGTCAAAATTATAAAATTAAAAGTTTGACATAAAATATTCAAAATTATGGGACTCGGCAATTTTAACCGCGACCAAACAGAAGATATAATATTTAATGATTACAATTATTACATATTTAAATGTTAATTAAATTTCAAGCCAAATAACTAGCTAGACGTCTAGACCTGGATAGTTAAAATGCAAAACCTGAAAATAATTTGTGATAAATATTATAAAATGCTGAATGTTTCGTTTTCAAAGTTATTAATTACACATATGACAGTGTTATAGAGTAGTATATAACGTGTCAATTTTTTTTTTTTTTTGATCGGAGTATATAACGTGTCAATTTCGCAAACATAAAGCGTGAAATGTACTTTATGTTTACTCAAATGTTTAATTTTTTTGACCAAATAACTGGAATTCATTTAAATGCTATGAAGCAATTACAAAAGGCAGGTCCCTGAAGCAAAAAGCTTTCATTCTCAAATGTTTAATTTTAGGTAAAGTATATGTTTAGTCTTTTATATTTTTTCAAATATTTAATTTAATCTCTTCATTTATAAAGTATATTTTTAGTCTCTTAATCTTAACAGCGTTAACTTCACCTGACGAAAAATGAGAATTGTGTAGTTACAAAAAATGCTTAAATTTTAAAAACATAAAAAGAAAATCTTATATATTCCAAGTGACTAATCAAAAAATAATAATTTAATAATCGGAATTATTGCCCCATCTTCTTCCCACTGACACACACTCCTCACTCTCTTTCATTAATGGCTTCTCTAAACTTAAAGGAGCAAAAATATACTTTAGCCAATGAAATATTTAATAATATATTAAATTATGTTATGTGTGTGTGTTTGTATAATATAAAAATAATATATTTATATTTGTTTTTGTGAATAGAAATTTCAAATTTCCCTCCATTCTTCCCCATTTTTCTCATGCCAAACAGACCCTAAAAAATCATAGCACTTGTATAGTATGCTTGAGTTTAATTGGAGAAAATGGAAGGATTTAGCTTATTTTTACTTGGCAAAATTGTTCAAAAATACCTCATTGAAAACTTGTTTGCCAAATGGGACCTTTGGGTATAAACAATCTTCCTCATGTGTAAAAAATCTTCCCTTATGTTCAAACAATCTTATTCTATGTGCAATATATCTTCCCTATGTAACCTTCTTTTGTGTTCGAACAATCTTCCCTTATGTGCAAAAGATCTTCTCTCAGATCCCATTTGGTAAATAATTTTTCAATGTGATCTTTACGAGCAATTCTCCCTTTTTACTTTCAAAAATATTTAACCTCGTTACAATCACATACTTTAAGGGGCTGTTAGATATGAGGGATTTGGAGGTTAAGGGAGAGAATATAAAATTTTTATGACTTGGATTTAAAAAAAAATTGGAGAAGTAGGATTGAAAGTTTTTATTAATTTTTATTACTCTTTTATTTTATATCTTATATTTATTAAAATTTTATAACCCCACTTTCCTCTTGCCAAACAGACCCTTAAGACTCCTACTAAATTAATTTCCAGAGTAATTAACAAATCCATGTCTACTTTATCAAAATAAATCTATATTTAAAAATGTAAATATTCTAAACTGAAATTATGTTATTCGCATTAGATAGATACTCTTCAAATATATCTATTTTTTTAAATATCCAAATAAATCTATTTTTTAAAGTAACTATTCAAAACTGAAATATTTAACCTCGTTACAATACTCTTCTTTTTCAACGTTGTTCAATATTCACCTTTTCTTTTTATGATGTTTCTACGTTTTTCATTTGGATGCTTCATATATAAGTTTTAACATCATTAATCCCTGTTTAATAGTTTTAATGTATAAAAAAATATCGAAAGTCTATTTTAGGCAATTTACAGTGTCAGTGTTTGATCAAGGAGCCCCAAACTGCACTTTCTACTTTTGACAATATTACATATAGCGTGTTGAAAGTGGCGACACATCAAAGACAGAGAAAAGTAAATGCTGACTGGGTCTAACCGACAGTGGGGACTAGTCTTTTTATTTTCTGTTGTTTTTCTTTTCCTTTCCAGCTTATCACAAAAGAAGAAGAAGAAGTAAATGTTGAATGGCTTTAGAAATTGACATATTGAATATTATACAGGGAAAATTTTAATTATATCCAGCCAAAATATCAAAATCTAAATTCAGGCCTATATGTTTATCAAATTTTTAATTAGAGCAAGAGGCCTAATTTAGAATTTTGAATGTCGTTAAAAGACCATAACACCAATCTGCAGTTAAAAAAGAAAAACTGAAGGTAAATCAATTTCATAGCATAAAAAATCTTCATTGATTAATTTACCAAAGATTCGTAAATCTAGAATAGAGTTTGTTAAGCTCTAGTTGCTATTGTCATAGCAGCGATGCTTCCATTTTTGGGGACATAAACACACTAATTGGAGAACTATATATGTGTAGAAAAAACTATAAAAGGTAGATACAGTTATACACGTAGATATCACATCCTTATAAACCATTTGAATCCTCTTATCACATGAAATGATATATAACAGAGGTAAGATTGAAATACATGGGGCATTTTGATCTTTTAACAACATTATTGAAATACATGGGGCATTTTGATCTTTTAACAACATTAAGAAATCCCTAATTAGGCCTCTTAGCTTGATTAGTAATTTGTTTAAAGTTTAAGCTTGAATTTAAATTTTGATATTTTAACTTGATTTAATTGTGATTTTCCCTTATATGTATATTTTATGTATATAAACTTATGTGAAATTATTATTTTTGCAGAAAAATATAAATTGTTCTGTTTCCAAGACTACTAGAGAAATTATAATTTGCTAGGAAGAGGCTGTTGTATAAGTCCAATTATATCTACACTATTGCAGAAACCAATGTAAAAAGGTTTTATATATACACACACATATATATAAACATAAGTATCCTCTTATTGGAAGTACTTTTGTTTGATGCATTGTTGGGTATTAAATATTGGCAGTCCAATTATATCCAGTTTCATTAGATCAATTCCCATTGGTTTTAAAAGTTGATTTTACGTGGTGTAAAAAGTAATTTATGCAATATTATGAAAATAGAGTTTGATTAGAAAAAAAAAAAAAGGAAAGATTGGAATATCTTCGTATGGACGAAATTCTAGAGTTGCGAAATTTTTCATTGAATATCAATGTATATATACTTCTATTTTCTTTTTAAAATATGCCAATATTTCTTATCATCTATAGCAGCACAAAACATTTTTTATTTGAACATATTGTTTTCTTCCATGAGCAGAATGGGGGACTAGTATTCTAAATTATCTCTAATGAAATCAAAGCAAACATTTTACAATGAAAATAGAAAATATTTTATTTCTCTATATTTAGTTACTTAATTTCCTTATTTATAATTTTAAGGCTTAATTATACAAAACCCCCCTCAAAACTTTAAGTCAGCTGCAGTTAACCCCCGACATTTCACAAAGTTTAAATTTAACCTCCATAACTTTTTATATATTTTTTTATCGACCTTATATATATATATATATATATAGACCTCTTACCGTTAACTTACCATTATCATTTTCATAGAAATTGCCACATGAGATTAATAAAAGATGTATGATATTTATACAAGTTACTAATTTTATAAAACTCTCTGAACTTTGACCAATTGCAAATAAGCTCCTTGACAAATCAAAATTTAAGATGATTGAAAGAACGGCATGGAGTTTAATAAAAAAAACAAATAAAAACTTTAAGGGGGTTAAATTTAAATTTTAATATGTCAAGGAGATTATTTGCAATGGATCAAAGTTTAGGGGTTTTATGAAAATTAGTCACTTATGTAGGATGCTATGCATGTAGGATGCCACATGTCTTTTATTAATCTAACGTATCAATTTCTATTAAAAAAATAACGTTAAATTAATAGCATGAGGTCTATGATAAAAGAAATTAAAAATAAAAGGCTAAGGGGGTTAAATTTAAAATTTTGAAATGTTGGGGATTATCTACAACTGACCCAAAGTTTAGGTCGTTTTTGTATAATTTAGCATAATTTTAATGTGATGGAGATGTCTTATAATTGATAGTGTGGATGCTATCATTATATGTGAAGTTTCAATTATGTCTGTCCAACCCAAAATTATGCATGCCCAACTTTTTACAATTTTACATATAACGAGTGGAATATGATCAAATATGTTTATATAAGTTAATTAAATCCATGCATTCTGTATATAAGTTATTTTTTTTGGAAGAAATATGTTTATGTTTATATAATATTTTAAAAATTTTATTTTTTTGCTAGACTGTTACAAATTTTATGACACTAGTATTTTAAAATTGTAATTATGCTCCTATTTATTGTAATTTTAGAAGTATCAAATAATATTGATTGCTAAAATAAATTTAGTTTACATCAAGTAATTAAAAAATTTAATAAAATACTTATATTTCTTAATATATGCTTTAACACGTTAAAACTTATATAAAAATGAAAGCAGAAATTAAAAAATAGTTAAAAAATTCTATCAACTATATTATTTTTTATTCATGCATGAGAAACTAGCCTTTCTCTTTATAGAAGGAGTCGCATCATCAAATATGTTTACAAGAACTCAAGCTTAAAGTTAAAGATTAATATGAATATCATATAAAATATAATTTAAAATGTAAGGAAGTCCTACTATTCATAAATAATAATTATCTAAAACCCTTTGTAAGCAATTTACGTACAGTGTGGCCTGTTCTCTTGAGATTCGTTAAACAAATACCAAAACCCATTGACCGACTTGGGTAGTGTTTTTTTTTTTTGATACACCTTGGGTAGTGTTTTCCAAGTCATGCATGACTGCATGTAATGTAATAATATTATGCCCCACTCTGCACGTTCTATTTTTGACAATATTACATATACCGTGTTTGAAGTGTCGGCAACACATCAAAGCTAAAGAAAAGTAAATGTTGACTGACTTAATAATTTGACATATTGTATACATCAAGAAAGGATAATGATCATGATGTTGAGATTCATCTTTCATCATACATGAATAAGGTACATAATGAATATATACACAGAAGAGTTGGAATGACATCTATTAAAGAAAAAATGATAAAAATTTATTTGAAGTTGTTTGGACACGTTCAAAAAAGACTATTAAATGTGCTGGTAGAAAGTGTTGATCAAGCATTATGGAGTTCTTTTTAAAAAAAAAAAAAGTAGATGAAAACATAGGAGAAGACTCAATTAAGTTATTTAGGAGTGTTAACATTTTGATATTTTCATGAATTACGTGTTGATCAAGGAAACCATCACTCTTTGAAGATGCACTAGACAAACACCAAAGGATTGCAACTGACTTGGGAGTCTTTCCAAGTCATGTAATGATAAAATATGCCCCACGCTGCATGTTCTACTTTTGACAATATTTAATATAACGTGTTGAATGGTGACTAACTTGAGAATTTGACAGATTGTTTAAATCAATAACTTTTTTAAAAAATTAATTAACTTAATTAAGAGTTCGAGGAATTTGAGGTTAAGGTAAAAAATGAATTTTAGGTAAATAAATCAAATATGCATTTATTAAAATCAGTATTAATATAAAATACAAACTTTAAGTAAGTTGTATTATTTACATATTAAAAAATGGGTCAAATTGTTAATGAATATTAATTAGTGAACATATATCTTTTGTTTTTTAAATTTCTCTTCACCTCACAATTTCTTGTGGCAGTCTTATATATATACCTTTTTGTTTTTCACTATTTAAAGTAGAGTTAAGACACAAAAATACCCATAAACTTTTCTAAAAAATGCACTCATCAACACCATAAACTTTTTTTAGGTGCAAAAATACCCATAAACATTTAAAAATTGAGCAAAAATGGCACTACCGTTTAAACATCAAAACGTCTGTCTAATGCAATATGAAAATACAAGAATACCCTCATCTCCACCCTCTCCATTATCATTCTCCTGCTCTACAAAGTTTGGCACGCAGTCCTCATGGTTTTGTTCTCCTGGGTGCCGCCAAGAACCCCAGAAAATGCGTCCACAGGGAAGAGGTATTCGCACCCTTATAAGGCATGCTTCATTCTCCTCTCCAACTGATGTAGGACTATAATTCCAGCCCCAAAAGGAGCCCAGCATCCTCGCTGGCACACCGATATGCTCTGATACCCAATGTAACAGCCCAGGCAATCACCACACAAATATTGTTCGCTTTGGCGCACACAGTCCTCATGGTTTTGTTCTCTTGGGTTCCACCGAAACCCCCAGAAAACGCATCCACGAGGAAGAGGTATCGGCACCCTTATAACGCATTCTTCGTTCGCCTCAGTTGGACTACAATTATAAGGGTGCGAACAAAGCATGCCTTATAAGGTTGTGAATACCTCTTCCCCGTGGGTGCATTTTCTAGCGGGTCTCGGTGGCACTCAGGAGAACAAAACCTTGAGGACTGTGTTCGCCAAAGCGGACAATATCCACATCGTGATCGCTTAGGCTGTTACATATGGTATCAGGCCAAGGTTCAGATTGGTATGCCAACGAGGACGCTGGGCTCCTTTAGGGGTTGGAATCGTAGTCCCATATCGGTTGGAGAGGAGCATGCCTTGGTGCGGATACCTCTTCCCAGTGGATGCGTTTTCTGGGGGTCTTGGTGGCACCCAGGAAAACAAAACTGTGAGGACTGTGTGCGCCAAAACGGACAATATCCGCGTGGTGATCGCCTGGGTTGTTACAACCATCTCCCCCTTACCCACTATAGTCCAAATCTAGCCAAATCTTGAATATTACTCTAAGCATTGAAGCTTTATTTTTGAAATTTGCTTCAGATATGAGTTTGATTGAACAACCAATATGCATTTCGAAGCTTTAATTCAATGTTTTGAAAGAAGTGACCACGCCTTCGGCTCATTAAGATGAATCTTGCATATCACTTTGCCAGTGTTGGAGCTTCAATTTCCACTCCCAAAATGATTCTTCAATGGATGTCATGTCTTTTTTTTTTTGGCCAAAATGCATGTCTTGTCTGATAGGTTTTTCATTAGTATCTATTGGCTGTTTGATTTCCGATGAAGTCTAGAAAATGAGAACAAACTAAAACTTTAAATCTCGTTAATATATTTTAGTATTTTGTTCGGATGCTTAAAAGTATCTTCCTTTTTCATTTTATTATTTGCTCTCATCGAATTTTTTAATATAGGCTTTAATCTGATTAAATTTTAAAAAGTAATATGATTTTATGTCTTTTTAGAGCTCTTGGGCAAAAAAAAATGCCTTTTTTGGAGCTCACCGTTGCTGACGCTAGGAAGAAAATAGAAAGATGAATGAGGAAGGAAGAGAGTCTGATCATCAAAGAGATGATGAAGGGCACTAAAGGAGAGTTAGGAACTGAGGAATTTTTATTTTTTCTGATAGTGTGGGGGCCATAATAAAAAGTAACAGGTGTTGTGCTACTGTAACGGCTGTGGCATTTTTACTTTCAATTTAAATGTTTATAGTTATTTTTAGGGAAAATCCCATATAAATACCTTTTAAAATAACAAAACCCCCAAAAGTCTGTTACAACATGATAAAGACAAAAAAGTGCTGAGGGACCTTTCAAGGATATTGAAGTGTTGTGTAAAATACTAAAATGCCCCCTTTACTCGTTCGACACGCTCGGTTAAGGCAACACAACGCACTAAGTCTTTTCAGTTCTCATAGAAACACACTGGTGGAGCCCTAGCGTGTCGCCGTCCCCAAATCGGAAACGGTTGTGGGTGCCATTCTCTTCTGCTGCCGGCGACGTCGATGTGGGTGAGGGAATGTTCAGTTGTTGGTTTGTCCGTTTAAGCTTTGTGTTTGATTTCTCCTCCTCCTCATGCTTATATTCGATTCCAAAATGCTTGTGTTCGATTCTCTTCTGCAGATGTTGGTGTGAGCAAAAAAGGGAATCTTCGAAACTGAGCTTCCTTCTCCGCGTGATTGGACGTTGCTGCTGATCCATCTCTATGATTAAGGTTTTTAATTCTCCTTTTATGGCGGAAAAGGCAATTGAGGAAATTCATGGCAGACCTGAACAGACATATATGTTAATGTCATGGATATGTGATCAGTTAAAGGAAAGTGATGACAAGACTTGTTATGGTAGTTGCTATCATGAAGAATCTAGTGTTTTGTTAATTCCATTACTGTATTTGTCATTTCCATTACAACTCTTGTTAATCATGTTAGTTTGTTGTAATTAAAGTAAACATGAAAGAACACGTTCTTTTGGGTTCATGACTTATGTACATTAAGTGTAGATGGAATGAGTAATGTTAAATTGTCATTTGACAATGTATACGGTAGTTGCTGTCATCAAGAATCTGGTGTTTTGTTAATTCCATTAATGTACTTGTAATTTCCATTACTACTCTTGTTAATCATGTCAATTTGTTGTTATTAAAGTAAATATGAAGGAATACATTCTTTTAGTCCATGCCTTATGTACATTAGGTGTAGGTGAAATGAATAATGTTGAGAAGCCATTGGAGTATTTACTTGATACTTGTTGTCATGAATTTTTATGGCTTTTGTCAATGTCACAACAGAACTTGTCATTACCATTACTAAACTTGTTATTCCCATTATAAATCTTGTTAAAACCATTGAAAACTTTGTCATTCCCATTAGTCAACTTGTCAGCGTCCAGCCTTATTGGGGCAACACACACAAGACCACAACTATGCATCAATATACAAGATAGGTGATCAAAATGATCCTCACTATGTCACCCCAAAATTCAAAGCTTGGTTACTAAGTTAAATGACATGTGTCAATCTCCTTACAATAATGATGAATTCCAAAAAAAA
Source organism: Inga oerstediana (assembly GCA_963210345.1). NCBI lineage: Eukaryota > Viridiplantae > Streptophyta > Magnoliopsida > Fabales > Fabaceae > Inga > Inga oerstediana. The sequence continues at coordinate 65,659,365 of OY723401.1, forward strand.
AAAATTCTAACTTGAAGACCAAAAATTTACATTTAGAGCGTAATTTTGTCAGTCATTTCCTCTTGATCAGGGTCATTCATGAAGTCACCAGTCTCAATGCTTCCTCTCTCTTGCTATTCATTTCATGATTAACCATGGGAAACAAAGTGTAACCATTCCTCACATCTTCTTTTTTTTTTTTTTTTTTTGCATATCCACTTTATCCCCCTCTCTTTCATGTGACTCAACATCAATGTTCTCCTCATAGACTGCTTTTCTCTTCACACCAACCTCTTCATGCTGACCCTCCAAGTCTACATCATGGCCTGCAATCTCTTTACTTGTCATTGGATAAGAGTAGCTAACTTTCACCTACAGAACAATGTCACAGTTTAGTTTAAGCTATCTTTGATTGAAACAACGTAACAGTTGGATGAAAATGGTAATTAATTTAAATATAATAATTAAGCTATCTTTGAAATATATTTGAAGTTCTGACTACGACCTTAAGACCTTTTGAGTTTTGAATAATTCGGTTCAGAGTCCAATAGCAAAGTTTCTTAAAGATTTTCAAAATATTTATATTTATCCAGTACATATAAGTAACTTTGCAATCACTAATAAATTATGCCATCTACATAACAATCTCTGTGACAATTAAGTGATAAACAAATAATATAAATCAGGGAGAAGTAAAAACAACCAAACCAGCTTCAATTAAAAAATACAGCCTCATTTCATTGCATTTCAGTTATAACCAGTTTTTGTAATAACCAATCAAATCAAACCAAGTAAATAGCTAAGTCAGTTTATGCATAAGATTTTCAATCAAATACAAGCTTTAATTGCTGAAATATATCCTTGAACAAGCACATGAAACTGAAATAAAAAGTATGCTATCAAAAGCACATCCGCATGTTTACTATTTCTTTCTTTATTTCAATTTCTTTTTCAATAACAACAGGTGATCACATGAAATTCACCCCAACTTAAGGTTTCCCAGCAAACAGTTAAAACTCAATAAGAATACCCCAACATGAAAAACTTCAAAGATCCCATGAATCATACATAACACACCAAAAAATAAGCATCTTGTTGACTGCAGACCTATCATGATATAGAAGTACCTGCATGCACTTTTCCAGCAATTTGACACCTTCTTCAAAGGTCAAATTTTCATTCCATTCATCATGAAGAATTGGCCTTGCAAGATGGTTGCCAAGCCTAGTTGCCACATGGTTGTCATCAAAATTAATGCCAATCATGTTAACCTAGAAACAATTCACAAAAAACTGAGTAAAACTAAATCTTGGAGGTAACTCACTCTCACATTGAAATCAAAGACAATAAACCAATGCATACCATGCCAAGGTATTTCTGTTTGTTTTTCACACCATCAATTACAAGTGAGTTCCACAATGGATTGAATTTATTTCGTCTATTATACATCACACGAGTCAAGTAGTTGTGCACCTCCTTTAGACCAAGTGTTTGCCCAAAGGGGGGATGCTGACAAACTTTATGTGGCCAAGTGTTTGCCCAGAGGGGGGATGCTGACAAATTCACTAATGGAATTAACAAAGTCTTTAATGGTTTTGACAAGAATGGTAATGGGAATAACAAGTTTCATAATGGTTCCAAACTTTATGTGGCCAAGTGTTTGCCCAGAGGGGGCGACGCTAACAAATTCACTAATGGAATTAACAAAGTCTTTAATGGTTTTGACGAGAATGGTAATGGGAATGACAAGTTTCATAATGGTAAAGACAAGTTCTGATGACATTGACAAAAACCACCAATGTTTATCACAGCAACTACCAAGTAAAGGGTTCAAATGACAATTTAGCATTACTCATTCGATCTACACCCAATGCATACAAGCCATGAACCCAGAAGAAGGTGTTCCTTCAACTATAATTAAATGGTTGGAAGTTGTCACCATTAACAACTGTTTCAATGGAAATGACAAGTACAGTAATGAAATTTACAAAACACCAGATTCTTATTGCCAGCACCTACCAAAAACATTGTCAGCAAAAAATTTAACATTACTCATTCCACCTACACCCAATGCATAGAAGTCATTAACCCAAAAGAAGGTGTTCATTCATGTGCACTTTAATTACATCACATGTCATCATTAACAACTGTTTCAATAGAAATTACAAAACACCAGATTCTTACTGACAACAACTACCAAATACATTGTCCAATGACAAGTGAACATTACGATTCCACTAGCACCTAATGTTTTCTTGTCATTCCCAGGGTATAGCCTATTGTTTGAACAAAAAACAATACTTACATAAAGCACATCATATATGCCATAACCCTTCTAACCAAAATATCTGAAGGGATCCAAATCATTGTACATAAACCAAAAGATGACTTGCAAAATAGCTACTCCCAAATCTGCACACCCAGGCTTAAGTTCAGTTTTCTGGAGCCCCTCTCGAACAGAACAGAAAGGAACGACAGAAAACCCTCTGCGACAGAACCGAAAGGAACGAAAGATGAGTGATTCAGTTTTCTAGAACCGTTCTGCGATAGAACCGAAAGGAACAACAGGGAGTGATTCAGTTTTCTGGAGGTGAGTGTGAGTAAATGAGTTGAGGGGCATTTTGGTCTTTAGCCTTAAACTTCAGTAACCCAGATTGGTCCTTGATCACCTATCTATCTTTTCCAAGTTATAAAAGACTTTTGTGGGTTTTGACAATTGAAATGGTATTTATATGGGATTTTCCCTTATTTTTACATCTAAAAAAAGTTTATGATGTTGGGTGTACTTTTGAGAAAAGTTTATAGGTATTTTTGAACCTTAACCCAATACTATATGTTATGATTATGTAATCATTATTTAATATCAATAATTTATTATTTTTATTCTAACATGCTTGAAATCCCAAAATAAAAAAGTCTTCATTCGCCTTTGCAATTCATCCTTCCATTAATAGTTTGAGTAAATGATACTTCAATGACTTTCTCTTTCAGAGATGAAGCATAGAAAGGTTGTGCCGTTGTGGTATATTAAGCTATTATACTTTTATATCCATTAGTTATTATTTGGTAATTTCTTATCATTACTTTAAAGTGTTGAAACAAAGAATATTTTTCTTTTGTAAAAATTAATTTTATTTTACTTTTCTTCATTCTATATACTAAAGCAATATTTGTAACAAATGACCAATCCGAGGCAATAAAAAAAATGTCCAATTCGAGGTACTTGTTCCATATAAATATTAATGAATTCAATGAAAAGTAATTAAATCCACAAGCTTAGTTTTTCTTTGAAATGGTTTCCTATGTGATTGTGATTATGATTTTAGTGAACACAAATTTATCATCAGATTGGTTCTTTTAGTGTCCTTAGACTATCTTTGAGAAATGTTTTGAAGCTTCTCACTTGATAAAGGTTTTTGGGAATTTTGAAAGTGGCCTTGAAATTGGTCTCTGCCATTGAGCATTGTTGTATTTTTCATATTAGGTTGCACGTTGATGGATGGGCTGACAATTTGTTTCTCAAATATTGAATTTTAAAAAATAAATGAACCTTAAATAAACGGATTAAAGTTTAGGAAGCTTCATTAGTTTGGCATGTTTGGACTTTAATTTGGACTAATCTAATCAAATTAGATTTGTCTTACATTTAAATTAAACTTCTTTCTGGAAATTTTGATTTTAAAAAAAATAAAATATTTATGAATAGAGTATTTTTCAATTTGATTCTTTATAGAAGTTATATTTAGATTTTATTATTGGTTCTCGTTGGGCCTGCACTGATAATCCATTTTTAAGGCACAAAAAGTCCCACAAGTGTAGATTCAATAATAACTAGAAAATTATTCGTAAATCTTAACAGACTTTCCGTAATCTGGAAATATGGAATTCACAATATGATTCATTTTGATAATTAAAGCAACGAAACAAAAATCTTCACTTTTACAATTTAATTTACTTTATAAACCATTTATCTTATTAGTGCAGCCTATAAACATTATGGATATAGCTGGAAATCACAATCCCCAAAGCAGAATACGCACATTAATTTCTTAAGGATATAGCTAGTTGTATGAATTTGGTTTAACGAGGATGAATTTTTTTCATGATGGAGGAGCTCAAAACCAGAAAGACCTAGTCAACGACTCTCATGCGGAAGAAACTATACCACATTTTTACTGGAAGAAAAGTTCACTTTGTTTTTATTGGTTAGAATAGGAAGTGATTCATATCAAACTGAGATTAGTGTTTATTTGACGTGTGATTCTGTGGATGCGTTTTGATCGGTTAGCGTTTGGATCAGTTTCTATTCCTTTGACTCCAAATTTTGAATGGATCTATCTCAAATCATAATTTTCATTTTAGGTTTTTCGAAGCACTTATTGCGTTTTTTTCAACTTACCTTTTGTTGACTATATTTATTGTATGTATTCTCTCTCTCTTTATGCTATACACGAGGGTATAATTGAAAAAATAATGCATACTTATTACTTTTAATTAATTTTAACTGTTGAGAGTATACTTGAAACAATAATATATATTTATTGTTTTTTAGTAATTTAAATTTTTTTATTAACCAAATCAATTATTTAAAGTTTATAATAAAGAATCAATGGGGTAACATGTTGATTTAAGGAAACCATCACTCTCTTGAGATGCATGAAACAAAGACCAAAGACCAAAGCATTGATTGATTTGGTTTGAGTTTTCCTAATATGCCCCACACTATGGACTCTACCTCAACTTTATTACAAATAACGTGTTGAAAGTATACCCAGCAAACCAAAAATAAAGAAAAATGTTGACTGACTTTAGAATTTGACATATTTTATACATCAAATTCAATACTTCAACAACAACAAAATCCTATTTCACTAGTAGTGTCGGCTACATGGATCACACGATGTCATTGTGTCCTATCGAAAACTAGATCTTTAGATAAATCACTACCCAAAATGTCTCGCTTTATAACTTTATTAAGTATTTGCTTTAGTCTTCCTCTACTTCTTTTTATAGGGTTCCATACTACTTGATTAACCCTCCTCACTGACACACTCAATGACCTTCTTTGAATATGTTTAAATCACCTTAAACGATTTTCTACCATTTTTCTCTTTAATAGATATCACTTTAACTCGTTCGTGTAATGATCTGCATATGTGATTGTTATGAATATTATCTTTTCTTGTATGATCACATATTTATCTCAATATCCTCATCAAAGTTACCCCCATTATATGTTCATGTTGTCCTTTTAAAACCCAACATTCACTACCTATAGCATTACTAGTCTTATAGCAATGCGATTAAATTTTTCTTTTACCTTATTAGGTACTTTCATATCACAAATAACTTCAATAGCTTTTCTCCATTATATATTTAGGCTTAAGATTCGACAAATTTGCCATAAATACATTAATTGTACAATAGTTAAAATCAATATTAATATAAAAGTTAAGTGAGTGGTATAATTTATAAATCATGGGTAGTGCATACTTTATATAATACACGAAAATATGTGACAAATTGTTAATGAATGTTAATTAATGAACATACATCTAATTATTATTTTTTAAAATTTCTATATACCTAACATTTGACTGTGGTATATTCTTATATATATATATATATAGACACTTTTTTTTCAATAGGTAAATATATAATATATATTAAAATCATGTAATCATTATTTAATAAAATAATTTATTTTTATTTTTTGTTCTACTTGTAGTATTATTTTATTTAAAGCATACTTGATTCCAAGAAAAGTCTTCATTCACCTTTTCAATTCATCCTACCATTAATATTTTGAGTGAACATTACTTCAATGACTTGCTATTTCAGAGATGAATTCTTCCACCAACAATTAAGGTGGTAAGGGGCCTCATTCTCATAAGGAGGAGAATACAAGTTCAAATCCTGGGAAACGCATTTGTTGGGAGAGAGAAGAGCATTTTGCTCTCTAAGTCTCGAGGGGGAAACCCTTGATCAAATAAAAAAACAGAGAGAGATGAAGGGCCTGTTTAATTATATTCTCTGTTTTTTGTTCTCAAAAATATTTTTATAAATGAATTTTTGGAAACAAAAAAACTTGGTTAGATAAATGTTTTTGAAAACAAGTTTTGGAAACACAAAAACAAAAAAGATCGTTTGGATGATTTTTTTTTTTGAAAACAAGTTTTTTTTGTTTTTTTATGTAATTGATATTTTTTTATAATTAATTAATATGTTATTATATTAATAAACAAGTTTAATCAAGAATGTTTTGACCGTTTACAAGACAAAAAAGCACCTTCACTATAATATATGTGTTATTTATAAGACATAAGAGCATTTGTAAGACAAATAAGTGAAATAACAAAAACATTTAAGCCATTTATAAGACAAGGTGAATTCACAATAATACATTTGCTTTTTAAAAAACACATGATGAAATTTACAAGATACACATGAGAATTACAAGAAGGCTTTTGGTCCCTTTTTTGTGTATATTAACTCTATATCAAGCTTTGAGAATCCATTAACACTCTGGACAAATCCTGTACAAAAGGTAATTATGAAACATCCATTAACACTCTGGATATGATCACTATGGACAGAATTCACCAACATATCACAACATGGACCTAAAAAGACAATAAACATAGCCTACATTTTGTTGGAGAGGTTGTACAAGGGTTTGTGTGTATGACAGAAAAGAGGGTGCTAGAGAACTTCAACATTGCTGAAGGAGTAGGAGGAGTAGTGGATATGTGTATATTGCAGTAGTGACCTTCACCCCAATAAAGTATCAATTCTAATCTATGACAGGTCTCTTTGGTTTGCAAACCAAGAAATTAAACAAAACTCTGAGAATTGAAGCAGGTACTGAGCATAGCAAAGGAGACTAAGTAGAAAACACCCTTACTCTAAAAGTGAAAGCAGCATAATCTTTACTAACACATAATTTCAGTTTAAGTCTTGGATTCCTATCAAAACAGCAGTAATTTTCATTAGTAAAAACACAAAAGGTAAATAATGAACAAAAAACTCAAACTCAAAGACACAAGTGCAGAGATCAATGGAATTAAGACGCACACAGAAAGCTGCAAAAAGATAAATCACAAGAAATGCAAGGGCATGACGTTATACTACTAGAACATGCTGGCTCAATCCTTGATCAAGAGCAAATTTGGCTATAATGGACATGCCTGCATAGTCAAGTTGTAACAAAATTGAAACCAAATAAGGCCATGCCCGTTTAAACATTTGAGCCAAAGCAGCCATAACATGTGTGTGTGTGTGTGTGTTATTCTTTGTACCTCCTGTGTATAAGGACCGAAAAAAAGCCTAGAAATCCATATAAGTATAGTACAAATCCCAACTAAAGGAAATCAGCAAACATGGAACAAAAATTTGTTCCAGACAATGAGATCACAAAGATCTGAAGCTGTCCAACAAATGTATAACTCACCTAGTATATAAGAGAAAGGCAGTAAGCCAAGCCTCAAGCAAAGCATACGTTAACCCAAATTATATAAACCTCAGCAACCTTAACTAATTAAGCCAACCTTCGCTTCTTTTGTGGTGCACACTTCAACTTAATCATCTTCTCCAATCATTGCAATGTCAGTATATTTTGTGCGTGTAGATAATTAAAACAGTAAGGAAAGGTCAACAACAGTTGGTTTGATTCATAATGTGTTAGCTCATAACCCACAAGATCAATGATTCAAATCTCTCACTACCATTGTGAAGGTTTTCTTAATGGGCAATCAGGTTTATAATCACTCTATGATTGGAGACATGTCCTAACTTTTACATTGCAGAAACAAAAAACACCCAAAAAAAGGACAAAAAGTAGGAAGGAAAGGAAAGACCAATTTGGGTATATAGTGCAGATAAAGGATAATGATTGTTGGTGACATCATATATTCTGGTGTGCAGATAAAGGATGGATTTGCTAAGGGCAAGGACCTTGTTGTCAGTGTCATGTTTGGCATGGGAGAGGAGCAAATCTGTGCCCTGATGGATATTGAGCCAAAGAATTGATTATTGGGGATATGTTGTTTCCATTTAAGAAACAATAGCTTTATTAAGCCTTTGTTATGGCCTTTTGTCCTTTTTATGGCTGCCCTGAAGTACTCTAGTGCTGCAAGTGTTAATTTACGGATTTGTTGGCAATCTATATCGCATTTCTTACTCCTAAAATTTTCCCAAGAAATAGGGCCTCGTTAATTTCATATGGACATAATGATAGTAACAAAGGACGGGATTGCTAAACTTGGTCACAGAATTCATTCTTCTGTCAAAAACTAAAACGTTGTTGATACTTTTTATTGTAGCACTGATTAATGTATGAACAGTTTTATGTGTGTTAGAATGGTAGTCCATAGTGAGAAACTGAAAACACTACTAACAGCATGTGGTAGTAGATTAGGAATTAGAAGAAGACAGACTGATAGAGAGCGCGACAAACCTCAGATCTCCCATGGTTCTTCTAACGACAACACCATCTCTAACTCTTCCTGCTAATCAAACATTGGAGTAAAATTTATATGAATATCCAACTTAACTTCAGGGACAATTGAGGTAGCATTATTCATAGGACCATGAACAAAATTTGTTCAAACAAAATCCAAATATAAAAACCCACAAGCCATCAATCATTCTCTTAAAACGGATAGAACTGTAGCATCATTCACCTCAAACCCACTAAATAAATCATACAAGGAGAGAGAGTAGAGCCTCACCGATTGAGGGCTGAGGAGGGAGGGAGGAGAGATTGAAGATGGCAACCACTGAGCCACGCCGAGCACTGAGACCTCCGTGTGGGGACGGCGAGTACGAGGGAGAAGCTTCGGCAACTATTCAAAGCCTCCCATGGCAGTCGTCGAGCAATCGCAAAGGAAGAATGGTGAGCTAGGATCGGTGTTGGGTTTCTGTATCGGGGTGTGTTTCTATTTTGGGTGTTTTGTTTTTAAAAACATCTTAAAACTGTTTTGTGATTTCTGTTTTTAAAAACAACAAGTAATTGTTTTTTTTTTGTTTTTTTAAAAAAAAAAACAGTTTTTAAAAATCAAATCAAACAGGCCCGAATTCTTCCAAGTTGATTTGCATTGGTTGATAGCCTGCCTGCTAATGCACGCAAGAAATCTTCCTTCACTATTTATGGATTTCTATGGGAACATTATTGAGAGGCTCTGTATTTTGTTTGTTTATTCATTCAATATTATAAAACGCCTATTGATGCTCATCTACTTTGGTTTCGGAGCACCCATGCATTCTGAAAAATGGATTATATAAATAATTAATCACATATTTGTGAAACCTCTAAAGATAAAATAAAATATGTCCAGATGTATCTAGAGAAGTATAAGAATATATTTTAGTAAATTGGTTGCGTTGGTTATAACTATAATCTGTAACTATGAAATTTTAACCGGTTGGCTGGCCAAATAAAAAAAAAATTCAGGCTCAATTAATCTTTTTATAAGGAAATATTGTAATTATATAGTCAACGTAGGCCAAAAAAATAAATATTAGCAGTGAAATTTGAATGAAAATATCCTTGTGTAATTAATAATTTTTAAATTTTTCTTTGAAGAAAAATTTCATATTTTTAAAATGAAAAAATAGGTTTTATTAGCATTCCAAGTTCATTCAAAGGTTTTCTTGTGACTAGCAGTGATATAATTAGTAATGAACAAGGTAATCTAAAACATCACAATCATTTTATAAACTCTAAATTATACAAAACTCCTCTGAATTTCGGGTCAGTTGCATATAACCCCCCTAACATTTCAAAGTTTAAATTTAACCTCCTAACCTTTCATTTTTTAACCATTAACCCCCTGCCGTTAAGTGACTGTTATTTTTTTAACGAAAATTGTTACGTCAGATTATGAGATGATATGTGACAATATTCTACATGTCATCTTGTATAAATTACCAATTTCATAAAACTATCTTTAACTTTGAAGAGTTGCAGATAACCCTCTAAACTTTGATTATTCACAAATAACCCCCCCTTGACATTTCAAAATTTAAATTTTTTTTTTATAGTAAAAAGTTTAGGTAGGTTCGGCACCAGTCCCCTACCAAGGCCAGGGCACGGCCCCAGGGCTCTTCGAGCGCTTACAAGGGACTTACGAGATCGCCTACCAATGAGGTCTCCCCATCGGTCAAAGGGTTCGAACACACTCCCTTGTAATCGGGGTGGCAAGACCTTAACCAACTGTGCCAAACCTCATTGGCAAATTTAAATTTTAACTCCATTAAATTTTTGATTTATAATAAATAAACCACATGTTGTGAGTTTAATCATATTTATAAATTTATTAATTTTTTTTACTATTATTTGTCAATTAAAATAGTTTTCTCATATGGAAAAAGCTAGAAGAATAATATTTAAAAAATGTAAAAATAATAATGTCATCATTAATATGACATTTTCTTATTTTCTTGTGTTAATTGAGGATTGATAGTATAAAAGTGTCATCATTTGTTTTAGATATATTCTTGAAATGATTGAGCATTGATAGTTTAAAGATTACATTTTTGTTAGTGCATAGCTCTTGCCCTCATTAATTTTTTTTATTAGTAATGCAGTTTTTTTTTAATTAGAGGTTCAATGTTTATTTTGTATTTTTTTAAGTATTATTCTTCTAGTTTTTGCCATACAAAAGAACTATTTTAATTAATAAATGATAGTAAAAACTTTAATAAATTTATTAAAATGAAAGAAAGTAACGGCATGTGGTTTAATATTATAAATCAAAATTTTAAGAGAATTAAATTTATTTTTGAAATGTCAAAGGGTTATTTGTAAATAATCAAAGTTCAGGGGGTTATCTGCAACTATTCAAAGTTCATAGGGTTTTATGAAATTAGTAATATACATAGGATGCCACGTGTCACCATATAACTTGACATGACAATTTCTGTTAAAAAGATAACGGTCAATTAATGATAAGGGGTTAATGGTTAAAAAAGTGAAAGGTCAGGAGGTTAAATTTAAATTTTGAAATGTCATGGGGTTATATTCAACTGATATAAAGTTCAAAGGGTTTTTGTATAATTTAGCCTTTTATAAAGAAAATAATTGATTAATTAAGGGTTAAGATATAAAAGATGCTCATAAATTTTTCTCAAATATGTGTTTGGCACCATAAAATTTACTTGGGTGTAAAAGTAGTCACAAAATTTCTAAATGAGGTAAAAATGTCACATACTCATATAGACTCTAGTTACTTATTGGTTGTGGTTGACCCACACAAATTGTTTGTAAATGATTAGTAAAAGAAACTCCTCACACACTGTAGAGTAATTTCTTCGAACAAGTTTGAAACTAAAAAAATTAAAAACAAACTGTTAAGACTATTATTTTGAAAAAACATATTTAAAATGAAGTATAAAAGGTAAAAGAAAAGTTTGCTTTATTTTAACATTTTGAGAAAACTTTTCGTTATTAGTTTATGTTTATCGGCTTCTCCTTAAGCTCATTTTTGGATATTGTTTCTTACTTCACTTGCGTAGGCATCCTAAATTCAACAACTAATATCACTAGCTCCATCATCGTATTAACACAAAGATATTTCTTTTTAAAGAAAAATACAGGTTTTTAAATTTTTTCTGAAAGTTTTAAATTTGTTACATTTTTATCTAAAAATTGATGACAAACATTAGTTCACCATGAACATGTGGGAATTCCCTTACCAAAATCCGTTTTAGATGTACTTAAGGCCTATTAAGCCCAAATAACTCAAATGAATCATCTACATGTGTGTGTGTGTGTGTACACATGGTCAACATCGACATTTCACAACAGTTGATATAAAACACTTCATCATATTCCACACACTAGCATAAAAATCTTAATGTCATTTTAATTCTTCGCAATGAAATCATAAGGCATACACTATAGATGTAAACAACCATTTATGGATGATGTTGTCACACACATAATGAAACATGACATGATACTAATAACGAAAGAGATAACAAAGAGACACACACAACTACAAAGATCAACCATGGAGATGGTTTGTGAGTAGCCTCTTCAGCTTTGCTATTTTTTTTTTTTTTGAAGCGGACACATATATCTCATCTACTACATCTTCCACTTGTAGAAAACAAACATATCTCTAACTCTTCTTCAACACCAAAGTCCCAATAACTCCCCAAAATCCAATGGCAAACCCAATTGCATTGACAAAGTAAAACCACGCTTTTTTTGGATCATTTTCATCTTCCAATTCTTTGGTTCCAGGAACTTGATGAGTATAATCACCCTAATACTTATTTAGTAGTGAGATTCCACAAAGATGAGGGTTCCCAGCATCAATGGATAGATCATTCAAAGTCAAGAACTGATTATCAATTGGAATTGGCCCTAAAAGATAATTGTTTGACATGTTTAAATGGTTCAACGTAGTTAGTTTGGACATACTTTTTGGAATTATACCTGAAATTTGGTTATAACATATGTCAAAAGATTAAAGAGATTTCATGTCCCCAATAATATTTGGAATCTCTTCTTCCAAATGATTGTGTGAAAGGTTCAAGCTTATCAATCCGATGAGTGAGAAAAACTCAAGAGGAGTTGATCCTCCCAAATTGTTATTTGACAAATCCAAGTTAACCATAAGTTAACCATAAGTTTCGAGATTCCAGTAATGTCAAATTCTCGTCCTTTGATAACTTGTTTCACATCCTAATCAGGCCATTCATTTCCCATGTAATTTAGGATGATCACATCATCACCTAAAGCAAATTGATTGGTTGTCATCCATATGTTCACACTATCATAGGTCATTCCCATAAGATTGCCAATGCAATTGGGTATTGAGCCACCTAAAATTGTTATTTGTAAGGTCCAAAATCTGTAGTGAGTTGAGTTGGCACAGATGTATAGGAATGTTGTAACCCCCATCACGATCAAGGCTGAGATTAGTTCGAAAAAAACATAATTAAGTTTGAATTAGAGACCATGGATGATTTGGGACTTAGACAAAGTAAAATTTCCCAAAAATCAGAGTTTTCAAAAAAAATTTACAACACCTGTTCATAGTGATCTCATATTCATAGCACAATTACACAATTGGCCTGTATAGGTTGATTCCATTCATACATGTCACAATATAATCTAAATTCCCAACACACTCGGGTTCTATTCAATAAGGGTTCTACAGAGGCACAAAGCCCATAAACTTTTTCCCTTTTTCTTGAGGATTACACAAAACTATACATTAATCCAAAACATATACAATTGTTTTCCAAAAATATATCCAATTGGTTTTTACATTATAACCAAAGTAAAACTCCTAAACCGGAGCTCTAGCTGCTCTTCACCGCCCGCTTTCCCTTCGATCCTTCTGCCCTGTCTAAAAATTTGGTTTATGGGATAGTAAGATTCTAAGAAATACCCGTAGTGTCAAATCACTCATAGTATGCACAACAATAAGGCATGAAAGCAAATCATCACACACTCACATTGCAACTACAACGGCAGTTACAACAGCAAATGCGGGTATGACTCATGTCACACTTGCGTTTGCTCATGCTGCATTGCACAACACAATCCACACAATATATTTCACCACAGCTGGGATTTATATAAAGCATTTCATATACAAGCCACACTGGCAAGATATATAACACACAGCCCACGGCTGGATTCACAACACGCCGCCCCACGGGTCGGATTCACAAAGATCCATGTCGATTACAACAGTAGTTCAACGGCTGAGCTAGAGATGACCACTATCACTCCTTAAACGACTCACGCTGAAGTGCTCACACTGTAATGGACCATGGCATATATAGTTCACAAAACACAATGACAACTCATGCATACCAAAACATCATACACAACATGAGAGAAGAGTCACTACCTTGGTCCTTCCAGGCGTGTTTTGGCATCGGTCTCTCCCGGGTAGGGCAAATGTCAAATCCTAGAATCATAATTAAGGACCAAGAGTTATACTCTATTCTAAGACTTAATTTACTTCATAACACTTAAATTTGTTATCATAATTGACCCTTAAGAGGCTATAAATGCCTCTAATAAAAACCCTAAAAGGTTGGGAAACAATAGGTTAAATATCACTTTTCAAAACTCAAAGTGTTGGAACACAGGGGTTGACCGTGGCCATCCCTCCCTTAGGCCGTGGCCAAAATATGGTTAAAAGGTCACTGGCTGTGGCTAGCCACCTATGGGCTGCGGCCAGAATCAGGATAGAAAGGTTTGGGCCACGGTCAAGAAATCCCCTGATTCTTGGCTGAAATTCCAAAAATCATAACTAATTCTAGAAAATTCGAAATGAGGTGATTCCAAATCCAAATGAAAGGTATTTAAGTCCTATTTATTGGAAAAATATGGACCATAACTAAAAATCACCACACAATTCCATAATTACACAAAACTCAACACTGCTCCAAAACAGAGTTTAGTTTTTGTCCCAAACTTTGGCAAAGCATAACTCTCAGTTAACAAAATGAAATGACACAAATTATATGACCATTTTGAAGCTTGAGATGTGAAATTTAAGACTGGAAATTTTCCGAATTTTCCAACACCATTTGGTCATTCAAAACGTTCGTACAAACCAACTGCCCAGAACAGAGTTCACACACGACAGATTTTCCAACTTTCTATCAAAGTGTCTAATGACTCTAAGATTAATAAACAAACTTACTCCTATACAATTTTTCACAAAAAACACAATGGTAAACTCAAAATAACCAAAATCACAACCCATTAACATGTCCTATTTTGCCCAATGCACAAAAACCAACACAAAGTGGTCAAACTTCACATTTAAGCTTCAATGCAATTCTATCAATTCAAAACACTAAACAAGGCACCATTTCCATGACCTTAAATCACAAAAATTAGGCAAAAAATTCCAGAAAATCCAAACTCAACCAATGGCTACAAAACTTATATGAAAAGGTTTGTCTTACTCACCTTTATAGCTTTTCCCAAAGGAGTTCCTTGATTCACCCAAGTCCAAAATTTTGTGAGAGCTCAAACACTACCAAATGACAAATCTAAAATCATGAAATTGAAGCTCTAAACACAAGGAACAAGTTTATAGAAGAGAGTTTTTCCATTGGAAGCCATTTACTCACCTTAATCTCAAGCTTTCCTTCCTCCTTTCTCCTTCATCAATGGCGCAAGAGAGAGAACAAGAGAGAGTGAGTGAGTGAAATGATGAAGATGAAGGATGAGAAGTAGAAATTTCTGCCCCCCATGCCATACCCATTCGGCTAAAGAGAGGGAAAGAGAGAGAAATGAATTTAATATTTATTGTTTGACTTTCTCAACCATTCTCTCACCATACCTACTTGCCAAGTGTCCCAATATCATTGGTTCTCATAAAGTAAGTAACTCATTAGTTACTATAACTACACCATTAGCCATTTAGTTACATATCTCATTTCTCCTTGGTTAGTAATTAATTCTTCCATTAATCACTAACTTATGGCCATTCTTTCAATTTCTCCTTGATTATGGCATATTAATTAAAATTGTCACATAATTCATAATTAAATTCTTTTCCTTCTTCCATGCACCATTTACCCCATAATTAACCCAAATAATTATTTCATCACATAATTATGCTAAATTAATAGGCATTGGGCATTTACCATAACAAAGTCGGATCTCAAATCCACTTTAATTTACCAAATTATCCATAATAATCGTCATTAGCCCTTAATCGAAATTTGGGGAATTACAAATGTTACCGTCAATATGTTATCCCACAACCTTAGAATTTGTAGTTTAGGAAAATGTTACTAGTTCATGATGATGGTATATTTCCAAAAAAAAAATATTCTCACCCAAATCTAAAATTTCCAAATACTTAAAATTTTTCAAAGTCAATGGAAGCTTCGCTTCAAGGTAGTTATTGTTCAAATGTAACCAAAGCAATGAGGAAAGCTCGTTGATTGAGATAGGGAAAGCGCCAGACAGTTTGTTGAATGAGAAATTTATTTGGAGCAATCCAAGCAGATGGTTATCTCTCTAACAATTTGGAATTTCGCCAGAGAAATTGTTGAGAAAGATCAAGTCTTGTTAGATTTACAAGGTGACAAAGTCTTTGCGGGATATTTCCAGTAAAAGAATTATTTGAAGGATCAAAGTCTGTTAGATGTACAAGTTAGCCAAGACTTTAAGAATCTAACCACTAAAAAACTTACTTGAGAGATGACTCAAAAATAATTACTTGAAAGATCAAGGACACTTAGTTTTTCAAGATGCCCTACCCATATTGGTAAATGGCCATTGAGTTTATTATTAGCTAAGGATAATTCAGTTAGATATTTTATTATTTATGATTATATATTTTATTATTTAATACAAATTATATCTAAATATTATCTTTTCATTGGTTTGGATAAAATATCTCCTGATTTTGGCCCACACGTTATTTAGATAGAGATTTGGTTTAGAGTTACTTACCTAGCTAGTAAGCTATTACAAGCCTTAATGAAAGGTTATAAATAGCATTAGTCGGGTCTTAGAGCAGTAAGGTTGAAATACATTTATTTGTTCCTAGAGGGTTCCCTGATGGGCTACTATTCCCAGACCATTACTATGCTTCATCTTTCTATTAGAAGTAGCCTTGACCTATTCTCTTTTTTTTCTTCTAATTATAACTCTTTCTTATTCTCTATAATTTTCAAGTTATGAGATACTAATCGCAACAAAATAATTCAGATGATTTAGTAGAAATCAAAAAGTTTTCCGAGGCCCAGATGCATTAGAATAATTGGCAGGCTGAAAATAAACTAAAAGCCCAGAAAAAGTTGCCCAAAAAATCCAATAAACCTGAAGCAGAATTAAGATAAGGGAGAATACAAAAGGGCCCAGAAAATAAGGTCTAAAAGGACGTTACTGTTAAAAATAAAAGGTAGGCCTAGTTACATCAGTAATCAAAAGGGGAAAAAGTATATTGAACAAGCCCAAAAACAGGTTTCAGCCTAGAACACAATTAAATAAACAATAAACTAATAATATAAAAGATCCAAAATGCCAGCCCCAATATGTGTTCAGCCCATCACTTGGGTGCCAATATGCCTCGTGTTGGGTCATCTTCATGGAGTTGGTTAACCTACTCGACTCGTGACCCGTAAAGGCTACTTCGATGGAGCTGTCGTCGTCTGTGATTTCAGGCGATTTTTCCGGCATCCCAAGATTCCTTTTCGAACAATCTGGAACAGCATTCCTCGCGATTTTGGCACCATTTATTTAGCGTTTTAAGAGCGATATTCAAGGGAAATTGTGCCAAACCAATTTACAACAAATATTTTATCCACGATCAAGCGAAAAGTTAAGATGAAGTTGTTTATGTGAAACTGAAAACTCCAACACAACTGTGCCAAACCGATTTATGAAAATATTTTATCAGTGATCAAGAGAAAAGTTAAGATGAAGTTGTTTATGTGAAACCGAAAGCTCCAACACAACAATGGGATCGTTTTACAGTGGGTTCCTTGGCGTTTTTTAATGGCTGTTCCCTGAACAACAAGGCAAAAGGATTTAGGCAACTATGTTTTAAATGAATGCCGAAAACTTTAATAAAAAACATACCTAGATGAGAATTATATAAAGCTCATTCTCGGTTCTATGGCCATGGATTCCAATTATCAATAATAGTGGTGATATAAGCCATTCTCCTCCCACTCAGGCACGAACATCCCAGATGTTGATTGATCTCAATTCTCAAGCATATATAGTGAAGCATAGTATGTGTTTAGAATAACGTTTGAAAAAATGGAGTTTTTTAATTTTGTTTTTATAATTTTATTTTTAGTAAAAGTTAAATTGTGTAATGTGATTTATGTTTAGATTGACGATTATATAAATGACTATTGCAAAAGTAAAACTTCTTTGGATTGACTTAACCACGAATGACTTTTATAATAATAGTAAGAGGGAGTGGGTAGAAAAATATTTAAAAAAATCAAGTAAATATTTAAAAATTACTTTAAAATATTAGGTGCTACTGAAAAAATATTTTAGAGTGGGTGGAAATCAATAAATCTATATTCTAAGTTTTGGATGTTCTTTACTACTAAAAAAATTACATTAAAGGTAAAATTGTAGTCAGTCTCTTAAGACTGGGTAGAACTGAAAAAATATTTTAAATGATTAAAAGCACAAAAAAATATTTTAAAGTAATTTTTGGAGCTGAAAAAGTACATTAAGGGTAAAATTGCAATCAGTCTGATCACACACTGAGTACAGTTGAAAAAATATTTTAAGGGTTAAAAGCACCAAAAAATAGTTTACATTAATTTTTGTAGCTAAAAAAGTAAATTAAGAGTAAAATTGCAATTAGTCTGATAGCACACTAGACACAACTGAAAAAATATTTTAATTATTCACTCTCATCCCAAACGCTAAATCAGAATAAACTGGGTTTTTAAGCTTATGGGTAAAAGCTATTATGATGTGATAAGCATAATTGAACAAAATGACTCCCAAACACTCACTTTTTTTTTCTCAATTACCAATTAGTGTTTGGGAGCCAATTGAGCGTTTAGGGGCCCACACGCCCTCCCCAAACACACACATAATTAATTGGAGAAAATTAATTCCCCTCTCGTCTCAATAATTTGAAAGCAACGTACAGTATGAAAGGGAAAAAAATAGAGAGAGAAAATGACATGAAAGTCCCAACTAAGAGAAATAATATCAAAAAAATTTTAATAAGTGAAAGAGTAACCATTAACAAGTAAAGAAACTATCATCAACAAGTTTTGAGACATCTCTGATATTGTTTTCTTTAATTAAGATCTTAATGTCATTTTCTCAAGAAAAATTTAATGAAGTAATTGATAGTTTTTTTTTTTTGGCCCGGAAAGATATTTCCATTACTAAAAAGGACTTGCAAGAAATACGAAAATAGCACCATAAACAAAGTAAAGACTCATAAGGCCAAAATAAAAGACCATAACAACTAAATCCTAACCCTAATCTTCATATCAAAGGAAATGATAAAAGCAGCCACCACCTCCGTCAAACTTGCCACGCCAATGTACTAGAGCCTACGCGGAAGAAAAAACTCCAATAATGGCAATGAGGCCATAAGAGATGGTGTTCAAAGAACCTTCTAAAAGGACCCAACCCTTTTGTCGTCAAGAAAACACCCAAAGAGATGGCAAAGAAGCAAATATGGGATGAACCCATAGATGTAGAAAAATCCATGAATAGACATGGCAAGAGGAAGCAGAAAACATAACAGCGACCGCTCTTTATGGAACAAAAGCATCCAATCTACAACATTCTAAATGCGCCACCACCAAGTAGAGTGAATAGAAGCCAACA
The DNA here is from genome assembly GCA_963210345.1 of Inga oerstediana. Classification (NCBI taxonomy): domain Eukaryota; kingdom Viridiplantae; phylum Streptophyta; class Magnoliopsida; order Fabales; family Fabaceae; genus Inga; species Inga oerstediana. Next base: position 65,678,662 of record OY723401.1, read on the forward strand.
CCACTGGACACCAGCAAAAAGTAACACCCTATTTTCATAATCAATCCAATGAGTTTTACACAGTGAATTCAAACTATTAAGCCGTATTCCTTGGTAAAGCTCTTTCAATTCCCAATCTCAAGATAGGACTCGAACCTGCAGTTGAATGAGTTTTTTTTTGAATAATTTAAAAGTTTTCAAAACTATCATAAGGTGGTTCGTAACTTCTTCATAACTCATCATTTCTTAATTCATCTTTTTAATTACCAGAGTGTTTTTCTCCTTATTAATTCCTCTATTTACTTAACTAATGAGCTTGTACTGTGCGATTATCCATTCTTAATTCAATTATTGTGGTTACAAAACAATTCATTTATCATGTAGATTATACAATTAATCACTTCTAACGTTATTTTATACATGATGATTAGCACATAGTAATATTCAATTCTTCTTTGCAACTTCTTCATCTGGCACATCGTTTTGTACTCCTCTTTTGTGCTCATGTGTCTATCTGGTTGGTTGAGGGAGGGTAAGATTCAAGGGAATCTCTGTCGCAAACAATACCACTTAGTATGTAAGATAAATGCTTCATGCGTGATATACTTGCCTTACTTAAATACATGCCAACATAATGACATATCTGCATGCCCAATGTTTCACATAACATACTCATGGCCATAACATAAATCAAAACAGGGCTTCAATCATCCAAATATGCTTAACACAATTAGGCAAAGCAATAACATTCATCAATGCACAAGCAAACATATCAAATATATGCAAGTTAGGTAAGTTCACTACCTTTGGTCTTTGTATCCTCTTCCTGTACCTTTTCTTCCAACCTCTGAAGTTGCTTGGGAAACCTTCCATTTCCTCTTCCTTGTCATCTCATGACCTAGGTACATGATTACACTATTAGAGTCATGACAAATGAATATCCTATATGGGTACATTAGCCTCTGGGCCAAATGACCTCAAATGCCACAAATTTGTGGGTCCACCTAAACTACCAAATTTTTCACCCAACTTTAAAAAATTATAACTTAATATAGAGAAATCCAATTGCAGTGATTCAAAGTCTTATATGACACTCTTTGAGTCTATTTTTTTTAAAAAAAATATCTTCTACTGCCCATTATGAGCACACAGTTCTAGAATCTCCAATTAATCTTCACTGCCACAGAAAATGTTTCAGATTTAATGCCTAACTTCAAAAATTTGTATCTCACAATCTACAAACCCAAATAACACATATTATATATCAAATTAAAGCTTATGATATCTACTTTAAATATGAAAAGTTTCATAGCCATTGGATAAGATTTATTCATTTAAAAACTCATCACAAACATACTGCTTTCATAAAACGAATCTAGCAGCACTACTACTTTAACTTCAATATTTGAGTTTTCAATCCAACCCTTTTGAAATCTTGTTCTCAACCTATTCCTATACAATTTCATGTGTAGAATTTATTTCTAACCTCAAAAACACCAAAATCATCTTCCTTTCTTATTTTCCAGATTTGGACGAAATCAGGGCAGTATAAAAACTTAACAAAATCTCAAGATATTAGGCTCAAATCAAAGCTAGACGTCACAAAACACCTTTGATCAAAAAACTGAGACCATAGAAATGTTGCTGTCATTGAGAGGAATAGCATTAGAGAAGGTCTTGGGAGCTAGAAACACCAAATGGGAGGTGAAATCAGCTCCAGTACTCTTGAACTTTTACTATTCACTCTCATTCTATCCTCTCCCCTTTTTCCTTGATTTTTCTTATTTTTTCCTTCCAGAGAGCCAACACAAAAGTCATAAAGTAGTAGTAATATGAGGGACACGTGTAATCTTTTCATTTTTCCAACACAAAAGCTAAATAGTACATTCTCATGATGAAGAGACATGTGTCATCTTCTTATTTATCTAACACAAAAGTTATGTCATCATTACTTATTTTATTAAAGCTACTTTATCGGTTTTTACTTGGGATTTACTCAGGTTTTAGTCGGGATGGCAACACATATATCAAGGCTTGCCACATGTACTGGCTCAGGAGATTGCCAAGTGCGTATGTCGGCGTGTCTACATGTAGGACCCACATGGCCTATGTCTCCTTCCATTTTAAAAATGCAGGGTATATGTACCTACCTTAAAAATACCATGTGCACATCGTTACCGACATATTTTATCCATTTAATCACATACATTGAGCCCCCATATAATCCAGAGACTTGGTCTCAACCTTGAGGAGCTGAATCACGTAGTCTAGAACCCCATATGGCCCACAAATACTTGTGTTCGCCATTCAAAAGGGCGCCAAGTGGCCTTCTGGCCCCTAAGCGTGCCATATGTACTTATGTACATGCGTCGGTCTATTTCTCCGACTAACTACAACTTCTGAGTCCTCATATTATCGGGAGAACCATTCTCTTCCCGGAAACCTAAATCACATGGTCCCTAAGAGTCTTTCTATCTCGAAATTCTTGGGATTATTCCTAAACTGGGCTTGGTAGTCTGCTTGATATAAGTTTATCCTCAAAATCTCTAGGCTCAAAATTAGGGATATTACAAAAAAAAACCCCTTAGATTCACTTATTTTTGTATCGATGAAGCATCGCTCTGTTTGTGAAACCAAATGAAAAGCAAGGAAAAATAAAAAAAAACTAAAAGGATGATGCAAAGAGGACTAAAGCATGGACATCCTCTCAACTGGCAATGGCTGGAAAGGGAGACGCCGTACACACACACTCGCATGAGATAAGACTCAACCCCTACCGCACTCTCAAGAGAAACTCGGGAGAGGTAGAGACTTGCAACACGGTGAAAGAAAAAATTAATGAGGTAATTGATAGTTAGGGCATATAATTTATCATAGCTTAATAAAGCAGAGTAATGGTTTCAAATGGGGTGCTCCAATTAAACCAAAATTGCGACAGTGACATATGGATTTAAGCAAATAAATAATCAAGATTAATAAAACATATATGGCTCTAGATCTCTGTTTATTCTTATATGGAATATATATATATATATAGATAAGCTTTCCGTTTTGGAATGCCATAGAGATTTTTTTTCTCTTCATTTTAATGATCACTGTTTTTGTTGGCAACTGAAGGTCCGAAATCACTATGAATCAAATTTTATTTGAATTTAGAGTAGGTTTTTGTTGAATTTTATTGCTTATACTTCTTCTGATCATCGTGAGTATGACATTTCGATTTTGGTTTTAAAAATTAACACATTTTTTGGATTTGGTTTCTCCTGTCACTTTTGGTGACATTTCAGTTTTGGTTTTAAAAAACCGTCGGAAAATGGAGGCTTACATCGCTAGAATTTGTGCCCAGAATTGCTTGGATCGGCCGCTTAAACGATGTCATCTGGCCATTAGATGAAACCTTGCGTTTCATTTATTCCGAAAGAGTGGACCGACACATTGGAGCCTTTGTGTATTGGGCTTTCTATTTTTAAAATGTTTTGTTCCTTGCGCTTTCTAGGCCTGTTGGTCTTGGATTTACTAGATTTTTTAGTTTTCGTTTGGTTTTTTAGATTTGGCCTTTCGGTTTTGTTTCTTCAAGAGATATTTTAGACTCTTTAGGGTTATGAATTTTCATGTTTTAAACCATTTTTTTTACACAATAAGCGAGATATTTGTATTTTTTAAAATTTCTGGAAATGGTTGGTTTGGGCCCTTATTCTTGTTTCAGTTTATTGTTTTATTATCAGCCAAGTCTATAAACTTGTTTTGGGCTTGCTCAATATTTCTGTTTTGATGGATACGTCTGGGCTGAAGGATGTTTTTGGTTTTTCTATTTATTTAGCTTATTTTTTTGTTGCAGAAAAATTTTGTTCAATGACATTTGGACCATTTATTTTTTTAGTTATTGTTTATTCTGTCCTGAACTGAAACTGGATTTGGTTCAACGTTTGTTCTGGGCTTGTGAATTGTGAGCCCTTGGGTTTTATTTTTTCTTTGATGTTCCTTGTTGCTATTCGGGCCAACATTATTTGGGTTTTTATTTTGTGAGTTAATTTCTAGGCCTTTATTGCTTTTTTTTTTTTCTGGAAAATTTCTTATGGGCCTACATTATTTGGGTTTTTATTTTATGAATTAGTTTTTTAGTGTTATATTTCTGGGCATTTTATTGTTTTTTAGGAAAATTTTCTTATGGGCCTATAGTATTTCAATTTTTATTTTAAAGAAAAAGATAAAAAAAGAACTTTGAAATTAGAAAATCTTAAATCAAGTTTGTTACCAAAAATTGTAAGAAAATGACGAAATTTAATAAGCAATTCAAAACTCATTTTTTAGGAAATACCTGATTTAAAATTTTGTAATTTCAAAGTTCTTTTTTTTAATCGTTTTTCCTTTATTTTATGAGCTAATATTTTATTGTTATATTTTTAGTCCTTTAATTGTTGTTTTTCTGTGTGGAAAATTTCCTTATGTGCTCTACTGCGTTTTCAATCTTTTGGGCAATTAAGTTGAAAAAAAAGGGGAGGATATATTCTTCTAATCACTTTTTTATTAACATTTTGAGCCATATATGTGTTTATTTTAATTGTGGACAATCATTGTTATGCAATGTATTGAGTTATTGATATTGAGGCATTCAAGTTTGATTTTCAGATATTATTTTAGTTCAATTAAATTTCCTTAACTCCATTTTGTGCTTAATTCTTTGGTAATTTCCATTCTTTTCAATAAATTTAAATTTTGATTAATTTTTTGGGTTTTCTTTCTATTTCATCTCGTAAATGGTTTATTTGATCAAAATATTTAAATGTTGATTTATTTTTATGTGCCATTTTAATTGTTTCATTATGGGAAAATTAATTTTGGCTATTTTGGGATTATGGTAATTTGTAAAATTTTGTTTTGGTGTATTATTTAATTACATTAATGTTTATGTAATTAATTTTGGACAATTTTTCAAATGTTTCAATTTTTCAAAATTATATTTGAGTTGAAATATGTTGAAATTGATCTCTTAAACAATTTTTGGATACATAAAAGAATGGGAGGGTTATTAATTTAACTTTTTGTTGATCAAATTAATTAGTTAACCCCTTCATTAAGATGTGTATATATTAGATTTAACTAGCTCAGACTCGCGTTATGCGGGGTAAGAGGCCGGGTATTTATTAATGTGTGCTATTATATAAAAAGTTACTTAGATTTAAAACAATATTTTGTAGTATGGAACACACACTAAATGACCTATATAAAGATATATATGGGTGGAGAGGTGATGCTATAGTAATTTTACTTATATTTCTTAATATGTAAATAAAATACTCAAAACTGTTCTATATAAAAAGTCATAATTAATTTATTGGAATCCCTTTATTTTCTATTGAGTAGATACCCTAAATTTGACTGCTTTACTTTTATATAGTTAAGATTTGGATGTACAAAGTAGTGGGAGAATTTATCAATGATAATTATTTAGTCACATTTTGTTGATTAAATTAATCAATTAAATTTTCATTAAAGATTCATGCATATTTAGAATTTAAATGCAAATAGTCAATATTTGCGATTAGCATGCATTTTAGGGAGTAGTCACAGCTTCTTCAATATTGTATGTGTATATAATCTCTTAGGGTGTAATGTCAATTAACATGAGATGAAATCCTATGCATAGAGGGTTATGAACATCCACACATCATATTGTTTATAACAAAAAGCTTTTAAATTTGACCCTTTTCTTTCTCCTTTTTGCTAGAGCATGGGCCTCAGCACGGGTGTGGTATGACAATGGACTATATAATTCAATGGCTTCCTCTTTTGGTTCACTACTAACACTGATTTCGACAAGATTGTTTTTACTGAGTTTTTAAATGTTGAAATCTTTGTGGTTTTTTCGGGCGTTTGATCAGAATGAAATATGGCACACGGATAAGAACTTTCATCCTAGACGGTGATAATGGCCATGGCAAGATCAGTTGCAGCTAGTAACATATATATATATATATATATAAAAAAATATATATATATATATATATAAGGCATTTTAGAAAAGTACTCCTCTAGTCCTATTTATAAGATAGAGAGAATGCGTTCTTTTTATCCTATTAATGATCACATTATTAAATTTTTCATATAAATGTATATTTTCACCTTTCATATATTAATGCGTAGATTGTTATTTTCTTGAAAAGTATACATATTAACTAGGGCTAAAGTTGAAAAATCATGAAACTTTAAGGCAAAGTTAATGGGGTTCAAAATTTTTCTTGATTCCAGTAAAATATGTTGGAATTTTCTAGATGTTGTGAAAAATGCGATTTTAATAAAAATGAGTGCTTGCATGGTTGTTATCAAAATCAGTTTTATTAAGCTCAAAATACTAAAAAAGAAAAAAACTTAATGTGATAATTAATTAAATTAAGGGAAAATTTTAATTTATATTTTTTTAAATTAATAAATAATATTTATATATGTGTGTGTAAGACCAATTTATTATTTATATAATAAAGTAATAATTAATATGTGTGTATAGATATAAGATTAAATATATTATTAAAAAAATGAAAATTTCATATCGAAGTTTCTAATAATTGTTCATTGTAAGGAAAAAATATAAAGAAAATCTCAAGCCATGGTTTTAAATGACAAAAAAAAAAAAAAAAAACAACATAAAAGAATTAGCTTTGAAAAATGATGGTTTTTCACCCTCAAACCATGGTTTTCAATGATAAAGTGCATTTTTTCAATTTTTTCAGTTGTTTGGCACACTTTCCTAAAAATCTAATCTCATTAATGATTACCTTAATCCAATGAGAAAATTTAGAAAATTAATGTACTCACCATAATTAATATCGAATCGGCAATATGTGGTGAATGAAGTGTTACACTCCTTTTGATCCAAAATATAAGACGTTTTTAACTAGCTAATTCACATAAACTAAGGCCGGTCAAACAAAAAGCATGAACTAAAGAATATTAGTTAAGTTATTTAATGTGTCTTAAATTAATAAAATTTACTTATTTCTTCCTTATTAAAGAATATGATTTTCAAATATGCATTTATTATCTGTAATATATTTCTCTATCCTACAAGGGATAAAAATGGAGAACAAGTATTAATTAACCTATCAATCTCTTGTTGACCAAAAATAAAAAACTTATCAATCTCTTATATTTTAGACCAAAATTTTTTTTTGGAAGACTTTTTTTGTATTATGCACCAAAAGGAGTAATTGATTGAAGAAGTCATCGCTATCTAAGAAGCTTTTTTTTTGGACAAAATCTAAGAAGCTTCTTTGGCTCTATATAAAGCAAAAGCCTTGGCTCACTTGGGAGTTGTGTGAAATTGAAGAATTTTGCAAGGCCGACCAAATATTTTTTTTTTTTTTTTATAAAAGACGGCCAAGGATAACTTGGAAATTACAAAAGAGGTTCAGATGATACAATCAGGCTAGTGGATTAAGATCCTGGGCCATAAGAGAAGTACACGGAAGGGGGGGAGTGTGCAAAATAGCAAAATGGTCCTGTAAATTGTGGGCATCCTTGGCCAGGAAATCGGCACATCGGATGTGCTCTCTGGGTGCAAAACGAAGCTCGATATCCCACTCAGAGAATAACAAGTCTCTGACCGCATCAACTTCTGATCTCAGCGGATGAGTGTAGCCAGCATAGCTCATGATGAGCTGGTAGGTCTCAAGGGAATCTGTATAGGCGATGACCCTAGAAAAGTTGTGTTGCTTACAGAGTTGGAGTCCAGACAATAGCGCTAGGAGCTCCGCTGTGGAAGGAGGAGCATAGCCCAAGCGACGCTGAAAGCCTAGAATCCAGTGTCCCTGTGAATCACGTACAATACCCCCGCAGGCCGCGAGGTTCTGGTGGGTAACCGATCCATCTGTGTCTAACTGAACAGCTCCTTCTGGTGGCGGGTGCCATGCCTCCTCGCTTCCACCATGGAGGTGGAATATCTGATGCCTGAAAGTAGCATACATGCCAGACTCCATCGACATATACATAACTCCATGAATGATGTCATTTGGCTGGGCATGTGTACCTTCCATAAGTCTCCGACACCTAGTCTTCCATAGGAACCAGCAGATGAGACTGTACATCTTGGGCCACGGCGAATGATGAAAGCGAGCCATGGCCATGTTCTTGGACATATTGTCGGTGAGCCATACCTGCAAATCAGATCGAAAAAAACTAAAGCGATGGTTAGGAGCAATAAAATATAACCACACCTCTCTAGCTATCTCACAGTCACGAAGAATATGAAGGACACTCTCTACTCTCTGACAGTGGAATGGACACTCATCACTAGCAGATAAACCTCTCGCAGCTCTGAGGGAGTTAGTAGGAAGTTTCTCGTGAAGAACTTGCCACAAAAACATCTTAACTTTCTCTGGCACCGGGGCTTTCCACACCTTTTTCCACAGGCTCGGACCAATCCATTCTCGCTGGGCAGATATAAATTTGTAAGCAGCGTGGACACTGAAGTTGCCATCCGGTGCGCTCCTCCAACAGAAGCCAAGGCCGACCAAATATTGATATCACTGTCTTTGAAGTTTCTTTGGCTCTATAAGGCAAAAGCATTGACTTGATCACTTGGGCGTTCATACTAATGAACTGTGTGAAAATAGATAATTTTGCAAGGCCGACCAAACATTAATATCACTATCTATGAATCTTCTTTGGCTCTATAACACAAAGCATTAAGATATATAAACTAAGAAAAACTATCCCAAAAATGAAAATTAATATATATTATAAAAGATAAAAAAATCAATAATATTAAAAAAAATTTCAATAAATATTTCTTTTTAATATTTTGTCATTGAGACAAAATTGTACTTTCGCATTTAGAATTAATAGCACTGGGTCTATTGAAACTTTACTATACTTTGATAATTTCAAGGGGACCTATTTTAACTAATTCTGTTAATTGGGACGTATTTGCAATTTTTCCAAATTTATATCATAAAAAAAGGCAATATATATATATATATATATCTATTGCCACTAACATTTGTAAGAATTATTTAAAATGTTACTGTCAAAAAGAATTTGTAAGCACGCATGTAAAAATTTATCTAATATGTGCCAGTTTGGATAGGTCCTGGTTCGAGTTTCACATGTTGACAGACAAGGGCTGTTCCATTCTCATACAGAACGTATTCAACAGTTAGTGGGAAGGGACCATATAGGCTCGTCTTCATTGTCTTCCTTGTAGCTAGATTGGTTTGATGCTGTATTCCAATTAAAAAAAAAATGTTTAGGTGTGGGTTACGAATTTAAAAAGCCAGACTTTTTAGGCTGAACCTTACCACAGCCGGTCTAAATTTTCTTTCTTTGAATTTTGTTTTAAAAATAATTTTGTCTGTTATCCCCCCTTCATCACCTGAATTCACAAACTCCTACTGTGAAAGAGAACATGAATTCACAAACTCAAAATAGAGGGAGATGCTATGATGCCGATACCAATATCCTACACCTCTGTTGCATTCCCCAACATTCCTGATCTATCGTCCTTAAACAATAAAAACTAGAAGCAGTCTGATACAGTCATACATAAAGGAGAAGACTACTACATAAACACTCACAAAGGATAACAACTGAATATGTGGATATTGTTTCGACCAAAAAAATATGTGGATATTACACTAAAATGGAAAACAAAGAATAAAGTGTAATATCATGTACTTAAGAGAAGGAACACTTAGATAAATTATACAAGTGATTAAATCAGTCCGCTTAGCAATTAATTCACAATATATTGATATAAAATATTTCCGAGCCTTATAGCCCAATGACATGAAGTGCCTCTGGTATAATAGATCTGTAAGTTATGACAAAAAGATATTAGTATAACCAATAACCTCTTAGTTGCTATGGTGAGTGGTATTATCCCCGTAAGGATAAGAACACAAATTTAAATCCTGAAAAATGCATTTGTTGTGAGGTAAAGTTGAAAAACCATAAAATTTAAGGAAAAGTTAATGGGGTTCAAAGTTTTTCTTGATTTCGGTAAAATATGTTGGAATTTTCTAGATATCGTGAAAAATGTGATTTTGATAAAATGACTGTTTTAATGGTTGTCATTGGAATCACCTTTTTAAGTTTGTCAGTACCCGTTTCCATTTCGATAATCGAAGAGTAAAAAGTACAATTATACTGATAAAAATATTCATTTACAATACTGATATCGTTTGTCGACGAAATACAGAAAATACAGCGCAAAACTTAAAATTTACAATTTTCCTCAGAATATCCAAAACATAGACTAAATATAACCACTATCTTGTCCTCGTCTCGAGACACGTGCTACTCACTTTTCGGTGTCTACTTCCTTGCCCTTTTGCCCACTGGTACCCACTGAAATATTTGTTTTTGAAAAAAGGGTGAGATTTTGAAGAATCCCCGTAGAGATATATGATCGACATATAAAATGTGAAAATTAAATATGCAATGCACTATATTAGGCAAAAATGAAAGTTTGATTCGATTCATATATATTTACCTCAGCCGAGTCACCGACTACAACTAGGATTTCTGATAATATACCTCAACTAAGTCATTGACCACAACTAGGATTTTTTCCGATATACCGTTGTTGGGTAGCGAATCACAACTAGGTAGTGTGCCTCTAGCATGCAATCATATCACGAAATATAGTAACAAATATATATAATTATTCACATAGTGTATGAAAGATGGTAGTCCCTACCTCAAAGTTCGTTAAATCCTTTTTTCAGTGTGCCTCAAAAAGCGTGTCGTTTTGGTGTCTAACTCGGTCCTAAAATATTAAATGTACCATAAATAGGTCATAACCTATTCAACCATCATTTTAGAATCTTCTATAGTGTTTCTTGTGGCTATATTAGTCTATGGTGAAATTTTACCAAAATGCCCCCGGGACCCCGGCCCGGCCCCTCCGTACCTGGCCTGATGGCACGTTTTCCCAAAATTTTGACCAAGGGTATTTTGATCTTTTTCCCCAAGGAATCCATTTCCAGGCTCAAAATCACCAAATTCACTGTCAAATTACGAAAATACCCTTGACAGCCTCTATTTAGAGATTCCAATGGCATTTCGTAATTATGCTTTTTCGGCCTCTACCAAAAAAGTGCTCAACTGGAACCCCACCTATTTTTACCCACTAAATCCAATGGAACCATTTATTTTATGAAAATCCAACTCCTAATACCAGTTCTGGTTCTGGCCGAAAATATGAAGAAAAAATGAAAAATGGGGTTTTGTGTTTTAGCTTCCAAAACTTGTACTCTTCCACTTCTAATCCTTGATTAACTCACTTAAACACTTCTTAATCATGATTTAAAGGATTTTGGACAGCATAACCCCTCAGGGTTATAACTTTTCAAATTTCATAACTTAACCAAAAATCACATAAACCAAACAACAATTACCAACAACAACTTCATATATACTAACATAAAGTTGACATTGGTATAATTTCCTCTTAACTTCTTGGATGCTCTTATTCTAGGCACCTCCTCCTTCTCTTCTTGATCTCAAAGTGTGACTTCGCCACCATGGATTCATGAGAAACAAGAGTTTAGAGAAGGATTCTAAGGAAATGCTATAAGAAAAATTAAAGAAACCACCCTTACCTTAACATCTTCTTCTTCTTCTCTCTAATCTCCAAAGGACTCACAAGCTCACTCTCTCTCTTTTTGCTCTTGTCTTGGCTGAATTGTGTGTTGAAAATGGAATGAGGAAGTGTTTTATTAATTTAGTCTTCTCTCTTCCTAGCCCTTGATTTAATCAAGAGGCCAAAATGTGACACTTGTCACCATCTTCTCTTCCTTCATGATTTCTTCATTATCTTGCCATTAAATTGAATCAATTCCTTCCCTTGCTTGCTCCTAAAAATCTCTCCTCTTACAAGACAAGCAAGCTCTCTTCCATGTAATCAAGTTTGTACTCTTCCAAGCAATCATGTATTTCATTCCTCCACTTAAGCTTATCCCCCCATCATGCACTCAATATTAAATCTAACACATCACTCAACCATTATCATCATTGACCATGTACACACTACAAAAAAAATGGTATTTTGTAGTGGTGAAATTATAGCGGTTGTAATTAACCTCTACAAATAGTAAAATGTGTAGCGGTCATAAACTAAACCACTACAAGTTTGTAGCAGCAAGCTACGCACCAAATGGCGTGACAGATTGACAACATTTTTTGTACCGGTTAATAAAAAAAACCGCTACAAATATGGCATGCATTTCCAGCTAAAAATTGTAGCGGTTACATAATAAAAGCCGCTACAAAGTTCCCGCCACTTGGCGTGACCAAGACTCGCCAATAGTGTGGAGATTATTTGTAGCGGCTTCACCAATTAAACCGCTACAAAATTCCAAACGTCGCCTATTTGTATTGGTTATAAAGTTGTAACCGGTACAGAATTTTAGAGGTCGTGAAATTGTAGCGGTTCTATACAATAACCGCTACAGAACTTCAAAGGTTTTGTAATTTGTAGCGGTTATTATAGAACTGCTACAAAGTTTAGCCGCCCTAGCTTATTTGTAGCGATTGATGTAGTGCTTATTTCAAGAACCGCTACAAAATCGGCCAGTATATAACGCCGCCCCCACCCTTTTTCCCATTTGGCCATTTTGTTTCATGAAGTTTCTCTGAGTGTTTTCTTCTAGATTTGAGCGTTCAGATGTTTGTGGAAGAGTTTTTGCTACAACATTTCTCATTATTTGTACTTGAGGTATGAAACGTATTTTATTTGTATTTGTATTTTGATTATATTTTTTCATAATAATGTAACTAAAATGTTTTTTTTTGAATTTTTGTAGTTGATATGTCTTCAAGACAAGATAGGGGAAGGAGCTTGAGGTCCCCAGACCAATTTTCTGGGGTGGCAGTAGTAGAACAGGGGGCAGAGGGACGAGGCAGCGGGGAGGGAGGGCGACCGTGGCATTTTAGCCCATCCCCCTACAGCAGCCACATGAGTTGGCCTTACCACAGCCACCGCAAACGATCCCACATGAGATGATCGTACCAGAGGTGCCTGATTTAGGGGAGCGAGATATCAGCGTCGATGATTATGACGCGAACGAGGACTTTAACATCCCGATTGGGATCAGAGAGATAGAGCAGATCCTCTATGAGGAGGAGGCGTGGGAGTAAAACAACCCACGAGGGTCATCTTCGCGGTCTACTGGGTTTGAGGTGCAGGTCCAAGGTAAATAAATTTTTTTTATTTAATAAATTATTTATTTAAATTCAAAATTTTAAATTTGAATTATAATTTATCTAACGTGTGGTAAATTGTACAGATGAGCAGGGGAATGTGTCCACGAGTAGGTTGGACGTGGCCGGTCTGAACAGCATGGACCGAACACTACGAGTTGTAGTGCCGTGGAATGAGGGCACGGACTAGCCCATTGACAATGGGGGTCACTTGTTCAATTGCTTCCTGAATGAGATGGGCTCGAATTGGATGTGGTTTCCTCTTCACTTCAGGACATGGAGGAACGTTTCGAAGGGGTTGAAGGACCTAATGTGGGAGGAGGTGGTGTAGATAATTAATAGTATTTAATTAATATTTTTTTGTAGTTAATTCTATTTAATTAATATTTTTTAATAGGATATTTGTAATTATTCATATTTAAATAACTTTTTTACAGTTGCGGTTTGTCGTCTGGGCTAACCGAAAGAGGTACACGCTGATAAAGATGGACGACGGCTGGAGGGACAAGAGGAATCGTCTCTTCCACAGTATGAATAAGGATGGTATGATGCCTTTGGAGCAGCTGATCGAGAGCATCCCGCCGAACGACTAGACGAGTTTTGTCCAGTTCAGGAGGAGCGCTGAGGGGTAGGTAATGTATTTATTAGATTATTTATATATAATTTTGTAATTGATAATTATTAAATTATAATTTAAATTTAATTAATTTTAATTTGAACTTTATTAATTTTAAATATTTTATATTGTTTTAATACATTTAATATTGTTTTTTTCCAGGCGCTTTCTCAGAGGAACACGAGGTGCCGTAGGCAGCAGACGATCCATCATACAGCAGGATCGAAGACCTTTGCTGTCACTTACAGCAAGTTGGTAACTTTTCATAATATCAATTACTTTTAGCTGGTTATTTCATAATACTAATTGAATTTTATAATTATTTTAGGGGAGAAAGGCACAATAGGAGAACCGTTAGACGGACTATGGGGAGTTGTACGCTATCACACACAGACACCGTGACGGGACTCCGACCTCTCCGCAGGCAGAGGCAACCATTGTAAGTAATTTCATTATTATAATTTTTATAAAACTAACTTAATAATAAAAAATGCTAATAAGTAATTGTTTCATAAAATGGCAAGAGCGGATGTAGCAGTTGCAGGCTGAGCTGCGAGAGACCCAAGCCGAGGAGTCACAGGGGTCAGTGGACCCTATGGCCCCTTTGAAGGCTAGTCTGGGTCAGCCTGAGCACCCCAGCCGTGTGCGGGGGATGGGGATAGGCGCCAGACCTAGCATGGTCTATAGCAGGAGCGCCGCCTCTAAGGCTAGAAGCTCTAGAGGGGTTAGACGTCCGAGGGACGAGTCTGTTGAGCATCTGCGGTCAGATTTGGCCTAGACACAAGCTGTAATGGCTCAACAGATGCAACAGCTGCATCTGCAGCAGATGTAACAGTAGGCTGATTTCATCTACGCTCAGCAGACGCAGTGGCGTGATATCACGAACAGTATGCTTAAGCGGTCGTGGAGTTGCTTGTTCCTGGACGAGCAGTATCCACAGGTTCCCCTGTCCCTCGGTTCGTCGTCCAGCCTACTCCTCCTCCTCCTCCTCTTGCTGATGATGATGGTACTGTTAACTCTGCCCAACGCCCCGATCCAGCAGCACTTGAAGGAGCCCCACCTGAGGGAGGACCAGATGATCAGCCCCTACTACTTAGTTTAGGACATATTTATTTTTTCTTGTTGAAATATTTGTAAATAAATATATATAATTTTTTATTTCAGAACTTAAATTCTTATTGTGTTTACCATAGTTATATTTATATTCTTAGACCCCATTGTTGAATTTGTGAATTAACTGCAACAGTATTAATTATATTTCTAAAACTAAAAAAAAATTATTTATATATATTTTTAGCGGTTTTATAATAAAACCGCTACAAATATAATAAAATTTGTAGCGGTTAATACAACAACTGCTACAAATAAATTTTATTATATTTGTAGTGGTTAATACAAAAACCGCTACAAATATAATCCATACTTGTATCGGTTAATACAAAAACAACTACAAATTTAAAGACATTTGCGAGGGAAATTCAAAATTGAAATGTTGACTATTTGTAGCGGTTACATAAATAACCGCTAGAAATACTCAACTTTTCAATTTTGAATTTCCCCCACTTAGTGCAAATTTGTAGCGTTACTAATGTATAACCGCTACAAGTTTAAAACTAATTCTTTAATTTGATTTCCAATGGCTTGAAAATTAGTAGCGGTTTTATTCATATAACCGTTACAAATGTATAGTACCGTAGTGGTTACTGTAGCCATTTTTAAACCGCTACAAAATATTAAACGTTGGAAATTTAGAATATACAGTTCCAAGCATTCGTCATTCTTTATTCACTCATCTTTTTCACTATACTTTCTTCTCTCTCACCAGTAGCTATGGATAAGTCATGGATTAGGTTACCACACAATTCTCCAGAATATTTGTATGGATTAAACAATTTCTTGGATTTCACATTCACTCATACTAGTTGTAACGGCAAGATCGTTTATCCGTGTCAGAGATGCAAGTTCAAGAAGTGCATGCACGAAATGTTGTTAAGGAACATTTGCTTCTGAAGCCTTTCCCGGAAGACTATACATTCTGGGCATTTCATGGTGAGAAGGCCGGTATGAGATATGATGATGCTCTTCCTCGAAGTTCACATGTAAGAGTTCAACTAGATAAAGATGATCTTGTGAATGATGCTGTGTGTGATGTATTTGGTGTTCATGACGACAACTTCAACAAAGAAGTGGAGGGCTCAGAGATGGTGTTCATGCGGAATAAAGCCGCTCGAGATTTTTTCAGCTTGATGGATGAAGCAGATCGTCCTTTATATCAAGGTTGTCGAAAATACTCTAAATTATCTTTCTTGATCAAGTTGTATTATATCAAGTGCTTGTGTGGAATCATAAATAAGGGAATGTCTATGTTGCTGGAATTATTACAAGATGCATTCCCCGATGCAGAGATTCCCATAACATTCTAAGAGGCCAAGAAGATTATCAATAGGTTGGGGTTGAACTATCAAAAGATTGATGCATGCCCCAACGATCGTATGCTGTATTGGGGAGACGATTCCAGCAGGGAGACTTGTAAGAGATGCCACATATCGAGGTACAAGACAATTCAGAAGGGGAAAAAGCAGAAGAAGAAACATGCAAAGATTCTCAGGTACTTCCCTTTGAAACCTGACCTACAAAGATGATTTATGTTGTCTAAAACGGTAGAGCATATGAGGTGGCATAATGTTGATAAGAATGAAGGTGGTAAAGTAAGACATCACCGGGATGCAGACACCTAGAAAACATTTGACAATGACTTTCTATCTTTCGCGGCTGACCCTAGAAATGTTCGGTTTGCTTTGGCGACTGACGGTTTCAATCCATTTGGGAATCTTAGCACAAGTTACAGTATTTGGCCGGTAGTCTTGGTTCCCTACAACTTGCTGCCCTGGATGTGTATGAAACAAATCTCCTTTATTATGTCTATGATTATTCCAGGCAAAAAATGCACTAGGTAATGACATCGATTTGTATCTCCAAACGCTTATTGCGGAATTGCTTGACCTTTGGAATGTCGGCATTGAGACATACGACGCTTTCAGGACGACATTGTTCAACTTGTGTGCAGCTTTGATGTGAACGATTAGTGACTTTCCTAACCTTGGCACATTATCTGGTTGGAATGTGCATACTGGGTCGGTGTGTCTAACTTGTAATTTTGACTCTGATGCAGTACGCCTTCCCTACAGCCTAAAGCGGTGCTTCATGGGCCATCGGAGGTTTCTCGATCGAAGGCACAAGTTTAGATTGCAGCGGAATTGCTTCAATGGGAAACTGTAACCCCCTTCCAACCATAGGCCAAGATTAAGTTTATAATCAAATAATTAAGTGAAATTAGAGACCTTAGCTGATTTGGGACTTAAACAAAACCAAACTTCCCTAAATCAGAGTCTATAAAGACTTTTCAAAAACCCACTCACAAGGTCTCATATTCATATTACAAATACAAAATGGCTTGTACAGGTTGATTTCATTCATACATATCAGAGTACAGCATAAATTCTTAACATACTCGAGTTCCATTAATCAGTAAAGGGTCTTACAAAACAACAATGCCCATAATTTCTTTCCCTTTACTAAGGGATTACAAAAAACTATACTATCCATCAAATATACACAACTATTTAGCACAAAATATCCAATGAATTTTCTATATGATAACCATTAATCAAAATAAACTCCCGATTCAGAGCTCAACCACTCTTCGTCACCTGCTTTCCTTTCGATCCTTCAGCCCTGTCTAAAATTTGGTTTATGGGAGAGTGAGATTCTAAAGAATCCCTGTAGTGTCAAATCACTTATAATGTGCACAACAATAAGGCATGAAGGCAATCATAACACACACATCGCATTACAACGGCAGTTACAGCGGCAAAGGCAGGTATGACGAACGCCACCCTTACATTTGCTCACGCTGTATCGCACACATCACAGTTCACAACAATATATATATATATATATATTTCACCACAGCTGGGTTTCATATAATAGTTCATAATAGATCCATGTCGATTACAACGACAGTTCAACGGCCGGGGTAGGTGTGATAAGCATCAACCCCCTACGATGGCTCCACTGAAGTGCTCACACGATAATGGACCATGGCACATATTTTCCTTCACATTTCACCAAGAACAAATTCACATTTCACAAACACTATGATAAATCATGCATACCAGATATCATATACAATATGAGAGAGAAATCACTACCTGTTCATTCCTTCCGTGCACACTCTGGCACTGTTTTCTCCCGAGCACTAGAGAGTGAAGTCCAAAAAGTGAGGACCTGAGAGCACCCGAGTTTTCATGAAGAGGAGCACTCAAGCACGGGTCATTGTACTCAAGTGATGGATCAATACTCGCAAGTGAGACTATACACTCTTGAGATTTTCCAGAAAGTATAACAGAAAAACTGAAGAGAACAATGAATATACTCACAAAACTTGAGTGAAACTCAACTTCACCTGAGTGATGTTCATCACACACTCGAGTGAACCCCAAATCACTCGAGTGATTCTATCAGAACCAGAAAACGCAGCAAAACTGACCATTCATCCTAACCTTTGCCCAAATGATTCTAATGGTCCCAAGCTTTTACTCAAGGCTATTCCCACACAAAAACAACCAAGGAATCACATGGAACCATCAGAATTACCAAAATCCTATCCCATTGTCAAGCTTTGGTTTGAATCAACATTAAACACCAAAATCCCAAAACCACCAAACTTAACATTTCAACCTCCAATCAATCTATCTATCCAAAACTCAACACAAAGTACCATTTTCATGCCATTAACATACCAAATACCCAATGCTACTCATTTTCGAATTTATGGCCAAAAAATACCAAAAATTCAAAACTTCATACAATGGCATGAAACATAGATAGAAATATTGGTCTCACTTACCTCTTCAACTTTTCCTAAGATACTTCTTGATTCTCCAACTTCCAGATTTTCGTGATTCTTCAAATCACAACTAATGGAGAAACTACAACCATCAAATTGAAGCTCTCACTCCAAGGATCAACATTTATGAAGTGAACTTTGACATTAGGGGTCTTTAACTTACCTTAAATTCCAGCTTTTCTTCTTCCCTTCTTTGGTCTCTAATGGCGCACAAGAGAGAGAAGGAGAGATGAGAGAGATGAAAAATGATGATGATTATACTCCCTCCATGCTATCCAGCGAAAATGAGGGAGAGGAAGAGAGAGAAATTGAATAAAATACTCCCCATTTGAATTTCTCATATTTTCTCTCATCATACCCACTTTTGCCACATGTCCCATTTCTATTGGCTCTCACAAATTAAGTCACCAATTAGCCACTTTAATCCCTCAATTAGCCATTTTAGTTACACTTCTCATTTTCTCTAAGTTAGTAGTTAATTTCTCAATTAATCACTAACTATTTGCTCAACAATTCCATTCTTTCAATTTCCGCTAATTATGGCATATTAATTAAAATTGCCACAAAACACATAATTATTCCACTTTAATACGATAATTATCCTCAATAATTATCATTAGCCCTTAATTAAAATTTGGGGCATTATAGAAACTAGAAAAAAGAGGACCTCCTCAGACTTTGTTCGATACAGAAATCTTACAGCATCTTGAAAATGTTGAGTTCGAGTTTGGAAAAAGCGATGATTCAGCACAAGCTGGCCAAAAGACGCGTAGGACTTCGGTGCCTCAGCAATGGAAGAAGATAAGTATTTTATTCACTCTTCCATATTGGAAATCTAATTTACTTCACCACAGTCTTGATGTCATTCACATTAAAAAATGTTTGCGATAATGTGCTATATACACTGTTTAACAAACCCGGCAAGACAAAAGATCACCTTCAAGCGACACTACTACAGAATTGAGATATAACCACCCCCAAGGACGTCCCAAATTGAAAATTGGGTGGTTAAAAAGGGAGGCGGTGGAATTTTTGTAATTATATATATGCAGGGGAACCTTTAGGCATCCCAAATTTGAATTTGGGACGTCTAAAGTGCTTCCAGACGCGAAATATAAATTTCATAAATTTTTTTTAGCGCTTGGAGCTGGGATTAGACGTCCCAAAATAATTTTGGGACGCCTAAACACAGACTTTAGGCGTCCCAAATCCATTTGGATGTCAGACACTTGTCTGACATGCGTCTTCTCATATTACCCTCTCCTCACACTTCTCTCATCTAACTTTACTCTTCTTCAACCTCCCCCACCCACCGTCGGCTTGCTCTCTTCAACTCCTCCTTCCTCCTTTCTTTACTTCAACTCCTCCCTCCTCCCTTCTTCTTCCTCTTTGTTTCTTTGTATGGGACATTACCAATTGTCTGTGTGGTTGTGCCAAGAAAGAAGTTGATTATATTCTTAATTTGGAAGAGAATTTGCAGTCACCGAAAGATAAATGGGAAGATCTCCAAAGCATGAAAGAGGACTTGAAGACAAGAGTTGATGAAGTTGAGAACACAGAAGGGATGCAAACATTGAACAGGTATTGTGCATCTAAGCTATTCTTTGTTTTTAAAATTTTGGTATTTAATTTCCTTGCAATTCTAGCCATTTGATTAAGAGGTTGATAATGTATATAGTAAGCCAATAATCAATCGACCGGTTTTGCAGTTTAATTTGTAATTTTAAACTCTACAATATAGATAATGGCAAAAGAAACATGTCTAAAACTCTACAATATAGATCATGGCAAAAGAAACATGTCTCCGTGTTTTAAAATAAGGTGAATAATCACCTAATTTGTCAAGGGGGATTTTTATTTTTATTTTTATTTTTATTTTTATTTTTTGTCAAGGGGGAAAAAGAAATGAAAATAGTTCCATTTAATTTCAGCACGGTAATCAATTATTTACGTAAAATCTTTTAACGGTGGTTTAGCTGTTATTATTAATATTTAATTTGTGTATAGTGGTTCAAATAGTTTTCTTCTTCTTGGGGCGGAGGCTTTTACATGATGAGTAGTCTCTATGAAATTTAACAAATTTGTTAAATTTTGAAGTATTTTTTACATGATGAGTAGTCTCTATCAATCAACGTGTATGTCCAGAAAATTTCAGAAAGTATAGTATAGACATTAGAGAAAGGAAACAATTAAGAAAAATAATAGAAGAAAATTACTAAAATTTAATTGTACCATAAGCTTATAGCAAAAAACTTTATTACTAAAATTGCACCTTAACCCTATATTTTTAATATGATACTTGTAAACATATTTTTTAAATATTTTTATATCTATTTTTAAACAGTGTGTAGATTTTTGCTTTCCTCCACCTCCTTCCTTTCATTGTGGTGCACACCACCGTGGTTCTTTGCTTTCTCCACCTCCCCACCGTGCATACACCTCTGATCTCGAACGTCTTCTCTACCTCTCCAGCATACTAGTCGGCGCCCCCTGATCAGGCTAGTTTATTTTCTTCTTGTTTTTTTGTAACAGAATGGTATATTTTCTTTTTGAAATATAAATTTACTTGAAATGATTGAGATTGTGCTTATATATTGCTTGTATTCCAAACGAATTATGAATGTTATTGGGTTGATAACTTAATTAGGCAATCCCATCATATGTCGTTGACAATTGTACTAAACGTGTGAATGTTATTGGGAATGCCTTAGGTGGTAACAAAATGGATTATAGTTGGATGAATGCTTTGAGAACTAGTGAAGAATATGAGAAAGGGGTGGAAGAATTTATTGAATTCACTAAAAAGAATGCTCCTGCAAAAAATGGGAAGTATTTTTGTCCTTATGTCAATTGTTTGAATGAGAGTCGACGGGATGTTGATGTCATAAATGATCACCTACTTTGTGATGGAATAAATCTGCGATACACAAGGTGGATATGGCATGGTGAGGAAGTAACGGATTATCCGTCGTACAAGAAGGAAGATGTGGATATCGTAGGTGAAGATAGAATGGAGAAAATGATTAATGATGTTGAGGCAGAATCCTTTGCGCACTCGCAGGAGTATGACAGCCTGCGGAGTGATGCAGAGACACCATTGTACAGTGGGAGTAAGTACACGCGGCTGACGGGAACATTACATTTGATTAACTTAAAGGCAACTTGTGGGTGGACCGATAGTAGTTTCACATTGCTGCTTGAACTATTGTGTGATATGTTTCCAGAGGATAATGTACTTCCAAATCGTATGTATGAGGCCAGGAAAATCCTGTCTACGATGGGTATGGAGTATAAAAAGATACATGCTTGCCCTAATGACTGCGTACTGTACAGAAATGAGTATGGTGGTCTTAGTGAGTGTCCTAAGTGTAAAACTGAACGATACAAAGTGAAAAAAGATGGTGGTTGTGGTGATATGACAAGTAAAAGGCAACCTTTAAAGGTTATGTGGTATCTTCCAATAATACCACATTTTAAATGTTTGTTTGCGACTGCAACAAAAGCGAAGAAGTTGAGATGGCACTCTGATGAGAGAATATCTGATGGGAAATATCTTCGGCACCCAGCTGACTCTCCACAATGGCAAAAAATAGATGAAATGTTCTCTCAATTTGGCAGTGAGCCGAGAAACCTACGGCTTGGTCTTTGTACAGACGGCATTAATCAGTATAGAACTCTTACTAGCACACATAGTGCGTGGCCAGTTCTCCTTGTAATATACAACTTGTCTCCCTGGCTATGTATGAAACGTAAGTATATGATGCTATCTATGATGATTTCTGGACCAAAACAGCCAGGGAATGATATTGATGTCTATTTGGCGCCTTTGATTGAGGACTTGAAGAAGTTGTGGGAGGAAGGCATAGATGTTTTTTATGCTTATAAGAATTAGTCTTTCAAGCTACGTGCAATGATTTTCACAACGATAAACGATTTCCCGGCGTACGGAAACTTGTCAGGGTACAGCATGAAGGGTCACAAAGCATGCCCAATATGTGAAGCAGACACACACTTCCAATAACTAAAGCATGGAAGAAAAACTATCTACCTTGGCCACAGGAGGTTTCTTCATCGGTTCCACCCATATTGTAGGCTAAGAAAGCGGTTTAATGGCTTACCAGAGCATGGAATGGCTCCAAAGTCATTAACCGGAGAGGAAGTCTACAGTCGAGTGGAACGTATCAATGTCACTTTTGGTAAGAATCAGAGGGTTACGGGTGAGAAGAACATATGGAAGAAGAGATCCATTTTCTTTGATCTTCTATATTGGCGTTCGCTTGACGTGAGACACAGTATTGATGTGATGTATGTGGAGAAGAATGTTTGTGATAGCCTTATCAGTACGCTTTTGCATATACCAGGGAAGACTAAGGATGGGATTAATACGAGATTAGACCTTGTCGAAATGGGAATAAGAGAACGGTTACATCCACAACTAAGAGATGATGGTAGGAGGGCATACATGGAGCCAGCAGCGCATACACTATCAAAAGCAGAGAAAAGAAGTTTGTGTGGGTGTTTGCATGAAATTAAGGTGCCGCAAGGGTATTCCTCGAATGTGAGAAGATGTGTCTCAATGGACGATTTAAAGTTAGTGGGAATGAAGTCCCATGATTATCATGTGTTGATGCAACAACTATTACCGGTAGCTATTAGAGGCATAATGAAAGATGAAGTACGAACTACCATGACAAGATTGTGCGTTTTCTTCAATGCTATCTGTAACAAAGTCATTAACACTGAAAAGTTGGATGAACTAGAAAATGAGGGTTACATTATTTTGTCACAACTAGAGATGCATTTTCCTCCTTCATTTTTTGATATAATGGTGCATTTGGTAGTTCATTTGGTAAGGGAGGTAAGGCTATGCGGTCCAGTTTACTTGAGGTGGATGTACCCTTTCAAGCGATACATGAAGATCTTAAAAGGGTATTCTAAAAATCCTTATAGACCAGAAGCCTCAATAGTAGAAAGATATGTAGTTGAGGAGGCTATGGAGTTTCGCAAAGATTATATGTCAGGGAAGAAGGAACAATCTCGGCATGAAGAAGGGAGAAGCAAGGGAACATGAGGACTGAAAGTGAAGAATATTCCTCGTGAAGAGGTGTTGCAAGCCCACCTGCATATCCTGAATAATATAGAAGAAGTTCAACCTTACATAGATGAACACAGAAAGACTTTGAAGAACAAGAACCCAAGGAAGAATGACATGCAGATTGCTATTGAGTAAAACAAGACATTCATGCAGTGGTTCGAGGAAAAGGTTTTGCACGAGACCGGTGTGTCTGAGACAATCGAGTGGCTAGCTTGGGGGCCTTCGTTTTAGGTCATTACTTGGACCGGTTATGATATAAATGGCTATTCTTTCTATACGAAAGAGCAAGATGACAGAAGTACCATGCAAAATAGTGGGGTCAAGGTAGAAGTTGAATCTATGCACTTTTCCAGTTCGAGAGACAAAAACCCCATATTAGCGTCTATGGTCTATTATGGAGTTATAGAAGAAATATGGGAGATGATATACAACAAGTTCAAAGTTGCTTTATTTAAATGTAAGTGGGTTAGCAATAATGCCGTGGTAATAGATAAACAATTTGGATTTGTCTCAGTCGATCTTCGAAGAGTTGGCTATAGAGACGAGCCCTTCATTTTAGCAAGCCAGGTGAAATAAGTGTTTTATGTCACCGATCCTGCAAGCAAAAACATGTCCATTGTCCTTAAAAGTAAAAAACAGAAGTATGGTGATCTGACCTTCAACCTTGATGACACACCACCTTTCACAACAACTACACCTCAAACAAATGAAGTAGAATTAGTAGATGATGACGAATATGCTGTAAGAAATGACCATGGTGAAGGACTATGAGAAACAATATAGAGTAAGACCTTAATTTATAAACGAGAATTGTGTTTTTTCTGTTTTACTTCCTGCTTAGTATATTTCATTTTTATTGCAATTTATTTACATTTCTGATGTCGCTTTTTGTGTTAACAGGAATATGGACAACTCTAGTGATGACGAGAGGCGTAGAGATGACGAGAGCTCTAGCAATGATGAAAGGCCTAGAATTGAACCCCCTGTAAGAAGGAGGGTTAGAGGCTGTACAAAGATGGGAGCATTGGTTGCACGTCATGAACATCAACAGGAGAGGCTGCATATAGACTTTGATGACAATCTGAATCCAGTTGGTCCTGAGGAAGACTACTTCATTAGCTACGTAGGGTTTTTGGCTCGAAGCAAAGTGTGCATTACCTATGATAATTGGAGAT
Organism: Inga oerstediana; assembly: GCA_963210345.1. Lineage (NCBI taxonomy): Eukaryota > Viridiplantae > Streptophyta > Magnoliopsida > Fabales > Fabaceae > Inga > Inga oerstediana. Next base: position 65,703,633 of record OY723401.1, read on the forward strand.
TGGTTCCCCCAAAAACGAAAAACATGATTTGGCAGCAACTTTTGGTATATAAGTTTTGATGCATTGTAGCTTTGTTCTTATTGTTTGAAATATAATAATCTTATGTTTTACCTTGCAGCAAACATACGATGTCCCAGACACCACGAAAATGTATAGGCACTGGATGGATGAGGTTCGTGTACGATGGAAAGGTTTCAAGAACAAGCTAACAGCATGGTACATTCGAGGGGCCCTTAGGGGTAAGGATCCATGTGCATAGTATACATATTTGTCTCCAGAGGACTGGAGGTTGTTTGCGGCATCACGAGTAGATCCTGAGTTTTTGGTAAGATTTTTCTGTCATCATGATATAGAACTTGTAATTTTCATATACTTTATATCGTTGATTTATTTTTTGTTATTTTTCATTCATAGAAATTAAGTGCAGCAAATACACAGAGGCAAGCAGAAAATAAATATCAACATTACATGTCTCGTGGTGGATATCGGAAGCTTGAGCGGCAAATGATGCAAGAAGAGTTAGAGAAAATGAAGGAAGCAGCGGAATCTGATCCTAGCATCGTTATCCAGCCACCGACACCTCCTCCACGTCACAAAAAATGGAAAGCAGGGAGGATTAAGGTTGGGAAGTACATAAATCTGACTGTTGCTGAGGTTGCTGCGAGGATTGTAAGTAGTTATACCATAAGTACCTAATTTTTTACATATCGCGAGTGGTTTCGATACATTTACGATAAACTGTATGTTACAGGATGAACTGGACGAGCAGAGTAGCCAAGGTTCATTCAATCCAAGTAGACGGATGGACATTTTGTCGACAGCTATTGGGAAGGCAGATGACCTTGGTCGTGTTCGAGGAGAGACACGGGGAGTTAGTGCCGCGAGGTATTTTGGATGAGACCCACGTTATTCGTCACAAGCTGGACCTAGTAAGGATGTTGTGGCCAAGATTCGGAAGGAGCTCGAATGAGAGATCGAGGCCAACCTTCGCGATATGCTCCGACAAGAGCTGTTGCCAGAACTTCAACTTGAAATGGCAAAGATGTTCGAAGCGTAAAGGGCAAGGGACGAGCATAGAACTTAGGAATCCCCGGCCTTCAATAGCACCAGAGGAAGTTACAACCCTCTGGAGGAACCACTTGGCAACCCTTCTCCCACTCCAGTGTCGGGAGACCCTTGCACCCTCTATTTGGATGATCCACTGTTGCGTGTTGTTGCTGATGCTCTCGTTCACACACGTGCTACTACCCACCATCATCAGCAAATTTTGGAGGATTTTCGAAGGGTGAATGTGTCGAGTGTTAGAAAGGGGGAAGAAGGTACAGCCATCCCTGTTCCTGATCTAGAGGTTGGCACGTTAGGTCAAGCGATAGGTTCTTTCATCCTTTGGCCTCACAATCTTATTGGTTCAGACGCAACACCTCCAATGGTAGGAATTACCTTACTATTACTGAAAATCTGTTGGCATCCTAATAACAATTTGTTTTTTGATGTTCTAAAAGGATGACGAAGCTGCGAGCAAATGGCCCTACTTAGCACGGCTGCAACAGATCTACAAGGGCATTAAACAGATTGACTTGAAGATGCCTCCAGGGATTGTGGGCCAAGTAGAGTATCCCTACACGATTGACAATACAGATCTCAAGCAGTTTATCAGGTTAGAGGAGATAGATGCAGGCTGGGTGAAATTTGCAGTCCGGTAAGTTTTTTTTTTCAATTTTCCCATAGAATTCATTTGTGGTTTTTTGATTTCATACATTCAATAATTCATTCCTTATTTTAATTCTATTATAGCACCTTGCACGGTCTCTGCATAAACATGGAAAGACGTGATTGGTATGGATTCTTATGTCCTGCGAATACGATAGGGGATACTTGTATTGTGGCGCATAGGACTCACTATGTCGGCTACGCAATGGGACAGACCAAACTTTGTTGTTATCTAGCACCCATTGTTCAACGGTTCGTATTTACATTTTGTCAATTTAAGAAGTTTAATAAATAATTATCTTCTCATCTAACTTCATTTTAATGTGTACATGTTGTTAAAGTTACCACTGGAGTTTGTGTGTTATATGTCCCCGCCGCCACGTAGTCTATTGGTTTGATCCCTTGTGTAAAAAGCCAGACAAAGATACAAAATCCGTCTTCGACACGTAAGTTATTCTGTTTGTATTTCATTGATTCTTTACAAAAATGAATAGTTCTAATTTCTGTTCATTTTGATTTTCATGATAGTGCTTGTAAAACATATAGAGTCCTAGGTGGGTCACGTGAGGGTACAGTTGTTAAAAAGCCAAAGTGGTTTTATCTGATAGTAAGTACATTCGATCCTAGCTAATTGTTTCATTGACGGTTCTTTTAGACATACCTTTATTGATTTTAACAACCAATTGCATCCCTTTGATTTAAAGTGCCCTCGGCAACCTGGCAACACTGAATGCGGATATTATGTTATACTTTATATGTATAACATAACTCAAAGTGGAATTACTAGCGATTTTGAAAAGGTAATCGCTTCTTCATTCTCAAATTATAATATTTTTGGTGTTCTAATCGAAATGCTAATTAATTCATTTGCTTTAGATTTATTTCATCAAAGCTTACTTTCTAATTTTCAGATTTTTGATAATGAAGATGCCTACCTACGTGAAGACCTTGATTTGATCAGAGATCTTTTGGCTGGACATCTTCTTCAACATATAGAGCAGTAAACTTTTTATTTTATATCAGCTGTTGTAGTTGTGTGATGACAGCGTTTTGACACTTTCTGGTTGTTATTGTTGATATATATAGTAGTAGGTTGTATGAGTTGTTATTGTATGTATATATAGTAAAGATTGTAGTGCTGGATGTCTTTACCAGTTTGTAATGGACAGTGTGGTTTATGAATCCATCTTCTATTCTGTTTCTGCAGTTTGAATTCGCTGGGTAATACAGAATGTAAATCATGGTATAAAAAAAACATAAGTTTTAGACGTCCCAAATTAAGAATTGGGAGGTCTAAAGTCCCACCCAGGGGGGACTTTAGACGTCCCAAATGGCATTTGGGACGTCTAAAGTCCCACCCTGGGGGGACTTTAGAAGTCCCAAATTTCATTTGGGATGTCTAAAGTCTCACCTTAGACGTTCCTAATATTTTGGACGTCTTTTCTTACAACTTACTATGCCCCAAGTATATACGTCCCCCCGTTTTGGGACGTTAAAGGTGCCAGATTTGGGACGTTATAGCCCCTTTTTGAAGTAGTGCGAGGAGTGATTTACGCGCCCTTAGAGTTTGTGAAGACTCTTGGCCAGATGAGCATGACAAATTTCAACCGGCAAAGTTTACCCTCACAAAACCAAACAAGGAAATCTTCCTCGCGACGTTGAAGAAATTAAAAGTTCCTGATGGGTATTCAAGCAACATTTCTCGATGTGTTGACTTGCAGGCTCGAAAGGTTGCTGGCCTGAAGAGTCATGATTCACATGTTCTTATGCAATAGTTACTCCCTCGGCTATAAAGAATACACTTCCTCCTGATGTGTCTATCATTTTGGTGGAACTTTGTTCTTTCTTTTGAAACTTGTGTTCTAAGGTTTTGATCGTTGAAGAGCTCGATCAGCTGCAGTCCAAAATCATTCTTACGCTTTGTCATTTGGAGATGATCTTTCCTCCATCATTTTTCATTGTGATGGTTCGCCTTATAGTCCACCTCGTTCCTGAAACAAAGCTTGTTGGCCCAGTACAATATCGATGGATGTATATGATTGAGAGGTATTCATTTTAAATATGTGCTTCATTGTTAGTTCTTATGTTTGCTAGTCATCCTTTTCAGCATTTAGTATCAATTTTCTCTTCTTTACTTTATAGGTTCCTTGGGAAATTAAAATCTTACGTAAGGAATAAGGCGTAGCCAGAAGGTTCTATAACTGAAGGCTATATAAGGGATGAGGTGTTGTATTTTTGTTCAAGGTACTTTGATGACTTTGAGACGGCTTTCAATCATCCACCTCGTGTTGACTATTGTCCTGAACCTGCGCCAACATCAGGAGAATTTATCCCTCGTGTTGGTAAACCAGTTGGAGGAACTGATAACTTCAAACTAACGGCAACTGAGAAGTTGCAAGCACATAGACATGTCTTGATTAATTGCACATAAGTTGAACCTTTCATACAGTAAGAATTGTACACTCACATGTTATTCTATATCTTTCGTAACATTTTTCAGTTTCATTTCACTATCGCCTTTCCATTATTAATTGCAGGGAATTTAGAAGTCATGTTAAGCGTCAACTCAGGATCCATATACAAACATCCTCGGAAGTTGACAAAAAGGTCCACAAAGAATTCCCGAGCTGGTTTGCGCGCAGAATACTAAATGACCACAACTCACACTCATCAGATTTCAAAGCTCTCACAATCGGCCCTCTTGATCATGCAAAAAGGTTTACATCATACAATGTCAATGGTTTCAAGTTTTGACGGTTTCACGGGATCAAGGATTACAAACTCAAAATTTGAGTGTTTATGTCACATTTGGGATAAGGAGATATGCGAGCAGCAGTGACGCCAACATGCGATTTAGAGGCGTTCCTTACTATGGAAAGCTTCTTGATGTGGTCGAACTTAATTATCAAGACCATTTCACCGTGACGCTGTTCAAGTGTTTATGGGTAAATACCACTACTTCTTGGGGATTGACAACTGACGACTTAGGGATCACATCAGTCAATTTCTTATGGCCAATTCATACTGGTATTTCTCAAGATGATAAGCTGTATATTTTTGCTTCAGAGGCACATCAGGTTTATTATGTTGAGGACGAGAGGCACGGGGATTGGCACATGATCGTTCATTTAAAGCCAAGAGATCTTTACGACATGGGTGAAGGCGATAACATTGCCTACGAGAGTGAGCCATTTCAGCCCGCCAATTTTGAAAACTACTTCCCTGAAGGCGATGACAATTTACCTCTACTGCGGTGCGTTTTTTAAGTCCACATCATTTAAATTAAATTTTTTTAACAAAATAATACATCACTAATAATAATTTTTCTACACAATTTTTGTAGGGATGGCGATGATGAGTGATCAAATTCAAATTATGTTTTTGTCTTTAAAAAAAAATACTGCAACAAAATTTTTTTTTAAAAATAAAAAATTATTTGTAGTGGTTTTTAAACCTCTACAAAAATAAAAATAACCGCTACTAATTAAAAATCGCTACATAATGGATACATTAACTGCTACAAATGCTACGCGGATCCCTATAAATACCCCACCACATCTCATTTTAAACACTCCCCCATTTCTTTTCACCTTACCCCTCTTTCATTTTCTCTCATTTACAAATTTTTTTGTATGAGTTGAATAGTTTAACAATACGATTAAATATAGTAACAAGTTTTTAAATTTTTTATTTGAATACTTCTTTTCTTCGCATAAAATTTATTCTCACCATTTTTTTCCAGATATTTCAGAGTTTTATCTCATTTTCATCTTTTTTTCATAGACAATCACATTGTAGTAGACAACATAATAGTTCCTTGTTACCAACGTATCCTTAATAATATTATCAATACAATATTTATACTTATCCAACTAAATTAAATTATTCCTTTTAATTTACAAATGAGCTAAACTATTGAATAATAAGCTAATTAAATTAGCTAAACTACTAAAAAAAAACTAAAATATTTAATTTAATATAAAAAAACTAAAACAAATGATTATATTTTTTTTAAATTTTCTTAATTTTTGTAGCAGTTACTAAACCGCTACTAATTAACGCGCCTTTTTCAAACTGAAATTAATTTTTTTTACGCGAATTTTGAATTTTGATGAAATTAGTAGCGGTTATATAACCACTAATAATTAAAGGAAATTCATATTAGTAGCGGTTCACGAACCTCTATAAAATAGCAAAAAAATTTCATTTTTCTTTTCCCTCCTTGAAAATTTCACTTTTTTGATATAACCGCTACAAATATCACAGAAAACGATTATTGCTTATGGCGATATTGTAGCGGTGGGATTGAACTACTATAAAAGAAGTAGCGGTTATTTTGCTTGAATAGTGATTTTAATTAACCACTACAAAACCGCTACTAATGTTGTTTGTAGCGGTTAAAATCGCTACTAATAACCATTTTTAACCGCTACTAAATCATGTGTTTTTTGTAGTGACATGTAGTCTTGCCCTCATGACTCTCTTCATGTAATGATTAGACATGCTCTTGGAATTAAAAATTGTTCCCTCATTCTTCATGGGTTTGGACGACATCACAAGAGGAAAGGAAAGGAAAGAATGATTTCCACAATTCCACCAAGAATAATCTCATTATGCATTTTCCTTTATTTTTCTTGATTAATTGAAATTAACTTCAATTAATTGAAAAATAATTAATATTGGGCTAAATTGGCAAAATTATGATTTTGCTATCACCTTTGTAATTTAATTCAATTCTTGAATTAATTTGCCCATTTCCTTATGAATATGAATATTTCAAAATTCATAAGATCCAAATTCATGAATATTCACCATTTTATTGAATTACTCAAATAATTACAATATATATTTGATGAATAAAATTTGGGTTGTTACAAAGTTCAATATACTAAACAGGACAAAAGTTAATGTGATAATTAATTAAATTAAGGACAAATTTTAATTTATATTTTTGTTTAAATTAATAAATAATATTTATATATGTGTGTAAGACCAATTTATTATTTATATAATAAAGTAATAATTAATATGTGTGAGTGTGTAAATTTAAGATTAAAATTTTCATAATAATTCTTCATTGTAGGGAAGAAATATAGAGAAAATCCAAGCCAGGGTTTTAAATGACAAAAAATATTAAAAAAACAGCTTTTAGAAGATGATGGTTTTTTTTTTACCCCAAAACCATGATGTTCAACGATAAAGTGCTTTTTCCAATTTTTTCGGTTGTTTGCCATCTCTTTCCCAAAAATCTAATTTCAGAAGAGAACTCAGAAAATTAATGTGCTCACCGTAATTAATATAGAATGGATAAGATGTAGTGAGTAAAATGTTATATTCCTCCAATTTAAAATATAAGATGTTAACTAATTCACATAAACTAAGAAACCTTGGTTAAGTCATTTAGTATGTTTTAAATTAATAAAAATTACATATTTCACCCTCATCAAAGAATGTGATTTTCAAATATAAATTCAATATCTGTCATATCTTTCTCTATCCTACAAATGATAAAAGTGAAAAATAATCATTAATTACCCTAGCAAGCTATTATATTGAAGAATAAGGCGTTGTCGGCTTTGTTTTGGTAATCTCTTTAAAAATTAAATCAAGGATTGCAATATAGGGTGTAATCCCGGATTGTCTCTCAAAGAGCCTTTTATTAATTACCTAGAAACTAAGTGTGATGATTGACACAAAACAAGTTAAAAATGATTTTTTACCTTTTTATCTAATAACTAAATTGTAATTAAGCTAAAATGCTTTTAAAACTAATATTTTTGGATTTTCGGAATAAAATTGAAATGGAATGGAAATTGGTTTAGAATGTAAATGATGAAGATGCTCTTGGAAATGATTTTCAATGGCTATCCTTGCTCAATTAAGATATTTGAAGAGTTAATACACTAAGCTTCTAATATACCAAACCTCATTAACCAATGAGTCTAACATCACAAGAGAGGAACCCCTACCCTTGAAATGCTATTAATCCCTCTTAGTATAATGAATTTCTCTAAGTTTTCTAATATACCAAACATCAATTACCATTAAGTCTAATGCTTAAACTCATGAACCCATTAATTTAAGCATTATTAAAACTCCTTAGAGAGTGATTATGGAATATGCAATGCATTTAGGTTCAACTACAATTCTAATTCAATCAAACTATCCAACAATACCATGTTAAACAGAGAAAAACAATATAATTATAGATAAACATATATATAATCATATATATTGATGAGTGTAAATCCTCATTACAAATTCCAAATCAAAACAACTCAATTCATAATATAACTAAAATAATAGTTTTAATGTATAAATGAATTCTTAAACCTAATAAATAAAAAAAAAATACAATGAGCTATAGTTAAAATAAACTCCCCTTTAAAATACATATGAACTAAAGCCATCTCAAATTCATCTCAAAAGCACAAAATTGCCAAACCAATCGTCAGAATAAGTTAAGAAATATAATCATTTGATTCAAACATCCAGCCATATAAAATCACTTATTAAAATGATAAATCCACACTGAATCAAGGAAGAATTGGGGCTGGAGAGTATGAAATCAATTGGACTTGAGGATGAAATTAATCCCAGAAACAGAACAGAGATAGCTACGGTCTGGAATGGTTTAAAACAGAGGGAATATGGTAGCAGTGACAAACGACGGTGGTGGTGTGGTGTTAGGAAAGAGAGACGGTGGTTAAAGAAGAAATTGAAGAGATCGGTGGTTTGAATCTCCGCCTCGTCTCCGTCTACAGTCAGGTCCGTGGCTCCTCTGCAACCAAAGAATCCCCCCAGCTCAAAAACTCCCAGCTCTGCCTCGCTCACAGCTCACTCCCCCAGCTCCTCCGATATCTCTTTTGTTCTTAAATCTCAGTTCTATCTCACTCTCGGTTTACTCTCAGCTTCTCGGGTTCTCTCCCAGCTCACCACTCGCGGCTCTGATCTCTGTCTTCTACCCAAGTCCACGGCCTATGGTGTTGGAGAAAGAAGCTCGCCGGCGGCCTGTGGTGGTGGAGACGCCGCCGACGAAAGAGAGAAAGAAGAAGATGATGAAGATCAAAGGAGGAAGGTCTGGATGTTCTCTCTGCTTTGCGGCGTGATCTCTCGCGTCTCTGCTCTCTCCAATATATAGAGCCGGGAAAATGGGCCGAGCCCGTCGGGCCGGCCCTTTTAGGCCCTGGCCCTTCAAGGGCCGGGCTTGCAAATTGTAGCCTCAAAAGGAAGTCGGGCCTAAAAGGGCCGGCCCTGTAGGGCCTCGGGCTTAAAAGGGCCGGCCTTGGAGGGCCTCGGGCTGGCCCTTTAAGCCCATTTATTTTTTATTTTTCCTGCTTGGATAGGAACTATGTTACATTTTTGAATTGCCTTATTGAATCTATATGTCACTCTATCCTCATATTGTATAGAGTATGATTTTTGAGTATATTGTTTTGTCTAATTGAATCATATTGTGATTTTTGAGTATGAATTTTGAGTATATTGTTTTGCCTATTTAGAATAAAATCATATTATATACTATTCTACCTGATAGAATATGATTTTTGATGGAGGTTGTGATTATTTGACTACTTGAACATACTGCTCAAAGTGAAACACAATCAAATGCCCTTGAAATTGATGATAGTGGCGAAGAAGGTGAAAATGATAGTCATCATACTCATGTTATTTAGAGCTTAGAGTATTGAGCTTTTTGCCTTCTTATACTTTGGCCTTTGTGTGAGTTATTTATGGACATGCTTTTACCTTTGATTATACATTAGTAACTGTGTTTGTTTGTTGCAAGAGATGTGTTATTTAAACCTTAATGTTGACAACATTTATGTATTAAATTAGAACTTTAATCGTTGTTATTTATTAATTATATCTCTCAGGGGAAAATACGTAGGAAAAATAGTTAAATATTGTGAAAAGAACTTCCTGGCCCTGTGGGCCGGCCCTGACCCTGATGCTCTCGGGCCGGGCTTTGAAAAATTGTAATTTTCCTGACCCCGAGCCCTTTAGGGTCGGCCCTGTTAGGCCCTGGCCCGTCAAGGGCCGGCCCTGTAGGGCCGGGCCGGCCCTGATTCCCAGCTCTACCAATATATATAGTTCTGTCCAGCTGCCGCATCTCTGTTTTTCTTCAGCTCCCAAAACTGATTCGGCTTGACCTAGTGATGAATGTGGATCAAAACGCTGTGTTTTAATAGTACTAATATGTCATTTCATTATTTTAGGTCCTTAGCAGTAATAATTTCGGGTCCTTTCTGGTATTTCTTAAATTTGAACCCCAAACTATCATATTCATATTTGATTCAAATTTTCAAGTATTTTCAATTGAAAACAATTTAACCAACATCAAATACTCTGAGAAAAATCAATGATTAAGAGTAATTATAATTTTATTGACCATTTTGTCCTTTTTACTCCTAATTTAATTCATTTACTCTTAATCTCAATTTATCTCAATAAAGGCATTTTAGGCTCAATTATTATGACAAAATCCCTAAATAAAATATGAAAATATGCAATAAAATTAGAGATTTGTCATATATTTTAGACAGAAATTTTAGCAGTAATTGATTGAAGAAGCCATCACTATCTATGAAGTTTCTTTGGCTCTATATAACGCAAAAGCATTGGCTCACTTTGTGGCTGTGTGAAATTGGAGAATTTTGCAAGGCCGACCAAATATTGATATCACTATTTATAAAGTTTCTTTAGCTCTATAAGGCAACAGCATTGGTTCACTTTGTGGCTGTGTGAAAATGGAGAATTCTGCATGGCCGAAAAGACATTAATATATATATCACTATCTATGAACCTTCTTTGGGTCTATAACACAAAGAAATAAGATGTATAAATTAAAAAAAAGCTATCCGAAAAATAAAAATTAATATATAATGTAAAATGCCAAAAAACCAATAATCTTCAAAAAATTTCAATATATATTGCTTTTTAATATTTTGTCAGTAAATTATTCATAAAATTTATATTATAAAAAATACAAGATATATATATATAGCCTCTAAGATTTGAAAAAATTATTTAAAATGTTATCTAAAATAATTTGTAAGTAAGTAAAAATTTATCTAATATGTGCTAGTTCGGATAGGTCCAGGTCTGTTGACAGACCTGGAGGTTTTGCATTCTCCTACAGAACGTATTCAGCAGTTAGTGGAAAGGGACCTTATAGGGTCTTCTTCATCGTCTTCCTTTAGTAGCTAGTTTGGTTTGATTGTATATTCCTATAAAAAATAATATATATGGGCTAGTTCATGGTTATATTTATGTTTAAGTGTGGGTTAAGAATTTGGACAATATGGATCATATGAATAATCACATTCATGTGATGCCTGCGTGTAGAGACGACCAATTTAAAAAAGCCAGACCTTTTAGACCGAACATTACCACAACCGATCTAAATTTTCTTTCTTTTTTCTTTAAAAATTAATTTCGTCTGTTATTCCCCCCTTCAGCACTTGAATTCACAAACTCCTAATATGAAAGAGAACATGAATTCAAAAACTCAAACTGGATAGCAATATCCTACACCTGTGGTGGATTCCCCAACATTCCTGATCTATTGTCCTTTCTTGAAAAAAGATTAAATTGAACGATTGAGATTGACATTTCAGTACTAAGGTGGTATTTTCCTTAATTTGGTCCTTCCTTACCTTTTTCATTATTTTTCAGCCACATTCCTTCTCATCCTTGCCTGTCATTTTGCCATTTCTGCAAATATTGTCTTTTCTTCCTAAATGCACTGCACATATAATCCATAAAATAACCTAATATCATGTAATTTTTTTTAATGAAAATATCAATATCATTAAACCAAAAAAAATAGAAGCAGTCTGATCCAGTCATACATAAAGGAAAAGACTAGTACATAAACAATACTCACAAAGGATAACAAATGAATATGTGGGTGTTGCAATAAAATGCAAGATAAAGGTCTAGGGGTAATATCATGTAAATAAGAGAAGGAACACTTAGAGAAATTATAAAAGTGATTAAATCAGTCCACTTAGCAATTAATTCACAATATATTATATTGATATAAAATATTACTGGGCCTTATAGACTCCAAGTGCCTCTGGTATAATGAATGTATAAGTCAGGAAAAAAAGATATTAGTATAGCTAACAGCCTATTAATTGAGATGGTAAGCGGTCTTACCTTTATAAGGAGGAGAACAAAAGTTTGAATCTTACGAAGCGCACCTATTGGGAGGGCTTTAATGTTAACACTCCTAGACCAACATAAATTAGGCTTAAGTCCAAAGTGACTTAGAAATACTCTGGCTTCGTAAAAAATGATGCTCCCTCCAGTCCTTAATTTATGATATATTTACCTAATTTAATTAGATTAAGGAAGTTGGTTAGATTAGTTAATATGAAATATATTTTCTAAAACACTCTAGTTATCTTTCTTAATTCCATCCTTTCCCTCTCCTCCTTGATTATTATTGATGGAGCATCAATGAGAGTAAATTAGGAAAATATTGATAAATATGAAAATTATATCTAATATTTAGGTCCAATATCAACTCTTCAATTATGTCTTATATTAAGGATAGGAGGGAGTATTAGTATAAAATATAAAATTCATGCAAGTTGTGTTATTTATAAATCATGAGTAGCACATACCTTATATAAGAAAAGAACATTCAGACGATTTCTAATACTCCTGCACACTTAGATTTTGCAAACTATCATGGGGATTCAATGGTTATATATTTGTCTTGCTTAGTAAAAAAAAAAAGGCCACCAGCTGCGCCACTTGAGCCACTAAGCGCTGGCACTTGGTTGTGGTTTTGAATTTTGATCTTCCGCTCTAAACAGTTTACCATTACCTGATTGCCACATGTTGCTTTTTGGCATGACTGTTTGGTAAACTTGTAGTTTTTATAATTTGATCATTGTAGATTGCTACGTGATAACTTTTTGGGCATGATTTTTAATTAACTTTGTTTTTTTTATAATCATCTATTAATTACAGGTTGCCGGAGAAGAAACACATAGTGTGGTGGTGGATCAAATTTCTAAGAAACACATAGAGTGTGGTTGCTCGCCCTTGTGGTATACTAAGCGCTATTATATGCTTTTATATCCATTATTCATTATTTAGTAGGTTTTTCATCGGAAAATTACTGTAAATTCTACATACAAAGCAGTTTTTCTAGCAAGAGAGAACTTATAATTAACTAATTACCAAATTGAGGAACTTGGTTTATATACAAATTAATGAATTCAATAAAAATTGATTAAATCCAAGTGCTCAGTTTGTTTATTTAAAATGTTATTTTTGGACATGATTGTGGTTGTAATTTTAGTGAACACAAAATTATCATCAAATTGGTTCTTGAGAGGGATTTGAAATGGGTAGTTGCAGATTTGTTGGATGTGAATGGGGGCTGGCGTTGGGATGTTCTTGGAGAATACCTATCAGAGGAGGGAGGAAGGATAGATTGCTATGGGGAAAGGATGCTTCAAAGAATTAATGAATTAGAGAATTCATTAATGCTTCAAAGAATTAATGAATATGGGGAATGAGAAACTTTGTTGCATGTGGTTAGAGATTGTGTAAGGGCAAGGAAGGTGGGGCTTTGTTTACAATAGCAGCCTCAAAGTAATTGTTTTACATGCAGTTGAAAAACCATAAAACTTTAAGGCAAAGTTAATGAGGTTCAAAGTTTTTTTTTTATTTCGATAAAATATGTTGGAATTTTGTAGATATTGTGAAAAATGTGATTTTGATAAAATGTGTTTGAATTGTTGTCATTGGAATCATTTTTTTTTTAGTTCAAAATACTAAACAAGACAAAAGTTAATGTGATGATTAATTAAATTAAGGACAAATTTTAATTCGTATTTTTATAAATTAATAAATAATATTTATATATGTGTGTAAGACCAATTTATTATTTATATAATAAATTAATAATTAATTTGTGTGTGTGTGTGTGTGTAAATATAAGATTAACTATTTTTTTTAGAAAAATAAAAACTTCATGTCAAAGTTTCATAATAATTCTTCATTGTACGGAAGAAATATAGAGAAAATCCCAAGCCATGGTTTTAAATGACAAAAACATTAAAAAAATTAGCTTTTGAAAAACAATGGTTTTTTTTAACCCTAAACCATGATTTTCAACGATAAAGTGCTGTTTCCAAAATTTTCAGCTCTTTGCCATCTCTTTCCCAAGAATCTAATTTCAAAAGACAATTCAGAAAATTAATGTACTCACCATAATTAATATAGAATGGACAAGATGGGGTGAGTGAAGTATTATATTCCCTTCAATCCAAAATATAAGATGCATGTTAACTAATTCACAAGGAACTAAGAAATCTTAGTAAAGTCATTTGGCATGTCTTAAATTAATAACAGTTGCCTATTTTATCCTTATTAAAGAATATTGTTTTTAAAAATGTATTTAATATCTGTCACATCTTTCTCTATCCTACAAGAGATAAAAGTGAAAAACACTCATTAATTACCCTACCAAGCTTTTATATTTTGGAGCGAAATTTTCTTTTGGAATTTTTTTTTTATTTTATATTATGGACCAAAAGAAGTAATTGATTGAAGAAGCCATCGCTATCTATGAAGTTTCTTTGGCTCTATGTAACGCAAAAGCATTGGCTCACTTTGTGGTTGTGTGAAATTGGAGAATTTTGCAAGGCCGACACATTGATATCACTATGTATGAAGTTTCTTTGGTTCTATAAGTCAAAACCATTGACTCAATCACTTGGGAGTTCACCCTAATGAACTGTGTGAAAATGGAGAATTCTGCATGGCCGACCAAACACTAATATCACTATCTGCGAACCTTCTTTGGCTCTATAATATAAATCCATAAGGTATTTAAAGTAAAAAAAAAAAGCTATCCGAAAAATACAAATTAAAATGTAATGTAAAACACCAACAAACTAATAATCTAAATTTTTTTTTAATATGTATTGCTTTTTAATATTTTGTCAGTAAATTATTCATTAAATAATTTTTTTGCTTCCTTCAAAAGCTTTAACTTGTCTTTTCTGAAATGCTAACTCAAGAAAACATTATTTAGAGAGTAAAATGCTTGAAAGTGGTCAGATTAGATTCTAGTAACAATATCATTTCTATATTGAGTGGGGCATTATTTACTTACCTGATTGTTTCATTAAATATAATCTATCCTATTTGATAGTCTTCAAATATGATTCAGCCAAAATCCCCTAGCATAGAAACAACACTATTGTCAATCCAATTGTAACCTTGTATAAGTTTATAGTACATTTTATGAAACTCTATTAGGTTCTTTTTAAAACCCCTTTTTCCTTAACTTTTTACCAAACCCAAAACATCTTGAACTTTGCGAATCCTTCAACATAACATAATATCAACACCTGATGCATGTGCGTACATACATATACACAATTCTATACTCACAATTTAGAAGCAAGAGAATTACTTTAGCTTCTTCATGAATATAAAGTACATGCCCAAAGTTTAATCCATAATGATTAAAACCAAATTAGTTAGACATAAGCAGCATCATAGATAATTTTTTCAAGTCTCAACATAGAGATTAAATATCTCCTAATTACCAATACTATCTCAATAAGTAAATTTAATTTTTAAATTCAAACAAACTCCTTTCATAGGCATTTTTACAAACACCTTATGTGCATTCTCAAATGAAGTCACAATCAGCCATCATATTGCATAAATTAACAACCATACGATCTTTAATCATCAAAACAGTTTCTTAAATTTTCCCAAATTCCACCTTTACTTTTAATATCTAGTTGGAAGAAGATAATACATACATACACACACACACACACACACACACACATATATATATATATATATATATTTCAATTTCTTTTTTTTTTTTATACACCACAAACCAACATAGCATAGAAGAGCAAAGAAACAGCCTTAAATCTACCAAAACCACAAACTATGAAGGAGGAAGTAGTTTAGCATTACACACACAGAAGCCAGGTGCAGAAATAAGAAAAGAGAAGAGGAATTCTAACCTATAGAAGCAATCACAAAACCAAATAGCAGTTCAAAACTTTGCTCTCACAACCCCACAAGCATAAGAGGAAGAACAAAACCCCAACAATTAGCGCATAGCAACAGTAATCAAAAAAGGGGAAGAAGATGAAGGTGATTGATGACGTCGAGAAGAACAAAGAAAAACAAAGGAACACAGCAATGACGTTGAGCAGGGAAGGTTTGGCCGAGGAGGAGTGATGCGCTCTACAAGTATATGGGTCGTGCCAAGTAATAAATTGATAAGTAGAGTATCATCCCACAAGGAATCAATCAATTAATTTTTAGATATTAAAATCTCAATTTCTTTTAAGTTAAACAAATCTAGTTATGAGAAAATTCAAAGGAAATTAAATAACGAAAACTATCAATGTTAAGTATAACCTAGAGTCACTAATCCTTCACTAGTATTCCAAATCTTAAATTCATTTAATTAGTTAATCTAAAATATTAATTTTTTTAATCTCAAATAATATTAATAACTATAAGTGCCTGTCGGTTCACTTATAACCCTCTCTTAAGTATAATTGTTATGTCTAACCTAATTACTCAAGAGGTAAAATAACTTAAACACACTCTTCAACAATTATGTGAGGCTATTAGGTATATATCTCTCCTAATCGCAAATTAAATCATAATCTAATCCCATATTACTTAATCCCAGAGCCTAATTAAAATTCCCTTTGTCAAGGTAAATCCTAATGCTCAAATTCACATATAATGGTGGCTAATCATCAAACAGACATAATAAAGTAAGATTAAGTAACCAAAATTAACATAAATCATAACTAATAAATCATGAAAATAACATCTAGTTCACTAGTGAGTTTATAGTTTTACTAGGTCTAAAAAGAAAATTAGCCACTCATGGCTAAAATAAAATCCATAACAGAAATATTAAATTCAGATTTAACATCAAGAAAAACAAGAAACAAAGAGAACAAATATGTTAAAAGCTCCCTTCTTCCAACGTTGATCCTCTCTGCTTCGCGTCTCTGCCGTTGCTTCGTTCTTTCCAATTCGACTCTCTTCTTGTTGCTATTCGCCTCCTCCCTCCAGGACCTCGCCTCTCTATTTATAATCGTAGGTCTACTTCCCTTGAATCAAGTTGCCATCGCTGCTGGATCCATGGGCTTGGATATCTCTATCATTTTTTTTAGAGTAAAATACTCTAACCATCCTCCTGTTTTGCCTTAATTACACAGACCTCCCCTCTATTTTGAAAATATACACTTAAGTCCAAATAGTTAACTCCGTTAAGAATATTCTAATAAGATTCCAAAAATATATTTTTTAATTAAATTTTATATAGAAATAAAATTTATTTACTATTTTATCCTTAATACTAAATCTCTAGTTTTACTTGAGAGTTTGTAGACTTCCCAAAAAAAAAAAAACACGAGCTGCAATAATAGCTATGAAGAAGACAACTGTACTGGATCTGCGGATTATGGACACAACAAGGTACAAAGCTTATCAAATTTTCATTTAAATTCATTAAACAATGACTTTCGCATATTCTGTAATCTTTTATTGCTGTTAGAACTTTTTCATTGTACATGATATATGAATATATAATTATTCACAGTAAGTGTTGTGGTGTTTTTTTTCCCCATATCAAATTTCCATTCAAACTTTTTCACTGTGCATGATATACTTGAAAGGCATTGATCGTGTTTTTTGTTTTTGTTGAAAAAATTGTTCTTTAACTAGAATTGTTTTAAAGAATTTAAGCTTATCATATTTTTATTCAAATTCATTCACATGGCTGGTTATTTGTGAAAAAATTATTAAATTATAAATTTAAATGACACATACAATCTCAAACTTATATAATTTATTATATTTGATAAAAATATATGTGTTTAATATATATTTTAAGTCAAAATTGATTTATAATATCAAAATTAATAAATTTTTTAACAAATTAGAAAGTTAGAAAATCTATTAGAATAAATTTTTAGTTGTAAAAATTTTTATTAGCCTCTATATATATATATATGTTTAAATAATTCTAATAGTGAAGATGGGCATTTTGGTTAAAAAAAAGTTTAAAGGTCAAACTTAATGGTCAACTAACGGTTTGGATGAATGAAAATAAAATCTCAAAATATAAGGGAGGTTTGTGTAATATACATTTTAGTTTTAAGGGAGGTTTATATAGGTTTTCAAAATAGAAGGGAGGTTTGTGTAATTAAGGCAAAACAAAGGGATGGTTAGAGTATTTTACTCTTTTTTTTATCTCTTGTCTTATCTGATTTCCTATTTTGTAATATATAAATATATATATATATATATTCTTTTCACGTTGGCCCACGTTTTCAAATCTCGAGATGGATTATGTAACGTTATTATTCTTCTTTTCCCTTTGTATATATCTTCACACGGCTCCACAATATATATATATATATCTTTTCTTCTAATTTTTATTTTCCCTCTTGAATATCTTCATATTTCCTGTAAAATAAAATAGGATATGGAAAGATTTTATATCAAAATTTCTTTTTATCCTGAACTTAATTAAGATAGAAAATATATAGAAGATAACTAACTAGGTATAAAATGTTAATAAATTTAATCAATTATATCCTAAAATCTATACCTATTTAATTAAAAATATATATTTATCAAATTCTCCCACACTTGAACATTTGCTTGAAGACGAGCGAAAGAAAGAAAATTCATTATTTGAACAAAATGCACATTACTTATGAAATTCGAAAATAGAGAGCAGCACACCGCCACACTTAGATCATGCTATCAAATTCTATTAAGTTTAATCTCTTATAAGAATGGTCACTAAGCCAATAGCCTTAAACAATTGTAATCATATCTTAATATCCCATGATCAAAGGCTCAGCAAGTAATAAGTGCAACAATAAAATTAGTAAAGGAATATTATACTACTAAACTCCTTTAGAAAAATTCAAATGCCCCCACTTAACTAACCTTTTCATTTAATTTACTAAGGATCCTCAGGTAGAAAATTGCTTCATTTATTTTCTTTCTTTGTTTTTTTTATCTTGAGCTGTTGTAGATCCCCTTTTGACACGACCCTGCACATGAGTGATGCAGTACTGGTTACTAAGTTACTCTAACAGATACCTCAAGAGGCTTTTAGCCCAACTCATAGCCCTATTTGACTTAACCGTTTGATGCGAGTGCCAACATTGGTGATAAAGTGCCCTCGGCTACTAAGTTAGGTCTAGATAAACCATTGGAGTTGTTGTGTTTCTTATTCTCTACTTTTCTTTTCTTTTCTTTTATATATTTTTTTCACCTGAGTTATTTCCCTAAACAAAAGTATACTTAGCCAGCAAAGGTCATAGTCTAATTTCCTTAAGCAATCAGGTAGCAAAATATTCATAAACTAATAATCTGTTGATCATATTACAAACTACTCCCTATTCTCAGAGTCCATCTCAAGATTTATACAAAAAACCAAGGCTCAGAGGCTTACTTGAAGTATTCTTTTCTATTTTAATTTTTTTTTCAATAGCACTCTCTAAGATGGGGAAATTTCAAAGTTAAGGTCAATCCTAAGCAATGCAAAAATTTCAACTTTTGTCAAGAAAAATTCTTTTCAATTGCATAAGGACAAGCACAAAAAAAAAAAAAAAAAATTATATCCCTCCCCCACACTTAATTCTGATGTGGAGTTCTTTGTTTGCTAACATCCGTGATGTTTCAACTTTTGCAAGGGAGGAAAGAGTGCACAAGCAAGAATTTGCAGCCATAAGAGGAACCATCATCTTTAAACCTGAATAAAAATGAGAATAATAATAATAATAAATGAAAACCAAATCATTGGGTTACCTCCCAACAAGCGCTTGTTTTATAGTCTTTAGCCTGACTATGTCAGAAGGTCATGGAGGTTGAAACAAGTAGTGCCAATGTAACGTAGAGAAGGATGCAGAGGTGTTCAAAACTTGCTTACTTTGCCTATAAGCATTTTCCACAATATTTTCTTCAACAAAGATAGTTGTTTTAGGGAGCTCTTTAGTGGCAAATGAATTCAATTTAGTAGGCTTGAGGTCATCCATCACAGCAACCCTTGCACATTTAAAGTCATTTTGAAACTCTGTTGCTTTGTCCCTCTTAAACTTGACTTGCTCATCACCAAGTCGTAGAATTATCTCTCCTTGTTCGACATGCACTAATGCTCTTGCAGTAGCGAGGAATGGTCTCCCAACAATTGTGGAATGTCTTGATCCTCTTCCATGTCAAGAACAATGAAGTCAGTAGGATAGATAAAAGAGCCAACTTTCACTAGCACATAATTAATGATACCATGCGGATAAGAAAAACTTTGATCAGCTAGCTTGAGTGTAACAGTTGTAGGATTGGCCAACCCCTGCTGAAGTTTCTTAAAAAGTGATAGAGGCATAAGATTTACAGCAGACCCCAAATCACACAGAGCATGACCTTCAAATTTGTCACCAATCACACATGGAATAGTGAAAGAATCAAGATCTTTACACTTTAAAGGAACATTTGGTTTAATGACACTAGTGATCTCCTTGGTTAGTGCTACCATTGTAAACTCAATGAAATGCTTTTTCTTACTCAACATCTCTTTCAGGTACTTAGCATATTTAGGCATTTGCTCCAAAACTTCTATCAATAGGATGTTAATGTGTAATTGCTTGAAGATATCCAAGAACTTCTTGTATTGCTTGCTCATCAAATGCCTTCTTTTGGAATCTTTGAGGAAATGGTAGAGGTGGTCTCTATTTAGGAGTCTCAGTAGTTGTTGCCTTTTTCTTTACCTCATTCTTTTGGGAGTCCCTATCCTCATCTAATCCCTTCGCCTTTTGTATTGACCCTTCATCATTTTTCATAAGAACCTCGGGAGTTTCTTTGCCATTAGAACTTGAAGGCTTCGTTGTTGGCTGCTGCACTTCAAGTAATTCTTTACCACTTCTAAGGGTAATGGCTTTGCATTCCACTTTTCCATCTCTATAAGGATTAGGTATCGTATTACTTGGCAATTCTCTTTGTTGTAATGCATTCACAGCAGTTTCAAGTTGCCCTATTTGTATCTCAAGATTCTTGATGGACGATTCTAACCTTGCATTAGTAGCAGCTTGATCCTAAGTACTCTTTAATTGAAAACTCGTGAGTTGAGATATCATTGCCTCTAGATCAGTTTTGGGCTCTTGAGTAGGAATGGATTCTTTTTCCAATTGATAGACGCCAAGAGGTGAAACTTGTTTTGTATTAGAAGTTGATGCTTCGTTAAGAGTTGCACCATTTTTCAAAGAGAAGTTAGGATTTTTACACCACCCAGAATTGTAGTTATTTGAGTATGGATCACTTTGATTATTACCACGGTAATTTCCTGCATAGTTTACTATCTCTATCCGTTAGGATATAAGGCATTGTCCATTAGCATGGCTATCTCCACAATAGTCACAAGGTGCATAAATAGTGTTGACTCCCATGTATCTATCATTGGATCGGTTTACTTGAGCTTCTAGGTGGTCAAACCTCTTGTCGATAGTATATAACATTGCCATTAGCTGTGAAGAAGGGTCCTCAGTAACTTTCTTCACTAACCTTCTTTCATTATTGTACTAGATAAAGTCAGCTGATAAGTCATCTAAACATTTCCAGACATGATTTACTGGTTGCTTTGTAATTCCCCCATTAGTGACGGCATTCAATTCAGATTTAGATTCATGAGTCAAACGAGTACAAAAGATTTGAAGCAATACCTATTTTTCTAGATTATGACCTGGACTCTGCCTGACAAACAACTTAAATCTCTCCCAAGCTTCATACAAATGTTCACCGAACTATTGATAGAAGTTAGTAAGAGAAGCTCTTGCATCCACCATCTTGTTGTGTGAAAAGAATCTTGGTCTGAACTTTTCTTCCAATGTCTCCCAAGAGGTTATGCTACCCTCTTCTAAACCATTGAGCCATTCTTTGGCATTTCCATGTAGAGAGTATGGAAAGAGCCGAAGACGGATCACATCACTAGGAATTCCATTCTGCTTGAAACAGTCCCAAACATCAAGAAATTATATGAGATGTTGATTGGGATCTTTTGTCTTATTTCCTGCATACTGACCCTATAGTTCAAGCATCTTGAGCATAGCTTGCTTGATTTCAAAATTTTTGGCTTGAAACGCAAGTACTCTGATTCCGGACTGATAACCTTGAGATTGCCTTCCTAGAAAATCATTGACACTCAATGTATCATTCTCATCCACAGCCATCCTTTTGCTTATGGTGTCTTCTTTCTCGTGATCTGAATGTTGAGGCGTTGTTGTCTCTAAAAGTTCGCTAACCTTCTTTGTCTTCTTAGAATTTTTTTTGCTCTACCTAACATATAATGTAAAGCACTGCAAAGACAAAGAGACAAAGATCGAGTATCAAACTAAAAAGAAAAAAAAAAGAAAGAAGAAAAAAATTCTTAAGCTTAAAATACTAAAGGTCTTCTAATACTAAAAACAATTGCCTAGATTCCTCGGCAGTGGCACCAAAAACTTGATGCTCTTTGCCTGTATACGGGTCGTGCCATGTAATAAAGTGATAAGTAGAGTATTGTCCCACGAGGAATCAATCAATTAACTTTTAGATATTAAAATCTCAATTTCTTTTAAGTTAAACGAATCTAGTTATGAGAAAATTCAAAAGAAATTAAATAACGAAAATTATCAATGTCAAACATAATCTAGAGTCACTAATCCCTCACTAGTGCTCCAAATCTTAAATTCATTTAATTAGTTAATATAAAATATTAATTTTGTTAATCTCAAGTATTAATAGCTATAAGTGCCTGTCAGTTCACTCACAACCCTCTCTTAAATATAATTGTTATGTCTAATCTAATTACTCAAGAGGCGAGATAACTCAAACACACTCTTCAACAATTATATGAGGCTATTAGGTATATGTCTATCCTAATCATAAATTAAATCGTAATCTAATCCCATATTACTTAATCCTAGAGCCTAATTAAAATTCCTTTTGTCAAGGTAAATCCTAATGCTAAATTCACATTTAATGGTGGCCAATCATCAAACGGACATAATAAAGCAAGATTAAGTAAACCAAAATTAACATAAATAATGAAAATAACATGTAGTTCACTAGTGAGTTTATAGTTTCCCTAGATCTAAAAAGAAAATTAGCCACTCATGGCTAAAATAAAATCCATAACAGAAATATTAAATTGAGATTTAACATCAAGAAAAAAAAGAAACAAAGAGAACAAATATGTTAAAAGCTCCCTTCTCCAGCGTTGATCCTCTCTGCTTCGCATCTCTACCGTTGCTTCGTTCTTTCCAATTCGCCTCTCTATTTATAATCGTAGGTCTACTTCCGTTGAATCAAGTTGCCTTCGCTGCTGGATCCATGGGCTTGGATATCTCTATAATTTTTTTTATCTCTTGTCTTGTCTGATTTCCTATTTTCTAATACACACACACACACACACACACACACACACACACACACACACACACACACACACACACATATTCTCTTCATGTTGGCCCCCGTTTTCAAATCTATGGATTATGTAATGTTATTCTTCTTCTTTTCCCTTTGTATATATCTTCACACGGCTCCACAATATATATATATATATATATATCTTTTCTTCTAATTTTTTTCCTCTTGAATATCTTCATATTTCCTGCAAAATAAAAATAGGGTATGGATAGATTTTAAATCAAGATTTCTTTTTATCCTGAACTTAACTAAAAGATAGAAAATATATAGAAGATAACTAAATAGGTATACAATATTAATAAATTTAGCCAATTATGTCCTAAAATCTATACCTATTTAATTAAAAATATATATTTATCAAGGAGGACGCACAAGTGCAGCACGCCAGCAACAGACCAAAGAGCGAAGGAGAACAATGATGGGATTGAAGCATTTAGAGACTCTCGAAACTTCCATGTTTCCTCACGCTTGGAGTCGACCGAATGGAAGGGTACAAGGGGCGAGGGAAAATCCGAGCATATATTTATATTTATATTATTATTATTCTATGTATCTATTTATGTTATATTGTTTTTTATTTTTAATTGTTCGGATAGGTCCTGGTTTCATTCTCCTACGGAACATATTCAACAGTTAGTGGGGAGGGACCTCTGGCTCGTCTTCGTCGTCTTTCTTTAGTAGTTGGTTTGGTTCAATTTGATGCTGTATTCCTAAAAAAAAAATATATGTGCCAGTTCATGGTCATATGTACGTTTAGGTGTGGGTTAAGAATTTAAAAAGCCAGACTTTTTAGACCGACCATTACCACAACCGGTCTAAGTTTTCTTTCTTTGTTTTTTTAAAATTAATTGTGTCTGTTATCCCCCTTCATCACCTGAATTCACAAACTCCTAATGTGAAAGAGAACATGAATTTACAAACTCAAACTAGATAGCAATATCCTACACCTCTGATGGATTCCCCAACTTTCCTGATCTATCGTCCTTTCTTGAAAAATATTAGATTGAACGAGTGAGATTGACATTTCAGTACTAAGGTGCCATTATCCTTTATTTGGTCCTTCCTTGCCTTTTTAATTATTCTTCAGCCACAATTAATCCTTCTCATCTTTGCCTGTTATTTTGCTATTTCTGCAAATATTGTCTTTTCTTCCTAAATGCACTGCACATATAATTCATAAAATAACGTAATATCATGTATTTTTTTTTTTATGAAAACTAGAAACAATAAAAACTAGAAGCAGTCTGATACAGTCATACATAAAGGAGAACCCTACGACATAAACACTCAAAGGATAACAACTGAATATGTGGATATTACAATAAAATGCAAGATAAAGGTTAAAGGGTAATTAAGAGAAGGAACACTTAGAGAAATTGTAAAAGTTATTAATCAGTCCGCTTAGTAATTAATTCAAAATATATTGATATAAAATATTTCCGGGCCCTATAGCCCAATGAAACCAAGTACCTCTGGTATAATGGATGTGTAGTTTATGACAAAAAGATATTAATATAAAAGATAAAATTCATCTAAGTTGTGTTATTTATAAATTATGAGTAGTAAATACTTTATATGGAAGAAAACAGACTATTTCTAATACTCCTTCACACTATAATTTTGCAAACTATCATGGGGATTTAATGGTTATATATTTGTCCTGCTTAGTAAAAAAACTGAAATAATACGTTAAAGCCATGACATTGTCTACACTTTTTGGGTTTCCCGGGAGGTGTTGGCATTGCGGGTTCGTGGGTTGCGCTTGATTTCCGCTTTCCCGTTTGCAGAGCTTACCCTGAGAATGAGTTCTTTGATGTTCAGATTTTTTTTGCCTTGCCCAGTCAGCATCCACATCATTATCCATGTCAACCTTAAAAGTAAACAAACGGTCAATTAACGATCATAATGTATTTTTGCACCTATACTGAAAGTTCATAGTCATTTTTGCCTTTCAAAAAATATTTAGTGTTGGACGCACTTTAGAGAAAATTTCATACATATTTTTGCATCTTAACCCATTATACAAATAAAATAATCACATATTTGTGAAACCTTTAGAGATAAAATAAAATATGTCCAGATGTATCAAGAGAAGTATAGGAACATAATTTAGTAAATCAATTGCGTTGCTTATAATCTATAACTATAATTTTTTTTTACTGGTTGGCTGGCCAAATAAAATGTTTTTTTCAGTCTCATTTTTTTACGATGAAATATTATAATTATAGAGTTAGCGTAGGCAAAAAGATAAATATGTAGCTGTGAAATTTGAGTGAAAATATCTTGATATAATGAATGACTCTGATTTTTATTTAAAGAAAATTTTATATTTTTAAAATGAAAAAATAGGTTTCATTAGCATTCAAAGAATCAAAGTTCATTGTATTAGATGAAACTATCTAGTGCCCCCTGTCGTAGTTTAATATTCTAAATAGTGTTTTTCTTCAACATATTATAAAATAATTTAAATTATTTGATTATTAATATGATTTTATCATTGTGATAATTAATTTGATTTTGTACATGATATATTTTTGACCTGGGGGTAGTGATGGATTTGTACCAATAGTTTTAACCCCGTGGTTTCAAAATATCAATGAACATGATTTAATTTAATTCTGTATTGGAAGCTAAGGATAATAAAGCAGTGAGAGGGAGAAGTGGGGTTGAAGCGCAGGGCTGAAAGGTGACTTGACCAATATAGATACTAGTTACAGCCAGACTGAGAATGAGAATTAACCAAAATAGAAAAGGCCTTTCAACGTTGTAGTTTTGATGGTAAGCATTTGGCTTACAAAGCCAAAAGTACAGTGAGTTGAATGCTTTATTATGCATACTTACGTACCGAGGTTGCAGTTTGCATTAAAATGGCAACTGAGGTTTCTGCATTACCGTTGTGCCCTGGTAGAAATGCTGCCAATGACTTATGAGGGGACATTTGAAAATGAAAAGGCAAAAGCAACTATTCCTGTGAAGCTTTTTTTTTTTTTTTTTTTCTTTTGGCTCACCACGTTTCTTAGGTAAATTTTGCCTCTTCCGTCCTGGTCTTCCTGTCTCTTTGATTTTTCTTCTCATATCAATCTTTAAATCTTGCATTTTCTCTTGTTTTAATTTGCTCTTCTAGGATGTCCTCCAAAGAAAACTCAATTTCCCTAATTAGCCTGTAAAAATGGACTTGGCTTCTCTCCTTTTCTTTTATCATCTGTTCCCATCATTTATCTTTAAGGGGAGCACTTCTTTTGTTGTAAAAAAAAACATCAATCACCTTGAAACATTTTTCAGTAGATCCTAAACTAATTTCTAATACACTCAGTACCTTAACATATCTTTTTAGTGGCACTCAGTATCTGACACCCAATACTTTGAAGTACTTTCCAATTCCAATAGATATTGAGAGTCAATAAAAAAATATCTTAGAGAATTGAGTGTGCTAAAAATTAATTTAGGATATTGAATGTCTAAATGTTACTAAACAAATATTTTAGAGTACCATATGCTTTTTGCCCCTTAATAAGTAGTGCTCCTCTGACTTTATTTACTCCAAAACTATGTAGTTTTGGGGGCAAAGGATGGAAATAGATGGAAAATAAAGAGAGAAGATAGATTCTACAAAAATACCCATGAACCTTATACTCAATTTTTTTGGGGTAAAAAAGTACCTACAAACATTAAAAATTAGAGCAAAAATAAAATGTCCACTAAAATAGGCTAATGTATGTTACTTTTTTGTGTAGGATACATGCTAAAGTACAAAAAAACACTCAACTTAAAAATTATAAATATGCAAAAGTACTTATAAAGTTGTACCTAAAGTGCGCCAAATATCATATGTTATTTATTTATTTGTTTATTTTTTTGGTTACAAATGAGGGACTAGGCCGAAATGAAATACAATTAACTAGGAGGGGAACTAATTCCCATACACTCTTGTAGTACTAAGGTCCTCAAATGTGAAGGACATGAGTTATAAAGAACAGACCGTGAGAGTCCGTCTTTTGCAAGTCGATCAGCCACTGCATTCTGCACACGAGAGATATTTGTAACCTTTACCTCCCATTGCTGCTCTAGGAAACTCTTGACTTTAAGCATAACTAGACTCAGCTTGTCATTCTTATTTGTATTAAGAAGCATTTCTGTCAGATTTCGAGCATCAGATTCTAAAATGACTTTTCTGTAATCCATATTCCTGGTGATAAGAGCTAAATATTTGTATATCTTTTGGTGATAAACCTTAGGCTTTTGTATGATTTGATTAACTATTTTGGGCATAATTAGGTATTAATTTGAGATTTGAATGCAAAGGTAATTTGGGAATTAAATTGGCTAAATTGATATATTTTAAATAATATTTTTTATTCACATTATTAATTAATTGTGAACATATGATTTTACCTTTGTGCATCTCATAAATGTAGGTGATGACATGGTACATTGGAGCTTAATAGAGGACAAAGATGGAATTCAAGGAGAGCACATACGTAGATTTTGTCTCCTAAGTTTTCTGATTTTAATATGCTTGAAAAAGAAATTAGACATTGTTTGGTGGCTTGAGTTTTTTGGCCTTAAGATCCATCAAATTTTTGCCATCTCCAAACAAGGCCTTGTGTCTTATATTCACAAAATCAAATCGTATAATGGGGAGTGGAGGCCGACTGGAAAAAAGAGAACAAAAAACTTAGCTCTTTTGATCTCTCGAACTCTCACTTCTTCCATTTTCCCATAATCACCGACTTCATCACCGATTCCTCGATTCCTTCTCACTTCTCCATCGATCGGCTCCATCAGACCATTATTTCTTGTACTCTGACTCTGTCGCATGTTCCTCTATGGCCGAAGAAGGTCCCAGCTGGATCTTGATTCGATTATCAATAATGAGCGGCTAGCATCTTTTGTCTGATGGTGATGGTGAAGCTAACTTGAGTCCTTGAGCAACTAGGGGAGTTGTTTGTATCTTAATTTAATCTTCTACTCTATGTATATGCAGATTATAATTCTAGGTTGCTAGAGTTTGTGATTTGTGTATATGGATGAGGATTTAATCGGTTGATGTAATCTGGAAGATGATACTTGTGTTAGATTTGTACTCATGGATTGTGATTGAACTATAGAACTCTTTTGTTATTAAATTGCTTCCCTCTAATCTCTTGAAATCAATTGTTTGCTAGGTTTCTAGGAATTAATTGGTTGCAGAGAGGATCTTTTATGAATCTATCATAAGCTAAGTACCTCAAGGTATTCTTAATTGATCAATTGAGTCTATGTTTAGATTAAATTGAGAAGCTATGAATATTGATTAGTAAGGGTTCTTACTAGCCCTTGTGCTTAGTTAAGAGAAGAACATAGAATTAAAATTGGACAAGGATGGTTAGTGAATTCAATCACCTAGGACATTCATCTCTTGCATTTATACCCACTCACTTACTTTATGCACTGAAAAATTCATAAACAAGTAGCTCTTTAGTTTAATTAGATAGATGAAACTCACATTCCATACTCTTTGGTTAATTTGTTATTTACACTAGATTACTTAGAAACTACATATAGGCTCCACGTAGAGATCAACCTAGGTTAGTTGCCTTATAGTGCATTTAGCTTAGTTTTATTTAATAGCCCCACGATATGGCTTTTCAAATTTGGCGCCGTTGTCGGGGAGCCTAACTTCTTGGTAATCGAGTGTCCAATATCATTTTGACCGGGGTATAGCTTGTGCAGGTTAGGAGTACTTCTTTGTCATTTTATTTCCATTTTATAAAAAGTTGTTGGAAAAGCAAAAAAAAGAAATTTGTATGCCTTGGTTTTTGTTTCTAGCATACTTGGTGTGAAGTCAAATTGCTGAAACTTGGGTGTTGTCTAATATTGTGATTGGTAGTTACTGAAATTAGGAATTTGAGTTATTTTCATTGATGTGTACACTATCATTTGGGGATCTTTGCTATTAAAACTGATTTTCTATTATAAGTGCATATGAAATTGGAAGTTGTAGATTCAGTTTGTTGTCCGCAATTCATTACCCTGAGATTTTGTCTTGTATAACTTTATTGTTGTCATTATGACTATTCTCTGAATTTGGCATTGAGCTAAGTCACATAAATTCTCACTTAATTAAAGTAGGGTTTTTGTCACAAACTCTGAATCTGCTTTGGGAATATTTACTGGTGTTGTCATTAACCTTAAGACATTGAGTGGATTAAATGTATGTTCTGTAACCCCCTCCGTAATTATATCCAAAATACGCGATTAAAATGAAATAGAGACCCATAATAATCAAAAATCATTTAAAATCCCATCCTTGAGATAGGGTTTTCAAAAATACCTTTTAAAATCTAATTAACTTGCTCTCATATTCACATTTCGAATACAATTACTACGTGAAGATAAATCACATTCATATAAATATCAAAGTGCACAACATAATCATCCCAGCAATCCCAGGTACATACCTTCGCTAAAGATACACAATGCACAATTGCCCATTACAATTCTTCAAATGGGGATTACATAATCTCATCTCAAATTCATAACCATATATTCAACCGAATCATATACAGTCTTCATAACTCATTGGTAACCAACTACCAATTCTCATCTCGAAGGAGTCCTAGCTGCTCCCTCCACGAGCCACTTGCCCTGTCTAAATTGTTGGTAGGGGAGGGTGAAATTTGAGAGAATCTCAGTAGAAAACAGATACCATAATGCATGCATGATAGATGCTATGTGTATGACATGTTAGCTTTATCTAGATACATGCCCTATAATGACATTTTTGCATGCTCAATGTTTCATGTAACAAAACTATGGCCACAGCAAAATAGAAACAGAGCTTCATTTATTCAAATATGCTCTACACAATCAAGTAAAGCAATCACATACATCACTACACAAGCAAAGATATCAAATACATGCAAGTAAGGTAAGTCCCCTACCTCCGGTCTTTTCTCCTCGATTTGTGTGCCAGCAACTCAAGCTTCACATTCAGTCCTACAATGTCAAATGTACTATTTAGATACTTCCATAGTATTTCTGGGGGTTATATGAGGCTATATTGAAAATTTACTAAAATACCCCGGGGACCAGGCCCGGCATCGCTGTACCCGGTCCGGCTGTACCTTTCTTGAAACTTTGACATGGGCTATTCTTACATATTTTCGCCCAAGGAATCCATTTCCTGACTCAGAATTATCAAATTCAATGTCAATTTACAAATTTACCCTTGGCAGCCCCACTTTAAGGGTTTCAGGGGCGTTTTCGTAATTATGCTTTTTCGGCCTTTTCTGAAAACGTGACCAACTGTAACCCCTCCTAATTTTCGCTCCTGAACTCAATGGAATCATCAAAACATTGAAAATCCATCTCTAACCCCTCCAAACTAGGCTTGGCCGAAATTCTTAATTCCCCGGGAAAAATTGGGGTTTTTCGGTTTCGGCTCCATAAACGTGTTCCTTTCTACTCCTAACCACTTTATTGACCATTACATTGGGTTAGAACTACCATTTAGTATCAATTTGGGCAGCATAACACCTAGGCCATCCCATTTTCCAAATTTACAAACAAAAACAATCCGGTGAAATTTCACTGATTAAATCAACCACAGCAGCCAGAACAATCAAAGATTGAAGTTTCGGAAGTTACCTCAAGCTCCCTTTGGCTTTGACTCAATATGGCTGAACTCTAGACCCTTTTAAACCATGAAAATTGAGCTTCCAACACCTTAAAGAACATGAAAGAGAAGCTTAGAAGCAATGTTATACGCGTTAAGAGCTAGATCGTCGGAGAAATCGGCTTACCTTGCGAGATTTCTCCTCTTTCTCTCTCTAAGAGCTCTCAACTTTCTCTCACTAGTTTCAGCTGGTTCAGCACGACAGAAAATGAGAGCTGAAGAAGATGAGAAAATATTTAATTCCATGTTGATGTCATCTTTTATTGAGATGATGTCATAATTCCCATTTTCGGATTTTCTGGCAGATTTTCTGCTGAAACTTTGAAAAATCATAACTAATTCTAGAAAAATCGAAATGAGGTGATTCCAAAGCCAAATGAAAGGTATTTAAGTCCTATTCATTGAAAAATATGATCCATTACCAAAAATCACCACAAAATTCCAGAATTACACAAATTTCATCACTGCCCCAAAACAGAGTCCATTTTCGACATCAAACTTTGGATAGTCAGATCTCCCACTTCCCAAAATGAAATGGCACAAATTATTTGTCAATTTTGAAGCTTGGGATGTGAAATTTAAGACTGGAAATTTTCATAATTTTCTGACATAAATTTCCTAGTCAAAATAGCCACACGAGAAGATTGCCCAGAATAGAGTTTCACTGGACAGAATTTGAGATTTTGCATCTTTGCTTCCAATGGTTCCATTTTCATACCAAACATAATTCCCACATAAATTTTCACAAGGAATCCATTGGAAGCACCTAATCAATAAATTTCACATCTCATTGACATGTTTTCACAACAATCTCAACATGTCAACACAATTCACATTTCAAAACCTAACATTGCAACATTTCCATTCCAAAGTTTCAAACCAATTTCAATGACATCAAAATACACTATGACACCATTTCCAACACAATACCCCATTCAATTCTTCCCTATATTCTAATTCAATTTGGATGTTAATCCACAATTGAACTCAAATATAGGGGTTCGGCACTGCTCACAACACACACGAATCATATCCGAGTGCCAAATCACATCATATTCTCCAAAAGGGTTATTTATCACTAACCACATCCACTTTTGGAGTCATTAACCCTTAATCACAATTTGGGATCTTCCTAAACTGGGGCTTAGCAATCCACTAATCTCAGGCTTATTCTCTAGCCTCAAGTCTCAAAATTTGGGGTATTACATGTTCTGGATGCTTCAGCATTGTTGCTATCAAACTCTCAATTATACTGTCAGAAACACTTGGTGCTGTGCTATTTTGAATTGCTGAGGTTTTATGCTCATATGTGCATGTATTGAAACTGATCTGGTGTTGAAACTAAGAGTAATTTTTGTTGGTGTAGTACCCTGAATTTGTACACATATATCTGTTATTGTTTGATTAAGTACTAGTCATCATACTCCAACTTCCAATTCCTAAGCGCTGGGCTGAAAATTTGCTGCATTATGCAATTTTGCTGAGAAAGGAATTTTGACAGACATTTTGAAATAAACACTCTGAGTTTTTTTGTTAAAATATGTTGAGTTCGTATCCTCTTTATTGAATTTCAATTGCCAATTCTGTCACATGGGGGTACTGAATACACTCTTGGTTTCTGATTTGCTTGTTGTTTGAGCATTTTATCTGTGAAGCTGACTTTTGGAATCTTTTGCTACTGAAATTTTTGGCCTACATTGCAAAACTTGATTATTGTGCTAGTTGACATTTTGTGATTGATATAGTAAGTTTAGTTTTCTGTGAATCTGATTGGTATCATCCTTGGAAGTTTCATGCTAAGTAGTGTGCTTTGCTAAAAGTATTGTTGCATATTGCTATTCTTTGCTGTTTCTTTGAATGTGTAAGAGTGATAAATGTTAGAAACTCATTGAATTGCTTGCTGTGATATACTATTACTTGTGGTTGCATTAAGGTCAAGCATCTTCCTGCATTTTTCTTGGTGTTACCTAAAAGGAAGTTTGTGTGTGCAATTCTTTGTTTTTGAATTAGTTTTGTTGTCATTGTGTTGTGTGAAAAGCTGGAAATTGCTATTGATAGTGGTGATTTCTTTGTTGACCTCATTTATTGCCCTCTCATTGATAATCATATTATGCTAGATAAAAACATGGATGGACGCATTGAACATCAAGATAATGAGGTTCCTAATAATAGCCATAATGAAGTACCTCACAATAATAATCATGTGCATGATGTTGTAGGAAATAGGAGCATAAGAGATATAATTTCTTCCAATATTGATTATAATTCTTATGGCTTCTATAATTTCAATGCTAATTTTGAATTGAAAGGACATTTTATAAGTGCTTTACCTAAATTTCATGGTAATGAAGGTGAAGATCCACATAGGCATTTGGAGACTCTTATATGGTTTGCTCATCCATGAAGCCTCTGGGTGCTAACTTGGATGAAGTCATGAGCCATGCTTTCTTCTTTTCTATGGAGGGAAAAGCTAAAGAATGGCTTTATATGCTTCCTTGCCACTTTACAACCTTGACTTGGGAGCAAATGAAGAAAGTCTTCCTAGAGAAATTCTTTCCAGCTACAAGAACGGCTAAGATAAGAAAAGAAATTTAGAGCGTTTGATAGAGCTAAATATTTGTATATCTTTTGGTAATTAATCTTAGACTTTTGTGGGATTTGATTAACCATTTTGGGCATAATTAGGTATTAATGTTAGATTTGAGTGCAAAGGTAATTTGGGAATTAAATTGGCTAAATTGACATATTTTAAGTAATATTTGTTATTCCCATTATTCCTTAGTTGTGAACATATGATATTACCTTTTTGTATCACATTTTTGTAGGTGATGACATGGTATATTGGAGCTTAATGGAGGGCAAAGATGGAATTATAGGAGAGCTCATGTGTAGATTTTATTTCCTAATTTTCTAATTTTAATAGACATGAGAAAAGAGTTAGGCATTGTTTGGTAGCTTGAGTTTCTTTGCCTCAACATCCCTCACATTTTTGCTTGCCTCCAAACACAGCCTTATGCCATATGCTCACCCAAATCAGATCGCGCAAGAAAGACATGGAGGAACGTTCAGCATTTGGGAGATCACGTTTTTTGGCACTGGGGGATCTGATCGCTGGTGGACTCTCATTTTGGCTGGATTTTTCGTTTTCTCCCACTTGCACAGACCACGTCCTCTCCTTCTCCTTCCACTTTTCATCAATTAATTCCCTGTTTCTTCCGTTTTCTCGCACCAGCAATGAAGATGACAGCCCAGAGGTCCAGAGGAGTTGATTTTCGAATCATGAGTGGCTAAACTCTTTCGTCCGATGGTGATGATGAAGCTAACCTGAGTCCTTGAGCAATTAAGGGAGTTCTTTGTATCTTAATTTCATCTTCCACTCTTATATATATGCAGATTATGATTCTAGGTTTCTAGAGTTTATGATTTATGTATATTGTTGAGGATTTAATCGGTTGATGTAATCTGGATGATGAAACTTGTGCTAGATTTGTACTCATGGATTGTAATTGGACTATAGCACTCTTTTGTTATTCAATTACTTTCCTCTATTTTCTTGAAATCAATTGTTTGCTAGGTTTCTAGGAATTAATTGGTGGAAGAGAGGATCTCTTATGAATCTAGCATGAGCTAAGTGCTTAAGATACTCCTAATTGATAATTGAGTCTAAGTCTAGATATAAATGAGAAATTAGGAGTATTGATTAGCAAGGGTCCTTGCTAGTCCTTGTGCTTAGTTAAGAGAGGAACTTAGAAATAAATTGGACAAGGATGGTTAGTGGATTCATTCACCTAGGACATTCATCTCTTGCATTTACACCCACACACTTATTTTA
This sequence comes from Inga oerstediana, assembly GCA_963210345.1. Lineage (NCBI taxonomy): Eukaryota > Viridiplantae > Streptophyta > Magnoliopsida > Fabales > Fabaceae > Inga > Inga oerstediana. The sequence goes on from OY723401.1 coordinate 65,738,336, forward strand.
TACATTAAGAAAAATTCATAAACAAGTAGCTCTTTAGTTTAATTAGATAGATGAAACTCACATCCTATACTCTTAGGTTAATTTGTTATTTACACTAGATTACTTAGGAACTAAATATAGGCTCCACATAGAGATCGACCTAGGTTAGTTGCCCTATATTGCATTTAGCTTAGTTTTATTTGATAGTCCCACGATATGGCTTTTCAAATTTGGCGCCGTTGCCGGGGAGCTTGGCTCCTAAGTAATTGGGTGTCATTTGCAAAATTTGACCGGGGTGTAGTTTGTGTAGGTTAGGAGTTCTTGTTTTCAATTTATATAAAAAAAAAGAAGAAGAAAATTTTCTGGAAATACTAAACAAAGAAATTTGTTTCTATTTGTTAGGAATTAGTTTTAGTTAGGTGTTACATTTTACTTGGCTTTTGTTTGGTTCACATTGGTCTCATTTTCTGTTTTTTTCCCCTGCATGCTGCACGACATTATTGAAGGTATCAATCTGTGCTCATAATTGCTTGCTGAATTGTGACTTTGTACAACTTGCTATGAAATTGCTGTCTAACATTGTGGTTGGTTGTTGCTGAAATTAAGAATTTGGTTGCTGCCACTGAATTCTTTCACTGAACCGTGAGAATGCTTCCTTGTGTGTCAAACAGATAAGCCCTGCATCCATTATTCATTATTTGGATGTTGGTACAGTTGAATGGGTGATTGAATGTACTTAATGTTTCTCAGGTTAATTAAGTTGTGCTGCAGATAATTCTGAGATTCTTGAAAATTATGCTGTCAAACTTGATCATTTGCTGACTTTCTAATGATCTTAGTCCCTTTGTTGTGTACTGAAAGTTTATTGTAACCTGGAGCATTTGTTTAACTGAGTTCAAAACTGCACTCATTACCATTAGTCACTGAATTGCACGCAAATTTTGGAAGTTGTTACTGTCAGCTTACCCACTGAAATTTTGGTTCTAGTTATTTGTGCCAAAAGCTTGTGAAAGCAATTGTTGTCAATTCATGTTATAAGGAAAGTTCTAATGTGAGCTCTTTTGTGAGTTGGTCATTGAGTACTCTCATATATTGGCTTGAATCTGGTCCAAAATTACTTTGAGGATTTGGATTAAGTTTTGTGGTCTGTTTGGAATTTAAGTAATGTCCAATTGAGTTACTCTTGCTGACATTGAGAATCAATTCTGTTCTGCATTTTTGCATCATATTCTGAAACTTTTGCTGCTGCACTTGTCTTATTTAATCTCAGTCACTTGTGTCTTGGTAGTACTTTGTTCCTTTTTGCTTGAATTTGCATTGTGGGAATTGTCACGGGGTGACTGCATATATATGCTGTGCAAAATCTGATTTCTACTCTCTTGAATCAGTTGAGTTGCTCAGCGTTATTGCTTTTGTTCCATACATAATTCAGATATTTTGCTGAATTTGTTGCACTTTGAAATTTTATTGAGGAATGAACTTGACTGAAACTGAATTCTTGCTGAACCGTGCTAAGTTTTAGAGTTTGAGCATTAATTTTCTGTCAAGAGTTGCTGCTGAAAATAAAAAAAAAAGAAAAAAAAACAGATCTTGGAATTGAGAATTTTAATAGTTGTCAATGTCAATTTTTGCCATTTGCATAAAAACAACATTTGACTCTGCTGAATATTTCTCTGTTGGCTGATCAGTTCTGTTTGGAATCTCAAACTGATGTTGCTCTTGCTGAACTGTGACTTCACAGACCTTGTTATAAAATTGTTGGCTGAAATTCTGGTTGGTTGTTGTTGAAATTCAAGGTTGAACTAGCACTTCATTTTTTTTTTGCTGTCACGAACACTGTAATTTGCTGTCATAAGTGGGTTGCACTATTGAAGGCATTGCTGTGAGGATTTTCACTGAGTTGGTGCTGCGTTTAACACTTATTACATTGCTAGTTAGAAAGTTCTGCTGTTGTTCTGTTTTGCATGTGTATACCTGTTGCTTCTCATGGTTGCTTAAAGTAAATGAAGTAGCTTATTACACCTGATTTGCTGCATTTTTGCTATACTATAAGCACTGAAATTGTGGGTGTGTTACTGCCAAAGGTAATGGTTATAATTGTTGTCATAAGTTCTTGCTGAAAATGAATCTATGTTGACATCACTGTGTTGCTAAACCTGATTGCACATTGTTGATTCTCAAAATCTGACTTCAATCTATGAGTTACCAAATCATATCAGGAAAAAAAAAATTTAAGAACTGAATTTCTAGATTTTGGACTCATATTTGAACTTTAAGCTGAATTTTTGGACTATGCATTTGTGAGGATTAGTCCTATTCTTTGCTGTGCTTTGCTGTGAAATTGCTCTGTTTTGGGACTGATTTTCTACTGCCATTGTGCTCTTTTCCGTGCTGTCTGCGCCGCGGTGAACAGAAATTTTTCTGAAAAAAAAAATTTAGCACCTTTTCTACTAATTCTAGCCACTCATTGCTGTTCTTTGCTGTTTCTTTGAGTGTGTAAGAATGCTAAATGTTAGAAATTCATTGAGTTGCTTGCTGTGATAGACCATTACTTGTGGTTGCGTTAAGGTCAAACACCTTGCTGCATTTTTCTTGGTGTTATCTAAAAGGTCATTTATGTGTGACATTGCTCTGTTTTTTTTTGTATCAGTTTTGCTGTTATTGTGCTGTGTGACAAGCTGGAAATTATTACTGATAGTGGTGATTTGTTTGTTGATTTCACTGATTGCCCTTTCATTGATAATCATATTGTGCTAGATCAAAACATGGATGGACACATTGAACATCAAGATCATGAGGTTCCTAATAATGGCCATAATGAAGTACCTCATAATAATAATCATGTGCATGATGATGTAGGAAATAGGAGCATAAGAGATATAATTTCTTCAAATGTTGATTATAATCCTTATGGCTTCTATAATTTCAATGCTAATTTTGAATTGAAAGGACATTTGATAAGTGCTTTACCTAAATTTCATGGTAATGAAGGTGAAGATCCACATAGGCATTTGGAGACTCTCCATGTGGTTTGCTCATCCATGAAGCCTCCAGGTGCTGACTTGGATGAAGTCATGAACCGTGCTTTCTTCTTTTCTGTAGAGGGAAAAGCTAAAGAGTGGCTTTATATGCTTCCTCGCCACTTTGCAACCTTGACTTGGGAGCAAATGAAGAAAGTCTTCTTGGAGAAATTCTTTCCAGCTACAAGAACGGCTAAGATGAGGAAAGAAATTTATAGCGTTCAACAAGCAATGGGTGAGAACTTGTATGAATATTGGACTCGATTTTTGGCACTCCTTGCCAAATGCCCACACCATCAAATTTCTCAACCCCACTTGGTGGAATATTTTTATGATGGGTTGCTTGATCACAACAAAGACACCATTGATTTAACCTCTCAAGAAGCTTGGGGTCTACTTGAAAAGATGGCTGCCAATAACCAATAATTTGGTACAAGAGAAAGAGCTCAAGCATGTGGAGTTGGAGCTTGGTCCAACGATGAGATTTTGAACAAATTAGCCATTTTAAGTGATCAAATGGGTTGTATGCAAAAGACCATTCAAGCTCAACAAGTCCACAATGTTGGTGCTTCATATCCTCCTTCTATGTCTCAAGCCTTGGTGCCTACTTCTTGTAAAACTTGTGGTAGCCCTATGCACACCACTTTGACTTGTCCTTCTCAAGCTAGAGAATGTGATGTGGCTACTATGAATTATCAAAGGCCACCCCAATATAATCAAAACAATTTCAATGGAGGGTGGAAGGACAATTCCAATTCTAGATGGGGAGGCAATGATAATAGAGGCTATCAAGGGAATGAGAGCTTCTATAGAGGTGCTGAACATTCTCAAAGACAATTTGGGAATCCCTCTATGACTTCTTATCAAGGTCCATCAACATCAAGAGAGGTCCCTATTCAAGAACCTAACACTAATGAGGCCTTGATGAAGTTGATGAGCAAGCTTTGTGACAAGATTGAACAAATGGAAGTGAAGCATGACAATCTCCAAACATTTGTTTCTCAATTGGCTAATGCAAAGAGTGAGAATGATGCCAAGAAGGGAACCTTGCCTTCTAATGTTGTAGTGAATCCTAAGAGTTTAAATGCAATCCAACTAAGGAGTGGCAAGCAAGTTGGACTTGATGATCCGAAAGAGGAAGAAGAAGAAATTGTTTATGATGAAAGTATACAAGAGCAAGCTTCCACATTCCAAGTCATTCCTTCATCTGAGAGCCAAACGAAGAAAAGCATCTTGAAGAAAACTTCCTTCACCAATTCTACAAGCCAAGAGAATGAGGGAGCTGCACAAGGAAGCCAACATGAGCATTATGGAACTATTGTCCACAAAGGTAAAGAGGTAAATTTGAAAGACCTTCCTTTTCCTCACGCTTATCTTCAAGGCATGAAAAAAGCTAGTGAAAAGCATGATAATGATTTGTATGATTTGTTTAGCAAGATTGAAGTCAATATACCTTTATTTGAACTTGTTAAACAACCTAAGTATGCTAAGATCTTAAGGGACCTATGCAAATACAAGAGAAGATTTAAGCCTAATGAGATGGTCCAACTTCCTTCTAATGTGAGTGCATTGTTCAAGCCCCAATTACCGGTTAAGTGTCAAGATCCGGGGAGTTTCACTATACCTTGCACAATTGGGAATTTCACAATTCCTAAGGGATTGCTTGACCTAGGTGCTGCAATAAATATGATGCCCAAATCTGTTTATGAGTCTATAGGAGTCACTACACTCAAGCCCACTAGTGTTATTTTGTAATTAGCGGATCAAACAATTAGATATCCACTTGGGGTTCTTGAGGATGTGCTAGTTAAAGTTAGTGACTTGCTCATTCCCTCAGATTTCTATGTTTTAGACATGTCTAAGGAGAGTATGAGTGAAGGTGCATTGATTTTGGGTTGGCCTTTCATGAGAACTGCTAACACTGAGATTAAAATGAAGGAAGGCTCTATAACTATGTCTGTTGGTGATCATTTTGTGCATTTTAATATGTATGAAACAATGAAACACCCACATGAAGACTATTCTTTGCTTGATGTGCATTTTATTGATGAATTGCATGATAATGATCATATTGAGCATGGGTTAGTTTCTTATGGGCATATGAATCATGTTGATGCACATGTGATTAATTCCACCCCTTCTATCCCCTATTCTTCTATTTCCCCCTCCAATGGTAGTGATGTCAAGTGTTCTAGTGCTAGTTCACCGGACTACACTTGTTCCACACCATCTGCTATTTTACCAAATGATGCTATGCTTGTTGAGTCTTCCACTAACCCAAATACTTTTGAGAAAGGTGTTGTTTGTGATGATAATACAGGGTATAGTGGAGCTGCCAAGACTCATTCAAAGCAGCCATTGAACATTTTTAAACCTTTGAGGCAAATTTCCAAACCGATCAAGGTAGTGTGCCAAATCCATACTAATCCACCACCTAGCAAAGAGAAGCCTTTGAGGCCTAAGGATGGATTTGGAAGCTCTTCACTACTTCCACTCCATGCCTTGTCCATTGATCCAAGTCAACTTACTCATGCGGAGCTTCAAGCACAAAAGACCACTTTTGAAGTTGGTGACTATGTCATGGCTTATGTGCCTCATTATTCTGCTCCACATGAAGAATTTAAGGAGACATGGATTGGTCCTTTAGAAGTGGTTGGTAAATGTGATAAGAGGACTTATAAAGTGAAGGATGGCTATGGCAGACACTTCCATACTTGAGCCAACCGTCTCCGTTTGTACCACACTAGCTACAAGCCTCCATGATAAGGTTGCTTCCTTCCTTTACCTTGTTCTACTATTTTGGGCTGTTTATTGCATGATTTCATGATGTTGAACAAGTGTGGGGGAGGGATACTTTAGTAGGAAAAGGTAGCTTGTGTTTGTGTGTTGTTTTTGTTTTTTTTTCTTTGTGTGTTAATCTACTCTTTCTCACATTAATTCTTCGCTACATTATTGAGCACCATTGTCATATCATTTACTCTTTATATGCATTGAGGACAATGCAAGGATTAAGTGTGGGGGGAGAGATGGATTGTGTGTTTTTTTTTGTTTTGTTTTAGAGACTCTAATATGCCATCATGTTTTGTGCTAGCTGCTACTTCATCCATTTTGAGCCTAATTCTTCAAAAATTTTGAGATGTTTAAGTATGATCAAGTATTTCAATTGCATGTGATTAGATATTGATGTTGAAACTTGTCTAAATGAAGTGAGTTTCCATATGTTCTAAGTCTTAGAAATGATGCATTGTTTAATTTTGATGAGTTTGTTAGGAAACAAAAGCCTAGTTGGAAGGTATTTTGGGCCTATTCATTTCATTTCATTGTGCGATTTGTCCACTTAGGCTATTGCTCTCTAGAACTTGTCCTATTTCTTACTTGAGGCTACATTTTGCAATGGTATAGATAGAGATGACATTGGCATTCATTTCTAAACCTTTTAACCCAAACACAAACCATTCATCATTCACCTTAGTTTCCCTCTTTGAGCCTTTCACTTTCGTTTATATTTCATTATACAAATGTTATGTTTGCATCTTTTATCAAGTTCTTCCTAGCACTATTGAAAAAAAAATGCTATGTGAATAATCAAGAGAAAGAAAATAGAAGGAAAAAAAAAAAGAAAAAAAAAGAAGAGAAAAAGTGTGAAAAAAAAAGAGAAAAAGTAAAAGAAAAAAACAAAAATATAGTCATGATGGTAAATATGTGAAATAAGTTAGTTCTATAGTGCTAAGTGACCTAGCAAATTATTTCGGGCAAACATAGTGTTTGTTATATTTTCCATCATTTGGCCTATTCAACATTACAACCCTACAAAGTCCTTTGGATTTATTTATGTTATTGTTGTAAGTAGTGGAGAGCCTAGAAATATCACAAGCTTATGGTAGAGTGTGGTCAAAGTGGATGCGAGTGAAAAATTACCTTACATAAGAGTAGAGTGCAAACACTTAACCTAGTAAGGGTTTCCAATTGAACTCATTTGGATTAAGTTTTGCATCTTTGCTAGTTCTTCTAACATGTGGCATGCTTGTGGAGTTTAGATAGATCGATACTTCATTGTTTATCAAATGTGATTCTTGAAGATTGATCATACTTGTTCATCTCTATTCTTGGTTCTTGGCTTGAAATGATTTTGCCCGGGAGTGCAAAAGCTAAGTGTGGGGGAATTTGATAGAGCTAAATATTTGTATATCTTTTGGTAATTAACCTTAGACTTTTGTGGGATTTGATTAACCATTTTGGGCATAATTAGGTATTAATGTTAGATTTGAGTGCAAAGGTAATTTGGGAATTAAATTGGCTAAATTGACATATTTTAAGTAATATTTGTTATTCCCATTATTCCTTAGTTGTGAACATATGATATTACCTTTTTGTATCACATTTTTGTAGGTGATGACATGGTATATTGGAGCTTAATGGAGGGCAAAGATGGAATTATAGGAGAGCTCATGTGTAGATTTTATTTCCTAATTTTCTAATTTTAATAGACATGAGAAAAGAGTTAGGCATTGTTTGGTAGCTTGAGTTTCTTTGCCTCAACATCCCTCACATTTTTGCTTGCCTCCAAACACAGCCTTATGCCATATGCTCACCCAAATCAGATCGCGCAAGAAAGACATGGAGGAACGTTCAGCATTTGGGAGATCACGTTTTTTGGCACTGGGGGATCTGATCGCTGGTGGACTCTCATTTTGGCTGGATTTTTCGTTTTCTCCCACTTGCACAGACCACGTCCTCTCCTTCTCCTTCCACTTTTCATCAATTAATTCCCTGTTTCTTCCGTTTTCTCGCACCAGCAATGAAGATGACAGCCCAGAGGTCCAGAGGAGTTGATTTTCGAATCATGAGTGGCTAAACTCTTTCGTCCGATGGTGATGATGAAGCTAACCTGAGTCCTTGAGCAATTAAGGGAGTTCTTTGTATCTTAATTTCATCTTCCACTCTTATATATATGCAGATTATGATTCTAGGTTTCTAGAGTTTATGATTTATGTATATTGTTGAGGATTTAATCGGTTGATGTAATCTGGATGATGAAACTTGTGCTAGATTTGTACTCATGGATTGTAATTGGACTATAGCACTCTTTTGTTATTCAATTACTTTCCTCTATTTTCTTGAAATCAATTGTTTGCTAGGTTTCTAGGAATTAATTGGTGGAAGAGAGGATCTCTTATGAATCTAGCATGAGCTAAGTGCTTAAGATACTCCTAATTGATAATTGAGTCTAAGTCTAGATATAAATGAGAAATTAGGAGTATTGATTAGCAAGGGTCCTTGCTAGTCCTTGTGCTTAGTTAAGAGAGGAACTTAGAAATAAATTGGACAAGGATGGTTAGTGGATTCATTCACCTAGGACATTCATCTCTTGCATTTACACCCACACACTTATTTTATACATTAAGAAAAATTCATAAACAAGTAGCTTTTTAGTTTAATTAGATAGATGAAACTCACATCCTATACTCTTAGGTTAATTTGTTATTTACACTAGATTACTTAGGAACTAAATATAGGCTCCACATAGAGATCGACCTAGGTTAGTTGCCCTATATTGCATTTAGCTTAGTTTTATTTGATAGTCCCACGATATGGCTTTTCAGCGTTCAACAAGTAATAGGTGAAAACTTGTATGAGTATTGGACTCGTTTTTTGGCTCTACTTGCCAAATGCTCACACCATCAAATTTCTCAACCACATTTGGTGGAATACTTTTATGATGGGTTGCTTGATCACAATAAAGACACCATTGACGCTGTAACTGGTGGGTCTCTAATTGATTTGACATCTCAAGAAGCTTGGGATCTCCTTGAAAAGATGGTTGCCAATAACCAACAATTTGGTACAAGAGAAAGAGCTCAAGCATGCGGAATTGGAGCTTGGTCCAACGATGAGATTTTGAACAAATTGGCCATTCTAAGTGATGAAATGGGTTGTATGCAAAAGACCATTCAAGCTCAACAAGTCCACAATGTTGGTGCTTTATATCCTCCTCCTATGTCTCAAGCCTTGGTGCCTACTTCTTGTAAAACTTGTGGTAGCCCCATGCACACCACTTTGAGTTGTCCTTCTCAAGCTAGAGAATGTGATGTGGCTGCTATGAATTATCAAAGGCCACCCCAATATAATCAAAATAATTTCAATAGAGGGTGGAGGGACAATTCCAATTCTAGATGGGGAGGCAATGACAATAGAGGCTATCAAGGTAAGGTGAGCTTCATAGAGGTACTGAAAATTCTCAAAGACAATTTGGGAATCCCTCTATGACTTATTATCAAGGTCTATAAACATCAAGATGGGTATCTATTCAAGACACTAACACTAATGAGACCTTGATGAAGTTGATGAGCAAGCTTTGTGACAAGATTGAACAAAAGGAAGTGAAGCATGAAAATCTCCAAACGTTTGTTTCTCAATTGGCTAATGTAAAGATTGAGAATGATACAAAGAAGGGAACCTTGCCTTCTAATGTTGTAGTGAATCTTAAGAGTTTAAATGCTATCCAATTAAGAAGTGGCAAGCAAGTTGGACTTGATGATCCAAAAGAGGATGAAGAAGAAGTTTTTTATGATGAAAGCATATAAGAGCAAGATTCCATATTCCAAGTCATTCTTTCATCTAAGAGCCAAAAGGAGAAAAGCATCTTGAAGAAAACTTTCTTCACAAGTTCTACAAGCCAAAAGAATGAAAGAGCTGAACGAGGAAGCCAACATGAGCATTAAGGAACTATTGTCCACAAAGGTAATGAGGTAAATTTGAAAGACCTTCCTTTCCCTCATGCTTATCTTCAAGGCATGAAAAGGCTAGTGAAAAGCATGATAATGATTTGTATGAATTGTTTAGCAAGATTGAAGTCAACATACCTTTACTTGAGCTTGTTAAACAACCTAAATATGCTAAGATCCTAAGGGACCTATGCAAATACAAGAAAAGATTCAAGCCTAATGAGATGATCCAACTTCCTTCTAATGTGAGTGCATTGTTTAAGCCTCAATTACCAGTTAAGTGTCAAGATCCAGGGAGTTTCACCATACCTTACACAATTGGAAATTTCACAATTCCTAAGGGATTACTTGACCTAGGTGCTATAATAAATATAATGCCCAAATCTGTTTATGAGTCCATAGGAGTCACTATACTCAAGACCACTAGTGTTATTTTGTAATTAGCAGATCAAACAATTAGATATCCACTTGGGGTGCTTGAGGATGTGTTAGTTAAAGCTAATGACTTGCTCATTCCCTTAGATTTCTATGTTTTAGACATGTCTAAGGAGAGTATGAGTGAAGGTGCATTGATTTTGGGTCAGCCTTTCATGAGAACTGCTAATACTGAGATTAAAATGAAGGAAGGTTCTATAACTATGTCTGTTGGTGATCATTTTGTGCATTTTAATATGTATGAAACAATGAAACACCCACATGAAGACTATTCTTTGCTTGATGTGCATTTTATTGATGAATTGCATGATAATGATCATATTGAGCATGTGCTAGTTTTTGATAATGATCATATTAAGCATGATCAAGTATGTCAATTTATGTGATTAGATATTGATGTTGAAACTTGTCTAAATGAAGTGAGTTGCCATATGTTCTAAGTCTTAGAAATGATGCATTTTTTTACTTTTGATGAGTTTGGTAGGAAACAAAGAGCCTAGTTGGAAGGTATTTTGGGTCTAATTGTTCATTTTTTTGTGTGATTTGTCCACTTAGGCTATTACTCTCTAGAACTTGCCTTATTTCTAGGTTAAGGCTACATTTTGCAATGGCATGGATAGAGATGACATTGGCATTCCTTTCTAGACCTTCTTACCCAAACACAAACCAAATATTTCAACCTTTGTTTACCCCTTTGAGCCCTTCATTTCCATTTCCATTCTCAATATACAAATGACATGCTTGCATTTCTCTTCAAGTTCCTTTAACACTATGATGAGAAAAATAGATATATTGCTCTTGTATATAAGATTGTAAGTGTCATATTAATTGAAAAAACAGAAAGAAAAGAAGAAAATAAGAAAAAAAATAAAAAAAAGATCAAAAGAAAGAAGATATAAGGCACTTCATATAAAAAAATATGTATAGATGAGTTGAAACTGAGAAATTTTGACAAAAGAAAGTTACACTATTATGATTAGTGCTATTGGTTCTAGTAATCATATTTGATGCATGAATGGTAGTCTATTTTAGTTTTCCATCATTTGGCCTATTCAACATTACAACTTTATAAAGTCCTTTAGATCTATTTTAGCCATTGTCGCAAGTAGTGGAGAGCCTAGAAATATTACAAGCTTATGATAGAGTGTGGTTAAAGTGGATGCGAGTGAAAAATTACCTTACATGAGAGTAGAGTACAAACACTTATCCTAGTAAGGGTTTCCAATTGAACTCATTTGGATTAAGCTTTACATCTTTGCTAGTTCTTCTAACATGTGGCATGCTTGTAGAGTTTGGATAGATGGATACTTCATTGTTTATCAAATGTGATTTTTGAAGATTGATCATACTTGTTCATCTCTATTTTTGGTTCTTGGCTTGAAATGGTTTTGCCTGGGAGTGCAAAAGCTATATAAGTGTGGGGGAATTTGAGAAGAGCTAAATATTTGTACATCTTTTGGTGATTAACCTTAGGCTTTTGTAGGATTTGATTAACTATTTTGGGCATAATTAGGTATTAATTTGAGATTTGAATGCAAAGGTAATTTGGGAATTAAATTGGCTAAATTGATATATTTTAAATATTATTTGTTATTCCCATTATTAATTAATTGTGAACATGTGATATTACCTTTGTGCATCTCATAAATATAGGTGATGACATGGTACATTAGAGCTTAATGGAGGACAAAGATGGAATTAAAGGAGAGCATATATGCAGATTTTATCTCCTAAGTTTTCTGATTTTAATATGCTTGAAAAAGAAATTAGACATTGTTTGGTGGCTTGAGTTTCTTGGTCTTAAGATCCCTTAAATTTTGCCATCTCCAAACAAGGCCTTGTGTCTTATATTCATAAAATCAGATCACACAATGGGGAGTGGAGGCCGACTGGAAAAAAGAGAATAGAAAACTTGGCTCTCTTGATCTCTTGAACTCTCACTTCTTCCATTTTCCCATAATCACCGACTTCATCACCGATTCCTCGATTCCTTCTCACTTCTCTGTCAATCGACTCCATCAAACCATTATTTCTTGTACTCTGACTCTATCGCACGTTCCACTATGGCCGAAGAAGGTTCCAGCTGGATCTTGATTCGATTATCAATCATGAGCGGCTAGCATTTTTTGTCCGATGGTGATGGTGAAGCTAACCTGAGTCCTTAAGCAACTAGGGGATTTCTTTGTATCTTAATTTCATCTTCTACTCTATATATATGCAGATTATGATTCTAGATTTCTAGAGTTTGTGATTTGTGAATATCGATGAGGATTTAATCGGTTGATTTAATTTAGATGATGATACTTGTGTTAGATTTGTACTTATGGATTGTGATTGAACTATAGCACTCTTTTGTTATTCAATTGCTTCCCTCTATTTTCTTGAAATCAATTGTTTGCTAGGTTTCTAGGAATTAATTGGTTGTAGAGAGGATCTTTTATGAATCTATCATAAGCGAAGTACCTCAAGGTATTCCTAATTGATCAACTGAGTCTATGTTTAGATTAAATTGAGAAGCTAGGAATATTGATTAGTAAGGGTTCTTACTACTCCTTGTGCTTAGTTAAGAGAAGAACATAGAATTAAAATTGGACAAGGATGGTTAGTGGATTCAATCAGCTAGGATATTCATCTTTTGCATTTATACCCACTCACTCACTTTATACATTGACAAATTCATAAACAAGTAGCTCTTTAGTTTAATTAGATAGATGAAACTCACATCCCATACTCTTTGGTTAATTTGTTATTTACACTAGATTACTTAGGAACTACATATAGGCTCCACGTAGAGATCAACCTAGGTTAGTTGCCTTATAGTACATTTAGCTTAGTTTTATTTGATAGCCCCACGATATGGCTTTTCACCAGGCTAGTTGCAACCCTTTTAGCAAAGTCTATTCTTCTACCTCTTGAGCATTACAAGCTCCCAGGTAGTTTGATAACCCTGCATTCCATGTGCCATTAGAATCTCTTATAACTACTCCACAGCTAGCACAGTTTGCAGTAGATGACATTGCCCCATCTACATTAATTTTAATCCAATTCGGAGGAGGAGCTTGCCATGCTATTATTGCTGTGGTTATTGATGCTTCTTTTTGCCACTCATCATGTAGCTTCACATATTGTTTCCATGAATGCAAAATAATGGAACCTGGGTTGGCCGACTTACTTTGTTCTTCAAAGACCCACTTGTTCCGCCAATTCCACAATCTCCAGAGTCTTATCCCCCACAGTAATGTCCAGTCAGCATCTCTATGCCTTCCCATTTCTTTTTTGAGATTCATACTGATCCAATCTCTCAAGGATAAATTAAAAAAGGCACTATAGTATCGTGGATGAATTAGTGTTATCCACATTTGTTGAGCATAATTGTTAGATCTCAAGTTTTGATGATAACAATAAGTGAATTATGTGCAAAACATGTTTTTTAGAAGGTTAAGAAAAGTTTCCAAGTTACCAAATGCATATTTGATGATTTGTTGATATCTGCTGTGAAATTACACTGGAGTGCTCGAGCAAGGATTTTGCACTCGAGCACAGATCTCTTCTGTGCTCGAGCAGGTGCGAGAGAAAGCCAGAAAGTATGTACCCGAGAGGCATTCTCCCTTTGTGTTCACTAGATCACTCGAGCAGTAAGGTATGCACTCGAGCAGAGAAGTCATTCTCACTCGAGCACACATGCGAGTGAGGGTCTGCGAGTGTTTGGTCGAGAGCAAGTAATGGCATGCTTCCTTCATTCACTCGAGCAGAGACACCAATGCTCGAGCATGAGCATTCTGTGCTCGAGCAAGGTACTGCGAGTACTTGGCCGAGAGTCATGAAGTTCAGGGAAGTGCAAGTGTGCTCGAGCACACCCATATATGCTCAAGTGACATATCAATGCTTGCAAGTGAAAATTCTATCTCTCTCCAGATCTGTTGCGAGCACTTGTTTAAGAGGTATAATTCTTGAGAATATTCTTCTCACTCGAGCAGGAGTCTGTGTGCTCGAGTGAGGGCCCACATCACTCGCGAGTGATATTTCTATCTCTCTGAAGTCCTGATGCGAGTGATGGTATTGAGAGCATATTCCTTGAGAATATGCGTCTCACTCGAGCAGAGGTATGTGTGCTCGAGTGAGGGTCCATATCACCCGTGAGTACAAATTCTCACTCTTGTCAAAATGGTGTGTGAGTGATGACCCGAGAAGACATTCCCTGTAGAAATTACAAGATCACTCGAGCAGAGGTTTTGTGCTCGAGTGAGACCCCTCTTCACCCGCGAGTGAAGATTTTGTCTCTCTGATGTTCTATGCAAGCACAACCCGATAACAGAGGTATATGAAGGAAAATAGGAGATCACTCGAAGTGAGCCTTTCATGCTCGAGTGATGCCCTGTTTGACCACCGAAAATGCTAAGTATCACAACGTTCATTCCGAATATGATTTATTGTTATTAATTCATATCATCATTACTTTTTATCATTATTTAACATTGTTTTGATTGTTTTAAAAGTATGATACAGGAATATGAACGTTTGAATTGAACCACATGCGGAAAGTGATACAACGGCAGACAAGATGATTATAAACACGCTGGCACCTACCGCACTCAGGTTATTCAAACATGCACGTGTCTGCTAATACTTTCAAATGTCCCGTTCCACAAATGAAGAATTTCCAAACGGGCAAAAACTGGAGCAACTATATATATACAGAGACTCAAAGAGAAACAACAACAACGTAGCACAAGAATTCACAAGCTTATACCAAGTCTCTGTTATTCATCATTTTCCTCTGTATACACATTGATCTTTAGTGTTTATTCATTTACTCTGTAAGAGAGTCTTCATACAATTCAAAATTCTATATTTATGTGATCTCAAGGTATTGGGACCTTGAGAGGGTAGTTATTCCTTACGAGAGAAGCAGTTGAGAGAATTCCTTATTTGTGACTTCCACTCATAAGCCTTATAAGATACAAGCAGAAGAGAATGTTGCTGCTCGTAAGACTTACAGTGGTGTAAGCAGGAGAGAACATTGCTGCTCATAAGTCTTGTATACATAAGCTAGTGAGAAGAGTCATAGGTTGTTTCTCTGCACGTAAGACTTGTCGTAAGGGGGAGAGAGGTTTCTTGTTAAGAGAATATTTCTCTCATAGTCCACTCAAGGACGATTGTTGTTTTGTGGCATTCTGAGAGCCCATTGAATCTTGGAGGAATAGTGAAAATCTCAGTAGGTCTTGATCTCTGAGGACTGGACGTAGGCCTTGTTGTTAGGCCGAACCAGTATAACTCTCTGTGTTCAAATCTTCTCATCTCTACTCTATCTACTATATTTTTCATATCACCACATCGAGCGAAAAATTTATAACATCACCCAATTCACCCCCCTCTTGGGTGAAGCTTGCCTCTTACATTTGGTATCAGAGCCTCGTCTTCTTCGAAGAGCCTAACAGCTTGAGAAGGATCCTACAAATGGCAACAATGGGTGAAAATATCCTTCCAGACGGTGCTTCAATCACTAGACCTCCTGGTTTTGCTGGAGAACATTTTTCGTTCTGGAAAGCTAAATTCAGAGTGTTCGTGATGGCCAACGAGTACGGATTGTGGAATGTTATACAAGATGGTGACTATGTTCCAATGAAGAAAATAGAAGATAGAGCAGTTAAAAAGAGCCCAGATGAGTTTGACGAGAATGACAAAAGGTTAGTGACATTAAATAGTAAAGCTATTCTAATGATACAGAGTGCTCTTAGTCAAAAAGAATATTTTCGTATATGTACTTTACCAACTGCCAAAGATATGTGGGATGCTCTTGAAATTGCTTATGAAGGTACTTCTGGAATCAAAGAAAATAGAATCAATACTTTAATTACAGAATATGATCTATTTCATATGAAATCTGGAGAAAGTATATCAGAATTTGAACTAAGGTATACTCATCTTGTTAATCAATTATCTGCTCTTGGAAAGTCGTTTGATCAAAATTCCCAGGTAAGAAAGATTCTTAATATTCTTACGAAAGAGTGGGAAGCAAAGGTGACAGCCATCGAAGAAGCCAAAGGAGAGTCTATGAGATCTGTAGCTGCTCTCTTTGGAAGTCTTTCTGAATATGAAGGTAAGTTGAGATTCAAAAAGGAACTTGAAGAATTCGATGATAAAAAGAAAAAGGGAGTTGCATTTAAAGCTATTAAAGAAGAAGAAGAAACTTTCGAGAATGAAGATGTTCCTAGTGATGATGAAATAGGAATGATCGTGAGAAAATTCAAGAAATTCTACAGAAGAGGACAAAGGAATTTCAAGAATTATCAAGGTGGACCAAGCAAGAAAGAAAATAAAGAACAACAAATAGTATGCTATGAATGTGGGAAACCAGGACACATCAAATCTGAATGCTTCAGAAACAAAGACAAAAAGAAGCAGAAAAAGAAAGCATATATATCATCTATTTGGGGTGATAGTTCGTCAGACGAAGAAAATGACAACGACGAAGTAGCAAATCTATGCTTGGTACCTAAGGAAGAAGAATCAGACTCTGAGGTAAGTGACTCTGAACCCTCTTATAATGAATTTTTATATGAATATAATGCATTGCATACTGAGTTCATCAAAGTTGCTAAAGAAATGGTTAGTTATAAGAAGAAAGTAAAAGAATTAGAAAGTAATGTCATATCTTCATATGAAATGTGTAAAGAGAAAGATAAGAAAATAGAAGATTTAACAAAGATTGTTGAAAAGTTTACTAAAGGAAGTGAAACTCTCAAGGTTATCTTAAGTTCTCAGAAAGTTTCCTTTGATAAATCTGGAATTGGATATAATGCTATGCATAATAAGAATAAGAAGAGTAGTAGAGACTATCTTAAATACTTCAGGAATTCTGTGCATACATCGAATCCATTTGTATCATGCAATTATTGTAATAGGAAAGGACATTATACTTCATCGTGTTATTTCAAAAAGGGAAAGGTTGTTGGAACATATAAATAGGTTCCGAAAGGGACACATATTCCAAATACTAACCACAAAGGACCCAAGAAAGTGTGGGTACCTAAAACCTGATCATCTTATTCTAGGTATGTCTCAAAGCATCTCGAGCGAACAAATGGTATATTGATAGTGGATGTTCGAGACACATGACTGGTGACAAAAATAAGTTCACCATGTTTGAAACTAGAGAAGGAGGAAAGGTGACATTTGGAGGAAATCAATCCAGACGTATTGCTGGAATTGGTGAAGTGGGAAGAACCGATGGCATTCAAATCAACGGAGTATATTATGTTGAAGGGTTATGCCACAATCTCTTAAGCGTAAGCTAAAGCACTGACAAATATAACTGGGTGATTTTTGACTCGAAAGAATGCTTGATAGTAAGCAAGAAAGATCTACTCCTAAACAAAGAAACTATCAAGGCAAAGATCCGAGCTCAAAGGGACGGTAATTGTTATACTATTGATTTAAATTCAAACTCTTCTGAAAATTGTTTTCTTAGTCGATTAGAGGAAAGTTGGTTATGGCATAAGCGTTTGGCTCATGTCAATATGAATCAACTTGACAAATTGATTAAGAAAGATTTAGTTGTAGGACTTCCTAAACTCAAATTCAAAGACGACATGATTTGTGACGCATGTCAAAAAGGCAAACAAACTAAATCTTCTTTTAAAACAAAATATGAAATTTCTACTTCAAAACCTTTACAGTTGCTTCATATGGATTTGGTAGGACCTGCAAGAGTAAAAAGTTTTGGCGGAAATTTATATACATTAGTAATTGTTGATGATTTTACAAGATTTGCATGGACTATATTTATTGCCTCAAAAGATGAAACTTTTGCTGAATTTATTATGTTTGCCAAAAAGGTTCAAAATGAGAAAGGTATTTCTATTGTCTCTATTAGAACAGATCATGGAGGAGAATTTGATAATCAACTGTTTGAGGAATACTGCAACAATGAAGGAATAGATCACAACTTCTCAGCCCCTAGAACACCTCAACAAAATGGAGTAGTGGAAAGGAAGAACAGAGTGCTTACAGAAATGGCAAGAGCATTACTTAATGAAAAGGATATGTCACAAGTGTTCTGGGCAGATGCAATGAGTACTGCATGCTATATTTCAAACAGAGCATATATTCGCAAATCTATTGAAAAGACACCATATGAACTTTACAAAGGAAGAAAGCCAAATATTGCTCATCTTCATATCTTCGGGTGTAAGTGTTTCATTCACAACAATGATAAGGAAAATTTAGGTAAATTTGATTCAAAGTCTGATGAAGGTATTTTTCTAGGATATTCTAATAGAAGTAAAGCTTATAGAGTTTTCAATAAAATAACATGTACTATTGAAGAATCTATTCATGTTGTGTTTGATGAAATTGAATCTCAGACAAAACTTAATGATGAAGAAGAAATGGATTCAATCAAGAAAAACAAATCTATTTCAAAACAGGATGATTTTGAAACAAATGATTTTCAAAATTTAGAAGATGTCGATGATCATGCTCAACCTAAAGCATGGAGACATATGAAGGATCATCCAATTGATCAAGTTATAGGAGATATTCAAGAAGGTGTCAAAACCAGAAATAGAATTCTCAATGAGGTAACATTTTTAGCTTTTATTTCTGAAATTGAGCCTTCTAATATAGAAGAAGCTTTATCTGACAATGATTGGGTGATTGCTATGCAAGAAGAACTAAATCAATTTCAAAGAAATCAAGTTTAGGATTTGGTTCCTCGACCTAAAGATCATACGGTTATAGGGACCAAATGGGTTTTCAAAAACAAACTTGATGAATCAGCAATCATTGTGAGAAATAAAGCAAGATTGGTTGCCAAAGGCTATAATCAAGAAGAAGGTATTGATTATGAGGAAACATATGCTCCAGTGGCAAGATTGGAAGCAATACGAGTACTCTTAGCTTTTGCTTGCATCAAAAGTTTTAAACTTTATCAAATGGATGTAAAAAGCGCTTTTCTAAATGGTTATATTATGGAGGAAGTATATGTCGAACAGCCTCCTGGTTTTGAAGATGAAACAAAACCTGATTATGTCTTCAAACTTAAGAAAGCATTATATGGTTTGAAACAAGCACCCAGAGCTTGGTATGAAAGACTAAGCAAATTTCTTCTTGATCAAGGTTTTGTCAGAGGTAAAGTTGATACAACTTTATTCATCAAACATAACAAAAATGATATTCTAATAGTTCAAATTTATGTTGATGATATTATTTTTGGTGCTACTAACGAATCTATGTGTCAAGAATTCTCTAAGATTATGCAGGGAGAATTTGAAATGTCCATGATGGGAGAATTGAACTTCTTTCTTGGACTTCAGATCAAACAAAAGAAGAATGGTATATTTATATCTCAGACAAAGTATTTGAAAGAATTATTGAAGAAATATGGATTAGATAATGCTAATGGAGCTGATACTCCAATGAGTTCTACAACATTGTTGGATGCTGATGTAAAGGGACCGAGCTTCAACATCACAAAGTATAGAGGAATGATTGGTTCATTACTCTATCTTACAGCAAGCAGGCCAGATATTCAGTTCAGTGTAGGAATGTGTGCAAGGTATCAATCCAATCCTAAGGTATCTCATGCAGAGACAGTAAAAAGAATTTTCAAATATTTAGGAGATACTTCTGAGCTTGGTCTTTGGTATCCAAAAAGAGGGAACGAGTATTTAATGGCATATTCAGATTTAGATCACGGTGGATATAAAACTGACAGAAAGAGTACCAGTGGACAATGTCAATTTCTTAGAGGCTCTCTAGTGTCATGGTTCAGCAAGAAGCAGAATACAGTTTCATTATCTTCAACTGAAGCTGAATATATAGCTGTGGCAAGCTGCTGTTCTCAAGTGCTATGGTTAAAACAACAACTTCAAGATTTGGGAATTTATTTAAAAGAAATCCTAATCTATTGTGATAATACTGGCACAATAAGCTTGGCAAAAAATCCTGTACAACATTCAAGAACCAAGCATATAGACATTCGACATCACTTCATTCGAGATCATGTTCAGAAGAAAGATGTCAAAGTGGAATTTATACTAACTCATCTTCAACTTGCGGATATTTTCACAAAACCAATTGCAAAAGATCAATTCCTTTATATTCGAAGAGAATTGGGAATAGTTAATCCCAATAAGTTGTAAGTTTTCTTGTTAAAAAGTTTAATTAAATGTTTCTTTTGATGATAACCATACTGACTTTAGTATCGGAGTATTCAAAATTTGTTTTTGCAGGAGTCTCACTCGAGCACTGAAGGTGCTGCTCGAGTGAGGAGCTGTGTCACTCGAGCACAAGCAGCTCTGCTCGAGCACATCACTATTTAGGATACTCTGTTCTCTGATAGTTAAAACAGAGGTTAACAGAGGAGTTAAGAATACCAAGGGAATATATCAGAAATAACAGTGAGAATTGAACTCACTCGCGAGTGAGGAATTCTCACTCGAGCATGATATGAACATGCTTGAGGTGAAGAATGCCTGCTCGAGTGAAGAAGAAGAATTTCTTTGCAAAAGCTATCCAAATCATGGTTACTCAAATGATCTTGGAGGATTTGAGTACAAAGATACAAAAATATATCAAGGAATCCACAATCCAGGTACGTTTTACTTGTTTCTTTATTTTCCAAAAGATCACTTGAGCACAGATAGAACACACTCGAGCACAGTATGAACATCACTCGAGCACTAGGGTTCATGCTCGAGCACTGTCACTTATATCAGTTACTGGGGAGCTCAGAACGTCGCACTTCCTCCTCTCACTCGAAGTGCTTTCTCACTCGAAAGACACAACTCTTCACCTTCAACCGTTTTCTCATCATTCAATCACGTCTTTCTGCTTCAAATCGCCGTTACAACCTCTCAATCTTCTATAAGAGGTGATTCTTACCCTCTGCATTTCTCACTTGTGCCCTAATCTCCATTTGTCTTTCTTTCAAAAACTAAGAGTATTTGCTTCTCTTCCACTTTCTTTACAATGGCAAGAACAAAACTACCATCTATCCCTCAAAAATCTCATTTACCTTCTCCTACTCACTCTGCTGCCAGTGAATCTAGAACCCCTTAACCTACTGCTCCATCTCCCAAAATCTCATCCTCACTGTCACCTCCTCCTAAGCCCAAAACCAAAAAGAGGACTCCGGCTAAGAAACCTCACCCAAAGCCTTAAGTTTCAAAGAAAGATCAACCTCCTCAAAAGAAACCAAAAGGTGTGGTCTTCAAGGAACCCATAATCACTCGGTCTCAATCCAAAGAGGTTCAAGGAAAGGGAAAGAAGAAGGATTTAGAACAACCCTAATCATCTTCTTCTTCTGGGGATACCTTCAGTAAACAACTCAGGGAAGCAATAGAAAAATCCAAATTGGACAAGATAGTTGGGACGATTGCTTCTCAAGCCGGTGTTTCAAGTTCACATCAAGATAAACACCCAAGTGTTTCTGCTTCAGGAGCACCTTCTGCCTCTCAAGCACCAGTGGATGACCAACTCACCAGTCCTCCTGAGGGATTCAATGTTGCAGAGCTTAAGGCTTTATCTCAGAAGGTATATGATGATGAATTCAAACATAGACATTTCTACCCAGTAGTATATATTGATCTGGATTATTTGAAAAAGAATTGTCATTTGGACTTGTACCCTTACCTTCAATACTATGCTCCCTGGCTAAATATTCATTTACCATATTCCCCCACTGTTGTGAAAACTTTCTACTGCAACATGAAAACTCATAATATTATGTCTAGATCCGGTGAGTTGATTGAAGAAGCTGTATCTACTACCGTTAGAGGAAAATTCATTATGATTTCTGCCAAGATCATAAATGATTTACTTGGTTATGTTGCACCTCCTACTGATCCACCCTCTTTCTCTGCCAATGAAGTTTTTAAAATTCTGAGACCAAAAGACCCAATTGGCCCCCTCATTTTCAAACCTATTGATATGCCTGATAATCACAGAGTCCTTCATTATATATATTCCAGGAGCATAGTCAATAAATCCAAGAATTTTACCCACTTTGCTCAAAAGGATTACTATTTCTTGGCTTCTTTGGTTGCTGGGCAACAAAGGAATGTAGGGGAGATCATTTTTAATGAGATGAGAAGGTTTAGATTTTCTTCAACAAGATCCACAACCATACCTTACCCTCAACTTGTTTCCCTCATCTTGATGAAAACCAAAATTTGGTATCTGGAAGGAAAAGAGAGGATTCTCATCTCAAGGTTTGGTAAGACTCAGTTAACTCACATGGGTATCAATCTTCCGGTGAGTTGGACTAAAGCCACATCCAAGAGGGAAGCCACTCCATCCAGAGGAGATGAGGCACAATCATCAGCACAAGGTCCTATTCCTCCTCCTTCCTTTCTCAATGCCTCTCTGTCCAATCATCTGACTGAGGTAATTAATCAAGTTGTATCAAGTTTGAAGAAGGAATTAGTGACTGAGTATGAGAAGCTTGTGGAGAAGATGGAAGCACAAGTCATCAATCTAGTAGACAAGGCCAATCTTAATTTTGAACTGATGTTCAAAACTCAGGATGAGATGTCACAGAGGATTACTAATATGGAGACCTTCCTGCATTCACATTTTCCCTCCTCATCTTCCGGGGTGCCTCCAGAGACCACTCATACCTCACCACTTCATCCACAGACTCATGTTCTTTTCACTGATCCAGAGTCTAATGTAGATGTTACATTTGATCAGTCGCCTTCACTACCTCCCTCATCATCTGTACCACAGCCACCATCTCCTTCTGATCAGCCCATTGATCCTCTCTCTGCCATGATATCCTTTGTTCCACCTCCAGAGCCCCCTTCTGATGTTGACAAAACGAGGGAGAAGGATGTGTGATATTTTCTGAGCTTCTGTAGGGTGTATATGGGTGTTTGGGAAGATTTATGTATTGGGTAGGATTTGATATGTATGTCATTTTGAATGTTATGTAATGTTGTTCAAGTTTTTTTTCCAAAGTTGATGATATGGTTCAAGTTTTTGATTATCAAAATTTCAATGATGTTTCAAGTTATTAAGTTCTTATTAGGTTACATACCTCATACTATGCTTATCTTAGTTGTTAAGTGTCCAGAGGAAACATTGCAGGAAAACTTGAATTTGAAACTTAAACATGATATGCATTTGGAAACATTTTCAATTTCAATCAATTTCTCTTAAATCTTCATCACAAAGAGTTTTGTCATCATCAAAAAGGGGGAGAATGTTAGATCTCAAGTTTTGATGATAACAATAAGTCAATTATGTGCAAAACATGTTTTTTAGAAGGTTAAGAAAAGTTTCCAAGTTACCAAATGCATATTTGATGATTTGCTGATATCTGCTGTGAAATTGCACTGGAGTGCTCGAGCAAGGATTTTTTACTCGAGCACAGATCTCTTCTGTGCTCGAGCAGGTGCGAGAGAAAGCCAGAAAGTATGTACCCGAGAGGCATTCTCCCTTTGTGTTCACTAGATCACTCGAGCAGTAAGGTATGCACTCGAGCAGAGAAGTCATTCTCACTCGAGCACACATGTGAGTGAGGGTCTGCGAGTGTTTGGCCGAGAGCAAGTAATGGCATGCTTCCTTCATTCACTCGAGCAGAGACACCAATGCTCGAGCATGAGCATTCTGTGCTCGAGCAAGCTACTGCGAATACTTGGCCGAGAGTCATGAAGTTCAGGGAAGTGCAAGTGTGCTCGAGCACACCCATATATGCTCGAGTGACACATCAATGCTTGCAAGTGAAAATTCTATCTCTCTCCAGATCTGTTGCGAGCACTTGTTTAAGAGGTATAATTCTTGAGAATATTCTTCTCACTCGAGCAGGAGTCTGTGTGCTCGAGTGAGGGCCCACATCACTCGCGAGTGATATTTCTATCTCTCTGAAAACGTGATGCGAGTGATGGTATTGAGAGCATATTCCTTGAGAATATGCGTCTCACTCGAGCAGAGGTATGTGTGCTCGAGTGAGGGTCCATATCAACCGCGAGTACAAATTCTCACTCTTGTCAAAATGGTGTGCGAGTGATGACACGAGAAGACATTCCCTGTGGAAATTACAAGATCACTCGAGCAGAGGTTTTGTGCTCGAGTGAGACCCCTCTTCACCCGCGAGTAAAGATTTTGTCTCTCTGATGTTCTATGCAAGCACAACCCGATAACAGAGGTATATGAAGGAAAATAGGAGATCACTCGAAGTGAGCCTTTCATGCTCGAGTGATGCCCTGTTTGACCACCGAAAATGCTAAGTATCACAACGTTCATTCCGAATATGATTTATTGTTATTAATTCATATCATCATTACTTTTTATCATTGTTTAACATTGTTTTGATTGTTTTAAAAGTATGATACAGGAATATGAACGTTTGAATTGAACCACATGAGGAAAGTGATACAACGGCAGACAAGATGATTATAAACACGCTGGCACCTACCGCACTCAGGTTATTCAAACATGCACGTGTCTGCTAATACTTTCAAATGTCCCACTCCACAAATGAAGAATTTCCAAACGGGCAAAAACTGGAGCAACTATATATATACAGAGACTCAAAGAGAAACAACAACAACGTAGCACAAGAATTCACAAGCTTATACCAAGTCTCTGTTATTCATCATTTTCCTCTGTATACACATTGATCTTCAGTGTTTATTCATTTGCTCTTTAAGAGAGTCTTCATACAATTCAAAATTCTATGTTTATGTGATCTCAAGGTATTGGGACCTTGAGAGGGTAGTTATTCCTTACGAGAGAAGCAGTTGAGAGAATTCCTTGTTTGTGACTTCCACTCATAAGCCTTATAAGATACAAGCAGAAGAGAACGTTGCTGCTCGTAAGACTTACAGTGGTGTAAGCAGGAGAGAACGTTGCTGCTCATAAGTCTTGTATACATAAGCTAGTGAGAAGAGTCATAGGTTGTTTCTCTGCACGTAAGACTTGTCGTAAGGGGGAGAGAGGTTTCTTGTTAAGAGAATATTTCTCTCATAGTCTGCTCAAGGACGATTGTTGTTTTGTGGCGTTCTGAGAGCCCATTGAATCTTGGAGGAATAGTGAAAATCTCAGTAGGTCTTGATCTCTGAGGACTGGACGTAGGCCTTGTTGTTAGGCCGAACCAGTATAACTCTCTGTGTTCAAATCTTCTCATCTCTACTCTATCTACTATATTTTTCATATCACCACATCGAGCGAAAAATTTATAACATCACCCAATTCACCCCCCTCTTGAGTGAAGCTTGCCTCTTACAATAATGACAGTCACATAAAATGTGCATAGTATTTTCAAGATCAGCACCACAACAGGGGCAAGAAGGAGAAGAGGATGACCACCTGCTTCACCACTCATTTGTAGGTAATCTGTTGTGAAACACAAGCCAGAGAAAAACTCTTATTCTTTTAACCCCCTCCACTTCCAAATCAGCTTGTAATTTGCATTATATAAGTTATATGGTGGGTTTTCAATGAGAAAATAAGCTGATTTAACTGTGAATATGCCATTAGCATTTCCACTCCATACCACATCAATCCAACTTCACCATCCTTTTTCATAGTTAATACTTTATTTCTTATTCTCATCATGGTAGTTTTGAGATGATAATATCTAATATTACGGTCTCCTCTGGTTATCCATGTCATTCCAGATTTCTGGAACCACTTTAGTTCTCTTCTTTAAGTACCCCTTCTAGCTCTTCTTGTAGTTGAAGTTCCAACTTGTATAGAAAAGAAGAATAGGGATAGGCCTTTGATTTTTGAATCCCATTTAATCTAGCTAGGATAGTAGATTTTTTCTTTTCAACATATCTGAATACTTCTTTATTCACACACATAGGGATAGGCCTTTGATTTAGCAAGTTGCTTCCTCTTCCGCCAATTCATTCACTCTCCTTCAATATATCATTGAAATCGCTGATTACTACCTATGGCTTTGAGTTAGCCGATGAGAATTTCAATAACTACTCCCAAAGTATTTGTCTACGATTCGAGTGGGGAATTGCATATACTGTTGTGAGTCAGAATTCTGGGAGGTTTGGCAGCCGACAAAGCAGGTGGAAGAATTGTCAGTTTTCTTCTAATACAGTATTTGAAATTTGTGAGCTATTCCAGGTTGTAACGAGACCACTAGATCGATCTATACTTGGAATGACTCTTGTCATATCAAAGCCTAAGGATTGAAGGCAACGAAAACGCTCAATATCCTCTGACCTCGTTTATGCAAGAATTAATAAATTATTCTTAGGCCCATGACGCAAAAGCTTTAAGTTTCTGAGAAAGCTTTTACCACAAGCCCCTCTTATATTCCAGTAAAATAAATTATCCATAAAACTAATCATTGGGCTGTAAGGGGTCACTTAAAGACCACTAGACAATTGGGTCATAGGTACCACAGTCCCTTCAGTAGGGCTGCTCATTTCCTCATCATCGTCTCGTAGGCTATCAATAGTCGGCCCATAATAGACTTGATTAGCATGATCTATTTCAAGATTGTTGCAGGCTCCAGGGTCATAAGGAAGAGAGTCGATATCAATATCAACCTCATTATTAACCACCATATTATCTTCCAACTCCCCACCCATATCTTCCTTGTTATTGGTCTCACCAAGCGTTAGCCTCAATACTTTATTGCTTTTATTTTTGGTACTCAGCATTGCTTGGCTTTATTTCTCAACCTTCCTCTATTTTCCTTCCTCAGTCATATTCTTAACTACTGCCATTATCCCCTGTTGCACTGCACTAAAATTCTCTATGTTTTGCCCATCATTTTGTGGTCCTTTTTCCTTACCTTTTGAGGATATAATCATTGCAGTGCATTGAGGAGCATGTTGCTATTCGGTTGTCCCTATTATGAATCTTCCTTGCAGGGGCACATGATCCTCCACGTGACCTTCTTTGTCCATTGCATCTGCTAGCACACCATACCGAGATCCCTGTTTACAGGACTGTGGAATCTCACCTCTCGTTTCACTACTACAAAAAAGGGCAATTGTGGCACTTATTTTTAAACTAATTGTGGCATTTAAAAAGTGCCAAAAATCTCATCTCCACTAAAAGAAGTTGTGGTACTTGAAAGCGCCACAACATATATATATATATATATTTTTTAAAAAATACCTATTGTGGCGCTTCTTTAAGGAAGTGCCACAGGAAGTCCACTTCCTGTGGCACTTCTTGAAGAAAGCGCCACAATAGGTATTTTTTTAAAAAAATAAATTTTTTTATTTTTCTTTAAGAACCATATAATTATAATTGATAACTCCTTTAAACACATTTTCATATCGACAACAAAATAAAAAGAGCAAACCACAATAAAATAACTCTAAAATGATATAAATTAACAAATAATTAATTAAAAAAATCATTACTAAGTAAAATACAAGTGTTAAAAATAAATAATTATTTTTGCATGCCAAACCCATTTGGTACTTAGAATTGGGAATATAACAAAAAAATGAAAAAAGATATTATAATTGATAACACACTTTAAACACATTTTCATATTGACAACAAAATAAAAAGAGCAAACCACAATCAAATAACTCTAAAATGATATAAATTAACAAATAATTAATTAAAAAAATCATTACTAAGTAAAATACAAGTGTTAAAAATAAATAATTCTTTTTGCATGCCAAACCCATTTGGTACTTAGAATTGGGAATATAACAAAAAAATGAAAAAAGATAATGAACATATAAAATGATATGCATGTTCATACTCTAGAAAATAATAGAAATATGAATGGAGAAATTGATGAAGTTGGTGTCCACCAAAACATGATCAAGAGGTCCTAATTCAGTGTTGTGTGCAAAGAACAGAGCCAAAGGATAATAAGGGCTTCATTATAAAATTTAAAACAAAGGTCAGAAAGAAAAGGGTCTTATAAGGTTTAACATCCAAAAAATAGTTAGCATCAGTGCTTACACATTTCTGGGCATCTTTTCCTTGCTGAGGTCCTTCTTATTAGGGTTCAACACCTCTTCTTTATAGCTAAATCCAACATAATATAAAATTCAAGCCTAAAAAAAATCAGAAATACTAAATACATATGAAACTCCAAGAAGTAGTCACATGAGGGGGAAAAATGTACCTCACTTCTTAAGTTATAGTATGGGGCTTAAAGATCTCCAACCCTTGAATTCCAACCTGCATGCCCAGTCACAGTAAGTACAGTGTTGAACCAAGTATGACTTAATAATAAGCTCACACAAATGAATAATTGAAAAACAACTAAAATAAATAAGGAGGAGTGATGGAACACAGGAATAAAGAGGAAGTGTTGATTGAAGTGGGGAAGGTGATGAGTGACAAAAAGAGGAGAAGGAGAAAATTTGGGGACTAAGAGGATAAGGAGTGATGGCACGTGTTGGATGAGGAGTGGGTGTAACCCCCTGCCTTAATTAGTGTAATTATAATTCGATATCTCTTAATTAAATTGGTTTAGAGACCGTCGAATAGTTCAAAACTTATTTAAAACTCCCCTTTATAGTAGGGACTTTACAAAATTTTCAAAACTTTTTTCCTATTCCGGTCTTAAATTCAATTATCGAATATAATCACCTGTGCAGTTAATTTACATTTAAACATATCAGAATATCTAATAGCAATCCGGGCAACCCCCGGGTTCCATTCATTCACTATAGGGTTTTAATTCCCATATAAGGGATTACACCACTGTATTCCACTAATATTTACAATCCAAAAATAATTTACAGAACCCTGTCTAAAATGAATAATCAACATATCCAAAACAAACGTCCCTACAGGGTTCTATCCGCTCCTAGTAATCCGCTTTTCCTTGGAGCCACTTGCCCTGTCTGAAATGTTAGTCGAAGGAAAGAATGAGATTCAAGAGAATCCCAGTAGTAACAAAACAATTATACCACACATAAATACATAGCATGTAAGAAAATCATCATACAGCAGCAGTAGCACAAATCACACTCCACCCTCATCCCCTTTCTCCACCGGGAAGGCACACTGTCCTAACCCGAACCGTTGTTAGCTACTCAGGGACTATTGGCGTGACAGTGCATACACATAGCCTTATAGCTCATATAGCTATCTGGCTTTCACAATCGGCCCGTTGGCCTTCTCAAATAGCCTTTCAGCTTTTCACATAATCACACATATCACACCTCATCCTCATCCCCTTTCTCCGCCGGGAAGGCATACAACCCTTGCCCGATCTGTTGTTAGCTACTCATGGACTATTGGTATGACGGTGTTTACACATATTCATAATGTCGCAGCATATGAGTTTATCACAAATCAATGATAATACACACATACAATGTATCACATATGGTACGAAAGAAAAGTTACTACCTCGTTCCTTCTTGACGTTCTTCGGCGTAGTTGGCTCACGAGGGCGGCAAATATCAAAGCCTATAAACAAAATCAAGAATGGTGGATTAATTCCCTACCCCCAATTCCTACTTTCAAACACTTAGAATAGGTTCCATATGAGTCCCTTAAATGGTTATAACAAACTCAAAGAGAACCTAAAAGGATTGGAGAATTCTAGGTTGGAAATTGCTTTGCAAACTCACAAAGTGCTGAAAATTGGGTTCTGGCTGCAGCCAAGAATTCTCTGGCTGCAGCCAAAAATGGCTAAAAATGTCACAGAAACATTTTGGCTGCAGCCAAGAATTTTCTGGCTGCGGCCAGGACACGCACAGAAAGTTTTGTGCTGGAGCCAGAATTTTCTGCTGCGGCCAAGGAACTTCAAAAATTCATAACTCGCTCTAGAAAACTTGAAACAAGGTGATTCCAAAGCCCATTGAAATATATTCAAGTCCTCTTTCAAGGAAAAATATTGGCCATAACTAGAAATTACCAAAAAAGTCCAGATTTACCAAAAACCTAACGTTGTGCCAAAACAGAGTCCAGTTGGGATTCCAAACTTTGGACAGTTCAAACTCCCAGCTCAAAAGGCGAAATGACACAAAATTTGTGTCCATTGTGAAGCTTGAGATGTGAAATTTAAGACTGGAAAGTTTCATAATTTTTCAACATCATTTGCCCAGTAAAAACGTCCACACCATCTGACTGTCCAGAACAGACTTACATTGGTCAACATTTCCATTTTTGCACCAATGCTTCCAATGGTTCCCAAATTTCAAATCACATACTATTTTCACACAATTTGGCTCAAGGAACACATTGGAACCATCAAAATGACCATATTCATTATCCATGGGCATGTTCTACCACAATCACCACATATCACCTTAACATCTCCAATCAACACACACATTGCAATCCATTCCAACCCAAAATTCCAAGCCAATTCCAAATGCACCAAGACACTCTATGACACTAATTTCCACATTAAACACTAACCAAGTCATGCTTTTCGAAATTTACCAAAAATCAGGGCAAATTCCAAAGTCTTCAAAACTCAATCAATGATCAAAACAACCATACCAAAGTACATCAACTACTCACCTCTTATGTCTTCCAAAACCAATTCTTCAATTCTCCAACTTCCAAATTTCCACAAGTTCTCAAACTTCACCAACCAAAATTCTGAAACCATAGGAATATAGCCCTCAACCTCATGAACAACATTAATGAAAGTAAATTGAGCATTCATGGACAAATTCTCACCTTTCTTTAAGCCTTCTTCTTTCTCTTTTTTACTTAACTTCAGCGAAAATGGAGAGAATGGAGAGAGATGAGAGATATTGATCAATGACTCATAGTTCAATGCTCACACACACACAGCCGACTTGAAAGGGAGAGAGGTAAAGTTTGAAAATTTTGACTCATCCAATGGCTCTCATTTGGACACATGACAACATCTCATCCTTTCTCCTATGAGTGCATATGAACTCATCCACACAAGATTCCACCCCTTGTTCTTTCAATCCCAGCCATTGATCATGATTACCAAGGGGTTTCCTCTCCAGTAACTTACCATTCGATCGGTAAATTTACCGTTTTACCCTTGATTAGCACAATACTTACTAAATCACATCATCATCCCAATTGTATCACCATACACATCATTTAATTCAAAAGTGCTCAATTAAGATTAATTACATCACTTTAAAGTTATAAATCCTTGGTTACATTTCAGGATATTACAGTGGGGACTAAAAGGATAAAGGTATTGGAAGCATATCATAGGAGAGAGAAGGATTTGAAAAAAAATGTTTAAAAAAATATTACTTTGTGTAGCACTTTCTTAGCTAAATGTCACAAAAAGTACGTAGTAGCTGTGGCACTTCCTTGAGTAAATGCCACAGCTCCTGCTTCAGTTTGAGTCGTGGGGAGGTGAAAGAAAATCCCAAGGGGGGATTATATTCCTTTGAGTCAAACCCTCGACCCCATGGCTGGATGCCACCAGCAGTAGTAGGGTTTAGCAGTAGTGGGGGGTGTGACACACTTCGCTAATTGCTCGACTTAAGCCCTAGGTCGAGTGTTCGAGGTGTGGGAAGGCGAAAGGAATTCCCATGGGGGGAAAATATTCCTTTGAGTTGCACCCTCGACCCTATGGCTGGATGCCACCAGCAGTAGTGGGGGGTGTGACACGCTTAGGGTATGAATCCTATTTCCATAGCATGATAAGAAAAACAACAAATCAAAATAAAAACCATTAACATTTAACAATCCTAATGGCTTTTTGTAAAAGTGTAACTTAGCCTAATATGCAATGCTGGAAATCCCATCCAATGTTTCTAAGCCA
This sequence comes from Inga oerstediana, assembly GCA_963210345.1. Classification (NCBI taxonomy): domain Eukaryota; kingdom Viridiplantae; phylum Streptophyta; class Magnoliopsida; order Fabales; family Fabaceae; genus Inga; species Inga oerstediana. The sequence continues at coordinate 65,770,168 of OY723401.1, forward strand.
CCGAGTAGAGCGATAAAAGCTTTAGCCCTATAGAACATACATCACATACGTTTCAGCAAGTTTCACACCTGTAACTCTTGTCCTAAGGAAAAGATGTGACCATCTAACTCCTTTACCTTTACACTCAAACCCTTACTTCCCTTAATGGTTGCAGCAATGGCTACACTTCCCCTTTAGCCCTGGATGCCTCCCCCTTATACAAAGTTGATCATTCAAGCATATAATGCATTTCCTAGTTCTTGTGTTGTAGTTAGAAACTCTCTATTCTTTACCTCATCAGTTTTGTTAGTGCAAGTGTTTCACTCAAGAAGGGGGGTGAATTAGGTGATACCAGAAATTTCGTTGCATATAAGAAAATTGACAGAATATTTAAAGCATATGTGAGCAAAGAAAAATATCACTGAAGTGTACACCAGAAGTTATACTGGTTCGGCCACAACCACTTTGACCTACGTCCAGTCCTCAGAGCATTTTTGAGAGTTTCACTATATTCTCCAAGATTTAATGGGTTCTTGGCACCTTAGTACACAACAAGTTCCTTCACTTGGACACTCGCTCCCCCTTACACGTTGTAATCAAATCCCCAACTAAAGGTTCCACAGCCTTCAGTTTTCTCAATAACAAATATTGAGTTTGTAAAGAAAAACTCTTTCACAGAGCAAATATATAATCACTGAAGTAGAATGAATGAGTATATGAAAATAAAGCACTAAGAGTGTGTTGATCAATGTATGTTCGTGTGTTCTCAGTTCTTGTTTTCTGCTCGAGTAAATTGTTGCATTTTTTGGCTGAGAGCTACTGGAAGATTTTTGCCTTGGTTACTCGAGTGGCTACTCGAGTAAAGCCTTTTCTCATGTGTTACTCGAGTGGCTACTCGAGTAATGGCTCATATAACTTTGCAGATTACTCGAGTCACTACTCGAGTAACTTCTTCCAAATTTTGGCAGTGCCTTTAAAAACATTTTCTTTCAACATTACTCGAGTGCCTACTCGAGTAACACTGTTCCTTACTCGAGTGGTCACTCGAGTAAACATATACAACTGCCAGTGATGGTCTTAGTGATGGTCTTCCTTTGCTCTTCTTCTCAGATCTTCTTCATTACTCTAGTTTTTACTTCAAGTAATGCTTTGTCTTCTATTTATTTACTTTGTTCAAATTCATTTGTTATCATATCCTCTTATATCATTGGTCTAATCTTTGTTATCATCAAAACATATGGGATCTAACATTCTCCCCCTTTTTGATGATGACAAAACTTGATGATTTTGAACAAAATTTTTGAAATTGAGTTTTCAAACATATGTATCTTAAATACTTTTCATATGAAATCTTTTGTTCAATTTAAACTTGAAAACTCTTTTGAAATAACTTATTAAAAATCTTTTCAAAGTTTTTGTTTTTATTTACTTGTTCAGCTTGCATACATAATAAAAAACTCATTAGTTCCACAATGCAATATAATTTCAATGAAATGTTAACTTTAATGGCATAAAGAAACAAATTGTATAAAGAGAAGTTCATTACATAATCAAAACATAGAATTCAAAGATAAAAACGCCCTAAAGCCCCATACACCCAAATCCCAATACATTAACTCAGTTATTCATCACTATATCACTCAGGCTCTTCTCCCCCTTTTTGTCTTCATCACAAAGGTGAAATCAATCATGAGGAGGAGTAGGTGCCTTGGCTGATGAGATAGGAGTGACCAAAAATGCCAATGATTCATATGAACTATCTGAACTTGAAGGATCTGAAGATGATAGTTTAGGATCTGGAAGATCCACTAGGGGTGTCTAAAGATCCTCTGGAGGGTTTACTAGAGATGATGGGTAAGGAACCAGAGAAGTAATTTCTACTTCCTCTGTAGCAATGGTGCAGATATAAACACCTTCTCAGTGCGTGTAGGTGAGGCAATGGGAGTAGATATGGGCTCTGGCTGAAGAGGCTAAGGTGGATCATCAGTGGTGATATGGATTGGCTCAGATGTGTTAGGGTCAGGCATAGAGAACAAGACATTGTTGGGCCCACTCTCAAAGGGTCTATGCTCAGTAGGTATAGAAGGTCCAGGTTTAGGGACAGGTATGAGCTCAGGAATAACAGAAGGACCAGGAATAGAGGAGCCAAATGCCATAGCATTAAGTCTAGCAACAATGGATCTCAGAAGCTCACCCCTGGGCACGTTGTTCAGCTAGTAAATCTTCGTGCCTCTTATCCATCCTCTCCACAAGTTGTCCCATCTTCTCATTTATATGGGTTACCAACTCTGTATTGGTATTCGTAATGTCAATATCAAAACTCAGAATGTTCTCCATGAATATTTGCATTGCGGCACCAAATAAGGATGGAAAAGATATGTTGGCTGGAGCAGAAGACTATGTGTCATCCATTCGACTAGTTACGGTTTCAGTCTTCTTCTTCTTCTTGGGACTTGCTTCTAGGGGAGTCTTTAGAGGAATCTTAATATTCAACTTGCCAATTTGATTCCTCCCCACTGGTGTTATCGTCTCAATCGGCTCCATACTCTCCAAGTACCAAATCTTATTCTTCTTGAGGAACAAGGAAATAAGTTGAGGATAAGGCATTGGAGTAGTAGGTTTTCCTTCATACATATACCTCTTGATCTCATTGAAGATATACTCTCACAAGTCCTTTTTCTCTTTGAGAATCAATGAAGCAAATTTTCTAAAATCCCTCTCAATGAAATGTGTGAAGTTGTTGGATTTGTTCACTATGACTCTAGAATAGATATACCATAGGACTCGATGAAAATCACTCATATCACTTGGATTGAAATTGAGGGCTCCTACTATCTCACCAGGTCTTAGGATAGAGAATATATGGTTTGCGTCAAGGTTAAGGTAATCATCATCAGGAGGGTTCTCTATTCCTAACCAGGTATTGATTCTGGAAGGTGAGATTAGAATTCTTTGTCCTCTAACCTTATAAGTCATTTCTTCTTCCACAGACTTCCTAACGGGATCATTTATAGGTTTAAAGTTACAATAAAAATGCCTCACAACTTTGGTGCAAAATGAGAGTTTTACAGAGAGCCAGGGCATATAGGAATCAAGATAGGGACTTGGGTCGAATTTCAATACCTCTTGAAGAACCTTGTAGTCAATGTAGTGCATCTTGCACACATTTCTCCTTACAAAGTGACTCAGATACTTCTGAGATTCCTCAATCTTGATCACGTTGAATCCCTTTGGAGGAAATGTGATTTCTTCATCCCTCTCTTCTGTTTGCCTTAAAGATTGCCCTTTCTTTGCTTCCTTAGATTGAAAAGCTCCTTCAAGTATGCCTACCATGACTTTGGTAATCTTCTCATCAATCTTGGGCTTTTTCAGAAGTTTAGGAGAAAAGGTGGGTGTGTCGGATGAGTCAGAAGTAGGAGGAGATGGCTCTTTTATTGCTTTGCCTCTTCATGAAGGTGAACTCTTCTTGGTTTGAGCTCTTGTGGCAATGGGCTCCTTAATCACAACCCCTTTCACCTTAGGCTTAGGTTGCGGTTTAGCTTTGGCTTTAGCTTTATGAGAGATTTTTCTTTTCTTGGTAGGAGGAGAGGAAAGTGAATCAAAGGGTTGATATGGTTTAGAGGACTTAGAAGGAGTGCTAAGATTAGGAGATTTAGTCCTCACCATTTTGATTTGAGAGAAATGAGAATTTTTGAAAAACAGGGACCGTGAGTCGCGAATGTAGGGCAGAGGTTTTTGAGCAATCTGGGAGTTTTTAGAAGATAAAAACCAAGGGGTTTTGATGGAAATGAGAAGGGAAAATGATTGTGAAAAGTTTTTGAGACAGCACTAGGAGAATCACTCGAGGAGATTTTGTGAGAAATGACCGAGTGTCAATTGAAATAACCCTAAAAACCCGATATCACTCGAGGGCTTACTCGAGTGATCATACCAGAAATTTTAAAATGCAGTGAATTCAAGTACGTACCTGGCATGAATAATATTGTAATTACCCATGTATATTCCCTCAATCATTTGATAGCTCTTTAGAACAGATTTGAGTTGAAATTCAGTCAATTTGAGATCTGCACCCAGATTCACTCGAGGCCTTACTCGAGTAACTTTGAAGTTCACTCGAGGCCTCCCTCGGGTAATCTATCTCTTCACTTTATGACTGTTCATTTCCAACCGTTGTGCCATTTCATTTGAAATTAATGTTTCATTTGAACATTTCCAAGTTCATTACTCGAGTGACTACTCAAGTAATTCCTCCATTACTTCAAGGTCTCACTCTAGTAATGATGGTTAGTTGAAGTTATCCCTCCAGTAATATTGTCCTCTGTTGACCTCTGCTTTTCATACTCCAAAATAGAATATCATGATCCTGCAAAACAAATTACTAGAAACTCCGATGCTTAAGTTAGTAATAATCAAAACATCAATAAATAACATTTTCTAACATTTTGAAAACACTAAGTAACTTACAATTCATTAGGATTTACCATTCCCAATTCTCTTCTAATATACAAAAATTGATCTTTTGCAAGAGGTTTTGTGAAGATATCAGCTAGTTGAAGATGAGTTGGAATGAATATCACTTTGACATCTTTCTTTTTGACATGATCTCTGATAAAGTGATGTCTAACATCAATATGCTTGGTTCTAGAATATTGAACAGGATTCTTTGCCAAGCTTATCATGCTAGTGTTGTCACAGTATATTGGTATCTCTTTTAAATAAATACCAAAATCCTGGAGTTGTTGCTTTAGCCATATTACTTGTGCACAACAACTTGATACTGCAACATACTCAGCTTCCGTTGATGAAAAAGACGCTGTAGTTTGTTTCTTGTTAAACCATGACACAAGTGAGCCTCCAAGAAACTGGCCTTGTCTACTCGTACTCTTTTTTTCTGTCTTGTATCCTCCATGGTCAAAATCTGAGTATGCAACTAGATATTCACTTCTTCCTTTGGGATACCAGAGACCCAATTCTAGCGTGTCAGCAAGATATATAAAGATGTGTTTGACGGTTTCAGCATGTGACTCTTTTAGTGCTGATTGATATCTTGTACACATACCCACATTGAATTGAATATTAGGCCTGCTTATAGTGAGATAGAGTAATGATACAATCATTCCTCTATATTTTGTGATGTTGTAATCTTTTCCTTTGACATCTGCATCAAGTAATGTGGTTGAGCTCATGGCTGTGTCCATTCCATTTGCTTTATCCAATCCATACTTCTTCAATAGGTCTTTCAGATACTTCGTTTGATATATGAAAATTCCATTCTTTCTTTGTTTGATTTGCAAACCGAGAAAGAAATTCAATTCTTCCATCATTGACATCTCAAATTCCCCCTGTATTATCTCAGAAAATTCTTTGCACATGGTTTCGTTAGTAGCACCGAAAACTATATCATCAACATATATATGCATAATTAAGATATCATCACATTGTCGTTTTGTAAAAAGTGTTGTATCAACTTTTCCTCATACAAAACCTTGATCAATAATAAATTTACTGAGCCTTTCGTACCATGCTTTAGGAGCTTGTTTTAAATCGTACAAAGCCTTTTTGAGTTTGAAAACGTGGTCAGGTTTGGTTACATCTTCGAAACCTGGAGGTTGATCTACATATACTTCTTCCATGATGTAGCCATTTAGAAATGCACTCTTCACATCTATTTGATAGAGTTTCAATCCTTTGATGCATGCAAAGGCTAAGAGTACTGGTATAGCTTCCAATCTAGCCACTGGAGCATACGTTTCCTCATAATCAATTCCTTCTTCCTGATTATAGCCTTTGGCCACCAATCTTGCCTTGTTTCTGACAATGATTACAGATTCATCAAGTTTGTTCTTGAATATCCATTTAGTGCCAATGATTGGATGATTCTTAGGTCGGGGTACCAAATCCCAAACTTGATTTCTTTCAAATTGGTTTAGTTCTTCTTCCATTGCTATAACCCAATCAAGTGTATAGCAGTTACCTTCCCTTTTTGCTCTGAGCTTTGCCTTGATATATTTGTTATCAAGTTATAAGTCTTTCTTGTTGAAAATCAGACATTCGTTTGAATCAAATATTATCCAGTTGTTTTTATCTGCACTTTAACTTACGCTCAGCAAATTATGACACAATCCTTTAATGTAATATACATCATTGACTTGTATTCCTTTGTCATTTTTTATTTCACCAATTCCTGCTATCTTTCCGGATTGATTTCCTCTAAATTTTACCTTTCCACCTTCCTTAGGTTGCAATGTGGTAAAACTTTTGAAATCTTCGGTCATATGTCTAGAGCATCCAATTTCTATGTACCATTTTTTGTGTTTGGATGCTTTAAGACATATCTGAAATCAAATACGATTAAGTTTTAGGTACCCACATCTTTTTGGGTCCTTTTGGGTTAGTACAAAAGATTTTTAGAATATATGAACCTTTAGGTACCCATTTGTAGGTTCCTATCTTTCTTTTCTTCTTATGAATGCATGATGATGTATAATGGCCTTTTCTATTACAATAATTACAATATGCAAAAGGATTTGATGTATGCACAGAATCTTGAAAATAATTCAAATATGACTTACCTCCTGCTTTCTTTCTTCCTTTTCTTCTATCTGATTTTAGATCATATCCAAGACCAGATCAATCATTTACAAAATGTTGAGCTTTTAAAATCACATTTAGCATCTCACTTCCTTTAGTAAATTTTTCAAGAGTTTTCGTGATATCAAAGTTTTTTTTTAAAGAAGAACAATTTTCACAATCTTTCTCTAAATTTTCTCTTAGTTCCATTTCAAGAGCTTTGTTTTTCTTTTAGAAAACAACTAGTTCTTTAACTACTTCGATGAATTCAGAATGTAAAGCATTATATTTGGAAAGTAATTCATCATAGGTAGGATCAAAATCAGTTACCTCTTCTTCTGTTTCCTCTTGAGCAATTAGACAGATATTGACTACTTGCTCATCATCGCTTTCTTCGTCAGAAGAACTATCTCCCTATATGGCAGATACAAAGGCTTTCTTCTTGTTGTAGAATTTGCCTTTTCTCTTTTCTTTATTCTTCTGAATCAGTTCTTGACATTTTGATTTAAAATGTCCTGGATTTCCACATTCGAGCAGATGATGTGTTCTTTATTGCTTGTTCCTCCTTTCTGAAAGTTTTTGAATCCTTGGCCTTTCTTATAAAACTTTCAAAATCGTTTTATAATTAGGCCTATTTTGTCATCGTCAAGTTCTTCATCTTCATCTTGTTCTTCTTCTTGTGCTTTCAGTACTAGACCTCTTTTCTTCTTGCCACCAATATCATCTAGTTCTCGTTTGAACTTTAACTTACTTTCATATTCAGAAAGGCTTCCAAATAGAGAAGCAACCGATCGCATTAATTCACCTTTTGCTTCCTCAATTGCAGTGACTTTTGCCTCCCAGTTTTTAGAAAGAATATTCAAAATCTTTTGTACTTGGGTATGTTGATCATAGACTTTCCCAAGTGCCGCAAGTTGATTAACAAGGAGAGTATATCAAAGTTCAAATTCAGCTATCGACTCACCTGATTTCATTTGAAGTAAATCAAACTCAGTAACCAGAGTATTGATCCGGTTTTCTTTTATTCCCAAAGTTCCTTCGTGAGCTATTTCCAAGGCTTCCCACATTTCTTTAGCTATTGGGAGTGTGCAGATTCTGAAGTACTCATTTTGACTCAAGGCACTTTGAATCATTAAAATTGCCTTACTCTTGAGTGTGATGAGTTTCTTGTCATTCTCATCATATTCTGCTGGTGTCTTGGGAACTCTTTATGAATCTACAATCTTTTCAGGTTTGTAGTTTCCACTCTCGATCACATCCTATAGCCCATATTTAGTAGCTATTACGAAGACTCTGAACTTTGCTTTCCAGAATGAGAAGTGTTCACCATTGAAACCTAGAGGTCTCGTGATAGAAGCTCCGTCGGGAAGAATGCCTTCACCTATGCTTGTAATTGGATCCTTCTTACGCTGTTAAACCTTAACAAGAATACCTATGCTCTGATACCAAATGTTAGTGCAAGCGTTTCACCCAAGAGGGGGGTGAATTGGGTGATATTAAAAAATTTTGTTGCGTATAAGAAAATTAACAGAATATTTAAAGCAGATGTGAGCAAAGATAAATATCACTGAAGTGTATATCGAGAGTTATATTGGTTCGGCCACAACCACTTTGACCTACGTCCAATCCTCAGAGCGTCTCTAAGAGTTTCACTATATTCACCAAGATTCAGTTGGTTTTTGGCACCTCAGTACACAGCAAGTTCCTTCACTTGGATACTCACTCCCCCTTACACGTTGTAATCAAATCCCCAACTAAAGGTTCCACAACCTTAAGTTTTCTCAATAACAAATATTGAGTTTGTAAAGAGAAACTCTCTCACAAAGCAAATATATAATCACTGAAGTACAATGAATGAGTATATGAAAACAAAGCACTAAGAGTGTGTTAATCAATATATGTTCGTGTGTTCTCAGTTCTTGTTTTCTGCTCTTTGAATGCTCCATATATATAGATGATTTGTAGTGTCCGTTGGAAGCAATTCAAATATGTCAGTTAGAGTCGTGCAGCAACGGTTGACCATTCTTCAAATTTGAAAACTATACGTTTGTGGTAGGTAGCAGTAGGTGAACGTTCAGACTTTTATTTGACTTTTCACTTCTGGCATGATCTCTTCATTGTTTCTCAAAAAATATACTTAGAATATTAGTGTAATGAAGAGTTAATCATATAGAAAATAATTTAATAAACATTTGATTAAAATTATAATTTCTGGACTTTATTACTCGAGTGGCTACTCGAGTGATTATTCTCATTACTCGAGTAGTTCCTTAAGTAATGCTATAAAAAATACGGCAGTGGCTTATTCAACAATTTTATAAGATATTACTTGAGCAAGACATGGAGTGAGATAAATCACAAACCTTGGGAATACCTGATTACTCGAGTGACTACTCGAGTGGCCATGTCTTTTCCTCACAAGTTACTCAGGTGCTTCCTCCAATAAGCCTATTACTCAAGTGGTTACTGGAATAGCCTTGTTATTTCTTCAAACCTTACTCGAGTGATTACTTGAGTAAATTCCAAATAACTTTGTAGATTACTCAATTACTCACTCGGGTAATTGCAACAAATTCTTGGCCGAGAGTACTTATTCTTTGTTTACCTGATTACTCGAGTGACCCCTCGAGTAATGCTTCAAATAACTCTGGAGATTATTGGAGTGCTCCCTCGAGTAATGTCTTTTTCCCACATGGTTACTCGAGTGGCTACTAAAGTAAATTGTTGCATTTCTTGGCCGAGAGGTACTGGAAGATGTTTGCCTTGGTTACTCAAGTGGCTACTTGAGTAAAGCCTTTTCTCATGTGTTACTCAAGTGGCTACTCGAGTGGCTACTTGAGTAAAGCCTTTTCTCATGTGTTACTCAAGTGGCTACTCCAGTAATGGCTCATATAACTTTGCAGATTACTCGAGTGGCTACTCGAGTAACTTCTTCCAAATTTTGGCAGTGCCTTCAAAAACATTTTCTTTCAACATTACTCGAGTGCCTACTCTAGTAACACTGTTCCTTACTCGAATGGTCACTCGAGTAAACATATACAACTGCCAATGATGGTCTTAGTGATGATCTTCCTTTGCTCTTCTTCTCAGATCTTCTTCATTACTCCAGTTCTTACTTCAAGTAATGCTTTATCTGCCATGTATTTACTTTGTTCAAATTCATTTGTTATCATATCCTCTTATATCATTGGTCCAATCTTTGTTATCATCAAAATATATGGGATCTAACAATTTTCACAAAAAATACAGATAGATGTAAACCTACAATTTAGTATGATCCCTTGTTCTCTTCTTTTCTCTCGCACCTCTTATGCTTACAAGTAGAAGATTGCATATTTACAAGTAGAAATGTGTATATTTATAACCTTAAACAGCGACAGTAAGATCATGCAAATCAGACATTTTTTAAAGAAGTTTGAAAACCTTTTGTCATGAATGACTGGCATAATTTGGGTGGAGAAATTAACAAAAAGAGGAAAGAAAGTCAAAAGTTATTGAAAAGATAAAACAGATTAGACAAAAGTTGCTAAAAAGATAAGACATATTAGATAAAGCATGATTATATACAGTAGTTGTGATTTTGGCTCACATCTTCCTCTGGTTTTATGTCCAATAACGGCTTAAACAATTTCAATGAATTGAGGATTTGCTTCCCATCCAGTTTTCTTTTAAATTGGCAAACAGGGTCTTTTAACATTAGATTCTTAAGACAGTAGCACCATTTTTCTTAGTTGAATACATTCACTAAATCAAGAAGAATACAATGAACATTACCACTCGGATGCATCTTAAGAGTTTGAATGATATCATCCAGTGACTCCTTACTCAGTCCATCATTTATAAATTTAATTTTATCTTGTCAATTTATAGAAATCATACCTTTAATCCTATAGTGTTGATCACATGTCCACCTTGCACATTTATAATAGACATTCAATCTTTTAACTTTTCTCTTTTTAGAGTAAGAATTTCTTCCTATTCCTAGTAAAAGTTTAACAACTGATTTATTAAACTCACCTGCTAAACGCACCTTAGCTTCAACGATCCAGCGTATATCCTCAGGAAGGCTCAAATGCTTGAATATCTTCATCCTTTCAAGTCGACAGCTATAGAGCTTCTTGAGAACATCTTTAGGAAGAGTGAGGAACCTGTTCTTAAGCATTGCAAGAAATTCCTCCATGGTAATTTAAAATGAAACTGATGAAAACTAAAATTCTGAATGCACTGCAGTGTGTTTCGGTGAGTATGAATGCAAAATGCGAGAGTAGGAAAAATGTTTTAGATTGCCTCCTAAATAGCTGCCCTTTTTTAACGTCTTTGGCTAGATAAAAACCAAACCAAAATTCTTTTTTTGTTTATTTATTTATTTATTTTCATTCTAGAAGGAGGTCTTACCTATTGGTTCCTCAAAAGTAATGATAGATTTTAAAGTGTTGAGTGCACCATCATTGTACTCTTTTAGCCTTTACCCATTTACTTTGAATTTTTGGTCACCATCTTGAATCTTAATAGTTCCATATGACCATACCGAAATTATAGTAAAAGGACCTAACCACCTGGATCTCAGTTTTCCTAGAAAGAGCCTTAACCTTGAGTTGTATAAAGGTACTTTTTATCCTGGTGTGAACTCTCTCCTTAAAATTCTTCTGTCATGCCACATTTTTGTCTTCTTCTTATAGAACTTGGCATTTTCATAAGCTTGTTGTCTGAATTCTTCAAGCTTATTGAGTTGGAGAAGCCTCTTTTCACCAGCTGCCTTTAAGTCAAAATTTAAGGCTTTTATGCCAAATATGCTTTGTGCTTCATTTCTACTGGAAGATGGCATGCTTTTTTGTAGACCAATTGATATGGAGATGTACCAATTGGTGCCTTGAAGGCAGTTCTATATGCCTAAACTACATCATCTAATTTTTGTGCCCAGTCCTTCTGGTTGGGATTCACTGTCTTGTCTAAGATCCATTTCATTTTTCTGTTTGAGATTTCTACTTGCCCGCTAGTTTGTGGATGATATGGAGTTGCAACCTTATGAGTTACTCCATATTTAGCCAACACCGATTAAAGCTGCTGATTGCAAAAATGCCTTCCTCCATCACTAATAATAGCTTTAGGCACTCTAAATCTTGTAAAAATATTTTTCCTCAGAAACTTCACAACCACTCGAGAATCATTTGTAGGCAAAGCAGCTATTTTAACGCACTTGGAGACATAGTTAACAGCTACTAAAATAAACTGATTGCTAAATAAGGATGTAAAAGGGACCATAAAATCAATCCCCCATACATCAAATAGCTCAACTTCTAAGATGTTAGTTAAAGGGGCTTCATGTCTCCTTGAGACATTTCCCGTTCTTTGACATCTGTCACAAGTTGCCACAATTTTGTGGGCATTCTTGAAGAGTGTAGGCCAGTAAAATCCTGATTGAAGGACTTTAGTAGCTGTTCTATTTGCTCTAAAATGACAACTAGAATGGCAGTGATTTAAGATACTATCCATTTCTTCTTTAGGAACATATCGCCTGATAATTCAATCAGGGTATTGTTTGTATAAGAACAGATCCTCCCAAAAGTAATGTCTTATATCAGCCAAAAACTTCTTCTTTTGCACTTTAGAAAGTTCATAAGGCATTACTTTGCTTGCCAAATAATTCACAAAATCAGTTGATCATCTGTATGATAAAGAGTTGATCATCTGGGAAATTCTCTTGGATTAGTGATTCTCTCTTTCATTCAGGTAGTTCTAACTGAGATAGATATTTGCAATGAGATTCTCAATCCCTTTTTTGTCTTTGATCTCTAAGTCAAATTCTTATAGTAGAAGCACATATCTGATCAGTCTAGGCTTAATGTCTTTCTTCTTAATCAAGTATTTGATTATTGAGTAGTCCGTCCAGACAATAACCTTTGACCTAATCAAGTAGGCTCTGAATTTATTAAACGCAAACACAACTGCTAATAGCTCCTTTTATATTGTTGCATAATTCAGCCATGCATTTAAGAGTGTCCTGCTAGCATAGTAGATGGCATGAAAGACCTTGTCTTTTTGTTGGCCTAAAACAACTCTAACTGCATAATCACTTGTATTGCACATCATTTTGAATGGAAGGTTCCAATCTAGAGCTATGATGACTGGTGTAGAAGTCAAGGCACTTTTCAAAGTTTGAAAGATTGATAAGCACTCCTCATTAAACATAAAGGGAGTATTTTTCTCTAACAGTATGTAAAGTGACTTTGTGATTTTTGAGAAGTCCTTAATGAATCTTCTATAAAAGCCATCATGTCCCAAAAAACTCTGAATACCCTTGATTGAGGAAGGAGGTGGTAGCTTTTCAATTATTTCAATCTTAGCTTGGTCCACTTAAATACCTCGATCAAATACCTTGTGACCCAGCATGATTTCTTCTTTCACCGTGAGATGGCATTTCTCCTAATTTAGAACCACATTTGTCTCCACACAATTTTGCAAGACTTTTACTAGATTTGAAAGACAATGATCAAATGATTCTCTAAAAACAGAAAAATCATCCATGAATACCTCAATGAACCTTTCCACTATATCTAAGAAGATTGCATCATACTCCTTTGAAATGTTGTTGGTGCATTACATAGACCAAATGTCATCTTTCTGAAGGTAAAGGTACCATGGGACATGTAAAAGTTGTTTTCTCTTGGACCTCTGGTGCAATTGTAATTTGATTATAACATGTGTACTCGTCCATGAAACAATAATAGGCTTTCCCTGCTAGTCTGGAGTAAGAGCAGCTGAGATGATTACTGGTAATGTTGAATTTCCTCCCAGATAAGCATACTTCAAGTGAGATGGTAGTACTTTCAACTCCAATACTGGTGGTTTCTTCATTGATGGTACCTGGTTTCTTTATTGAGATGGTAGTACTTTCTCCAGATCTTCAAATAATATCTTGATAAAACTTGGGGAATTTGCTTCCAGGTACCTAATCTGCTCCAAGACTTTAGGATTAGTAGATTTTGATACATTTACCATTCCCATTGCTAATGGTTGATCCATGAAAATTTCATCCATTATGTCTTTTGTGCAGTTGGTTAATATATCTACTTTGTAACAGGTGTCACCTTCATTTGGAAAGGACAAAGCCTTAAAGGTGTTGAAGGATACTTGATTATCTTGAACTCACAAGATTAACTTTCCCTATTGCACATTTATTAATGTTCTCCCAGTTTCTTAGAATGGCCTTTAAAGAATGATACGAATTTCTTGGTATTCTTCCATATCGAGTATTATGAAATCAGCTAAAAATATAAGTTTGTTTACCTTCACCAGCACATCTTTTAAGATATCCCTTGAATGTTTTATTGATCAGTAAGCCAAAAGTAATGAAACTGTGGTCAACTTCACCCTTCTAAGACTAAGTTTGTTGTAGACAGATAGAGGCATGAGGTTTACACTTGCTCCAAGGTCACAAAGTGCTCTTTCAAAGTGACATTGACCTATGGCGGAAGGCATGCAAAAGCTTCCTGGATCTTTCAACTTTAGAGGTAATTTCTTTTGGAGAATAGCATTGCACTCCTCAGTAAGTGTAACTTTCTTAAATTCCTCAAGCTTACACTTATTCGAGAGAATGTCCTTCATGAATTTTGCATAACTAAGCATTTGGTCAAGAGCACTTGTAAAAGGAATGTTGATATATAACTTTTTGAAAACCTTCAGAAACTTGCTAAACTGCTTGTCTAACTTTGCTTTCGCGAGTCTCTGAGGGTATGGAATGGTGGTACATATGGAGGAGGATTATCTGGAAAGCTACTTCTTCCTGGTATCCCATCATCCTCCTTCTATTCTTGTACTTCCTCCTTATGTTCTTCTTTGCTTTCTTTCTTTTCTCTGTCATCCTTCTTCTTAATTACAGGATCTTTCAATTTTTTACAACTTCTTAGTGCAACGACCTTCACATATTCTCTTGGGTTTATTTCAGTGTCACTTGGTAGAGTTCTTAGTTGCCTTGAATTCAACATATTTGCAATTTGGCCTAGCTGGATCTCTAAGTTCTTTATTGATTTGTCTTGGCTTTTGAGCGTTGCATCAGTCCTAGCCATGAATTGAGCTAGTGCATCTTCTACATTCACTTTCTGCTATGGTGGATTTGGTTGTTGAAGAGCTTGATGCTGGTAGTTCCCTTGCGGCTTGAATGCATTTTGATTATTCCTCCAACTAAATTTTAGATGATTTTGCCAACCAAGATTGTAGGTGCTTGAGAATGGGTTATTCCTTTAATTTCTTATGAAATAAGCTTGCTCTGGCATGAATGAGTGTCCTTCTTGACATTGCGTGCTCACATGAGGTCCTCCATATTGATCACAAGCTTCAGTAGGAGTGCTGATTACATTTGCTTGGGTTGTCAATAATCCCACTTGCTTGGATATAGATGTAACTTGAGATGACAAAGTTGTAAGGACATCCAGCTCGTGCACTCCAAGTGCTTCTTTGAATTGCTATATTCAGAAGGCATTGATATGTATTGGCTGCCATCTCTTCTAGTGGATTATAAGCATCATCTATATTTTTCCCATTAAAGATCCTCCAGCTGTAGCATCTACAAGAATTCTGGAGATGTGCGTCATCCCACTATAGAAAGTTTGCAGTTGCCACCACCCATGATGAGGACATTTCCTTAGCAACTCCTTGTATCTTTCCTATGCTTCATAGAGGCTTTCTTATTCATCTAGGTAAATGAGGCAATTTCAATCCTCAATTTAGTAGTTTTTGCTGAAGGAAAGTATTTCTCTAAAATTTTCTGCGTCATGAGATCCCATGTAGTTATGCTTCCCATTAGTAGTGATTGTAACCAGCTCTTAGCCTTATCCCTGAGTGAGAAAGGGAAAAGTATAAGTCTAATGGGATCATCAATAACACTATTATGCCTGAATGTGTCGCAGATTTCTAGGAAGTTGGCTATATGTACATTAGGATCTTCTATTGGTAAACTACCAAACTGATTTGCTTGCATCATCTGGATAATTGCAGGCTTAATTTCAAAGTTGTTAGCTACTATTGGTGGTCTTCTAGATAATTATAGGCTTGATTTTAAAGTTGTTTTGGTATCCATTATTTCACCCTCCAAATTTACCATTGGATTACTTAGGATTGAATTTGACTGCTTTCGAACTCTTCAATTTTTTCTATAAGTTCTTTCGAACTCAAAATCAAGAGGTTGTAGTTCAGTCTCCTTCGATCTAGTCATACACTAAGCAAAAGCCTGAAAAGAAATACAAAACACCAAAAAGAAAAACAAATATATAAAGACCAAATTAGTATTAAAATTACTTGGTGTTGATATTAATGACTACAATCCCTGGCAACAAAGCCAAAAGCTTGTTGTGAGTGTAAATGGCCTATTAAATAGTGCAAGTATACATTATTGTAATGAAGTAATATAGAAGTGAGTAGAGCATCATTCCTATGAGGATTAATCGCTAAGTACCAAAATGAGTAATTTTAACTCTATTTAGTCGATTGATTAGTTGGTGATTGAGATTACAAAATTTAAAATAATTAAATATAAATGCAAATGATATGAAAGCAACTATGAGAAAAGGTCCTAAGGGTCAGATTTAACTTAACAAATTCTAGATTGAATCACTTATCTATTCTAGCTCAATTTATTCCATATGATTGATAGTCGAGTTTCCCTAATTTAATTACTAGTCTCGTCCAAGGTCAAGCAATTCTATAATTAATAGCTAATTCAAGTATTCTTATATGAATTTAAGTAACTAATTATTCATTAAGATTTATGGAACTCAGTAAGACTACACAACTCATATGAATATATTCTTATTTCATATGCAAGTCATGGTTTTAATTATAGGATCTATACACATGCATCTCCTTTTGACCTCAACATGTATATTGAAATCATTCAAAAGATGGAAAATCAATCAAAACCATT
This sequence comes from Inga oerstediana, assembly GCA_963210345.1. Lineage (NCBI taxonomy): Eukaryota > Viridiplantae > Streptophyta > Magnoliopsida > Fabales > Fabaceae > Inga > Inga oerstediana. Next base: position 65,786,636 of record OY723401.1, read on the forward strand.
AAGAATAATAATTAAAACTCAATTATGAAGGAGAAATTCAAACCAGATTTAATATGTTAAGATTCAATCCATAATTAGTACACTACGCATCACCCTAGGAAAATAGAAGTTTAGCACATGATGAAATTAAAAACAAAAATAAAATAAATTGAGAACTTCATAAACATTGCAATAAACTTAATTATTAAATAAAAATATAACCACAAGATACATGAAAATAGAAAAAACTAGCCTTCCATGTAGGAGGTAAAACCTTCCAAGTAGGAGGCATGCAAGAAATAAAAATGCATGAAATTAATTCTCAAATGATGGTGTATGTAGAGAAGAGAAGAGAGTAATGGATATGAAATGGTATGTAAGTAGATAAGAGAGGAAAGTAATGGATATAAAATGGTGTGTTAAATGTGAGGGAGAAGATGGCTATATATAAGGAAGAATGGAGTATGGTAGATGAAGTGGTAGATGAAATGTGGTAAATGGAATATGGTAGATGAAGTAGTAGGTGAAAAGAAAGATGAAGTGGTAGGTAAAATGGTAGATGAAATGTGTTAGATCCCATATGTTTTGATGATAACAAATATTGGATCAATGATATAAAAGGATTTGATAACAAACAAATGAATTTGAACAAAGTCGAAAAGCATTACTTGAAGTAAGTACTGGAGTAATGAGAAAATTTTGTGATGGCCTACTCGTGTGACCACTTGAGTAAGAGAAGCTGTTACTCAAGTAAGCACTCGAGTAATCGTGGAGAATTTCATCCAGAGAAGCACTGCCAAAATTTGGAAGAAGTTACTCGAGGGACCACTCGAGTAATCTGCAAAGTTATATAGACTATTACTCGAGTAGCCACTTAAGTAACATCATTTGTAAAGGTATCACTCGAGTAACTAGGTCAAAAATCTTCCAGTAGCTCTCAGCCAAGAAATGCAACAATTTACTCGAGTAACCAGGTGAGAAAAAGGCTTTACTCAAGGGACCACTCGAGTAATCTGCAGAGTTATTTGAAGCATTACCTGAGGGGTCACTCGAGCAATCAGGTAAACAAAGAACAAGTACTCTCGACTAAGAATTTGATGCAATTACCCGAGTGAGTAATCGAGTAATATGCAAAGTTATTTGGAATTTACACGAGTAATTACTCGAGTAAGGTTTGAAGAAATACCAAGGCCACTAGAGTAATGAGCTTACTGGAGGAAGCACCCGAGTAATTTGTGAGGAAAAGACATAGCCACTCGAGTAGCCACTCAAGTAATCAGGTATTTCCAAGGTTTGTGATGTATCTTACTCTATGTCTTACCTGAGTAATATCTTATGAAAAAATGTTGAAATACCCACTGCCATATTTTTGATAGGTTTACTCGAGGGACCACTCGAGTAATAAGCATGATCACTCAAGTAGCCACTCGAGTAAGGCAGTCCAGAAATCTTGTTTTTAATTGAATGTTTATTGAATTGTTATATGATTAAATCTTCATTACGCTAGTATTCTAAGTACATTTGTAGAGAAACAATGAAGAGATCATGTCATAAGTGAAAAGTCAAATAAAAGTCCGAACGTTCACCTACTCACTACCTACCGCTAACGGATAGTTTTTCAAATTCAAAGAATAGTCAACCGTTGCTGCGTGACTCTAACAGACATGTTTGAATTGCTTCCAATGGACACTACAAATAATCTATATATATAGAGCATTCAAAGAGAAGAAAATACACAAGAACTGAGAATAAGCAATCACACATCGATCAACATACTTTTTGTGCTTTGTTTTCTTACAATCATTCATTGTACTTCAGTGATTATATATTTTCTCTGTGAGAGAGTTTTTCATTACAACTCAATATTTGTTATTACAACAACTTAAGGTTATGGAACCTTGAGTTGGGGATTTGATTAAAACGTATAACGGGGAGCGAGTGTCCAGGTGAAGGAACTTGTTGTGTACTGAGGTGCCAAGAACCCACTAAATCTTGGAGAATATAGTGAAACTCTCAGAGATGTTATGAAGACTGGACGTAGGTCAAAGTGGTTGTGGCCGAACCAATATAACTCCTGTGTACACTTCAATGATATTTCTCTTTGCTCACATCTGCTTTAAATATTATGTCAATTTTCTTATACGCAACGAAATTTCTAATATCACCTAATTCACCCGCCTCTTGGGTGAAATGCCTACACTAACAAAATGGAGTTGGTGAAATGGTAGATGGAATGTGGTAGATGGAATGGTTGGTGGGATGGCAGATGATTCCCGCTCTCAACTTCCAAGTAAAATTTGAAATACTTGGAGATAGAACTGGGTTTTGCCCTCAACATAAAAGTTGTAGAGCTCTTTCTTAGCTTTTTTACCATATAAAGAATGTCTTAATCCGACATCTAGAGCTTCAGATATTACTTGAAAACTAAAAGAGGGTCTGATTTAGTATTTTTCAAGAAATTCTATTTCATGCCAAAATCATTATTTATTAATTAATTACACCCAAATTCATTAACTTGAGCTCAAATATCATCCACAAAATTATCATATAAGGGAAAATAAATATGCAAATATTTTACTTATCAGATGTCAATAATGGAAGAATTGAATTTCAGTCTTGGTTAACAAATCAAGCAAAGGAAAAATGAAATCTTTGTATCTTAAACAAAGTACCTAAAAGAGCTATTGAAGAAATACAGAATGGATAAAGCAAATGGAGTAGACACACCTATGAGCTCAACTACATTGCTTGGTGCTGATGTTAGGGGAAACGATTATAACATCATAAAATATAGAGGAATGACTGGATCATTACTCTATCTCACTATAAGCAGAGCCAATATTCAATTTAGTATTGGTATGTGTGCAAGATATCAATCAGCTCCAAAAGAATCATATGCTGAAATTGTCAAATGAATCTTTAGATATCTTGTCGACATAGCAGAATTAGGTATCAGGTAGCCTAAAAGAGGAAATGAATACCTAGTTGTATACTGAGACTTTGATCACAGAAGTTACAAGATTGACAGAAAGAGTACTAATGGGTAATGCCAATTTCTTGGAGGTTCACTAGTATCTTGGTTCAGCAAGAAACAAAACACAGTGTTTCTTTCTTTAACGGAAGTGAGTATGTTACAACGTCAAGTTATTATACATTTGAAAGAGATAGTTATCTACTGTGATAACACTAGCACGATAAGCTTGGCAAAGAATCCGATCCAACAATCTAGAACTAACGATATTGATGTCATAGATCACTTCATCAGAGATCATATTCAAAAGAAGGATGTGAAAGTGATATTCATCTTAACTTATCTTCAAACAACAGATATCTTCATAAAACCCCTTGCCAAAGATCAATTTTTATTTATAAGACATGAATTGGGAATGGTAAATCGCAATGAATTGTAAGTTGCTATATGCTAAAAAATATAATTTGATTATGCTTTGATGATTACTGACTTAAGTATTGGAGTATCTAGTAAATTGGTTTTGTAGAAACTTGATACTCTATTATGTGGCAAGAAAAGCAGAGATTAATAGAGTACCACATCACTCAAGTGGCAACTTTAAGTGATCAATAGATCACTCTAGTAATAACTGGAAGTGATGGTGAGAAGCACTCAAGTGACTACTCGAGTGATGACCTAGAAATTAAAGCAGTGGGTATTAATTCAAATTGAAATAGCATAATGGTTGGATCTGAACAATCAGAAGTTGAAAAGACTGATTACTCAGTCAAGTGATGTTCTAGAATTCCTTGAGTAAGTACTCGAGTGATCATCAGTGCAAATTGCAAATCAACCAAGTTTCAACTCAAATATGTTCCAGTGCCTTCAAATCATAAACGGAATATACATGGGTAATTACAATATTACTCATGCAGGTATTCTTTTAAATTGCATTATTTTTTATTTTCTAGCATGATAACTCGAGTGATGCCCCAGAATCACTCGAGTGACCACTCGAGTAATGCCTTAGAATCACTTGAGTGACCACTTGAGTGACTACTTGAGTGATTTTGGGCATAGTGGCTGTAAGTGTCCGTACTCTGTCATTTTCACCATTTCACTTCCAGAATTCTCTCTGACCTTTACCCAAAATTTCTCACAATCACTTACCTACTCAAGTCGGATCAAAACGCATTGATTTTTACTACCTAAAACTTCCTAAATCTCTCAAATTTTCTTGCCCTAGTTCTCAACAGTCGGTACTTAACAAAAAGGAAAATCTTATTTTTGCTTCAATCATATAATGGCAAGGACTAAGATGCCTCACACTGATCCTTCTAAGTCTCATAAGCCTTCAAAATCATCTAATACAACAAAATCTTTTGAATCTCCTCCTCTTCCTCCACCAAAGAAACAAAAGACAATGGCAACTCCAAAACCCAAACCGCAATTGAAGGCTAAAGGGGTTGTAATTCAAGAGCCTATGACTATAAGAGCCAAATCCAAGCTAGTTCCTCCAGGAAAAGAAAAGAAATCAGCCCCTTCTACTCTACCTTCTATGGATTTCTCTAAAACTCCAACTTGGTCAGAGCATGGACAAAAGGGATCAAAGTATGACAAGAAACTTGCTAAGGTAATGGCAACTATGTTAGATGAAGCGTTCCTGTCCAAGGGAGTCAAACAAGGAACTTCCTCCAAATCTACCAAGTCTCATCCAAAGTCCCCTAAAGGAGGAATTGAAGAAGTCGATGAAACTTTCCTTCCAAAAGGCTTTAACACTCACAAACTTGAAGAAACAAAAAAATTCAATGAGTACTTTTCCTGAAGAAAAGTATGTAAGATGTACTACGTTGACCTTCCAATTTTACATAAAGTCATTAAGTTTAATTTGAGTGAATATCTTAGTAGTTATATGTCTTAGCTATCTTTGAATTTGCCTTATTGCACCAAGGTAGTAAGCTTTCTTCTTGTAATCTTGAGCCTATGGAGGATGCCTTGAATCAAACAGTTGAGGAGGAACTAAAAACAAAAGTGAGAGGGAAGAAATTCACTATCTCTGCCTCTAAGATCAACAAATGGTTAGGGATCAAAGATCTACCTCTAAATAACCCAACTGACCTTAATCCCAACCAAGTCTTTAGTATTCTAAAGCCCGGTAAAAGAGTTGGACCTTTGACCTTTAATCCGAGCGATATGTGTGACTTGTACAGAGTACTTTGGTATATTTACTCTCATGTAATAGTCAACAAGTTCAATAACTTCACACATTTCATAGACTGAGATTACAGGAATATAGCCTCAATATTGCTAAAGGAGAAGATGAATTTAGGAGAAAAAATATATTCAGAGACCAAAAGGTACAGATTCTCAGGTACCTAGACCTCACCGATGCCATTTCCTCAGTTGATATCCATATTCCATAAGCAAAACAAGATTTGGTATCTGGAGGCAAATGAGCTAATTGAAAGGTTGCTTCCAGTTGGGAGGAATCAAATTAGTAAACTTAGGATTGAACTTCCCTTGAAGAAGCCTATGGAACCAACTCCCAATAAGAAAAAGGCTTCTGACGTTGAGACTAGCAAGACATAAGAAACTCAGTCCTCTGCTCCACTACTACTTCATCACCATCCTTCTTCGGATCTATGATTCAGAATTATTTGAAGAAGGTACTTTAAAGATTTCATATGGATATTACCAACACCAATGTCGAACTCATAACCCACATGAATCTTAAGATGGGAGAGATGGTTGAGCAAATAAACTAGTATAATTAGGCATTATTGGCTCAACAGGAGGCTCAGACCAATACACTAAACAAGATTACTGACCTTCTCCAGTCTCGACAAGAGAAGGTTGATGCCTTGACTTTAAGCACCTCAACTCCTAGTTCTTCTATCCCAACCTCCGCTCAACATCTACCTCTATTCTAGTCTCTGAACCTCCACTTGTCATCCCTCACACTATAATGAGCACTATCCTTTTCACCATGATCAATTTATCAACATATGCTCAGGTCCATATTACCCTTGATGAGCAGGCTGCTATTCAACCAAGCCTAGTCAGCATACCTATAGCCTCACCTACTAGTATCGAGCTATTACCTCATACTCCATCTCATCATTCCATCATTCAAAGGATATACGAGAGTTAGTGATCTCATCCCAGCCTTTATCACCACCACCACAACATCCTCTAATTCTACATCCTGGTATATCTTGTGCATCCTTACCGATTTGAGCCATTCCTATAACTGCTCAAGATCCATTACACACCATCTCTAGTTCCAATATCTCTGGCTAAGCCATACTTCGATGATGTCAAAAAGGGGAAGAAGAACTAGAAGTGATTTTGGTGGAACTGACACTTGTGCCTGCACTGATACAACATGGGGCATATGGGTGTATAAGGATTTAGGGTGCTTTCTGTTTGTGACTTCATATTATTTTGAACTTTAATTTATGACATGTTATTGAATTCTAACGAATTTTAATATTTATGATATTCTAAATTATGAAGCTTAATTACTGTTATATATCTAGACTAATGAAATTTTAGGTTTATATGAAAGGATTTTGGATTTGTATGAAATGATGTTAAGAACTTTTAAGCATATGATTTTAATTGAAAATTCAAATTTCGAAATGTTTTCAAATGCTTTATCAAAAAATCACCAAGTTTTTTCTTCATCAAAAAAGGGGAGAACGTTAGATCTCATATGTTTTGATGATAACAAAGATTGGAATGATCTTACAAAAGGCAGTAAACAAAAGAGTTTTGAATAAAGAAATAAAGTATTTCTTAGCATGCAGAGCCATCACTCGAGTGAGCACTTGAGTGATAAAGAAGGAGAAAAAGTCACAGAACTAGGAATGAAGTTTCTGGCTGATTTTGGAAGGGATCACTTGAGTGATCACTCGAGTAACCACTAGAGTAATGTGTGTTGAAAATGTATTAAAACTCTCAGCCACATTTTGATAGGTGTTACTCTAGTAACCACTCAAGTAATGATGTAAAAAATGAAGCTGTAACTCTCTGCCAAGATTTAAAGGGATTGCTCGAGTGATTACTCGAGTAACCACTTGACTGATGAAGTCTGAAATATTGTTGCACTCTCTACCTAGATTTGGAAGGGATTACTCGAGTTATCACTCGAGTATTGACCCTGAATCACTGAGTGATGAAGTCTATATTGCATGATAATCATTTGTTATTTATTGATTTGTTATCTATATGATTAACCCTTCATTGTATTAGTATTCTACGTATATTTTCAAGGAAACAATGAAGAGATCATGCTAGAGAGAGAAAAAACACTTTACAAAGTATGCAACTTTCGTAATGCTCACCTACTGCAACAACTATTTTTTAAATATGAAGAACAATAAAAAGAAGCTGTGCAAATTTAACGGACAAGTTGAAATGCTACCAATGGCTATCACAACTCACCTATATATACGGAAGCATTCAATGGAGACAAACATAACAAGATACTGAGCCATCGATGATCAATTCATATTTGCTTTGTTTTCCATTCATTAATTACACTTTATACTTCAGTGATTCTATATTCACTCTGTGAGAGAGATTTTCATTATAAACTCAATATCTATTATTGAGACAACTTAAGATTGTAGAACCTTAAGTTGGGGATTGGTTTACGTCGTGTAAGGGGGTGCGAGTGTCCAGTAAAGGAACTTGTAGTGTACCAAGGTGCCAAGAGCCCACTGAATCTTGGAAGATATAGTGAAACTCTCAGAGGAACTCTGAGGACTGGATATAGGTCAAAGTGGTTGTGGCCTAACCAATATAACTCCCGGTGTATACTTCTTTGATATTTTTCCTTTCTCTTAACTACATTTTAAATTCCATTAAATTTACAGTAATGGTTCAATTGTTTTGTTATCACCCAATTCACCCTACTCTTGGGTGAAACACTTGTACTAATAACCCTGTACTGAAGTTGGGACTTTAATAACTACAATAGAATAAATGCCTCAGGTTTGTAAACATTACATGATTATAACTTATTCAAACATTTTAGAAATACATTGTTACATATTTGGTATCAAAGCAGCTGATCTTGACAAACACTAATGTACTCTGTCTTTATAGGTATACCGACATACTGATAGGAGTCATAAGGGATAGAAAGAGACAGAGGAATGGGTTACCCATGTCTGTCAACCAACCCTCAGAAGATAAGCACATACCAGAGGGTAAACGCTGTTGGTGTATAAGACAAAGGGTGGGATAAAGATTATATGTATCCTAAGGAAGAGAGTCCCGACCCCTGTAATGATAAAGATAGGACCTACCCCTAGTAATGATTATTCCATAGGTGACAATGATAGCCTAGAAATGGAAGATATAAGGCAGTATTCAGACCTTGATGCTAGCTCCAGAGCTCTATATATTAAGCTGGCATATGGTATGTGTTCTAACCATGAGTTGTGGGAGTATATTAATAGGATATACTTGAAAACTTTTGAAAACCAACCCTTCCCACCAGCTGAGTACCATTCTTGGATGAGGTAAAGTCATTATATTAGGACCGAGACTTGTACGGGCTATGGATGCCTAACAGTATGTGGATTATGACTACCCTGTGTTTCTTCCTTAATAGTGGTTTTTGGGCTAGAAAGGCAAATGATCTCTTAGATCATGGTCCTTTTGAGTTTTTCTCTTTTTTTAGGCATATGATTAAGTATATGTGGTGCTATATGTGATGATAATATAGTGAGAGCTGCTTTTCATGGAAACACCAAGCTGTTTTGAAATAAATATGATCATTTGGTATAATGTATGTACATTCCTGTTGTGTGTAAATGGTCAAGTTTAAGGAATGTGTGTGTGTGTATATATATATATATATTAAATATGATATTAATGGTGCCAATTTCTTCTTTAATAGTGAAAAGAAATAATGGTCTGAATAAGAAATAGACTACTAGAGCCGGAGATTAAGGAATTAGGAAACTAAAACCCACTTGATCCCATATAGCACATACTTGGCATATTGATTAAGCAGCAAGCCATGATTCATAAACTCAGAAAGGAGCTCAGATAAGTATTGGCAATGGTCAGTAACCAACCAACTGAACTGATTCAAGTGTCTTATAGTGTACCAGCTTAGGAAGGAAGGGACTTACAGTACTGGTTTTTAAAGTTCTACAAGCACCAACCCTCGATATTTAGAGGGAGATTTGACCCCCAGGAGCTGAAGATTGGGTGATTAGATTAGAGAAGATCTTTGACGTGCTGGAATGTCCTTTGAGGTGAAAGCTTGACTAGCTATATATAAGCTAGAGGTGGATGCAAACAACTGGTGGAGGAACACAACCATAATTCTGTGAATTTGGAATGTTCCTTTGACTTAGGAGTTGTTTCAAGAGACGTTTAATGAGAAATATTTTCCCAAGTCTATTAGAATTGAAAAAGAAGTAAAGTTCTTATCCTTGCGACAAGGAAGTAAAGAGACTTTGATAAGTATCTGTCCTAGTTTATCTACTTATCCCGTTACTCCTTTTACTTGGGATACCGAGACGATGAGGGCTGGAGTTCTGATATGTTGATAAGGGGACTGAAGCATGAGATTAAAGAAAAGTTGGTCTCTAAACAATTCAAGGAGTTCAACCAAGCTGTGGAAGAATGCCAAATTTTGGAGAACAACTTAGGAATATGTATCCAGGTAAGAATGTTAGTAGCCGTAATGAACCTAGTGAAGGAAACTCTTCCTAGAAATGGAAGGGCCAGGGATTCTAGTCCAAGGGAAACAATAAGAGACCTTATCAGCCTAAGAACTGTGGAAACCAAAGACCTTGTACACCTCCACCATACTCTTGATGTGGTAAGCAGCACCCTAGCAAGATGTGTGATGGACAAATAATCTGCTAGACTTGTCGACAACCGAGTTACTTTGTTAGTATATATAAGTAGTGTGGAGTGGAGACTAAGCCCAGAGCTCAATGTAGAGTCTTTGCCATGACCCATGAGGACGCACATAAGTCTCCACTACTGATCCAAGGTACTATCCTTTTTATAGTAGTACAGTACAAGTATTGTTTGATTTTGGTGCTAGTCATTCTTTCATTACATATACTGTGATAGACGCCTAGGACTGAGTATCCATAAACTGCCATATGACTTAGTTCTGTCAACGCCAATAGGTGTCAAAGCTGTCACCTCCGATGCTTGTTTGAACTATGTTATGAGTGTTAAGGGGCATGAGTTTATAGTAGCTTTAATTTGTTTGCCACTCCATAAGCTTGTTGTCATACTGGGCTTAAATTGGCTAACAAAAAACAATATATTGCTATATTATGGTAATAAGAGGATAGTATGTCTTGAACCATATAAGGACGTTGGTACAAGTATAGATTTGAACCTTCTTACAGCAGTTGAAGCTGAGAAATGTCTGTGGAAGGGTTGCTAAGGGTACTTCATTTTCTTCTTCGAGCAGGCAGAAGTGGAAACCATGCTTGAGAATATACCTATGGTAAATGAATTCCTTGAGGTATTTCTAGAAGACATTAATGGATTACCTTTAGAAAGGGAAGTAGAATTTGCAATTGAGATTATGCTTGGTGTTGGATCTATATCCAAAGCTCCTAACCGAATGGCACCCAATAAAATGGCATAACTAAAGAAGCAAATAGAAGAACTACTAGAGAAAGGGTCTATACGGCCTAGTGTTTAACCATGGGGAGCTCCAGCACTATTTGTTAAGAAGAAGGATGGGAGCTTGTGATTATGTATCGATTACCGAGAGCTGAGCAACGTAACCTTCAAGAAAAATTCCTCCTTTATTGACATTCCTCTTAGCTTTAACAGTCAAGTTCTAAGATAGGGTGCCTTTCCTTCCTACAAAATAAAAAGATGAAACATAAATCTACCAAAAACACACCAAAAGCAAAGAAAGTAAAGAGATTGAGTTGCGAACTTGGGTTGCCTCCCAAAAGCGCTTATTTTATAGTCTTTTGCCCGACTCTTATTCTCCTCAAGTTATATGATCTACAAGTAAGGTGAAAACTTGATAGTTCACCTTTCTACCATAGTTGTGCTTTGATCCAAGGCTATTAGCTTGAAATCCCTTACCATCTTTATTTCTCAACCCAACTATACTCTAGGTATATACTTGTATCTTTACAACCTCAGTAGCCCATTTAATAGCTCTTTTACATGCTTTTAGAATTTCTAAAAGTTGTTCTTCTTGCTGAATGGCTAATTAGTAAGTGTTATGTCCCATATCAGCTAGGGAAGGGAGCAAAACACCCTTTAAAAGGGCCTGAATACCTCTCCATCTTGACGTGTTTTAAAGTCATGAAGGGGTAATGGGCCCCCCAAGTAGACAACATCGAGAGCGAAGTGCTGGAATGTTATAATAAGTATCAAAGCTAGGTTTGGGTCGATGTGGGCCAACCCAAAGATGGGTGAAGTGTTATATCCCATATCGGCCATGGTGGGGAATAAAAGACCCTTTATAAGGTGTTACGGGTGTAAATGGTTTATTAAAAAGTATAAGTGTACACTATTGTAAACAAGAAATATAGAAGTGGGTAGAGTATCGTTCCCTCGAGGATTGATTACTAAGTACCAAAATGAGTAATTCTAACTCTATTTAGTCGATCGATTAGTTGGTGATTGAGATTACAAAATTAAAAATGATTAAATATGAATGCAAATGATATGAAACCCATCTATAAAACAATAGATACAATTTTATTTTAGTTTTTTCCCTCAACTCACTTAGTAGTATTTTTAGAGTCCACTTCTTCCCCATACTACGAGGGAAAGGGAAAATGTAAAGACTACCGTTAAAGCAACCCAAGCGAGACTTACTATATCCCTGTAAATTATGTTTCCTATTTCTATCAATATGAAGGAATTGTTTCACTTTGAGAAAAAGTGAAATTACTAGCCTAGGGGTTAGATTTCACTTAACAAATTTTGGATTAAATCACTTATCTATTCTAGCCCAATTTATTCCACATAATTGATAGCTAAGTTTCCCTAATTTAATTAATAGCCTCTTTCAAGGTCAAGCAATTATATAATTAATTGCTAATCCTATATATTCCTATATGAATTCAAGCAATTAATCATTTATTAAGATTTATGGAACTCATTCAGGCTACACAACTCATATGAATATATTCCTATTTCATATGCAAATTATAGTTTTAATTATAGGATCTACACACATGCATCTCCTTCCGGTTTCAACATGTATATTGAAATCATTAAAAAGATTTTCAATCAATCAAAAGCATTGAGAAAAATAATTAAAACTCAATAATGAAGGAAAAAAATTAAACTAGATTTAATAAGTTAAGATTCAATCCATCATTAGTAAGCTATATCATCATCCTAGGAAAATAGAAATTTAGCTTATAATGAAATTAAAAACAAAAGCAAAATAAATTGAAAACTTCATAAACATTGCATAAAACTTGAATATTAAATTCTAAAACATAAATATGCAACAACTAGATGCATGAAAATGGAGAAAATCTAGCCGTTCCTTTAGGAGGTAAAACCTTCCATGTAGGTGGCAACCTATACCATACATAAAGGAGGACTACCTAAGCCTTCCATGTAGGAGGCATGCAAGAAGCAAATACAATGCATAAAATTAACTCTAAGATGGTGTATGTAGATAAGAGAGGAAAGTAATGGATATGAAATGGTGTGTATCAAATGGGAAGGAAAGAATGGCTATATATAGGGAAGAATGCAGTAGGTGAAATGGTAGATGAAGTAGTAGGTGAAAAGGAAGATGAAGTGGTAGGTGAAATGTGATAGATGGAATGGTTAGTGGAATTTCACATTTTGATCTCTGGATCTTAGCTTGAAGACGCAAGTGAAAACTCCTCATTTCAATATTTGCAGCTCCAGTTATGATCAAATTAGTGGGCACAGGTTAGACTTGAACAAATTCATGTCCTCCACTTCCAAGCAAAATTCGCAGCTCTTGGAGATAGAACTGGGGTTTGGTCTCAACATAAAAGTTGTAGAGCTCTTTCTTAGCTTTTTATCTATATAAAGAATGACCCAATCTGACATCTAAAGCTCCAGATATTGCCTGAAAACTGAAAGAAAAGGTTAGATTTAATGTTGTTTCAAGAAATTCTATTTTATGCCCAAATCATTATTTGTTTATCAATTTCACCAAAATTCATTAAATAGAGCTCAAATACCATCCACAAAATCATCTTATAAGGGAAAATAAATGTAAAAATATTTTACTTATCATAAGGCCTGGATACCTCCCCCTCTTGACGCATTTTAAAGCCATGAGGGGTGACGAGTCCTTAAAGAGACAATGTCGAGAGCAAGGTGTTGGGGAAAGAGAAAAAAATGTTTTGAGTTTTTACAAGGAATTAAAGTTCCAGAGGGCTACTCTTCAAATATAAAGAACCTTGTATCAGTGAAAAAGTTGAAGTTAAATAACCTTAAATCTTATGATTTTCATGTGCTCATACAGAATTTCTTATCAATTGGTATACAGTCCATTTTACCCAAACAATTAAGAAATACCATACTAAACTTTGCATGTTTTTCAAGTTGATTTGTAGTAAAGTGGTTTATTCAACTAAGTTGTAATATTTTCTATGGCTAATTGTTTGTATATTGTGTGAACTTGAAATGTATTTTTCACTTTCATTTTTTAACATTATATATGGTCCATCTAACCATACATTTGGTTAAAGAGGTTCAATTGTTAATGGTCTAGTGTATTTGAGATGGATGTACCCAAATGAGCATTTTTTGAAAAATTTTAAAAGGGTATGTAAAAAATAGATATCGACTAGAGGGTTGTATTGCTGAACAGTACATGATTGAAGAAGCAAGTGACTTATGTGCTGATTTTCTATCAAATGTTAACCATGTAAAGAGCCTTAAATCTCATCATGATGGGCGAAGATCAGAGAAAGGAATAAATGGGAGGGATGTAACTTACAACTATTATGTAATCAACGCTTACACATTCTATACACAAGACCATGATACACAGAGCACAATGCAGAATAGTGGGGTAACACCTATTACTGATTCTTGGCATAGATCAAATGCTAAAGACATACACCCTATGTATATACCAATATCATACTTTAGTGTCATTAAACAAATATGGGAGTTAGACTACTCTATGATAAGGGTATCTATCTTTAGATGTAAGTGTGTTAACAACAATAGTAGATTGTAGACAGATGAGTTAGGGTTTATTCAAGTGGACCTTTCTAAAGTTTGGAACAAAGATGATCCTTTTATTTTAGCATTACACGTAAAACAAGTGTTTTTCATTCCAGATCCTGCTAAGAAGAATTGGTTTATTGTACTCCCATTAAACTAGAATCATCAAGAACAAGTTGATGTTGAAAGTAATAAATATTTGAATATTATAAAGCTATTAACTTCATGAAATTTTTATCACACTAGTACATTTCCCTTTAATTCTCACTCATTTTGGTGAATTAATGGGTATCAGGGAGTATAAATGGGAAGGAAATGTGCATGGTGCATATTTGACATAAAAAGAACATAATTAGGTGTAAGTATGAATATCTTGTTAAGTTCATCAACTAGTGGCTTTTATAAATCTTCTTGTGTTGATAAGATCTCATTTCAGCTTTACTTAGAGCCAAAGAAAGCACCATTTAATAAAAAAAAGGTGGAATGAAGTCTAGGAAGTCATTTGTGACATGGAAAAAGAAAGAAGGGATGAAAACAAGCCTTGGTTGCAGTGGAGCTTCAAATTAAAAGCTTGGTCGTGCCAAGTATTTTCCCTGGCCGCGGCCAATACATCTTTTGGCCATGGCCAAAATACTCATATAAACTTTTTGGCCTTGACCAAGCATTCCTTTAGCTGCAGCTAAAGCTCGTGTCAACTAATACACGTTTTGACTTCTAAGGCCTATACTTTAAGCTGCGAAGGTGGCTCATTGGAAGGAGTAAGCAGTGGGACTAAATCACTGGTTAGTGATAAACACTGACATCTCCTTGACTAAGAGTTATTTTTCTAATGATCTGAGGCTGAGTTGGGAGTCAAAGGATTTAACCTTCGATCAAGATTAATTCTCTATTTCTTGGATGATTCTAAAGCAATATAATGATTAGGGGTGTTCAAATTCTGGACCGGGACCAAGATCTCCCAATCCCGAGTCCCGTCCAGGTATGAGGCCAGGATTGAGAATTTGTGACCGGTCCCAATCCTAGTCCCAAAAAGCTGGGACTATCTCGGGACTACAACTGGGAATTCCCGATTTGACATCAACAGTCCAAAGCATACAAGTCGCCAGTAAAACATCAAAGTCCAAACCGAATTACAAAACATCACAGTCCAAAGCATACAAGAAAAACCTAGACTTAGTAAAAAATAAAAAAATAACCCTTAGCAAATTCGACCCAGAAATCATATTGTCTTGAAAAACCTTAATTAGAGATTTGAGGGGGATTTACACAATACCTCTCAGCCATAACGGAGACTTGATGAGGGGCGACGGGAGATGGGACACTGAGGTCTGAGAATGAGCAACAGGTGGAGGAGACGCAGACGCCGACCTGGAGGCTGGAATTGCCGATTGATGTAGCAGAAGAAGACGGAACTGCCGAGAGACTGAGAAGGCGAAGCTGAGATGAGACCGAGAAGGAGGAGCCAAGAGTATGAGACTGAGAAGGTGAGGGCAAGAGCGAGAAGTGAGAACGAAGCCCTAGCATGACACGAGAGGTAAGATCGTGAGACCAAGAGTGATCGACACCGAGAGTGAGAGGCAAATCGCATATCAGAATGGGTTGGTGCTGTCTTGTTGATACAAATGCCGAATGAGATGAGCTGATGAGTCATGAGTCTTGCGGTGATTTTTTTTTGTCACACAATTGGGTCCAGTGTTTGATGAGCTGATGAGTCATGAGTTTTGAGCCTATTTTAACCCATATTATAACCAAAAAGAACCCAGTCCAGTGTCTTTAAAAATTAAAAAAATGCATACATAAGATACCGGGACTGGGAATCCTGAAGGCTTGACTGGATCCCGTCTCGGTCCCAGTATCTTTCACTCCCAGTCCCGGCTACTCCCGGTCCCGGTATGACCGAAATTTTTTAATTCTTATCTTGCCGGGACTGGGCCGGGATTGCCAGGAGCGGGATCACATTGACACCCCTAATAATGATCAACTACACATTGACTAATTGCTTTATAAGTATAATGTTTAAGATTAACAAAATCTCTTAAACCAAATAACCATAAATTACTGATTATATACTCATCTGTATAATCAAACATAGTTTGAAAAACATTTATGTATTCAACTAAAGCAGAGTTCAAGCGAGTTTCTAAAATAGCTTGATAAATTTTGGGATAATCTTATCTTGCTGAATATAATTCATTCAAATATATATTCAAATTATTCTTGTCTTCCTTGGCTAAGAATATCAGTTCTAAAATCAAATTTTTCATTGAATAATGTAAGGGATTAATCTTTTTATCATGCTTTGAGTTGATTAATAACCAAGATTATAACAGGATTAAGGGATTAGGATTTATCGAGTCCAATATGTCTTCCTCTATTCTTCTTCTCTTCCTCACTTCTCCTCCTTGGCAACCTTTCGGTTGACTTTTCACCCTAACACGACCTCCTCGCCTTCAAATGGGCTTCGTCTCTTTAAGCCGGCAGACCTTCAAAGAATAGAATAGTTTTCACATATCGTTAATGTCCAGTTATCCGGGCGATTTCCTCCACTCAACCTCTCTCTTCTCTAATATTAATCTAGAAGCATATTGATAAAAAGATATTACCCTATATTATTCAGGGAAAAACATAATACATGGCTAAGTGGTTGCTCACTCGTGTTCTATGAAAAACCCCTCCTAGTCTATATATACAACTCAACTGAGGTTTAACCATGGTTTTATAACTTAACCATGATTACCTTTTTACAACCCTAGTTGACTGACACTAGTTACTTTTTATCAAAACTTGGGCTGCTTTTTCTTTGTCTATCCTTTCTTCTATAGGTGGCCGACATAGTGAACAGCTATGCTTGTCATTTTTTCTAAGCAAAATAATATAAAGATTCTCTTTTACTTTTTCACTTGAGCATATCTGATTACTCCAGATTTTTCGGCTAAAGGCGGTGAGCTGGCTAATCACTCCTTTCTTTATTGGATTCTTTTTTTGGCAATAGATTATTGCCATTTCAGTGACGTGATAAGTCCATGCTTCTCTGTCTTCAATAATTTCATCGACTTCTATCAGATACGGAATGTATCCTACAGCTCTACGTAGCTGGATATAGGTGTTGTTGAAATCTGGCTTAACATCTGGTTGAGCCTTCTTAATTTTTAGACTCATTTGCTCGATCTTTCTAACAGTTCCTACTTGACAGATATAAGGTCCTGTAAAGGAGAATTCTGGCGGAACAATATTAAATTTTGCAAATTTAATCTTGGTTGGTCCAATTTTATCAAGTTCTTTCAAGGTTTGAATAATTGGCTTGGGTAATCCTTCAGCCTGGGTATGATTTTCAAAATAGGCTAAAGATAAATATCCATAATTAAACGCCAGTTTAATTACTTCCTTAGGTACTCCACAAAGGGCTAAAACTTTAGGAAAATAATTCCCATAGTCTATGGCAAAGGTTTTGATAGAGTTCTGGTTATTTCCTTTATAGATTAAAGAAAATACTTGGTTATATTTGGTGAAGAATTGTTCTTGGGATTTTGTGTTTTCTGGTAATTCAGGAAACTATTTTGGGTGAGGAGGTATTTTTTTTCTTTTTCTGCAAAAGTAAACTCCATCTTAACAACTTTTTTCTTTGGTACCTGCACAAAGTTTTGTCCAAGCAACTCTTCGGTTAGTCTTTCCAATGCAAGATTTACAATTTCCTTAACTTCCCAGACCTTAACTTCACTTAAAGTCTCAGTCTTGGATCCTGAACTATTAAGGTTTATATCCTTTAATAGGATTTTGGCTAAATTAGATGGATCATCAAAACCTTGAGTTTTTGCAGGCTCCTCTTCATCTATTTTTTCTTGACTAATTGCAGAAGGCAAAGCTTCTAACTTTTTTGCTTCCAGTATTCTACCAGGAAGAATTTTCTCACTTAAACCAGAAGAACTGGCTAAGTCTTTCTTGGCTTTGGTTAAAGGACTTGAATTCCTTATGAACTGCTTTAAATCAGTTCTGAGATGAAGTAAAATACTTCTTTGAAGTATTACTTGGCTTTGAAGCTTTAAAAGCTCATCATATAAATTATTTTGAGAGCCTAAAAGAGACTCCAACTTGGCTTCTTCTTCTTGGATTTTTTTGACTTTATCCAGAAGACTAATCATTGAATTGACTTCCATATCAGCTAAGAAAATCTGCAAAAATGTTATGAATTCCTTTAATAACTACAACTTTAAAAGAATACATACTAAACCATGCGGATAATATTGCTCTTCTCTGGCTAGCAATAGAATCTGGGCATTTATTATTAATAAAAGCCTTTACTTGGGTATTTTCTGTTTCAATAGTAAATTCCTTACTGACAATCCAGATTTCAAACTTCTTTATTCCGTATTTCACAGCAAGAAATTCTTTCTCATTTATATCATAATTTATCTCTGCTCCCTTGAAGGTACCTGAAGCATAAGATAATATTGAATTTATGGGTTCTTCCTGCTTTCGCAGTACTACTCCCCAATAATAATTAGAGGCATCAATTTGTAGAAATAAATCATCCTCATCTTTTGGTAAAGGAAGAGGTTTTACTTCTTTTCTTATAAACTCTTTTATCTTTCTAATCTCTTGGATTTCTTCTTCTTCCCATTTAAAGGGTTTCTCTTTTCTAAGCATCTTTTGTAATTTTACTCGAACTAATGCCCCATAAGGGATAAAGTTCATGGTATAATTAAGATGTCCTAGAAATGACATAAGCTGTTTTTTTTTCTTGAATTTTATCCAAAAAAGTTAAAATAGCCCGAATAACATTGGGTTGTAATTCTACAATTCCCTTGGGCTTAACAGTTAAACCTAGATATTCTATCTGGGCTTTTCCTATTTCTTACTTTTTCTCGGATAATACTAGTCCATTTTCAAAAGCTTTACAAGCAAAGATAAACAAATGCTTTCTATGCTCTTCTGGGCTTTTAGAAAATACTAATATATCGTCTATATAGACCAGAATAAAAGATCTATATGGATTAAAAATTTCATCCATCCTTTCTTGAAAAATGGCTGAACTTGTTTTTAAATCCATTGGTAAAACATTCCACTCATAATGTCCATTTGTTACACTAAAAGCAGTACATTCTCTCAACTTTTCTTCTAGTTCTATTTGAAAAAAATCCTGATTTGCAATCAAACTTAGAGAAGATTACATAATCCTTGATTTTATCAAAAAGAACATCTTTTCTAGGGAGAGGATATGTATTAGATTTTACAACCTTATTCAAAGGTTTATAGTCTATTACAAATCTCGGTTCTCCTCTTTTTTGCTCTGAATAATTCCTTACCAAAAATCCTAGACAATTCCACAAACTTTTAGAAGATCTTATCAAATTTAAATTTAGAAGTTTTTCTATCTCTTTTGGAAAATCTTCTAAATCCAATTTTGAGTATCTCCTTGGTTTTTCATAAACTGGGATATCCATTTTTAATTCTATTTTTGCAACATGATTCTTTCCTTTTGCAAAAGCTCTTGGCTTTTCTTCAAAACATTTTTCTAATAGGTTCTGAAGATTTTTCAAAATTTCCAATTTATCAGAATTGTCAGCTGTTGTTTTCACCATTATCTCACCACGTTCAGCTGTTAAACTCTGTGTATAATGATGAATAACTGGTATAGTTAATAATGTAACTTTAAAACTCATATTATAGTGAGTAATAAAATATACATTATTACTATCAAAACTTATTAATTTAAATGCCTGTCGTATTGCTCGGATTCCTAGAATAAAATCATATCCTATATTGGGATAATAATAGAATGTGTTTATTCTAAATTCAATATTTCCAATTTGTAAATAAAGGAAATTATATCCTTTATCATAACTAGTTTCTTGGTTATGAATATCACTGGCTATAATAGAATTTAAGCCAATTAATTTCTCTTGGTTAAATTGATGTTTTACCAAATTAATGGTACATCCTGTGTCTAAAAGACAGTTATATATTTTGGCTCAGAAATAAACCTTAATATAAAGTGTTTCTTTACCTAACTTTTGGGATTTTAAATCCATTAATTTCTAGATGACTCAGATAGGTTACTACCTGATTATTGTCAATGAAATCTTTTCCTAACAACATATCAAATTGAGGATTAGTCATTAATTCAAAATTTTGAATTAAAACTAATTATTGGCATTCTTCAGTTAAGAATGTTATTCCTAACTCAACTTCTTTTTCAACAATCTCTAAGGGATTATACATCCTAGAGTTTTCTAATCTCGAGGGTACATCATGGGATATTAAAGATTCTTTAATATGCGAATATTGTACTCCTGTATTAATTACACAATTTTGAATAATTCTTTCATTCTTTATAGAAATTGGTACTAAATATTTACTACTTTCTCTGATTTCTATTCTTGGATTTAGATTAGATTGACTCCTAGTTATATTTCTAGGATTCCTTATTGTTATTATTCCTTGATCAAAAGACAATCTTGGAATATATATCCGCTATTGTATTAGAGGTCTCTACCTAGAGGCTTCCAACACAATTTCTTGAGGTATAAACCTATCATCCGTAGGGATTGGTTCATTTCTCAAAAAGAAAAACTGAATATTGAAGGGATCATTACCCTTTCTTTAGATCTTTGACTAATTTTATGATCTTCTGTAAATGCATACAAAACCTTGGATTCGATGGTCATAACATTGCTACCTTCCATCATATCTATTATTGAGAGCTTATAACAAAGTTTAAGAGCTCTTCCTTTATTTTGTTCTCGTCTTGTTAAACTAAAATTTGGTTGAATTACAAATTTTAGTTTTTGATAGATTAAATCTCCTAAAACTATAACAATTGTAGCATGTTTTATATTGGATATTATTCTATCATCCATTAAGTATACTTGGATTGGTGTACTTATTCCTGATCTAAAGCAAGCTTTTATCAATATTTATACGGCTGCTATATAGATATTTTGTATTTTTGGATTATTGATTTTTGCAAGTTCTTCTTCTGCAATCTTGTTGGTTAATAGGGGTATATCAGCATATCCTGAGGTAGCTTGATTAACCCCTATTGGTTCTTGGATTTTTCTTATCACAAAATATTGTGATTTACGTTTCTTAAACACATCTTTTAAAATCTTTGTTTTAAAGATGTTTGATGCTTCAAGATCGAAGTCTTCTTTTTGAATCTTGGATGCTAATTGACTATTGAAAATATGAGTTTCACTAGTCATTTAAATCATATTCTATCTTGGTTTCACTTTCACTACTAATTTCATAAAATGAACAATCATTTTCTGAAATCAGTTATTTGGATTCTTCACATGGATAATATCCTTGTTCTTCTAAGGTTTCAAATACCTTAGTCTCGTTTCTTTTTTATTTTTTTCCTTTATTAGGACATTCATTAGCATAATGACCTTTTTCTTGACATATATAACAAATACATAATTTCTTGGGTTATATTTACTTGTCTTTTTTCTCCAATATCTATATTTTGGATATTCTTTCTTGGATTTATTTTTAACCTTTTTAGGCTTCCATTTCTTTTTCTTTCTTTCATAGAACTGTGGTTTACAGCCCCATCTTTTCTCGAGGAATTGGTCACAGCACAATCCTCTTGTCTGTTTCCACTTATCAATTTTCTTAGTCATTAAATGTTTTAAACATACATCTTTAAACCATTCTCAGCTAAACTTTTTCTTTTGTCCTAAAGTATCATTCTCGGTTGTATTATATCTATTATTATAATAAGTATAATAATCTCATTCTATCTGAGATCCCTAAGGCTCAGATATTCCCTGAATTAGAAGAGCATCTTTTAGATCTAGCTAGAAAACCCTAGGAGGCGACTGGGACACTTCTCTAGGCCAAGAAGTGTTGCAAATCAAGGAAAATCAAGAGTAGATTGAAGATTTGAAGAGATTCAACCTGATTTTTCTTAGTTTTACTGATTTCTTTCCCTTTCTTCTCTATTTTGCTTAAACGGTTGTATTTGTTCTATATTTTTGTTACCAATTTCTAAACATGAGCAGCTAAACTCTTCATTCTAGGATTATTTTGAACCTTTTTGTATCAATTAATACTTGGATATTCCTCTTTATTATGTATGAATGTTATATATGTGTTGATTTTATCCTATGCATAAAGCTTTTGAATGTTTGGTCAACATTTAGATTGTTTTGTTTACTCTGTTTTGACTCGAGAAAGCAAAATCTGGGTAAAAAACTTGATTAAAATCATGCTTGACTTGAAGTTTACTTGATAAATGGATGGGTTGTTAGTGACATAGAAATATAGTCACTGACCTAGCATTGTCAAATGTAGGTTGATGTTGAATGTATATTCTCATTTAATTGCAGTAAGAGATTATGCATATTAGTTGAGTATATAAACTTGGTTCTAACTTGAGAAAGCTTAATCAAATACCTTTGAACCTTAGACTAACACATATAATCATTGAAAACATTAAAAGAGAGGAACTTCATCAAGTTTTTATGAAATTCAAAGGGGATAAATAATCCTAGATTTCATATCATACCTGATTTTACTAAATCAGTTTTCATTGTTTTAGAAATAGATTTTACAACTGCCTTTCTATATTAACAACATATTTTGGCTCAACTTGATTGAATGCACTAAGCTTATTGCTTGATTAATTTGTTAAAACAATCCTCGTGGGAATAATACTTTACTTATTACTTTATTACTTGATGCGATTCATACACTTGCGGTAGCGAACAAGAGGATGATCCTTCCTTTAAGGTTTTAGGTTCAAAAGATATTGGTGTAGATAAAGATGAAGAGGAAGATGAATATGAACTCTTCTACATGAGACATGATTGTGAAGAGGGGACTTGAGTCAATCTATCAATTCCTACTACTCGGAGACTCAAGAGAGAAACAATTCTCAATTCAACAAGAGTGATGAAGAACAAAATTTTAAATCAAACAAGAAAGAGGAAAAGATAATGAGTACCTTTACTTTTTTATATGTTATAGATGTATTGATATATTTCAAATTAATTTACTTTCCTTGACATGATTGTCACTGTGCACTAATGTTTTGTTTGGTTTAGTTAACTTGTAGGAAAATGGATTCACCACATAAAGATGATGATGTTCCCAATAATATTGCTAGACAAAGATTTGTGGAGTGTATAGCCCGTGGCAAGACCATAATGGCCAGGTTGATCAAACTAAGAAGTAAGGGGATTAAGTTAGAACTTGCATGGAATAAAAAGGGAAATCCAATTGGACCAAACAGTAGCTCCTACAATAATTTCAATGGGACTATAGTCTGAGACAGAGTCCCTACTATAGTTCAAGATCAGAGATAGCTGAAACTCAATATGGGAATGAAATCTAGGGTGAAGTTCAGGTAACACATTAATTACTTTATTATTCATGTTGTTTTGTTTCATATAATTACAATTTATCAAATTATGTATGACTTTTTGTTACAGTCTTGTTTTATTATTGATGGTGATGATCTAAAGAACTTCGTGCTAAGAAAAGTTGGTAAACTTATGAGAAAGTTTCATTCCAATCTTGTAAAATTCTTTATGAGGGATGATGATGAGAATATCATTCCTACATTGCCAGATTCATACACTAAATCATTACTTAAGAAATTTAGGATGAGTTTTTGAAAATACATACAACTCATGAATTTTAGGTAATATATTATTAAACTTTATCGAGTACTTGTAATCTATTTGTAAGTAATATTTATTGATATGAATCATTTGGACCTAAGCAAGAGTTAAGTGAGAAAAATAACTCCAATGCGACCAACATGTCATACCGCTACACATAAGGATTGGTATCATATTCACAGTTAGAGCAAAAAGTTGTAAGAACTAATCATTAATTCATATGTATATAATTTGTATGACTATTTTTTACCTTCAACTAACTTTGATATGCAGATAGAAGAATCAAATTCAAATACTTCATAGGTACCACGGCATGATTTGTGGGTGGTCGATTAACTAATAAAAACGATGAAATTCATAGTGAAGAAGCAAGAAAAGTTGCAGAATATTGTGTATGTATTGGCTTATACATACAATAGAGATTAGCTTTACCTAAATGATTCTATTTTATAATAACTAATAGTGTTGTAATTCTTTTTGTGATAGCGATCAATGACACAAGACGTGCCAAAGTTAGTGTGATATGTTGGTTGTGATGATTTGCTAAGCAAAGTGTTAGGAGTATCTGAGTATGATGGTCGTATTTTGGGTACTAGTTTTGCAGTCACACAAACATCATAGTTTAGACACCAAAAGCACTCCAATAAAAGTGACTTTTTACAGTTGAGAGAGGAGATGAATTGCTTTAAGCATCAAATGCAAGAACAATTTCATGAACAAATGCATTTGATGCAAGAACAAAATGCACAATTGAGGACTAAAATTGATAACTTAGTGCAGTGTTGGGCAACACAAAGTGTCCTACCATATGATAGCCTAAATGTGAGGGATAGTTGTACTTCAAAGCCTCAAGTCCCTCTTCCTTTGGAAATTAATTTCTTCTTTAGTTAAGTTTATGTTACATTATAAATTAGCATACCTTGATATATTAACTCTATTTTCCATAGGGCGAATCCACGTGCAAGTTATATGTGGATCAATCTTTTAAGCATGCAATTGCTGTGGGCATTGCCTACAACATTGATAATGATATGCTACACAATTCACCATTTCCTAAGAACATACTCCAAGTAAGGGTTGACATTTGTGTGAATGAAGATGCGCTCTTACCAATCCCTTCTTGGGATGAAGAAACAATGGTGAAAGATGTTGTAGAAGGTTATGTTGCATGACCAATAGGTTTGATAGAGTGTCAAAAGGTAGTTAATTTACAATTCCTTCTTCCATCTAAAACTACATGATTTAATTTCATGATTTTTGTAGGTTGCACATTCTAAAGGAAAACAAATTCAAGTGTATGGCAAGAATTCAAAGTGTTCAACAACTCAACTAAAGTCTAAAGCCTCAACTAGCAAACAAAGCAAATGACAAATTACCTCATATCACTATCAATTGGAATCAATTGCACCTAATTTGATTAGCAAAGGAGGTATGAAATTACATTTTGATAGGCAAATATATAATGCAAGTGGTATAGCTGATTATATTAATGGTGATGTGCTAGACAAAATTCTTAATTGTAGATGGGTTAATGCTTCGATTATCAACATAAGGATTAGGTACTTTGTCATCATCATTTATCAATATTTTTATTATTTATCATTCAATGTTTTGGTTTTAATTACATTGTTTGTTTTCTATAAAGACACTTGTATCATGACATATTACTGGACACAAACAAGGTGCAATTCTCATTTGTCAACCCTTATCTCGTTGGGCAGTATGGGAGGAGAGTAGAGTTAAATGAACAATCTAATGATCTCAAAGATTATTTCAGAAAGAAAGCAACCCCTAATATGCTATTTCTAGTTCCATACAATGCAGGGTAAGTTATTAGTGGTAGTATTTTAATGTATGTTTTCTTATGGTTTCACTTTTACCATAATATGATTGTTGAAGAAAAAGTGTCAAAATATTTTAGGGCACATTGTATATTGATTTTATCAATCTAGCAGAATCTTCAGGCCCTCACATTTATTATGTGGATCGTCTTATTGGAGGTCTTCCAAAAAAAACCGTCTTGATATGTTGCGGTTGTTCAATAGGTAAGTGTATGAGTGTATGTGTAAATATTTGTGTGTTGATTGAATAACCAAAAGATTCTTCTGGATGGAGTTTTGGAGGAGATTTGGGGGGGAGGAGGTGAATGCTGGATCTAGAGAGGAGGAGGTGAATGCTGGATCTAGAGAGGAGGAGATGAATAGTGTCTAATTTTTTTTTTTAATATGCCTATTTTAGTAAAACTTACCAACCATCTTGCCAAGTCATCAGCCCACATCAGTGACTTTAACAGTGTTAATGACACATATGCAAATTTAACTCCATCCCCAAGTCCTTTTCAAACTCTAAGGACCAACATTACAAACAGACTAAACTTGAAGGATAAAAACTCACACTTTGAAACTTCAGAAACCAAAACCAAAATGAGGGTAAACCATAAGGATCAAAAGTTGATTAACCCCTATAAAAAATATGAAACTTCAGGAACTCAGTTGTTATAAGGACAAAGTTGCAAACTCGGTGAAACCATAAGGATTAAATAATTAATTACCCCAAACTAAAAGACAGAACAATTTTAAGGTGTTTTTTTTCTTTCATGGAATGTTCCTCTCGTTAAAGCTCTTTATTCTTAAGAGGTGGCTGACAACATTCTAAGAACAGCCATTTCAATTTGTAATGGCAAGGATGAGCTTCATTTGAAAGGTGACACCTCTGGTAAATATAGTGTTTAAAAAGGTTATGCTTTGTCTATTCAAAATAATATGTCCAAGAGGAATAGTCCACTGAAACCTTTTTGGATTTTATTTGTACGATCCATTTGCTTCATAAACAACTTTTATTTATTTTGAAGTTAGTACGTTCAGCCATACCTATTGGAGAGGTCTTGAAGAAACATCATTTAAACATTTAGGGCTTGTTTGGTACGAGGAGTGGAGAGGGGAGGGAAAGTGGGCGGAGGGAAAAAATTTTTAAATTGAATTTAAAAAAATTAGAGAAGTGGGGTTAAAAATTTTTAATTAATTTTTCTTACTCTTTTATCTTATATATTCTCTTTATTAAAATTTTATTACCCCACTTCTTCAATCTTTTAAAATTCAACTCATAAAAATTTTCCTTCCCCTCCCTTGCCCTCCAAATCCCTCGCACCAAACAGACCCTTAGGTAAGCTGTGCTTTTGGTTGTCATGCTGAGGAAACCATTCATCATCTCTTATGCACTTGCCCTTACATACAGGCTATCTAGTTTGGAGCACTTTCTCTTCGCTCTACTGATATTTCAAGCAAAGGCTTTCATCATGGCTGACTGAGACATTGCATCAATTATTTTTTGATGGTGATTTGTCAATGCTTAAGGGCATTATTATCTTACTTAACTTATATGGGATAAAAGTAATGTCCCTTTTCATAGGGGAGTCATAAACAATCCTGAGCAAGTAATTCAAAATTTCTGAGGCTCTTTCAATATCTCACAAAAATTTGGATCCGGCAATGCCTTTTGCATACTTAATCCATCCCGTACAACTTTATCTTACCAAGTTGTGATCTTCGTAATATCCTCATGTCTACACGGGGTTGGACAATCTTTATGTGGAAGTTTAAGTCTCGAAGGCATACCACTTGTTTGGCTATAATCTTTTTGGACCATGATGAAATCGGAGTTTTCAAATGGGAAAAATCACAATCTACTGATCCTTCTCTCTTTTGGATTTCCTGCCTAAGATTAATGCTTCATTAGCTTATTCAAGCTGCCTCAATGTTGGCAGCCTTATTGAGTCACATTACTGTTGTCACAGACAAGAAGAACTTGCTCAATGGCCTCCTTCAATCTGATCTCAATGGCACGTTGGAAAAGGATACTATTTCCTTGCTTCTACATTTTTGTAATTATTCTCTCTACAAGACTGTTGTACTTCTTAATCCCCATTCCCCTGACCCTTTCATATTAACTTTAGCTATATAATTATCTTGCATTTTAAATATAATTGATTGATCTGGTTCTGAAAAAAAGGTGTTTTCTGTTTTTGTATTTCTTGTTTTCTCTATTTTGAAAAAATCTGGACCTTGCGCGACACCACTTCTCTGGTCGTTCGACGAGGGCCTGTGTACTCAAGCTGAGCTTCACCCTCCTACTCGTCGTCGCCTCATCCTCCGGTCTTAGTGATTGGTGCTCGCCAACTTCTCCGCTTGGTGCTTGCCGTCTCGAATCTCTCCTCCGTCCTTCCACAGTCCTCAATCAGTGAGTTCTTAGCCTATTCTCTCTCCTTCTCGGATTAACGTAGTCAGTTTTTGAACTAAAGTCAGATTTGTACCATTTAGTGGGCTCTTGTGCATAAGATTTAGTGGGCAAAAACAGCGGCGTTGGTTTTGGCCGTTTGATAGAGCCTCGGAGATATAAAATGCAAGAGAGCTTGTCTTCAGTTTGAGTTCAATTCAGCTATTGCATTATGTCTCTTCCACAGAGTTAAAAATTTCCCCGAATGACTTTTTAGAAATATATATCTATTTTCTATTTGCTGTTGTTAATTATTAATGGCAGTTTAGCTGGCATTGTAAGGAGACCTTTAACGTTGTTCTCCTCTGCCTTGCTGCTGTTATGAATGGCAGTTTGAAATATATATCTACTTCCCATTTGCTGCTGCTATGCCTGAGGTGTTGGAGTCAGTGAGGCTTGTTTTGTTAAATGAGAATGCTAACTTGGGATACGGAGTGCAGGCTTTAGTGGACGAGAACAAAGGATTGGTCTCTGAGTCTATGTTTGTGAAGTGGAAGGCAGGGGAATTAGCCAAGTGTGTTGTGAAGATGAGGGATGATCATACAGTCTTCTTGCTGCACAGAAAGTTTGAAGATCTTCAGGCACAGATCAATGGGTTGGAGAAGAGGAACAAGGAGTACTACGAGCAGCTTCTGGTTAGAGATAATAAAGGACAAGATGACGATGATAACAGTGGCTGCCTTGAGAAGAAGGGGAAAAACAGTGATGGGATTGCATTGGAGATTCAGCTTCATATGCAGAGGCTGAGTCGAAGGTTCAAGTGGAAGGAAGATATTGCAGGGAAGGATTGTAAGGTGAAAAAAAAGTCCTAGTTTGTGGAAGAAGGTTGAGAACATGGACCTTTTACTCTATGGAATGAACCCCACCTGTGCTTGATTAGACCAATGTTTATCTTGAGATTGGCTTTATATACACATTTTGGCTCAAGGCTATTAGATATATATGTAGGTTCCTCTTGTGTCTGACTGTGAAATCTTAACCGAGAAGCTGGTCTCTTTTCTTCAGGTATTAATTTTGAAACGCTAATTGCAGATGAGTTTTCTGGTTTACATGTTATTGTAAAGTCAAGTGAGACTCTCTTTCTGTCTGACTTGTAGACCTTTTTTTTTTTTTTTTGCCAGCGTAGACCTTAAATCTTATTATTATTAGTTCTGCATATCTTTTCGTGTATTGTTTAATGCATATTCTGTATTCTACTAATCATCGACAACAAGTGACAGTTATACAATTTAAGTTTACTAACTTATTTCTTTGCTACTTATTTCCTTGCTTTGCTATGTTATTTGTTATCTCTAGAGAGGCAGTCTAACCAAATGCAGGCCAATCATTCTTGACCTGTTTTGCCACTTGTATATAAAAGGGTGGACTGAAACGTGATTAGATTATTATTGTCTCTTGTTTATTTTTTCTTTTGTTGCTTTTGTTTTACAATATGAACTCTCCATTTTGTTGATTAATACATTCATGATGACTTTGTTGGCGATAATAAATGCGTATCTTAATCGACAAATGATGTTGCATGCACCTATTTGTAAGGTTTTTCCTTTTTAATTAGTTAGTAAAGATTAATGGAAGGTCTTGATTTACTGTTATTTAGGAGTTTGCCAATGCATTTTTGGGGTCAATTCCAGCTGCACGTAACGGAGACTTCTAACTGCAATGACATGGCAGATCAGCTTTCTTAGTCACTGTGCTGCAAAGACTTGCCCAGATGTTTCCACGTTACATATCAGATAAGCTTGAGCTACAACCAACAAGGCAATGGACAGTGCAGCCACCAGCCGCTGTACCAAAACTTTGCCACTAGTCTTAACCATATTTTGCTTCTTAACCAGGTAGAACCCAGAAGCGGTTAATTAGCTAGGTATGGTTGATAATGCTCTCATGTCTCTGAACTGAATGTTAAATTTATAGAAGATTTTTAGCGATGTGTTGGAAATATTTTGGATTAGTTTAGTTTAGGATCAAAATTTGTCTTTGTTTTAGGCGTGTCGTGTAGAGCCAGACTGTAAGGTGTTTCTTGTTAATTATTCTTAGTAAAGATTAGTGGAACATCTTGATTTATTGTTATTTGGAGTTTGCTTCACAAATTGCTCATCGAAGCAGCCTCGTTGAGGTACACTTTGTTTTGATTTGAACCAGGTTTCTTAGCCATAGATTTTGCATTTATGATGATTATTGCTGAGTGGAAAATTAGATGTAAAATGGATTTGGAGAATTAGATTTGTTGATGAAGAACAGAAGTCAGGGAATTTTCCTTCGCTTTCCCATGACTCGGAACAATCAGAAGAAGCAAGGTAAACTGAACTAGATCAATTATTTCAATTTCAAATTCAGTGCAATAATTTTTTTTGAGACTTTGTTTAAAAAAATATCCATCTAAATGTTAACCACGTTATTTTTTGTCGATAGTAAATCATTTTTATGTTATTTATTGGTCTATCTATTTGTTGTTTTATTACACTAGTTTATTAACAGAATAAGATATAAAGTAATTATAAAAAAATCATTTTAATATCAATTTATATATAAAATATGTGAATTTAATAATTTTTTAA
This sequence comes from Inga oerstediana, assembly GCA_963210345.1. NCBI lineage: Eukaryota > Viridiplantae > Streptophyta > Magnoliopsida > Fabales > Fabaceae > Inga > Inga oerstediana. Next base: position 65,817,214 of record OY723401.1, read on the forward strand.
TTTATTTTCAGTTATCTAATTTGAAATTAAGAACAGTTATTTCAAACAAGTTGTATGGAACAAGTAACAACCCTCCAAATAGATTTTTGTTTACTCAAAACTTGTTTTAAGAAACAATTATCCGAAGTTTTTTTTTATTTCCAAAACTGCTTTTCAAAAACAATTTTATAAAAGGAAAATACTTATGTCAATTTTCTTATATCCATTTTGTCAAGTTCTCCAATCACACAAAACCATATGTCCCATTTTTGAATTATTAGCATTTAATTATAAACCCATATTAAAAAAATAGGACACGTGGTCTTGCATGATTAAATAACTTGACGGAATGGATATAAGAAATTTGATATAAGTATAGTCCTTTGTGGTCTTGTGTGATTACAAAACTTGACGAAATGGATATAAGGAATTTGATATAACTATAATTCTTTATAAAACTCTTTAAAAAATATAGAATCAAACTCTTATAAAGATATTTCTTACGTTTCCATTATCTAAACTAATAATAATTACTTCAAATTTTATAAATATAATCCATTTTACTTTTTTATTTGAATTATTGTTGGAATTTTTTATCTAATTTTATCTCTTATCTATATGTCATCTTTATAAAAGCAGGGCTATAGAGCTATCAATAAGGGTCGACCTGGCCATAAAGGGAAGCCATTGACAGGGTCAAGTTTAAAAGGGTTGGGTCTAAAATGCCCACTTTCCTAAAATTTGACTATTTTTTAAAGCATTACCCTTGAACATGTGAGCTTAGGTCTGGCCCATGGACTTTAAGATCCTTTTTTAAAGTTGCATTTTTTTTTATTTTAAAATATCTAAAAATAAGACAATAAATCTTATGATAAATGACAGAAAAAGAATTTTGAAACTGTAAAATCTCAAATCAGGTTTATTACTAAGAATTAATAATATTATGTGAGACTTAATGAGCAATCCACATATATCATTTTATGGGAAATACTTGGTTTGAGATTTTGTAATTTTGAAGTTCTTTTTCTATCATTTTCTCTAAATCTTATAAAGTTTCTAGTTCAAATTATAAATATTAGCAAAATAAAGTATTCAAACCTATAAAACTAAACCACATCAAATAATTGTAAGCAATATTGATGGTAATAAAACTATTGCCCTTACTTTAAGAGAACTATAAAACTAAAAATCAGACAAATCTTATACCAAAAAAAAATGAAACAATGTTCAAGAAACTAAAGAACTGCTTTGATTAGTAATTATCACAAAATATATACTTGTATAAGAATGAACTTGTACACATTCTAAAATCTGAATCAAGAAGGGAGTAGATGGAAAATGATAAGAAACAAAACTTTGATATGTATGTTCACTTTAAACTTCTCATGAATTCATAAATCAATTTCCGCTCTTTTACTACTTAAGCACAAACCTCTCGAGATATTTTTCACCCTTACTTCTTTCCAAATTCCCCAATTTTTGAACCACATAAATGCCAATAACAACAACAACAACAATAATAAAGTCATTAGGTAGACATCAATAAGAAAACAATGAAAACATTTAGGAAAGATCCCATATAAAGACAATTGAATTATTCAAATTTTAATTTGTGTCACTGAAATTAACAAATTATATATGAGGTTATACGTTATAATTAGGGATTTAAAATTTGGGTCAAATTACCTCCATATCCCGTACGTAGTTATTAAAATAGCAAAATTGAAAACATAACCCTTTTTTTTTCCTATCAATTAATTCTTTAGGAAATACATACTGTACAATGGAGCACCATTTGTTCTCCTACTTCTTTCCAAACATTAATTATCCAAGTGGTGATGAATGAAATATATTCCATCAAACTATAAAAGCTCTGTTACGAGTTTGTTGATGTTATCTCACTAAACAAATTATGCACAATATTTTTTTTATAAAATATTCGATTTTATATAATAATGTATTAGAATAAATTGGAATCCATTGTGATGGTAGATCTGTGTATCTACTTAGAGATATGTTACCTTCTTTCGATATTTATATTTTTAGTCAAAATTTTATGACTCGAGTTTAAATTTTGAACCCTGTATATATATATCATTAATGTATAATCCATGATTATTATTTTTTTGTAAAAAGGGAAAATCCCATATAAAGATATTCCTAAAATATTATAGGACATAAGAATTCACCTCTTTCAATTATATATACTCTTACTTTCCTATAAAACCGAATATTGCATAAAAAAAAAAGAATATTAAGCATAATTAATGTTTGGAAATAAGTCAGAGCATAAAGCCATACAATAATTTTCAAATAATTAATTGATAGAGCAAATAATAAGGTTATGTTTTTAATTTTGCTGTTTAATAATTAAGGGATATGGATTGAGGTAATTTGATCTAAAATTTAAATCCTTAATTATGATTCATAAACTTATATATAATTTATGTTCAATGACCCGAGTTAGAATTTGTGTATTTCAACTATCTTTAAATAGAATTTTACCAAATATTTATCTTCCAATCTTGCATCAATAAATAATATTTTATTAAAAAAATAATGTGGGCTTAAATGGACTAGCCCTGGGCCCTAAAGGGCCAGCCCTTTTATTTGTGCATTTAAAAGGGCTGTCTCTTTTAAATTCAATTTTCCTTTATATCCCATAAAATGTAAGCCCAACCCTTAACTTAAGAGGGCTTAAAATGGCCAGCTTGACGGGTTCAGCCCGTTTTAACGTCTAGCAGGTAGTAACCAGGACACAATAAACTGATTAGATCTAGACTTTCCACATTTATTGTTCTTTTTCAATTGATTATTTTCAAATGAATTTTGTTTTTTGCAACTATGCTTTTCAAATTCAGTTAATAATTTGGTTTTTTTATATATCATCTAATATCCAGTTTGGGGTTTGTGGGTACCCCTTATAACACAAGTGTTAGTGCAAGAGGGGGTCAATTGGATGATAAAATAATTTTGATAATGTAGAAATAATAATTAACAAAATTTAAATATAAGTTAAGGGTTAAGAAAACTATCACCAAAGTGTACACAGGGAATTATACTAGTTCGATCACAACCACTTTGACCTATATTTAGTTCTCAGAGTTCCTCAAAGATTTTCACTATACCTTCCTAGATTCAAAGGGTTATTGGCATCTCAGTATACTGCAAGTTCCTTTACTAGACACTCACTCCCCCTTACACGATGTAATCCAATCCCCAACTTAAGGTTCCACAAGCTTAAATTATCTCAATAGAAAGTGTTGAGTTGGTGATGAGAATCTATCTAAAAGAGTAAATATATAATCACTGAAGTACAGAGAATAAATGAATAAGAGATAGAGAACTATATATATGAATTGAGTGTTTCGTTGAGCAGTTCTATGTTGTTATTGCTCTACTTGAATACTTCTATATTTATAGTTGGATTGAAGTAATTGGCCGTTGTAAGCATTCTTCTTACCCATTAGAGTCCCATTGTTTCCTTTTGACTATTCTTTAAATTTGAAAATTAGCCGTTACGCTCCTTGATGCTTCGTTCCCGTAAAGTAGCTTTTTCTCTTCTTCGTATGATCTTCTCATAGATTTCTTGGAAAAAGACTTCAAACACCAATACAATAAAGTGTTATACATAAAGACATCAAATCAATGATTGGGAGCTGATGATCTCGCTTTTTGGAACACATCATTCGAGTGGTCACTCTAGTGATTTTCACATATTGCATCACTCGAGTGATGATCAAGTGATTTGTTCTGACAGTGCACAAACATCACATATCATTGGATCAATCACTTGAGTTTTATGCTAGTGATCCACTATTAACATCACTAGAGTGATCTATGATGAATCACTCGATTGCTCTACTAGTGATCTTCTACTTGATGTATCACTCGAGTGCTTTGCTAGTGATCTCCAAAAATGGGATCACTCGAGTGGTCACTCGAGTAATCTATACCTAGAAAATTTTCAACAGTATATCACTTTCAGAGTCACTCCAGTGCTGTACTGGTGATGCCTTTTATCTCATCACTCGAGTGGTCACTCAAGTGATTCAAGGTCATCACTCCAGTGATACTTTTCAAAACTTGATAGAGAGCATCACTGAAACAGAGCACCTTTCATCTCTTCATCACTCGAGTGATGTTTCTGTTAGCCTCAGAAAAACTTTTTTGATTATTCAAAAACCTTTTGCTCATTGTCAAAACTCTTTGTAATATTGTTACACACTTTGTTATCATCAAAACATAGAATCTAACAACAAGTATCTCCTCCAGGATTTGAACTTAAAACCCAAAGAGACTTAGTGAGGCTTTACATCACTAGACCAACTCTATATTGATACAGTGAAAACTTTTTCCTATGTATGCTTCAGGATTCCTTTGCAAATTGGGCATATAGTAATTAGACTAAGCTCCCACAAAAAGATATAATTGTTGTATTGCAATAGATGAAGCTGGAAAGAATACATGGTGAGGCTGTTTATATTAAAATATATCCGCCTAATGATGTCTCTCCACTAATACTCATCTCCACCCTTAGATTGACTTTTAGATTTAAATTTAAGTGGTTCAAATTTAATGTTTTATAAAATTATTTTATATATTTTTTAAGTGCAATTTAAAATTATAATGACTAAACTTTAGCAGTTTGAATTTATTCATTTTTCAATAATTTGGTATTTTACTTGTAATTTTATAATCTATTTTATATAGTCAATTTTTTATTTTATAAAATTATTATTATAATATTTCCTAAATTAAATTTTTTTGTATGGTATCTATGAATGGTGTATGCAAGGTTATTAAACCTAGACCAGCTATTAAACTGATCGAGGTACTGGGTCAAGGGTTAGTGGATCAGATCGAAGTCAAACCGGAGCTAACCTGGGGCTAAATCGGTAAGGAAGTAAAGATTTCAGAGTTATGTATATAAAATTCTGAATAAATTTTTTTAAGAAAAAAGAATTGATTTAAATTTTTTAATTGTAAAAAGGTTGACCGGTCAAACCAGCCCAACCTACTGGACTGGAACGATTGGACAACCAGTTGGCTAGTTTTTAACTAAAATTGGCTGGAATGCTCCAGTTTTGATAACACTGGGTGTCTGTCAAAATTTAAGATCTTAAATTCATTTATTTGTATTTATAACAAAAATTTTAAGAAATATTAAATCTAAACTATTCATTTTTTCAATCTCATGTAAATATGAGATTCTAAGAAAAAATGAAAAATGAGAGAAAACCAACCCCACCCTTAGATAATTTTAAGGCTCAAATGGTTTATTGGTCTGTTTCTACACTTGGTAAAATCAGAAAACCAAAAAAAAAAAACAAAAAAAGTTCCCTTCCTCCTCAGCCACTCAAAAAACATGTTCACCAACTTGATAACAAAGCTGGTAAAAAACGTTATTTGCATTTTCTTTTACCAAGCTTATTACAAATATGTTCGGTTGATATCAAATCCTCCATTCAAATTTGCTTTTCATGCTTTTAGCTCCACTTTTCTCAAGTAAATTTCACCACCTTCCTTCTTCTCGTCTCTTTGATTTTCTTCTCATATCAGCTTTTAAATTTCCCAATATCAGATTTTCTTCTCTTTGATTTTCAACATCTCTGTTATTCTGCTTTTCTAGGATGAGCTCAGTCACTCTCGTTAACGTAACAGATGATCTTCTACAGAAGCTGAAGGATTTCAATGCTGAAATTTTTCCTGAAGGTTCCAGTCAGCTTAGAGATATCAAATACAGTTGGGTTGTCCCTGAATCTGGCAGACTAACACAAATAGGTTCAGTACTCTAATTTTGATTAGTTTCTGAGTTAAGTTTCATATTATTTTTATTCTTCAGATTTCATCTTGTTTTTGAAGGCTCAATGATCTTCTGTGTTCCTCAAGTTCTTTCATTGGATCACTTTGTTCTTATATTATCATTCTGATCTATTGATTTTGGTCCTTTGAATATTGTGTACATTAGTACTATCTTTTTATTATACAGTTAAAAGCATTTAAGCTTTCATTTGAGTTCTTGTCAAAACATATCTGGGAGGAAAGAAATGAAAGCCATGTGTACGAATAGGAGTGGGTAAAAATATCAAACACCTAGTAATCATCTATAGCTGCTATAATTAATATCTGATTTTAATTTCTACAAGACTCATATGATGCACACCGTGAGGATTTTTTGTGGGATGAAATGGGTCTCTGTCATAAGCCTTCCATCCAACAAAATAAGAAAAACGAGACAAGTGAAGGATCACTTTTTTGTGTGTAAAGGAGGGAAAGATTGTAGAAGATGATAAGGAAGTGATTGGTTATTAGCGATGAGTGGGAATTTATTGGCAGAGGAGAAAAACTTATATGGCAAAGTCTACTTTGAAGTTCCAAGCCTTCCTGTGCCGACCCAGCAAGGAAAAAAATTAAATGAGTAAACCACTGACTGAATTTCTTGTGTGGGATTCATAACATATATGTTTGACTCATCTATTTGAAATACACACACAGATATATGTTTTAATTCTTATGATCATATTAGAGGGTTTTAATTTCTTTTCCTAAAATTAACGTATTTGAAAATAAGCCTACTAGAGTAATAGTATCATGAGGCTACTTATATGTTTGATTCAAATGTGATAGTTGGCAAAAGGGAAAAAAGATTCAAATGTGATATAAATAGAATATTTAATGAAAAATGAAGTTTCCTTTCTCCTGACATGAGGCCATTCAAATGTTTATCTGTTCCGCAAGTCATACATTGTCATCTTTAATTTTGCTGTAAAACTGTCTCATATAATTTTTGTTCTATTGTTCTGTGCTTCTTTCGTGTGTTTAGAATCCTTATTCATGCTAATAATTGCTTCGACGCCTCATATAATTATCATGTATTTGGTTCATTCAGCTCTTGACGGTAATGCTGTTGTTGGTGCAATTGTAAGCCGGCTTGATGAGGATAAAAAGGTCCATATCTTGACTTTAGGTGTTTTGAAATCTTATCGCCGCCAAGGTATTGGTAAGTAAGAACTTAAAATCTTTTCCTATAGGCATTTGCTTATGATTTGGGTCATATGATAATCACTGCAGTAATGGGTTTTCTCAGAAAGGAAAATACACAACTATATATATAATTACTGAAGATCCAATTCACATTTGGTAGTTGAATTGCGTACGAGAATACAGTCCTTCCAAAAACAGATGATTGGGGTATGGTTTTATAAGAAAGCGTTGGAGCAGTTATTTAATTAATTTCATTATTTATCATTATGATTAATTCGACTAACAAAGAATATTTTAATAAAAATTTGAATTAAATTTAATTTACTCACACGTAATCCACTATCATTTTAATAAAATCTACGTCAAAAGAGTTTTGGTCTGTATATATCTACCAACAACACTGTGTCTTTCTATAACTGTAAACCACGTGTAAAAAATGGGATAAGCTATTTACTGCAACCATAACCATGGCCTTTATATCTTGAGACTTTCTTTCTTGCACCTACCCATCATTCCATGCCCAGGATGGAGCTCTATGCCTTGCTTTTGTTAAGAGGTTTGACATGAGAAACATAATGCATCAATATGATTTAATTCCATTCAAGTTGAATTTTATTAACATTGAGTGTGGTTCTAATATGATTCATGTGAATATTGTGGTGTATGCAGGAAGAATGCTGATGGAACATGTGCTTAATGTGTGCTTAGAGGATGGAATTTCGGAGGTTTCCTTGGATGTGGAGGTAGACAATGAAGTGGCCATTAAAACATACAGGAAATATGGCTTTACAAGTACTGGAGATCGCCAGATGGGAAGGACATGGGTCAAGCACATGGTTTATGTGCCCGAGAGCAGCGATACAGAGCTTTAACTTTTCTAGGTATGGGATTTGAAGAGAAAGTTGGTAGTAGAAGGAAAGGTTTTATGAAGACCCACTAGCAGTCACGGCTAATTAAGTAGTGGACTATAGTATTGGAGGTTTTATTTGTTTTTTCCTGCCGGCAATATTAATATTGGAGGTTTTAGAACTATTGTTCATTTACATATAGATACACACATCTATATTAGAATGCAATGAATTGAATGGACCTATAATATTGTACTAAAATGCCCTTTCTGACGGGTTACAAAGATGTTTTGATTTCATCATAGATATATATATATATATATAGTTTTATTAATAAGAATACAAGGACTTAAAAAGTGGAATTTTATCCTTAAATAATGTTAGTAAAATTTTGTATCCTAAGTAATTTTTGGTGTAATTTTGTCCTTAAAAAGATTTTCTTGGTACCATACTATTTTTAAAAACAAAGCAAATTTTGGCCCTCGTGCTTCCTGCAGAATGTTGGGCAACATGTCTTTAATTTTTCATTTTTTTCAGATTTATGGCATTCTCTTCTAGGCATATTATTAGATAGACTAAATTCAACAAAATTTAAATTTTCCCTGTTCGAGTTACATTAGCCGATCATGGAAGAAGAATAGAGTTAGTTCAATGTATAAAAAAAAAAGAAAAAAGAATAGAGTTAGTTTCATCACTTCATTTCATCTGCATTCACATACCAGAGCCTCTATATACTATTACAACATTAAATTTTCATTCAAATATAATTTTTACAAGTACGATCAGCCCTTCGTACTTGGCTTCCAGATTTTCAACTTCATCAAGCAACAACGATTTTCCACGTGAACAACCATATACCACTTATATTATAGCCAACCTCTTAAGAAATGTGGTCTGTGATTTGTTGAATATGAACAACTCATATTTATAATATTTTTTAAATATATGCAATATTTTTTATTGATTTTAAATCTGATTGCATTTAAATTGGAGACGGTCATTAATAAAATGAGTTAAATGTTATACTCATTATTTTTTGGCTCAAAAAATGGAAACTCCCACCTAAACTTATATCTCATCTGTATGCATAACACACACATTCATAACGAATTTAAATTCTTTAATATATAATCAAAGAAACAAAATTTGAAATAAATTATTCTCCGGGCTCCAGTCTCGTCAAATAAATATGATTATGCATTAGCCGTCACAATTATAAATATAAAACTTTGACGTAAAATAGTCAAAATTATGAGTCTCGGCAATTTTAACTTCGAACATGTTTCAAACCGAAGAAATAAGTAATGATTTTTTTTGGGTACACAATATGTAATGATTACAATTAACAAATTTTTAAATGCTAATTAAACTTCAAGCCAGGTGACTAGACGGCAAGACCTGGATATTCAGCACGCGAAACCCGAAAATAATTTGAGACAAATATTATAAAATGTAAAACGCTTCATTTTCTCCATTATTAATTATGCATATGACAACAATAAGTTATTGGTTGAGGTAGTAAGGGGCCTTACCTTAGTAAGAAAGGGAACACAAGTTCGAATCATAAAAAGCGCAATTGTTAGGACAATGGTAAGGATCATTTTGCCCTCTAAGCCTAGAGGGGGGAAACCTTGATTAAATCAATAAAATAAAAATCCATATGACAGTGTTATACCTATTTCTTGTTGCTTTATGCGCTTTTTTTTATGGGTTTCTATGGGAAAAATATTGAGACTACTTGGCAGAATTATCCCTTTACATCTCAATCCCTAGTTTTTCTGCTAGGTGCATATGGGATTCCCCTGATTCAGTGAACAAACGTATATTGTTCTAACATATTCTTAATTAATAATTAAAACAGAATTTACCCATTTTTGTGCATATTGAACTTGCGAAAGAAGGTTTTTAAGAATTAATGAGTGTTAAGAAAAAAGAAGGGCTTCTAGGCAGATGAATTCTGGGTGACAACAGCATCACACAAATCTTACTTATTTTTGTTTAAATTATTAAGCTTATTTAGCCGTATTAGCTTGAGAGACCTGAGTCTCTTTATTTTTTCATTTATTTTATTGTTTCTTTATTATTATGACATGCCTATGCTAATCCAATTCGGTTTGGGAGTACTCATTTTGTACACTAGATCAAGAAAATAATCACATTCTTGTGAACCTGTATATATATATATATATAATGTTATTTCTCTCTACTACAGTTTTTAATTTTAGTAATGTGTATAAGTAATTGGTAGGATAGTTCTCCAGTCCAAAATATAAGACGTTATTAACAAATTGTAACACCCATTCAATATTCCCCTTTATTATGCATCAAAAGCGATATCATTAATATTACGGCTTAGGAGAATTAGTAAATAAGCTTCCAGCCAAAAACTTTCACAATTATTCTTGGGGAACTATTCGTTTGGTAAAATTGTATTCACCAGATTAACATATTTACAAGATTGAAAGAGGCAAGCTTCACCCAAGAGGGGGGTAAATTGGGTGATGTGATAAATTTTTTGTTTGATATGGTGATATAAAAATAACTGTAGATAGAGTAGAGCTGAGAAGATTAACACATAGAGAATTATACTGGTTCGGCCCAAAACCCATGCCTACGTCTAGTCCTCAGAGATCAAGGCCTACTGAGAGTTTCACTATTCTTCCAAGATTCAGTGGGCTCTCGGAATGCCACAAGACAACAATTGTCCTGGTAAGGACTACGAGCAGAAATATTCTAATACATAGAATTTTCTTTCCCCTTTACGACAAGTCTTATGTGTAGAAACAATCCTATGACCTTTTTCTCTTGCTTACATGTGCAAGTCTCACAAGCAGCAATGTTCTCTCCTGCTTACACCCCTATAAGTCTTACAAACAACAACGTTCTCTCCTTATTGCACCTTGCAAGTCTTACAAGCAGAAAGTCCTACTAGGAATTCTCTCAATTGCTTCCCTCATAAGGATATCTACCCTCTTAAAGTCCCTGTACCTCGAGATCAAAAGAAAAAAATGATTTGAAGTGTATACATACTCTCTTACAAAGTGAATATGATGAACACTGAAGTACAATATGAATACAGAGAAAATATGAATAATAGAGACTCGTGTGAATTTGCTTGTGTATATTCTCGTTCTATGTTCTATTTTGATGGACTCTGAAGCTCTGTATTTATAGTCAATTGTTTTTGTCCATTGTATGATAGCCGCTATGGAGTGGAGCATTACGTTGTGGAGTGGCAAGCATACGTTTGAAATCTTCAGACAAGATATTGTGGTAGGTGAGCAACATGCGTTCATAGCTGCTCGACTTTGGACGAAATGATTATGTCCGTCATTTTTTACTTTCTATATGCATCTCTGATCTAGACGATCAAATTCCTATTTAACACTTGAAGTATATGTTAAAAGATGTTTAATAATAATAACAAGTGAAAACATACGGAATACATAACATTAAACCACGTTCGGATTCATCATTGTGAATCTATTGTGTTTTGGCTTCTGACAGAGTATCACTTGAGTTCACTTAGGTCTCACTCAAGAGCAACATCTGTTCTTTACTTCTTCCCTTGCTTTGTGTTGCACTTCCTAGTGAATTTGCAAGAGTGCATTTTCTCACTTGCAAGTGTTCTGACCTCTCACTTGAGTACATCTTGTCTCACTTGAGTGCATGTATATTTTGTACTATGGACTCATGTCTCTAGATAACACTTGTAGCATATTTTTCAAGAGTGTGATTTTACACTTAAAAGTGCTATGGGCCATCACTCGAGTCATGGGTCTCCACTCGAGTGCATCAACATATCCTCTCATCTGGACAACCTTTTACTCAGTACTTGCAGCAATATTTGAGGAAGTGAGTTTTCTCACTCACGAGTCACTACTATAAATTAGACATTTAACGCCCTAAAGGACGATCCTTTTTAAATTAGGGACACCCAAAGTTCAATATTTAGAGGGAAATATTGGCGCTGGTTGAATTTTTAAAAAACAATTGTGCCACTTTAGACGTTCCTAGAGTCTTTGGGGACGTCTAAAGTGGCACTTTAGACATCCCCATTTTGACTGAGGACGCGGAAAAGCCTATCAGACGCCCATCCCATCAGCAGTAGGCCAGTAGCTTTATTTTCCTTCCCCAAGCTTCATTCCGTCTTTCCCCGTGAGCTTCGTTCCCAGCTGTCTTCCACTTCCCCTTTCCTTTGCTTCCTTTTCCGTCTTCCTTCCTCTTTCTCAGTTCATTGCTGCAACTCCCTTTCCCGTGGTTCCTTCCCTGTTTGCCTTCCTCTTCCTCATAATCATATTTTTATTTTTCCCTCTCTCTTCTTTGACGAGAGCACCATCGTTTGTGTCTCCCTCTCACTACTATCGTCTTCCCAGCTGGTGGCACCGTGAGTCGTCTCCATTTTCGTCATCCACAGGTTTGTCTCTCACTCGTTTGGATACAAATGATTGAACAAATGCTTGTAACTATTAATTTAATTCAGATTATGAAACTGGAAAAATAGAGTAACTTGTATATGCATACTTTTAATCTGCTTCTAATTTGCTTGATATGGAAATGGACTGTCATTATTGCATACTTGTTTTTTTCGTCAACAGACTTCAACACGGTGATGTATATATATATATACATGAGTTAAAAAAATGACAATGATACTTAGGAATGAATTTGGTTTGGCTTAGGTTAGTCTAATTTAACATTATTCAAAAGTCAACTAAATTACAAACTATTAGATTGTTGGATAACATGTTTATTAGATAGTGCTAAACTGCTGTTGTTTCCATTCTGGTTTATGCAATATTTCTTCTATCCAATTTCTGCAGTTTAAATTTGCTGGACAGTGATATATATATAAAAGGCCATAAAAAAACTTTAGAGGTCCCCAGTTTAAACTGGGGATGTCTAAAGCCTGACTTTAGACGTCCCCAGAGCAAACTGGGGACGTCTAAAGTGTTTCTGAACCACTTTAGACGTCCCCAGTTTGCACTGGGGACGTCTAAAGTGGTTCAGAAACACTTTAGACGTCCCTAGTAACGATTGGGGACGTCTAAAGTCTGACCTAAAGGCGTCCCCTATTTTAGGGACGTTATTGACAGTTTTTTCTCCGTCTCTCAGATAGATGTCCTCCTGTTTTCAGACATTAAAAGGCCCAAAAAAGGGACGTTAAAAGCATTTTTTCTAGTAGTGAGTGTTTTGTTCCTTACTCGAGTACATTTCCTACTTTCAGCTTTCATGTTCTCGGACAAACACTTCCTGTACCGCACTCACAGGACTCGAGTAAGCTTGATGCTCTCACTCTAGTATTGAGTTAGTGCTTGAGTACAATGACCATTTTCTGTCTCTGACTTTGCTTTATGTCAAGAACTTCCACGACTGTGCCTTCATGCTCGAGTGCAAATCTGGTTGTCACTCAAGTGCTTTGCCTCTTACTCGAGTATTGCTGAAAACTCTCTGTATCAGTAGCTCTCTGTAAAACACTTTTAGGCTAACACTTCCTGCACTAGTGCAAAAAGTTAATTTGGCATCAGTTAAAATTACATTTTTTCCACAGCATTTAGGGTGTAGCGGAATTAGCCCTAGCGAAAAATATATATTACGGCGTCACATGCTTAAGATATGTAGCCGTAAATGAATATATTACAACATCGTATTGTAACTAAACTGACGCCGTAAAATATATGCATGACAAATGAATTTTCAAATCTGTTGGATATTTTTTTATTTTTTTTTTAAATTTTCAAATGCCATATGTCACGTTCGTAGGAGGCCAGCTCATCGTTAGTTCAGCCACGCGTCCCTCCTCGAAGTGTTTAAGTGTCTCCTCCTTGCACTGCCACATGTCTACCCTCCTCGCCATGCACCATGTGTCCCTCCTTGAAGTGTGCCAATTGTCTCCTCCTTGCGCTGCCATGTGTCTATGGCTCTTAAATATTGAAAATCCCTCCCCTCTCGTTCGAACCTGCGACTTTATGCTCCTGGTGCCTTCGCGCTCAAGCCTTTGCCAATTGCACCAAGATGAACCTGTGTTATTTTATTACATATTGTTATATATATATATATAATATTATCAAAATATTAAATTATATATACATATATAAAATTATTAAAAATAAAATAAATAAAATAAAAATTCTAAAAAAATTATATATTTATGATTAATTAATTTTAAATTCAATAAATTTTAAATCTTTAATAAATCTATTTATAACTATATTTTAATCAATTTCCTAAATCTAAATATATTTTTTATTTAAAATATTAATAAAAAATAATTTAATATTATAAATATTATTTTTAGTATAAAATGATAAATACAAAATTAATAAAAAATAATTTATTTTTAAATAAAATTAAAAAATAACTAATATAATATTATTAAAAATATTATTTTAGTAAAAAAATTTTAAATATAATATTAATAAATAATAATATAATATTTATTATTAATAATATTTTATTTTATATTAAAATTATTTAATAATTAATTTTATAATATTATTTTTAATAAAAAATTTTATAATTTTTAAATTTTTGCGACAAAATTTGTTATGGAATAGAAAATTTTTCCATAGAATTTGCAACGGAATTCAGTGGCTAATTGCCACAGAAATTTTACTTGGTTAATTCCGTGACAAATTTAGCCACGGAAAAATTCCATCGAAAAAATTTCCAATGGAATTTCTGACGGATTTTCAGCGGAATTTGCCAAGGAAAAAATTCAGTAGCAAATTCTATCGGAAATTGAGTATTTTTTTATAGTGCTCTATCTGGAAGCCGTTATGTCAACAGCTGCGAAGTTGGTAGAGCTAGAGCAAAATTCAGATAGAGAAGCCGCAAAGTTAGCAGAGTAGTGGAGGTTTTTGTTGAAGGCATTAGGGCATCGGGTGGAGTGTGAAGTGATGTAATATTTCCTTTTCTTTAAAAAAATAGTTAATTTATTTCTAATATTTCCTTAAAGTCATGTGGGTTATAATTAAGGCCTTGGTTTCCTATAGGACCCAGCCCTATAAGTAAGTTCAGTAAATAAATTATAAATTTGGGTCAAGTTCCACCCATAAATTGATCATCCATTTCTTTTTAATGATTAACTAGGTATAGTTTAGTAGTTAAAAGAAATTCACTAATCTCTATCAGATGGTCTTGAGCTATAAATGATCCACTTAAAAAAAGTCATTTATAATATAACTATAATATAATTATATTTTGGGAAAAAATAATTTTTAAAATTTATTTATAGTATTTAATTGCAGTTATGACATGTTCTATTTCAAATTTATTTTTTCACAATTAAATTCCAAAACTTTATATTAATTATGGCTTCTGGTGCCTACTAAACTGATTCCATAATTATTATTGTTATAGCATCTTAATTATGGTATCAATTGAATATACAACCGATGCCATATTTCAGTTACACTTCAAACAGAAGCAAACTTATGTCACATGAATTATCATTTCTGTTCTTCAAGTAACTGATGCCATATTGTACATTACAGCGTCAGTTACATGTAAAACAGAAGCGAAATTATGTCACATGAATTATCACTTCTATTCTTCAAGTAACTGATGTAAAATCATGTAGTTAAATTAGTATTTTGCACTAGTGCTGGACTCGAGTGCATCAATTAAAAACACAACAATTTTATCCTAACTTTGTGAAATGCATTTGTTCAGCATTTGGATCAATGTTTATGCTTTAAAACTATGAGTTTCTTATCGGAAAACTTAATCATATTTTGTTATCATCGAAACTTGGATTCTAACAGGGATTACTTTTCACTTTAACTCATCAGTTCTTTCATTCATTACTATTAGAGTTCGCTCTTATTTTTAGTTCTTATTCTTAGATTCAGTGATCCCAATTACCATTTAATTCTAATACATGTTTTCATACTTTCTTATTCATACGTATTCGTTAAGTGTAAATGCTTTACAAACAGTAAAAATAAATACACTTGAAGATTTCAATTCTTCGTCTTCTTTCTTTCTGATTCTTCTTCAAGTATTCTTCTCTGTCGTATTCCCATACCTATATGGTTGGTGGGGGATGAGATTCTAGGGAATCTCAATAGCAAACAATACTAACAATGCATGAAAGATGAATATTAATGCATGATATGCTTGCCTTACATAGGCTCATGTTCACATAATGACATTTATGTATGCTCAATGTTTCATGCAACATATCTATGGTGACAGTATAAATAGAAACAGACCTTCATTCATTCATACATGCTTCAAATCATTAAGCAAAGTAATATGGCACATCACTACAAATGCATACACATCAGATACATGCACGTTAATTAAGTTCACTACCTTTTGTCTTCAAGTCCCCTTTTATACCTTTTCTTCCAATAACTGAAGTTGCTTCAATTGCCTCCTCTTTGTCATCTCATGGCCCCAGATAAATGACTATATTATTAGAACCATGACAAATAAATGTCCAATAGGCTACTTTAGCTTTTAGGACTTGTCTCTATTGTTTGGGCCCATACTTGTCCCAAACATTAATAACCCAAGACACATTGTTGGTTAACCTTAAAGTTAATACATTAGGCTCAATGGGTATTTAATGGGCCCACACTAACTTTATGGGCTTTACTTAACTAGTGAAGTTCAAATTAATTACCAATTGCCCTTACTTTCTTATTTTCGCCTAATTATCAAAATCTGCCAGAATCTTTAATAATCTTTGAAAATTCATATCTTGATCTAAGAATATCCAATTAAGGTGATTCAAAATTATATGTGTCACTTATTAAGTCAATTTTAAGGAAAAAATTCTTCCTACTAGCACCTGTCCATGCACCATCTTGGTTTCCAATTTTGCCCTTACTTCTAGAAAATCTTTCCAACTTTAATGGCCAAACTTCTAAATTCATAACCTAATCTCTAGAACTCTAAATGGGGTGGTTAAAAGTCCCATGTGAAGCTCTTTAAGTATATTTTAAAGAAAAAATATCACTCACTACTAGTAATGCGCACAGGAGTCCAAAAGCCTCAATCAACGACATTGTTCCAGGTTTCACTCTAGATTCACTGCCTCAACTTTAACCATTCATATCTCACAAGCAACAAACACAAATGACACAAACTATATATCAAATTGAAGCTTATGATGTATACTTTAAATCTATTTCATAATTTTTGGTCAAATTTTAGTTTTCCAAAATTTCACCACAAACAATCTAACTTCCAAAAACATAATCTGGCAACAACTAACCTCAAAAGTTCATATCTCTTAATATACTGATCCAAATGGCATATATTATCTATCAAATTAAAGCTTGAAAGGTATATTATTACAATTCTAGAAAGTGTCATGGCCATTAAAAAAGATTTGGTCACTCAAAAACTCGTCACAAGCATATTGCTTCCAAAAAATGAAATATGGCAGCACTACTACTGTTCCTTCAATCTTTGGGTTTTTAATCCAACCCTTCTAAAATCATGT
This sequence comes from Inga oerstediana, assembly GCA_963210345.1. NCBI lineage: Eukaryota > Viridiplantae > Streptophyta > Magnoliopsida > Fabales > Fabaceae > Inga > Inga oerstediana. Next base: position 65,834,485 of record OY723401.1, read on the forward strand.
TCACAACCTATCCCCACACATAATCGTGTGTAGAATCCATTTCTAACCTCAAAAACACCAAAATCATCTTCTTTTCATTGGTTCTAGATCTAAATGAAAATCAAGGGAAATATAAAATCTCAACAAAACCTCAAGATATTCAGTTCAAATCGTAGCTTAGGCTTACCTCTTCACATTTCTACAACCATTTAAGTATTCTGACGGCACTCTAGCCAGCTAGATGGCACCAAACACCTGTGATAAAAAATCTGAGACTACAGAAATATTTCTCTCACTGAGAGGAACAACATTACAAAAGTCTCTGAGAGTTGGAAACGATGAATCAGTAGTGAAATCGACCCCAGAACTCGAGAAAATCACTATTCACATAACTTCTCTCTTCTTTCTTTTTTCTCTCTATTTTTCTACACCTTTTTCTCTAATTTTTCTTCCCATGGATGATATCTTAAAAAAGATTAGATGGTTGGGATTTAATCTTGTATTTTGATTGTCTCCTTGTGTGCCAAGTGTCAAAGGATTAAAGCACAAGATGACACAAAGTATCTTGTGTTCTCTCTATCTTTCTCTACCATCCTTTCTATGTCAGGGGAAAGGAGAGGCTTGACAATTTGCCCGGACTCCCAGGTTCGGTGTTCAGGAAGTCAAGTACGTGACTGGGCCAAAGGCTAGTGGATTTCCCGGACTCAAGTGCTAGCATCGAGCCATTTAAGAAGCTCCTTTTTCACTACTTCACGGCAATGGCATCAAAATCTTGTTAGCTACCACAAGTGCATGAATCGCTTCAAGTAATAAAGTGATAAGTAAAGATCGTTCCCATGAGGACTATGATGAAGGCAAGCTAACTAATGTAACCATATGTTTAATTAGGTTGAATGGAATCATTTGAAATTGATCAAGTTGAGCCAAAACATGTTGTTCAGGTGAAAAAGAAATTTAAACTATTTTTAAACTACAAATTTATAAAAGCGAATGATTCTTTAAATTCAAGTATTAAATGAAAATTAGGATTGTTTATCCCCCTTGTATTTCAAAAGCACTCACTCAAATCCCCCCAATATATGCTACTTAATGAATTATTATACTAGCCAAGGTCACTAAATTATCTACAAGTGCTCTCTCAAGTCTCCAAATAGGTGTTTAGTTCAATTAATTCATTAATCTCTTCATTAACTAATTAAACCCTGATTTTCATTGCAAATCCTATTTGGCTATGTGAGGTTAATGAGTGTATCTCTACCTCATTCACAAAACTATCCATTCAATTCACAAATTTCAAGTTCTCACACGATTAAACTCAAGTTCTACACTCAATCTAGCCCTCTCAAGCATCAATCAAGTGAACCCAACAATCTCATTGGTAGCCAATCAATAAGAAGCATTAAGAAAAGAGTAAAATCAGCATAATCTCATCATTAATCACAAATATAAAAGGGGAAATGAGTACTTAATCCATACAAGGGATCAAAACAATCCTAAAAGAAGAGATACTTAGCTACTCATATCCAAATGTAAAGAGAAACTAAGCATAACAACTAAATAAACCATAGAAAAAGGGAAAAGAGAAGAAAAGAAATGAAACCAAGGTAGAAGTCAAAAAATCCCTCTTAGAACCACCACCCAAGCTCCAAAACTCTCTAAAATCTCCTCTCCAAGGTGTCTCCTTGCGTGCTTCAGCTTCCCAAAGTGTAAAGTATGTGTTTTCGACGCTCTTCCCTAGGTTAAAGAGTGTTTCACAACTTTTGACATCAAAATACACTGCTATACTTTTTCAGGACTTTCTACAGGAAGTATGTCAACTTGCCGTAGCTAGTTACATAGAGAGCCAATTTTCCTTCAGATTCTTGGCTTGCTACAGCAAGTTTGTCAAGTTGCTATGGCCAGTTACATAAAGAGCATACAAAGACTACTTGCCACGGCAAGTTTGCCAACTTGCTGAGGCCAGTTACACAGAGAGCAAATAGAGATGACTTGCCACGGCAAGTTTATCAACTTGCTGAGGCCAGTTACACAGAGAGCAAACTTCTTAAGAATGTTTACATGCATGGCAAGTTGGTCAACTTGCTAAGGCAAGTTGCAGAGGTTCCTTTATCTTTGTATTGCTTCACTTCCTTTGTTCTTTACTTGTTTCTTGGTTCTTATAGGGCTTCAAAACTTGTCTTCATCCTCCTACAAAAGAGAGAGGATTTATAAATTCTCGATTGAATCACAAATATAACAAGAATTCCTTTGATTTTTGCATGATACTTTGATAGCTCATTTTCTTCTATACACTTCTTTCAACGTACATTTTGAACCCACAAGTAGGGAAAAAGAGAAGTAAATGTATTGGAATGTTATCAATTTCTAAGAGTTAACACATAGGAACCAAATAGGTTTTCAAAAACAAACTTGATGAATCTGTAATCATTGTCAGAAACAAGGCAAGGTTAGTTGCCAAAGGTTATAATCAAGAAGAAGGTATTGATTATGAGAAAACATATGCTCTAGTGGCAAGACTGGAAGCAATACATGTACTCTTAGCCTTTGCATGCATTAAAGGTTTTAAACTTTATCAAATGGATGTGAAGAGTGCTTTTCTAAATGGTTACATTATGGTGGAAGTTTACATTGAACAACCTCCTGATTTTGAAGATAACATTAAACCTGATCATGTTTTTAATGTCAAGAAAGCATTATATGTTTGAAACAAGCACCTAGAGCTTGGTACGAGAGACTAAGAAAATTTCATCTTAATCAAAACTTTGTCAGAGGAAAAGTAGATATGAGACTTTTCATCAAACATAACAAGAATGATTTATTAGTAGCTATAATATATGTTGATGAAATAATCTTTAGTGCTACTAACGAATCACTATGTCAAGTGGTCTCTGAGCTTATACAGGGAGAATTTGAAATGTCCATGATGGGTGAACTAAATTTCTACCTTGGACTACAAATCAAGCAATGAAGAAATAAGATCTTTGTATCTCAGACCAAATATTTAAGGGAGATATTAAAGAAGTACATAATGGAAAATACTAATGGAGTTGATACTCCAATAAGTTCTATCACACTGTTAGATGCCGACGTAAAAGGCCCTGAATTCAACATTACTAAATATAGACGAATGATTGGTTCATTACTCTACTTAATAGCAAGTAGGCCAAATATTCAATTTAGCGTTGAAATATGTGCAAGGTATCAATCTTCTCCTATATTATCACATGCAGAAACTATGAAGAGAATCTTCAAGTACTTAGGAGACACTGCAGAACTTGGCCTATGGTACCTGAAAGAAGGAAACAAACATTTGATGGCCTATTCAGATTTAGACTACAGAGGATATAAAACTAACAAAAAGAGTACCAGTGGACAATGCCAATTTCTTAGAGGTGCTCTAGTATCATGGTTCAACAAGAAGCAAAACACAGTCTCATTGTCTTCCACTAAAGCCAAATATATAGCTACAACAAGTTGTTGTTCTCAAGTAATTTGGTTAAAGCAACAACTTCAAGACTTGGGAATCTACTTGAAAGAGGTACCTATCTATTACGACAATACCAACACTATAAACTTGGCCAAGAATCCTGTACGATATTCAAGAACCAAGCACATAGATATCCAACATCATTTCATTTGAGATCATATACAGAAGAAAGATGTCAAAGTAGAATTCATTTCTACTCATCTTCAACTCGCCAATATATTCATAAAGCTGATTGCTAAAGATCAATTTTTATATATATGAAGAGAATTGGGAATGGTTAATCCCAATGATTTTAAGTGTTTCTTGTTAATTATTATGTTTAATATGAGTTTTGATGATAACCATACTGACTTAAGCATCAGAGTATGTACAAGTTTATTTTGCAGTATTATCACTTAAGTACAGAAGAGGTCACAAGAGTACAAAGCATATTATCACTCGAGTACTGGATGAACACTCGAGTGCATATCTAACTCATTTTCTGTCTCTAGCTTGCAAAACAAAGGTTAACAGAGGAGGTAGAAGTACTAAGAGCACACTTAAAATTCAACAGGTATGTTGGATCTCACTCAGGTGAGAGGAAGAACACACCTAAAAGTGAAGCAAGAACTCTCGAGTGCTACATGTACAAATTCATAATTAGCTTCAAAGCATGGTTTACTCAATTGACCTTGGAGGACTTGAGTACAAAGATCAAAATATACTAAAACCAGGTACGTATTTGCAAATTTTCTGGAATTTTCTCTATTTCACTCGAGCACAAAAATAGGTGACTCGAGTGCCTAAGTATGAACACTTGAGTGCATAGGTCTCTCACTCGAGTATGGGGGTCTATATCAATTACGCGACAACTCAAACGGCACACTTGTTCTTCTCACTCGAAAGTGTCTCCTCGCTCGACAATCACACCCCTTCACTTCTGGTCGTTACCCACCGATTAAACGTCTCCAATCTCTTTAATTTTTCTTTATAACACTTCAATCATCTCCAAAAGGTTAGATTTTTCTCTATAAAATCCTTATTTATGCCCAAAACTTTCGAACTCTCTCTGAAGCCTTCACAGTTATTTTTTATTCCCAAACTCCTTCTGAATCTTTCAAAATGGTTAAAACAAAGGTTCCCTAGACTTCCCAAAAATTTTGCACTCCTTCACCTTCTTATTCCACCGCCAGTGTGTCGGTAACACTATTGGCGATACCAACTCCAACTCTGACACCTTTACCTTCTTCTACTCCAACACCTTCTCTAAAACTAAAGGCTACTAAGAAAAAGGCAACCCCAGTAAAGAAAAAACATCCTAAGCTGAAGATGGCTAAAGAAGTTCAACCTCCACCAAAGAAAACTAAGGGCGCCATCTTTAAGAAGCCCATTGTCACACTTTCTTAATCGAAGGGGGTCAAAGGAAAAGGAAAGGGGGAAGAAAAGAAGTTCTATAAGAGTTTTTCTCCAATGATTCTTTCAATATGCAACTCTGGGAAGCAATCAAGAAGTCAAAGTTGGATGCCATGGTTGGCAAGATTGCTTCTCAAGCCGATGCCTCTTCATCATATCATTTGGACAATCCAGTCACGCTGGTACTCAATCATGAGCACCATCTACCTTTCAGGCTCAGGAGGAAGAAAATCAGGATACGGTCCCTCCTGGAAGTTTCAACACCCAGGAACAAAAGCCACTCAATTAGAAGGTATATACTACTGAATTTGCTCATAAAAGCTTTTGTCCTGTAGTATATATGGATTTGGATTACTTAGACATAAACTATGGCGTGAACTTATGATCTTACTTGGATGTTTTAAACCATAGTTGAGTGTGCAACTTCCATATTCCCTTACTATTGTGAGGACATTTTATTGCAATATGAAAGTGCACAACATTGTATCCAAAGCCTGAGAGATAATAGAGGAAGGAATATCTACTACTGTTAGAGGCCAAACCATTATGATTTCCCCCTCTATCATCAATAACATTCTTGGCTATGTAGCTCTTCCTAGCAATACACCCTTACTCTCAGCCAATGAAGCCTTCCAGAGATTAAGACCTGACGACCCAGTTGAACCCCTCATTGTTCAACCCATCAATGTGCATGATTCTCACAGTGCCTTTCACTATATCTACACTCGAAACATGATCAACAAGTCTAAAAATTTTACCCATTTTTTTCAGAGAGATTACTAGTTGTTGGCCTTCTTTTTAGCCGATCAACAAAGGGATGTTGGTGAATTGATTTTTAGTGAGATGAGAAGATTTCAATTTTCTTCATCTAGATCCACCATAATACCATATCCCTAACTTATCTCTCTTATTTATTGGCACAACAAGGTATGGAATTTGGAGGGAAACAAGAGGATAAAGATCCTAAGGTTTGGCCGGGCTCAATTAACACACATGGGGATCACATTTCAGGTCAGTAAGACTAAGCTTGCATCTCAAAAAGAAACCATACCATTAAGAGGTGATGAGGCTCAGTCCTCCATAAGAGTTCCATCTCTACCTCCATCATTTCTCAATGCTTCACTTTAAGGTTATCTGGCTAACATGATTAATCAAACAATGGCAGGCCTGAAATAGGAATTGCTTAATGAATATGAGAAACTAGTCGACAAGATGGAATTTCAAGTCACCAAGTTGGTAGATAAGGAAAATACCAACTTTGACTTGATGTTTAAGGCCCAGGAAGAATAGTCGAAGAGAATAAGTGATTTATAGACTTTCTTACATACTTGACTTCTGACTTTTCAGCCTGATATGCCTCCAATTTCTACACCTACAACCACCGTTTCACCATCTCAGACATAGACCCATAACTCTTCACTTACAAGGATCCCAATACAGCTACCATGATCGATGTGATTATTGATCAGCCATCATCATCCTATCCTACAGCCTCTGCTCCTTAGCCATCATCTCCACCATTCGAGCTTGATCCTATTGATCCCTCCACCACCATGGTGATATACACTCCACCAAAGTAGCTTGACATCATCTTCCTTGGCCCCCTTCTGATGTTGACAAAATGGGGGAGAAGAATAAGTGATGTATTTTGAGTTATCTGCTGGAGGATAGTTTCAGGTATTTGATGTATTTTTGGGTTTTGGGTTGATAGTTGTTGATTTTTGCTACTTTTGGGGTTATATGGGTATATTTGGATGTCATTCGGGTAGTTTTTGATTTTCTGTTTACCAATATACTTTTCAAGTTTATCAATGAATCCATGCTTATTTTCATGTTCTTTAAGTGTTCAACAAGTTTATTATTCAATTCTTATGATATTATGACTTATCTTTGCCATAAGTGTACATTAGAAGCCTTGTAGGAAGATTCTGAAGCAAAGTACAAAATTGTGTCAAATAACTCAAAACTTTAGTGAATATGCATTTGGAAATCTTAAAAATACTTTTCAAAAGTTTACATTTCAATCAAGTCTTCAAATTCATCACAAAGGTTTCGTCATCATCAAAAAGGGGGAGAATGTTAGAATCCAAGTTTTGATGATAACAAAATATGATTAAGAAACTCATAGTTTGAAAGTATAAGCATTGATTCAAATGTTTAACAAATGCATTTCAAAAAAGTTAGGAGAAAGGTGATGTGATTTTAACTGATGCACTATAGTGACTTTTGAGTCTAGAAAATGTTAGCCTAAAGGTGATTTATAGAGATCAACTGATTCAGAGATTTTGCAGCAATGCTCGAGTGAGAGGCATTGCACTCAAGTGATAACCAGATTTGTACTCAGGCATGAAGGCACACTCATGGAAGTTCTTGACAGTGAGTAAGGTTAGAGATAGAGAATGGTAGTTGTACTCGAGCACTAGCTCACTAGTCAAGTGAGCCTCAAGATCACTTGAGTGCCACAAGTATGGTACAGGAAGTATTTGTCCGAAAGCAAGGAAAAGCCTGATAGTAGGAAGTGACTCCAGTGAGGACATTGGCACTCGAGTGACGAACCCAACACTCTCGAGTAAGAAAACTCACTTCCTCAAATATTACTGCAAGTACTGAGCAAATGGTTGTCCATATGCGAGGATATGCTGATGCACTCAAGTGAGGACCCTTGCACTCGAGTGAGGGCCTACAACACTCACAAGTGTAAAATCACACTCATGAAAAAATATGTTGCGAGTGTTATCCAGAGACGTGAGTCTATAATGCAAAATACAAATGCACTCGAGTGAGACAAGATATACTAGAATGAGAGGTCAAACTCTTGCAAGTGAGAAAATGCACTCTTATAAATTCACAAGGAAGTGCTACACAAAGGCAAGGAAGAAGTAAAGAATTAATGTTGCACTCGAGTGATACTCTATCAGAAGCCAAAACGCAACAGACTCACAACGAACAATCTAAACGTGGTTTAATGTTATTTATTCCATATGTTTTCACTTGTTATTATTATTACACATCATTTAACATATACTTCAATTTTAAAATAGGAGAATGAATGTCTGGATCAAAGATACATGTAGAAAGTAAAAAATGATGGATATAATCATTTCGCTTAAAGTCAGCCAGCTATGAACGCATGTTACTCACCTACCTTGATATTTTGTCCAGAGATTCAAATGCACACTCTGCTCCATAATGGCTATCATACAATGGACAAAATCAACTAACTATAAATACAGAGCTTCAAAGATCATCAATATAGAACACAGAACGAGAATATACATGAGCAAATTCACACGAGTCTCTGGTATTCATATTTTCTCTGTATTCATATTGTACTTCAATGTTTATCATATTCATTCAGTGAGAGAGTCTTTATACACTTCAAATCATTTTTTTATTTGATCTCAAGGTACAGGGACCTTGAAAGGGTAGATATCCTTATAAGGGAAGTAGGTGAGATAACTCCTAGTAGGACTTTCTGCTCATAAGACTTACAAGGCGAAAGCAGGAGAGAACTTTGCTGCTCATAAGACTTACAGGGGTGTAAGCAAGAGAGAACGTTACTGCTCGTAAGACTTGTATAGGTAAGCAAGAGAGAAAAGTCATAGGATTGTTTCTGCACTTAAGACTTATCGTAAGGGGGAGAGAAAATTCTAGGTGTTAGAATATTTTTGCTTGTAGTACATACAAGGACAATTGATGTCTTGTGGCATTCCAAGAGCCCACTGAATCTTGGAAGAATAGTAAAAAATCTTAGTAGATCTTGATCTCTTAGGACCGGATGTAGGCCTGAGTTTTGGGCCGAACCAGTATAACTTTCTTTGTACTAATCTTCTCTACTCTACTCTATCTACAGTTATTTTCATATCATTGTATCAACCGAAAAATTTATCACATCACCCAATTCAACCCCGCTCTTGGGTGAAGCTTGCCTCTTTCAAAATTATGCCTGGAGTTGGACCAATATCGAAAGTCTATGTAGAATAACCTCAAATGAGATGGCAAAATTAAGCAAAACAGAGTACAAAATTGCTGGAGAAGAGTGACCTTATAAGATCAAGGTTTGCCATTACAATGGTACTTCTATTCAGAAATAGCCAACTGGAGAGAGATACCTACGGGGGTTTCTGATCGGAAAGGGCTACCTGCAGAGTATTAAGAATAGAGGAGCTGACCAGTCAGAGTGGACTAAGTAAAGTGCCGAGTAAAGATCATAGAGTAGAGTCGTAGTGATGAAAAACTATAAAGTATAGCTACTGGGACATCAACTCTCAAAGGTGGTGCATTGTAATGAGTATCGGATGGTTTTCTCATAAGAAAGCTGTATTTGAGCCAATGTATCACATGGGTTGCCCCAATACTATGTGTTGCAAGAAGGATAGAACAGGGGAATTAAGAAAGAACAGGCTCAACGGTGTAAAGGAAAGTAACTCTTGCTCTCGTATCTTATGTAATGGTTTTACATGTATGTATTTACCATTACGTGTATTCATTTCATGAATATGTGGAATTGTTACTAATATAAAGTATGTTATGAATGTCAAGTATGTTATGAATGTTATGAAATGCCTTAAGACCAAGTGGGTAGCATATCCTTCTGCAGGCAGTGTTATGTTATGAAATGCCTTATGACCTAGTGGATAGTTTGTCCTTAAGCAGGCAGTGTTATGTTATGAAACACCTTAAGTCTTAGTGGGTAGTATGCCCTTAGGCTGGTAATTGGTAAGTTATGTTGTCTGGGATAGTGTGTCCTGTGATGTCCAAATGCTTGTTATACAATGATTTGTTTAGCATGCTTCATGAACATTACATAAGTATATAAAGGGTTTGAGTAGCAAGAGGTACAACTTAGAATGAATTCAAAATACCTTGTAGGCTGTGCAACCTGAGGTCATTAGTCTTGATATGTATTTAACAAAGATGATAAACCGAATGTTTTGAGGCCATAAGACCTGGGGGACACGCATGTATGACCCAGTGTGTAAGATTGCATGGGGCAGTATCCCTAAGCTGTAAGATCCTACATGCCCGTTATGTTGTAGTAGACCTATGTATCCAGAGGCCCTAAGACCTAGTAGACCAGTGTGCCTTTAGATTGGCAAATGTATTTAGAATTGTGTTGAGCAGTGACCCAAGGAATGGGGGCGGAGACCCCTCAGCTGTACGATCTTATATGCCAGTTGTTTTTGTTACACACTAATTGTTGAATGTCATTATGATGAATGCGAATTCTGAATACTATCTGAGATTTGTGTACAGAATACAATGATGGTTGTGTTGCATGGTTTTTGAGCCTGCACATAAAAGAAATAGCTTGAGTAATGAAAGTGTTTCCATAAGGTGTAGATGATTCCATACGGTGTTCAAATTTTGAGGAAAAAATTTATTGAACGGGGAGGGAATTATATTATCTTTAATTTTAGGACTAAAAGCTTGAGAATAAGCCTGAATCAAGTAGACTGTTAAGCCCCGGTTAAGCAAATGTCCCAAGAGGGTGTAACCCTCTGCCTTAAAAACGGTAATTATTATTCAAAATTCGTAATTAAAATGAAATAGAGACCAATAATCATCAAAAGTCATTTACAATCCCTTCCTTACGGGAGGGTTTTCACAAAATCTTACAAAATTTCATACCTTCCCTGGTTTCATATTCAAATATCGAATATAATTACCTGTGCAGTTACATCACATTTATACATATCAGAGTGTACAGCAAAACTCCCCGGCTACCGCCGAGTTTCAATTTCCCAACTAGGGGATTACATAACCAAAACCAAATGTAATCGTTAAATCTCAAATTACATGCAATCCCAAGTCCACAATAGATAACCAACAATCCAAAAACTAAATGTCCCTACAAAACCTTAGCTGCTTCTGATTGTTCATTTTTCCTTGGAGCCACTTGCCCTGTCTGAAAATGTTAGTCAATGGAAAGAATGAGATTCAAGAGAATCCCAGTAGTAACAAGTCACTCATACAGTGTAAAACACATAGCATATACGATCATGTTAAGCAGCAACACAATGATGTATGGCTCACGCCACACACGACAGCACTCACAGCTGTATACACAATGCGACATCTTTTGTTGTAATCACTATGCTCAAGGCATTATAAAGCATCTCAATGCATGACAACATACATACAATGTTCTATACTCAGTACAAGAGAAAGAGTCACTACCTTATTCTTTCCACTTGTGCTCCAGCATAAATAAATCATGATCAGGGCAAGTACCAAATCCTGACAATCAAATTAAGGACATAAAGTTATTTCCTTCTCCAATTCCTCAACTTCCAAATATCAAAGTTGGTTATCATTTAAGACCTTTAGGTGGCTACTATAAGCCCAAACATATGCCTAAAGGCTTGGGGAAATATTGCATGAAATATCTTCCTCGGAGGCTCAAAGTGAAAATTTCCAACAGTTGGCCGTAGACAACAGATGCCCAGAAACCTTTTGGTCACGGCCAGCCACCATGGACCACGACCAAAAGCAAGTTAGTAAGCATTAAGCCCCGGCCAGCCCCTCATGGGCCGTGGCCAACCCATGGTCAGAAGGTTTTGGGTCGCGGCCAGCTTTATAGGCCATGGCCAACCTGTGACCCTGACTCTTGGCTGATTTCCAAGCCCTTATAACTTTGTGCACAGAACTCAAAATGACTCAATCTTTATATGGATGAAAAGCTTGCAATGTGTACTAAAATCTTGGAAAATTTCACAGTATTTCAACAAAATTTCCTAGGTCAAAATACCATGCCAAGTTAGTCACTTGCATAGCATTCCAAACTTAGCCAATTTTCCAGATTTTGTCAATTGGTTTCCAATGGTTCCTCATTTCAAACCAAATACCATTCTCACACAATTTTTCACAAGGAATCCATTGAAGCCATCAAAACAACCAAATTCAATGTCTATTGACATGTTACACAATGACTATCACATGTCACACCAAAACTCAATCAAACTACCACAATGCAATACATTCCAAATCCAAAGTTCTAAATCAACCCAATGGCACAAGGTCATAATTTGACACCATAATCAACACAATACACTAACCAGCACATGCATTTCAAAATTCACCAAAAATCAAGGCAAAATCATAAATCCTCAAAACCTAACCAATGATCATAAATCTTAGGTCAAAGTATAGCAAATTTGTTGATTCCACCACTCTCAAACTTTCTCAAATTCTCAAAAACCACTGTCCAAAAATTGGAAACCAAAGGAATAAAGCTCTCAACACGATGAGTAACAATAATGAAGGTGAATTGAGCTCTTAAGCACAAACTCTTACCAAAACTTTAGACTTCTTCTTTCTCTTTCCTTCCTTGGTGGGACAAAAATAGAGTTTGGGAGAGAGAAAGGATGAGATGAAGTTGATGATGAAGTAAAGTTAGTTTTTTTCCCTTGCCTAATATTGTTGGTCGACTTGGAGGTGAGAGGGAAGAGAAAGTTGAGTTGAAATCTTGACCCAAATCCAATGGCCCACCTTATGACACTTGTCACAATCTCACCACATCACCATAAGTTCACAAACACACACACTCTTTGATCTCTTTCACAAATCAATCTCAACCATTGATCTTTAAGTTACTAATGAGTTTCTTCTTCAGTACCTGACCAATTGGTCGGTAACTTTGCCGTTTTGCCCCTGATTATGGCAATTCCCTCTGAATTACCACCAAACACATTCTCCTTATACCATACATAAACCATGCACCCTCCCTTTCTCTTCAATGCATTTTAAGCTTTGACACACAATTAAGATTAAATGTAGGGTTTGGGCACTAATCATCACACATTCAAATCGCATTACATATCGTATTCTCCAAATGTGTCGGTTTAATCTTTAATCACCTTCACTCTTGAAGCCATTACCCTTTAATCAAATTTTGGGGTATTACAGAGGGCATAATAATATTTCCTAAATTTCATATATCTTTATGGCATTTAACAGAATAAAATGATAAAATGAGGCAATTGGCAGTCATACACAACATGAGTGTGTTTAAAACATAAATTATAAACATTTGAATTTGCTACCAGTAAGTTTCCATGTGTAGCAGTCTTATTGTGTGACATTTTTAAATAGGAAAATGATGTCTAATGCCAATGATATTTTTCAATATGAAAGTGGATTTATCAAGATTTAATTTGATAGGTCATATAGGTCATTTGGAGCTATACATAGAGTTATGTATTTTTGAAGTTAGGCAAGTGATATTGGCGATTTTCAGCTGCAGCATCCAAAAACAATAATTTGGGAATTATGAGCTTTTAGTTGGCTGAATGCTGTATTTTTTCTTAAAAATAGACTTAATAATGGTCACATAGCCTTTAGAATTATACCAATTAAATATCTATAAATAAATATATGAATTTTCAAAGTTTGACAAAAATTCTGCCCAGTTTTTCACCTAGTACGAAAATGGAAATAAATGTAAGGGTAAAATGGTCATTTGACCAATAAAGCAAGCAACCATTTATTTTTCCCTTTAATTGGGATAATTTTTGGCTAAATTAGGGAGCAAGAAAGTTTAACCCTAAGTAAACCAAGCATAGTTGAGTAATTGACCACTTTCTTTTCAAGGAGCCACAAGATTGTGACACGTGGCACTTTGTAGACTAAGCATTTATGTTAAGAAAAGATAAAGGTCAAAGCTCCCTCTCTCCTCCTCATTTTCATCTAGCACTTGAAATAGAAGGGGGAAATAGTTGAAAAATGGAAGAGGAAAGAGAAAGAAGGAATAGTGGAAATTTCTGAGTTCTGCAGCCGATTTCACCTTCGATTCGGTGTTTCCAGCTTCCGGAGTCTTCTTTAATGTTGCTCTACTTGACGAGAGCTTTCTTTCTATGGTTTCAAATGCTTGATCAGAGGTGTTTGGAGCCATCTACCTAGGGGAGGTGCTGCCAAAATCAAGAACCAGTTGTAGAATCGAGTATAGCTACGTATAAGCTTTGATTGAACCAATTGATTTTCGATTTTGTTAAGCTTCAAGCATTTCTTGGGCTGCCATATGATTTCATCCAAGCTATGATTTTTAGGGCTATATGTTGATTTAATCTTGAAAATGATGATCCAAGAGGATTAGTAATGATATTAGACATGTTTGATAGTGGAATTACAAAACTGTTGATTGCTGGATTGAAATTTCTGGGAGGCAGTTTGTTTGTGGTGAACTTTTGATTGACCCAACCTGGTCCAAATGTTATGAAACTTTCCAAGATTAAAGTAGACATCCTAGCCTTTAATTTGATAGGTATTATAAGCAATTTGGACCAGTGGATTGAAAGTTATGGATTTTTTAAGTTGTGCCCAGTTGATCTAGAACAGTGTGAGAATTTATGTTATTCTATAATTTTGTTGTTGTATATGGTTGTGGTTCATATTATTCCTGTATAGAGGACTTAATGAGTTTTTCCATAGAACTTTGAACCACTCTATTTCCATTTGTGTGGATTTAGTTATGATTTTTGGAAGTTCAGTCAAAAAACAGGAAAGTTTCTGGTTGCGGCCAGAGGAGTCTTTATGACAACCAAAATGTTTTGGACCTTTTCTTGGTCGCCACCAAAGGATTCTTTGCCATAGCCAAAATGTTTCTGACCTCTTTTGGCCATAGCCAAAGATTTCTTGGCCACAGCTAAGACCCCCAATTCTAGTATTTCATATTTTACCAAAAAATGTTGACTTGTTTATCCCTTCCTAACTTCTTGGACATTGTTATACACTTCCAATGACTTGATATCATGGCTCTAATTATGTGATTGGGTATCTAGGGCCATGAGAGGTCAAAGAAGAGAAAATGGAAGAATTTTCACCATCTTATACCTTGGTCTTTCTATTTGCCTTACTCTGTTCCTGCTACGCTATTTGATGTATTATGAGTCATAACTACCATTATACCTTAGAGCTCGCTTGGCATATTGCCGACAAAATTACCTTTGAATCAAAATTTTGTACCATCACCCCATCCATGAATTCAAGCTTTGATCTCTTATATCTATCCATTGGCATCTTTGGGGTTTAGTCTCAACTATTCAAGATCATTCTAACTATTTTGTGCTCCATTTCTATCATGATATGGATCGTATATTCTTTCTTCACTACTAAGTATAGTGTTTACCATTTCCACGATGGCCTTCTTGGATCATTCTTGAGTCTTCTTCACTATATCACCATGATCAGTGATTGCATTGTCTTCACCTTCATACCGTGATTGGAGATCTAGAGGTCAAGGTTGTTTTTTCTCTCTCTTATCCTCTGCTCTATTAGGTTATTCTTCAAGCAGTGCCTTTAGTGCTGTGGCTGACTCTACCTTTGCTAATTTTTTTTATTTTGTTAATTTTTCATACACTCTTATGAGTTCTTTAGTGTTACTATGGTTAACTCTGAGCTGAAAGCCGACACTACTAACCTCAGGTTCAATCATTCGCTTTACCTCCACCCATTCGATACTCAAGGCCTTACTCTTATCTCTGTTGTCCTCACCAGATCTGACAATTACCCTACCTAGAGTCCAGCCATGCATATGGCTTTGTTAGGTAAGAATAAATTATGTTTTGTGGATGTCACCTGTACCCAAAAAATGCAAACATCTGAGCTTTTACAATGATGTGGTACTCTCTTGGTTGATCAATTATGTGGACAAATGAATTTTTGGAGGACTCACTTTTTCAGACAACGTACAGTCAGTTTGACCTGATCTCAAAGAACGTTTTGGAATATTTGATGGGACCAAGATTTTCACTCTTCATCATTCTCTCAACAATATGATGCAAGGTTCACTTTCTGTGTCCATATATTATTCCAAATTGAAGGACTTATAGGAAGAATATGATAGTCTTATTATCCTTCCATCTTGTCAATGTGCTACTTCTTAGGCTTATGCAAAAATCATTCAGGAGGAAGGTTATTTTAATTTCTGATGGGCCTTAATGAGACATATGATCAGGTTTATAGCCACAATTTACTCCTATCTCCTCTGCCAATAGTAAACCAAGCATACTCTATGATCTGCTAACAAGAAGCCCCTAATCCTGCCAATTCCTTTGTTGAAAGTATAGTTATGCTGTCTCAAGGAGGTAGGGGAGGCAAGGAACAGGCAAGGGAGGAATTTAAAGCAGAGGAGGCACTTTGGATTAATGTTCTCACTGCCACCAAAAGGGATATAAAAGGAAGCAATGTTTTCATCTTATTGGTTTTCCACCAAATTGGAAACCTTGGCCATTAAAGGATCAAGGGAATCGAAATAATTCTGCATTTAGCTCCTTGAGGACAACTGCAACATTAACGCCTAATCTCATTCCTTAGTAATATGAGCAACTGCTATATATGCTTTAAAGGAATTCCCAAGCTATAAAGAAAGATATCATCAAAGACTCAGTAAACACCACTATAGGTGTTATTGAGACTACCCAAGCTTGCTTGGTTCAGTAAATTTTACTCCTCTTTGGTTGCTTAATTCTGGTGCTACAACTTATATAGTTAGTAATTTGTCATTTTTTGACAATTATAAACCATATGAAGAATTAATTAAAGCAATTAGAGTCCCTAATGGACAAACGCTTACAATTACACATATTGGGAATGTTAATGTTAGAAATACTAAGGTATTAAAAGATGTCTTGTATGCACCTAGGCTAAAGTTCAACTTGGTATTTGTATCACAATTAACTCACATGAAAACTACCTGGCTTTGTTTTTCCCCAATGTTTGTGTTTTGCAGGACATCTTTAGTAGGAAGATCAAGGCGATTGGTAGATTATTTCATAGGCTTTATATGTTGAGAAGCAAAATAGATCTCAATTTCCTTACTAATGCTCAGAATTCTATTCTTCGTATAGTACAATACGGTTGCTCATTAAAAACACATACTTTTGATGTTTGGTATAGCAGATTAGGACATGCCTCTATATGTGTACTCAGACATTTACATGAAATAAAAGAACATATTATTGATTTTGATAACAGTAGTTGTGAAGTTTGTGTTCAATCTAAACAAACTCAGCTTCCTTTTCCAGTTAGTAGAATTAAATCTTTCGTTGTTTTGAATTAACTCGTATGGACGTTTAAGGGCCTTATAAACAACATATACATCAAGGATTCAGGTAATTTTTGACTACTGTTGATGATTTCTTTCGTGGAGTATGGATATTCCTTATGGCCAATAAATCAAATACCTTTGTACATGTTAAAAATTTTCTAACCTATGTATCTACTCAACATGGAACTAACATTAAAAGGGTTAGAAGTGATAATAGTCTAGAATTTGTTCATGCAGAAATGAGGTCTTTATTCAATGAAAGAGGAATTTTACATCAAACTTCTTGTCTTTATACTCCTCAACAAAATGGATTAGTAGAAAGGAAACATAAGCATTTATTAGAAGTCACTAGATGTTTAATGTTGGAGGCTTGAATTCCTATAGTGTTTTGGGGAGAAGGCATTAAGGTTGTTGTATATCTAATCAATAGAACACCTTCACAGTTACATGTTTTTAAATCTCTTTATCGAATACTTCACAGAAAACCACCTTCTTTGAGACACTTAAGAACCTTTTGATGTTTGTCATTTGCAACTAAATTGCATGATTTAGATAAATTACAACCCAAGGCTAATGCCTATGTGTTTATGGGATATCACACTACTCAAAAGGGTTATATACTCTATAATTTGAGGACTAAAATGAAGATGGTAAGTCAACATGTCTCTTTCATTGAAGGGAGATTCCCTTTTAAAGAAAGGGAGCACTACAATCTAGGGGGAGAGCCCTTGAAATTAGGGGGAGATGTTTTGAAACAATCTGACTTATCTTTATATATATAACTATGAGAGGATTTTTGTGCCATTAAGATAGGGGAACTAGAATGAGGCAGCACCACCACTTAATGAAATCAGAATACCAAAGCTAGTAGAACCTTCTCAAAGGCGATCCATAAAAGAAAGAAGGGTCCCCAAATGGCTTTGAGATTATGATTACACTAATTCAACACCAACACCTCCAAAAACTATACCCACAACACCTACACCTCCAGAAACAGCCAGTAATTTTGGCTTTGTTACTTTTGACTAGAATTATAGGGGGTTACACAGTAGGCAGCAGTTATTATATAGGGAATCCTTGCGTATCCTCCGTATCCTATGCAAAATTACCTTATATACTCCCATTTATCATTATCTTATAGACATTTTTTGTGTTCTATTAATGCTATTATCTTAAAGATGGGTAGCCTAAATGTAAAATTTTAATCCACTTTATATTTAATATCTATCATACATGGAAAATTTTGATGTGAAGGAGGAAATTAACTAGAATCTAATCATACATGGAAGATTGTTGACTTACCACCTGGAAAGATTCCCATTGGTAGCAAATGGGTTTAAAAAGTCAAGTGTGACTCGAATGGTGAAGTGGCCTAACTCAAAGTATGACTTGTACCAAAAGGGTACATGTTACGAGTGAAGATGATTAATTAAATAGTGCAAGTGTACACTGTCATAATCAAGTAATACAGAAGTAAGTAGAGCATCGTTCCCATGAGGATTGATCACTAAGTACCAAAATGAGTAAATTTAATTCTATTTAGTCGATCGATTAGTTGGTGATTGAGAGTATGAAATAAAAGATGAGCAAATATAAATACAAATGATATGAAACAACAATGAGAAAAAGTCCTAGGGATTAGATTTTACTTAACAAATTCTGGATTGAATCACTTATCTATTCTAACCCAATTTATTCCACATGATTGATAGTGAGTTTCCCTAATTTAATTACTAGCCTCTTCCAAGGTCAAGCAATTCTATAATTAATTGCTAATCAATATATTCCTATATGAATTTAAGCAATTAATTATGAATTAAAATTTATGGAACTCTATAAGACTACACAACTCATATGAATATATTCCTATTTCATATACAAGTTATGGTTTTAATTATAGGGTCTACACACATGTATCTCCTTCCGGTCTCAACATATATATTGAAATCATTCAAAAGATGGCCAATCAAATGAAAGCATTAAGAATAATAATTAAAACACAATCATGAAGGAAAAATTAAAACTAGATTTAATAAGTTAAGATTCAATCCGTTATTAGTAAGCTACGTCATCACCCTAGGAAAATGGAATTTAGCACTTGATAAAATTTAAAACAAAACCAAAATAAATTGACATTATGTAAAGCTAAAATGAAATCCTAATAAATACTGCATAAAACTTGAATATTAAATTCTCAAACATAAATATACAACCAAAAGATGCATGAAAAATGTAAAAATCTAGCCGTAGCTTTAGAAGGTAAAACCTTCCATGTAGGTGGCATACAAAAAGTAATACAATCCTAAGCCATCCAAGATGGAGGCATGCAAAAAGTAGTACAATGCATAAAATTAATTCTAAGATGATGGAGTAAGTGGAGAAGAGATGAGAGTAATGAAATGGTGTGTAAGTAGAGAAGAGAGGAGAGTAATGGAAATAAAATGGTATGTGTAGAGAAGAGATGAGAGTAATGGATATGAATTGGTGTAAGTGAAATGTGAAGGAGAGGGTGGCTATATATAGGGAAGAATGGAGTAGGGTAGATGAAGTGGTAGATGAAATGTGATAAGTGAAGTAGTAGATAGAATGTGGTAGATGAAGTAGTTGGTGAAAATGAAGATAAAGTGGTAGATAAAATGTGGTAGATGAAGTAGTAGGTGAAAAGGAAGATGAAGAGGTAGATGAAATGGTTGGTGGAATGGTAGATGATTCCCGCTTTCAACTTTCAAGAAAAATTCGAAACCTTTGGAGATAGAACTGGATTTTGGCCTCAACATCAAAGTTGTATAGCTCTTTCTTAGCTTTTTATCCATATAAAGAATGTCCCAATCCGACATCTAGAGCTCCAGATATTGCCTGAAAACTAAAAGAGGGTGTAATTTAGTATTTTCCAAGAAATTCTATTTTATGCCAAAATCATTATTTATTTATTAATTACACCCAAATTTATTAAATTGAGCTCAAATATCATCCATAAAATCATCATATAAGGGAAAATAAATATGCAAATATTTTACTTATCAAATTGCCCCACACTTAGCTCTTGGACGTTCTCAGACAAGGAGTAATAGTGCTTCCAACAACATTAAAAGTATCAAGTCATAAGCAAGAACACAATTGAAAAATAAAGAAATCATAGTATTCATAAATCAACAAAAATATAAACTGATAACTTTATTTGAAAATGAATAAACTGAGTTAGTAATTATGACTCATTCTCCCAATCTCTCAAGTGTTTAAGGGTAAGTGTTTCGCTCGAATTCAACCGAAAAAATTGCACTACCATAGGCTTGCTAAAAATCTTAATCTCTACTACCTAATTCACATGCATAATTCCAATCAAAATGACTTATTAAGGGTTGTAATGAGGTTAAGGTAAAAGAAATGTAAAACGTGATATTAAGGGCTCAATATAAATATTAATAGAAAAAATAAAATAAAAAATGGGCCAGCCTTTGAATAAATCTATTTCATCACAACAACCCACAATTCGAATACTCAAAAAAAAATTTCATTTTTCATTTTTTACTTTTTTTTTGCTTTCAACTTTAAAGTTGATGATATATACACCCCCACACTTGTCAAAAGCCTATTTCACAAAATTTCAAATGTTATGCTAATCTTCCGAATTAGGTAAAAGCACTTGATATATCATTAAAGCATATGTCAATGGGTTGAGAGCAAAGAGACAGTCAATGAGGCTCAAAGGGGCTTATCAACGGTATAATTGCAAGGTTGGCTATTTGGCTCTAGTTAAACAAATGAATGCCTTTATCATCTTTGAATGTGCATGTGAAATGTAATCTCAACCAGATTTAAAGTAAGTTCTAGAGTGACAACTTAATAGGTGAATATCACACACAAGAGAAATAATCATTATAGGCTCTAAAGCTCACGGTTATGGGCTTTCAAACTCAGCTTATTCAATCTCAAAATTCATCACCAATTGTAACGATCAGTTGTTCATTCATGCTATGAAATCTCTAAATTCAATTTATCCATACTCAAAACTTATATACTTCTTAAGATCTGATAAAGCACTTAAATAGGATGACTTTTTTTCACTTTTACTCTTTTTTTTTAAGAAGGAACAAAAACATGCAACTAATAAAATGCGTCTCAGGAGTTAAGAATAACTCCTTAATCGGCCATTTTTTCCACACCCCATGCATCTAATGGTTTTACTAACTAACTACAATTTTTTTTCCTGCCCCAACCTAAATTATACATTATCCCCAATATCTTCTAGAGCTTAGAGAAAGTTTTTTTTACATAAACACACAATAAAGTAAAACCAAGAGATTTAAGGAAAGTTACAATCGAAGAGTGGTATCTGGGTTCTGCTTCAGACTGCTATCTGAAGATTGCTCACCTATTTTCTTGACGGGTAGATCTGGTTTAGGTTCATAGGTTTCCAGTTGATCGAGCAGTTGATAAGTAGTTGGTGCAGCAATTATGGAGTGATGAGTCACTTGGGGTATGAATCCTGTTTCCACAACATGATTAAAAAAACATAACAAATTATCATAAAAACCATTAACATTTAACAATCCTAATAGCTTTTTATGATAGTTCAACTTAGCCCAATATGCAATGCTAGAGATCCCATCCAACGTCTCCAAACCACCGGGTAGAGCAATAAAAGCTTGAGCATGGTAGAACATTTGTCCCAAACGTTCAGGCAAGCTTGAAACCTGCAACTCTTGTCCCAAGGAGAAGATGTGGTCTTCCAACTCCTTTACCCTTACACTTAAACCCTTGCTTCCATTCATGGATGCAGAAATGTCCATACTTCCCTTTAGGCCCTGGATGCCTCCCCCATATACAAAATTGATCTTTCTAGCGGCTAATGCAATTCCAATCTTTCTAGCGGCTAATGCACTTCCAAGTTCATTTGTTGCTATTATAAAGTCTACATCCTTACCCATATCAGTTTCACCAACAATGCAGATAGATGTAAATCTACATCTTTGTATGATACCCTTTTTCTTTTCTTTTCTCTAGGACCATTTGTGCTTATAAGAGGAAGACTACATATTTATAGTGGAAGTGTGCATATTTACAAATGAAATAGTACATATATATAACACTAAAGCAGTGACAACAAAATCATACAAATCACGCATTTTTCAAAAAATTTTGAAAAACTTCTTACACGAATGACTGGCATAATTTGCGTGAAGCAAAAGGGGAGAAAAAGTCAAAAGTTACTGAAAAGAAAAGACATATTAGACAAAAGCTGCTGAAAAGAAAAGAAAGATTAGACAAAAGCATGATTATGTACAGTAGTTGTGATTTTGGCTCACATCTTCCTCTGGTTTTACGTCCAATAATTGCTTAAATGCTTTATATGAATCGAGGATTTGCTTCCCATCCAGTTTTCTTATAAACTGGCAAACAGGGTCTTTTAATATCAGATTCCCAAGACAATAGTGCTCTTTTTCTCTGTTGAATATGTCTGCTAAATCAAGAACAATACGATGAACATCACCACTCAGATGCGTCTCAAGAGTTTGAATGATATCATCTAGTGACTCCTTACTCAGTCCATCCTTTATAAATTTAATTTTATCTTCTCGATTTACAGAAACTATACCTTTACTCCTGCAGTGCTGATCACAATTCCACCTTGCACATTTATGGCAGACGTTCATCCTTTTAGCTCTTCTCTTTTTGGAGTAAGAACTTCTTCCCATTCTTGGCAAAGTTTTAACAAATGATTTATGAATCTCACCTGCTAAAAATACCTTAGCTTCAATGATCCAACGTATGTCCACAGGAAGGCCTAAATGCTTGAATATCTTCATCCTTTCAAGTCGACTATTATAGATCTTCCTAAGCACATCTTTGGGAAGAGTGGAGAACCTGTTCTTAAGCTTTGCAAGAGATTCCTCCATGGTAACTTAAAATGAAACTGATGAAGACTAAAATTCTCAACCCAGTGCAATGTGTTTTGTTGAGTAGGAAAGAAGTTTGAGAGAGTAGGAAAGAAGTTTTGAAAGAGTAGGAAAGAAATGAGTGAGTAGGAAAGAAGTTTTGAAAGAGTAGGAAACAAATTTTGGGTTGCCTCCCAAATAGTTGTCCTTCTTTAACGTCTTTAGCTAGACAAATATCAAACCAAAATTTTTTTTTATTTTTTTAAAAAAATTTATAGATTGAGGACTTACTTGTTGGTTCCTCAAACGTGATGACAGATTTCAAAGTGTTGAGTGCACCTTCATTGTAATCTTTGAGCCTTTGCCCATTCACTTTGAATTTTTTATCACCATCTTGAATCTCCATAGTTCCATATGGCCATACTTGAATCACAGTAAAAAAACCTGACCACCTTGATCTCAGCTTTCCTGGAAAGAGCTTTAACCTTAAGTTATATAAAAGCACTTTTTGTCCCGGTGTAAACTCTCTCCTCAAAATTCTTCTGTCATGCCACATTTTTGTCTTCTCCTTGTATAACTTTGCATTTTCATAAGCTTGTTGTCTGAATTCTTCAAGCTCATTGAGTTGGAGAAGCCTTTTCTCACCAGCTGCCTTTAAGTCAAAATTTAATGCTTTTACTGCACAATATACTTTGTACTCTATTTTTACTAGAAGATGGCATGCTTTTCTGTAGACCAATTGATACGAGGATGTACTGATTGGTGTTTTGAAGGCAGTTCTATAAGCCCAGAGTGCATCATCTAACTTTTGAGCCTAATCCTTTCGGTTGAAATTCACTATCTTCTCTAAGATCCACTTCAGTTCTCTATTTGAGATCTCCACCTGCCCGCTAGTTTGTGGATGATATGGAGTTGCAACCTTATGAGTTACTCCATATTTAGCTAACACAGAATGAAGCTGTTGACTACAAAAATGGCTTCCTCCATCGCTGATAATAGCTCTTGGTACTCCAAATCTTGTAAAAATATTTTTCATCAGAAACTTCACAACCACCCGAGAATCATTTATAGGAAAAACAGCTGCTTCAACCCACTTGGAGACATAATCAACAGCTACTAAAATGAACTGATTGCTAAATGAAGATGGAAAAGGCCCCATAAAATTGATCCCCCATACATCAAAAAGTTCAACTTCTAAGATGTTGGTTAAAGGGGCTTCATGTCTCCTTGAGATATTTCCCATTCTTTGACATCTGTCACAGGTTGCCATAATTTTGTGAGCGTCCTTAAAGAGTGTAGGCCAGTAAAATCCTGATTGAAGGACTTTAGTAGCTATTCTATTTGCTCCAAAATGACAATCATATGGGGATGAATGGCAGTGATTTAAGATGCTGTCCATTTCTTCTTGAGGAACATATCGCCTGATAATTCGATCTGGGCATTGTTTGTATAAGAACGGATCCTCCCAAAAGTAATGCCTTACATCAACCAGAAACTTCTTCTTTTACACTTTAGAAAGTTCATAAGGCATTACTCCGCTTGCCAAATAATTCACAAAATCAGCATACCAAGGAGTAGGTTATGACTGCATGATAAAAAGTTACTCATATAGGAAATTCTCTTGGATTAGTGATTCTCTTTTTTGTTCAGGTGGTTCTAAATGAGAAAGATGATCTGCAATGAGATTCTCGGTCCCTTTTTTATCGTTGATCTCCAAGTCAAATTCTTGTAGTAGAAGTACCCATCTGATCAGTCTGGGCTTAGCATCTTTCTTCTCAATCAGGTATTTGATTGCTGAGTAGTCCATCCAGACAATGACCTTTGACCCGATCAAGTATGCTCTGAATTTGTCGAATGCAAACACTACTGCTAGGAGTTCTTTTTCTGTTATTGCATAATTCAGTTGTGCTTCTGAGAGTGTTCTGCTAGCATAATAGATAGCATGAAAGATCTTGTTTCTTCTTTGGCCTAAAATAGCTCCAACTGCATAATCACTTGCATCACATATCATTTTGAATGGAAGGTTCCAATCTGGAGCTATGATGACTGGTGCAGAAGTCAAGGCACTTTCCAAAGTTTGGAAGGCTGATAAGCACTCCTTATTAAACATAAAGGGAGTATTTTTCTCCAACAGCATGCAAAGTGGCTTTGTGATTTTTGAGAAGTCCTTGATGAATCTTTTATAGAAGCCAGCATGTCCCAAAAAACTCCGAATACCCTTAATTGAGGAAAGAGGTGGTAGCTTTTGAATTGTTTCAATCTTAGCTCGGTCTACTTCAATGCCTCGATCAGATACCTTATAACCCAGCACGATTCCTTCTTTCACCATAAAACGGCATTTCTCCTAATTTAGAACCAAGTTTGTCTCCACACAACATTGCAAGACTTTTGCCAAATTTGGAAGACAATGATCAAATGATTCTCCAAAAATTGAAAAATCATCCATGAATGCCTCAATGAACCTTTCCACCATGCCTGAGAAGATAGCCATCATACTTCTTTGAAATGTTGCTGGTGCATTACATAGACCAAATGGCATCTTTCTGAAGGCAAAGGTACCATATGGACATGTAAAAGTTGTTTTCTCTTAGTCCTCTGGTGTAATTGTAATTTGATTATATCCTGTGTACCCATCCAAGAAACAATAATAGGCTTTCCGTACTAGTCTGTCAAGCATCTGATCTATAAATGGCAGATAGAAGTGATCTTTTCTAGTGGCTTTATTGAGCTTTCTGTAGTCAATGCACACTCTCCATCCAGTCACCGTTCGTTATGGAATCAATTTATTTTTCTTATTGGGCACTACTGTTATTCCACCTTTCTTTGGCACAACTTGAACTGGACTTACCCATTGACTGTCAGAGATTGGGTAGATTATACCAGCATCCAGCCACTTTATTACCTTATTTCTCATCACCTCCTTCATGTTTGGATTGAGTCTTCTCTTATGCTCAACTATTGGCTTATAGTTGTCCTCCATCAAGATCTTATGCATACAAATTGAAGGACTAATCCCTCTTATATCAACTATTGACCATCCAAATGCTGTTTTATGCTCCCTTAGAACTCTTAATAACTTTTCTTCTTCATCAGGAGTAAGAGGGGCTGAGACAATTACTGGTAGTGTTCAATTTCCTCCCAGAAAAGCATACTTCAAATGGGATGGCAGTACTTTCAACTCTAGTACTGGTGGTTTCTCTATTGATGGCATCGGCTTACTCGGCCTTTCCCCTAAATCTTCAAACGGTTTCTTGATAAAAATTGGGGAATTTGCTTCAAGGTACCTTATCTGCTCCAAGACTTCTAGATTAGTAGATTTTGATACATCTACCATTCCCATTGCTAATGGTTGATCCATGCAGATTTCATTCACCATGTCTTTTATGCAACTGGTCAATGCATCGACTCTGTAGCAAGTGTCACCTTCATTTGGAAAGGATAAAGCCTTGAAAATGTTGAAGGATACTTGATTATCTTGAACTCACAAGGTTAACTTTCCCTGTTGCACATCTATTAACGTTCTCCCAGTTGCTAGGAATGGCCTCCCAAGAATGATAGGAATTTATTGGTCTTCTTCCATGTTGAGTATTATGAAATCAGCTAGGAATATGAGTTTGTCCACCTTTACCAGAACATCTTCTAAGACACCCCTCGGATGTTTTATTGATAGATCAGCCATAAGTAATGAAACTGTAGTCGGCTTCATCTCTCCAAGACCAAGTTTGTTGTAGACAGATAGAGGCATGAGGTTTACACTTGCTCCAAGATCACAAAGTGCTCTTTCAAAATAACATTGACCTATGGTGCAAGGTATGCAGAAGCTTCCTGGATCTTTCAGCTTTGGGAGTAATTTCTTCTGGAGAATAGCAATGCACTCCTCAATAAGTGTAACTATTTCAAATTCCTCAAGCTTACACTTATTTAAGAGAATGTCCTTTATGAATTTTGCATAACTGGGCATTTGGGTAAGAGCGTCTGCAAAAGGAATGTTGATGTGAAACTTTTTAAAAACCTCTAGAAACTTTGCAAACTACTTGTCTAGCTTTGCCTTTGCAAGTCTCTAAGGGTATGGAACTGGTGGTATATATGGAGGAGGATTGTCTGGAAAGCTGATTTTTCCTGGTATCACATCATGCTCTTTCTGTTCTTCTCCACTTTCTTTCTTTTCTCCGTCATCCTTCTTCTTGATTACAAGATCTTTCAATTCTTTACCACTTCTTAGTGCAACGGCCTTCACATGTTCTTTTGGGTTTCTTTTAGTGTCACTTGGTAGAGTTCCTGGTTACTTGGAATTCAACATATTTGCAATTTGGCCCATCTAGATCTCCAAGTTCTTTATTGAGGCTTCTTGGTTTTTGATTGTTGCATCAGTCCTAGCCATGAATTGAGATGTATTCATGGTTAGTTGAGCCAACGCATCCTCCAAATTCACTTTCTGTTGTGGTGGATTTGGTTGTTGAAAAGCTTGCTGTTGGTAGTTCCCTTGAGGCTTGAATGCATTTTGATTATTCCTCCAACTAAAGTTTGGATGATTTTGCCAACCTAGATTGTAGGTGTTTGAGAATGGGTCATTCCTTTGATTTCCGATGAAATGAGCTTACTCTGGCATGAATGAGTGTCCTTCTTGACATTGCATGCTAACATGAGGTCCTCCACATTGATCACAAGCTTTAGTAGCAATGCTGATTACATTTGCTTGGGTTGTCAATGATCCTACTTGCTTGGATATAGATGCAACTTGAGAAGACAAAGTTGTAAGAACATCCATCTCGTATACTCCAAGTGCTTTCTTTGAATTGCTACGTTCAGAAGGCCATTGATATGCATTGGCTGCCATCTCCTCAAGTAGATTGTAAGCATCATCTATGTTTTTCCCATTAAAGATCCTCCAGCTGTGGCATCTACAAGAATTCTGGAGATGTACAACATCCCACTATAAAAATTTTGCAGTTGCCACCAATTTGGTAACCCATGATGAGGACATCTCTTTCGCAACTCCTTGTATCTTTCCTATGCTTCATAGAGGCTTTCTTGTTCATGCTGGGTGAATGAGGCAATTTCGTTCCTCAATTTAGCTGTTTTTGCTGAAGGAAAGTATTTCTCCAAAAATTTCTGTGCCATGATCTCCCATGTTGTTATACTTCCCACTGGTAGCGATTGATATAACTCTTAGTCTTATCCCTGAGTGAGAAAGGGAAAAGTCTAAGTCTAATGGCATCATCAGTAACACCATTATGCTTGAATGTGTTGCGGATTTCTAGGAAGTTGGCTATATGTGCATTAGGATCTTCTGTTGGTAAACCACCGAATTGATTTGCTTGCATCATTTGGATAATTACCGGCTTGATTTCAAAGTTGTTAGCTTCTACTAGTGGTCTCCTGATTCCAGAGTTTGTCTCCATGACTGTTGGTGTTGCATAGTCATGGAGTGTTTTGGTATCTGTTGTTTCTCCCCCTGGATTTGCCATCGGATTGGTTAGGATTGAAGTAGAATGCTTCCAAACTCTTCGATCTCTTCAACAAGTTCTTTCGATCTCATAATCAAGAGGTTGTAGTTCATTCTTCTTCGATATGGTCATACACTAAGCAAAAGCCTAAAAGGAAACACAAAACAGCAAAAAGAAAAAAAAATAATATAAAGACCAAATTAGTATTAAAATTACTTGGTATTGATATTAATGACTATAATCCTCGGCAACGGCGCCAAAAACTTGTTACGAGTAAAGATGATCAATTAAATAGTGCAAGTGTACACTGTCATAATCAAGTAATACAGAAGTTAGTAGAGTATCATTCCCACGAGGATTGATCACTAAGTACTAAAATGAGTAATTTTAATTCTATTTAGTCGATCGATTAGTTGGTGATTGAGAGTACGAAATAAAAGATGAGCAAATATAAATGCAAATGATATGAAACAACAATGAGAAAAAGTTCTAGGGATTAGATTTCACTTAACAAATTCCGGATTGAATCACTTATTTATTATAGCCTAATTTATTCCACATGATTGATAGTCGAGTTTTCCTAATTTAATTACGAGTCTCTTCCAAGGTCAAGCAATAATATAATTAATTGCTAATCAATATATTATATGAATTTAAGCAATTAATTATGCATTAAAATTTATGGAACTCTATAAGACTACACAACTCATGAATATATTCCTATTTCATATGCAAGTTATGGTTTTAATTATAGGGTCTACACACATGTATCTCCTTCCGGTCTCAACATATATATTGAAATCATTCAAAAGATGGCCAATCAAATGAAAGCATTAAGAATAATAATTAAAACACAATCATGAAGGAAAAATTAAAACTAGATTTAATAAGTTAAGATTCAATCCGTTATTAGTAAGCTATGTTATCACCCTAGGAAAATGGAAATTTAGCACTTGATAAAATTTAAAACAAAACCAAAATAAATTGACATTATGTAAAGCTAAAATGAAATTCTCATAAATACTGCATAAAACTTGAATATTAAATTCTCAAACATAAATATACAACAAAAAGATGCATGAAAAATGTAAAAATCTAGCCGTCCCTTTAGAAGGTAAAACCTTCCATGTAGGTGGCATACAAAAAGTAATACAATCCTAAGCTTTCCAAGATGGAGGCATGCAAAAAGTAGTACAATGCATAAAATTAATTCTAAGATGATGGAGTAAGTGGACAAGAGATGAGAGTAATGAAATGGTGTGTAAGTAGAGAAGAGAGGAGAGTAATGGAAATGAAATGGTATGTGTAGAGAAGAGATGAGAGTAATGGATATGAATTGGTGTAAGTGAAATGTGAAGGAGATGGTGGCTATATATAGGGAAGAATGGAGTAGGGTAGATGAAGTGGTAGATGAAATGTGATAGGTGAAGTAGTAGATAGAATGTGGTAGATGAAGTAGTTGGTGAAAATGAAGACGAAGTGGTAGATAAAATGTGGTAGATGAAGTAGTAGGTGAAAAGGAAGATGAAGAGGTAGATGAAATGGTTGGTGGAATGGTAGATGATTCCCGCTTTCAACTTTCAAGAAAATTTCGAAACCCTTGGAGATAGAACTGGATTTTGGTCTCAACATCAAAGTTGTATAGCTCTTTCTTAGCTTTTTATCCATATAAAGAATGTCCCAATCCAACAACTAGAGCTCCAAATATTTCCTGAAAACTAAAAGAGGGTCTAATTTAGTATTTTCTAAGAAATTCTATTTTATGCCAAAATCATTATTTATTTATTAATTACACCCAAATTTATTAAATTGAGCTCAAATATCATCCATAAAATCATCATATAAGGGAAAATAAATATGCAAATATTTTACTTATCAAATTCCCCCACACTTAGCTCTTGGACGTCCTCGGACAAGGAGTGACAGTGCTTCCAACAACATTAAAAGTGTCAAGTCATAAGCAAGAACACAATTGAAAAATAAAAAAATCATAGTATACATAAATCAACAAAATTATAAACTGATAATTTTATTTGAAAATGAATAAACTGAGTTAGTAATTATGACTCATTCTCCCAATCTCTCAAGTGTTTAAGGGTAAGTGTTTCGCTCGAATTGAACCGAAAAAATTGCACTACCATAGGCTTGCTAAAAATCTCAATCTCCACTACCTAATTCACATGCATAATTCAAATCAAAAGGACTTATTAGGGGTTGTAATAAGGTTAAGGTAAAAGAAATGTAAAACGTGATATTAAGGGCTCAATATAAATATTAATAGAAAAAATAAAAAAAAATGGGCCAGCCTTTGAATAAATCAATTTCATCACAACAACTCACAATTCGAATACTCAAAAAAAATTCATTTTTTTCCCTTTTTTTTTGCTTGCAGTTTTAAAGTTGATGATATATACACCCTCACACTTGTCAAAAGCCCATTTCACAAAATTTCAAATGTTATGCTAATCTTCCGAATTAGGTAAAAACACTTGATATATCATTAAAGCATATGTCAATGGGTTGAGAACAAAGAGACAATCAATGAGGCTCAAAGGGGCTTATCAACGGTATAATTGTAAGGTTGGCTATTTAGCTCTAGCTAAACAAAATGAATGCCTTTATCATCTTTGAATGTGCATGTGAAATACAATCTCAACCAGATTTAAAGCAAGTTCTAGAGTGACAACTTAATAGGCCTAGTGGACTTAAGTTTGAACACTTCCCAATCTACACTTTCGGCCCTCCCAAACCAACTCCCCTATTTTGAAACCCAAACGTAGAGCCTCTTATGCTTTTGCCTATGCCACACCCAAGCGCCTCCTTACTAACACCTTCGTGTCTTTCTCTGATGTTGCCACGTCCCCTCTAGTACAACCTAATACTTACCCAACATCCTTGAATCCCAAACCCAAAAACGCTCTTTCACCTTAGCTATAGAATCACCTTTCACCACTTCTCCTAAATGTCAGTTACTACTTCACTCCACTTCCACAGCATGTCTTCACCCTTTCTTGCCACGATAATACTTTACTCTGGTGAATTACTCCGCACGCTTACACCTGCTAAGCATTACTTGACTTTGCTTAACTCATCTACCTTGTCTAATCAACGTTTTCACCTGAGTCATTATGAGCCTATATGTATAGCTATCATGAGGTGTCACTCATAATTACCCAGTCATTAATATCCTCATTTTAGGCTTTGCATGGAGAGGATATGTGGGTTTCTCGGGAGGTTCCTCTGAATGCCTTCATGCTTGGCATCGTCCTCCTATTTATCTCTGTTAATCACACTCTGTTTTATGTCCTCAGTAACATCCTTTCAAGTTAGTGATCATAGATGAAAAATGAATGTTTGTGCACTTACATGAAGCAACATTCTATCATCTATTGCGTGGGTGGTTTCGAGAAGGTTGTCATCTCCTTCAGATCGCTATAGGCAAGGTTGATTTCATTATGGAATATGATCTAGTTACTTATACCACAAGTCCAATTGCCATGGAGCATGACAGCTTACAACCGCCTGACCTTCGCTGGTTTGAAGATCGTTACCTTTAGTTTCGACTAATTTATGCGGTGCTTCGGATGCATGGATTGTATTACCTTTGATATGAGGATCTCTACCAAGTAGGTTACTTGATTGTCATGCGAGTTTCTTCAATTCACCCTCAGCAAATCGCCTTTGAGAGGAACTTCACATTTTGTACCCACCTCAACTCAATTGCTCGCTACTACTACATCATCGTTTGACTCAGTCATATATGCGGGTCATAGCTTTAACACCTCCAGAGTTTGATGTCTACCAATCTTGCTCTCCACCTCTGTATGCCCTTGCACCTGCTAGCCGTGTAGTTACTTGGTAATGTCAGAATGGTTTTGCTAGTCACCATCGATCCCGAGATGAATACGAGGCAAATGTGACCAAGAATAGTGATGTCGTCACAGAATTGACATTAGGGATTGACGATCCCCCTGCTTCTAGAGCTCGCCATGACTCACCATGAACCCCACTGTGAGACCAATTCCTAGTTCAAGCATCGCTGGACTGGTCGCTTGGGTTTGATTGCTGCTCACTTTATGTATAATACTAACCTATAGTATAGTTTCTCTACTTTCCATTTTGTTTTCCATAGGTTGCTAGCTTCCTATATAGATATTGGTTTCATCACCACCTGCAATTTTAAACACCTTGCGTGTAGACATCGTGGCATCCTAGTTTCACCTAGCTCCTCGTAGTGGCGTTACTAGGCATCTTCCAACTTCACATGCCATCTCGATGGAGCATTTGCATTAGTGTCTTCTCTACCTATCTGCATGGTGATGAGTGACTTTTGTTGTGACCCCTTTGCATGCAATGATCAGGCTATGTGCTCTATCCCAAGCCCTCCCTCTTGCAAGGCACCCTCATGAATTTTGTCCTTTTTTGTTTACCAACCTATCAACTAGTTTCATTATCTTTTCAAAGGGGCCCAATCTTTATGGACTTGTATTGCCATGTCTTATTACACCTTTTATTGTCTTTTTGAAATGTGTGTGTGTCTTCTAAAATAATAAAAATTTTAAAAGCAACATATTTAAATAAAATTGATCCTAATGGGATGAAAACTGCTGGCATGAGATATAGGGAGCTTCACACTGGTTATCCTGCTATTAAAATAGATAATCGTTTGACCTTGTTAGTACAAATTAAAAAGGGCTAATATATTGGTCCTTGTGGTTTGTCTCCATTTTGGTTTTGACCCTATATTCAAACCATAGGTTTTGGTCCCTCAAGTTTCTTTCCTTCTAAAATATTAGTCCCTATAATTTAATAAGGACCTTAAGGTGTTAAATATGATGGTGTAGCAATAACACCAACAAGTTTGCTAATTTGACTTAATGACTGGGCAAGCTGGCTAGTTTTGGTAGCTTAAATCATTATATTTAATACCATTAAAGTCCTTATTAAATTATAGGGATTAACAATTTAGACAGAAGAAAACTTGAGGGATCAAAACCTATATATTGTTTAAAAATATATGGACTAAAACTAAAATGGGGGCAAATTATAAGGACCAAACATTATATTAATCCAATTATAGTAGAAAAAAATCTGAAAAATAATTCAAAATGAGTTAAAAAATAAAAAATAATTTGCTCCACTAAAATTCTATTGGTTGTAAAAAATACCAAATGATGTGGATGTCCATAAATCCCCAACTCTTGGTGTTTCATATTCTACTCCATAACCTCTCTAATGAATAGTCTTTATGAGTTTTTTATTCCCAAGGTTACATATTGTACACTTAAGAAATTTCATTTTATATTCATTTTATGTAACTCTTAGTTGAGATTGGAGGTCTATAAATAGAGACTTTATGATACACATTGTAAGCATCCAAATGAACAAGATATTGCTCCCTCTTTCTCTCCAATTCGATCTCTCTCATCTCAATATCTTATATTTTTCTTATTTTCATAATGCATTATCAGCACAAGTTTGCTCTAAAGATTTGAGGTATAAGTTTTTTTTGTAAGTTAATATATTCTTATGGCATATAATGATTCTCTCTTATTTTGATATGATATGTGTAAGTTGGATACATTAACCATGGTATGTTAAATTATATTATAATATATATACACACGCGCACGCACACACACACATACATATATATATATACATATATATATATGTATATATATATATCAGAATCAAATTAGTTTTATATGACATTTGTAGGAAAAAGATCATTTATGCCACATTTGAATTGATAGAATGAGAATTTATATAATTTTATGAGATAATTCATTATGAATAGGTGATGCTAATTTTGATTTGTTGGACAAAATCAATTTTGTTAATTATATATATCTATATATAGTGCAAGTGAAGTTTGTGGATGCTTAAATAATTGGAAAAATATGAAAGACTAAATATCATAATCATTCTTTAGTTTGCATTATAATGCGTTTATATTTACATTTGTCTCAAATTCATTGTCGCCCTAAACATAACAAATCATTACAATGTGATCTTTGTGTATTTTGATCATGGATCTCTTCATATTTCTTTAAGTAGTGAAAGATCTACTTTGAATAAAAGAATTAAATTGAAGTATGTTAGTATTATTGAAGAGTAGTGAAGTTATATAGAAATACAATAATATATTTTAGTTTCTGAAGAACTAATATAGGCTTTTTAATGGAAGAAAAATTGATCATGAAAATTATGACCCATAGAATGAATTAGATTGAAAGTGATAACCCAATCAGATTGAAATCGACAATTGTATGTAAACTATGAAGTATTTAGGCTTCCAAATAAAAATATAGGTTATTAGCCTAATATAATCGTCCTTAAAATGCAGGAATAGGGGAAGCTTGTCTGTATGACTTACACTTGGGGGAGATGGTTAGAATATAAGTATGTGTTAATATGAAAAGGTATTGTTAGAATATAAGTGTGAGTTAATATTACAATGGCCTACTCATATACTTCCTCACAAAGCCTATTAATCTTCCAAAAATGGATGTCATATTGATATTTTATATAAATATCTTATGAAAATTGAAAACTTTGTTGTTTGTCAAGCAACATGTTACACTAAACTAGAAGTTTCTTAATCCAAACAAATTTATTATTGGCATGACTTATTTGATCATTCGAGTCATATATATGATGAAACAAATCATAAAAGATTGCATATGACATCCATTGAAGAACTGAAAAATTCTTCATGAATAGCCAACATATTTCTTGTTCTTAAAGAAATTTGATTTTAAGAGTATCACAAGTTATGATTTAGAATTAATCTCTATATTTTTGAAAATATATCAAACTCATATATGGACCCATTCAAATAGTGTGTAAATGATACTATTATTCAATAAATTAGATAGATGCATCTATAAGATGGTTATATGTGAGATTACTATTAGTTTGCAATCTGAAGTTTGCAGGAATTTTTGAATAAATTATTATGTTAAGCATGCAATTTCCAGATTATATAATTCATTCATTTAAGCCTTCATAAATAGCTAGATCAATACTTATGAAAACAAAATTTCTATTTTAGTGTTGGAATATTTGATCTTGTATATTGCAGTGCTTCTACTAGCCACCGAAATTCTCCCAATAATATTGGATTTTGGTCAGGAGCTGGGCATATTCCATCTTATAAGTTTGAATGTGCATTTCTATTGATCCACCACAATACACATAAATGGATATTTAAAGAAAGTTGGGATAAAAGTTGGGTAAGAACCTCCTCCTTCTTGTTTGTATTTAAATGAAACAAAAGGATGTTTGTAAAGGAACAAATAGATTTAGGAGAAGTTGGACATGAATAGTCAATTGTCATTTAACAAAGTTTTTCTATTATGAGGGGGAGAAATCAATTAGTTGGACAAGAAAACACTTTGAATGCATTATTACTATTAACTATGGATCCTCAAATACAGAAGTATGAACTAGAAGTTCATCATGGTTTACATTAATGAAATATTGCATAATATCTGCCAGATGCAATTACTGGCCTAAATGAGAAAGACTAAATATCATATTCCAACTAAAAATTCTCTAATCAGCATAAATGAAAATGATACATGCCCAAAGCATGAGAGAATAGTCCATTCCAAAAGAAAAGAGAAAGTAGATAATAATCAAGATGATCATATTGAGGAGACAAGTACTCCAGAAGAGGCCAAGACATAACTAATTGCAAAAACCTCAAAAGAGATTCAAGTACTTGAAAGCAATAACACTACAAAAAAATAGGAAATTAGAGACAGAAATTAGCGACGGAATTAATTCCGTCGCTATTCCGTCTCTAAACCGTCAATAAATCCGTCACTAATTTTAGAGACGGAATCAGAGACGGATTAGAGACGGAAATTAGCGACGGAATTATTCCGTCTCTAAATTCCGTCTCTAAAAATTTAGAGACAGAATCAGAGACGGATTAGAGACGGAAATTAGCGACGGAATTATTCCGTCTCTAAAATTTTAGAGACGGAATCAGAGACGGATTAGAGACGGAATTTAGAGACGGAAAAATTTCGTCGCTAATTTCTGTCTCTAAAATGTTAGAGACGGAATTATTCCGTCTCTAAATTCCGTCTCTAACATTTTAGAGACGGAAATCAGAGACTGTTTAGAGACAGACTTTAGAAACGGAATAATTCCGTCGCTAATTTCCGTCTCTAAAATTTTAGAGACAGAATCAGAGACGGATTAGAGACGGAAATTAGCGACGGAATTATTCCGTCTCTAAAAAATGAAATAATATATGAACTACTCTCTTTTAAAAATTAACATAATAAATGAAGAAAGAATAATTGTAGTACTAATTTCTTGAAATTAATTAAACTGCTAATCAATTTATTCGTACACTTATTTATCAGTGTTACTAATATGATTTCTTTAACAAAATTAAAATACAATAGTTGTTTTGGAAGCTATATATAGTTATGAAATTATATGTAGATAAAAATTTAAAAAAAAATACAAACAGAGAACACTAATATATAAAAGTTAAAATTCATAACAACTCATGATATAATTTACAAAGTATAGACGTCACGACTTGTTTCTTTGAGTTTTATGCAAAGCATATGATTTTATTTATAAAATATTGAATTTGTGACAAATTGCAATAATGTATTCTACCATTTCAAATAATACATAAAAACATGTAAATAATTATTACTACATATATTATATGAATGTGTAATTAAATACTCATTTGATTGACAGTATAAGTTCAATCTTGCAATTGTATCGAAAAAAAGTTCAATCTTGCAACTTGGCCAATCTATTTCAAAATATAAGTCTAGTCTAAAATTTAGAAATTGTAATTTTTTTTCTTATGTTGTTCTTCTAGAAAGTTTTTTAATATACCAATTAATATTTAAGAGGTGCCAAATCAGCTCATGAATTGTTGTATTTTAATTGGTTATGCTACAAATAACATGACGGACCAGATTGATACAATAACTTCTAGGGTGGATATAAAAAATTGTACATTCCCTTCATTTATAAGACTAAAAAAATTTCCTCTCCAAATTGTTGCAAATTCCCTCCATAGTTGAGCGTTTTTTGGGCCAAATTCCACTTCTCCTTAATTTCTAGGGCACTTTCATTCTATCACAGATCTGGCATCTCTGGTTTTTACTCCTAGTCACTTGTTCAGCCTCACAAAGTCATCGCCTTCTCCTCTCTTCATCGGCAGTCACAGCTCTCCTCTCTCTCGGAATCATTGAGTCACCGTCTTCTCCCATTTCCGTCAGCCATTGCAACTCTCCTCTCTCAAAGTCTCTGTTCCTCATCGGGTTTGTTTGGTTCAATATTAAATACTCATTTGATTTGTTAATTGAGACTAATAAATAGGATTAGAGTGGTAATCAATATGCCAAAGTAAATAATTAGTCAGAGTAAATAGGTATTTCATAACTTCATTCTTATAAGATCCACTTATTCAATTGCTTATTTGAGACATACTAGTAACTTTTTATCACTTTAATTAAATAATGAATTCAACATTATTATTTATTTAACTTTGATTTATATAATCTATTGATAGATATAGGATAAGGGTTAATTAGGGTTTAATTTACATATCCAAGTTATTCATTTGATTATTCATAGTAAAAGTAGGATTTGTTTATTTATCTTTTAATATGTGCATCATCTCAATAAAACAAGATATTTAGATGATCCTATAATTTTCTTTGTTATTCTAGGATTAGGATTCAAAATTAAATTTGAATTATTGTTATATTATTATTTTATAGGTCTATAAATAGAGAAATGATTCTCAGCTTTGTTGATATTTGATAGGATGACATAAGAATTCTTATTTTCATTGTATTATCTCCTCTCTTTCTTTCTAATCTTCCTCCTTTCTCTCCCTCTTTCCCCTTCCCCGTCTTTCTTTTTTGCCACTGTTTTCCCCTTAAAAATGAAGTACATGTATCATTTGTTTTCCTTTTTGCAAGGAAATGTAGATTAGATCTTGCCATAAGAAATATAGAATGATTGGTTGATAAATAACTCACTTATTGGTTTTTTATCCCTTTAGTTATTACAAAGGCCCCGATCAACGCAATGGTATACATGTATTATTTATCTATCTCTTGACTCAATTGTTGGAAGTTCAAATGGAACAAATTTAAATTCAATTGAAAATAATCTTTCTAGAATAAGGAGAGGCAATATCATTGATAAATAAT
Source organism: Inga oerstediana (assembly GCA_963210345.1). NCBI lineage: Eukaryota > Viridiplantae > Streptophyta > Magnoliopsida > Fabales > Fabaceae > Inga > Inga oerstediana. The sequence continues at coordinate 65,872,923 of OY723401.1, forward strand.
GAATTCTTCTTCATATTAATCCCAATATCCAAGTTAGATAATTTCAAGATTTCACTATAAGTTAGTAAAAAGTAAATTAAAACATATTTAATGAGTAAAGAAATAAGAGTTAGAATCTATCCAACTAATTTGATTTTGAATTGATAATTAATTTATCTTCTTTTGATCTGAATTAATTTCTCACTTTTGAGTGTTAACTACGGTTAAGTATGATTTTTCCTTCCATGAAAGTTTTATTTTATATATATATATATCATGACTAGTTAAATTAATATTTCGTTTTTTATTGAGTTATTGAAGTTGTACTTTTCCAATTTAAGAAGTTTTCTCATTAGTCTTTAATTTTTTCTGACATGAGTTAAGATATGATATGATTAGATTTGATTAGTGTAATTAGACATAATTATAGGAGTTAATTTAGGATCTAGAATGATCACATTTAATACTCTTTAAAACTCCTCTTATATATATATATATTCAACACAAACCCTTCTCTAATATATAAATTATTCAGATTATATTTCTCATTATGCTTACAACCTGAAATTAGTCTTTAAATTTAAATATTATAAAACTTAAATTTAAATATATTATTTATTACAACAATTTAAATATATTATTTAGTATATGAGAAACCATGATTCTTTCTTCCACAAGATTCAAATTTCCTTTCTATTATAGAGTTAAAACTCACTCTCCCTCCAAAAATTTCACAGCTTCCCTCCATTTAATCCATTTGTCATTTTGATCTCTTTTCATTTCCAATCTGATGCTTGTATCAAAATATGATTAGTCAAGTGTGTGCAGCGTAAGGGCTCCTTCTGCTAGGGTTTCCTAGGGCCCTCTTCCCTCATCTATGGCGGGTCTGCGGTGGCAGAGCGGCGTGATGGTGGCGTCCTTTTCATTTGGATTTGAAACCAACTATGGAGGTGATGGCATCAAATGGGTGCGACGGAGAACAAGAGGATTTGGAATTCTGTGGGCAAGAAATTGTGGCGGAAGCTCCTTACAAGGTATGGCAATGCTAGATTAGCGTTGGATTAGCAAAAGGATGCTTATGGAGAGGAAGAGCTTGGGATCTGACTCCTTACAAGGTATGGTTGTGTTAGATTGTTTAATTTCTTCTCTGTATTCGATGGAGGTTTGGAATGGGTTATTGGTAACGGAGGTTTGGGAGAGCAAGTTTAAAGGCTTAATAGTTCATTTAAATTAGCATTGAGTCCTTTAATTGGTGCCCTATGTGTTGTTGTCATCTTGCATATCTGGTTAGGCGTATATGTCACAAGATTAAGGATCACTTGAGATGGGTTCCTTCATGGAATGGGGCTAAAATGATCTGCATATCGTTTCTTGTAACAGGGGAGGATCCGTCCAGCATTGGAAAATTGGTATATCTACTATTTCCCTTCCTATTTGGATTTAGATGGTATGCTGATGGTTTTCTGGGAATGATATATCTGACTCTGAGAGTCCTCTGCCTAGAGTACTTTTACAAAATTTCAAATTGCTTTAGTTTGCCAAAAAAAATTCCGTAATTTCTGATACTTCTTCATATTGCTCTCACACATGTGTGTCGTTATTGTTATTTTTCATCATGACTTGGTTCCTGCCAATGTCAAGCTTTCAATTTGTTGGAAAACTGTAACTGTTGTATGTCTTGTCATCATTTGTATTTTACTCTAATTTCATTAATCAAATGAGCTTTAAATCCCCCAATATATCTGCAGTATATAGATTAAATCAAAGAAACTTTCCAGTAGGGAGGGATTTAAATGTTTATAATATGATTTTTGTGTGAGTGTAAGTATAATTTCATAATGTGCAGGCAATGAAAGGCCTAATCGCTTTTCTACATTGTGCTCGAGATTTTGGATTTGAATATTGCTAAAGAATACCTCACCATAAGTTCTTCTCCTTTTAAAACATAAAGGTGTCTTCTTTAAACCATAGAAGCTACCATATAATTCATCATTATTTAACTCACTTCCAGGGATAATTATGTTCTATAGTATTGCCTTTCTTATTTACTTTCACTTGCATTAACGAGTACTATACTTAGTGGACTCTTTTAATTGATGGTTCTTTATTGGTTTAAGAAGTTTGAGACAAGAGGTTGTCATTATTTCATTTGGAAATTGCTATGGGTATTTACTATGCGTAGAGGCCACTGCGTCGGCCCTTCCCATCTTCTTTTTGTCTATCTCCAATTCTCTCTACTTGCTTTCCATAATGTGGATTCCAACCCTTTATATAGCTAAAGCCCTCCACCATGTCTGACTAGATTTCTCAGTTTAATGCATTGACAGCCTGGAATATTCAACAATTAATGTAATAAATTATTTATGGATTTTTTTTTGGGATGCAGAAACATTGAATACTTGAACTCTTGAGATCCAAGTTTTGCATTCATTTGATAATTCCCACAATATGGGCTAAGATCTATGTCAAAAGAGAGAGTTGCAAAGGGAATGGCTCGATAGGAACTTGATGGATATGTTAAATTATACAAACCTCTGCGTTCAGATAAAGCTCTAACATTAAACCCCATCAAATTGATCTCTTGCAAAGTATTGTCTAACTTACTGAAGGGAAAACTATGCAGGTTTTGACCTCATCATCCACCTTCATGTGACTCTGTTATTCTTATACATTTTTTGGTACAATGGATGCTTGGGTTGATGTGTAGTTCATATGCTGTGTCTTTAAATTTCAAATATAATGGTGAATCTTTTCTTCATGGACTGTTAAATTTAATTTATTGAATTTTCTTAGTGGGTTGCTGTGATTGTATTGAGTTTGTAAGATTTTACTACTATGGTAAAAACCAATTTTGTTTGAAGACTATATGTTTTTTTGAAGGCTATATATGCTTATTTTAGAAGATTCAAATGTTTGTATTTATTGTCTTGTGTTTTTTGCTGCATCAGTTGTTAATGAATGTTTATGTTGATTGCATAAGGGTGATATAGATGTAGTCTTTTTATCAACAATTAAAGTTCTTGTGCTTGAATTTTAACTGAATATATCTGAATGGTAAGTTAGAAGTTAAGTTTCAGAACTTCTTTTTTATTCCCTTCTATTCATTTAGATATAGTGGCAAGCATTTATTTGAATTGGTGAGGTTAGAAGTTAAGTTATTCTGTTTTCATTGTGATTTAGGTATAAAGCTTAATGGGTTGCTTTTTGGGACTGCACTTGGCAATAAGAGATATTATAGTAGCAAGCATTGATTACAAGTATGTGGTCTCAGTTCTACACTCAAGCATTTGATAATGTGGCTGCTTGAGAGATGTATTGATATGCTAAATTGGTGGTGAAAAATAAGTTGTGCAGTATTAGTAAGAGCATATTAGAAATTGGAGAGGAAGAGGTGTTGAGGTTTTACAAGAAGAATCTTGCATCCTTCAAAGTCGCCAATAAGGTTTTCATCACTGATTCTTTTCCTAAGACTGCCACCACCAAGATCCTACGCAGTATTGTTGCTGAACACTTTGTTTCTCAATCTGACTACTGCCACCTCCAGACTTCTCACCAATCATTTATGAACACAACAATGGTGGTTCTTAGATAGTTTAGCAATTTAGGAAACTATTTAATTTGTTGGGGGCTGTTTTTATTGATGTATTTATCTCTCAGTTGGATAATTTTTGTTCTCCCTTTAATGAAATTGAATTATTTTGATGATTTTAAAGAATTGTGTGGATATTATTACTTAATATATTACTTATTTCCACAGTGTATATTTTAATTTTAATTTACTTAATCCGTCTCAGAAATTAATAACGGAATTATTTTTTTTTACTTTATGACGGATTAGAGACGGAAATTCCGTAGCTAATCCGTCTTAGAAATTAATAACGGAAATATTTTTTTTTTTGTGACAGATTAGGGACGGAAATTCTATTGCTAATCTTAGACAAATTAGAGACGGAATTTCCATCCCTAAAAAAATTTCAATTTGCGACGGATTAGCGACGGAATTTCTGTCGCTAATCTTGACAATTTCCGTTGCACATTAGCGACGGAACATAAAAATCCGTTTCAGCCTTAGCGACGGAAATTCTGTCTCTAATCCGTGTCAAAAATTAGAGACGGAGTTTCCGTCTCTAATCCGTGTCAAAAATTAGAGACGGAATTCCCGTCTCTAATCCGTCTCAAAAAATTAGCAACTGAATTTCAACTTAGAGACGGAATTTCCGTCTCAGATTAGAGACAGAATTTCCGTCGCTAATCCGTCTCTAAATTACTGACGGAATTCAGAATTCCGTCGCTAACAGAATTAGTAACACCCTTTTTAGGGACGGAACTTTTTCCGTCGCTAACATATTAGAGACGGAATTAGTGACGGAAATTCCGTCGCTAATATTATTAGCGACGGAATTTCCGTCGCTAAATTCCGTCTCTAATATCCTGTTTTTTTGTAGTGTAAAGAGATCTCAATAAATTGTATCATAGGAAAAATGGAACTGAAAAGAATACGTTATCGACAATGGTCTTGATAGTAATTTCATATGATCAAGTGAGGATCTTAGGCATAAATCTATCTTGCAAGTAGACGCAATGGTGATTGGCTAAAAGGAAAAGTAAAAGGGAAAAGACACGATAAAACACTACTATAGAAAGGACTTTTAATGACCGTTTTTATACCCTTTTAATGACCGTTTTCAGGGGGACGTGTATATGAGTGTCGTGAAAAATTTTAAAATAGACGACCATTTTCAAACGATCATAGTAAGAGACTTACGATGACTATTTTTGCAAAAACAGTCATTGTAACCTCTTTTTTAAAAAAATATTATTTGCTTTTCTGCCCCTCTGCATTGAAAAACTACCAATTTTCGGACATTTATATTTTAAATTTGGAAAACACTTAAATGAAAAATACCATGTCCCTCACAAAACAAGAAATAGAAAGCTAAAACCATAAAAACACGCTTGCCAAGAAAGGCATCACATGAATGTCATAAGGGATTCGCAATTCACACACAAATAAAGAGAGACAACATTGTGATTCAACAAAAGCACTATCATGAGGATTTTATAATAAATAGGGCAGCCCCTGAATCAAATAAACTATAGTAGCAGTGTAAAACATGTACATCCTAATTCAACAAGTGCATTACCAGTACGTAATGCAGATCACAAGAAAGTTTGAAAATTTTACAAAAACATTTCAGAGGTCTCAACAGGAAAAGAACATGAATGCTCCAAAAATCATCTGCATAGCATCAAATCCTACTCCTATAACAACCCAAATGGGAAGGGTTTCTAAATCTTCATTTGCTCTCACAACGGCTTCATTTTCGATGTCTGGTGTAGGAAATAGGCTCTGTGCTGTGACTTGAGCCAGTGCTTGGATGACTTGCTGGTAGTGAGGGCTTGAAGATGACAATGCTGTGAGGGATTGATCTTAAGGAGGAGGAGCAAAATGAGGAGTAGAAGATCCAGGAATGTCAAACAGAAGGGATGAATATTCAGGGCTTCCTGCAAATAATGAGAGTGATCTTAATGAAGATGAAGATGATGAAGTTCTAAAATTTTCTATATAATTAAGCCTCAGTAATATCAATTTTTTTAATTTGTTGGCCGTTTTACTTATCCTTTCATATAATATAATATATACCAGACTGCATAATTATATATACTAGACTGCAATTAGTTGCCTTTGAGCTTTAATCTTGATCTCTTCCTTCATTTTCCTTATGAACTCTTCAAACTTTATAGAGTATAATGGGTTGAAGAAGCCATCAACAAACTAAATAAACCACCATGTTATGAAAAAGGTAATCACAATTGGAAAAAGAACTAACTTCAAGCCTATTTCCATCTAAAATTCAGAATATAAAACACAGGCATAACAGTGTAAATCTATGAAATTAAAAAATTCAGTTCAGGCAAGTTTAATCAGTTGGTTGAGGATTTTTAGCAAGCACCAATCTGTCTCCTAAACTATCAACTGAAGCGAGAGTTAATTATAAGACACTTAATAAAAATAAGAATTGACTAAACTATTTGACCATCTCAGAGCAGTGAATTTAAAACTCTAACACTAAGATTTAAGCATTTATATCTAGTAAACGTCCAACAAGCCACGGAACTCATCCAAAATGTACCAGAAAAGAAAGGGTAGCATGAGCTGCAATACTTTTATGATGGCAACTGAGGTGAGCGGCCATTGCAAATTATTTGACTACTCTAGCAAAACAAGTATATGATGTAAAAGAATCTGCCTAACCCTGAAGGGGAAAAATGCTAGCTCTACCCCTAAATCTTCATCCCAGAGAAAGATATAATCATAAATAGAAACTATATCAGGATGTAGATCGAAATCTGTTTTCAAACCACCTAAAAAGGGATTCAGACATTATTATATAGTTAAACAAATAAGCCACACAAGTATAGAACTAACATGCAGAATGTGTTCCTAGTTCCATTGGAAGAGTAAAAGCAATTAACCACCCTCAGACTTCTACTGGTTTTGAGCAACCAAGTGTAATGCTGGTACAATAAAATTTGCTTGAAGAAACTAAAATCAATAAAATTAGATAAGTTATGCTTATACAAATAATTTTTACCATCTTATGATTTGAAATCATACCATTTGCACCATTACATTGATTTTCCTTATTGCAAAAAATATGCAATCACATATGATAAAGTCACAAACTTGTCTCCAGAATCCCAATTTTTGTTTGGAAATAATCCAGCAAATTTAAAATGATTCGAGGACAGGAAGACCAACCCCATCAAATTTAAAATAATTGTAGTCTTAAGTTAAGAACATGTTTGCTGATAATTAATTTGAAAGCTAAGACCTAAGAATATTTTTTGGGTGTGTCAGCATAAATCATCAAATCAAAGAAATGTAAGATACATACTCCTATTGAACCAATTATAGACTCTATCAAATTGCCAAGATACAAACTCAAAGCTTTCCTTTGGTGGTGTCCATGGAAGACCACTACTCTGCAAAATTTCAATCCATGTCAAAGAATGAACAAGATGAGAAAGAAAACTAGATACAAATGTGATAAACATTAAGCCAGTAGAAATAGGAAGGGACAAAAAATATATTGACAAAATCTTCTCACTTAGAATTTCTACCTCTATTCTACAAGTTTCATCCATTTGCAGAAACACTAGAGTTGGCACTTTATAGCTAGCACAGAAATTCAGATAATAAAAAATATATGTTGTCAGGAAATAGAAACTAAGCAAATCTACAAAGGTATAATAAAGTAAATGTTAGAAATGCAACCAATGCGTCTTGTGATTTAAAGGGATTAGAGACCTAAAGTCAATATGTAGTTATAGACTAATGTAGGCATAATGTAAAGAGTGCTGAATCCTGTTTCTATTAATATCTATCTATACATCTAACAAATATATATAGTCAAGCTGTGCAAATTAACTTGTTATATAGGTTTTTAACAATGTACATATTACACCAACAAGCTGTTGTTAGTATATTTGAGATTTGAGATTGCCTTCAAGGAAGAAAGAGCAATAGTTTCTATTGAAATAAATTGAGATGGCCCCAATTCAATAAAATATACGATCCAGCTTCCTAACATACCTGAGCATCCATTGCATTGTATGCCTATATATAACGTAGTTGTTAACATCACGAAATTCTTGTCAAAATTGCACATTTCATCCTATTTTTCCCACACTTTGGGTATATTAGTGGGCATTTGGGAGTGCTGAAGTAGATCAAATGTGTTCTATTCATGCTGGGCACAAAAAGAGTATAAATATGGAGGAAATATGTTATTAACTACTATGATTATTCAACTGTGATTGTTTGTGAGTTCTTTGTGTTGAAAGGATACAAATTCAGTCATAGCTGGACCAGAGAAAGCTAAATGCAAGGAGGAGGAGGTGAAATCAAGTTGAAGCCATCAACCAGGTCAAGGAAACGCAAGAAGAAATGAGAACAGAGCATAGGAAGAAAGGGAGCTGAACTTCAGAGATTCCTGGCCACGTCCAAGCATCAATGGACCGCAGCCAAAAAGAGGTCAAAAAGTTACTGGCCACGGCCAAGCATCCATGGGCCGCGGCCCAACACTGGACAAAAGCTCACTGGCCACGGCCTACATATTGCCTGGCCGTGGCCAACCCCCAAAAATGCTGTTATACGTTTTGTCACCTTGGAGATTTGCAGAGATTTCAGCTAAGATTCACTGGTTTTTCTGTATTCCTCCATTTCTCCTTTGTAATTCTGATATGGCTGTGATGAGAGTATATGTTTGTGATTCTTTGGTGAACATGGATAGCTAGAGTCCTTTTCTAGGATTGTTTATGACCCTTTGTATGGATTAAACTTGATTCATTTCCTCTCTAAGTATCTAATGGCATATATCTGTTGATTTCACTCCGTTTTTACTGCTGTGGGTGACTGGCCATTACTGTGGATGATGTGTTTGATTAAATTAAGCTTGAGAGAGTTAATTTAATTGCAGAACCTGAGTGAAATCATGCTAGCCTTGAAGTTTGCAACTAAACGGATGGTTTGTTAGTAACATAGAGATATAGTTATTAACCTAGCATTATCAAATTAAGATTGGTATGTAATGTTTACCTTCTCTTAGTTGTATCAAGAGATTGTGCATGCTAATAGAAGATATAAAACTGGTTATGACTTGAGAGAGCTTAATCATATGCTTGAGATTCTTAGACGGACATATATATGTACCTCATGGAAAGGATTCTTGGAGAGGAAAAGAAGCAAGTTTATGAAGTACTAAGGGGATGAACAATCCTAGGCTCATCATACTTGATTGAAGTCACACAAATCAGAGTCTTGTTCAGTAAATTTCAGTTTTACAAATATATCTTTGAAATTCCTTTTTCCACACATAACAACATGTTTTGGCTCAACTTAATCGAAGTCATCAAATCTATTGCTTAACCAATTTGTTACTCAAATCCTCAAGGGAATGATCTTTACTTATCACTTTATTACTTGACACGATCCATGCAATTGCGGTGGCAAACAAGTTTTTGGCGCTGTTGCCGGGGATTGGTTTAACAAATATTTTAGTTAACCTTAGGCTTGTGATAGTAGATTTTGCTTGGGTCTTTAGTTAGTTTTATAGTTTTCCTTTCCCTATTTTCTGAATTAATTTTGTTGGTTTTAGTTTGATACTTGCTGGTTTGTGCATTTTGTAGGTCTCATCTGAATACATGCAACATTTGCACTTGGACGGATTGATAGTGGCACTTGACGGATTACCGGGCATCAAAGAAGAAACTGAATCAGCAGCAGAATCTGAGTCAGAGATATATGAGTCTGACTCTACAGCGGAATCTGAAGTTGAAACTGAAGCTAAAATAATGGCGGATGAATATGATAGAGCTACCGTCAATGACTTTGCCAGCCGAAATATGTGAGGGACTCAATCCTGTATTTGAATGCCGGAGATGCAAGCACACACTTTTGAGATCAAGTCGGTGATGATCACAATGTTGCAAATGCATGGTTTATACCATGGTCTTTACAATGAAGACGCCAACAAGCATTTGATGCACTTCATGGAGGTGTGTGATTCTTTCAAGCAGAATAGAGTACCCCAAGATGTGCTGAGGTTGCAGCAATTCCATCCTCTCTACAAGGGAAAGCTCGAGATTGGTTCAATAATATCCTGGAAGGATCCATAACTTCTTGGGCTGATCTTGAGACGAAATTTAGAGCTCGATTTCTTTCAGATGATAAATCAGTGGAAGCAAGGGATGAATTTCTAAGTTTTAGACAACAGTCGGATGAGCATCTGTATGCCGCTTGGGAAAGATACAAGATGTTAATGAAGCAATGCCCTAATCATAGGGTAGACAAGTGGGTAGTGATCCAAATTTTCTACACGCGCTTGAATCCTCAATCTAAGGCGATGGTGGACTCTATGACTAATGGAGGTTACGGAATGTGCCTGTCAATGAAGTGTTTAGACTTTTGGATCAATTATCTGTAAACAACACCCAAGGCAATGATAGAAGGACTACCCCAGCCTTGCTCAACATGAAAGAAGACTCTTCATCACAAATTGCCATAATCTTATCCGCTTTAAACAAGCGTTTTGATGTTCAGAGTCTCAAATACATAAGGGCACTTCTCATGGTGTGCATTCTATTCAATCTACTCTGATTGTATGTGAGTAATGCAATGATGTCCACATGCCTGAAATTGCCCCCTCTACATGGGCACTGAATCTATCAACTGTATGGGCAAATTTCAATCTTCTCAAGGTAATCCATACTCACAAACTTACAACCGTGCTTGGAGAGCTCATCCCAACTTTTCTTGGAGTCAAGGTAACACCTTGAACCCTCCACACGAGTCTACTTCTGGCACTAAGCTGGTTCCTCCACCGGATTTTTCATTGCCATCAAGGCAAGCTCCTGCAAAAGAAGAAGAATCTAAGACGGACAAGATGTTGGCCCGAATCTTATCCGAGGTAGAATCTTCAAGGGGTAAAAGTAAGGCCACCTTTTCTCTTAATGAATCTACAATTAAGAACCTTGAAGTTCAAGTGGGACAATTAGCAATACAAGTAAATTCTATGGCTTGAAATGTTCTCCCAAGTGATACCATCCTTAATCCAAAGCGGGGTGGAAAAGAAGAATGCAAGGTCATTCACTTAAGAAGTGGCAAGGTGCTTCTGAATATGTCTAATTCAAGCACAACTGGACCAAAGCGAGATGAGCAAGAGGACATTGAGATTGAAGAGGAAGAAGTCATGACTCAAGAAAATATGGTGGAAGACGATGAAACTAAGAAGAGAAAGCAAACTGAAGGAGGGCTGGATGACATTGGCAAGAGTAAGAAGAGGGAATAAGAGTTGAATAATGAGAAGACGAGAAAGCCAACCACTTCTACTATCATGCCTCCACTACCTTTCCTCCAAAGATTCAAGAAGAAGGAGGAAGATGCACAATTCAAAAAGTTTGTGAACATGTTTAAGCAACTACATGTAAACATTCCATTTGCCGAAGCTTTAGAGGGTATGCCTAAATATGCCAAGTTCTTAAAGGATGTGTTGTCCAAGAAACGATGATTCAATGAATTTGAAATTATGGCATTAACCGAAGAATGTAGTGCAGTGATTCAACGGAAGTTACCCACCAAGCTGAAGGATCCGGGAAGTTTCTATATTCCTTGCAATATTGGAACGAACTTCAATGGTAAAGCCCTATGTGACTTAGGTGCTAGCAACAACTTGATGCCCTTAGCCGTTTTTAACCAATTGGGGTTGGGAGAGCCAAGGCCTACCACAGTAACTCTTTTATTTACTGATCGAAGTATTTCTAAGCCTAGAGGAATCATTGAAGATGTGCTAGTGAAGGTAGACAAGTTCATCTTCCCAGCAGACTTCGTGGTGCTTGATTGTGAGGTTGATTGGAAGATACCGCTTATTCTTGGACGTCCATTCTTAGCTACAGCAAGGACCCTTATTGATGTGGAGAAGGGCGAAATCACTTTGAGGGTGGATGATGAAAAAGTAATCTTTAACATGCCAAAAGCCTTGAAGTTCCATGATGATTCAGCCCAATGCTCATTTGTTGATATATTGGACTCGCTCGTTCCTCAAGAGTCATATGCTCCTATGATAAAAGATCTTTTAGAGGCATTTCTAATTGGGGAGAAAAGTTTGGATGAATTTGATGAAGAAGCTATTGAAAACCTTTTTTAGATGGAAGCATTCCCTCACTCAAGACAGAGGAATTTTGAGCCACTTGAGGTGGTTGAGGCCTTGAGTACTCTTTTGAAGCCTTCTATTGAAGTCCCACCAGTTCTTGAATTAAAGCCTTTACCGTCTCATCTCAAGTATGCCTACTTGGGGGATGCCGATACTTTACTGGTGATTGTCTCTTCCAATCTTTCTAATTTGCAAGAAGAGAAGCTCCTATGAGTTTTGAGAGAGCACAAGCAAGTCATAGGTTAGACAATAGCGAATATTAAGGGAATAAGCCCTTCGACGTGTATGCACAAAATTTTGTTGGAAGATGATCATAAAACTTCTATTGACATCAAAGGCACTTGAATCCAATCATGAAAGAAGTGGTCAAGAAAGAAATCCTCAAATGGCTCTCAGCTAGAATTGTGTACCCTATTTCTGACAGTTCATGGGTGAGCCCAGTCCAATGTGTCCCTAAGAAGGGTGGCATGACTGTAGTGGCTAACACCCAAAATGAACTAATTCCTACTCACAAGGTAACTGGTTGACGGGTGTGTATGGATTATCGGAAGCACAACACTGCTACAAGAAAGGATCATTTTCCTTTGCCGTTCATTGATCAAATATTGGATAAGCTAGCAGGTCAGGAGTTCTTTTGCTTCCTTGATGGATATTCCGGCTACAACCAAATTGCCATAGCCCCAGAAGACTAAGAGAAGACAACCTTTACTTGTCCATATGACACTTTTGCTTTTAGAAGAATGCCCTTTGGACTATGCAATGCACCGGCCACATTTCAAAGGTGCATGATGTCAATTTTTGCTGATATGATTGAGAAGACCATTGAAGTATTTATGGATGATTTTTCTGTCTTTGGTCCATCTTTTGACTCGTGCTTGGAGAATTTGGATGCGGTGCTTAAAAGATGTGAAGAGGCAAAATTGATTCTCAATTGGGAGAAGTGTCACTTCATGGTTCAAGAAGGCATTGTACTTGGCCATAGGGTATCCAAGAAAGGGTTGGAAGTGGATAGGGCTAAAATTGCTATTATTGAGCAATTACCACCGCCTACTAATGTAAAAAGTATCCGAAGCTTTCTTGGACATGCCGGGTTTTATCAGAGATTTATCAAGGATTTCTCAAAAATTTTCAAACCCCTTTCTAAGCTATTGGAGAAAGATGTGGAATTCAAGTTTAATGATGAGTGTCTACAAGCTTTTGAGGAGTTAAAGAAGCGTCTCATTTCAGCTCCTATCTTAGTAGCCCCAGATTGGGTCTTACCTTTTATTATCATGGCTGACGCGAGTGATTACGCCGTTGGTGCTGTTCTTGGACAAAAGCCAGGGAAACTCTTCCACCCCATATACTATACTAGCAAAACTCTTGATTGTGCCCAACTCAATTATACCACCACTGAAAAGGAGTTACTTGCCATAGTCTATGCCTGTGAGAAATTTCAACCTTATATTGTGGGTACTAAAGTTACTGTCTACACTGATAATTCAGCTCTAAAGTACCTTCTCACCAAGAAGGATTCTAAGGCTAGACTAATTCGCTGGGTGCTCTTACTTCAGGAGTTTGACTTGAACATCATTGACAGAAAAGGTACAGAGAATCAAGTAGCAGACCACCTGTCAAGGTTGAGTACTGAGACTCAACTTGATGACTCTGACATGATCCGTGCATCATTTTTGGATGAACAGCTGTTCTTCGTTGATCATTCATCCACACCATGGTTCGCCGATTTTGTAAATTACTTGGTTTGTTGAGTGTTACCTCTAGAGTTCAACTCTCATCAAAAGCGTAAATTCTTGCATGAAGTGAAGAAGTACTTTTCAGATGAATCCTACTTATTCAAGAGGTGTCTCGACTAACTCATTCGAAGGTGTGTCCCAGAAAATGAACAAGAATGCATTCTGCATTGTTGCCATTCGTCTGAGTGTGGTGGTCATTTTGGAGTAGAGAAAACCGCTGCGAAAGTCATTCAGAGTGGGTTTTATTGGCCTTCTCTATTTAAAGATGCATATGCATCTGTCCTTCAATGTGATCGGTGCCAGAGAGTGGGGAACATATCTATAAGGAATGAAATGCCATGAATAGCATGCTAGAAGTTGAACTCTTTGATGTTTGGGGGATTGATTTTATGGGTCCGTTTCCTAAGTCTTTCAACAATGAATATATTTTAGTTGGAGTGGATTATGTATCAAAATGGGTCGAAGCTATGGCATGTGTGACTAATGATGCCAAAACGGTGCTAAAATTCCTCAAAAAGCACATCTTCACAAGGTTTGTCACACTAAGAGCAATTATCAATGATGGTGGATCACATTTCTGCAATCACCAATTTCAAGCTTTGATGAAGAAATATGGTGTTAGACACAAAGTAGCATTACCTTACCACCCTCAAACAAATGGCCAAGCTGAGATTTCCAATCGGGAGATCAAGAACATTCTTGAGAAGATGGTGAACACTACTAGGAAGGACTGGTCTTCCAAGTTGGATGATGCTCTGTGGGCTTACCGAACGGCTTATAAAACGCCTATTGGTATGTCTCCATATCGATTGGTGTTCGGGAAAGCATGCCATCTGTCGGTGGAATTGGAGCATGGGGCCTATTGGGCTATCAAGAAGCTAAACTTTGATCCACAAGCTATGGGAGAAAAGAGGCTACTTCAACTCAATGAGTTAGATGAAATCCGCTTAAATGCTTATGAGAGTGCAAGGATTTATAAAGAGAAGACAAAGAGGGACCATGATAGCAAAATCATATCTAAGAGCTTTGAATCTGGTCAAACTGTTCTTCTTTATAACTCCAAGCTAAAGCTATTTCCAGGAAAGCTCAAGTCTTGATGGTCTGGGCCATTCAAGGTGGTTCAAGCATTAAAATATGGTGATGTGGAACTGGAGAATAAAAAAGGAGAGAGATTCAAGGCTAATGGTCAACGGTTGAAGCATTATTGGGGAGGAGATGTGGATAGGATGGTCCACCATCTACTTATCAAATGAAGATTGACCAAAGTGAAGAGTCAAGCTAAAGACTATAAACTAAGCGCTTCTTGGGAGGCAACCCAAGTTCTGAACTTAATCTCTTTAGTTTCTTTGATTTTAGTATAATTTGGTAGATTTCCATTTTGGCTTTTGATTTTGTAGGAAGAAAGGAACCCCAGATTGAGTGTGGAAGAGAGCACTAGGATTCACAAGAGGGGTGATGACATGTGGTTTGGAAAGGCATATTCCAAGGAAGTTCTTAAATTCCTATGGTCTGATTGAAACCAAATTCTTGATGACTGTAATTTGATTTGATGACCACTAAACACTTCTTAAACCTCTCATACGATTGTATTCATGGTTGTAGTATAGGTTAGAGAGGCAATGTGCATTGTCTTCTGCTTAATTCTGCTAAATTGTTGTTATACATAGTGAATTCTGAATTAGGGAGGCATCTTGATCATATGAAATTGTATTCAAATGTATGGACAATGGTTGTTGATTGTGTGAGAGTGAATGTGGGCGTTATGGTAAAGATGATTCAAATTTTGGTATGCTGTAGTGAGCATTATAAGGTGACAGGCATAGCCTAACTTCTGTGACTTTTTGTTGAAATTGACATCTGATAAAGCTGGAAGGAATATGCTGGCCGCGGCCAAGATGGTGTGGGCCGTGGCCCAAAAGAGCACAGAAGGTCATGGGCCGCGGCCAATAACTGGTTGGCCACGGCCAATGAAGATCCAGAGAGTTTTGGGCCGCGGCCAGCACTTGTATAGAAGGATTTAGGCCGCGACCAGTAACTGGTTGGTCTCGGCCCAAGCGCGACAGCAGGGTTTTAAAATAAAACCCTACCCAATCTTTCCTCCACCCAAGCCTCTCTCTCACCACCGACCCCTTCTTTCTCCCTTTCCCAGCGTCGACCCACGTCAACCTCTCCCTCCCATTTTGACTTAGTGTGTGTTTGGATTAGCTTTTCTTAATAGCTTCTGGAGAAAAAATGGAGAATAGCTTTTGGAAAATAGATTATAAGAAGAATAGATTATGAGAAAAAAGTGATTTTGATAAAATGAGAGTGTTAGGATGTTTTGATCAGAATAGCTTTTTTCATGGTCAAATTACTAAAAAGGACATTAACTTTTGTGATAATTACATATAAAGAATAAGATTATATTTTATGTATTATTTAAGGATCAATGTCAAATTTAACAGCCAAGTTTTTCCTAAAGAACGTCTGGTACAAATAAATTTTGGAAGATGGAAAATAACAATGAACAATTAACAAGGATGTAAATTTAACAAAACCGTTAAATTTGACCTAACGGAGTTAAATTATAAGAGAAGAAAACATCTAACGGTATTAAAAATGATACATCTTAACCCATTATTTAACATTAAATTTCATAATTAATACCAAAAATGAAATAATTTTGTCTATATGTAATGTTAATTAATTTAACTAATTTTTTTTAATATAATTAAATTAGATAAATAAGTCTTAAATAGGATAAGAGGGAGTATTAAAATTTTAAAATTCTAAAAAAAAAAAGAGAAAAAACGTTGAAATTCAAAAAAATAAAAAAGATGAGAGAGAGTGTGTGCCGTGGGGCCCACAAACAGAAAAAGAACCAATGAGAATGAGAGGGTGGGACCCACAAAGTTGAAAAAGTAAAAAAAATGGATTATGCTCAAACCATGGTTTTGGCCTCCCAAACCATGGTTTCACATGAAAAATGGATTCTGAAAAAATCTTAAGTGTTTGGATGAATTTTGTCCAAACCATGGTTTGGCCTCAAAAGCAATTTTTTTTAATTGCATCCAAATGGTCTCTTAATCCTTTGCTCTCATCTCATCGTCCCTTCAATTTTCCTCTTCTCAATTGATTTGTTGCACTCGCCATTATGGATTTGCATCGCTCCACACTCGTCTGCTGCAGGGGGTGACCTAGGGCACTGTAAGGATCTCTCTCATCTCGGATTTCTCCAATAATCTCTTGAGTCTTCCACCATCTGAGGTAAAGACGTCTCGTTCTCGCTCTTTTACTCGTATTAAGGGTAGTGTCGTTCCATTTGGAATTGGGGATTTAGGAGTAAGCTTAAATAATCTGTTGTAATGGCTGGTTTTGAGGATAATGTACATGATTATGGAGTTTTTCTACCCTTGTGCTGCATAAATTTTATAATCCTTGAGATCCCCATTGTGGTTTGTTCTGGCACATTGCCCTGAATTCTATGATTTCACAAATTTCCCTCTGTTTTTCTGTGGTCAGGAAATTCTGTCATTTTGCACTGTTTTTGGCAAGTTTCCACTAGAGATATTGTATATTACGCCTAGGTCTGAAAAGTGTAGAATGGTTTAGCGATTGGCAATGTTTTGAGAATTCACATTATTTTCAATTCCTTCCTTACTCATTCAAATGCTTTGCCTTTTGGATACGACTAGTTGTCTCGGGCAAGAGGAAAATTCCATGCAGTAAGGATAGGAGTTAGGCTTGACTGATTGGCTGATATGTGGCAGGAGTAATAGGTTAAGTTTGGGGGGCTGTTTAGTTGTTCATGTTCCAAGTTGCTTATAGGCTTCTCTTCCTCACTGTGATGTTAATTTTGAGTCCTGTGTGCTTGCCTGTAAGTCTCTTTTAATTGTTCCACTAGTTACAATGCCTGTCAAGCGTGTTGCTGACCGAACGGGTCCCAGGGCTGTTGCTAAGGCCAAAGCAAAGATCATTAACCGACCCCTGTTACAAGAGCGTGAATTCCCATTCATTGCCTCTTATAAATTTTACGATTTGGCCACTCAGACCTATCACTTGCAACGACTTATGGACCCCAAAACCAAAGGGAATCTGCAGATTGTGTAGGAGTTCTATGCCAATGTGTGTGTGCGCCCGATTTGGCGATTTCCTATTCGGGGAGTAAACATAGACTTTACCTTGGCTAGCTTCTGACAGTTTGCATCACTTCCAGCGGTCGAGGAATGCAGATACCAGCAGCATTTAGACAATGATGACGATATTCCTGAAGATGCTATTTCTTGATCGCTGGTCTACAATGGTGAGGTGGAATGGCAGAGTCGTGGTGGGGCCCAAAAGTACTTTCCTCGCACTCAGTTATCAGTGGAAGCACGTGTGTAGTTGCATTTTAGCAAGGATTACTTCTAGCCTTCGTCCAACCGAAACTGACTTACTCGGGACTAGGCACTTTTTATACACCTGCTGATGAACAAGGAACCAGTAGACATAGGCGCTGTGGTTTATAAGTCTCTCAGAGACTACGCCCGTAAGCACAGTAGTGGTTTAATGTTGCCACACCTTATCTCTACCTTCTGTACTTCTGTAGGTGTCTCTATCGTGGCCACTGATGTTCTTTTTAAGCCTATCAAGAAGTTTCACTACTTAAGCAGCAACTCGAAACCAAATGAGCAAGTCCTAGCATCCCAATGATTAACTAACGACCCTATTTTTCAGCAGGGAGGACCTTCTCAAGCTCCTCCGGCACATGTGGGACACTCTCGATCTCCGCTGGAGCAAGGTGAACTATTCGGTGCCCCTTCCTCTTCTCAGTCTTTTGCTACTTTGGATGTGATCCTCGCAGCCATCCAGCACACTGAGGCCACTACCGGCCAATGCCTCACATATCTATAGGACCATGGTGTTCGCCTGACCCGGTTAGAGGAGTTATTTGCTGCCCACATACCTGCTACAACTCAAGCTGGTGAGGGTGAAGATAATGAGGACGATGGTGATAATGGCGAGGATGATGATGATGACAAAGATAGTGCAGCTGCGGATACCAGTGGCGATGGGGGCGAGGATTAGTGTTCATTTTGTTGTTGTTGAGCTTATTACTCTTGTTTTATTACTTTGACTATTGATCATATTTTGCTTCAGTGACTATTGTTGGACTTTCTCTGATTAATGACTGATATTGGATTTCGCTGGATATTATGCCTCTCAATATACCTGTCACTATTCTATATATGGGTTGTTGTGTCCTCTTTTTCATTGCAGGTGATATTTGTGACACGTTATGCCCAATGACAGTGCGGACACTGTCTGCCTCAAGTTTAGGGGTACTTGAATATTCATATGCATGCTTGGATCACTGACAAAGAAGTTCAAATTTTGTAAATATGTTTTATTCCCTGTCCTTGAGTCAAAGTCGAGTTAGATTTAATTAATCATATCTGAAGTAAATAGTTGATTTATAGGCTTTCTGGGAAAACAAGAATGAATATTCATGAATGCTTCGTTCTCATTTTAAAAAGCTAATTCCTAATACTTACCTGATTAAACACTACGCACAAGGGTTAAAAATAATTCGAATGCTTTGTCAGGGGATTTTATAGCAAATTGACGTGTATGAACTATTTTCATTGAAAGCCTTTTGAATTTGTATTTGAATTTCTTAAAAGAAATTAGCATTTCACACACGTTAAGATCATGATTGGCATTATCTTTGAGTTAAAAAAATTATGGGACTTGCTTATGTTCTTGGGTGAATTGTAAGGAATTGGTTGGTTATGGCGCTTAGAGTTAGCATGTGCATCAGTTAAGTTAATGCATTCGGATTAGGCTAATGTTAAATTAATCTAGGTGATTGTGCATGAGAGAAGAAAACCTCTGTTGGAAGGATTTCGAGCCCGAGTTTCATTCATTAGTGTGTTTGTGCCACTTATGCTAGTGTACCTCTAGAACTTGTTTAAATTCTTTCTCAAAATCACATATGCATGTGGATTAATGAAAATGATAGGGGCATTCACTTTTAAACCCATTGACCTAAACACAAACCTTCTATACTAACCCATTGATGACCCCTTTGAGCCCTTCACTTTTTAAAATCTAGCATTCAACAACAAACTATGTATGCTTCAGTTCTGCATGAGAATGACACTTAAAAAAGCATCGAAATAGCATTTGATTCACTCTTTGTTTCAGTAGGTGCTAAGTTATACAATTTACAAAAGAGAGAAGGAATTGGTGAAAGAAAAGAAATATATTTAAAAAAAGAAAAGAAAAAGAAAAAGAGAACAAGAAAGAAAGAAGAAGAGAAAAGAAAAGATGTCATTATATACACTTATGCATGCATAGTACTTGTTCCATCATCCTTTCCATTAGACTATTTCCAACATTACAACCCTTTTCAAAAGTCCCCTTGATTCATGAATCCAGGTGTGCAAAGTGGTGGAGAGAGTAGAATTTCTACAAGCTAATGGCAGGACCTATTATGAGTGGTACTGAGCGAAATTACCTACATTTGTGAGAACTAAACACTTAAATCCGTGAGTGTTCTCTTGTATACTTATCTTTGATTGATTGAGCATTAATCTAATTCATCTACATTGCCTCACACTAAAACTTGTGTTAGCTTCAAGCGGTGACAATGAGCAATTCCATAAAACCCTAAAGTCCCATTGGCATTAAAGGTGTGTGGAATGATTTATAAGTGAAAAGAAAAGAGAATACAGAAGATTAAGTCTGGATATTGAGGCTGATTCATACATGTTGAAGTGTTGTATCTGATCTTAATAACTGTAGGAAGATTGTTATTCAACTCTTGTCAAATACACAATGATTCTGAAAAACGTTGGGAAATTTGTTTTGAAACTGTGAACCAGGCATCCATGTATATTTTGTTGTCATGAGTAGCCAATGAGAAGAAATTGTCATGCATGAGCACTATGTCTGGGATTAATTTAATCTAGCTCTTGTCATTTGACTGATTTTACTCGAGGACGAGCAAAAGTTTAAGTTTGGGGGTGTGTTAACATCATGAAATTCTTGTCAGAATTGCACATTTCACCCTATTTTTCCCATACTTTGGGTATATTAATGGGCATTTGGGAGTGTTGAAGTAGATGAAATGTGTTCTATTCATGCTGGGCACAAAAAGAGTATAAATGTGGAGTAAATATGTTATTAACTGCTATGATTATTCAACTGTGATTGTTTGTGAGTTCTTTGTGTTGAAAGGATACAAATTCAGTCATAGCTGGACCAGAGAAAGCCAAATGCAAGGAAGAGGAGGTGAAATGAAGTTGAAGCCATCAACCAGGTCAAGGAAATACAAGAAGAAATGAGAACAGAGCATAGGAAGAAAGGGAGCTGAACTTCAGAGATTCCTGGCCGCGGCCAAGCATCCATAGGCTGCGGCCAGCTTGAGGTCAGATAGTTATTGGTTGTGGCCAAGCATCCATGGGCTGCGGCCCAACACTGGACAGAAGCTCACTGGCCGCGGCCCACATATTGCCTGACCGCGGCCAACCCCCAAAAATGTTGTTATGCGTTTTGTCACCTGGGAACTATAAAAGCAAAAACCAAAGGCTAAAGACCGGGGGATCTAGATTAAGAAAGACCTAAGCAGGCAGCTGGGAGCGTCCCTGAGCTTGGGTGTGTCTGAAATCAAGGGGAATCACTGAGAGATTGGAGATTTGCAGAGATTTCAGCTAAGATTCACTGGTTTTTCTGTATTCCTCCATTTCTCCTTTGTAATTCTGATATGGCTGTGATGAGAGTATATGTTTGTGATTCTTTGGTGAACATGGATAGCTAGAGTCCTTTTCTAGGATTGTTTATGATCCTTTGTATGGATTAAACTTGATTCATTTCCTCTCTAAGTATCTAATGGCATATATCTGTTGATTTCACTCCGTTTTTACTGCTGTGGGTGACTGGCCATTACTGTGGATGATGTGTTTGATTAAATTAAGCTTGAGAGAGTTAATTTAATTGCAGAACCTGAGTGAAATAATGCTAGCCTTGAAGTTTGCAACTAAACGGATGGTTTGTTAGTAACATAGAGATATAGTTATTAACCTAGTATTGTCAAATTAAGATTGGTATGTAATGTATACCTTCTCTTAGCTGTATCAATCATATGGAAAGGATTCTTGGAGAGGAAAAGAAGCAAGTTTATGAAGTACTAAGGGGATGAACAATCCTAGGCTCATCATACTTGATTGAAGTCACACAAATTAGAGTCTTGTTCAGTAAATTTCACTTTTACAAATATATCTTTGAAATTCCTTTTTCCACACACAACAACATGTTTTGGCTCAACTTAATCAAAGTCATCAAATCTATTGCTTAACTAATTTGTTACTCAAATCCTCGAGAGAACGATCTTTACTTATCACTTTATTACTTGACGCGATCCGTGCACTTGCGGTGGCGAACAGTAGTCCATTTTTCCTTGATAATTAATAAGCAAAAGAATAGAAAACGAGGGCTGAATTTCATAGCTTCAGATAATGCTCCCAATAAGAAGAGAATTAGATCAAAACAAAACATAATAAGGAAAGATCAGAACACCCATTAATCCACGTATGATATATAGATTCAATAACTATTTTCTCTGTCATTTTTGTACTAATAAGTGATTTGACCCAAATGAAAATTGGTAGGAGAGGAAAAAAGAAAAGTATCGTTTGAACAGCCAAGGGAAGCAGAGAACGAAGTGAGGAAAACAAGTTATTGATCTTCTTACGATGATTGCATTCACTAGCATTGTGGTTAAGCAATTTGACCATAGTGGGGTCGCCGCCCACAGCGAGGGATATTGGCGGAGATCTCCGAGCCTCCTCAACCTCTACCTCATGATTTGGCTGCAGCGAGCAACTAAACTAAGGAGCAGCTTTGTTTTTGAAAATACAGATCGAGAGAAAATTGACAATCATACGACGACGAACAGAGAAGGCAATAACGCCAACATCCCACAACGCATTACGGTGACATCGGCCATATTAGGTGAAGCCTGAAAGAAAATAGGGTTTGTGCGCTAGTAAACTCCACAGGCGCAGTGTGACACAATGTGAGCAGAACAAAGGCGCGGGAATAGGGTTTTAAGGAAGAGTTTCAATGACTGTTTCCTTAGAAACAGTCGTTGAAAATTAATCATGACTGCTTTTTAAAAACATTCACTACTAAAAAAATGTTTTTAACATCCCTTTTTTAGGCCTTTTAACGTCTGAAAATAAGGAGACGTCTATGTGAGCGACGTAGTAAAAAATGGCAATAACGTCCGTAGATAAAAGGACGTCTAAAGTCTGGACTTTAGACGTCCCCATTTTAAGAAGGGAAGTCTAAAGTGCTACAGTGACACTTTAGACGTCCCCATTTTAAATTGGGGACGTCTAAAGTGTCACTGTAGCACTTTAGACGTCCCCATTTTAAATTGGAGACGTCTAAAGTGGGACTTTAGAAGTCCCCAATTTAAAATGGGGACATCTAAAGTGCTTTTTTTAAAACAAAAATCTTTTATATTACAGATCTGAACTGAATAGTATTTAAAACCAGAAATTACAGATCATCGCCAATAAAATTACAGATCTAGTGTCTGAAATCCAAATCTACACAATAATAACTCTAAAGCTGAAATCTCATAGGGAGAAGATGAAAACAATAAGAGGAATCAGTTGCAAAAAACTTATCTCCTTCTATTATTGAAATTCATTTTCTCATAATAATGAATAGAGAAGAGCGACAGGGAGAGATGAACCTCGTTTTCTCAGCGGAACGTAGCCATGAAGCATGTTTCAGAGTCCTGATCTACAAACCATAACAACACGAGTTAGAAAATAAAATAGAAGGAAAACCCAAAGAAAAAAGAGAAAGAGGATAAAATAATAAACAATAGTAAGAAAGCATAACAGATCTAGAGGTGAAAAAAAGAGAGAGAAAGGAAGAAGCAAGAGTAAAATGAGCATATAAAGAAGAAGAAACAAGAGTTAAAACGCGTGGTGGTAATGACTTTTCTTATGTTTACGACGATGGGAAAAGAAAGAGACCATGATTGGGAATTGTTTGATCGTCTTTCTCCGAGGAAGAGGCGAAACATAATCAACTTGAATTCGGGACAGCTATTCAAAATCATGAGTGTAAAAGTAGTATAAGACTGACAAATAAAGACTGTCAGTAAAAATTTGAATTGTTTTTGACGTCCCCAATTTAATTTAGGAACGCTTAAAGTTGTTCAGTTTTTTTTTAAATTTTTTTTTTACTTTAGACGTCCCCAATTCAGATTAGGGACGTCTAAAGTCACACTTTAGACGTCCCTAATCTGAATTGGGGACGTCTAAAGTAAAAGAAATTTTTTTTTTACTTTAGGCATCCCTAATTCAAATAGGGACGTCTAAAATTTGTAAAGTCATATTTTAGACGTCTTTATTTAAATTGGGGACGTTTAAAGCTATTCAGTTCTTATCCATAATTACAAAAATGACACCGCCTTTATTTTTTACCTCCCTTTTTTAAAAAGGGACGTCCTTTAGGGACGTAAAATATATATTCTGTAGTAGTGATTCATTGAATCTATAGGATTCAACGACTATTTTTTAAAACTAGTCGTTGATTCTATATGATTCAACGACTATTTTTAAAAAACAGTCATTGAATCTCCTACCATATTTACAGCTTTACCACCGCGTTATTTTCTACTACTATTTTTTCAAAACAGTCATAAATTGGTGTCGTTAAATCATCTATTTGTAGTAGTGAAATAAGATTATGTTATTTCAACATGTGAAAATTATAGATTTTCAGTCCCAACATAAAATATATAGATATTTAAGTGAAAATAAATATTTTCACAAATGCTAATGAAAACTATGATAAAATATATTATTTTGCGGTAGATACAATAATTTTGCAAATATATTACCATTCTGTCAGAATATGAAAATAAAATTATGCATATGTTAGATGTTGTTATATACAACCTATACATATGGCTCATTAAAAAGTGCAATTTATATGAGAATCCTTGAAAGATCTAAGATACTGGAAGCATATACAAGAAAATCATTCTACATATAAAATGTGATGCGAGTTTGAAAAATAATTTTGGTCTTTATAATTGATTGATATATTAAAAATAAGTAATTTTACATTTTACTTGACTTGTAGATCAAGTTATCGAATGCCTCAATGATTTCAAAATAACATATTTTTGCTTTGGTGATTTCTCTTGCAAAAGTATATTGAATTTGTTGGTCCAGAAGTACCTTATATTTTATGAGAATATTTATGCAGCATGCAAATATTGTATTTATTATGATTTCAAAAGTAAAAATTAGTTCTTGCAAATACATAGTGGACAATGAAAATGAGATTTGGTGTTATAATTCTATGAACATATTATATGATATCATTTTGTTTATAACAAGTTGAATATGTGCGTGTAGGATACATTTTGTTGATTTTTAGAATAATTTTCCTTTATTTTTTTCACAGTGTATAAGATAAAAGTAGAATATATTGATATTTTAACATATCTAGAAGAGATGTTAGAGAAATACATTTTTTGCAAAACATTTGGACACAATACATCATTCATTGTTTAGCAGCCAAAAGAAATATATACTTGAAAATACATTGGAAGTGATGTTACCATCAGGGGGAGTAAATATAATATTATCATCACAGGAGTAGAGACCATATTGTACTCTTTTCCTTAACCAAGGTTTTGTCCCACGGGGTTTTCCTGGTAAGGTTTTTAATAAGACAACTTATATTGGTATTGTGTATTCTTTTTTCTTCACTAGGGTTTTGTCCCACTGGTTTTCCCTAATAAGATTTTAATGAGGCACAATGTTTGTTCATAGACATCCAAGGAGAGTGGTGTAAAAATACTAGATGATGTGGATATTCATAAACTCCCAACTCTTGGTCTTTCATATCCTACTCTATAACCTCTCTAATGAATAGTCTTTGGGAGTTTTTTATTCCCAAGGTTATATATTGTACAATTAAGATAATTCATTTTGTATTAATTCTATGTAAACACTTAGTTGATGTTGGAGGCCTATAAATAGAGGTTTTGTCATACACATTCTAAACATCCAAAAGAATAAAATATTGCTCCTTCTTTCTCTCCAATTCTCTCTTATCTCTCCTCATCTCTCTCATTTCAATATCTTGTATTTATCTTATTTTCATAACACTATTTGAATAATTTAGATGAAATCGATTTTTAAATCTAAAGTAATTAACTAACCCTCAAAATTCGGCAATGACTTACTTAACAAATTGTAGACTTTCATATGCCTCTCCATCCCAAGGACAAAAGCAGGGATGAAATGCACACTATGATGCCGGCTATCAGCCCTCCTTTTTGAAGTATAACAGATAAAATTAGATAGATAAAGAGTCAAAAATAATTAGAATAAAAAATTAAAATGAATTATATTTTTGAAATTTTGAGTAATTATTATTAGTTTAAATAAAGAAAAAAGTATGAAATGGCATAATAATAGCTAGATTTAAGCGAATAGATTTAATTTCTTTAATTTGAACTCACTAGTACAAAATTCCCTTTTTAGACCACCACATTTAGACCGGTTATAGAGACAAGGTTTAAAAAATTTGACCGGTAGCAGTTTTGTAATTATATAGAACTTATAAGACCTCTTCAAAAAACCGGTCTTAAAAATATTATTTAGACCGGTTATAAATAAAACCGGTCTAAAAATATCAAAATATTTAAAAAATTAAAAAGTTGAAACTTTTAAGACCGGTTATTAATAATAACCGGTCTTAAAGATAAAAACTTTAAGACCGGTTTTCATAAAAACCGATCTTAAAGATGAAAAATTTAAAAATTATTTTTTTCCACCTTTTAAGGCCGGTTTTTATGGAAAACCAGTCTAAAAGGTGAGCGTTTTGCCCGTATTTTTACTCTCGCGCCCAGATCCTGTGCTCTAAACTCTCTCTTCTCTTGTTGTCATTTCTCTGTGATCTCTATCCCTACTTATTCTCAACTCCTCCATCACTCCCCATTCCTCATTTGCTCAACTCTCCTCCGTCATTACCGTTGCTGTTGCCGTGTTCCTCGTCGCTGGTCTTTGATCATCATTACTCTCCTCTGCCGCCACCTCTATTATCTGTAGTGACCATTCTCCTATGTCGTGACTTCCCTTTGTCAGTGCCGTGAATTTGAGGACTTCATTTTAACCTCAGTCGATGCCACTATGACTTTGGGTAGAAGCTCACTCCTTGGTCTTCAATCAGGTTAGTGTTTTGTTAATTAAAGCCCTTAACTTTCAACTTATATTTGCTTATTCTCAACAATGTTAACTCTAACAATATAGTTAGACATGAAATAATTGCAGAAAAAAGTAATTAAGGTGAAAGGAAAAACTGTGTGATGACTTTATTACTATATACGTTTTTCTTGTTTTGAACTAAAAGTAAATAAGATGATCTGACTTGTGATATTTTGCTTTGAGTAATACCATTATAAGTTTTGTTTTAATTTAGTGTGATTCTTTGATTATCAGTGTTATTGGTTTGTTGAAACAATACTAGTTTCAAATGGTTCATGTTAAAATTCGTTTAAATCTCTAAAACTCTATGGTTGTTGTTGTTTTGTCTATCCTTTTGCTATTGGATATAGGGTTCTACAAGTGTTGAGATATATATGGATCATAGTTAGATAAAAGCTAAACGAACAAATGTTGAATATGATAATGGTGTGAGGGGTTTTTTAAACTTCACTAGAAGAAATGCCGATGATGGTAGTGGGAAGTTTTATTGCCCTTGTGTGGTATGTTTGAATGAGAAGTGACTAAGTGTTGTAGATATATATACATATTTAATTTGTGAAGGATTTTGTAAGAGTTATACAGTATGGGTATGTCACGATGAAGAATTAGAAATGCCAAGTTCATCTCAACAAGGGGGAGTGGCCTTTGATGATAATGACACGGATACGGA
This sequence comes from Inga oerstediana, assembly GCA_963210345.1. NCBI lineage: Eukaryota > Viridiplantae > Streptophyta > Magnoliopsida > Fabales > Fabaceae > Inga > Inga oerstediana. The sequence goes on from OY723401.1 coordinate 65,900,287, forward strand.
TAATCGGATAGAGGGTATTATTTGGATATAGGAGAAGAGGCTTTTGAGCAATCACATGCATATGGTAATATGTGCAGTGATGCTGAGACGCCGCTGTACTCAGGGTATCACAAATACCAATTGTTGAAAGCAGTATTAAAATTGGTAAGCTTGAAAGCACGGCATGGATAGAGCGACAAGAGTTTTTTAGAAACGCTTGAGGCTTTTAAGGACATGCTTCCAGATGATAATGTGTTGCCTTCTCGATACTATGATGGTAAGAAAATACTATGTCCACTAGGGATGAAGTATAAAAAGATCCATGCATACCCTAATGATTGTATATTGTGTAGAAAAGAGTATGAAGAGGAACAACAGTGTCCGATATGTAAAACCTTGATGTACAAATCAAATAACGCCCCTACAAAAGTGTTGTGGTATCTTCTAATCATACCAAGGTTCAAGAACTTGTTTGCTAATGAAAACGATGCAAAAAATTTGAGATGGCATGTGGAGGAGAGTGTATCTGATGGAAAGTTTCGACATCCAGCTAATTCTTCTCAATAGAAGAAAATCGATCAATTATTTCATACCTTTGGTGAAGAACCTATGAACCTTAGGCTTAGGCTTAGCATGGATGGCATGAATCCTTTTAGTAGCCTGAGCAGTATACATAGTTTATGGCCTGTTTTATTGGTAATTTACAACTTATCTCCTTTGTTATGCATGAAACGAAAGTATATCATGTTGTCTATGTTGATTTCAGGATCAAGACAACCCGAAAATGATATAGATGTTTACCTAGAACCCTTGATCAAAGACTTGAAGGAGTTGTGGGATGAAGGAGTTGATGTTTTGGACGCGAACAAGAATGAGGTTTTTAAAATGCAAGCCATGATCTTTTGTACTATAAATGACTTTCCTGTATATGGAAACTTGTCAGGATATAGTGTTAAAGGCCATAAAGCATGTCCTATTTGTGAAGAAGGAACATGCTACCATCAACTTCAACATGGAAGAAAGACAGTTTATCTTGGCCATAGGAGATTTCTTAGATGAGGCCACCTATATTGTAGATTAAAGAAAGGTTTTTTTGGTGGACAAGAGTTTGAAGATCCTCCAAAGGCATTGACTAGGGAGTAATTTATGAAAAGGTGAAAAATATCAATGTTATCTTTGGTAAGACTACAAAGAATAGTAATGAAAAAAATAAATAGAAAAAGATGTTTGTCTTCTTCAATCTTCTATATTGGCTCAATCTTGATGTGAGACACAGTATTGATTTCATGCATTCGGAGAAAAACGTATGTGATAGTATTGCTGGGACATTGCTTAACATACAAGGTAGTTCTAAGGATGGCGTGAAGGCAAGATTAGATTTGTAAGAAATGAGGATACGAGAAAACTTGCATCCAAAGCCATATGATAAGAGAACTTGTTATCCTCTAGCTGCTCATATTTTGTCCAACGATGAGAAAAGAAGCTTTTGTGAGTGTTTACATGGCATTAAAGTTCCTTCAAGGTATTCTTCAAATTTTAGGAAGCTTGTGTTGATGAAAGACTTTAAGTTAGTAGGGCTAAAGTCTCATGATTGTCATGTATTAATGCAACAACTACTCCCAGTAGCTATTCGAGGCATTGTCGAATATGATCTTCAACATATTTTGACTATACTTTGTTTCTTCTTCAATGCTATTTGTAGTAAAGTCATTGAGACAGAAAGATTGGATGAACTGGAAAATGAAAGATATCTGATCGTGTGCCAGCTTAAGAAACTTTTTCTTCCTTCTTTTTTTGACATCATGGTACATCTAATTGTTCGTCTAGTGAGGGAGATAAAGTTGTGTGTCACTATCTATTTATGGTGGATGTACCCAATTGAAAGAACTACAAAAATCCTAAAAGGGTATGTAAAGAATGCAAATCGTCTTGAAGCATCTATTGTTTAGAAATATGTTTTTGAAGAAGCAATGGAGTTTTGTCAAGATTACCTGTCAAATGTAAGACATATTGGGTTTCCTGAACGTCATGATGAAGAAAGGGGTAGACGTAGGGCTACAGTAAAGAGTGTTGATCCTAATGAATTGCAACAAGTCCACTTGTACATCTTGAATAATGTTGATGAAGTTCAAGATTACATTAATGCTCATAAAGAAATTGTCCGAAAAGAAAATAGTCAAATGACCGAACAAAGGTTAATTAGGGAGCATAACAAAACTTTTGCATATTGGTTCAAACAAAAGGTTGACGGAGAATAATGTATTTCTGATACAATTAAATGGTTAGCACGTGGTCCTTAGGTTGATGTCATAACCAAAGTTCCTGAACTCGGACCGGACCGGCCGGTCCGGCCCGAAAACCGGCGAACTGGCCGGTAAACCGGTCCGGTCTGGGTTCACATTTTTTAAAATTTTTTTTTTTAAAATTTTTCCTTTAGAATTTCATACTATAAGTCTAAAATTTTCAATTTCTCACAGGTTTGGTCCCGGTTTAGCTCCGTTTTGGCCCCGGTCTGACCCACTAACCCTTAACCCAGTACCCCGACCAGTTCAATGCCCGGTCCGAGTTTTAATACCTTGGTCATAACTTGGACTTCATTTGTGATCAATGGTTTTATGTTTTACACAAAGTCCCTTGATGATAGGAGCAGTGTTCAAAACAGTGGGGTTATGTTAGTGGCTGAAATGCACTTCTCTAGTTCGAAAGATAAGAATCCTAGATTAGTAGCAATACCTTATTATGGGGTTATTAAACATATTTAGGTGGTTGACTATGTTAAAATTATATTTCCCATTTTCAAATGTAAGTGGGTTGATGTCAACAATGGTGTGATGATTGATCAGTTGGGATTTACATTGGTTGATCTGATTAGTAGAAGTTATGGAGATGAACCTTTTATTATGGCATATCAAGCGAAATAAGTGTTCTATATTACCGATCAGGTAAATAAAATGTGGTCTGTAGCTCTCCAAGGAAAATAGGTCGTTGACATTAATCAGGAAAGTCGTTCAATGAATGATCTTCTTGAGACTCCTTCTTTTTCTAGGGGTCTACCAGAACTAAATGAAGAAGATGAAGCAGATAATGAACACGGCACAAGAAACGATCATCATGAAAGGATATGGGAGGATATCCCTTTATAAAACTACTTTGAAGGTTAGTTAGCTAAAATAATTAAATGTACATTTAAGACCGGTTTTCTAAAAAACCCGTCTTAAAAGTATTACTTTAAGACCACTTTTTCAGACAACCGGCCTAAAAATTTGAACTTTTTAGACCAGTTGTTTCAAAAACCAATCTAAAAAATTGAACTTTTTAGCCTGGTTTCTTCGATAACCTGTCTAAAAATAATTATTTTTAAACCGGTTTTATAAAAAACCAATCTTAAAACTTTTTTTAAGACTAGTTCCTTAACCGGTCTAAAAAGTAGCAGACTTTTAAGACCGGCTATATCAAGACCTCATCCAAAACCAGTCTAAAATATCGTGTTTAACCAGTCTTAAAAGTTATTTTTCCACTAGTGACTTATTCAATATTAGAAGAAAACGTACATACAGTACTTGATATAATGAATATTAAGTTCCCAATGAATTACTGTGATCTATATTTTTAAAATATATTATCGTTATCTTTAAAAATATATCATTGTTTAAGACCTAACTCTCCATTTCTCTCTTTCCTCTTCAACATCTTCTTCCAAACTCCAAACGGTATGTTTTATCTACTTGCATGTCTCTAATTTCTACAAATATTAATTCAGGCTTCTCTTGCCCTCCATACCTAGCATCTTTGCAGAAATCAGAGACTGGCGTTGGATAAAAGGTACCGTCAGGAGACTTGCTTGATGAAGATGTTGAAGAGGAAAGGGAGAAATGGCAGATTATGCAAGATATATTTATAAGATGATGATATATTTTAATATATATTTAAAGATAATGATGATATATTTAAAAAATAATGATGATATATTTTAAAGATACAGATGACGGTAATTTATTGGAAATGAGATTCTCCTTATATCAAGTATTGGGTGTAAGTTTTCTTCTTAATATTAATACCAAATAATAAACATTTAAAAAATAAATTGTTATCTCAAAGGAGGACTATTGTTCTTGTTAGTATATATAAATGAAAATAAAATTAGAATTAAAAATAATTCGGAAAAGATTAAGAGAATTTGAATTTTGAAGTTCAAAGTAAGTATTACAAGTTGGAATAAAATATACTACGTAATACACATAAATAAAAGATTTGATTTCTGTAATTCATCAAAACGATAAATATTAATACTGAAAAATAAACATATAAGAAAAGATATTATTTTCTTCTACGATCCAATATAATATTCACAACCATAAGATTAGCCTGATTAGGACACTAATGAAAAATTATTTAAAAAAGATTTTGTTATTTTTCAGGTTCCCTATTTGATATATGAGCCGAAAAATTAGAAGGTGAGAAAAATATAAGGAGAATTTCAATTAAATATAGTTGAAATATCTAAATTTAAATTCAGGCTTTTACTTTTAACAAATTCCGTATGAGGCCAAGAGGCCTTATTAGGGATTTTTGAATATTGTTAAATGACTAGAATGCCACTCTGCAGTTAAAAATTAAAAAGATGTTGAAAAGAATACTACAGAACTTTGCATGGACAAATCCATCAAACAAATCCATCAAAGCATGTGTAAATAAATCATCAAACAAAAAAACAAATTGGAAAATTGTTTTCAAATATCGATAAGAATCATTATTGAGGCAGAGACCTACACCGTGCAACAATGTGAAAAAAGGCATAAATCTTTTCTTATCCTTATGAAATGATAAAGATATATTAATCAAAGGCAGTTTAAATCTTCATAGCAAATATTAACATAGAGGAAAAAGTTTTTTTTAAAAAAAAAAAAAAAAAGCAGACTTGCACTTTACTGAAAATTAAAGTATACGTCTAGTCCTAAGATTACTGAAATATTACCGTGACAGAGATAAATTAAGCCTAGACATCGAATTGAAGATTTACTGAATTCTCACGGAGACGGGCATAAGAAGAGGAGGTTTAACTGAGGGGAGGATTTGGGGTTTTATTATTTTCATCCACAATAATAAAAAGCAAAACGATTAATATTAGGGTGCAGAAGAATTTCACTGTTAGGATAAATCAAGTTCAAATAATCAAAACCACATTCAAACTTACATCAATTTTATTTTTCTTACTGCAGAGGGTCATTTTGGTGTTTTGACAATATTCAATAATAGTTAATAACTTGCATCAATTTCATTTTTCTTTTTAACTACAGAGGGGCATCTTGGTTTTTTTAACATTCAGAAATCCCTAATCAGGTCTATTGACCTCATTCGGAATTTATCAAAAGTGTATACCTGAATTTAGATTTAAATATTTCAACTAGATTTAATTAAAATTTCTCCTAAAATAAATTCCTGACACTATTAGTTTAAATAAATACGAATAGAAAAAGTATCCAAGAGTAGTTTTTTGGCATGAGAATATGTAGGAGTTGGATGATATTGCACCATTTTTAATAGTTTTTGGGGTAATATCGCACCATAAATAATTTTAGGTCTTGGGTGCACTTAAGAAAATAGTTCAGTGTACTGGGACACTTTGACCCAATTTAAAATGAAATTAATTTTTAAATTCCTAGTAATAAAGAATAATAATGAGCATTAAATAATAAAAATATAACAAGTTTCCCATGATCGCTATTTCATACTTTCGGCCCAAAAAAAGAGGCCATTTTTCACGTTATATCAAAAAGCTTTTTTTATCTCTAATTATTTATAAGATATTCTCAATCTAAATATCTTATCTGATAATATTATAACTTTTTCGGCAAACATAATCTTACCATTCAAATCAAAGTTCGAAGCCTAACCCTGTTCTTTCGGTTTATAAGAAGGAGCATAGAGGAAAATTGGAGTGAAGTTTTTCAAGAAAGAGGGCAAAAGGTTAGTGTGATAGAGGATACCTTCATAGAAGGTTGAAGTTTCAAACAATTCTCATGCTTCAATTATATTCCTTGTGCAGATTTGTTTGACGATACTTTTATCTGATGAATTTGCCAGGAACGACATACAGGAGATCGATCGAAGGAAGAACCAAAGCATAGTTCATCAAAATCCCATAAAAATGACTGAGTTTGAAAATCTGCCTGAACATCTCATCCACTACATCATGAATTTTCTGCCTTACAAGGATGCGACTAAGTGTAGTGTTTTATCCAAAGCCTTCAAATCTTTGTGGCTTTCATATCCTGTACTTGAATTTGATTCTTTTTTGTTTAAACAACACGAAGACCCAGAACACAGATTTTTCTCTCATATACACAAAACTCTCCAGCTTCGTTCTCCTCATACCAATAACTCTCTGCAAAAGTTTAGGCTATCTCATCTCCGTGATTCGCCCGAGGTGCCTTTCTCCTATCAACCTACATTTGATATGTTGGTGAACTTTGTACTAGAGAACACAAGTAAAGAGATAGCTTTTGAAATAATATCTGTAGACAGTATAAATGTGAGATATGAGCCCCTTGTTCAACTATTTTCGTCAGAATTTTTGACTATGCTCAATCTCACCGGACTGAGAATTCCAATTGCCGATCCTATTATACATTGCCCAAAATTGAAAGCACTGAAAATCAGTCGATGCGATGGACTACGCACTATAACTGTATCATCTTTGGGTGTTGAAGAGGTTGATATCGATGCTTGTCACAGGTTAGACGGTGTCCACGTACCCAAGGCAAAGAATCTAAAGAATCTATTCCGGTTTGAGCGTGGCCCAGGTTTCCACCCATGTGAATTTGACCTTCCTGCTTGTGACTCCATAAAATCTATGTCTCTTTATCGTGTAAAGGTCGCAAAGAATAACCTAACGATCCCAGTCACTGATACTTTGTACATTAATTATTGTCCCTTGCCTATGAACTTTAGGATTCAAAATCCTAAACTTAAGGAGTTGAAGATATGGGACGTCTGTAATCTAGATAACCTATCCCTAGTCACTCCCAATCTACAGTGTTTATGTTTTGGTTTTGGCTTTAGTATTGATCCTTCTCAAAACAGAAGACTTACAATGAATATCTCAGCATGTGTGGCTCTCACTGTTTTGGAATTGCGAGGACTAGACATAACAGATGAGTGGGTGAAGACTATAATATCAAACTTAGAAGCATTGAAGGAGCTGATAATAAGTGACTGTATTTCCTTCAGGAAGATAGTTTTGAAAAATGACAAACTTGAGATATTGTCGTTGAAGAGATGTTATGATTTAAACGAGATCATTATTGATGCACCAAACTTGCTCAAATTTGACTATGATGGAAGCATGCAAGTTTATCCAATGACCATTTTATCGACCAAATGCAGTCCCAAAATTAAATTGCCACATTGCCACATAGATCCTATCTTACGGTTTGATAAACTAAACCAATTTCTCTCTTACTTTGAGCACATCCAAGACATCACTCTTACTTCCGCCAGAGTAAAGGTACTTGTTTTATCTTTCATATGCCATTTTAACTCCTATTTAATTTATTACAGTATTAAGTTTGTATGTTGTCATTTGATTTAATTTGTAGGGTTTGATCTTCCCAATAGACCATGTATCTCAAAATAATTCATTTCCATTGCGAGATTTGAAGTATATGAAAGCTGAAACATTAGTGGGAATGCCAAACAGTGAAGATGTAATGAAAATTATTGAAGGTTTGCTTTGGTTGGTGCCTAAACCTTTGAAATTGACATTATCTGTGCGTGACAAAATCATTATTGGCACCTTGAAGGTATGTTTTAATTTATCGAACTCATATATCTACCAAATTATGAGCCTTAAACATGATGTGGTATTTTTGTTGTGTGAGCATATTAATTATATCACTTTGCTTTTGTTATTAAAAAGCTAGCTACCATAGACACCAACTAGGGTTGGTCGACAAGAATACAACCTTATTTCACAAGTGTGTGGATTTGAATCTCGTTATCTAGATAGAGGCTTCTATCCATGAAAACCTTTGTAACTCTGAATAATAAACCTTTCTTCGTTTCGAGTGTGAAGTCAGGGAGCATAATATCGAGTGATAAGTGAGTATTAATTGAAATGGGGCGTGTAATTCACTAATTAAGTTCTCCCTAAGCTATAAATATATACACTCTCGTTATGATGCGTCTTATCATATTATAATTAAATGAATTTGAAAATATTGCAGTTTGAATATGGCAAGGAAGTGAAGAGGATGAAGGTGGAAGAGAGATTTGGTTTTGGGGTTCGCACAAGGTGCTGGAGAGACTATGAACTCAAGGTCGACATCCAAGGCTTCAATGAATCTGAGACAAGGGACTTGAACAAGTTTTTTGCTCCTTATATGTATTGATTTTTGGTCAGACAGAATGATTTTTTTGTCCTAAATTAAATTGTTCACATATATATACCATATTTTTAATGTAATTGAATGACAGAATAAATTGGCCTTTACGAAATATTTTGGCGCAATATTATAGGTCCATTTAATTCGTTGCATTCTATATATATATATGAACCAAAAGTTCTAAAGTCTGACAATATTAACGTCCACTACGTAGCAGGGTCTTTTTAAAACCTTTCCTTCTACTAGTGAAGAACTTTACCTTTAAATCCCTTAATTTAACGGCCCCTTCATTTTCAACCTCCACATCCAAGGAAATTAACCTCTGAAATGTTCTCCTCTAAGCACACATTAACATGTTGCAGTAGCATTCTTCTGGCATACCCTCAATATATTCACATGAATCATATTAGTGCAAGCCATCAACAAACACTGAAAAACTCTGTTAAGATTTAACTTGAAAGGAATTAAATCAAATTGATGCATTATGTTTTATTTTCATCTCAAACATCTTAGCAAAAGCAAGGCTTAGAGTCTACCTCTCGAACATGAGATGGTCGGTAAATGCAAGAAAGAAAGTCACAGGATATAAAGGCCATTGTTATGACCACAGTTAATAGCTTCCTCCAAGTGGTTACGCTTAAATAACATAAAATTTTAAATATAAAGTGACTATATATGTTCTTGAAATGAAATAGTGTACTACGTGTGAGTAAATTAAATTTAACTTGAGTTTAAAGTTCTTACTTACCAATACCAAGGCGGCGATGAGATTCTAAAACACCTAAAGTTTGGATGTGGACCTTATTATTATCCGCATAACGCCGGCATACAATTGTACCAACATATTCATCTCCGACAAGAGCTAAATGAATTAAACGTTGGCGGTAGCTCCTAAATTATCATACAATTCAATGGATTTTCCAAGTCCTCTCTAGTGCCATACTGATCCTGTTAACAGCATCACCTATAACTAAGAGAGTTGATTCAAATTGTGTCCGAGGATACTGTCCTTAAGATCTATTTCGCAACTACTAGCAAATAAGAAGCAGCACTCCTTAGGTATAAACGAACCCTTCCTGCGAAATAGGGTGAGCAAAACTACGGAAGATAATAGAATTCAGCAAGACAAAACACATGAGGAGGAAGGAGAAGTTGCTTGAAGGCTCGAGCCTATCCACATACCTTTTGTCTCACGCCCCTTTTGTAGGCCACAGATCATCATGACATTGGCCACACTTAAACACATTTAATGAAAATTAACTAGTTAGTTAATGCACATAAATACAATTAAATGGGTTGTTACATAGTCATTAACACACTTAATGATAATTAAAGACGTCAGTTACAAACACTGAAAACTTATAATGGTTATTAGATTGACAAACTAATTTGATGGATATTTCCTATAAAGAGTGCCCAGTATCACGGTTAACTCGCTTACAAGGAGGGAAATTTCAACTACGTTTCTGGTGGTTCGTTGTCGTGCAAGTAAGCCTATTCCTCCTCTTGGCTCATTTACTAGCCCAAGATCACTTGTTATAACTTAGACCCCACTATCCCATGCAATGTGGGATTCTTCCTTGACACACCCATATTATTTACAATAATCCCCCACATGTGTCAAAGGAAGTACCATTAGCTGAGTTACACAAATGAGTATAACTATTGTATCTGATAGTCCTTTGGACTATGAACCGGACCTAGACCGATAACACTCAGTACACAGAAATGTTAGTGAAGCATGCTTGTATGAACCAAAAAATCTTGGATGTATACTAAAGGCATTAAGAGTCAAATTATACCTCCACATTTTTTGTGTTAATGTTAGTTCGGGGCATTAAAATGGCCATGCGCGTGCCCGGTGTATAACAAATGCTCTAGAGATTTCATACATTTTTCCCCTTAATCTGTTGCTTTCCAAGGTTAATTCCTATTAAGAGACACAATATATGTAAACAATTACATTATCACTTATATAGGTCAATAGTTGTCATTCCCATAAAGCCTGGAATGTCTTGATCCATCCCATATTGCATAATCACTCGGTGTGGGAGATACTATTCTATTATATATAGTCTAGTCCAACTAACTCAGAAACTCTCACTTGAAGAGTCTCATACCATACATCATAGTTATCATATAACAACTATCATGTATTATAAATGTTTAGGGTTCTTATTTAAGAACTGTTATTTATGTACTAATTAAATACATAACGATTGTATACTTGAGACCATTATTTAGTTTTCTTAAATGTCACGATTCTTATATAAGAACAATTATGCATGTTACTAATAAATAGAGGTTATCAAAATGATACTATTTTATAATATATAAGCATTACCATATATTATGACGGTTGTTTACTTGTGTCTGTTAATTATCATCACAGCAATGCGCATATGATGACCTCACCAAGCCTCAACCCATAACAGGCGTTATATTAGAACCATTATAATAGGTCGAGAATAAACAATGATTCAGAACCATAATTTATCTATGTGGAGCATATATAGTGCTCGCACATATGATGGTTCAAAATAGTAATGTATGGTAGATAAAAACCATTATATATCACAATTGTTTTAGTATTGAATAAAAAGAGGAAAAATGAATTCAAACAATGAAATCAAAAAACTTAAACATAAGTAATGGATTTAAAAACACACAAGGAAGTTATCATCCTAAATCATGAGAGAGTGGCTAACGTAGTGTTTGTTTTGTTTGAAACTTGCACCTAGTACCTTTGGCCAATTAATTTCCCAGTCCGGTACGCTTTTAAGACCGATTTCCCATATTATTGCATAGCATGCAAACCATTTCATCAAATTCATATCTATAGTGGCCATCGCTTTCTCTGGATAGTGACTTTAATTGGCGTCCTTGGATAGGATTTTTTTTTTTTTTTGGTCAAATAACTTGGATAGGATTTGAGTGGTTAATATATATATATATATATAATTGACCAGATGGGTGATTTTAATATTTTTATATGCCTAAAATCTACCTAATTCCCCTAAATTTTAGATTAGCTGCATATATAACCAGCCTCTCTTACATTTCAAAACTCCGTAGAACCTTAGGCCTAATGGGAATCTCACTACCTCCAATTAATTATCACAGACTGACATTTCAAAAATTAAATTCGTTTTAATGACAAAACTCAAATTATTTTAAACTGCGTGATGGCATGTCTTCTTTATTAATCTGACTTGACAGTTCCCCTAAGTTAACTTAATGGTAAAACTAGCAATTTGAGTTTAATGTAAAAATTAAAATGTCAATGAGGTTAAATTCAAACTTTGAAAAGGCAGGTTATATGCAATTGACTTGAAATTCGATGCAGTTTTGTAGATTTTAGCCATTTACCTATTCAAGTTTAAAATCTATATCCTTGGCCGCTTATGTAGTTATATCAATGCTTCGAGGTGGAGATTATAATTTTTTAAAATTCAGTATAATATTTTGATTAAATGAAAAGATCAAAGGCGATTAGCCTATATTTTTTTAAAACATTTATACAGACCATACTAGCTAGAACCCAAAAGGAATTGAATATTTTAGAACTTAATTTCGAGAAAATATCATGGACCACAAGCTGCTTGCTTAGGCACAAAATGTTATAAATACGAGTTGTTCATATTCAACAAAAGCCTCACTCTCCTTATCTAAATATGGGAATGTGCTTCATAATAGGATTTGCCTTGTTTTTTCTATTGTCGGAAATTTCCCAATTAGCTGTTTGCGCGGAAGATGCATTGAACCAGAGAAGCAAACTCTTCTCAAAACCAATTGTTGCCAGTGGCTTGGCATAGCTTGTCACAATGTTACTGGTCATGTTCTTAAACTTGAACTCAATTTCTATAGCCTAGAAGCCATTGGTGTGGATGCGTCTTTGTTGGAGTTGCAACACTTGATTTATTTGGATTTGAGCGGAAACAACTTCAATGCCACCTCAATTCCTATCCTTTTTGGCTCTATGGATGGGCTGAGCTATCTTTCTATCTCTGAATCAAATTTCAAAGGGATAATTCCTGCCAATCTTTGTGGAAACCTCACAAACTTGCAGTTTCTTGATCTTAGTTGGAATCATTTACACACAAATGACATGAGTTGGGCCTCAAATCTTCAGTCTCTGCAATATCTCAACCTGAGTGATGTCTACCTTGGAGAAGCTCACAACTGGCTCCAAGTCCTTCACATGATTCCTTCTATGCTACGACTCCAATTAGAAGGATGTGGACTTGGCAATTTGTTCGCTTCTTTTCCCCCAATTAATTCAACATATAATGCTAGAGTTCAAGTCCTGAGTCTGACCGGTAATGAAATTGATGGTCAAATCTTTAATGCTTTTCAAAATTTGACTTCTCTTGAATTCCTCAACCTCAATTCCAATAATTTTGGTTCAATGCCATTATGGTTTGGAGAGTTTAAGGACCTATTTCGTTCAAAGGGAGAGGATAGAAGGAGAAGGGCTCATTTTTCATTCCCTCCAAAATCCCCCAATTTGGAGAGAACAAAAATGAGGGGATGGGAGGGATTTGGAGCCCCTTCTTAGGAGCCTCTCCCCTCCAATTTTTCATACCAAACAAAGGAATGGTCTCATTTTTCATCCCTCCCATCCCCCCCCCCCCAACCAAACAAGCCCTAAGAATCTTGTTTTTCTATCTTGATCTTTCATGGAATGCACTTTGTGGACCCATCCCTGTTGTTTTGCGGAACATGACACCTCTTGAATTCCTTGATCTGTCTTCCAACAATTTTAGTCTAATTCCATCTTTGTTGGGAGAGTTAAAGAGTCTCTGCTATCTAGATATCTCCAAGAATCAAATCATAGCTACATTAATGGACATTTCTGTGTCACAAATTCTAAAAAGCAAGTGTCATTTAAAAATATTTTATTTTGACACAAACAATCTTCAAGGAGAAGAATTTGGTGACTTTGATTTTTCCGGATGCATCAAATATGACAAAGAGGAATTATACTTGATCATAAGAAACTCAATGGCCATTTGCCAACTTGAGTAGAGCATCTTGAAAAACTAAATTGCCTTGATCTATCAAGTAATTCTTTAAGTGGCAATATTCCTCAAAGTCTTGGTCAACTTGTAAGTTTAGAATACCTTAATCTCTCAAGTAATTCTTTCAGAGGAAGCATTCCTCAAAGTCTTGGTCAACTTTCAAATTTAAAGCCTTGATCTTTCAAGTAATTCTTTTAGTGATAAAATTCCTGACAGTCTTGGCCAACTTGTAAGTCTAACAATCCTTGATGTCTCAGATAATTCTTTTAGTGGCAATATTCCTCAAACACTTTGTTACCCTAAAATCCCAAATTGTTGGAGAAACCATAGACGTGGATTGTTGATGGAAAAAAATTTTTCATTCAACAAATCGTTTGGAGCTTTTCCTATCCCAATCAGCAAACTTTCCTCATTACTCTGGTTGCATTTGAAGAATAACCATCTTGAAGGGAAGCTTCCATTGACTATGAAAAATTCGAAGCAATTGAGAATTTTAGATTTGGGTGAAAATAAGTTTTTTGGAAGCATACCATCATGGACCAACAACACTTTTCCTACACTGCAAATTCTAAGGTTGAGATAACATGTTAGATGGTAACATTCCTATTACATCTATGCCAACTAGAATCACTCCAGATTTTGCACCTTGCAAATAACAATTTAAGTGGCTCAATGCCCCATTGCATCGGCAATCTTATGGGAATGACCAAAGATAGTGCTAATATATGGAAATCAACCAATCAACCTTTTGAAGGTAATGATTTCATCAAAATGTGTGTGGAAGCAAGATGGCATGATCAGGATGTGAAACTAGTTATGAAAGGAGGAAGAGAATATCATATTACTGGGATCTTGAAACTTATAGTCAACTTGGACTTGTCAAACAACAATTTAGTCAGATTGATTCCTCTTGAGTTGTTCTCACTTATTGGATCCATAGTGTTGAGATGTGCCTCATCAGTTGCATGATTTGTTGCTGATTTTTAGGAATTATTTTATAATTTAAAATAAATTTATTTGAATTTATTTCAGTCAAAGTCAGTTTCCTTATTTCTAGCCATTTAGCCACGTAACTCCCTGATTTAGTGGGATATTAGTAGTGGGTCAAGTCTGTTACTTATGTGATGAGATAGTAGCAGATATTTTTTTTAATCATCATGATTTGATGTATTTAAATACCCAATTGCAGAATGAATAAAGCACGTCCTCAGAAATATTTTCCAATGCTCTTTCTTTTCAGTTTTTTCTTTTAGTTTTCTTTCTAAAACTTTCAATTGGTATCAAAGCTGTTGTATCTTGGGGACCTATGAGATAAACACCGAGTGTTAGCCAAAATGCAAACCTCCATACAAGCTGAACCTTCTTTTACTACCATAGCCCCTCCAGTTTTCGATGGCCTAAATTACCATATGTGGGCAGTGAGAATGGAGGCTTATCTAGATGCCAATGATCTATAGGAAGTTGTTGAGGAGGATTATGAGATTCCTCCTTTGTCAAAAAATCCTACAGTAGCTCAACTACAAAGTCACAAAGAGAAGAAGCAAAGGAAGTCAAAAGCTAAGTCTTGTTTGTTCTCTTCTATTTCTCCAACAATCTTCACCAAAATTATGACCCTGAAGACAGCAAAGGAGATCTGGGATTATCTCAAGAAAGAGTATGAAGGAGATAATAAGATCAAAGGTATGCGTATGATGAATCTTGTAAGGGAATTTGAAATGCAAAAGATGAAGGAATCTGAAACTATTCAAGAGTATTCAGATAAACTTCTAGGAATTGCAAGTAAAGTGAGGATGTTGGGAGGAGAATTTGCTAGCTCTAGGATAGTGTAGAAGCTGCTGGTTACTGTTCTAGAAAGGTTTGAGACAACCATCTTAGCCTTAGAGAACTCAAAAGATTTGCCAAACATCACTTTGGCAGAACTTTTGAGTGCCTTGCAAGCACAGGAACAAAGAAGGAAGATGAGGTGAGAAGGATCTGTCGAGGGAGCATTGCAAGTCAAGCTACAGGTCAGTCAAAATCAAAAAGGAAAGAAGAAAGGGAAAAAGGAGGAGGACTATGATAAGAAGGAGGGAGATAACAATAAGCGTGATTTTCCTTCTTGTGAACATTGTAGGAAGAAGGGTCATCCACCATTCAAATATTGGAGGAGACCAGATGTTAAGTGCAAGCAGTTGGGGCATATTGCTAAAATATGAAAACACAAACTTCAACAAGAGACAGACACTAATACAAAATTATGATATAACCACCCTAAAGGACGTCCCAATTTTAAAATTGGGTGGTTAAAAAGGAAGGTGGTGGCATTTTCGTAATTATTTGTATGTAGGAAAACCTTTAAACGTCCCAAATTTGAATTTAGGATGCCTAAAGTGCTTCATGGCACGAATTTAAATTTTCCACAATTTTTTAAGCGCCAGAAATGGGGTTTAGACATCCCAAAATTTATTTGGGACGCCTAAAGTAAGCCTTTAGGCATCCCAAATGTATTTGGGCCGTCTAAACCTGGGACTTTAGGCGTCCCAAATGGCCATTTGGGATGCCAAAAGGGGTCCCTGGAAGCATGTCAGACACTTGTCTCACATGCATCTTCTCACACACACAAACCCCCTCCTTCTTCATTCATCCATTGTCTTCTTCACAACTCGTCTTCTTCGGCGTTCTGGGCATTATCCTCCTACCTTCTTCTTCTTGTCTTCTTCAACTCTTCCTCCTCCCTTCTTTGTCTTCTTTACAACTCGTCCTCTCCTCCCTTCTTCTTCAACTTTACTCTTCCTCCTCCTCCTTTCTTTGTCTCACGTCCCCTATCTTTCTAGCTAGTAGATTGTTTGACTTGGAGTGATTTAACTTGCAACAATATATTGTTTGATATGTATGGAGCTTGGAAATTGAGAGGGAAAAAATGTATGTACATTATTAGAAATAAATGGAGCTATTGATTGATTTTGATGAAATGAACAACAATTAAACATAGTAATTTTTGTTTCTTTAAATATGGTGATCGGTTTTATTTTCTTTAGATTAGATTAGTATGATTATTATTAGTGTAGTGGTGAAAATCTTATTTTAAGATAAAGAGATTAATAAGATAAAGACATTGATCATTAATAAATATATAATTGATTATTAAGAAACACAATATACTTAATAAGTAGATTGAAATATATTCTATTAATCCTTCTCTTCAAATTTTTATAAGTTCTTTATGTCCTAGAATAGAAAAAAAATTGAATATTTATTTGAAATTCTATATTGTTTTCTATATTCATAGGAGAATTATATTATCAATAGCTAAGAATACAAAGTTAATAACTAAGATAGAATTGCTTGAAATTTTGGGATGTCTTACTTTTAAGGGGAAATCTGTCAAAATTTTTGTTGAAAAAAGTGAAAAAAGGCAATCACATCCTATATCATTGACAATTGTACTAAACGTGTGAGTCTTATTGGGAATGACTTAGGTGGTAACAAAATGGATCACAGTTGGATGAATGCTTTGAGAACTAGTGAAGAATATAAGAAAGGGGTGGAAGAATTTATTGAATTCGCTAAAAAGAATGCTCCAGCAAAAAATGGGAAGTATTTTTGTCCTTGTGTGAATTGTTTAAATGAGAGTCGACGGGATGTTGATGTCATAAAGGATCACCTACTTTGTGGTGGAATAAATCTGCGATACACAAGGTGGATATGGCATGGTGAGGAAGTAACGGATTATCCGTCACACAAGAAGGAAGATGTGGATGTCATAGATGAAGATAGAATGGAGAAAATGATTCACGATGTTAAGGTAGAATCCTTTGCACAGTCGTAGGAGTATGACAGCTTGCGGAGTGATGCAGAGACACCATTGTACTGTGGGAGTAAGTACACGCAGCTGACAAGAACATTACATTTGGTTAACTTAAAGGCAACTTGTAGGTGGACCAATAGTAGTTTCACATTGCTACTTGAACTATTATATGATATATTTCTAGAGGATAATGTACTTCCAAATCGTATGTATGAGGCCAAGAAAATCCTGTCTACGATAGGTATGGAATATAAAAAGATATATGCTAACCCTAATGACTGCGTTCTGTACAGAAATGAGTATGGAGGTCTTTGTGAGTGTCCTAAGTGTAAAACCGCACGATACAAAGTGAAAAAAGATAGTGGTTGTGGCGATGTGACAACTAAAAGGCAACCTTTAAAGGTTATGTGGTATCTTCCAATAATACCACGTTTTAAACATTTGTTTACGACTACAACAAAAGAGAAGAAGTTGATATGGCACTCTAATGAGAGAATATCTGATGGAAAATATCTTCAGCACCCAGCTGACTCTCCACAATGGTAAAAAATAGATGAAATGTTCCCTCAATTTGGCAGTGAGCCGAGAAACCTTCGACTTGGGCTTTGTACAGACGGCATCAATCTGTATGGAACTCTTACTAGCACACATAGTGTGTGGCCGGTTCTTCTTGTAATATACAAATTACATCCCTGGCTATGTATGAAACGCAAGTATATGATGCTTTCTATGATGATTTCTGGACCAAAACAGCCAGGGAACGATATTGATGTCTACTTGGTGCCTTTGATTGAGTACTTGAAGAAGTTGTGGGAGGAAGGTGTAGATGTGTTTGAGGCTTATAAGAAGGAGTCCTTCAAGCTACGTGCAATGATTTTCACAACGATAAACGACTTTCCTGCGTACAGAAACTTGTCAGGGTATAGCGTGAAGGGTTATAAAGCATGCCCAATATGTGAAGCAGACACACACTTCCATCAACTAAAGCATGGAAGAAAAACTTTCTACCTTGGCCACAAGAGGTTTCTTCATCGGTTCCACCCATATCGTAGGCTAAGAAAGTGTTTTAACGGCTTACCAGAGTATGGAATGGCTCCAAAGGCATTAACTGGAGAGGAAGTTTACATTTAATTCGAACGTATCAATGTCACTTTTGATAAGAATCAGAGGATTACAGGTGAGAAGAAGATATGGAAGAAGAGATCCATTTTCTTTGATCTTCCATATTAGCGCTCGCTTGACGTGAAACACAGTATTGATGTGATGCATATGGAGAAGAAAATTTGTGATAGCCTTATCAGTATGTTTTTGCACATACCAGGGAAGACTAAGGATGGGATTAGTGCGAGATTAGACCTTGTTGATATGGGAATAAGAGAACGGTTACATCTATAACTAAGAGATGATGGTAGGAAGGCATACATGGAGCCAGCAGCTCATATACTATCAAAAGCAGAGAAAAGAAGTTTGTGTCGGTGTTTGCATGAAATTAAGGTGCCGCAAGGGTATTCCTCGAATGTGAGAAAATGTGTCTCAATGGACGATTTGAAGTTAGTGGGAATGAAGTCCCATGATTATTATGTGTTGATGCAACAACTATTACCGGTAGCTATTAGAGGCATAATGAAAGATGAAGTACGAATGACTATAACAAGATTGTGCGTTTTCTTCAATGCTATATGTAACAAAGTCATTAACACTGAAAAGTTGGATGAACTGGAAAATGAGGGTTACATTATTTTGTCACAACTAGAGATGCATTTTCCTCCTTTATTTTTTGATATAATGGTGCATTTGATAGTTCATTTGGTAAGGGAGGTAAGGCTCTGTGGTCCAATTTACCTGAGGTGGAGTACCCTTTCGAGCGATACATGAAGATCTTAAAAGGGTATTCTAAAAATCCTTATCGACTAGAAGCCTCAATAGTAAAAAGATATGTAGTTGAGGAGGCTATGGAGTTTTGCAAAGATTATATGTCAGGGAAGAAAGAACAATATGGGCATGAAGAGGGGAGAAGTAAGGGAACACGAGGACTGAAAGTGAAGAATGTTCCTCATGAAGAGGTTTTGCAAGGAAGAATGACATGCAGATTGCTATTGAGCAAAATAAGACATTCATAGAGTGGTTCAAGGAAAAGGTTGTGCATGAGACCAGTGTGTCTGAGACAATCGAGTGGCTAGCTTGGGGGCCTTTATTTCAAGTCATTACTTGGACCGGTTATGATATAAATGGCTATTCTTTCTATACGAAAGAGCAAGATGACAAAAGTACCATGCAAAATAGTGGGGTCATGGTAGAAGCTGAAGCCATGCACTTTTCCAGTTCGAGAGACCAAAACCCCATATTAACGTCTATAGCCTATTATGGAGTTATAGAACAAATATGGGAGATTACATACAACAAGTTTAAAGTTTCTTTATTCAAATGTGAGTGGGTTAGCAATAATGTTGTGGTAATAGATAAACAATTTGGATTTGTCTCAGTCGATCTTCGAAGAGTTGGCTATAGAGATGAGCCCTTCATTCTAGCAAGCCAGGCGAAACAAGTGTTTTATGTCACCGATCATGCTAGCAAAAACATGTCCATTGTCCTTAAAAGTAAAAAACAGAAGTATGGTGATCCGACCTTCAACCTTGATGACACACCACCTTTCACAACAGCTCCACCTCGAACAAATGAAGTAGAATTGGTAGATGATGACTAATATGCTATAAGAAATGACTATGGTGAAGGAATATGGGAAACAATATAAAGTAATACCTTAATTTATAAAAGAGAACTGTGTGAAATTTTTTTGTTTTACTCCTGCTTAGTTTATTTTATTTTTATTACAATTTATTTACGTATCTGACGATGCTTTTTGTGTTAACAGGAATATGGACAACTCTAGTGACTCAAATCAAAGTGTTGGGGATGATGAAAGGTGTAGAGATGACGAAAGCCCTAGCGATGACGAAAGGCCTAGAGATGAACCCATTACAAGAAGGAGGGTTAGAAGCTGTACAAAGATTGGAGCATTGATCTCACGTCATGAACATCAACAAGAGAGGCTGCATATAGACTTCGATGACAATCTAAATCCAGTTGGTCCTGAGGAAGATCATTTCATTAGCTACATAGGGTTTTTGGGTCGAAGCAAAGTGCGTATTACCTACGATAATTGGAATTGGTTCCCCCAAAAATGAAAGACATGATTTGGCAGCAACTTTTGGTATATAAGTTTTGATACATCAATGATAATTGTAGCTTTATTCCTATTGTTTCAAATATAATGATCTTATGTTTTACCTTGCAGCAAACATATGATGTCCCAGACACTAGGGAGATGTACAGGCACTGGATGGGTGAGGTTCAGATATGATAGAAAGGTTTCAAGAACAAGCTAACAGCAAGGTACATTTGAGGGGCCCAGAGGGGTAAGGATCCATGTCAATATTATTCGTATTTGTCTCCCGAGGACTGGAGGTTGTTTGTGGCATCACGGACAGATCCTGAGTTTTTGGTAGGATTTCTGTCATCATGATATAGAGTTTTAATTTTCATATACTTCATATTGTTGATTTATTTTTTGTTGTTTTTCATTCATAGGCATTAAGTGCAATAAATGCACAGAGGCAAGCAGAAAATAAATATCAACATTTTATGTCTCGTGGTGGATATCAGAAGCTTGAGCAGTAAATGATGCAAGAAGAGTTACAGAAAATGAAGGAAGCAGCGGAATTTGATCCTAGCATTGTTATCCAGGCCCCGGCACCTCCTCCACGTCACAAAAAATGGAAAGCAGGGAGGATTAAGGGTGGGAAGTACATAAATTCAGTTGTTACTAAGGTTGCTGCGAGGATTGTAAGTAGTTATACCATAAGTACCTAATTTTTTTCATATCGAGAGTGGTTTGAATACATTTATGATAAACTGCATGCTACAGGATGAACTGGAAGATCAGAGTAGCCAAGGTTCATTCAATCCAAGTAGACGGATGGACATCTTGTCAACGGCTATTGGGAAGGCAAATGACCTTGGTCGTGTTCAAGGAAAGACACAGGGAGTTAGTGCCGCGAGGTATTTTGGACGAGACTCACGTTATTCATCACAAGCTGGACCTAGTAGGGACCTTGTGGCCAAGATTTGAGAGGACCTCGAACGAGAGTTTAAGGCTAACCTTCGCGACAAGCTTCGACAAGAACTGTTGCCAGAGCTTCAACTTGAAATGGCAAAGATGTTCGAAGCACAAAGGGCAAGGGACGAGCATAGAACTCAGGAATCCCAGGCCTTCAATAGCACCAAAGGAAGTTACAATCCTTTGGAGGAACCACTTGGCGACCCTTCTCCCACTCCAGCGTCGAGAGACCCTTCCATCCTCTACTTAGATGATCCACTGTTGCGTGTTGTTGCTGATGCTCTCATTCATACACGTGCTACCACCAACCATCATCAGCAAATTCTGCAAGATTTTCATAGGGTGAATGTGACGAGTGTTAGAAAGGAACAGCCATCCCTGTTCCTGAGCCAGAGGTTGGCACATTAGGTCAAGCGATAGGATCTTTCATCCTTTGGCCTCACAATCTTATTAGTTCAGAGGTGACACCTCCAATGGTAGGCATTAGCTTACTATTACTGAAAATCTGTTGGTATCCTAATAACAATTTGTTTTTTGATGTTCTAAAAGGATGACGAAGATGCGAGGAAATGGCCCTACTTAGCACAGCTGCAACAAATCTACAAGGGCATTAAACAAGTTGACTTGAACAAATGCCTCAACAGATTGTGGGCAAGACATTAGAGTATCCCTACACGATCACAATACAGATCTCAAGTAGTTTATCAGGTTGGGGGAGATAGATGCAGGCTGGGTGAAATTTGTGATCCGGTAAGTTTTTTTTTCAATTTTCCTATAGAGTTCATTTAGTGGTTTTTTGATTTCATACATTCAATAATTCATTCCTTATTTTAATTCTATTATAGCACCTTCCACGGCCTCTGCATAAACATGGAAAGACATGATTGGTATGGATTCTTATGCCCTGCGACTACGACAGGGGATACCAATACTGTGGCATATAGAACTCACTATGTGGGCTACGCAATGGGAGAGACCAAACTTTGTTGTTATCTAGCACCCATTGTTCAATGATTTGTATTTTCATTTTATCAATTTAAGATGTTTAATAAATAATTGCCTTGTCATCTAACTTCATTTTAATCTGTACATGTAGTTATAGTTACCACTGGAGTTTGTGTGTTATATGTCCTCACCACAACGTAGTCTATTGGTTTGATCCCTTAGCTAAAAAGCCAGACAAAGATACAAAATCCATCTTCAACATGTAAGTTATTCTGTTTGTATTTTATTTACTCTTAAAAAAATGAATAGCTCTAATTTCTATTGATTTTTTTTTTCATGACAGTGCTTCTCAAACATATAGAGTTCTGGGCGGGTCACGCGAGGGTACAGTTGTTAAATACCCAAAGTGGTTTTATCCGATAGCAAGTAGTTTCTATTCTAATTGTTTCATTGACGGTCGTTTTAGACATACCTTTATTGATTTTAACAACCAATTGGCTTTGATTTAAAGTGCCCTCGACAACATGACAACATTGAATGCATATATTATGTTATACTTTATATGTATAACATCACTCAAAGTGGAATTACTAGCGATTTGAAAAGGTAATCACTTCTTCATTCTCAAATGATAATATTTTTGGTGTTCTAATCGAAATGCTAATTAATTCATTTGCTTGATTCATTTCATCAAAGCTTATTTTTTATTTTTCAGATTTTTGATAATGAAGATGCCTACCTACGTGAAGACCTCAATTTGATCAGAGACTTTTTGGCTGGACATCTTCTTTAACATATAGAGTAGCAAAATTTTTATTTATATCAGTTTGTAGTTGTGTGATGACAGTGTTTTGACACTTTCTGGTTGTTATTGTTGATATATATAGTAGTAGGTTGTATGAGTTGTTATTGTATGTATATATATAGTAAAGATTGTAGTGTTGGATATCCTTAACATTCTGTAATGGATATTGTTGTTTATGTTCCATTTTCTATTATGTTTCTGCAATTTAAATTCGCTGGGTAATGCAGAATGTAAATAATCATTTAAAAAAAATCAAACCTTTTAACATCTCAAATTAAGAATTTGGTTGTCTAAAGTCACCCCGTGGAGGACTTTAGACGTCCCAAATTGTGATTTGGGACGTCTAAAGTCCTCCACGGGGGGACTTTAGACGTCCCAAATCACAATTTGGGACATCTAAAGTCTCACTTTATACGTCCCATTTTTTTGGGACGTCTTTTCTTAAAATATACTACGCCCCCCACATAGACGTCCCGCTATTTTTTAACGTTAAAAGTGCCAAAATTGGGACGTTAGAACCCCTTTTTATGGTAGTGAGAAGCTCATATTACATATCAACAGGAGGAGCATTTATTCACTGCAAAATGTTTTTCAATCACAACCTCAAATGAAATATGGTTGATAGACAGTGGTTGCTCTAACCACATGACTAGCAATCCAGAGTTATTTATTGATCTTGAAGATGTAGCAGGAATTACAGAAAAAATAGGAAATGGAGATAGAATGAAGGTTAAAGGTAGAGGCACTATTACATTACAAACTTCTTCAGGTATAAAGAAGATTTCATATGTCCTTTTCATTCCTGAAGTAGATCAAAATTTGCTTAGTATTGGTCAATTGATGGATAAAGGTTTTGAGGCGTTGTTTAAAAATAAAATGTGTTTGATTAGTGATGCTCATGGTCACTTATTATTTAAGGTCAACATGAAAAATAGATGTTTTTCTTTGGACTTGACTGATGTTGATCAAAGAGCTCATGTTGTAATCAATGATGAAACTAAACTTTAGCACAAAGGCTAGGCCATTGTGATGAGTTTGTATTGCATGATCTAAGTAAGAAAGATGTGGTGCAAGGAATACCTTCACTAGAACCTCTAAAGTCAATTTGTAGAGCTTGTCAATATGAGAAGCAAACTAGGCTGCCATTTACTCAATCAATTTGGAGAACAACTCAAAAGCTACAGTTAATCCATACTGACCTTTGTGGGCCTATGTCTGAGCCATCTTTAAATGGAAGTCTTTATTATATAGCTTTCATTGATGATATAACTAGAATGTGTTGGATTTTTTTCTTGAGATTTAAAACTGAAGTTGCAGGAGTGTTTTGGAATTTCAAGGCATGGATTGAAAATCAAAGTAACTGCAAAATTCAGATTCTTAGATCTGATAATGGGACTGAATATACATCAAATCAGTTCACTAAATTTTGCAAAGAAGCTGAAATTGAGCATCAGTTAAAAGCTCCCTACACTCTACAACAAAATGGGGTTAGTGAGAGGAAGAACAGAACTATTATGGAGATGTCTAACTGCATGCTCCATGAGAAAGATCTACCCAAAAAGTTTTAGGGATGAAGCAGTTAACACGGCTGTATTTGTGTAAAACAGGTTGCCTACTAAAGCATTGCAAGGGGAAACCCATTTGAAGCATGGTATGGTTACAAGCCACTTTTAACAAACTTGAAAGTGTTTGGTTGAATCTGTTATACTCTTGTGCCACAGGTGAAGAGAGATAAACTTGATAAGAGGGCTTATACAGGCATCTTTATAGGCCACAGCAGTGTCTCTAAAGCCTATAAAGTATTTCAACCTCAATCTGGAAAAATAGTGATTAGCAAAGATATTCAATTTGCAAAATTGGAAAAGTGGCAGTGGGAGGAGAAAAGGAGTATTCCATATAGTAGATCTTATCTGCAACCTCTCCATTAGATGAAACCATTGATGACATTCCAGTTAGAGGTACAATATCATTATTTGATGTGTACTAGAGATGCAATGTGTCTTTGGTGGAACCTAAGCATTTTGGAGATGCAGTGAAGGATCCTAAGTGGATTGATGCTATGCAAGAGAAGTTGAATATGATTGATAAGAATCCAACTTGGGTTTTGGTTGATAGACCAAAACACAAGAAAGTCATAGGTGTGAAATGGGTGATAAAAACAAAGCTGATTGCTGATAGCTCCATCAACAAGTATAGAGCAAGGTTGGTGGTCAAAGGCTATGCCCAAGTGTATGGAGAGGATTTCACAGATACTTTTGCTCCTATTGTACGCCTAGATACAATCAAATTAATACTTGTAATAGCAGCTCAAAAGGGATGGGCAGTATGGCAGCTTGATGTTAAGTCAGCCTTTCTCAATGGCTACTTGGAGGAGGAGATTTTTGTAGAACAACCAGAAGATTTTGCTGTTCAAGGACAAGTGGAAAAGGTCTACTTGCTAAAGAAAGCCTTGTATAGGTTGAAGCAGGCTCCTAGAGCTTGGTATAGCAGAATAGATGAGCATTTGTAGAGCCTTGGATTCACAAGAAGTTTAAATGAATCAACTTTGTACATCAAACACTCACATACTGATTTATTGATTGTCTCTTTATATGTTGATGATCTTTTGGTGATAGGAAGTAATGTTGAGCAGGTTGATTTATTCAAGCAAGAAATGCAGAAAGTCTTTGAGATGACAGATCTTGGAACTATGTCTTATTTCTTAGGCATGAAGATAAAACAAGATCAGCAAGGAATATTTATTAATCAGAAAAAGTACACAAAAGAAATCCTAAACAGATTTAGCATGGAAGGATGTAAGGCTATTGCTACTCTAATGAATCAAAAGGAGAAATTGAGTAAGAATGATGTTACAGAGAAGCTGACCAGGGCATTTACAGAAGTCTTGTTAGCTGTCTCATGTATTTGACTGCAACAAGACCTGATATCCTCTATGCTGTAAGTGTTCATTCAAGAGTTTTGCATTGTGCTTCTATGGATCAATACAAGGCTGCGAAGAGAGTTATAAGGTATATTAAAGGAATTCTTGATTATGGTATTCAGTATAAGCATAATCAAGTGCTCAAATTGGAAGGCTGCTTTGACTCAGATTGGGGAGAGTCCTTAGATGATATGAAGAGCACCTCTGGGTATTGTTTTACTTTGAGTTCTGGAGTATTTTCTTGGATTTCAAAGAAGCAGGAAGTGGTGGCTCAATCAACTGCAGAAGCTGAATTCATAGCAGCAAATGCAACTGTTAAGCAAGCTCTTTGGCTAAGGAAGCTGCTAATTGATTTACAGTTTATGCAACAAGGAAGCACACCAATTTATCTGGACAATCAAGCAGCAATTGCAATATCCAAGAATCCAGTTTTTCATGGCAAAACGAAGCATTTCAATATCAAGTTGTATATCATCAGAGAAGTTCAGCCAAGTGGTGAAGTGACACTAATTTATTGCAAAACCTCTGACCAAGTAGCTGATATTTTTACTAAAGCTTTACCTAGAGACAAGTTTGAAGAACTAAGGATGAAGCTAGGCATGTGCAGCTACTAATGCAAGGAGGAGTGTTGAGATGTGCCTTATCAGTTGCACGATTTGTTGCTGATTTTTAGGAATTATTTGCTGTTTTAAAATAAATTTATATGAATTTATTTGAGTCAAAGTCAGTTTCCTGATTTCTAGCCATTTAGCCACGTAACTCTCTTATTTAGTGGGATATTAGTAGTGGGTCAAGTCTGTTGCTGATTTGATGGGATAGTGGTAGATTTTTTTTTTAAATCATCATGATTTGATGTATTTAATTACCCAATTGCAGAATTAAAGCACGTCCTCACAAATATTTTTCAGTGCTCTTTATTTTCAATTTTTTTCTTTTAGTTTTGTTTCTAAAACTTTCAGATAGGCTTAAACCTTTCACACAATCATTTGAAATGAGAGATTCCAGAGATAATTGGAAATATGAAATCTCTTAAATCCTTTGATGTCTCATGTAACCAAATTTCAAGCACAATTCCAAAGAGTCTGTCTAAGTTGACTACATTATATTGAACCATTTGAAATGTCATACAATAACCTTTCAGGGCCAATTCCAACAGAAAACCAATTCTTGACTTTGAATGATCCATCCATTTATGCTAGCAACCCTAATCTTTGTGGAATCCCATTATAAAATAAGTGTCGAGCTGATAATACTCATCAAGTTCCACAAGCCAAAGAGTTGGAAGATGAAAATGATTCAGAAAAAGTATGGTTTTACTTTGTGACAGCAATCACTACTACAGAATATACTTTTAAAGTCCTTAAAGGATGTCCCTTTTTGAAAAAGGGACGCCCAAAATATAGTCAGGTTCAAATTTTAGAGATTGGCGCGTCTGATTGCCTTTAAACATCATAAAAAAAACAAAAGAAAAGAAAGAAAGCCTTTAGACGTCCCCAGCAGAGCTGGGGACGTCTAAAGGTATCTTTAGACGTCCCCAGCCCAGCTGGGGACGTTGTAGAGGCTCACATGCGCCTGGTCTGAAGTGACCGGTGCATGTGAGGATGTCAGAGAGCTCCCTCCCATCTATCTCTCCTCCTCCCAACTTTACTCAATCACCCATTCACTCCCATCTCCGTGAGACTCCGTCCCCATCTCTACCACGTTTTTTCGTTGTTTCTCCTTTCCCATTCCACTCCCCTGCTGCATCTCCTCCCAAATTCATCACTCCATCCCCATTGATCGGTCTCCTCTCCCTTTCTTGGTTTTTTAATTTGTTTCTCCAAAGCTTCCTCACTTCCGTCACCAGGCTACCTTCTTTGCTCCCCTGCTGCAGTTTTTGAGATTCTTGGTTTGCAGATTCTCCACCACCGTCGGCCTCCTCCAAAGCTGTAAGAAATTTTCAGGTTAGCATTTTCGTTTTGATTAAGATGACAGGCGTTTTATTATTCTTTTTATTATTAGTTTTGTATGAATTGAATAAGTGTTTAATTTTTTTATATTTTTAGTATTAGTTAGAGGTTTATTTTATTATTCTGTTTATGCTTTTTGATTAGGTTGATGATAGTAACTATTAGTTTTGGCACATGATAAATGCTTTTAATTAGTAGGGAAAGGAAAAGAAATGCAAGGTGTTTTATTATTCTTTTTATTATTAGTTTTGTATGAATTGAATAAGTGTTTAATTTTTTATATTTTTAGTATAGTATATTTTTAGTATTAGTTAGAGGTTTATTTTATTACTCTGTTTATGCATTTTGATTAGGTTGATGATGGTAACTATTAGTTTTGGCACATGATAATGCTTTTAATTAGTAGGGAAAGGAAAAGAAATGAGAAAAGAATAAAGAATAAAAAGAAAGTAAAAAAAATACAAAAAAAAATTATCTTGTAGACACACAAAATTTTTTTTTTTTTTTGCCATAAGGCACACGCATTAATATATATATTTAGTGCTAGAATTAGGCAATCTTATTGTAACTTAGTGTACGTAGACATTAATATAAGAAATTCGCGTACTTGCAATTTTTTTTTTTACAATTTTTCATTAAATTCGCGTACTTGATTTAATAATTTGGTTGCTAAAATATAAGTGTATTATGTTTGTGCTTGGTGCTAGAAGCTAAAGTTTTGTTTCATTTAAATTAAGCTGAGATGGTTTGTTATTTTGATTTTGGGATGTCTCAATTTTAAGGGGAAATGCTGCCAAAATCTTGAAAAACATGCTTGTAAAAGGCAATTCCCCGTGTTTTCAATTATTCTAAACTTGAGTGTAAATGGAAATGGCATAGGTGGTAATAAAATGGATCATAGTTGGATGAATGCTCTGAGAACAAGTGAAGAATATGAGAATGGGGTTGAAAACTTTATTGAATTTGCTAGGAGGAACGTTCCAGCAAAAAATGGGATGTATTTTTGTCCCTGCGTCAATTGTTTAAATGAGAGAAAACGGGATGTTGAAGTTATAAGGGATCACCTACTTTGTGATGGAATAAATCTTCGATACACAAGGTGGATATGGCATGGTGAGGAAGTAACTGATTGTCCGTCACACAAGAAGGAAGCTGTGGATGTCATAGATGAAGATAGAATGGAGAGAATGATTCACGATGTTGAGGTAGAATCGTTTGCGCAGTCGCATGAATATGACAGCCTGTGGAGTGATGCAGAGACACCATTGTACCCTGGGAGTAAGTACACACGGCTCACAGGAACATTACATTTGGTTAACTTAAAAGCAACTTGTGGGTGGACCGATAGTAGTTTCACATTGCTGCTTGAACTGTTGTGTGATATGATTCCAGACGATAATGTACTTCCAAATTGTATGTATAAGGCCAAGAAAATCCTATCGACAATGGGTATGGAGTATAAAAAGATACACGCTTGCCCTAATGACTGTGTACTGTACAGAAAGGAGTATGAAGGCCTGAGTGAGTGCCCTAAGTGTCAAACCGCACGATACAAAGTGAAGAAAGATGGTGGTTGTGGCGATGGGAAGACTAAAAGGCAACCTGTAAAAGTTTTGTGGTATCTTCCAATAATACCGCGCTTTAAGCGTTTGTTTGGCACTGCAAAAAAGGCGAAGAAGTTGAGATGGCATTCGGATGACAGAATATCCGACGGAAAATATCTTCGGCACCCGGCTGACTCTCCACAATGGAAGAAAGTAGATGAAATGTTCCCTGAATTTGGCAGCGAGTCGAGAAACCTTCGGCTTGGGCTCTGTACAGATGGCATCAATCCATATGGAACTCTTAATAGCGCACACAGTGCGTGGCCAGTACTCCTTGTAATATACAACTTGCCTCCCTGGCTTTGTATGAAACGCAAGTATGTGATGCTTTCTATGATGATTTCTGGACCAAAACAGCCAGGAAACGATATCGATGTCTACCTGGCACCTTTGATTGAGGACTTGAAGAAGTTGTGGGAGGAAGGCGTAGATGTGTTTGATGCGTATAAGAATGAGTCATTCAAGCTACGTGCAATGCTGTTCACCACCATAAATGACTTCCCTGCCTACCGAAACCTCTCAGGGTACAGTGTGAAGGGGCATAAAGCATGTCCGATCTGTGAAGCAGACACTCACTTCCACCAACTAAAACATGGAAGAAAAACGGTCTACCTAGGTCACAGGAGGTTCCTTCCTAGATTCCACCCGTATCGTAGGTTAAGAAAGCGTTTTAACGGCTTGCCGGAGCATGGAATGGCTCCAAAGGCATTAACCGGAGAGGAAGTTTACAGTCGGGTTGAACGTATCAATGTCTTACTCGGAAAGAATCATAAGACTTCGGGTGAGAAGAACATATGGAAGAAGAGATCAATTTTCTTTGATCTTCCATATTGGCGTAGTCTTGACGTGAGGCACAGTATTGATGTAATGCACGTGGAGAAAAACGTTTGTGATAGCCTTGTCAGTATACTTTTGCACATTCCAGGGAAGACCAAAGATGGGATTAATGTGAGACTAGACCTTGTTGATATGGGAATAAGAGAACGGTTACATCCACAGCTAAGAGATGATGGTAGGAGGGCATACATGGAGCCAGCAGCGCATACACTATCAAAAGCAGAGAAAAGAAGTTTGTGTGGGTGTTTGCATGAAATTAAGGTACCACAAGGATATTCTTCGAATGTGAGAAGGTGTGTGTCAATGGACGATTTGAAGTTAGTGGGAATGAAGTCCCATGATTATCATGTGTTGATGCAACAACTGTTACCAGTAGCTATTAGAGGGATTATGAAAGATGAAGTTCGAAACACTGTGACAAGATTGTGTGTTTTCTTTAATGCTATCTGTAACAAAGTCATTGACACTGAAAAGCTGGATGAACTGGAAGCTGAGGGTTATATCATATTGTCCCAATTAGAGATGCACTTTCCTCCTTCTTTTTTTGATATAATGGTCCATTTGATAGTTCATTTGGTAAGGGAGGTAAGGCTCTGCAGTCCAGTTTACCGGAGGTGGATGTACCCTTTCGAGCGATACATGAAGATCTTAAAAGGGTACTCTAAAAATCCCTATCGACCAGAAGTCTCAATAGTTGAAAGGTATGTTGTTGAAGAGGCTATGGACTTCTGCAGCAATTATCTATCAGGGAAGAAGGAACAATCTCGGCATGAAGAGGGGAGGAGCAAGGGAACACGAGGACTGAAAGTGAAGACTATGCCTCGTGAAGAGGTGTTGCAAGCACACCATTATATCCTAAATAACATGGCAGAAGTGCAACCGTACATAGAGGAACATAGAAACAGATTGAAGAAAGAGAATCCGAGGAAGAATGACATGCAGATTACTATTGAGCAAAACAAGACATTCATTCAGTGGTTTGAGGAAAAGGTTTTGCATGAGTCCGGTGTGTCTGGGACAATAGAGTGGCTAGCCTGGGGGCCTTCGTTTCAGATCATTACTTGGAGCGGTTATGATATAAACGGGTATTCTTTCTACACAAAAGACCAATATGGGAAATCACTTACAACAAGTTCAAAGTTGCTTTATTCAAATGTAAGTGGGTTAGCAATAATGCTGTGGTAATAGATCAACAATTTGGATTTGTCTCAGTTGATCTTGAAAAAGTAGGTTATAGGGATGAGCCCTTCATTCTAGCAAGCCAGGCGAAACAAGTGTTCTATGTCATAGATCCCGCAAATAAGAAAATGTCCATTGTACTTCAGAGTAAAAACAGAAGCATGGTGATCCGACCTTCAACCTTGACGACACACCACCTTTCACAATTAATCCACCTACAACAATTGAAGAAAGAGAATTGGTAGATGATGAAGAATATGCTATGAGAAATGATCATGGTGAAGGAATATGGGAAACAATCTAGAGTAAGACCTTAACTTAGAAAATAGTAATGTGTGCTGTTTGTTTTATTACGTCTCAGTTTATTCATTTACTTACAATTTATTCACCTATCTGACAATGCTTTTTGTGCTTACAGGAATATGGACGACTCTGGTGACTCTCTAAGTGATAGGGACAATGAAATGAATAGGCCTGAAGGTGATGCGACACGTGAACCGGTTGCGAGACAAAGGGTTAGAGGCAGTACAAAAATGCCTGCATTGGTAGCACGTCATAACCATCAACAGGAGAGGTTGCATATTGACTTTGATCAAGATATGAAACCAATTGGTCCGGAGGAAGACCATTTCATTAGCTACGTAGGTTTTTTGGCTCGAAGCAAAGTTCGCATTACCTATGCTAATTGGAAGTTGGTTCCACCAAAAACCAAAGACTTGATTTGGCAACAACTTTTGGTATATAAGTTTCAATACATCTGCATTATATCTTTATTCCTATCGCTTCAAATATAATTAACGTATGTTTTTACCTTGCAGCAAACCTATGATGTCCCTGACACCGCAGAGATGTACAAGGAGTGGATGACGAAGGTTCGTCTACGATGGAAAGATTTCAAGAACAGGCTCACACGAGATTACATTCGAGGGGACTTGAGGGGTAAGGATCCATGTCATGAGTATCCATTTTTGTCTCCAGAGGACTGGAGGTTGTTTATGGTATCACGAGAAGATCCAAACTTTTTGGTAAGATTTCTGTAATCATAGTGTTTTATTTGAATATAGTTGACATTATTGATTCGGTGTTCGTTCTTTTCCTTTAAAAGGCATTAAGTGCAGCAAATGCAGAGAGGCAAGCAGCTAATAACTATCAACATTGCATGTCTCGTAGTGGTTATCGGAAGCTTCAGCGACAGATGATGGCAGAAGAGTTGGAGAAATTGAAGGAAGCAGCCACATCTGATCCTACCGTTGTGGTCCAGCCCCCGCCACCTCCACCACGTCACAAAAAATGGAAAGCAGGGAGGCTTAAGGGTGGGAAGTACGTAAATCCGACTATTGCTGAGGTTGCCGCAAGAATTGTAAGTAGTTAGAGCATAAGTACAAACTTATTTTTTCATATTAGGAGTGCTTACGATAACTTTTATGCTGCAGGATGAACTGGAAGATCGTAGTAGCCAAGGTTCGTTCACTCCAAGTGGACGGATGGACATCTTGTCAACGGCGATTGGGAAGCCAGATCACCCTGGTCATGTTCGAGGGGAGACAGTGGGAGTTCGTGTCACGAAGTATTTTGGCCAAACCTCACATCCTTATTCGTCACAAGGTGAACCCAGTAGGGAGCTTGTGGCCAAGATTCGTCAGGAAGTCTCACAAGAGCTCGAGGCCAACCTTCGCAACAAGCTCCGACAAGAGCTGTTGCCAGAGCTACGTCTTGAGCTGATGCCTGAGCTACGAGTTGAAATGCAGAAGATGTTTGAATCGCAGATGGCAACTACCGAGCGTAGTACCCATTCATCCCCAGCCTTCCACAGCACCAAAGGAAGTTACAACCCGGAGGAGGAACCACTTGGCGAACCTTCTCATACTCCAGCGCCGGGAGAACCTGCCATCCTCTCTTTGGATGCCCCAGTGCTGCGTGTAGTTGCAGATGCTCTCGTTCACACAGAAGCTACTACCCACCATCATCAGCAAATTCCACAGCATTTGCGTAGGGTGACTGTGACGTGTGTTCGAGCGGGGGAAGAAGGTAGAGCGATCCCCATTCCTGATGCCGAGGTTGCCACGATAGCTCAGGCGAGAGGATCTTTCATCCTTTGGCCTGTACATCTTATTGGCTTGTTACCACAAACACCTCCAATGGTATGGAACTACCTCACTTTTACTTGAGATGTGTTGACATCCTACTAACAGTATGTGTTTTTATGTTCTAAAAGAACGAGCAGGAAGCAGAGAAATGGCCCTTCTTAGCACGATTGCAGCATATCTACAAAGGCATTCGCCAGATTGATTTGCATATGCCTCCAGGGATTGTGGGCCAGAATACAGAGTATCACTTCACAATTGATAAACAAGATCTTAAACAGTTCATGAAGTTCGAGGAGCTAGATATTGGATGGGGCAAATTTGCAATCCTGTAAGTTTTTTATTTCCCATTTTTTGATTCATTTAGTTAAGTTGATTTTAACTAGCTAATACATTCATCATTTTAATTCTATTATAGCTCCTTCCGTCGTATATGCATTGACTCTCAGAAAGTTGATTTATATGGATTCTTGTCTCCTGCACATACGACAAGGGTTGAGAATACATTGAAACGAAGGATGAACTATGTGGGCTTTACATTGTCAGAGGATGAGTATAGTTGTTATCTAGCACCGATTGTTCAAGGGTACTCATTTTAATTTTGTGTATTTGAGATTTTTAGTAAATAATTGCCTTGCCATCTAACTTCATTTTAATCTGTATATGTTGTGATAGTTATCACTGGAGTTTGTGTGTTGACTGTCCTCGGTCGCACGTTGTTTACTGGTTTGATTCCTTAAATAGAAGATCAGACAAAGAAACTAAAAGCGTCTTCAACCAGTAAGTTATTTTTTTGTATTTCATTGCTTCTTGATTCTTGACTTAATGAATTATTCTAATTTATGTTGATTTTCATTTTCATGATAGCGCATGCACGACGTATAGAGCGCTTGGCGGGCCACGCGAACGTAGAGGTGGCAAAGATCCTAGATGGTTGTTTCCAAAGGTACGTAGTTTCAAATCAAGTTCTTTTGATTGACGGTCGTTTTAGATATGCCTTTATTGATTTTAACCATTTGTTTTTGATTTATAGTGCCCTCGACAACCTGGTGGCTGGGAATGTGGATATTATGTCTTGCTTTATATGTTTAACATCATTCAGAGTGGCATTACGACAGATTTTGAACAAGTAATCGCTTCTTCATTCTCTGAGGATAATATTCTTGGTGTTGTGATTCAATGGGAATTCATTCACTTCATTCATTATTTCATCTAAGCTTATTTTCTAATTTACAGATTTTTGACAATGAAGATGCCTACTCATATGAAGACTTAAATATGATCAGAGACTTTATGGCTGGACATCTTCTTCAACGTGTACCAGAAGAGTAAAGTCTTTAGTAGTTTGTGTAGGACATACTTTTGTGGTAGTATATATAATTAGCGTTATTGTTGTTGGATATGGATTGGATTTTAGTCTTAGTTATTGTACAAAATGGGAACTTGGATATAGATTGCTGTGTAGTTTGTCTGGTTTGAAAGTTTGTGTGGCATGTAGTAGACTTGGATATAGATTGTTGTGTAGTTTGTGTGGTTTGAAAGTTTGTGCAGCATGTAGTAGCCTTGGGTTGATCACTGTGTTTGTTGTTGTTTTCATTCTGCTGAACTGCTATTGTTTTACTTTGTTGTTGGAATTCTATTTCTACAGTTTACATATTTTCCAGACAATGCAATATGTATAAAAGGTCCATTTTAAAAATAAAAAAAAACTTTCAACGTCCTTAATAAAAAAGGGATGTGAATAGTACTGCTGGCGACACTTTAGACGTCCCCAGGTTCAACTGAGGACGTCTAAGGTCCAGTCTTCCCCTGGTTTATCCAAGTCTTCTAGGGACGTCTAAGGTGGACCTTAGACGTCCCCAGTTGAACCTGGGGACGTCTAAGGTCCCACTTTAGACGTCCCCAGGGAACTGGGGACGTCTAAAGTCTGCCTTCTACGTCCTCTATTTTATGGATGTTAATGACGTTATTTTCTACGACTCTCACATAGACGTCCCTCTGTTTTCAGACGTTGAAAGGCCAAAAAAAGGGACGTTAAAACCCTTTTTTCTAGTAGTGAATTGGGTTTGCTGTTGGCTTTTGGGGGGTCATTGGGACTTTAGTGTTGAAGAAGAATTGGAGATATGCCTGTTTTCGACGAGCGGAAGATGCAGCAGATTTTTTTTTTTTTTTTTTTGACCTGGTAAGATGTAGCAGATGAGATTTACGTGTATGCTTCAATAAAAATAGCAAAGCTGAAAAGGCCGCTCACAAACCATGTCCATGGTTGATCATTGAAGCCGTGTGAATGTTTTTTCTAACTGCCTTTTTATTAATATCATTTAACGTTTCAGTATGGTGTGTGACATATCAATGTTAATAAAGGGCGTTTTTTTTTAACCGAATAAAGGATTATTCAGATATATAGTGTATTCCTTCATAATTTCACCGTCAACAAAATAATTAAGTCTCCAATTAATATACAATTCTTCAAAAAATTTTATAAGATAGTATTAATGTCATCTAAACTCATTAAATGATTGTTAAAACTAAATGGTATTCTTCCGGTCCTTAATATAAAACATATTTATATAATTTGATTAAATCAAGTTACTTAAATAGTTAATATGACATGTATTTTTTTAAACATCATAAGCATCTTCCTTAGTTCCCTCATTTCCTTTTCTCCTTAATTATTGTTGAGAGAGCATTAATAAAGATAATTATGAAAAGATTAATAAATATGTAAACTATATATTATATTTAAGATAAATTAACTTTCTAAATATATCTTATATTTTTTTAACCATCCATAGCGAGAATACTAAATTCGAGTGAGACAAAAATGGGCATTTTGGGCGGTATCCTAGTGAGAATAAGAAAGGAACATAAAAAGTTAAAAAAAAGCGATACTCTGTCAAGAATGGGATTCGAACCCATGCCCTTTCGGACCAGTACCTGAAACTGGCGCCTTAGACCAACTCGGCCATCTTGACTCTTGTTCCCGCTGCTAGGGAAATATATTAACTAAGAACTATGTTTATTGAACGGAGAAATGATACCTTTCCAACCTAATGAAATTATTTATTGATAGAATTCAGGTGGGTATTACCATATATTAACGTTACCCGTAAAAGATTTGGCAAAAAAAAAATATTTCTCCATCTTCCTAACCAATGACCTAAAAGTATATATATAGACTATGTTCATATTGTGTAATGGAAATGCTATCACTTACAGGGATGTTTACATGGTAATAATAAATAATCTCAAGCTAAACTCAGAAAAAAGTAATAAGTTTCTTTAAGATTATCATAAGTGTAACACTAATTCTGAGAGGGGCATGGTTATTGTAAATGACAGTGAAGGACACTAGCCTGATATGCCAGTTCACCATTATATTGTGATAGAACAGAGTTAAGCATGAAGCTCTAAAGGGAACCACCTGATTTTGTAGGTGTCCTGTGCCATGGATCTTTTAGGGTATATATGACAGAAATTTCTCACTTTCTAGGGCATTGCCCTTCGTAATTATACAAAGTACTGTATG
This sequence comes from Inga oerstediana, assembly GCA_963210345.1. Lineage (NCBI taxonomy): Eukaryota > Viridiplantae > Streptophyta > Magnoliopsida > Fabales > Fabaceae > Inga > Inga oerstediana. The sequence continues at coordinate 65,937,427 of OY723401.1, forward strand.
AATAAGCTTATTCAATGTGGCAATATCAGTACATAGACATATTATTGGATATAGGATTTCATGAAACTATAATAGTTATGCCTTAACCAGATGATTTCATTCATAAAATTAATCCAGATATAATTGTGCAATATGCCACTGCATTGCAATTAAAAACATTATCTTTTGAGCGTTCATAAAAAAACCTTGCATAGTGATTACTTGCAGAATGCACCAATAACAGTTAAAAATACACGTTGATTAGCACTCTGTTAATTATGTTGCCGTCTGGATTTTGTATGTCCATGAACCACATTTCTCATTCTCAATCCCCAGTATAGCAGAAGCCAAGACTATGCTTATGATTAAGGATACCTGTTAATTAGCCATCATTCCTCTAAACAAAGATATATCAGTATTTAAAGTAGAGTAGAGAATTATATCACAGAAAATAATTTTATATTTCAATAGAAAATTAAAATTAAAAGAAAGTCAAGACAAAGAGGTAGAGAGCCTATATTCTTTAAAACATTGTTCTTTTTTTTTTTCTGGAAAATATTTTACTATTAAAACAAGTTGTGCTATACTTTTATCAAGGAACGAAAAACCGGACCGGGCAATGAACCGGTCACAGCACAGGTTCAAGGGTTAATGGGTCAACCGGGATCTAACCGGTAGTTAAACCGGTCATAACCGGTCATATTAAAATATTATAATTTATTAGTGATAATATATATTAATATATTTTTAAACTTCTATAGATAAAAATAAAGATTTTTAGAAAAAAAATGTTTAAAATCTATTAGTATTAGTTATAATACCTATACTTATACAAAGATATCTCATTTCCTATAATTATTATATCTTTTTAATTAATTTTTTTCATTATTTTCTTCATTTTTTTAGATTTGTTCTTTCTTTATCTATTTTTCTCTTCATTTTAATCTTCAACTTTCCATTTTACCCTCAAAAAACACAAAATAAAAATTTGAAAAATTTAAAAAAAAAAAAAAGGAAGAAACCGGGTCAACCGGTCGGACCACCGGTTTTACCGGTTTTGACCGGTTCTGACCGGTCCGACCGGTTCTGACCGGTTCGACCGGTCTGACCGGTTTTTGCTCAAACCGGACCGGACCAGGGACCGGTTCCCAGTTCAACCGGTTGAACCGGCCGGTCCGGTCCGGTTTTTTGAACCATGACTTTTATAGGCAAGAAAATTGATTTAGGATTTTTAAGTTCAAGTTCATGATGTCTTTGTCAGTTGAGCTGTTTTGACCTTGTATTACCTATATACATAATTATATTTATATATATATATATATATAACAATAAAAAAATATAATATATATATATATATATTTCATATATATATACACATCATTTTTTGTTATATATTATTTAATATTTATTTTTAATTTTCTTATTTCATTTTGAATATGTAGTATTGATACAGTATATATTTAATATTAAATATTAATTTTCTTATATTAAAATAATTTATATTTATATTTATATATTTTTTAATATATTTTTCTTATTTTTATAATTTAATAATTTATTATATTTATATAAATTATTATAATAAAAAATACAAATTTTCTGTCAATATTTCTGTTGGAAATTGTATTTTCCGATGGAAATTACCTATGGAATTTTTCCATCAATAATTGCCAACGGAATATTTTGTTGGTAATTTCGTCAATAATTCCATGTTTTTTTAATTAGGACAAGTATTTTAGAGAAATATATCATATATGTTATAATTAAGTAATTTATTTAGGTTTTTTTAATCTCCTCCAATTAGATAAATAAGCCCTGTGGTAAGAACTAGAGCAATCTTGGGCTTTGAGTCATTTAATATTCTTTCCGCATCTTTTAGCCTTTTATTGATCTCTTTCCTTTCTTGTTTGAAATACTCATCCGGTCCTTAATATAAGATATAATTGACTTTTTTAAAAATTTAAAAAAGCTAAATAAATTACTTTAAAGTATTGATATTTCTCTTTTTTATACTAAATTAATTTTTCTGACTTATGAACTGATATGTAATCAAATTATACATAACATATGATATGATTAGCTAACTTATTTAGCTTTCTTAACCTTTCCAAAAAAAGTCAACTATATCATATATCAAGGATTATAAGAGTAAGAACCTAAATCGTGCTTTCATTTTGATCAACAATCTCATGTGTGTTCCTTGGGGTTGTTGCAGACTTGCAGAGCCATGGTGTGCAAGGCATTAATAGTACATGGATTGCTAGACATATCAAATAAGAAGAGGCTATCAAAATATGACAACATAGAAATATTCTTTTACTACAATTTTCAAGCTCTCAAGATATAAAGGCCATTGTTATGGTTGCAGTAAATAACTTGCTCCATGTGTTGGCAAAAAAAAAAAAATAACTTGCTCCATGTGATTATCCACATTTATAAAAAGACACAATGAGTTGGTAGATATAGAAACCAAAGATTTTCTTTCTTTCTTTTTTCTTTGCCCCTTTTTTTACTCCTTACAAAGAAAATTATTTGAATTAGAATTATTTTTGCATTAATGCAGAGTCACGCTTAACTTATGACCAAAAAAAGTCACGCTCAACTTATGACAAAAAAAAGAGTCATGCAGAACTTAATTTAGGTCCTTCATGTCATGTATATGCTCACCTTGCTCCTACCAAGTGAGGAAACAGACTTAGTGTGTATGAACTTATTTCAAGAGATTTATAGCTGTAAAAAGTAAATATATGTAAGGAATTTTATTTTATAAGATGCAAGATTTTTTTTTTTTTTTTTTTTTTGGGAAGCTATGCCAGACAACCTCATAGTAGGACTTGTCGTTTGTAGATGACCTATAGTTCGGTAGGATTACGATGATAGTGGGATAGGAAAAATATTTTGGTGCCCGGAACTTCACTTTCAATATTGTGGGCTGGTTTTTGCTTTTGAAATGAGCTCATGAGTGACTCATTAGGGCTCATTTTTGTTATTGAGCTCGGCCTTGCCGTTTTGCCCAAAATAGCACAAAAGTAAGCCCAAAGTTCTTGAAGTAAGGTTTTGGGTGTGCTTGGATTGATATTTGCAAAAGAGGTGGTAAGTGACTTCACATAGTAAGAAAGAGAATATAAGTTCAAATACTAAAAAGTGCACTCATTAGAGGACGCAAAACTCCTTACACTTTAAGTCTCAAAAAAGGAAACCCTTCCTGTTATAGTTCATTTTTGGGTGAGCTTAAAACAGGCAAAATTTCAGTAGACACGAGTTCACCAGGTTGTGGGAAACTTTTAAGTTCTCTAGTAGTACCAGGGTTATTAAACCCAAAAACCCTTCCTATTACAGGTCATTTTTGGGTGAGCTCAAAATGGTCAAATTTTTAGTAGACATGGGTTCACCAAGTTGTGGGCAACTTTCAAGTTCTCTAGTAATATCAGGGTTATTAAACTCAAACAAGGTAGGTGGCTAGTTCACCAGTTTCCTCATCGACGTTAGTATTTTCTATTTCTTTATTTTATTCAGAATTTCACATTAATAACTGTAGAATCTTCGCTTCCTCATTGGTTTGGCATCAGGCAAACTCCAGTTTGACTCCGATTGACCCATTGACCCTTCACTACTACAAAAATCGTGATATATGATGGTTATTATAGGCCATAAATCATGGTTTCAAACCATCATATGTGCAGGCTGTAATACCCCGAATTTTGAAACTTGAGGCTAGAGAATAAGCCTGAGATAAGTGGACTGCTAAGCCCCAGTTTAGCAAGATCCTAAATTGTTATTAAGAGATAATGACTCCAAAAGTGGATGTGGTTAGTGATAAATAACCCTTTTGGAGAATTCGATGTGATTTGAGTTCCGGATGTGATTCGTATGTGCTGTGAGCAGCGCCGAAACCCTGTATTTAAGTTCAATTATGGATTAACCTCTAAATTGACTTAAAATAGAGGGAGAGCGCATAATGTGGTGATATGGAAAGATATGAAGTGTTTGGTGGTGATCCAAGAGAGATTACCATAATCAGGGGCAAAACGGTAAGTTACCGACCTATTGGTCAGTTACCGAAGAGGAAACTCATTGGTAACTTCAAGATCAATGGTTAGAATTGATTTGTGTGATAGATCAAAGGGTGGAATCATGCGTGCAAGTGCCTATGTGAGCTCATGAAGATGGATCAAGATCATGACAAGTGGCAACTTATGAGCCTTAGATCTTGGTCAAATGTTCAAAGTGCTTTTTCTCTTCCTTCTCCTTTATTTTGGTCGGCCAACACATGAGAAAAAGGGGAAAATCTGATCACTATCTTCATCATCTTCATCTCTCCAAAGCTTCCATTTTCGCCAAGCAAGGAAGGAAAGAGAAAGGAGAAAGCTCATGGTAAGTGCTCTATATGGTCCTCTATTGCTAAAACACCCTTCTATAATGTTGTTCATAGTGATGAGAGCTTCATCTCTATGGTTTTAGATTCTTGATTGGAGGTGTTTAATGGCTTGAGGAAATTTGGAAAGATGGAGAATCAAAGAATTGGTTTGGGAAAGAGGAAGAGGTGAGTATTTAAAGACTTTTGATCTAAGTTTTGTGAGTTTTGGTTGAGCTTTGTGAATTTCGAATTTTGCCCTGATTTTCTTGTGATTTTGGATTGGATGAATTGGGTTGTGTTTTATGTTGAAAATGGTGCCATGTTGTGGTATTTGATCATTGGAATTGGTTTGAATTGGATTGGACACAATGGTTGAAAAACTGGAAATTCTGTCCAGTGAGAATTCTGTCTGGGTAGTCTGTTTGTGTTGCCGTTTTGACTGGGCAAATAATGTTGGAAAATTATGAAACTTTCCAGTCTTAAAGTTCACATCTCAAGCTTCAAAATGGACATACATTTTGTGTCATTTCGTTTTGTGAGCTGGGAGTTTGAACTGACCAAAGTTTGGCATCCAAACTGGACCCTGTTTTGGCAAGTCTGTTCTGGACAATCAGATGGCGTGGACGTTTTGACTGGGAAAATGATGTTCGAAAATTATGAAACTTTCCAGTCTTAAAGTTCACATCTCAAGCTTCAAATGGACATAAATTGTGTGTCATTTCGCTTTTTGAGCTGGGAGTTTGAACTGACCAAAGTTTGGTATCCAAACTGGACTCTGTTTTGGCACAACGTTAGGTTTTTGGTAAATCTGGACTTTTGTGGTGATTTCTAGTAATGGCTAATATTTTTCCTAGAAAGAGGACTTAAATAGCTTTCATTTGGCTTTGGAATCAACTTATTTCGATTTTTCCTGAATTAGTTATGATTTTTGGAAGTTCAGCCAAGAAACTGGATTTTATGGGCCGCAGCCAACCCCCATTTTCAGCATTTTGAGATTTTGAAAGGGTTCAGTATTCGTTTGGTTCGCGAGTAAGCGGAGCTGGAGCATACGTGGAAAGAAAAGTGTAGGGAACTTACCTCTCCTACATGTATTGATATTTGTGTTTGTGTATTAATGCATGTTATTGCTTTACTTGATTATATGAAACATATATGAATGATTGAAACTCTGTTTCTATTTATGCTATGGCCATGAGTATGTTGTTGAAACATTGAGCATGCGAATATATCATTATGTGAATATGAGTTATTGTGATGCAAGCATGTCATGCATTAAACATTTATCTTGCATGCATATTGGTATCTGTTTCCTACTGGGATTCTCTAGAATCTCACCCTCCCCTACCAACATTTTAGACAGGTCAAGTGGCTCAAGGAAGGAGCAAGTGACTAGGAGTGGCGAGAATCCCTTATGGGCATTTGTATTTAGTAGTTGGTTATCGTTATATGCTGGGATAATTGTATATGTTCGGATGATAGTTGGGATGTATATTTGGATATTGTATTTGTATATTGGATGAGTATTGAGTATGCATGTATGGAGTTGAGATTTGTGCAATCCCCGTTTGAGGAATTGTAAAAGGGCGAATGTGCCCTATGAATTCTATGTAAAGGTATGAACCCGGAAGTTGCCGGGAAGTTATTGTTGTACACTCTGATATTTTTATAAATGTGATATTCCGCGTAATGTAATTGTATTCAAAATTGAATATGAGACCAGGTAAATTATATTTCGAAAGTTATCTGTGAAAACCCTGTTGTAAAGATGTGATTTTAAATAAGTTTTGTTTCCTATTGGTCTCTATTTCATTTTAATTGAGTATTTCGGATATAATTACGTAAGGGGGTTACACAGGCGCTATAAATGCTCAACACAGATATATTACGATTCTAAATTGTTATTTATTCTGAACATATTATAACGGTTCTAATTTAACACATGTTATGGATTGAATCTCGGTAAGGTCATAATATGCGCATTGCTGTGATAATAATTAATGAGCACACATGAATAATTGTTATAATATATGGTAATGTTTTCATAATATATAACAGTCTCATATTGACAATCATTATTTATCCAATAACATATATAACGGTTCTTATGTAAGAACCGTTACTTTTAATAACAATAAATAACGATGTCACATAGACAACCATTATGTATTTAGTACATTAATAATAGTTACTAAATATGAACTGTGAACTTTTATAATAAATGATAGTTATTATTGTATAATAGCTGTGATGTATAGATGTGAGGCTCTTTAAGGGAGAGTTTTCTGAGTTAGTTGGACTCCCACAACAAGTTGCCATATAATTTGGGATTGATCAAGACATTACAATCTTTGTGGAAAGAATCAATGGCAATTGTTAACATATATCTATAATAATGTAACTCTTGACCTATAAATTATGTCTCTTACACAAGACTGAAAAGCTAAGGCTGAGGAGTGAAAAGTACTAATGCATATATTGGAAAGGACGCACGGCATATGTAAACCCTCAAGCAAAGCAAGGGGGTATGCAAAGCCTTTGTGGCCTTTGCTATATGGATATTCGTATTTTTCTCACCTAATTGTTGCTTTCCTAGCTTAACTGCTGAAGACATATAAGGTATAGGTGATAAACACTTGCGTTATGAGATATACATATAGATCAGGAATGCGATTGATTTTAGCCACAAAACCTAGAAAAACTTTGATCCGTCCCAAATTACATGGCTACTCGATGTAGGAAGTACTACTCTATTAGATAGAGTTGATATCAAGTAGCTCAGGAACTCTCACAATGAAGAGTTTAAGATTGATCACAATGTTGGATTTTAGAGCTTTTAACTTGGTGCCACCTGCTCAATACAAAAACAGGAAAGGAACCTTCGATCAGAGTAATAATGAGTTTTTCAAAAAAAATATAACTTCACAAAAGCAATTTAATATGTCACCTTAAATGCTTTATCGCGTCATGACTTCACAAATGCTACAAGTATTCGCTTATTCATGTATGACTCTCAATACAATTGAACTAGTTTATTCATCACATTCCTATTGATCGTTTTAAAGTAACTTAGGCCCCGTTTGGTACGTAGGAATTGAAAGGGGTGGATATGGAAATGGAATTCATTTCCACAATGAAGTTTGTTTGGTACAAAGAAAGATCATGGAATTAAATTTCATGTGGAAGCCAAGTCATGGAATTGATCTCATTTTGGCTTCCATCAGAAAACATATGGAATTATGAGAAAATCCATGGAATCCGTTTTTTGCCCTTCTCATTCTTTAATCTCCCCCAATCCATCTCCATCGTATCATCCCTGCTCACAACCTGACAGCGACCTCCAGTGACAATGGCGACCTCTAGTGACAGCGGCAACAACCTCCAGCGACTGGCAACGACAGCCTCCAACCAAACCCCTTTTCAAATTTAGCCCTCTTCTCTCACCACGATCTGAGGTTCTCCTTCATCCTCAAGTGTTCCAAGCTCAAAATGCAGCAACCCATTCTTCTCCCCCGCCGTCGACGATCTTCCGTACTCGACCACAAGCAATCTGCGAAGCCCATTGTCGGTGAGTGTCTTTACACTATGAAGCTTTTTGGTTCATCATCTTCACATCTTAGAACCCATCGATTTCCAGATATGCTTGCTGAAATCTGATTTTTGTTTCTTCTTGGTTCCAGAATTTGGTCGACAATGGCTTTTGGTGAGCTTATGATTGTCTGTGAATGGGGTTACAAAGTTTGGGCCTTTTTTTTGTTTTTAATTAACAAGGGTATTTTTGTCTTTTTATACATATACTTGATCCCATTTCCATGATATACTAAACATACTTTTAAAACTCATTTCCATTTCTATATTCATATCCATTTTCATCAAAATCAATTCCATTATACCAAACGGGCTCTTAGTCTACCTGACCTGGTGCTTTATATTTCATATAATATAATGTATTTATTTTTCAAGTATGCATATTAAATTATTAATCTATTTCATTCTGATTTCCTTTTCTTTTATTATTTTTCCACATAGTTCATACTGTCCCTGGACCTTCACTTCACTTCTTCCTAATTCCTATTCGCATTGCAGCTGCTCAGCTAGCTCTCAACCTTAGCCTTCCTTCATGTTTGAAACCTAATCTAATATCTCCTCTTGCTCATCTAGTCATCTTGACCGACTTCTTTGAACTCGTATCCACCAATCCCTCGTCATCAAGCTACTGCCCGTGGTCGTGATTTGCCGTCATTCTTTGAGGCGCTTCATGTGGTCGGCACTTTAGTCATTCTCAACCACAAGAACGTCTTAATCTTCATCCTATTTGATGAGGTATGCTTCTTCTTCCTCGACATTCATAGTTTGAGTTTTTTCTTCTAAAGCTTCAATCTTTCTCAATTATTGTCGAATTTTTGTATCTAAAGCTTTGATCTTTCTCACTTATTGTCGGTTTTGTGTCTAAAGCTTCGATCGTTCTCACTTAATGTTAATTTTTTATCTCTGAAAGTTCGATCTTTCTCTCTTATTGTCAAGTTTATGTATGAAGCTTTGATCTTTCTCAATTAATGTTAGTTTTTTTATCTCTAAAAGTTCGATCTTTGACACTTATTTGTTGAGTTTATGTCTGAAGTTTCGATCTTTCTCACTTAATGTTGGTTTTTTACCTATAAATGTTCAATCTCTCACACTTATTGTCATATTTATGTCTGAAGTTTCGATCTTTCTCACTTAATTTTGGTTTTTTATCTATAAAAGTTCGATCTCTCACACTTATTGTCATATTTATGTCTGAAGTTTCGGTCTTTCTCACTTAATGTTGGTTTTTTATCTATAACAGTTCGATCTCTCACACTTGTTATCGAGTTTATGTCTGAAGTTTCGATCTTTCTCACTTAATGTTGGTTTTTTATCTATGAAAGTTCAATCTTTCACACTTATTGTCGAGTTTATGTCTGAAGTTTCGATCTTTCTCACTTAATGTTGATTTTTAATCTCTGAAAGTTTGATCTCTCTCACTTATTGTTGAGTTTTATGTCTACATTAATCCTTTTTAATTTTTTATCATTATGATCTTTCTCTGACTGAGTTGTATCAGCATGCAAAAAAAAACCACTTTGATTGTTTACTTTTTCTTAATATGTTGCATAACCTTAAACAACAATTACTTTGAAACTGAGGTATGAATAATCCTGAATTTCAATCACCAAAATTTTTTATATTAAAAGAAATAAAATGGTGAATTATGTAACACCCTGGCTTTAATCACGTAATTATAATTCGATATTATATAATTAAATTAGATTAGAGACCGTCGAATAGTTTAAAACTCATTTAAAATTCCCTTTAGTAGTAGGGACTTCACAATTTTTCCAAAACTTCATTCCTCCTCCGGTCTCAAGTTCAATTATCGAATATAATCACCTGTGCAGTTTATCTACATTTACGTATGACAGAGTGTATAACCAAAATCCCGGCAACCTCCGGGTTTAACTACCTTTATATAGTTTCAAATCCTGTTTAGGGGATTACAGAACCAAGTATTCAAACTATACACATCTCAAAATGATATACAATAATCCCTATCCAAAATGAATAACCAACAAACCATACTAATGTCCCTAGGAAACTCTACCCACTCCGGGTCACGCGCTTCTCCTTAGAGCCAGTCGCCCTGTCTGAAAGGTTAGTTCAAAGGAAAGAATGAGATTCAAAAGAATCCCAGTAGTAACTAAGCATTTATACCACATATAAGCACACAGCATGTAAGCAAATCATCATACGGCAGCAGCAGCTCAAATCACATTCCACCCTCATCCCCTTTCTCCGCTGGGAAGGCACACCGTCCTAACCCGAACCGTTGTTAGCTACTCAGGGACTATTGGCGTGGCAGTGCATACATAGCCTTATAGCACATAGCTAACCGGCTTCACAAACGGCCCGTCGGCCTCACAAATAGCCTTTCGGCTCACAAATCAGCCTTTCGGCCCACATATCGCATAAACACACCTCATCCTCATCCCCTTTCTCCGCCGGGAAGGCACACTGCCCAACCCGAACCGTTGTTAGCTACTCAAGGACTGTTGGACTAACGGTGCTCACATATATCCACATAAGTCGCAACATACGAACTTATTCACAAATCAATGATACTACGCACATACAATGCATCACATATGGTACGAAAGAAAAGTCACTACCTGATCCCTTCCTGATGTCTCGGGGCACAGTAGGCTCACGAGGATAGCAGATGTCAAATCCTATAATCAAAATAGGGACATTTGGTTAATTTCCTTTTCCAAGTTCTTACTTCAATAACACTCTAAGTTGGTATTCATTTGGACTCTTTAGATGGCCGTTAAACACCTAGACATATGCCTAAAGGGTTGGGATAACTATCCCCAAAGACCCCTCTTTGAAAAGCTAAACTCTGATTTTTAGACCCCTCACTCGCACTCCTCACTCGAGCACAGAAGGCTGTGCTCGAGCACGACTCCCATTTTCACTACGAGCACCCGCGAGTGACCTCCAGCGAGTGCTTGCCCGAGAGCAAACTTCCAACATCTTCCTTCACCTTCACTCGAGCACAAACGCCTGTGCTCGAGCACTGACCCTCAGTGCTCGCGAGCACAAGGCAGCGAGTGTCTGCCCGAGAGCAACCCAACTCCCAGGCAACAGATTCACTCGAGCACAACCCCAGTGCTCGCGAGTGAACCCCCAATACTCGCGAGTGCCAGGCGCACTCTTGGCAATCACTCCTGAGTGATACCCTGAGACACTCACCCGCAGCACCAAAAAGGCACCCTCACTCGAGCACAAACATGCTCACTCGAGCACGTTCTTCCTGTGCTCGAGTGAGTTCTTCTCTCACTCGAGAAACCACACCAGATACCAGAACGCAGCAACTGGTAACCTTTTCCAAAATCCACCAAATGACCTCCAATGGTTCTTAAACTTGTGTCAAGACTTATTATCACTTATTTCAACACAAGGAACCCATTGGCAACCAAAAACAACCCAAATTCAACCCCTTCAACACATTCTCACTCTAAATCATCAAACCACACAAAACCTCCTTCTAACAATTTCCCTCATTCAACTTCAAATCAAATTCTAACCACTCCTAAATGTCAAAACTGACCAAATGAACAGTGACACTCTTACCAAAACTTACCCTTCATTTAACATCATAATTAGGTCTAATTTCCAGATTTCTCATTGATTAAGCAAACATCTTGACATATATATCAAAATGCATTACAAACCTGCCTCTTCAACTTGCTGAAATCAGAACTTGGATTCCTCCACTTTCAAATTCCCTCAATTTACCACACACCACCAATCACAAGTCTGAAAACATGGAAAAAGAGCTCTTACCCTTTTGAACAATATCAATGAAGGTGAAGTGAGTATTTAAGATCATTTACCTTCCTAAATTTCAAACCCTTCCTTTCTCTTTCTTTAACTTGTCCGACGGAAATGGAGGTGAGAGGAGAGATGAAGAGATATTGATGAAGATGAACTTCACTCACTCCCAAGCTCATCATCGGTTTTGAGAGAGAAGAGAGAGGTAACAATGGTTGAAACTTTGACCTCATCCAAGGGTCCTCATTTGGCCACTTGTCACCATCCCATTCTCCCTATCATGATTTCACATAAACTCTTCCACACTTGATTCCACCTCATGTTCTTCCAATCTCAACCGTTGATTAAGATTACTAAGGGGTTTTCTCATCCAGAACTAACCAGACGGTCGGTAAATTTACCGTTTCGCCCCTGATTATCATAGTACACATTAAATCATCAATAATCACCTTCACATCACAATGCACAACATATACTTCAAATATGCTTAATTAACATTAATTACATCATTTGAAGTTATTATCCCTTAATTACAATTCAGGATATTACAAATTAAATAGCACAAGAAATGATAAAATAAGGGAATTGGTGGTGACACCCAACATGAGTATATTTAGAACACAAATTGTAAACGTTTGAATTTGCTGCCAGTGAATTTTTTAGTATAGCAGTCTTGTTGTGTGACATTTTTAAATAGACAAATAAAGTCTAATGTCTATGAAATTTTTCAAAATAAAAGTAGGCTTATCAAGCTTTAATTTGATAGGCCATATAGGTTATTTGAAGCTATACACAAAGAGTTATGTATTTTTCAAGTTAGCCCAATAAAACTGTAGTTTTAGTGGCATCGTCCAAAAACGATAATTTTGGGAATTTTGTGCTTCCAGTTGGCTAAAAGCTATATTTTTTCTTGAAAATAGATTTAATAACGGCCACATAGCCTTTGGAACCACACCAATTGGATCTCTATAAATAAAGATATGAATTTTAAAAATTTGATAAAATTCTACCAGATTTCCATCAATGTGCGAAAATGGGAGAAAAATGTACGGGTAAAATGGTCATTTAACTAATAAAACAAGATGGCTTTATTTTTTTCTTTAAATATATTGGTCAAAATGAAGAAATAGGAGGGGAATAATGTACTTGGTCCATATTAATTCAAGAGGGAAAAATAAAGCCCAAGTAAATCATGCACATGTTGATTTTGCATTAAACAATATTAAACTTAAAGTAAGAAGAGAGATATTTTGCCAAAAAATTATCCCTTCTCTTCTTCATATTCGGCCAAAGCACAAGCCCAGAGAGAGAGAGAGAGAGAGAGTTTCAAGGACATAAAAGGCAAGGGAGAGGCATAAGATTCAAGAGGCACAACCAAGGTAAGTTGCAAGCAATTTTCACTTGTTCTTGTCTTGAAATTCATGAAAATTCTCTTCTAATCTCTATTCCTTCTTGAAATACACATGTAGCAAGCAAAATCAAGAGGAAGAAGAGAGAGAAAGTTCATGGTTTTGGACAGAGAAAGAAGAGAAATCAAAGGTAATCTCAAGAACCTAGTTTCTCTTGTTGAATCTTGATGGTTGCTGGTGATTATTGTTGATTTGTGGTTGTTTTGGTTTTGTTTTGATTATTGGGATGCACAAAACCTAAGGGGAGGTGGTGCCCAAATTCACATTAATCATGTTTAAAAGGTGTTTAAGTGATTAAACATGAGATTAGAAGTGAAAAGAAGGAGATTGGTGGATTAGAATCAAGAAAACACATTCTCTCTAAAATTTCTTGAATTTTGGTCTGACCTGTTTGGAAGGGTTAGAGATGGAATTTCATAGTTTTGATGATTCCATTGTGCTTAGAATGAAAAATTGTATGGGAACATGTATAATATGAAGTGTGAAGGCTTTAGGGTGTGAAATGACAATTTTACCCCTAAAACCCTAACATAGTTGCTGTCATGGGCATTTTCATAATTGGGGTATGAATTTGACTAATATGAGGTCAAAAGTGGATTCTATATGTGAAATTGTGTAGGATTAGCTCAGGTCATAATTTTTGGGACAATACAGTTTGACAGGGTATAAAGGGGGCTTAGACTGAATCCCCAGGGGCATTTTGGTCATTTAACATTTTTGAGTTAAGATAACCTACACAAAGAGTTTGGAATGAATTGTGAATGAGCAATAACTCATTTATTATGAATTTGGAATAATAGGATGTGACATTTTCCCAAGCCAAAACACAGTATATTGGACTGATTGATAGGCAAGGAAAGGGCACATTCTAGGTAGTAACTCTATCTTTCATAAATTATTTTAATGTTTATATGCTTTGTGTATGTCATCTTCTGTAATATGAACATTATATTGCCAAGTAGGGCATTGTGCGAGTAGGCACATTTATAGAGGTTTGCGGATAGTGGGGAAGTAGCCCTGACTCGTGCACATGTTTGTGTTATGTTGCATTATATGGTATATAGCATATTTATCTGTCACATTTTATATGATTGATTGTATGTTACTACTAAGATTTTTTCAAATCTCACCCCTTTCCACAATGTATAGTGTTTTCAACAGCAGATAGTGGTATATATGCTTTATATGCTTTGTGTATGCCATCTTCTGTAATATGAACATTATATTGCCGAGTAGGGTATTGTGCGAGTAGGCACATTTATAGAGGTTTGCGGATAGTGGGGAAGTAGCCCTGACTCGTGCACATGTTTTTGTTATGTTGCATTACATGGTATATAGCATATTTATCTGTCACATTTTATATGATTGATTGTATGTTACTACTAAGATTCTTTCAAATCTCACCCCTTTCCACAATGTATAGTGTTTTCAGCAGCAGATAGTGGCTTGAGGGGCAAAAGTGTAATTACCAGCAACTAGAGGTTCCGAACTAGTACAGACAGAATAGTTGGTTATCTGAAGGCCTTTTTATTATTTTAAGGTTTGTAAATATTATGTACAAGTCCCTATTGGAATTCCTGTAATATGATCATGTCCTTTTTATCGGTATTTTTTATGCTATTTTATTGTATCCACTAACCTGCATGCAAGCATTCTGAAAAATGAGAAAATAAGATAAGGGTCTTACAAGGTACTATAGGAGTACTATTTTTATAATGATTTTTTGATCACACAGATTCTATACAGTTCAAAAATTATGTCCTTAGAAGGAATTTAATCAGACAATGAAAAAAGGGTTCTATGCCCTTCATCATCATTAAAAAAAATTAGCCACTGATTGCCACTTTTATAAATTGGGACTAAAAGGTTTTCATGACAGAGGTAATCCTAGATTGTTATGATGTTTTGGATATACTTTGCATATCTATTTCTTGCTGGGTCCAGAGTCATACACTTTGCACGTACAACAAATCGTTCCGAATGCTTGGCCTCATTTGTAATGTATATCATGAATGGTATGATTGAAGGATGCATCTTCATTAGTCCCATCTGTTTCATAGTTCTTTACTGTTATTATCAATTAAAATATATAACATATGATAACATTGAAGCAGGTTTAGTTGGTTTACTTTCTCTGTTTGATGTTTTTTTTATTACTGTTTTTTGTCCTAAATGTTAGAGGTGGTGGGTGAAACTTCGGCTACTATTAATGCACCCTCGCAAACACAAGTAATGGGCAGTGGCGCAACTGAAATGGAAGCACAAAATCAAAAGTGTGGGATTTTTTTCAAAAGTTACCTTTGGAAGAAACAAATGGAATTATGTGGCACTGGCTAGGCAAAGGGGAAGCTTAGTTCCTCATGTTTTCAATACAAAATGATGTACAAGGACGCTGGCTAAATTTTTTATTTGTGATGAGATGCCATTTAGGATAGTTGAGAAGCATGGGTTTAGGGCCTTTGTTAAAGAGTTAGAACCAAGATTTCAAATCCCTTTCACGCAAAATAGTTGCTAGAGATGTTTGGCAACTGTACCGTAGGGAAGCCAAGATATTGAAGCAAGCATTGAAGAAGTCTGCACATCGGGTTTGTTTAACAACTGATTGTTAGACATCCTCTCAGAATTTAAATTACTTGTGTTTGACTTGTCATTTCATTGATCATAAGTGCAGGTTCCATAAGAGGATTTTGTGTTTTTGCATGATTGAAAACCATAAGGGTGATACAATTGGCAAAACAATTGAAAAGTTGTTATTGGAATGGAAAATAGAGTCTGTGTTTACCATAACCATGGATAATGCAACATCTAATGATACTACCTTGTCATATTTGAAAATGAAGTTTAGAAATTGGAAAGGCATGGTTTATGGGGGTGATTACCTTCAATTTAGATGCTCTGCACATATGCTTTACCTGGTGGTTATTGAGGGGTTAAAAGAGTTGAAGAATAGCTTTGATTTCATCCGCAATGCTATTAAATATGTTCATTCTTCTCCATCTCGTCTCCTAAAGTTCAATAGTATGGCTGAATTAGAAAAATTGGACACCACTAGCCTTGTTGTTCTTGATGTTTCTACCAGGTGGAACTCAACTTGATGTTAGAATCTGCATTAAGTTTAAGAAGGTTTTGAGTGGTTGGAAGATGAAGATGATGATTATGGGGAACATTTCATTAGAAATTCTAGGGATGAAGATGACAATTCTAAGAATGAAGAGGAAAGCTCCAGAGGACAAAAATCTAAGCGCGGAGGCCCTCCTTGTGCAAGTGATTGGAATACGGCAAAAGTGTTTCTAAAATTCTTGAAGGCATTCTATGACATAACCTTGATCTTTTCAAGCTCTCTGAATGTGACTTCTAACGCATGTTTCCACCAAATTGCTCTTATTCATGAGTCGTTGCAAGAGAATATTGCAAGTTCTGATCCTTATGGAAATGAGAACTAAATATAGAAATATTGGGGACAAACAGAGAATATGAATCCTTTGCTTATTTTAGCTGTGATTTTGGATCCTCGTTACAAGCTTGCTTATGTGAATGATATATTTGAAGAGCGTTTTCATGACGTAAATTTTTGCATGGCCATGAAAATGAAGATCAAAGATGTCTTATACCGCATGTTTGATAAGTATTCTGGTGGACAAACAAGTAGTGCTGCAGGCAACGCTTACCATTGTTAGCCTACCATTGGACAAACAAGCCGACATTCCAAGCATCATCAATTGTGCCAGGCCAAGAGGGTAGAGATCCAGGCCGCAGATGGTTAGCATCTAAGAAAGAAAAAAAACTGTGCATGCGAAGACACAAATAGAATTAGGTAGATATCTTTCATCTAATTCAGCTGATGGCACTCCTATTGATGATGATGATTTCAATATATTAGCATGGTGGAGAGGCAATTCTGGCAGGTATAAAGTTCTTTATGAGATGGCGCATGATGTCTTGGCTGTGCTAGTGTCCTCAGTGGCCTCAGAAGCGGTCTTCAACACAAGGGGACGTGTAGTGGACTCTTGTGGGAGTTCACTATCACCATCAATGACTGAAGCACTTGTATGTTCCCAGAATTGGCTACTTCCTGGCCAAACTCTCTTTGAATTTGCATCAATGCTTCATGAATTTGATAACTTTCAACAGACGGATGGTGTGGTGCGGGATGGTATGTGTGTTAGTGTCATCATGCAAATGATTATTTATATTTCATATAATATTTGAAGTAAAATTCTGTTGTACTTGCAATCATTTCTTGGTATGTGTTGCATTGTAATGTCATTGACTACATATGTTTCTTATATTTTTCTTATCATTCCAGTGTTACTGATATGGGAGAGGATATGTGACTTTCAAAGATTCAGTTTTAGTTTCTTTTTTGGGTACATTGCTGGATTTTTTGGTTGAATCAATTGTGCAGGTTGACACTCTTTTGGTTGATTCATCAATAGTTAGCTTTTGATAGCTACTAATTAGTAACTTTTAGTAGCTTTTGGCTGTTACTTTTAGGGTGGTTGTATGGCTGACTTACCTGGTTTTTGTATATGCTATGGAGTTTGGATCATTAAACTGCTACAAGTTAATGATAAATTCTTAAATGTACACCCAATGATGATTTCAAGCAAGTAATGCATTTTCTTTTTAATTAGGATTAAGGTGTTAAAATACCCTTCAATATTATCAAAAGTGCAAACTTTTAAAATTGGGGTAAAATCGTTAAATCCAACTAACTTTCATTTATTATAATGGGAAAACTAATCTTTTGACTCTTAAAGTTTTGATTCACTTATAACACAGTTCTTAAACATTTGGTTCGCTCACAACTCAGTTCTTGATATTTTTGAGTCATCCTATAAGGCAAAAATATGTTAAAATACTATAAAACAATCACTACAAAAAAAATGTGATTTAGTAGCGGTTAAAAATGGGTATTCGTAGCAGTTCTAACCGCTACAAAATAGGTTAGTAGCGGTTTGAAAAACCGCTACTAAATCGTACGTTGCAAGCCGTTTTGTAGCGGTTTTATAAAACCGCTACTCAATCAAAAATAACCGTTACAACCTTTGTAGCGGTTATCATTAACCGCTACAACCTTTGTAGCGGTTATATAACCGCTACAAATATAAAAAATTTTATTTACAGCTTAAAAAAAAGAATTTTTTTTTTGTAGCGGTTAATAAACCGCTACAAATATAAAAAATTAAAAATTTGTTGGCAGAAAAAAAAATGACATGTTTTTATTTGTAGCGGTTTTAAAAACCGCTACTAATTCCATGAAATTCAAAATTAGTAGCGGTTTTTAAAACCGCTACTAACTTCATGAAATTCAAAATTCGCGCCAAAAAATTTAAATTGAGCCGTAAAAAGGCGCGTTATTTAGTAGCGGTTTAATAACCGCTACAAATATTTAAAAGTTTTTTCATAAATATACGATGATTTTATTTTCAGTTTTTTCAATATTATATTAAATAGTTTATTTTGTTATTATTTTATCTATTTCAATTAGTTTATTATTTAATAGTTTAACTTATTAATAAATAAAAAGGAAAAATGTAATTGAATAGGATTAGTATAAAATTTATATTAATAATATTATTAAGGATATGTAGGTAATAAGGAATTATTATGTTTTCTAATATAATATAATTGTGTATGAAAAATAGATGAAAATGAGAGAGTTATGATATATCTAGAAAAAAAAATAGTTAGAATAAATTTTATAGAAAGGAAAGAAGTATTCTAAAAAAAATTGAAAATCTTGTTACCATATTTGATCGTATTATTCAGCTCCTCTACTCATACGAATGAAGTTGTAAATGAGAGGAAATGAAAGAAAGGTAAGGTGAAAAGAAATTGGGGAGTGTTTGAAATGAGATGTGATAAGGGTATTTATAAGGATCCACGAATTATTTGTAGCGGTTAATATAGCGGTTATTAATTAGTAGCGGTTATTTATATTTTTGTAGCGGTTTAATATTCATCGTGCTATTTGTAGCGGTTAATGTAGCGGTTAATGTAGCGGTTATTTATATTTTTGTAGCGGTTCAATAACCGCTCAAATATTATTTTAATTTTTTTTTAAAATTTTTTTTACATTTTATTTTAACACAATTTTTTTGCATTTTTTGTAAAGGCAAATTTTTTACACTTGATTTTGATCACAATTTTTTTTAAAATTTTTTTTTTTTACATTTTATTTTAACACAAATAGTTTGCATTTTTTTGTAAAGACAAATTTTTTACACTTGATTTTGATCACTCATCGTCGCCATCCCTACAGAAATTTTGTAGAAAAATTATTGTTATTGATGTATTATTAAATTTAAATAATTTAACTGAAATGACGTGGACTTAAAAAAACTCACCGCAGTAGAGGTAAATTGTCATCGCCTTCAGGGAAGTAGTTTTCAAAATCAGCTGGCTGAAATGGCTCACTCTCGTAGGTGATGTTATCGTCTTCACTCATGTCGTAAAGGTCTCTTGGCTTTAAATGAACGACCATGTGCCAATCCCTATGCCTCTCGTCCTCGACATAATAAACCTGATGTGCCTCTGAAGCTAGAATATACGGCTCATTATCTTGAGAAATACCAGTATGAATCGGGCGTGAGAAATTGACTGATGTGATCCCTAGGTCGTCAGTTGTCAGTCTCCGAGAAGTAGTGGTATTTGCCCACAAACACTTGAACAGCGTCACGGTGAAACGGCCTTGATAATTAAGCTCGACCACATCAAGAAGCTTGCCATAGTAAGGGATGCCTCCGAACTGCATGTTGGCGTCACTGCTGCTCGCATAACTCCTTGTCCCAAATGTGCCATAAACACCCGAATTCTGTGTTTACAATCTCTGATCCCGTGAAACCATGCAAAACTTAAAACCATTGACATTGTATGCTGTAAACCGTTTTGCATGATCAAGAGGGCCGATTGCGAGAGCTCTGAAATCTTGTAAGTGTGGGTTGTGGTCATTTAGTATTCTGCGCGCAAACCAGCTCGGGAATTCTCTGTGGACCCTCCTATCAACTTCCGAGGATGTCTGTGTACGGATCCTGAGCTGACGCTTGACATGACTTCTGAATTCCCTGCAATTAATAATGGAAAGGCGTTAGTGAAATGAAAGTGAGAAATGTTACGAAAGATATAGATCGAATAACATACATGTGAGTGTACAATTCTTACTGTATGAAAGGCTCAACTTGAGTGCAATTAATCAAGACATGTCTATGTGCTTGGAACTTCTCAGTTGCCGTTAGTTTGAAGTTCTCAGTTGCTCCAACTGGTTTACCAACACGAGGGATAAATTCTCCTGATGTCGGCGCAGGTTCAGGACAATCGTCAACACGAGGCGGGCGGTTGAAAGCCATCTCAAGATCATCAAAATACCTTGAGCAAAAATATAGCACCTCATCCCCTATATAGCCTTCAGCTATACAACCTTCTGGCCACGCCTTATTCCTCACGTAAGATTTTAATTTCCCAAGGAACCTACGAAGTACATAAGAGAAAATTGATATAAAATGATGAAAAGGACGACTAGCAAACATTAAATACAGACAATAAATGAAAGCACATATTTAAAATGAGTACCTCTCAATCGGATACATCCAACGATATTGTACTGGTCCAGCGAGCTTTGTTTCATGAACGAGGTGGACTGTGAGGTGAACCATCACAGTAAAAAAGGACGGAGGAAAGATCATCTCCAAGTGACAAAGCGTAAGAATGATTTTCGACTGCAGCTGATCGAGCTCCTCAACGATCAAAACCTTAGAACACAACTTCTGAAAGAAAGAACAAAGTTCCACCAAAACGATGGAAACATCGGGAGGAAGTGTATTCTTTATAGCAAGAGGGAGTAACTACTGCATAAGAACATGTGAGTCGTGACTCTTCATGCCAGCAACCTTTCGAGCCTGCAAGTCGACACATCGAGAAATGTTGTTTAAATACCCATCAGGAACTTTTAATTTCTTCAACGTCGCGAGGAACACATCCTTGTTCGGTTTTGTGAGGGTAAACTTCACCGGTGTAAATCTGTCATGCTCATCTGGCCAAGCGTCTTCACGAACTCCCATGTCACGTAAATCTTTCCTAGCTTGAAGGTGATCTTTTGTCTTGCCGGGTTCGTTAAGCAGCGTATACAGCACATTGTCACAAACATTCTTTTCAATGTGCATTACATCAAGACTGTGGCGAAGTAAATTAGATCTCCAATACGGAAGCGTGAAGAAAATACTTATCTTCTTCCACTGCTGAGGCGCCGAAGTCCTGCGCGTCTTTTGGCGAGTTTGTGCTGAATCGTCGCTTTTTCCAAACTCGAAGTCAACATGCTCAAGCTGCTGTAAGATATCTGTACCGGACAAAGTCTGAGGTGGTCCTCTTTTCTCTGGTTTCCCATTGAAGCGATTCTGTTGCAATCTGAACTTATGCGTTCCATCGAGAAACATCCGATGCCCCATAAAGCACCACTTTCGGCTGTGGGGAAGGCGCAATGCGTCAGAGTCGAAATTGCAAGCTGGACACGCCGACCCAGTATACACATTCCAACCAGATAATGTGCCAAGGCTAGGAAAGTCAGTGATCGTCCACATCAAGGCTGCACGCATGTTGAACAAAGTCTTACTGTGAGCGTCGTACGTCTCCAAGCCGACATTCCACAGGTCAAGCAATTCCGCAATAAGCGGTTGGAGATACACATCGATGTCATTGCCCGGTGCCTTTTTGCCTGGAATGATCATAGACATAATGAAAGAACTTTGTTTCATACACATCCAGGGGGTAAGTTATAGGGAACTAAGACTACCAGCCAAATGTTGTAACTTGTGCTAAGATTCCCGAAAGGATTGAAACCGTCAGTCGCCAACGCAAGCTGAACATTTCTGGGGTCAGTCGCAAAATCTGGAAAGTCGTTATCAAACGTTTTCCAAGCAGCTGCATCCCGCGGATGTCTTAATTTACCGTCTTCGTTTTTATCAACGGCATGCCACCTCATGTGCTCAGCAGTTTTAGACGACATAAATAATCTTTGTAGACGAGGTTTCAAAGGGAAGTACCTGAGAATCTTTGCAGGTTTCTTCTTCTACTTTTTCCCCTTCCGAATTGTCTTGTACCCCGATGTATGACATCTCTTGCACGTCTCCTTGCTGGAATCGTCTCCCCAATACAGCATACAATCATTTGGGCACGCATCAATCTTTTGATAATTCAACCCTAACCTGTTGATAATCTTCTTGGCCTCGTAGAAGGTTGTGGGAATCTCGGCGTCGGGGAATGCATCTTGTAATAAGTCGAGCAACATCGACATTCCCTTATCCGTGATCCCACACAAGCACTTGATATGATACAATTTTATCAAGAAAGATAATTTAGAATATTTGCGACAACCTTGATATAAAGGACGATCTGCCTTATCCATCAAGCTGAAAAAATCCCGAGCTGCTTCATTCCCCATAAAAGCCGGCTCAGAGCCGTGCACTTCTTCGTTGAAGTTGTCGCCTTGAAATCCAAACGCATCACGCACAGCATCATTCACAGGATCATCTTCATTTACTTGAACGCCTACTTGAGAACTTCGAGGAAGAGCCTCGTCATATCTAATGCCGGCCTTCTCACCATGAACTGCCCAGAACGTATAGTCCTCAGGGAAAGGCTTCACAAGCAAATGTTCCTTCACAACATTTCGTGGATGCCACTTCTTGAACTTGCATTTCCGACACAGACAGACGATCTTGCCGTTACAGCTGGCGTGAGTGAATGCGAAATCTAAGAAACTGTTTAATCCGTACAAATATTCAGGAGAATTGCGCGGCAACCTTATCCATGATTTATCCATAGCTACAAGTGAGAGAGAAGAAAGTATAGAGAAGAAGATGAGTGAGAAGATAATGACGAATGCCTAGAACCTTATATTCTAAAAATCCAACGTTTATAATTTTGTAGCGGTTATTAAACCGCTACACCAACCGCTACAGAAATTCCAACGTTTATAATTTTGTAGCGGTTATATATATACAACCGCTACAGTTATAAAATATTAGTAGCGGTTATATATATCAAATCGCTACTAATATTCAAGCCGTTAATTGGTGAGAAATTCAAAATGTCCTTGTTGAGTATTAGTAGCGGTTCTTTATATAAAACCGCTACTAATGTTCAATGTATTAGTAGCGGTTATATATATTAAACCACTACTAACATTAAAGCCGTTGGACATTAAATATAAAAATAATTTTATTATTTGTAGCGATTATACATAAGATAACCGCTACAAATGTGTACAAAGGCGGCAAATTTCAAAATTCAAATTATTTGAGTGTTTATAGCGGTTAGTAGTGTATAACCGCTACAAAGATATGTGATTGTAGCGGTTTCTGAACTAAAACCGCTACAAATTTATTTGTAGCGGTTATTAGTGTATAACCGCTACAGACACATATCTTTGTAGCGGTTATACACTACTAACCGCTACAAACACATATATTTGTAGCGGTTTTGACTTAAAACCGTTACAAATATATATATAATTTTTTTTTTAAATTTAGATATAAATCATTCATAAATTATTTCTATGCGATCTAATAATATAAATATAATTATATAAAACACAATAAGAAAATTCTGAAATAAAATCTCATAAATATTTACAAATGTTTAAACAAAAGAAAATGTCCTAAACTAAGGAGCTGGGGGCTGATCCTCTGGTGCTCCCTCAGGTGGGGCTCCCTCAGATGCCGCTGGATCAGGCCACTGCGCAGACTGAACCGCACCATCGTCATCAGCAGGAGGAGGAGCTGTAGCAGGAGGAGTAGTACTCGGGACGACGTAGCGAGGGACAGGGGGAACCGCTGGATGCTGCTCGTCCGGGAACAGGCGACTCCATGCTCTCTCGAGCATGTTGTTCGCGATCTCACGCCACTGCGTCTGCTGAGCGTACATCATATCTGCGTGCATCTGCAGCAGCTGCTGCTGCATCTGCTGCTGCTACTGCGCCATCTGCTGCTGCGTCTGCTCCAAATCTGACCGCAGCTGGTTAAGAGACTCGTCCCTTCGACGTCTGACCCCTCTAGAGCTGCCAGCCTCAGAGGCGGCGCTCCTGCCGTAGATCATGCTGGGTCTGGCACCTATCCCCATACCCCGCACTCGTCCGGGGTGCTCAGCCTGAGCCAGACCCGCCTTCAAAGAAGCTGTCGGGTCCACTGACCCCTATGACTCCTCAGGCTGGATCTGTCGCAGCTCAGCCTGCGACTGCTGCATCCGCTCCTGCCATTTTATGAAACAATTAATAATTACCATTTTTCATTATTAACTTCATTTTAAAAAAAATATAATAATAAAATAACTTACAATGGCCGCCTCTGCCTGCTGAGAGGTCGCAGTCCCGTCACGGTGTCTGTGTGTGATGGCGTACAACTCCGCATAGTCCGTCTGACGGTTCTCCTGCTGTGCCTTCGTCTCCTGAAACAATTACAAAACAATTAGTATTATGACATAATTAGCTAAAAGGAAAGTGAAGCACTTGAAAAGTTACCAGCTCGCTGTACGTCACAGCAAAGGTCTTCGATCTTGCTGTGTGGTGGATCGTCTGCTGCGCCCGGATCCCGGCGTTCCTTTGAGAAAGCTCCTGGAAAAACAAATAATTAAATGTATTATAAAATTTAAAATTAAATACAAATTAAATTGAAATTATAATTTAATATTTAACATTTAGAAAATTATATATCAAAAATATAATAAATACATTACCTGCGCCTGAGGGCTCCTCCTGAACTGGACGAAACGCGCCCAGTCGTTCGGCGGCACGTCGTCCGGGACGCTCTCCTGCAGCTGCTCCAGAGGCATCGTCCCGTCCCCATCCACCTTGTGGAAGAGACGGTTCCTCCTGTTCCTCCAGGCGTCGCCCATCTTCACGAGGGCGTACCTCTTCCGGTTGGCCCGGACGGCAAACCGCAGCTAAAAAAAATACATTTAAATATCAATAATTATAAAAACCATAATTTAAATAAAATAATTAAATAGAATTAATTACAAAAAATATTAATTAAATAGTTTTAATTACCTGAACTACCTCCTCCCAAGCCTGGTCTTTCGGCCCCTTCGGAATGTGCCTCCACGTCGGGAAGTGAAGGGGGAACCGTATCCAATTCGATCCCAGGTCGCTCAGGAAGCGGTTGAGCAGGTGACCCCCATTGTGGATGGGCTGGTCAGTGCCCTCGTTCCATGGCACTATAACTCACAAGGACCGGTCCATGCTATTCAGACCGGTCACATCCAGCCTCCTCGTTGACACGTTCCCCTGCTCATCTGCACAGTTGACCGCACGTTAGATAAATTATAATTCAAAGTTTACATTTCTAATTTAAATAAATAATTTACTAAATTAAAAAATTAATTTACCTTCGACCTGCACCTCAAACCCAGTCGACCGCGAAGACGACCCTCGTGGGTTGTTCTGCTCCCGAGCGTCCTCCTCATCGAGGAACTGCTCCATCTCTCTAAACCCAATCGGGATCTCGAACTTCTCCTCGTTGAGGAAGTCCTCAACGCTAATCTCTGGCCTCTCCACCTCAGGCACCTCTGCTGCGGTCGTCGCCTGTGGGATCGTCTGCGGTGCCTGTGGGGGGATGGGCTGAGATGTCGCGGTAGCCCTGCCTGCGCGCTGCCCCCTCCCTCTGCCCCCTGCCCGGTTGCTCCCACCCCGTAAAATCGGTCTGGGGACCTCAGGGGCCTTCCCCTTATCCTGTCCTGAAGCCATATCAACTGTACAAATTAAAAAAAAAAAATTAGTCCATTATTATGCAAAAATATAATAAAAATACAAATATAAATAAAAATACGTGTTATATACGTACCTCAAGTGCGAATACTGCGGAATACTGAGCAGAAACTCCTAAAGAGACGTCTGAACGCTCAAATCTCGAAGAAATCACTCAGAGAAACCTTAGGAAACAAAATGAGCAAAAGGAGAAATGAAGGAAGTGGTGGCTTAAATAGGCTAGCTATTAGTAGCGGTTATTAAAATAACCGCTACTCTAACCGCTACAAATAATTAAATTTGTAGCGGTTTTATAATAACCGCTACAAAACTTCACAACGTTTGAAATTCTGTAGCGGTTATTATCCAGAACCGCTACAAATGTCGAGACTCTTGAAATTCTGTAGCGGTTATTTCCTAGAACCGCTACAAAATTCTGACCTTTGGTATTTTGTAGCGGTTTGTGTGCATTAACCGCTACAAAATAACCGCTACAAGTTTTGGCGGGAAATTCGCGCCAAATTTGTAGCGGTTTTTTGTAGGAAACCGCTACAAATAATCTTGCCGCTACAAATTTGTAGCGGTTTAGGTCAGAACCGCTACAAATTCAATAATTTGTAGCGGTTATATTCAACCGCTACAAGTCCACCGCTACAAAAGACCTTTTTTTTGTAGTGAATTACTTAAGTGGATTTTACGTAAATAAAAAACAATGCCGTCATCCCCACCAACTTGCTTCCCCTGCCGCCTTTGTTTTTCAGAAACCTCGTTGGGCAACAAATCTCTATTTTGTTTTATAATTTCAAACTTTATTTGGGAATTTCGTCATAATTATTAAGTTTAAAATGTCTTTTTTTTTAAAAAAAACATCATAGAATTATTCAAATTAAGAATTGTTCATAGTAGTGAAGTATCATCCAATTTTAAAAATTTATCTCACATGTTTGTATGATCAAACAAACAATATTTACGACAAAGGCATTTTTGAGTCAACACTAAAATGTGTAGTCCCATTTTTGTTCTCCTCTATCAATGAATGAGACTAAACCTTGCTGAAAATTTCACCAATAAAAAAAAAACAAATTTACACCAGTATTGAGTGCTGCCTCTTTTAAGTTTTACTTATAAATTCATTCAGTGATCCACCACCAATTCATAAGAGGGAGGAACCAACCATGAATTATAGCACACATTAATATTATTGAGTGTTTAATTGTGGGCTTGGCATGTGGAGTATGAGGTGGGCTTGGCATGTGGAGTGAGGGGTGGTGATTATGGCCCTATACGATGACTCATAAACATTAAGGGCCCGTTTGGTTCGATTCCATTACACCCTGCGATGCAGTGCAATGCGATGCAATGGTAATGCAATGTAATATTAATTACAAGGGTAGTGTTTGGTTTGATTTTTAAGCAACATGCAATGAGTTAATATTTTAACAATTATTTAAAATTAATATATTACACAAAGTCCATTTTACCCCTTAATATAATCTTTGTAGAAAAAATAGTTACAAGCTGATGATGGAGGGGATGGAGGAGGAGGAGGTAGTGGTGGCGGCAATGATGGGGGTGGCAGGGGAGGAGGAGGAGGTGGTGGTGGCAGTGGGCGGCGGGGGTGGAGGAGGAGGTGGTGGTGGTGGCAATGGGTGGTGGGCCGCCGCCGACGGCGGCTGAAGAGGTGGTGGTGGTGGTAGCAGCGAGGGTGGTGGAGGAGGTGGTGGCGGTGGCGGCGGAGGAGGTGGCGGTAGGCGACGGGGGTGGAAGAGGTGGTGGTGGTGGTGGCGGTAGCGGGGGGAGGTGGTGGTGGCGGCGGAGGAGGTGGCGGTAGGCGACGGGGGTGGAAGAGGTGGTGGTGGTGGTGGCGGCAGCGGGGGGAGGTGGTGGTGGCGGTGGGCGGTGGGGGTGGAAGAGGTGGTGGTAGGCGGTGGGCCGGTGGTCGTGGAGGAGGAGGTGGTGGCGGTGGCGGCGGCGGCGGCGACAGGCGGCGGTGGCGACGACAGGCGGCGGGGGTGAGGGCGGAGCGCGGAGGGGGAGGTGGCCACGGTGGCGGTGGGTCGGTGGCCGGGCCGGGGGTGGCGGCGGGTGGAGGTGACGGCGGTGGAAGAGGTAGTGGTGGCAGCAGAAGGTGGAGGTGATGGCGGTGGAAGAGGAAGAGGTTGTGGCGGTGGCAGTTGTGACGTAATACGGCAAGTGAAATAAAGATAAGGAAAACTAAAGGGTAAATTAGACTTTTTAGATTATGCAATAGGATGGTAATGAGGATTCATAGGGGGGGAGGTATGAATGTGGATTACCAATTTTTTGGTAATCATCATTACCATGGTAAACCCTATTACCATGCTAAAGAGCAACCAAACACTCTTCTCTAGGTAATGCAATCATGATTGCCATTGCAGGCATGCAATGCGGTCAAACCAAACGGGCTCTAAGGATTGAGTTGTAAGTGAATCAAAAGTTTAAGAACTAAGTTATAAATGGGTTAAAACTTTAAGGGCTAAAAAATTAATTTTTTCCATTATAATATATGGAAGTTAGACGGTTTTGCCTCAATTTTGAAAGTTTATAGTTACTTTTGCTCTAAAAAAATAGTTTATGGTTACTTTTACACTTTTATTAAAAGTTGAAGGCTGTTTTAGCATCTTAACCCTTTTAGTTATATTGTCTAATGGTCTTTTGGCTGCCACATGTTCAATTCTTACGAGTTATGGAATTAATGATTACATTAACCATTTCATGCTTAGAAATTTACTTTGTATATGGATGTTTAATGTTGCTATCTATGTGCATTTTAAAGCTTTTAAATTCTTGTTTACTAATTAGTTTACACCATTACAAGTTTACAACAGGCTTTCTTTCAATTTCATCCAACAATTTTTGTTTTGAAAAATTTATTAGTAGTAGCAGGTAAGAATGCACGCAAGAAAAGTATATTATTGGAAGATTTGTACGGTGTGAAAGTCCAAAAGGGTTTAAAATGGCACCAAATTTTTTAGTATATTAACATTGATGCGTGGCACAAAAATATTAACATTTGACAATAATTAAAACAAGTACATACAGTAATTTTTAATAATGGGTTGAACTTTTTAGCATTCTTTTTTAATTTTAATAAATATAGGTGCAGACACTACTACAAATAGATGATTCAACGATATTAATTAATAATTGTTAGCCATCTAGCTTTACCGCAAGCATACGGGTCGCAAGTAATATAAAAAGATCGTCCCCACGAGGACTATGACAAAAATGAATTAATTATCTTAATTAAGTTATCAATCAGGTTAAGTGAGAATATTTTGAAAGAAATTTTATACTTAAGAATTAATTGATTAAATTGAGAACTTCAAGACAGGAGGAACTTAGGATTATTTATCCCCTATTTATTTCATGAACTAATTAATTTACCCTCAGTGAGCAATAAAACGAAGATATATATTTGTCTAAGATTCAAAGACATTCGATAACGCTCTCTCGAGTCAAAACCAAATATTTATCCTAATAAACTAATTAATCTTTTGTATTAATTTATAAGGACTAACTTTAAACACCAATCTTAATCTGACAATGCTATATTAGTAACTATATCTCTATGATACTAACAAACCATCTGTTTAATATATCTAAACTTCAAATCTAACATGATTTTACCCAAGTTCCACACTTAAATTATCTTTCTCAAGATTAATTTTAAATGAACAAGACAACTAAATGGTGATCAGGCATTTAGAGCAAGATAAAATCAATACAAAAATTCATTCGATGAACAAAGAGAGTAAATAAATAATTCAATTCATAAATATATTCAAAAAAATCCTAAAATGAGAAAATTAGCTACTCATGTTCATTAACAAACAAAAATTAATGGAAAATCAAGTTTAAAGTTCCAAATCTTTTTAAATCTTTAAACCCAAGCTCCCTAATCTCTGCTTCTTGCTCTGCTCCTCGCCTGATCGTGACTCTGCTTTGCGTCCGACTCTGCGCGTCTCAGCTCCTCGGATCTGTCTCGTGTTCCTGCTGTGTTTTCGTCTTAGTGTTCTGTGTTTCTGTGCGTCTCCCCCGTGCCTTTTTATACATGTAACTTAGGTGATTTCTTCGTTTTAGCTGCGGGCCCCATGTTTCCAATCTTTTCAAGATATAATATATCCTTCGCTGTGTGTAGCCTTTGAGATATTAACGTATTATCATATATTCCCACACACGTCATCCTGAAGCATAATGGGAGAAAAAGTCAAAATATTAAAATAATGGTGATAATAATAATGATAATAATAATAATCAAATCTGAAATATCTTTATCTTATTTTAATCTATATTTTTTTTAGATTATTAAATTATTATTGTTTATCATTATTTTATTAAGAATTTGATATTTATCATGAAATCTCTTCAAATCGGTATCTTATCAAAATCTGACTAAAATTCCTTTGATTTATTGTAGATGACTCCCAAATATATTAAAATATGTCTCAAAATTATCTAATAATAGGGAGTCATCAACGACCATTTTAAAAAAACAATAGTAGAAAACAACGCGGTGGCATAGCTATAAATATGCAGTAGGATTCAACGACTAGTTTTCAAAACCAGTCGTGTTTAATATTTGAACGATTGTTTCTCAAGAAACAGTCGTTGAAACTCTGCCATAAAATCCCCAAATCAGACCATTCCCGCCTTTGTAAAGCTCACATTGTGTTGCTCCGCGCCTGTGAAAAGTTCACATTGTGTCACGCCTCCCTATTCGACCCAGACTTCCCCTCTGCCTCTTGATCACACATTGCTCTCCGATGACTTCTCTGGCCATTGGCCTTGCTCTCTACTCTTCGCAGTTGTCCATTGGTTTAGGTTCTACAGCTATCCTGTTTTCCCTCTTCGATTTAGGTGTGCAGTCTCCTCTTCTTAGTCCTCCATTCATCTGGGTTCTGCAGCTCCCCTCCTTTTCCTCTTGGGTTTAGGTTAGCCAGATTTCATTTATTTTACTTTTTCTTTTTGTTGCACACAACGTCCATTTGTGGTTAGGTTAATTGCTTGTTTTGTCAAATTGTTTGGTTATGTATGTAATAGATTTTAGAAAGTTGGCTTTTAATAGATGCTTTTCTTTTAATTCCCTTTTATTACTCCTAACATGTTGCGATTTAACACACACAAAATTGAAGAGGGGGAAGTATATATTAGGCTATAAACAATCTTTATGTTTTTTATCATTGCATTTGATCTTTTTTTTTAATTCATTGATGTTCATACTTCAGAGAATGTAGGCTCTAATTTTCTTAGTTAAAAAAAAATATCCCAGTAAGTTTTTGTACAATTTTTGTTCATGTTATCACCTCCTGCGTCTTTTCATATTTGTTACCAATAAAAAGAAATCAAAAATCAAATGCACATTTCCTTTAAACTGAAGCAGCAATCATGTAAAAAATTTGATGCTCACCACCAAACCAGAGTTAAAAAGGAAAAACTTTAGATACAGTAAAAAGTATGAACAACATCAAGTACGTACTAGATAGAACACTAATTGACATTAAAAATACTAAAATAAGAGCCTTTAGAACTGAATAAGCTTTTGTTGAAAGACAAGTAACTTCATTTTATATATTTATACATATTCAGTTTGTTAAGAAGAATCATGTTATCTAACCTTATTTTAATCTACATATGTGATTATAGTTATTATTGGAGTCTGTGTTGCTTGTCCCTTCATCAACGTCATCTTTTGGTTTGATTCATTGGGTAGCAAGCCAGACGGAGAGGAAAAAACCATTTTTAACACGTAAGTTTATTTGTTTGTAAATCATTGATTTTTTATTTTACTTAATTGTTTTAATGTCTTCTGTTTTTCATTTTAATTACAGTGCACTGAAGTGGTTCCAGCCAAAAGCAAGTTATTTAAATTCAAGTTCTTCAATTGACAATTGCTTTATATATGTCTTTATTCTTTTTTACCGTTTACTTTTGCTGTATAGTGCCCTCGACAATAAGGGAAAACTGAGTGCGGCTACTATATTTTACTATATATATGTAACATCATTTTTAGTGGCCTTACTACCAATTTTGAACAGGTGATCATTTCTTGATTCTCAATTAAAATTCATTTTTGTTCTTATCATTGAATTGTTAGTTATTTCATTCAATTGCTTGATTTATATTAACTTATTCTCCAATTTGCACACAAATTTTCAGTATTCAGGATGCCTACACAATCAATGACATTAATTTGATCCGAGACTTTTTGTCAAGATATCTTCGACAACACATAGAGGATGATGTGTAGAGGTTTCTTACATAGTGCAGTGGTATATTATTTTGTCATACTCGAATACTTTGCCTCCTGTTAGTTTCTTAGTTTCTTGTTTATATTGAGGACTATGAATTTGTTAGAGAAAAGACTTTGGAAAATGATGATGAAGCATTAAAGATGTAAGGGTGTACATGTTTTACACTACTACTATAGTCTATTTGATTCAGGGGCTGCCCTATTTATTATAAAACCCTTATGATAGTGCTCTTGTTGAATCACAATGTTGTCCCAATTTATTTGTGTGTGAATTGCAAATCCCTTATGACATTCATATGATGCATTTCTTAGCAAGAGTGTTTTTATGGTTTTAGATATCTGTTTCTTGTTTTGTGAGGGATATGGTATTTGTTATTTGAGTGTTTTCCAAACTCAAAATATAAATATCTAGAAATTAGTAGTTTTTCAATGCTGAGGAGGAGAAAGTAAACAATATTTTTTTAAAAAAATTGGATGCAAAGATTGTTTTTATTAAAACAGTCATTGTAACCTATTATAAAAATACCAAATGCCTTCTCGGTAGAGCCGGGAAATCGGGCCAACCCCGTTGGGCCGATCCGTTTAGGCCCGAGCCCATCATAGGCCGGGTTTATAATTTAAAGCCTCCAGAAGGAGGTAGGCCTAAAAGAGCTGGCCCTACACTGTAACCCTGTAGGGCCGGCCATTTAAGGCCCGTTTAACTTTTTTTTAAATGGGCATAGGGTAATGGGCAACAAGCACTAGTCAGCAGGTAGAGTTAACCTAACCTAACCCTCAGATCAGAAACGCTCTCATATTGACTTAAACATCATTTGAAGTTTTTCTTCTTTGATTTTCTTTTTTCTTTTTTTGCATGTGTACGCCAAAATCTAAATAAGGTATTCTATTATTACTGACATTTAAAGCTTGTGGACTTGTTTGATTGATTATGGACATTAATTATGGTTTGGACTTAAGCTAGTGTTTATGTTTTATTAAACTTGGACAATATTTATGTTTTAAATTATTTTTGATGATATTTGTGTTTTGAATTAGGTATTTTAGTCTTTAGGAGAATTAGAAAAACAAAAGTCATGGCTAAAAAAAAAGTAAACGGCCTAAAGCCTGCGGACTTTACATAAACGAGTCGGGCCACGAGATTTATGTACTTTTTTGGACTTGGGCCTAAACGGGCCGGCCCATTTAGGCCATAGCCCGTCACAGGCCAGCCCGTCTTCCCAGTCCTACTTCTCGGGGATGACATACAACGACTGTTTTTGGAAAAACTGTCATTGTAAATCTCTTACAATAACTGTTTTAAAACGGTCATCTAAAGTAAAAGAGTCAAGTTTCACCCAAGAGGGGGTGAATTAGGTGATGTGATAAATTTTTCGGTTGATACAGTGATATGACAATAATTGTAAATAGATTAGAGTTGAGAAGATTAGCATACAAAGAGTTATACTGGTTCGGCCCAAAACCTAAGCCTATGCCCAGTCCTTAGAGATCAAGACCTACTAAGATTTTCACTATTCTTCCAAGATTCAGTGGACTCTCAGAATGCCGCTAGACAACAATCGTCCTTGAATGGACTATGAGCATAAATATTCTCACACTGGAAATTTCTCTCCCCCTTACGACAAGTCTTACGTACAGAAAAACTAACCTATGACCTTTCTCTCTTGCTTACGTATACAAGTCTTATGAGCAGCAACATTCTCTCCTGCTTACACCACTATAAGTCTTACGAGCAGCAACGTTCTCTACTGTTTGTACCTTATAAGTCTTATGAGTAGAAAGTCCTACTAGGAATTCTCTCAACTGCTTCTCTCGTAAGGATATCTACCCTCTCAAGGTCCCTGTACCTTGAGATCAAATGAGAATAGAATTTTAAGTGTATACAGACTCTCTTACAGAGCAAATATAATAAACACTGAAGTACAATATGAAGACAGAGAAAATATGAATAACAGAGACTCATGAATTTGCTTGTGTGAATTCTTGCTCTTAGTTGTTCTTGATGGTCTATGAAGCTCTGCATTTATAGCCAGTTGATTTTGCCCATTGAATAATAATCATTGTGGAGCGGAGCATTTTACTGTGGAACAGCATGCGTACGTTTGAAATCTTTGAAGGGGATATCGAGGTAGGTACGTGCTTAGTTGATCGTAATGATTTTGTCTGCCGTTGTTTGACTTCCTCTGTCCCTTTCTAATTCAAACGATCAAACTCCTATTTCACACTTGTAATATATGTTAAATGATGTTAAATCATAATAACAAGTGAAAACAAAATGAATAAATAATATTAAACCATGTTCGGATTGATCGCTGTAAGTCTGTTGCATTTTGGCTTTTGACAGAGCATCACTCGAGTACACCTTGGTCTCACTCGAGTGCATCTTCATATTTCCTCTTCTGCTTCTGTTTTGTGTTACACTTTCATGTGATTTTGAGAGAGTGCATTTTCACACCTGCCAGTGATGTAGATCCTCACTCAAGCACATATACTCTCACTCTAGTGCACTTGTACTTTGTACTATAAACCCACGTCTCTGGATAACACTCGCACCCCATTTTATCAAGAGTGTGATTTTGCACTTGCAGGTGATGTGGGGCCTCACTCAAGTACACTGATCCTTACTTGAGTGAAGAGTATATTCTTGTATAAGATACTCTTTCGCTTTAACACTTGCATCAGGAATGGAGAGAGTTAGATTTCTCACTTTCTCACTCATGGGTGCTGAGGTATCACTCGAGTACAAGTACTGTCCACTCGGGCACACTTTCTCTTCCATGCTCAGGCTAACTCTCGGGCAAACACTTTATATGCCTCACTCATTTGGACTCGAGTGCAGTTTCCTCTTTGAGTTTATCTTGCTCTAGGGTGAACACTTCCTGTACCACACTTGCAAGGACTCAGGTGAACTTGAGACTATCACTCGAGTAGTGAGTCTGTGCTCGAGTGAGGTGATGATATCTTGTCTCTGCCTTTGCTCTCTGTCAAACACTTGCACGAGTGTGCCTTCATGCTCGAGTACAAATCATATCATCACTCGAGTGTTATGTCCATTACTCGAGTTGTAGGGTATTTTCAACTAGAGTCTACTTATGTCAATCACTTTCTGTCCAACGCTCTCTTGTGCTCGAGTGCAAAAGTGCTTAATGCTCGAGTGCTAGCTCCGTCACTCGAGTGCATCAGTTAAAATCATAGCAATGAACTCTGAACTTAGTAATATGCATTTGGTAATTTTTAAACTTGCAAAAACATAAATTTCTTACCATAACACATAATAATCTTTTGTTATCATGAAAAATTGGAATCTAACATAAAGGGCATAAAAACGGTAGTTAAAAGTGCCTTCTATAGTAGTGAGATAATTTTAGTTGATAATAAGTTTATTTATAATTATTTGCTTTGAATCCACCATAATTTTCCTTATTTCGTTGTCAACTTCTTTCTCACTTTTTTGCTCCTTTTCTTCCAATAACACTATAAACTATTTTCTTGAGGGGCTAATTGAAACACCCATTTTAGACCAACTTGGTCCTAGGCCTAACAAGGCTGGACTGGTCCTCAGATAAAAAAATCAAGCTCGGTCTTTTTTTGACTGGATTCAGGTGGAAGCTTAGCCCGATCTTACCCAGTCTTTATGTAGCCCTAGGTTTTCTTGAAAAAAACATAACTTCTCAAAAGCAATTCAATATCACCTTAGATGTTTTATCGTGTCATGACCTCGTAAAGGCAACCTAATCAGTCAAATTGAACACTACCAGAAGCAGGAGAGGAACCATTAGAAGTGAATGCAAGAAGGATAATATGAAATGGATGAGGAAAATCATAACCATACCTAGCTAGGGCTCATTAAAGAAAACAACTCACATAGCAATTGCTGAGATAAGGGTCAAGTGTATTCACTAGTATGGTTGTCATAGAGAAGTAAGATGAAGGCTTTTTATGGTGTGATTCGACTAAAAATGACTCCCGATAGCTGAAAAAACAATAGGATTCATAGCATTATGATGTTTGTGTGTTTCATTCAAACAGACTAAGTGTTAAGTATATTATGTTTTAGACATTTAAATAGAAGATGAATGGTAGAGTTTTTTGTGTTATCGTGCCTAAGACTTTACATCACTGTTCATCCATATGAACTGTTATTTATTTGTTTACATTTATAACCGTTCTTTGCTAATAACCATTATGTATTTCACTTTTTTTTTATTTTGGTGGTTGATTATGAAACCATCATTTTACAAACAAAATAAAAAAAAATAAAAAGACAAAGTATATAAACAAACTAAAAATAACAAATTAAGGAGATGCTTTAAGAATCTGATGCATCATCAAATTTTTCCTTCTCCAATGATTTGTCTACCTTCTTGTTCAAAGAGCATATGAGAATGATAAGTTCCTTCAAGCACTAGTCCATGCATCCTTGCTCTTGCAGATAAACTTAGACCATATGATGGAGCTCGTAACTCATATGGAAGAGCCCTTCATAGCTTGTTACTAGAGGGAGTTCATCTTTCAGTTTCTCCTGTGAAGATCAAGTAGAAGTTCTCTTGCATTTGTCCATAAGTGTGGTGAAGAAGAACAAAAGCATGCAGTTGGCTATGAGAAGTTGAAATGGAAGGGGAGAAGTGGAGTTTAGTTTTTGGATGTTTACATAGCGAGGGTTTCGCGAATTATCAAGCTGTCATGTCCTTTAGATTTACATATCATTATATTTTATAAATGGTGATAGTTGGTTCTTAATAACCGTTAGGAATTTGAAGTGGTATTCTAATAGGTTATGGGTTTTTCTTAGTAATCGTTACGTATTTATCAACCACCATATTACAGAGAAAAATTAAAATAGGTGAAATTAATTAGATATTTATGAATATGTACTTTAAATAAGAGTAGTTGGGAAAGGCAAATCGTTTGTAAGTGTTATTAACTGTTGTTCTTTTTCTCATGCCATGAGTTACATGACGGTGGTTTCTATACAACCATTATTTATTTTCAAATTCATGATGGTTGTTAAGAAAGAATAGTATAAAAAATGTTATTTATTTTATTTATGACGGTTTTACTATAAGAACCATTGGATATGCTGAACTGTTAGATATGTACATTTTTTTACAAAATATTTAAAAATAAAAAATGATCAAATGAAAAAAAAACAAGAACAGTGGCAAGTAGCCTTATGAATTGATGAGATCAACATGCTACTCGTCACTAAAGGAGTTGCTAGGATCATCATTAGGATCATGGTCAATCCCATACTTATCAAGTATGAGATTGACCTTCTTGTTCATACTTGAGAGGTATTCAGAAAGCCTCCTCATGGCATGATCAGTTTGTTATGCATGCCACAACATTGCCTCTAGTGGAGGAAACATGGGATATGGAGTCAAATGAGGAGGCGATGGAAGAGGCAGAGGCGGATGTTAGGGAGGAGAAGCAAGAGGTAGAGGTTGAGGAGGAGAAGGAGGAGGTGTATGATGATGCTGAGGGTTTTCTAGCAAGTATTCCGCACGGCATTTCATCTTGGCGATTGAGAGAAAAAAGAGGAGGACGATGAAGAAAACATGGGAAAAACAAATGAAAATGGGGAGTTTAAATAGACATCTGGAAAGGACGTGAAAAAAACCATCATTACACGCATTGAAAGTTGAACAGGTAATAAAAGGTTCCATTTTCCTAACGATCATCAGATAACGAGAAGGTACCCAAAGTCAGCACAGGGAAGAGGAAAGGTTTTGAAAGCTTCAATTAACGTTTAGTAAGTTAGAATCATGTTTGCAAGAATACTTTACAGTGTTTAATTAATAACCATGATTATTAAGTTGTTTTTTTGTTAACTTTTATTATTAACTTAATGTTTATTAATTTAGAATTGTTTAGTATGTTTGCAAGAATACTTTACAGTTCTTAATTAATAAATGTGAATTAATAAGTTTTTTTGTTAACTTCCTCTTTTAATATTTTTTAAAAAATAATGATGTTCAATCATCATCACTACTGTCATCCTCATCCTTATCCTCCTCCTCCTCTTTCTCATCCTTATCCCCATCATCAAAGGAGGGGGATGAAGGGTTTGACTGCAAGTCATATTCAACATCATTGTCATGAAGTATGTGGTTTAACTTTCTGTTTAGCTTGTTGGCGTATGCCATGAGACGCCTTGTGTGGCGGTCAAGGCTAGCCAATATATGCATCAAAGCCTCCATTTAAGGAAGAGGCGGAGGATGAGGTGGTGGTGGTGGTGGTGGAGGAGGAGGAGGAGGAGGAGGAGGAGGGGCTGGTGGCGCTAGAGGAGCTCCCTGGAAACTTAACCTGATGGAGGAGAGAAGGAGAAGGCCGATAAAGAAAAGTAGTAAAAATCACAAGGAATATGTGAGTTTAAATAGAGGTTTAATGGATCTTAAAAGGCTATGAGTTATGACTTATGAATGTTTGATGATGTTATAAAGGGCTATGAAAGTGTTAGATGATATTGGTTTTAAAGACTGTTATGTTTTGTCTTCGCTGATGTAAGAGGTTGGAAGATGAATCATTTGTAAGTGTTAGATGACAGTTCACTACTATAAAAGAGGGATTTAACGACGCCCTTTTTTTTGCGCTTCTTCAGGAAATAGTTTTGTCTTTTTTTTTTAAGAAAAAAAGGTTTAGAAGCTACTACGCTTCCTAATATAAGCGCCAAAGCTTAGTACTAGGCTTGTGTGGTACTTTCTTAGACAAGCGTCATACAAAACATTTATTTTTTAAAAAACTGAAAGCCAAAACTACAACACTTCTCAAGAAAGTGCTGTAACTAAGATAATTTTTTAGCATTTTTTTATTTGAAAAAAAAAACTTATCCAACTCTCAAGAATAAACTATCGTATAAGTTTGAAGCATGACATTTATTATAATGCATTATTGTTCAGACTCTCTTGTCGTATTAAGTCAAAAAAGATCTCGTTAAGAATTAATTATCCACTATATTTGTCTTATTTCACAAAAAAAAAAAAGTATTTCAATTATGAAGTTTGTTGATTATTCACTTGATTAATTTTATTTTCTCCTACTTCCAAAACAATAAAATCCTTCACCCAGTTGTTTGTTAACAACTTTCTTTGCATTGCAGTTTCTGTTTGCATCAAAAGTCCTCACATCTCTCTTTATACTATAATGAATTTTGAACTTTGGATCAATTTATATTATTATGTTTAAATTCTGTTTTTGTTTCTATAATTCATTTTTACTAATGTTCTTATATTTAGGTTGATAAGAATCTTTCATTCCTCAATGATTTCCATAGAAAGGGGTGCTCAGCCATACATTATATTCCTGAGGATGTGCGTGCTGGAATGGGGAGATGAGCAACTTCACACTCAACCATCACATCATAAGGTGAGATAAAAAAATTATTTCAAAAAAAAACAGAGAGGATCTTGGCGAGCACTTGCAATGCAAGTGCCGGCCAAGGTGTCAATAGTCAGCCTTTAGTCGGGGCTTGCCACAAAAGTACCAGCTAAGGCCGAAGGCCTTGGCTGGCGCTTATGTCAAAAGCGCCGGCCAAGGGCCAGGAACCTTGGCCAGTGCCACCTACAAGCATTGGCCAAGGCCGACTTATGCGACAAGGCCACTATTTGGCCTTATCGCATGCCTGCCAAGGCTAGCCTTGGCAGGCTACAAGGCCACTGTGGCCTTGCATATTATATTTAGATCGAGTGGCCAGCTTGTATATTATATGTAGAGAGTTTAGGAGCTGAGCAAGGAGTGATAGATCAAATACTAAGCTAATTGATAGACCATAGAAGGCGAGCTTCATCACCTTCATTCCTCTTTTATATGCTAAGGACATGCACCCAACCTGATTAGTGAAGGAAATCCATAAACTCCACCGAAAAGTCGAAGTTAATTAAGGCAAACTTCATTACCTTCCTCCCTCCCTCATTTAATTTATATGGTTTTAGCATTGTTTTAGTATGTTTTCCTCCATTTAAATTTTCAATTAATGTTGTCCCTTAAGGTGTGTCTGGTTTGAGGGTAAGTGAGGGGAGGGGGTAAATTACAATTTTGTACTTAAGAAACCCAAAATTTACCCTATCATTCTTTTAAATTTTGGTTTCCCACTAAAAATTCACTCTCTCATTCCTTTTAAATTTTTAGGTTCCCGCCCAAAATTTAAATACCTTCAACCCAAAAAGGTAATTTACCCACCCTCCCCTCCCCTCAAACCAAACACACCCTTAGAATTATTTCATTAGGGGGTATTAGATTATTTTTTTGTATTTTAACTTATTTTA
This sequence comes from Inga oerstediana, assembly GCA_963210345.1. NCBI lineage: Eukaryota > Viridiplantae > Streptophyta > Magnoliopsida > Fabales > Fabaceae > Inga > Inga oerstediana. Next base: position 65,977,793 of record OY723401.1, read on the forward strand.
TTTTATTTTTCGTTTAATAACAAGAGGCCAAGAACTTGCAGGTAATTTCACTATTCAGTTATAGATATATGTATCACGCTTTCACTTTTGTGTGAATAATTAATTTCTTCACTTTCACGTGAATAATCTTAACTTATCACTATTCAATATATTTGTCTTACATTATCATAATAATAATAATAATAATAATAATAATAATAATAATAATAATAATAATAATAATAATAATGTAATATCACTATTAATTTGTCTTATTTCATATCAATATTTTTTGGTCAAACTTACTTTAGATTACATGTTTGAAAAAGTATTGGACAATTTATTTTTTATAAGGATGCCGTATTTATTTTATATGTATATTGATGGATTCTACAGTGCTTTTAAATGAAGCGCTGGAGCTTTATTATGCCTTATACGACGCTTAAAGTTGAAGCACCGTACAAGGTGATGCTTTGCCCAGCACTTATAAAGAAAGCGTCGTACAAGGTGACATAAATTTTCACTGTCCGCCATTTTCTCTATCATTATCGTCTTTCTTGCGCGTCCTCCCGCTCTCCGTTTCCCAGAACTAATTGGTCCACCACATTATCTGCGTTTGGTCCCCACTTACCTTTCCTTATCTATTGTCTCCACTCCCTCCTCTCTTCGACAGCGAGAATTAGAAGCTTTGTCGGTTCCCACTTTTTGATTTTCTTGTCTCCTCGTGCGCATTTCTTCAAATCTTTTGGTCACCACACTTCCGTTAAGGTGCAAAGCTTGGTCACTCACATTCTTTTCTTTGTTTGAACGTCCTACAAAAAGTTTCCCAGCTTGTAAGTTTTTTTAGATAGACCGTATGTTTTTTTTGTTAAAATTTGTAATAAATCTTATATGTATGATCATCATTTTTTTAGGTTTTTATTTGAAATTTCAATTGTCTTCTTAAAGTCTTAAAGCTTGGTCTCTGTTTATTCCCTGTCTTAGCCTACAGAAGTTTCTAGCTTGTAAGTCTTTACGTATTTTTTTTATAGAAGCTTAAGTCATACATTTTTTTTATTACCTTTTAAATTTGGGTGCCTAAAGATTTGTCATCAATTTAGAATAGTTGATTGCCTTAAGATTTCTTATGTGTCCTACCAATCATTAAAGGAGTGTTGACCCAGAGCGTTAAATATTATTGAACTATGTAATATTCCTTTGATTTATTTTGTTGTAAGCTGTGGAAAATTATTATGATATTGCTGGATTAATTGGTTGATTTAATACTTGGAAAACTTAAAATTTAAGGACATTGTGCTGCTAATTTTTTTTAAATAAATGGCAGAACATAAAAGTAATTAGTAACTGCAAGAGGCAAGTAATAAACCAGTTTTAAAAATATGTTTAAGGTAGATGGATTGAAAATGGATGTCGTATGATCGATGCTCAAGGGAATATAAAGATAGGATGAAAGAGTTTATTAGATTTGCAAGCAAGCATACAAATGATCCTAACAAAATCTTGTGTCTTTGCTTATCTTGTTGTTATAGAAAATGGATTAGTCCACTTGACTTGCTAAATCATTTAGTGTGTCATGGAATTGATCAATCATATACACGATAGACAAGGCATGGTGAGACAGATGATGCACATAGTGATCAGATGAATAGCATGATCGGTCCTTCGAATGAGTTTGATTGAAGCATGTGTGATGATGAGGACGATAGTCTTCAAGAAATGCTAAATGCAGTCGAAGGAGTCCTTCATGACTGTCCTTAAGAATTTGAGGAGTTGAAAGGTGATGTAGAGAAACCATTATATGCTGCTAGTACTAAATACACAAGATTGCTAGCAATGTTGAAATTGTATAACTTTAAAGTGCAATATGGATTGAGTGATTTGGGTTTCATTGCACTACTTGAACTTGTGCAAGATATACTCCCAGAAGAAAATGTACTTCCTACCAAGACATACGAGGCAAAGCGAATACTTTGCTCTACAACTGGCATGGATTATGAGAAAATACATGCATGCCCTAGCTATTACATATTATTTCGAAAGCAGTTTGCAACGTTAGAGAAGTGCCCTAAATGCAATGTATCTCGTTATGGGAAGAAGAAAGGAAAAAGTACGTAGAAGGTCTTATAGTATTTTCCCATTGTTATGAGATTCAAGCAACGTACAGTAATGCGGAGATTACTAACTAATATTGTTGCAATTGTTTTTGTTATAGCATTCAATAACGCAAGAGCAGCTAGAGTTGGTGGATTACGTTGGTCGTGACGACTTGCTTAGCAAAGCACTTGGAGCTCCTGAGTATGATGGTCGTGTTTGGGATACTGTTTTTGCAGTAACCCAAACATCTTACTTTGAATCCCAAAAGCTTCCCAACAAAAATGACTTCTTGAAACTAAAGGAGGAGAATGCTGGCTACAAGCAGCAGATGAGTGCACACACACGTTTGCTTGAAGAGCAAAATGAGTTATTGAAGGCTCAACTTGATGCCTTACTGTAGTCTAGGCTAGCACCTAGTCTAGCGTGTGACAACATAAGTGAGAGGGACAGTTGCCTATCCACCCCTAAAGTCCCTATTCCTTTGGTAAATAATTTCCTTTATAGTTAACTTTTTCTTATGTTATACAATAGTGTACCTGAATATATTAATTATATGTTTTATAGAGTGAATCGAAGTGCAGGTTGCATGCTGATGAGTCTTTCAGGCACGTAGTTGTTGTAGGCATGGCCTATAACACCGACAATGATATACTTCATAATTCACAGTTGCCCCCAAACACACTCCAAGTAAGGGTTGATGTATGCACAAACGATGACGCCCTCCTATCAATCCCTTCTCAGGATGAACATACAATGGTCAAAGAAGTTGTCGTTAGTTATGTTGCATGGCCAATAGGTTTGATTGAGCCATATCAAAAGGTAATTAATTACAATTCTTTCTACTTTTTTATGCACTTCCATCTACAAACTACATGCTTTGATTTCATGATTTTTATAGGTTGCTGGCCAGCATAAAGGAGGAAGAATTGAAGGGCGTGGGAAAAACTCAAACTGTTTAGCAACCCAACAGAAGTCCCAACCCTCAACCAGCAACAGAAGAAATAGACAAATGGGCTCATATCGCCAATAATTGGCATCGTTGGCACTACATTTAAGCAACCAAGGAGGTTAGGAAATACCTTTCAATGGCAAAATCTCTCACACAGAGATAAATGATCATGTCAATGGTAGTGTACTAAACAAAGTGATTACTCATGGATAGGTTAGTGCGACGGCCATCAACATGTGGATTAAGTACTTTATCATCATCGTCTATCACTCTTGTTATTATTCATCATTTAATTTTATTGTTGGTTTTAATGACATTGTTTGTTTTCTATAAAGGCACTTGTAGCACAATCTATTAGTAGTAACATCAGTCGTGCATAGATTTGTATTTGTCAACCCACACCTCCTTGGCTTTTAAAGGGGGAGCGATTTGGAAGAACAATCTAATGATCTTAAGGACATCTTCATGAGAAGAGTAACCCCCAATGTGTTCTTTATTTTGCCATACAATCCAAGGTAAATTATTTGTGACAATATTTTAATAGTGTATGTTTTTTTATTCTTTCACTTTTACCATGACATTATTGTCAAAGTAAAATTTTCAAAATATTTTAGGGGACATTGGATTTTGCTTGTTATCCATCCAACGTACGCTGGAGGCCCTCGTATTTATTATGTGGATCCTCTAGTGGCTGGTTATCCAGAGAATCAGTCTAATATGATGTTTATAATCAATAAATATGGGTGTGTGTGTGTGTAAATATTTGCGTGTGTGATTACTGAATAACCAAAATTAATCAGTCACTACATGTTTTATAAATGCATTGACTGCTTACCAAAGCAATGTTGGATTGACCTATCTACACAAAAAGACCCAGTCAAAGCCTATATCTAGAGGAAGATTGTTGTGCTTATATATGAATTTACTCAAATTTATCATTCAAAATTTTTCTTCAAAAATTGACTTTACTATTTATTTCTTTGTATGGTTGCAGTGCCTATTCCAACCAAACAACAATATTTGCGGTTATTACATTATGAAATTTATGCAAGATTTAGTTACTCATCATCATCTAAATTATATCCATGCGAAAGTAAGTTCAATTCTTTTACTTGCAGTTCATACTGTGTATTAAATTTAATTGACAAGTGTCTAAGTTAATTGATTTTTAATGATTTTAATTCATTCTTTGCATGAATTTTATGTATTATTATGAAGATCAAAGTTATAACCAATTGACTGACCAACAAGTAGATGAAATAATTGAGGAATTGTGTGAATATATGGGCAGGCAATTACTTAATACTAGGTACATACGTTAGGTTGTTTCTTGCCTATTCTTGTATGTGTTGTTTATTCTATAAATTAGTTGTATATTAAAATTTGTTATTACGTTTTAATTCAATACATACAATTAATACTCATTTTATGAATTTGTTATGTGTCGTTTCATTTTGTTTTGCTTTATTTATTTCATTCTGTTTAATTTTTTTCTCCTCTCGATTTGAATTGATATGGATTTGATGAATTACGTTTAGGAAAAGAAAATAAATACGTAAAATGATATTAAAAAAAAATTCCACCTTCTACGGCACTTCATCTTGAAGCGCTGGAGGAGGTATGCCGTAGGAGGCCACACTCCTATAGGGCTTTAGCATGAAGCACCGGAGGTGACGTTCAATTTAAATAAAAAAAATATATTGTAAGCTACAGCGCTTTCAGAAATTCAAGAAGTGTCGTAGCTTACTTTTATGGCGTTGAAGGCGATGGCATTTGGTAAGCCCCATAGTATTCATAAATATAAGCGCCGTTTATTATCTTTTTTGTAGTAGTGATTGTTTCATAAGAGCCATCATATTTATCACTAAATAAATTATGGTTATTAACTACAACTGTCATTTTTGTGTTTTCACGGATTCCGCCTCTCAATACATAATAGTGTGCATATTTAACCACTAGATTTTAGGGTTATATATTTTTCCTCAACTTCCACTTCGACATACATAATGTTTATTTGTTACAACTGTTATTTATTAAACGATATATATACTCAAATCTATAGTAGTACTTGACCCACTACCTCAACTGGTTTAGAGGTCGGTCCGGGTTTAATAACCTTAAATAATACACTTGCATGTGCCATATATTTTCATGTGGGTTTATAAGCAAATCATAATATTTCAAAAATATAGGACACAAACATTCGCAATTGGAGAATTTAACATAATGAATATAAGAAACTTTATCTAAAGGGTTTCCAATGCATATAATTTGATAAATTTAAGAAAAATATTAAAATTAAAATTATAAAAATAAAAAATTTAATGTATTTTATTGAAAATTATTTATTATATTTTTTAATATTTCCTTATTACAAATTTATCAGTGAAGAAAGACTATAATAATAATAATAATAATAATAATAATAATAATAATAATAATAATAATAATAATAATAATAATAATAATAATAATAATTACTTTTAAAATTTAAATTTAAATAAAAACATTTATAGTTTTTATTCTTAAACAAAATTATAAAAAGCACCAAGGCTATGACAAAAATGGGAGAAACAAACGAACTAGCATGACGTTGGAAGTTTGAAAGGGGTGTTCATGGGAACAAGACGGAACTAAGATACCTCGTCCAATGTCTCCGGACGGCATTTCCGTCCCGTGTCCCTTCCCAGCTTGGAGGTGTTCCATTCCAAGTCAGGATCAGGATGGGACGGGACCAAGGCGTCCCAAGGATAAAAAAAATAGAGTTCATCACGGTGCTCCTCAAAATTTTGCTCCTAAAATAACATGGAAAGAGGCGACGCTGGCCAAAGCAGCGGTTGGAATAATTTATTTTTGGACAATAAGTGCTTATAAATCGGGATTCACGGTATACGAGGTAAGTATGTGAGAGAAGTTTTATCTCGGCTTGCGTAATAAACATTTATATTCAAAAAATAAGTGTTTCCAAACATGTACTAAAAAATTGTATTTGTAACCCTTTACTTTGGATATTTTTCTTTCTTACTTTGAAAGATATATATTAATTGTCAAGCATGTAAACTTGTCAAGGCGTCCTAGTATAATATCATTTGCAATTTCAATTTATTTTATTAAATTATTCACATTGTTGTAGATTAGCTTTAATAATGTGAGGTTTAGTACCATTGACTATGGTTATTTGCTCGTACCATCCTCTTCCCCTTCTCTTCTCTTCCACTACTCATCTCAACCATTAAATTGAATATGAATGGTTCAATGTTAATGTTTTATAAAAATATTTTTTATTACAGTTTTATATTATATATCATAACTAAAATTCAGTAGTTTTTGAATTTATTTATTTTTTTAATAATTTGATATTTTATTAACATTTTTATAAATTATTAAATCCGAACCAATCAAATTTTAATCTGATAGTTGAGATGAGAAGAGGAAAGGAAGATAACAGTAAGGGTAAAGGACCATAGCCAAGTCCCATTTAGATTAGAGGCGAACAATGGTAATCATGATTTTTATAAGTGACACGTGATATTGGTTAATTGTGATTTTTGTTTGGATATTTCTTTTAATAAGTTACTTTGAAAATTTTAATTTTGTTTGCATGTGACATTGGTAAATAGTGAACAATTCTGCTTGCATGTGCCATATTTTTTCATGTGGATTTCATTTTGATTCCAAAATTCTCTGTTCTTTCATTAAGCTAGGTTCCTTGCTTCCCTTTCCATTCTTTTTTCCATCCCTTGCTGCCAAGTTCATCCATTTGTGCTATGTATATTGTTTAAGGGAATCACCCTTTTCTTTCTGCACAAGCACACACCTTTCCTATTTATATTGGCCGATTACCTTTTCTTAGCTACTTGCAGTTAGTTGTCAACCACATTATATTTTTGCTTGTCCTTATTCGACTTCTATAACATGTTAATGTGTTGCTTCTTAACGTTATCCCAAATGTCTCCAACGATTCCCATACCCAACCGTCCTTTCATGCGACAATACCAGCAATTATAATCGAGTCAACCGGGAGCAACGTAACTTATTCTTATTAGCAAAGTCAGTCAACTAGGATCTTATCCATAAGTTTTGCTATTATTATATCTACACAAGCCCCAATACTTTCTAATGTATCTTTAGATTCATCCCGTCTCCCATAATTAAGACTTGCTTCTAGCTCCATAATATAGTATCGGATTTCATATACTCCCTCCGGTCCTAATTATAGGACATATTTACCTAACTTTGGAGAAATTAAGGATAGTGGTTAAATTAGTTAATCATATTTATTTTCCTAAAATACCCTTATTTAAAATTTAAAATGACATCCAATTACGTTGATTCTCTGTTTTTTATTGTACCTCTCCTACCTCACACATGACTTCTCCAAGCTCTCACATAATCCGGCATCATCAATCTCCCTCAACAACTTCCGATCTACTCTTATTAAATTATTATTGTGTTTAATTATTATTGAGAAAGTATCAATAAGGGATATTTTAGGAAGAAATTGATAAAAATTAGAACTTTGTCCTATAATTAGGACCAAGATCAACTCTCAAATGTTGTCCTATAATTAGGACCGGAGGGAGTATTATTAAAAATGGAAATTCTTGCGTTTCAATAACATGAGTTATTATCTAGCCTAAGGCTCATTTAATCTTGGAAGGAATAGGAACATTGATTCTTAGAACTCCTAATGATATTTACAAACATTATCTATAGGTGATACTCGTGAGGACTCCTTAGCAAGTATTCGGTCAAAGAGTGGTTAAAAAGGGGTCTCTACGATTGATCCCAACAGGTGAGTCTATAACTAGACATGTGGCACCATTCGTTTCCGTGGTTGCTACATTTTTAGCCTAATTATTTGTTTTGGGAAGCAAATCCAAATTGTTTTACCTCTCTGATGTTTCTAGATCATAAGGATGTATTTGTGTCAAGTTTTCACCTGGACCATTATTTTGTTGGAATGCTTTAACAAATTCATTCAAAGTTCTCAAATATCAAGTTTGTGCAATATTAACGTGCTGGTTATTATTAATGTTGATATCGTATCAGTGAAAATACCTTTATATTATTGCATATCCTTTCTCTCTTTTTTTTTAATTTCCATCAGTATATTTTTCTTACTTTTGTGCTCCCTTTTATAATTTCTTCAATTTTAAAAGTTCTTTTTTAAAAAAAGAGATATTAAATTGATTTATTTTGTTATGGAAAGAAATTATGTTTTTTCATTTCAACTATTATTTACTTTTGTTCCATCTCTCTTCCTTTAATTAATTTTATTTTGCAAAACTTCTGATGTTATCTTTTAAAAAATAAATAAATTCATCTATTCTTTTTGTAAAAGGAAATTTCTTTCTTAGGATGTATATATAAATAGATGGAATCTAAGCTATATATATATATATGAGATGTATAAGTGTATATATAATGGGACAGTTATTCCCCAAATCTATACTTCATATACATATGAGATGTATAAATGTATATATAATGGGACGGTTATTACCCACTGAGAATTATATGGTATATAGTATATGATACATATATAGGTGAGGTGTTTATTCCTTACCATGAATTACATGATATATATTTTAAGAAATGTTATATAAGTGAGATGGTTTTGGATGGGTAAGTGAAAGTAAAATGGTAGTGAATGTCTTGTGATATGTGTGGCATATGAAATTGCCTAATTTTGATTTTATTCAAATTGCCTTCCTCCAAACTGTTTTGAAAAGCTTTTATGCACCTTTGCTTCCTTCTGCGCACTTTACTACTTATACCTCACTGAGTCAGTGGACTCACCCTTTTATTTTATCATTTTTTTAGAATAGTTTGTAACTGAGTAAAGCCCCGGTATCGAACTCCGTGGATGCACTTTAGATAGGGCAATTAGAATAAAGGCGAATCCCCAGGTGTCATGACTACTATGGAGAAGTCAAGGTCGTGTTTATTTGAACTTTATGTAGGTCACTTGTTAATTTTCTTTTTTAATTTTTTTCTCGTTTTGAGTTTGAATTTATGTGATGATTTTATTATCGATGAATACTATTTTCTTTAGATAATCTATCATTGTATTGCATAAGTGTGTTTTTCAGTGAGGCTAGCTAGACTAAAGGCCCGTTTAGTTTGATTCTATTATGTACTGTAGTGCAGTGCAATGCAGTGCGATGTAATATAATATTAATTATAGGGTTAGTGTTTAGTTTGATTTTTAAGCAAGGTGCAATGAGTTATGTTTAGTGGTGACGATGAAGGCAATGATGGAGGTGGCAACGACGGGGGATGGTAGCAATGGCGGTGGAGGAGGAGGTAGTGGCGACGGTGAAGGCAATAGTGGAGGTGGAGGTGGTGGCAGAGGTTGAGGAGAAGGAGGCAGTAGCGGCAGCAGCAATGGTGGGGTGATGGTAGCCGAGGAGGAGGATGAGGTAGTGGTAGCGACAATGGCGATGGTGGAGGCGGCTGCGACAGCAGTAGAGGAGGAGGTTGTGGTAGTAGCGGCAATGGTAGGGTGACTACGGCGGAGGAGGAGATAGTAGTGGCAATGATTGCAACTATAGAGGTGACTGTAACAGTAATGGTAAAGGTGGCGGCAACGACAGTGGAGGAGGAGGTGGTAGTAGCGGTTGTGCCGGGGGGTGTCAGTGAAGGCATTGGGGGAGGACGAGGTAGTGGCAACGATGGTTGTGGTATAGTGTGACAGGTGAAATGAGCCAAGTGAAACAAAAACAAATGAAACTATAGGGTAATTATAAATTATTAGATTTTTTCTACCATGTAATGGAGTGATAATAAGTATTCATAGGGAAAAAGGTATGAATGAGGATTACCAATTTTTTAGTAATTATCATTACCATGGTAAACCCTATTATCATAATAAAAAGCAACCAAATACTTTTATTTTGATAATGCAATATTTTTCATTGCAGGCATGCAATGTAGTTAAATCAAACATGCTCTAAATATCACTGACTTAGCTTCGTCTATGCGCTAGTCATGTCCCAGGTTTTGGGTCATGACAATTACCTTGGCCTGCATCCTTACAATTGTAATTTGTTGTCTCAATCAGTTAGGATAAATCCATTAAAGCCTACAAGGTTATGTAGAAATAAAAACCCTTTTAAAGTTAGAGCAATACTTATATCAAGTTTCTTATATCTATTATGTCAAATTGATCTCTAACAATGAACCTTCTTGTTTTGAGATTTTAAAGAATTCACGTCAAGTTTTAACAATTAAAAATTCTTTGTTTTTTTTGTATAATTAATATGAATATTATTTAAATATATTTTTTTTGATAAAACGTAATTTCATTTATGATGAAAAAGTAGAAATTACAAAATATCTAAGTAATAAACATACATCCTTTAGAAGGTAGGAGAGACCCTAAAAAACATTTCTTGTCTTAGTAAATGATTTTTATGTGGGACTGTTTGACTAGTTTATAATGTAGAAGAAATCTCATCTTTAATCAAGGAAGTTGATCATGTAGTTGCCTTTGCTTCTTTCGCTTGTTCCTCTGATATTGATACTCCTAGAACTCATACTATAAATCGTGAAGTCATCTATCAAAAAAATGTTTTTCCATTGATAGGATGGATTGTCTTTCTGGATAAATTCAAAGAAAATGGACATAAATTTTACAAGGTATGCATTGGCTTTCAAGGATAGTGATTGCCATCAAATGGAAGAAAACCACAATAGCGAATTTTTTTGCTCTTACGTGCATCAAAGCTACCTTACTATGGATTATCCAGTCTTCTTTCTATTCACACAATCAATAGCAGGAATTGAAAGTTATGCGCCTCAAGAAACTTTTTCTCCCACCAGAAGGAGCAATCATCTCATCATTCAACTGCATCTATCAAAATATAAGTTTTTTTTTTCTCACATCATTTTCAGTACGATTTATTTACTGCAAAATTTGAATGTACACTTTGCTTCACCATCCATAGTGACATGTGAGGTTTAAAGTCTTTTTGTACTAATTATCATATTATATGGAATGCATTTGCCTTTTTATCAACCAAAAAAAAAAAAAACAAGAAGAATAGTGTCGGTGCTAATCATGCTTAAAATATTAATATATTGACAGTTGAGGGATTTTTTTGACCTAATTTGGCGATTGAAGATTGATAATTCCCGATAGATGATTTATTTTTTCCCCTTTTTCAAATTAAATTTTAATTTTAATCAAACCATTATTTTTAATTACTTTTCTTTTTCTGTTTCTGTCTGATTTTTCCTTAAAACGGAAACGAAAAGGCTCGAGCTGTGGCGAGTGGCGTTGAGTCTGGACTAATCGAAGATCTAAACCCCAAGTTTTTGTTTTCCTCGTACCACACACACACACACTCTCTCTCTCTGCAATAGAGGGAAGCCACATGCCCACATCAATAAACTGGTGCTAATCTCCCGCGCTCCGAGACGAAGATTTTCAACATCTCCGAGAGCCTTTTATAAGGCATCTGGTTTTCGTATCAATTTGAAGAGGCATGGTTCCGAGGAGGAAGAAGATGGAGCAGAGCTTCACCTTCTCCTTCTCTTCTTGATTTCATGGCCACCTCCCAGCATCGCTGCGTTTTTGGTATTTCTTTATCCTTGAAGCTCGACTTTTTTCTTAGATTTGAAGATTCAAGTGACTGGGGCTGATGATTGTTGGGTAGTGATGGGAATTTCAAAGTTTTATTCTTTGATTGATTTTTTATTCTTGTAATGTTTTTTGACCGTTAGTTGTTGCGAATTATGACGATTGGTTTGCCCCTTTGGATATGTTTTAGTTGGGAATATACCGTATGATGCCACAGAGGAACAGCTTATTGAAATCTGCCAGGAGGTTGGGCCTGTAGTATCATTCAGGTAAATTTTAAAGGAGAAGCTGTTGTTTGATTACTCTAGACTTTCGTTTTTAAGGAAAAATTTAAAAAAAAAATTGAAATTTTGACTGTTGAGATTATTAAATGATTGCTCCACTGGTTGGGAAAAGCAGGGAGACATTCTTTGCTGTGCAAAAATTTAAAGTTTTAAGGGAGGATTGAGGTCTTTGTAACTCAGATACTCTAATTAGACATTGAAGTTACTACAGACGAGTTTATTTTACCAGACTGCTTCAAAATTTTCCTTAATCTATTATGAGAAGGGGTTAAAAGCTGCTGTATATTTAGTATACCTTACACGCCTTTGATTTGTATTTAGGGTTTAGGGTGCCTTTGATTTGTATTTCTTCAATGATTAATGGTTAAACAGATTTTCCCCTTTTTTGTAATACTGGATAAAGTTCATTTCCTAATATAGGTTTTCATAATATTTTATGAAATTTTGTATGTTTTTATTCAGCAAGAAATTACTTGGTTGAGGTATCTTATTCTTATGCATTCTGCAGATTAGTCATTGATAGAGAAACTGGAAAACCAAAAGGTTATGGGTTCTGCGAGTATAAGGATGAAGAGACAGCTCTAAGTGCCCGTCGTAACCTTCAGGGTTATGAGATTAATGGGCGGCAGTTGCGTGTTGATTTTGCTGAAAATGACAAAGGTGCTGACAGAAATAGAGAACAGGTTAGTTGGCATTAATGTAACTCATCTTGCTTTTCTATCATATATGATCTGTTTTCCTTTTATGAAAAAAGTCAGATTTATAATGAAAAAGATGAGACAATGTAAATCCCCATGTATATATCCCCTCTTATGTGTATGTTAGTTTGGTAGCAAGCTTCTTCAAACTTGTTTATCTCAGCTGATGTCAACATTCTAAATTTTGTTTATTGAATTTTTGCCACTAAAATTACAAAATAATTTCAATTATCTACTGTTGACTAGAGCAGGCTTGTTTCTGCTCAATGTTTTGATTATGATTTTCTACTACATGGATTGCTAGGCATATCAAATACAAGATACTTGAATTGTCAGCACCAAAGGGGCCAAAAGACCACTTTTTCCTAACTGATGTCAAGATCAGATCCTTGACCTGCAGTGAAAAGAATTAATCTAGTAATCATGATGGATGTTTTCTAACTTAAACTAGATGTTTAAGTGTGCATGATGACCAATATATTAAGAAACATTTTAGAACATTCTCTTTAATGGCACAACTTAAAGAGATTATTGTTTATTCCTTAATTCTTGCTAAAAACAAATGAAGCTGAACTAGGCTTTCCTAAAAGAAAAAATTAATAGCTTTCATAAAATTAAAAATTGATGCGAAAGGTATCTTGGATCGTCCTTTAATTAATTGTATATTTTTATTGTTGTTGCTTTTTATCTTTTTGCTTTTCCTCATTCTAACACGACTGGATCAGTCATGCTCCAAATATCATTTTGTTGAAAATTTTAAATGGTTGTTCTTTTTGTTATAGGGTCGCGGCGGGCCTGGATTGGGAGCAAATGTTGGTTAGTTCTCTATCCTCTCCTTTAGTTGTTGTGATTATTTATCTCAGACTATAGATACTGAATTCTTTCTATCATTTCGTTTCTCCTTCAATGTATAAAAGACCCTCAGAAACAAGTAGCTGGACCAGTTGTCCATGGGGACCATCAACCTATTGGTCTTCATATTGCTATAACAGCTGCAACTGTCATGGATGCAGCTCTAGGACGGCCTCAACCTGGCATCCAGTCAAATCAAAATGGTTTGCGTGGTCAGTCAGGATTGACACATGACCCTTTAACTCTGCATTTGGCCAAACTATCCCGGAATCAGCTGACTGAGATTGTCTCTGAGCTTAAGGTAAGTGTTGGATTAAGCTGATTTCATCTTCTAGTGTGAGTAACTATTTCTTAGTATATTATTGTGACTATGGCAGGCAATGGCTACACATAATAGGGAATCAGCTCGTCAGTTGTTACTTTCTAGACCGCAGTTGCCTAAGGCTCTTTTTCAGGTTCAGACTCTTGTCCCTCCTCTTTTCTTAGTATGCTTGTGCAAGCACATAATAGTTCACTCTTTCTTCAAAATAAAATCCATGTTTTTTTCTGTTGAGACTTGGGTTACTTATTTTCTGTATGCATAGCAAACTCGCTATCTTTGTGTGCTCTAAGACAGATGACAGTGATACACTTCATTAGACTGCATAGATGATGCTGAATTGTATGATGAGGACAAGACACTAATTACACCATATAGAACTACTTTGGACTGAAAAAGTGGAACAAAGTACAAAAATTTGTCAACTAATGGGAAACAGTCACTTATGGTGTGTTTGATATGATGGATTTTGAGCGGAGGGGAAGGAAAGGAAAATTTTTATGAGTTGAATTTAAGAAATTTGAAAAAATGGGATTACAAAATTTTAATAAAGAGAATATGTAAGATAAAACAGTAATAAAATTTAATTAAAAACTTTTAACCCCAATTCTCCAATTTGTTTAAATTCAATTCAAAAATTTTTTTCCTCCGTTCACTTTCCCTCCTCTCCCCTCATACCAAACAAGCCCTTAATGGATGAGAGAGTGATACATTTGTAGTTTGAGATTTTTCTGTATGCAAAGGAGGGGTTCACTTGATCACCTCTTCCAATATCTTCACTCAAGTGCCAGTTGTGAGATCTTCTTATTGTCTTTTCATTCATAGACTGTGGTCTCTGTACATGGTAGCACTGAAAACTTGAGGCAGGCTTATTATTGCTTTATTTTTTATATTTGAATGATGACAGTATGACTTGAAAGTGTCAATCAAAGCCAATGATATCAAGAACATTCTATGGGCTGCAGTCAATTCCAATGTCAGACCATCTGTGTACTTGGGTTCCTCCTTTTCAACTGTGCACTGATTGGCATTTTTTCCCGAGACTTTTCTTCACTGGGCAGTTTTTTTTACATGCTCTTGAACATTTCCACCGCCTGTTGTACTTTAAAGTACACGGTTTGCATTTTTTTGGGCTTTCTCTTCATTTTTCAAAATAAAAATAAAAAACTCCAAAGTTTTCCTTTTCATTCTGCTTCTAATATGCAGCAGGAGTAGAAAGTTCTTGCGAACAACCGTTTGCTTCTCCTTTTTCCAGTCTCCTCTGTGATTTTGTTTTCTTTTGGAAAATTGCTTTATTCTCTGTTTTCTTTTAAAAGACTTGTTTTCTCTTCAAGGAATACTTATATTCTTTTCTTTATAGAAAAAAGTATATACGCATTGTTTTGATGTTTATAACTCATGTTTCCCTTTGTCAACTGAAAGCATAGTTACCCTTCTCTCGTTATAGTTATATCTATGTTTTCCCCCCTCAATGTGCTCTAGTTAGATAACAACTGTTAGGAACTGTAGAGAATAATGTTTCTCCTCTGCCCAAATTTTCTGTCTGGTGAATCCATTAGTTGAACTATTTGTGTGTCCTTCATGTGTTAACAAGTCAAAATGTTTAATCCTTTCCCCTTTTAATTCAATAGCAAGAAATTAATGGTTGAAGTATTTAGTGTATTGTCTGCTTTTGTCATAAATAATATTTTTCTGTGTTTGCAGGCACAGATAATGCTAGGAATGGTGACCCCGCAAGTGGTGTGTTCCCTACCTCAAATATTTTTGTTCACATGATCTTTATCCTTTTACTTTATTGTTATCCTTTTTTATATTTGCAGTTACAAATGCCAAACCTTAGGCAAGTTGCAGGTGAAACCTCGCAGCCGCCAGTAGATGAAAGCCAGATAGGTCAATCGGCAGTTCTTCAATTATCTGGGCTGCCTTCTCATGCACCGATCAAGTTGCAGTCTGGCTTGATGCCCAATGTTCAAGAAACTCAAGCCAGTGCTTTACATCATAATTCTTTGGTCCCCAATCAATTAGTTGCACACCCAAAGCCTCCTTTGCAGCCTCGAATGCAGCTTCCACAACACCCAGGCAACCCGGTGGTACAGCTGGGCACATTACCAGGGCATTCTAGTTCATCGCTTCCTTTGGTGCGTCCCCAGTCTTCATTCAGTTTGCCTGCTAGACCAACAAATCAGCCCGGTTTGTCTGTTGGACCACCAATCCAGCTGACAGCTTCAACTTCTCTGACTCAGCAAATGCATTTGCTACAACACTCAGGGATTGGTAACTCAAATGTAGGGCAAAATATTCGGATGATTCGTCCAGATGCAGGCTTTCAGGTGGTAGCCAATTTTTGTGAATGTTGCTTTTGTTTATTGGGAAGCAGGCCAATATAAAATGATATAAAAGAATTCACCGTCTATTCTCAGGCCTGGGCCTCTGAAATAACAAAAATATATTGCCTTCCGGCACCAAGAAAGATTAGTTTGTTTGGATGAACTTTTCTTCCAAAAGCCCAGATGTTTTTTGAGATCAAGCTCCTCCCACCATAAAAACTCTTCTACATAAGACGAACACATCTTTTTTATTTGGTATCACTAAGAAAATAAAAACTTTTTGTTTGGTATTACTAAGAAAATAAAAACTATGTTCTTTTTAGCCTACCCACATTTCTAATGCAACTTACGCTTTTTTAACATGCATAGATTTATAGAAAGGTCATGCTTGAGTATGTTTAACACTTTTCTGCACCATCTGACCTTGTTATAAATTTTGAATGCTTTTAATTTAAGATGCTCCAGAGCTGATCATGTATAGAAGCTGTTTTTCTATATTCTTCTGCCATGTTCATCTTTCTTTTGTCAATGTAGTGTACTAACATATGCTTCCAACTTCATTGGTCAACACAGCCTGGCCCGTCCATATCATCAAGTATTCCTCTGTCAATTGGTAGGGAAGCTGACAGATCAGCTAAAGTTATTGAAGATTCTAATTGGGCCAAGAAAAGTAGTACATATTCAAACATTGCTCTTGGATCAGGAGAGAAAACAAATGAGCCTTCAGAACCATTTAACCGTCCTTCTAAGCTGATTAAATTAGATGATGGAAGGAACACGTCTTTCTCTGCAGGAGTCACAAATGTGCCTGTTTCCAAGGGAACTTCCCATGTTCTTGGAAGTGTGTCATTGCCTGTAAATGCAACTTCAAAGTCAGAAGTGCAATTCCCTGAACAACAATCCTCTCAGGTATGTATAACCTGATGATCTGTCCGATTTTTTGTGTTTTAGTTTATGTGGATGGAATTTGAAAATTATCCTCATTTCTTAATCATAATGACAGGATTTTGTCAATCATTGTCATAATTTAGAATTTCTGACTGGTATTGAAATTTTGGAGTTATTGGTTTAATACTCAATTATGTTTTTTGAGTGTTTTCTTGTTTCGTTAAATAATGCCATGAACTCTGTTGTAATTTTTTTGGAAGTTTTATTTATCCTTGGGCTTGCTTTGATATAGTTTTGTTTTGAAGGTTTCTTTTTCGCTTTTAAATTGATTTCTTTCATGAAATATCCTTGTTAGACCTGTAAAGGGATTGGAAAGCTCACCTGTAGCATTTTTTTTTTCCTTTTATGTTGTCCTATCTAAGATGAGGATATCTTATCCTTGTTCCTTCATTCGTAGTATCTCTTTCCTTCTGATTGTCCCTCTGTGTTTATCCAAAAATAAATCTTTGTACTTGGGTCCAAATAAGGGTATTTAGAGACTTGGTTTGGTTTAGTTTTGGTATTGACCTAATCAATCATGGGTTATACTCATTTCGTTAGTTTGTTTTGTTTTGTTTCATACCAAGGGTTTTTTACTTTTTTTCTTCCCCCTGAAGTGAAAATATCTGCATTGTCAACTAAATACTAAGTTGCTTGATAACATTATACCTCTAGAATTTTGACCTGATTGTTCAATAACTAAGTCGTGTAAGAATTGGCCCCCCCCCCCCCCCCAAAAAAAAAAACGAAATTCGTGTAAGAATCTTCTCCAAGATAATATATATCCTTAAATAATTTAATCCTCTTAACATCATTGTAATTTTTTTATTACTTCGTATATTTGTGTTCTATGTCATCCATATATCTTTGTGATTATAGCAAGTGATCGACTTCTTTTCTCTAAAACTTCTATAGGATCACATTTTCTGCCATTCAACCAACCAAACGAAAAATTTAACTGATTGGTTGTGACACGTAAAAGGTTGATTTACACACGCACACTAAAATTTTGTTCGGTTTGGGTCAATCAATTTGCTTCAGTTCTGAACACCCTCAAGGCCGGATGCCCATACTATCATCTCTATTTGATTCTTACTGTATCTGTTTGGATTAATGATGGAGAATTGATTTTACACTTTGAGATAAATGGGAGTAGTTTTGTCTCGTAAAGCACAACATTGCTTATTTTAAGTGAAAACCCTTTAATGTATCTGAACACCCTTTAATGTATCCGTTGTGTCATGGTTGGGATCAGAATTCAGAACCATCTTTGCGTTTGGACCACAAACCCATCTATGATTATCAACTTATCTTATGTTTGTGTGTTTATGTTTTATGTCTGACCAAAGAAGCCAGTAATTCTGTATATATGATGTCATTTATAATTTCCTTGTCCAGGCTCAGCTTCCGCCTGACGTGGAATCGGTTTTACTACAACAAGTGTTGAGTCTAACACCGGAGCAATTGAGTTCCCTGCCACCAGAGCAGCAACAGCAGGTTTTACAGCTTCAGCAGGCTCTCCGGCGAGACCAGACTCAGCCCTCATAGCAGGCGTCAAAAACATGCCAAAGCTTCCGAATATGCAGCAACCTGCCAGCAGAGACGGTCTTCTGTTTGCTAACTCTTCACAATTTCCAGAATATGTCTGAAAACCATCAAGGCAGGCCGCTTTGTATATTATCATTTGCTTTAGATCAGATTCGAATAGTTAAAAAATTTTGTGAGCACCATTTCATTCTTGTAATTTTTTTCCTCTTCCATCTCATGTAACAGTTTAGGAGCTGCATACGAGTTTTTATATGAAATTAGAAGAGAGAATTTGGTGAATAATGACTTTGGCCTTGTGTACTTTCTTTGTTTTTCTTTTAATTAGATGAAGGGTTCCCTTTTGAGACTTAAAGGGCAAAGGATTCTCACATTTCTTAATAAATGTGTTTCCTAGGATTCGAATTTGTGTTTTTCTTATTATGAGGTGAGACTTTTTATCACCTCAACCAATAGTTTGTTAGTTTGGGCTTGAGGACTTTCTCTCGCCCCCTTGCCTAGGTCTTCTCTTATGAACATCTTTGCATCGTTATTTGAATTAAATTAATGTGTTTTTGTTGGTAAAAAAAAAAAAGTAGGTTTGCCAATTCCCATCAATTTATAACCTATATTAGTTAATGAATTTGGATATTGTTAATGGAATTGGAAACATTTATGTATATTGATATAATAATAAATGTTTTAAGCTTTTGAATTGAAATGATTTTCAATAAAAGTTAAGGACTAGGGTAAATTATATCTTTTGGTATTTAAAATTTTGCTTAACTTTAAATTCAATCTTTATTGTTTAAAAATTTGTCAGTATAATTTTCTAGCTTTATTGTATGTTTGGTTGGGCTTATTTTTGAACAATAAGTCCTTATTACGCAAGCCGAGATAAAACCCCTCTCACATACTTACCTTGTATATCGTGAATCACGATTTATAAACACTTATTACCCAAAAATAAATTATTCCAAACTAGCACTAAACAATTTATAATTGGGGAAATCATCCATAAAGTCTCAAGCAAGAAAAATAAATACAGAGGTCTAAAAAATTTTATATTTCTTAATCAAATTTATGTCTTTAAGTCAAACTTGTCTTTGTTTTAAGTTAAGTTTAACAATTTATATTTACAAGTCAAACTTTCATAATTTAATCCATGTTCTTATATTTGTATCATTGTTAAATATACTCAAACAAAACCGCCATTTTACTTCCATTAGTAAGCATCTATCCTTGATGTAGGTCATATATGAACTCAATATGCAATGAGAACTCTAGAGAATTATTTCAACGTATTAGGTTGCATTTTCTATGGTAATTTATGGTTTTATTTTATCCTTGATATTTTAAAAGCGGATCAAGCTTACCATATCATATCATGTTTCAAATGTCGATTATCATTTCTTGACACTCAAGAATTTCAATTTTATCAATAGCATGTCATTAAAGCTTCCTCCTTATTTGCTTTCTCATTTCTTACCTGTTTAAGTTAGCATTTAAAAAAACACGTTTATATAAGTTAAGATAAAATTCCTTTCATATAATTACTTCGTACACCGTAAATCACATTAGAAAAATAGTTTCTACCGTTAATCCAAATAGGCGCTTCATCTACCACCATTAAAGCTTCAATAACACTGACCTCGCCATTTACTTTTTCTAGTACACAAATCTCTCTCAGATAAAAGCCTTTTTATCTGAGTTTCTCGTAGTCCCTGTTGTCCAGCGAGGAGCCCAGAAGCCATAGAAACAGTACTAAAGCAACCCTTTTGCTCATGACTTTTGAAGATGAGATTGATTCAGCCATTAAACATTCAGCCGAAGAGGGCGAGGAGAGAGATTCGTATATCAGAAGGTGTAAATGGCAAGATCAAGGTTGTTGAAGCTTTAATTACATATCAATGGTCAAAAATTGAAATGCTTATGCCAAGAATCCCTAATGGGTGTTTGTGGCACATTAAGATAGGGCGATATTAATATACTTTTAAAATATTATGGGTAAAACTGCACCACAAAATTACTTCAACGTGTTGAAGAAATTGAAAAAAAAAAAAAAACTTTATGGTGCTAAATAAAACTTACCTGTTTTAAATATTATATATATATATATATATATTGCCAAATAGACTTATAAAATTGGATAAAACCACCTTACGGCTAAGGTATCATTGATATTCCTCTCCATTTAACTTTTTATTTAATGTCTCCGCCATTAGATTAAGTTTCAATGGATGTGATTTAGTACTGTGTTAAACTAATATTATGACATTAAATATAACAAATCAATATGAACATTATATATATATAAACTCACATTACTCATGAGTACAGTTATGAATAAGACGGTAGTTTTTTCTGTATAAATGAAGAGATTGAAGAATTATTTGTGATGGTGAGAAAAAAAAATTATGATGAAAGAACTTAGATATATTATTAATAAAAATTTAGTGGTGAACAAAATTGAATTAGGTGAAATATTTTGAAAGGTTGGTGAGCACAACCCAACCACGATCCCCTCTGATCGTTCTATGTGAATCTACTCCACATTCTCACACTTCATACCAAACCCTTTCTGGGCCCAAATTTTCAGTTCGTTTTTTGTTTTGGGGTTCTTTTAATTAAGTGGTCCCTCTAAATATTTTATGTAATTATTGTAAGAAAAAAATATGTTGTAATTCATACAACTTATATTAAATACAATGTCCTTATTAAAAAGAAGGGAAAACTTGGGAAAATTCCCCATTTAAAAAATTAATTGGTGAGAAGGACCTAAATCTATTATGCATTACAAAATTCACAAAGTACTTTCTTTTTTGCCATTAAATTCACAAAGTACTAATATTTTGTGGTTACAAAAACTTAACATTTTCATGTGAATGTTTTAAATTTAAGAATTTATATTTATATTTCTTACTTGGTAAATTTAATTATTCTAAAAAAGCAGGGTTTCGGAACCCGGGCCGAACCGGCCGATCGGGTCCGGGAATCGATGCCTAAACTAGTTCGGTCCAATGACCGAACCGATTCACTTTTTTTTTAATTGATTTTTTAATTTTTTTTTAGAATTTCATATTAATAAGCCTAAAATATTCAATTTCTCACCGGTTTAGTCCCGATTTGGCTCTGGTTTGGACCCGGTCTGACCCACTGACCCTTAACCCAATACCCCGACTGGTTCAATACCCGGTCTGAGTTTTAATACCTTGTAAAAAAGTGAGATTTAAAGATTATTTTTATTTTATATTTTGTATTTATTCAAGCAAACTCTTTTTTACTTTGTTTATAAAAATTTATTAATAATAAGGACAGTATGGTTATCTAGAAAATTCAACTTCTGTTGCTTAGTTGCTTTGAAACCAATTATCTAAGTAAGGCAATTGTTTACGCGCTTGTGTTTATATTGTATTAAATGTAAGATACTCCATTGAGATGAGTTTATAAACGTGTCAAAGATTAATTTCTCTTAAAGGTTATTTAGATTTATTTAACTAAAATAAGTATTTTACAGTTACATGAAATTTGAGATGAGTTATTTGATTTTTAAAAATAATATGACCCTCTATACCATTGCTATATTGGTATCTTGATCAGCAAACGAGAATGATTTTTATGAAGAATATTATTTTATTCATTATAAAATAATGAATGAGCCGATCCTATAATTTATAATTTATTTTGTCCAACAGTTAAGAATTTACATAACTTATTTTGAAGGATGCTAACTTTTATGCTTTATTGGTAGAGAGAAAATATGTTTTTAGTCTAAAAAAATTAGGAAAAAAAACTCAGTTCATGTAATTTTTTTTTTAATTTAATCTCCAAAAATGTCCTCTATTATTAATTTAGTTTATTAAATTTGATTCTAGATAACTAATTAAATTCATATACTTTCTTTATTCAGAATAAGTTATAATTTATAGTCTTTTTGTTTGAACAGTTCGATTTCTCTAATCCTTCAGCTCAATAAACTATAAAATTTTGAATTCTTTTGATTTAAAATTTAGACACTAAATCAATATTTGAAATAAATTTATGGGAAAAATTTATATATATATATATATATATTTTTTTTTTTTTTGAAAAACAGAAAGCCTCCTAGTCCTTACCCAATACCTGCTTTTTTTCCCCCATTCCTAACACTGTTTGTGAACAATGAAATTTTTTTACACACTTTGACAAAAAATGATTTAATAATAAAAATCGAAAAAATATTAAAGAAAGAAAAAATCATCTTTATAAACAACCACGACTGGATAATAAAAAAATTATTTTCTTTTTTTCTTTTTTTGCCAGAAAGTAATAAGAAACTTCAAAGAGAGAGTACTTTTCTCAACTAAAAAAATTGATTCCACCGAGGACCTCAATATTTTTTTGTAATTTTTAAATTCTATGGTCTTTTGAATATAATTATTTTTTTGAAGTCTTCTAATGTCAATTGCCCTCCCTTCACTCAAACAGACACACGCACTGACACAGATATTTTAATATTAAATTGATATTGATGATGACTTTTTTGGGAAAGATTGAAAAATGCATACCTTTGAAATATCCAAACGATAAATAAAGGTGTTGAATTTCAATAATCTCAAATAGATTGATTTAAAATTTTAAAATGTTAAGAAATTATGGGAAATGTCATCATTGCCCTCACTTTTTTTAAAATAAAAAACCCTAAAACCCTTGTCGACTGCTAGAGCTCTTGTACCAACGGCTGGTCATAAGAACTTTGGCAACTTCGACAACAATCGGCCACTTGAGCTTTAGTGGTAGTGACCAGTCATTAGCAACCATTTTTTTTTTAATTTTTGAATAAATGTAGTCAATATCAAAATGAGAGTAGTTAGTAGTGAAGCAAAATTAGTAGATAGGATTGTTGATAATTTACTAATAACTACTTTTTTTTTTTTGCTATTTACTATTATGGTTTTGCTAGTGATTACTCTAGTTCTCTACTAACAGAGTTCCAAATACATTTTTTTTAATACATGAAACAAGAGTAGTTAAAAGTTAAACTAATAAAGTAATAATAAATAGCGAGACTAAAGTAATAAGGAGAGGCCTTATTGCTCACAATTTGCTAATAATTATCTTTGTTTTATTATTTACTACTTCAGTTTTGATATTGATTATTTTGGCTGGTTCTCAATAAGGATTCTAATATATTTTTTGAATTTCCAAAACAAAAGTATTGAATAATAAAACAAAAGAAATTATTAAGAAATGTTTAGAAAGGAACCCAATTATATTAGCTTCGCTGTCAACTATTTTAGTTTTGAAAATTATAAAAAACATAAATGAGGTTGCTAAAGCGATCACAGATTCACAGGCAAGGGCAACAGAGTTCTGACCGCCTGCAAGGGTCTTAAGGGTTTGTTTTTGAAAAAAACTAAAATAAAACAAGTGTAATGATGTCATTTTTTATCATTTCTCAATATTTCAAAATTTTAAATCAGTCCATTTAGGTTTACTGAAATTCAACTCCCATACTTATTTTCTTGATATTTCAAAGGTATTTAACTGCCTTTTTTTTTGGGAAAAGCCCTATAAAATACCACCAAAATACCGAAATCCCAAATCAGTGTAACGAATTTGAAAATTCCTGTTCAGTGCTTTGTCAATATGGATGAACAGTGACGGGTATACGAAAAGACGATTTTGCCCTTCAACCCTCTCTCTCACCACTTCAGAATAACAACATGAGACTCTTAATTAACAACTCTAGATTCTTGATTAACAACTCCAGATTCTTGATTAACAACTCCGCTTTATTTTTTCACATATTCGTATATAAAAAATATAGTGTTGTTAATGTAAAATACGATGTTGTTAATAAAGAAAAAGGTGTTGTTATTGACCCTGAAACTTAAATTACGAAGTTATGAAACAAGAAATAGAAGTTTTTAATGTATAATATGATGTTGTTAATAATAAGACCGATGTTGTTATTGTGAAAATAAAAAGAAGAAACTGGAGTTATTAATCAAGAATCAGGAGTTGTTAATTAAAAGTCTCAAGTTGTTATTCTAAAGTCCTGAGAGGGAGGACTAAAGGCTAAAATCATCTTTTTGCATACCCGTCACTGTTCATCCGTACTGATACAGCACTAAACCAGAATTTTCAAATTCATTGCACTGATTTAGAATTTTTAAATTCATTGCACTGATTTAGAATTTTCAAATTCATTGCACTAATTTAGAATTTTCGTATTTCGGTAGTATTTTATAGGGATTTGCCCTTTTTTTTCCTATTTTTCTTTTTCATTTTCCCCCAAAAAGATGACTTCCAAATTCGCACGCGTGTTAGGTTGCGAGCCATTATTAACTGTTTTTGTAGTGCTTAATAGTCACTTGTAATTTTGATCATGGTAAGGGAAGGCTTTACTTCACAAAGCTCACACTTTTTTCATTTCGCCACCTACCAATTCATGTCAAGTGTGTAACTCTTCTGAGCTTCGCAGTGTCTACATTTCTCTCGACATTGTCCTCTGGTACTATCTTCTTCTTTCGATTCCTTTTTTTTTCCCCTCTCTCTCTCTCTCTCTCTGTCGTTTTCTTTTTCTGGTGTGGCTTTACTCAAACTTTCTGCTTTTGGTTCTATTGCCTTTTCAATGTTCAATTTACTTGAAGAATAACGGAAACAAAAGGGGAGGAACAGCTTATAGAACTTCTGTTATCTCTTAGGAAAACTTTCCAGCTAAATTTCTCATGCATGATGGGGGTCTGGATTTCTTATTTGGGCGTGCTTAAGCAGTGTTTGATGTATGAACTTGAATTTTCATTGCTTTCAATTTTTGGTTAGTTCCGAAGATAAAGATAGAACTAGGGAGGCTAAGTGGTAAGATGACGAAGATACTTTGCCCAATGGCCCACTTATCTCCGGAAAGTAGGAGTTAAAATATGTACCCTCTTTATGTGTTAGACGTTAGAACTGAAGCTTTATGCCAATGTTCAAGCTCCATACAGTCCATCCCTCCTTGCATTTTTGCTGGGGCATCATTCATTGTAATCAATTTTGACTAAAAATTTTGCTTTCATGGTCATTACCCCTCCAAACGGCATTTAAGTTTAACAGATTCAGTATATCTGAACACCAAGCAGAATTGACTTAATGAGATGAATTGTTCCAGAATAATTTCAAAAAGCTTCACGTTTCTAACAAAATCCATAGGATGGCCCTGAATATGGTGATCTGAAATTACTGTGGACTAATCAACAATTTTTAAATCTAGATAGGCTCAGGAACCATATAATAACCTAAATTACGGAGACACATGGACAATGGTCAAAGACCTTAGGAACTATAAAGTTCATAAAAGCATTAGAAAATGCTTCTATTAGGCATGTAGCTGAGTGATTAAGTAATGGACAGCTAAGAAGCTAGTTGGTTAATGCTAGCATCTGAAAAGAGTTGGATAGTTAGCTTTCTAGCCCTCAACGACTTCATGATCCCTCAGTTACATGCCTAACAGTGTCAGACCCGCTTTTCTATGAATCACAGTTCTTATTTCCAACTTTTGTGTTTATCTTCCTGCATTGAAGCAATGGGGACAATCTGTGGCCAGTCACTGCAATACTGCACATGGTTTGAATCAAAAGTCTTTGGAAGGGGATCAAATAGTTTGTTGCCAGTAAGTAAGATGAACAATCTCTGTGATTATCCACAATGGAAACATGCATCTAAAACATGGGAGGCAAAATGTTTGGAAGTTTCTCATTCTACAAAGAGTTCAGAAGGTAAGTCTACGGCATTTTTCCTAATATATGGGTGTTTTATGATATAAAGAACTTTAAATGAGCACAGCTGATATATCCAGGAAGTTTATCTGAGAAGTATAGACAAAGAGGCTGAATATTGTTTCCATTAAAAAATTAAGAAGTTTGTCCTTTGATTATAATAGTACTCGAGGATAGTCTACTCTCTCGGAGGAATATACTGGCTTGTTAGAGCCTTGAAGCTGCAATGGGGAACCACATGATGTCACATTTTTCTAGGCAAAAAATTAAGGTTTAATTTGTTATGGATAGCAGCAAGCAGTTAAAAGTTCTGTACTTCCATTGCTATGTTGGAGTTGCATTATTAAAAACTTTTAGAACAACTAATTTTTCTCCCCTGTAATCTTGACTAAGATCACTGAAACCTAGGTGTATGCATCTATAGAAAAGTTTAAAATGTGTTTCTGGGTGTTTATATGTTTACTTTCTTGGTGATTAACATATTAATTTATATAAATTGTTTTCTAGCTCCCACTGTGGAACCTAGAAAGTGTGATGCTTATTTTGATGAAAATTGGCTGTTAAAGGTATGCCTATGGAGCTTATTGGCATTGTTAGTTTTCTCTCTTTTTCTCCATTTTTTCCCTCTAAAGACATTAACTGGAAATTTCAGGCTAAGGGTCAAGAGGTCAGCTCACATTTTAATGGATGCAACATATATCTTGTCGGTCAGTAAATGGCATATTCCATTATTATGTATTCTACTATTTGCTATTCTCTATGAACAATTTTGGTAGTGTTCTATATTCAGGCATGATGGGATCGGGAAAAACAACTGTGGGAAAAATTTTGTCGGAAGCTTTGAATTACTCTTTTGTTGACAGGTTTGTAAATGAATTCTTTAGTCAGTATGATCCTCAAATACATGATGATACAACGCTCATATCTATTTAACCATGTGAATTTGTAGTACTTTTGTGTAAGAGTATCAATACAAGCTGGCATGCATGATTCACTGTGCTCAGTGTACAAGTTACGTTATGGGGCAAGGTTGTGTATCTATAATTGCTGTATTCCTTGCTTGTGAAGAGAAATTTTATACAAAAATGGTATTTTAGTTTGGAAGCTGGTTGCTATTTCTGAAGAACATTGAAAAGTGACAGTATCAATTGTTAATGTATTTTGTGAATCACCTTTTGAAATTTTTCTTTATTCAGAAAATCATGGGTGAAATAAAGGAAACTGTAATGGGAACATAATCAATAACTGAATACGAATTACTGTGAACGAGAATGATATGAGCTATATTTTTTCTTCTTAATGTTTGCAGTGAGTCAGTGTACAACTGGTAGGAAATAAGAGTTTACAGTGCATCAGATATAACTGTTTATGAAAATCTTTAGGAGCAGAACCTAGCAATCGTTATCTACTTAAATAATGGAGGAACAAACAAAGGAGCTAATAATTGAAAGAAGACACCAAAAATTGCTTATCGTCTTGTAGCATGAAGATAAATTTTGTTGTTTTTATATAGCCAATGGTAATTAAGTATTACATAGGTTTCCTCCTACATTTTGTCTGGTGCATGAGCTTGACTTGGGGGTTTATTCACAAAATATGCTTTTGCAAGGTAACTCGAGTTTAAACTATGATTGAAAAACTCTTTTATGTAGCTTTTTTCTTTTGGTACATTTGCCAGTGACCATTTTGTGGAAGAATTCATGGGTGGAATTTCTGTTGCTCAAATATTTAATCAGTATGGTGAGAGCTTCTTCAGAGATATTGAGGTTAGTGAGCTGATTTCTACACCGGACCACAGGTCTTCTGTGCTTCTTCCTATTAAGCTGTATCTTATTTCCATCCCTCTCTAAAAATAGGTGATTTTTAGTTGTTCATCTCTTGTTATGAAACTGGTATTATATATAAATCTATGGATGTCAATCTACATTTCAACGTCCAGGACTGAAGGTACTGTTGAAGTAAAATATTACTAGTATTATTATCATCATCATTATTATTTACTATACCTCTTTGTCATGTCATGTTACTTATGCTAATCTCTATTTTCCAATTTGTTCAACCATTATGCTATGATTGTTTTGTTTAAAAAGCAAAGATCGTATCATATATATTTGTCTCTGTCCTTCGTCCCCTTCCACCAAATGTGCTATGTGATAGTAGTAGCTTGGTTAAATGATATGCAAGATAATCCTGAATCATGTTTTAAAAGATACGACAATTAAAATGTATCCATCAAGCAATGCCATATGTGATGCAAGCTTCCACCTGCAATCCTCATACTTAGCTGCTATGCTATATTTTAATTTAAATTTTCATCAGCTTTTGCGTTTAATAGGATTGTTTAAAGGCATTAAAAGCATGCACTTTCTCATTTATTTTGTGATTTCAAAATCACCTATAAGGTGGCCTCCATATGACATTAGAATCTTAATTGCATATTTAGTCATAAAGTAACTTTCCCCCCTTTCATAAGACAGAGTGAGGCACTGAAGGAGTTGTCCTTAATGCCCTGCAAAGTTATTGCATCTGGTGGTGGAGCTGTGGTTCGTCCTGTTAATTGGTAAGCCAAACTTCTAACATTTTTTTCCCTACTTATTGCTTTCATTAATGACTAATGAGTGACATCTAAATCTACTTTGGTGGGATCATCAATGCTTTAGGGTCATATTGTGGTTTGAATTTTCAGGGAATATTTCAAGCGAGGAATATCAGTCTATTTAAATGTACCTCTAGATGCCTTGGCTAAGAGAATTGCTGCTGTTGGAACTGGTTCTCGCCCTCTTTTAGATAGCACAGGCGATGCATACACTAAGGTGGTTTTTAATTATCTGTTCTAAATTGATACTGATAGCGGTGTGTTATATGAATCTTAGATTTTGGGGATTAGGGTAGAATAGAGGAGAAATCAGAAGGTTGAAGAAGGAGAATTAGAGAGATTAGAGAGGGAATAGGAAACCGAGAGGGACTGAATAATACTTCAGACTTCATTAACTTGTCAAAACTAATCACAATGAATACCCTCTGCCATATATATAGGCTTTGGGACAGAACCGGTAAACAGGCAGAACCGGTAACAGAAGATAAACAGAAACAGAAGGAGTAAAAACAGAAAGGATTAACCTACCCAACTAACCTAATTAACTTTTAGGAAAATTAATATTACAACATCATATCAATACCCCCCCTTTTAAACATCCTTGACCTCAAGGATTAGGAACCACAAATGTAGGATACTGCTGTTGGAAGGAATGAAGGGCCATCCAAGAGGCTTCTTCATCAGGTAAGCCTTTCCATTGAACCAATACCTCAGTAATCATCCTCTTACGATGCTTTTTAACCCGTCGATTCAGAATGCTTTCCGGTTCCATAGCTGGTGGTAACTCCGGAAATTCAATAGGAGGGTGTCTAGGCCTCACTGTAGGGTCCGGACATAGTCTCAATAGGGAAACATGAAAGGTAGAATGAATTCTAGATTCTGGTGGTAATGCCAGCCTATATGCAACAGTTCCAACCCTTTCTACCACTTGATAAGGACCATAGAATCTAGGAGCCAACTTTTGAGAAGCCCTTATTGCCGTAGAGATTTGCCTATAGGGCTTAAGCTTCAAGAAAACCCACTGCCCAACCTGAAACTCTCGATCTGACCTATGCAGATCAGCCCTCTGTTTCATCAGATTTGCTGCCCGGTGTAAATGGTGTTTCAAAAGTGCTAGAACTTCCTCTCTAGCCATGAAGCTACGATCCACTAACTCCAATACTGAATTATGGGGTAGATAAGGGGTATGTAGTGGAGGTTGTTGCCCATAAAGCAACTCATATGGGGTAGCCTTAGTGGCTGTGTGATATGTTGTATTATACCACCATTCTGCATGGGAAATCCACTTAGCCCAATCCTTAGGTTTTTCCCAACACATACACCGCAAATACGTCTCCAAACATCTATTAAGCACTTCCGATTGCCCATCCGTTTGAGGATGATAGGCTGTAGAGAGCTTTTGATTCACACCCAACACACGAAGAAACTCCTTCCAAAAGTTACTAACAAAGAGTGAATCACGATCACTTACAATTTCAGCCGGTGCTCCATGAAGTTTGTAAACCTGATCCATAAAGTGTTGTGCCAAGGTAGATGCTGAAAAGGGATGAGCAAGGGCTATAAAGTGGGCATATTTGCTCATTCGATCTATGACCACCCATATAGTATC
Source organism: Inga oerstediana (assembly GCA_963210345.1). NCBI lineage: Eukaryota > Viridiplantae > Streptophyta > Magnoliopsida > Fabales > Fabaceae > Inga > Inga oerstediana. The sequence continues at coordinate 66,008,280 of OY723401.1, forward strand.
CTTCCCTTGAGATTTTGGGAGCCCCTCAATAAAATCCATAGTAATCGACTCCCACACCCTACTAGGTATAGGCAAAGGCTGCAACAATCCGGGAGAAGCTACAGTTTCATACTTACACCTAGAGCATGTGTCACACCTTTTGACATACTCCACAACATCATTTATTAACTTTTTCCACCAAAAAAGACCTTTAATACGATGATAAGTAGCTTGTATACCCGAATGTCCTCCTTGAGGGCTTGAATGCAACCATTCAAGAATGTGCAACCGAAGGGCATCTACCTTGCCTACAACCAATTTACCTTTTCTTCGTAAAAGGAGACCATCCCAAGTGAAGTGACTCCACACTCCTTCATTTTGTTGCACTTTCTCAAGCAAAGAACGAGTGAATTCATCCCTTACCCAACTATCCTTTATTTGCTGCAACATTTGTGGTGAAGTAGTGTCATAAGTCATTTGTATCAATTGTTGCTTAGGGAGGCGAGATAGTGCATCAGCTACCAAGTTACTCACTCCTTTCTTATACACTATGTCGTAGTCGAACCCAGCCAATTTGGACACCCAAAACATTTGAAAGGGAGTTTTAAGTTGCTGCCCTAACAGAAATTTGAGACTTTGCTGATCTGTGCGAATGAGAAACCGCCCTCTCTCAAGATATTGGTGCCAATGCAACACCGCTAATACTACCGCCATCAATTCCTTTTCATAAATTGACAGATTATGATGTCTTGGGGCGAGCCCTTTACTAAAGAACGCAAGTGGTTGCCCTTGCTGCATTAACACAGCACCAATTCCCACTCCACATGCATCAGACTCCACCACAAACTCCTTGGTAAAATCAGGAAGAGCAAGAACCGGAGCTGAAACTAATGCACCCTTGAGACGCTGGAAGGCCTCACTAGCAGACTCAGACCACTCAAAAGCATTCTTCCTCAATAGAAGAGTCAAGGGCCTAGCAATGATACCATAGCTCTTGATAAAGCGCCGGTAGTAGCTAGCTAACCCCAAAAAAGCCCTCAATTGTTTGACTGTTGTCGGTTGAGGCCAATCTGCAACCGCTTGGATCTTCTTAGGGTCCGTTGCTACTACTCCATCTCCTAAGATATGCCCAAGATACTCCACACTTGTAGCAGCAAAGGTGCACTTGCTTTCCTTCACAAAATAGTGATGTTGCTGCAACGTTTGCAAAGCTATCCTCAAGTGCTCTTGGTGATCTGCAAGTGTAGGACTATAAATCAATATATCGTCAAAGAAGACTAGTATAAATTGTCTAAGAAAAGGACGAAATATATCATTCATAGCCCCCTGAAAAGTTGCCGGTGCATTCGTAAGGCCAAATGGCATGACAAGCCACTCATAGTGCCCGGAGTGAGTCTTGAACGCAGTTTTGTAAGCATCTTCGGGCACCATCCTAATTTGATGATAACCGGCCCGTAGATCAAGCTTTGTAAACCATCTAGCCTTGCCCAACTCATCAAACAAGTCCTCAATAAGAGGAATAGGATATTGATTCTTAATTGTTTTCTTATTTAACTCTATAATCCACACACATACGCCACGATCCATCCTTCTTTTTGACAAGGACTATAGGAGCTGAAAATGGGGAACAACTCTCTTGTACAACCTGTGTTTCAAGTAATTCAGCTACTAATTTCTCAATGACATCCTTTTGGGCTGCCGGGTATCGGTATGGTTTTAGAGAAATAGGATTTGTGCCCTCTTCCAAGACAATGGGGTGATTATGGCTCTCTCTAAAAGGTGGGAGACCCTTTGGCTTATCAAACACAGCTTGAAAAGTCCCCAAAACGCCTTGAATTTCTGCTGGCAGGTTAGACTCAGTATGCTTAATGGCAAAGCAGCTCATCTTATCATCTTGAATCTCAACCAGCTGCATCAAATATAATTGTTCATCCTTGAGACAGCTAGCCTCGACTCTCTTAGGCGCTACCACTTTTAGGGAATGAGGAACATGAGCCTGCAGTCTCACTAATTGGGTATCCTTCCAAAAATACATTGACAATGACTCATAGTCCCAAAAAGCATTCTTTATGCTTTTGAGCCACTGCAACCCCAGCACCATATCGTATGTATGTAAGTCAATTATTCGCAGGTCAAATATGAATTCTAAACCTTGCATTTTCCAACGGAACCCATGCCAAACCCCATGGACTTTTAGCTTCCCTCCACCTGCTACCTCAACATGGGATGGAGTGGTTTCTTGAATCTGCCATCCAAGTTTAATGGCTGTGTTGAAGTTTAAAAAATCATGAGTGCTGCCACTATCTATCAGAATCTGTAACGGAAGTTTCCCGACAGCACCCAAGACTCGCATGGATTCAGCCTGGTCTGTTCCTTCAATTGCATATAATGAAATATTGGGTTGCTCTGTTTCTTCAGCAGTGTCGGATTCAGGAATTTCAGACACTGTATCAACAACAGTAACGTCATCATCTAGCAGAACCAGATGCAGCTGCATTTTCTGTCTTTGAGGACATTTGTGCTCCCTCGAAAAAGGCCCATGACAGAAAAAACAGAGGTTATTGGCGCGGTGATCGGCTTCTTCAGCGGTCAACGCTTTTACTGGACGTGTGATGGCTCTTGGGACGAAATTGGAATTCTGACCAAAGAATGAGGCTTTTGCGTCTTTTCGCTGTGACCCATCAGGAAAAGAAGCCACTTTATTTGAATTCAACGTGGCTAATGCAGATGATAATCCCGAATTGACCAAAGAGCGATTTGGATAACGTTCAGACGACGGCTTACTGTTCTTGCGATTTACACCGATCTCTTGAACTCGTGCGAGGCGTCTTGCTTCCAACAGGGTCCGGGGGTTGAAGAGCCGGACTGAATCGGCAATCTCATCTTTTAGAGCGCCGATATATGCGTCCACAAGGTACTCTTCCGGCAAGTTCAGTTTCGCTGCGACGGAATCGAAGCGTACGTTGAATTCGGCCAGTGATGACGTCTGCCGGAGGTGCGTCAAGTCTGTCATCGGTGTTTCACAAGGTTGACCAAACGTGAGTTTCAACATCTCCTTATATTCCGTCCAGGTCGGTCGACGGTCTTGCCAGCGATTCTCGGCCGCCACATGCCATTGGAAGCTATCATCATCCAAGTTCATAGAAGCCATATCTACCTTTGCTTCTTCAGGCGTGTGATCCAACGTAAAGTAGCGCTCAGCCTTCAAAATCCAGGTATGGATATCCTTCCCTGAATACCGAGGAAAGTCCATCTTCGTGAATTGGGTCGGTCGATGATACCCACCCCTACCATTGCCTCAGTCTTGGTCCTCTTGAAACCGTTGGTGTCCGTTTTGTGGGGGTCTGGGCGCTACTGCTAGCGTTCTGACTTCTTGCGCAAGATTGGCCAAATCTTGTTGCATTCTTCTCTGAATGTCGTGCGCCAGTGTATCGATATTCTGCTGCATCCCACACTGAACCAACTGCAACTCCTCGCGGAAGCCTTGGACAGCCTCATGAAGATCATTGACCGTGTCAAATTGCTGTTCCATCGCCTGTAATCTTTCTTCCATGTTCCTTGCGGTTTCTTGTGACCTTGTCTGCACCATTCAATTAGGAGCACTGAGCCAATAATCCAAGGCCGAGGACCAAACGCTCTGATACCACTGATAGCGGTGTGTTATATGAATCTTAGATTTTGGGGATTAGGGTAGAATAGAGGAGAAATCAAAAGGTTGAAGAAGGAGAATTAGAGAGATTAGAGAGGGAATAGGAAACCGAGAGGGACTGAATAATACTTCAGACTTCATTAACTTGTCAAAACTAATCACAATGAATACCCTCTACCATATATATAGGCTTTGGGACAGAACCGGTAAACAGGCAGAACCGGTAACAGAAGATAAACAGAAACAGAAGGAGTAAAAACAGAAAGGATTAACCTACCCAACAGGATTAACCTACCCAACTAACCTAATTAACTTTTAGGAAAATTAATATTACAACATCATATCAGATACCCACCCTCCAGCTTTAAATATTTTTTCTTTATTCACCATCTTCCTACTTTAGGTTTCATTTTTTTGTTTTATCTGTTCGAAAATTGAGCTCCAGAGGATTGTGTTTATCTTTGAAAATTTCCTTTGCTCTTTGCAGGCTTTTGTAGGGCTTTTCCCTATTTCCAAGAAGAGATCTGATGCATATGCCAATGCTGATATCACGGTTTCCCTTTTAGGTATGTCATTGTCCATTAATTTACTTGAATGACTCTGAATTTTCTCACTCCTAAGAAATTAGTCTTTGGTCTAGCTGCAAAGTTATCCTATTTATGGCATTAAGATGTTGATATCATGCCCGGACTAAATACAGCTTTTTAGTGCTTATTTGGAGTTGCTTATTATAAATAATTTGACATAAGTCAAGACAAAACTCCTCTAACATACTTATCTTATATTCCGTAAATCACGATTAAAAAGATGCTTTTGAATGCTCCAATCTCCATTCCAAACAAGCTGTTAATGAAGGAAAATGATTATCAGGATATGAGAAGAGTAAGCATACATTGGTGGGGAATTACAAACTCCGCCACATAAGCTTAAAGAGAACACAGTGCAAAGTACAAAAGATCTCTGATCCGTTTGAGCATTTATTGACTACTGATTCTTCATACGGCCATTTGTTATGCTTAACAAAGAGGCCAAAATGTCATTCCTATCTTGAAGGACCTGCAAAGTCAACACTTCTGCTTATAAGTTCTTGCATTATATGATCCAGCCAATTCAGCAGATTACTTCATGTTGAGCTTGCTGCCACAGTGTTGCTCTTGCTAGAATACCCTAAACTTTTCTCTGGATCAACCCTAACTGCTCCACATTTGCAGGACAAACCTAAAACCTTATGAACCTTGATAAGCACCATAAAGCCTATTTAACAAGAGCGTTGTGAAAGGAAGAAAGATGAGAACATTTCATGCAGGATCTGTTTTTGGGAAGTAATTGATGTAGATTTGATTATATACCCATTTGGTTCTATTTATAAATCACTTCTAGCATGTTTTACACTGACCAAGAAAAACCTTAAACCTCATTAACTCTGCTTTAAAATTTAACAACTTTCGAATTTTACCCCTATTTAATATACAATATATCCCATGAAAACAAAGTTAACATAATAATAAATGAAAAGTAAAATTGTACACATAAAAAATTTAATGATGTGACTTATAAAGAGGATCAAAATAAACCTCCTCTCTCTACTTTGTAAATAGGACCAGAGGAGTTATTGCAACAAATATTTAGCATTTGGTTATCTATCAGCAAAATATGTTTATCTTTCCCTTTTCTGTCTGTAGTTTAGCTGTCCTGTGCCAAGGATTTTATTGTCTGCCTTAAGATTCGCTGAATGGTATGCCTATTAGCTAGAAAGATATATTTTCATTGATGATCATGATCTAGAATATCTATTTTTGCGGACAATTTAAAGATCAGTTTTTCTGAAGTAGTTGACTTAATCTCGAAGGCATGCGTTTTCTCTGTTCTTGATGAAAGGTTTTCATTTTTCTTTCACATTTCAGACATTGCTGCCAATTTAGGTGATGAAGACGTCTTAAATATTCCACCTGCTGCCATAGCAACTGAGGTTTCTTACTCTTCCTCTTTTGTGCTACTATTTCCTTTGTTTTGCAAAATGTGAACTACAATATCCCCTGAGAAGAACTCATTCTGAAGTAAATTCTATTTGGTTCTCCGAGAGATAGGTGAACTTTCTTTGGTCCTTAACATTCCATTTCTTTCAAGTTAGCTATTTAATCATTAAAATGCTTGCAATGTCACCTTCTATCTCATCTTCATACAAAATTTAACGTCAAATTTAACTGTGTTGGCTGGGACTTAGATTTTGGCACTCATCTCCAGGTTGAGCACCATCTGCTCATCCTTGAGACTTGAATTGTCCGATTTAATGTTGAACAGTCCAGCTTCAAAGTTTTTATTTTTTATTTTTTATTTTTTAAGTGATAAGTGTATGTATTGTTTTAATAAGTGATAGTTGGAAAATATCTTTATTTTACATTATGTACTTGTTAAAACGAGCACAGAATCCACTTTTTGGATCAGGACATGAAATTTGAGTTGTGAGTTAATGATCTCAGTAAACAAATAAAATTAAAGTCATAAAATTATGAAATTTGGTATTAAATTTTAGATGAAATGGGATAAAAGGCAACATTGCAAGCATAGTGTTAATTAAGTGATTAAATGGAAAGAAATGATTTCCAAGGATCAAATTGAAAATTCACATATATATGTTCAAGACCCAAAAAGGGTTTTCTTCTATGTTACTTTTGAGCTATGGAGTTGCATTTCTGCTGGCAATTCTGTTATTCTGATCATTGAATCTTATCAGGTGCTTCTACAAATTGAGAAGTTTCTGGGGGGTGCCAATAGCACGTCTATTCATTAGCCATCCTAAGTAAAATCCTTTTAGTTCTTTTTTATTTTTTTCCATAAATGTAACTTAATTTCAATATATTAAGGTGTCAAATTATCTGTACTTACGCCCTCTTGAGAACACTTGCTGTTGCTGTTTTCACCTTACAATTATTATAAACATCTGGTGTACAGTATTACAGATAAAATGCACATCTTATTTTGTAGGCTGAAATAAAGAATTCTCAAGTTACACGTTGTCATTGTGCATTATCAGCTTCAGAAAATTAAGTTTTGTGGAATTTCTGTGAGTTTCATAATCCGATACATTATTCTATTCACATACTATGCAATATATAGATTACAAGCAACAACTATCACTAGAGATACGCTGAATTCAAAATTTGACTAGGATAACAGAATATATTCTGTTAAGATACTCTGAACTAATCCCTTAATTATAGATAACTAATTCCTATAATATCTAATTAATTATAATTATAACAGATTTACCACATTCTCCCTCAAGTTGGATAATAGATATTGATCATGTCCAACTTGTTGATAAACCGTTCAAACTCATCCTCTGATAGTCCTTTAGTAAGAATATCTGCCAGTTGCAACTTGATCAGTATATAAGATAGGCACACAATGCCTTCCTCAACTTTTCTCTAATAAAGTGTCTATCAACTTCAACATGTTTGGTTTTACTGTGTTGTATAGGCCTTGTTGTCACAATAAAGCTTCATTGGAGAGATAACTTGGGCTTTTGTTTCCTTAGTTACTCACTTTAACCATAATTCCTCCATAATACCTTGAGATAATGCTCGTAGTTCAGATTCTGCACTACTTTTTGCCACAACTCTCTGTTTTTGGCTTTGCAAGTAACCAAGTTCCCCCATACAAAGGTGTAGTACCCTGATGTTGATCTGCTATCTTCCTGTGATCCTGCCCAGTCAACGCGGTATAGATTTCAATTGTTCTAATGCAACATTTCTTGAAGAAGAGACCTCGGCTAGGTGTGCCTTTTAAGTATCTCAGGATTTTATATGTTGCATCCATATGTCTCCTTGTAGGGAAGTGCATGTGTTGACTTGCTACACTAATTGCAAAAGCAATGTCAGGTCGTGTATATGATAGATAGATTAGTTTTCCAATTAACCTTTGATAACGTTCCTTATTTGTTGGCATATCATCTTTTTCTTGCTTTTTTAAGTTGTGAACATCTGTTTTTGTCCCTGCAACTTTTTCCTTGTCTCTACTCTTTTTCTTAGTACTAATTGGTACTTTACTAGGTTTACTTCCTAGCATGCCAGTTTCCTTGAGTAGGTCAAGAATATATTTTTGCTGAGAGACATAGATGCCCTTCTTTGATCTAGCTAGCTCCATTCCCAGAAAGTATTTTAACTTAACAAGATCTTTAACTTCAAATTTCTTGTTTAGGGCTGCCTTAATTATGCTAATCTCTTCAATATTATTTCCTGTGAGGATAATGTCATCCATATATACAATTAGGATGGTTGTCAAACCTCTTTTCTGTAGCACAAACATAGTGTGATCAGATAGGCTTTGTTTGTAGCCTTCAGCCTTGAGAATCGTAGAGAACCTGTCGGACCAGGCATAAGGTGACTGTTTTAGGCCATAGAGAGACCTTCGAAGTTTGCATACCAAATTCTGTCGTCCTTTTTCAAATCCTGGTGGGAGTGTCATGTATACTTCTTTTAACCTGCCATTTAGAAACGCATTTATGATATTAAGTTGTTGAAGTGGCCAATCAAGGTTGGCTACAATAGACAAGAGTACTCGGATGGTATTTAGTTTTGCCACAGGAGCAAATGTCTTATTGTAGTCTATGCCATACATCTGAGTGAAGCCCTTAGTCACTAACCATGCCTTGTATTTGTTAAGGGTGCCATCACAGTTGTATTTCAGGGTGAACACCCACTTACACCCTACAGGTTTCTTCCCTCTTGGTAAGTCAACAACCTCCCATGTACCATTCTTTTCCAATGCCCGCATTTCTTCTAAGTCAACAACCTCCCATGTCCCATCTAGTCTTGTTCTTCCAGGGCTTCTAGTTTGCTGGTTTGCCATGGAGTTCCTAGTAACGGTCACGAGAATGACTTGGTTTTTTGCAGTGATCACAAAAAACTTTAGGTCTCATATTGGGAGATGGTAAGATCGGTGTTGTACTAACTAAGGCGGGAGATGAGGTTGGTGCTGAACTGATTAAGGCAGAGGACTCAGAATGATTCTTCAGCATCACATGATGGCATGACTCTTCTCGTCGAACTTCGAAGAAGACTTCACGGGGTGACGCCAGAGAAGGGCGGCTCACGATACGGCTACGAACTTCATCAAACTCAGGATTTAAGTCAGCAAGGAAGAGAAGGATTCGATCAGTGTCCACGTTCTTTCAGTGACGGGCCGTGTCGACGGGAGAAGACCATCAATCTGTGTTGTATAAGTCTAATTCTTGCCACACAACAACAAGTTCGTGCCAGTAATCAGTGACATCCCGTACCCCTTGCGCAAACTTCCAATTCTGTCGTCGAAGATCATAGATGTGCGAGAGATCTTGTGCGTTGGAATAAGAATCTCGAACAGCCTCCTAGATAGCATGAGACGTTGGTAGGTACATGAATGTCCGACGAAGTTGAGGAGTCATAGAATTGATGAGCCAAGACGACACCAGGGAATTGTCTATCTCCCATTGTTGCATCACAGGTGACGTCGGATCAGAGGGTGCCATCGCTTCGCCAGTGAGAAAACCGTGTTTACCACGCCCACCAACAACAAGTCGCACCGCTTGAGCCCATTCACTGTAGTTCGTCGGTGTCAATTTGGCAGAGACGATGAGACTAGAGGAACCGTCGTGACTTGGAATTGATTCAAGAGAACTCCCAAATCGTCGCGAATCAGTGATTGATGAGTCATGCAGATTGGACCCTATGTGTAAGTCGAGTTGACGACTATCGGACTCAACAGAGGTATCTGGATCAGAATTTGAGGGCTCTAATACCTTGTGGAATTTCTGAGTTTCATAATCCAATACATTATTCTATTCAAATACTATGCAATATATAGATTACAAGCAACAGCAACCGCTAGAGATACTACACTGGATTCAAAATTTGAATATGATAACATAATATATTCTGTTAAGATACTCTGAACTAATTTCTTAATTAAAGATAATTGATTCATATAATATCTAATTAATTATAATTATAACAAATTTACCACAAGTTTCATATAATTGTCATTAGTTAATCTGTTGTATTTTTTTTCTTTCTCATATTCAAACACATATGGGGGAAGATGCCTGGTCAGAAAATTTCAATTAGTTTTTAGGAGCTCCTTTATGAGCGAGCAGATTGGACCCTATGTTATTCAAGAGCTTTTGCACATTCTCTGGAGAGTCACTTCTGAGAAGGTTAGTGCCTGCTTACCCAAGCAGTAAAAGTTATTTTTCCAACATGATTTACGATGTATGAGGTAAGTATGTGGGAGGAGTTTTGTTTTAACTTACGTGAATGTTCTTATTGAACGTTAACTTAAACAGTTTAATGGGGAGAAAATGGCCTTTGGAAGAATAAACTTCCAATACCAGTTTTGTCTAAATGTGTGAAAGCTTTTATTATTACTATTATTGTGGGGAAAAGGAGAAGAGGTAGGGAGAGGAGTAACAAACTCTCAATTAAGCATCTCTATTTGATTTAAAGAGAATAAATCCTCTGCAGTTGCAAAATAGTAAAGCAATCATGCTATTGCAAAATAACAATACAATAGTGGTGTTTCTTTTATAATAAATATTTAAAAGATCATTTTTTTAAAGTTCATATCCACATTAATTTCGTTTTTTTATATTTCATTTCATTAAAACTAAGAATTTTTTTTTAAAAAAAACATATGGACAATTTATACTCCATCCAGTTTTAAATATACAAACTAAATAATTAATTTACAGAGATTAAAAACATTATTTAAATTAGATACTTGTTAAAAAAAGTTGGTTTTTATTAAAAAAAAATCCATCTAATCATTTAAATTGGAAACTGCGTCCGGTGGTTGAGACAAGGGAGGCAAAGATTTCCTCCCGCCACCTGGGCTCGATCCCTGGGAAGTCCCTCCCAAGGGGCGCCCCGGATTAGTCTGCACCTTCGGGTGTGGGATACCGGGGAAGAAATTCAAAAAAAAAATTGGAAACTGCGTTATTGAAGAAAACCCCTTTAATATGCCCAATCAATAGGAATAATAGGAAAAAATTTATGAATTTCATGCACAGTAAGTTGAAGTCTCGTGTATGACTAATCTACATGGCATTCAAGGTGAAAATTGTAGGGTGCATTTGTTATTAAAACTCTTTATTTATTTCAGGATAAAATTCACTTGTTCTAATTTAATCATGAAAAATTTTCTCCATAAAGTAAACCATGTGCGATAGTATATAAAAATATCACAAGGTTTACATTATTTCTAATTATTAGGATGCTGTTAACAAGGCCAATACAAGTTATCACAGAACAAAAATTCAATACCCAATAGCATTTGCATATTTATAAAATGAATTCTCTATTTATACATCAAAATCTTTAGGCTTGAATCTTAATTTAGACATGAAAAGCTTTGAGGCATTGGACATCTTGTATGCGTTGAATCAGAAAATCTTTAACTGACTTAAACAGTGTCCTTTGTGGCACTCACCGTCCAGAAGGCCCTGCAAGTCAAAAGTTCTACTTAGTTTCCAAACCTCAGTTGTTGACCTCACGAGACCACGGAGACAAACAATTTCAGATGCTCCATAAATCCTTTATCCAACGTGAATTTAAAGCACATCATAACATAACTCTTCTTATTGTTCTTGCAGCGGCACGGGATATCAATCGTCGAGCCAGGTCAGCCGGCAGCTGAAGCAACTGTTGCTGAGATTCTGTTGGAAGCTGCCAACATTTACAAACAAATAAGAATGTTTCGGCAGTAGCAAACAATATAAAGAGAAAATTTGTTCTGAAATGTTAACCCTAAAATCAGAGACCATGTTTTTCTCTGGATGCAGATTTTCTTCTGGGATCTCAAGGAATCTGATGCTAAAGGTGGATTTTAATATTGGTTTCTTCTTGTTTTGAAATATGGCACCATGTGCTTATTCAATCCAAACATAAAAACTCCGCCTACCTTCAAGTTAAGGGTGGCTAGTTTTATACAGCATTATATGTGATTTGGCAGAACAAGAATGATGTTAACTTCAAGCAAGAAAATCCCAATCGTGATTTGCATTAGCATGATTAATGATCTTAAGCAAACATATTTTGATTGATAAGAAAAAGGCATACAAAAGCTGTAATTTTGAGGTTTAACATTGTTTTAGTACTGGAGTATTTCCCTTTTTTATGGTGAATATTGAGTTTTTGAATTTAGTTATTCACTTTTCTTCCAACACCCAAAAAAAATAAAATAAAATAAAGAAAAAAGAAAAGAAAAGAAATCAAGTGACAGTATCACTACTAATAAGTTGTATCTGTAATATCCCGAATTCTGAGACTTGAGGCTAGAGAATAAGCCTGAGATTAGTGGACTGCTAAGCCCTGGTTTAGCAGGATCCCAAATTGTGATTAAGGGTTAATGACTCCAAAAGTGGATGTCAATAGTGATGAATGAACCCTTTTGGAGATTATGGTGTAAGTTGGCACCCGATGTGATTCGTATGTGTTCTGAGCAGCGCCGAAATCCTGTATTTAAGTTCAATTATGGATTAACATCTAAATTGACTTAAAATAGAGGGGAGGGCGCATTGTGGAAGAAAAGGAATGATATGGTGTGTTTGGTGGTGATTCAAGAGGAATTGCCGTAATCAGGGGCAAAACGGTAAAGTTACCGACCAATTGGTCAGTTACCGAAGAGGAAACTCATTGGTAACTTCAAGATCAATGGTTGAGATTGATTTGTGTAGAGATCAAGGGGGTGGAATCACATGTATGTGAGCTTATGTGAGCTCATGTGAGGTTTGTCAAGATGGTGACACTTGGCACAATTTGGACCCTTGGATCTTGGTCAAAAGTTCAACACTCTTTTTCTCTTCTCTCTCCCTTATTTGGTCGTCCATGTGTGTTTTTTTTGGGGCCAAAATCTGATCATCATCTTCATCATTTTCATCTCTCTCTTGTTCTCCATTTTCGCCAAGAGCAAGCTAAGGAAAGAGAAAGGGAAAAGCTTGAGTTTTGGTAAGTTAATGCCTTCATATGCTCAAGTGTCTTTCATTAATGTTGTTCATGAGGTTGAGGGCTATATTCCTATGGTTTTAGATTCTTGATTGGTGAAGTTTGATGGCTTGAGGAAATTTGGAAAGATGGAGAATCAAGAAATTGGTTTGGGAAAGAGGAAGAGGTGAGTATTTGAAGCCTTTTGATCTAAGTTTTGTGATTTGTGGTTGAGTATTGTGAATTTCGAATTTTGCCCTGAATTTGTGTGATTTTTGAAATGCATGAATTGCCTTGTGTTTGAGTGGCAATTGGTGTCTTGATGTGTTATAGAGCCATTGGAATTGGTTTGAGAATTTGGAATGAAAAGAATGACAATGTATGATTATGTTGTGGTTTGAATTGTGATTTGTGTGACATGTTGTGGTAACATGTCAATATGATTTGAATTTGGTTGATTTGGTGTTTCCAATGGATTCCTTGTGCAAATTTGTATGGGAATGGTGTTTGATATGAAAATTGGACCATTGGAAGCCAATTGTACAAATTTGGAATTCTGTCCAGTGGAAAGTCTGTTTGGGCAGTTCTGTTTGTGTTGCCGTTTTGAATGGGCAAATGATGTTAGAAAATTCTGAAACTTTCCAGTCTTGAAGTTCACATCTTAAGCTTCAAAATGGACATATGATATGTGTCATTTCGTTTTGTGAACTGGGAGTTTGAACTGTCCAAAGTTTGGGGACGAAACTGGACCCTGTTTTGGTACAATGTTGGATTTTGTGTAAATCTGGATTTGTGTGGTGATTTCTGGTAATGAGCCATATTTTTCCTATGAAGAGGACTTAAAAATATTTAATTTGGCTTTGGGATCACCTCATTTCGATTTTTGTGGAATTAGTTATGAATTTTTGAAGTTGCCTTGGCTGCAGCAGAAAATCCTGGCTGCAGCGCAAAAGTTTCTGTGAGCGTTTTGGCCGCAGCCAGAAACCTTCTGTGCGTGTTTTGGCTGCAGCCAGAGGGTCTTGGCTGCAGCCAACCCCCATTTTTCAGGATTTTGAGATTTTGAAAGGTGATTTCCAACCTAGTACGTCCCAATCCTTTAAGCTTTCGTTGAGCTTATTTTAGCCACCTAAAGGGTGTGAATGGTAACCAACTTTAAGTGATATGAAAGTAAGAGTTTGGAATAGAGAATAACCCTATGTCCTTGCTTTGGTTATAGGGTTGATGTTCGCCCTGGTTGTGGTTCGATGTTCGTTTTGATCGCGAGCAGTCGGAGCTGGAGCTTACGTGGAAAGAGAGTAGGAAACATATCTCTTCTGCTTGTATTTGATATATGTGTTAGTGTGTTGGTGCATGTCTTAGCTTTGCATAATTATGTGTAATTTGAAGCTATGTTTCAATTTATGCTATGGCCATAGGTATATTGTTCGAAGCATTGAGCTGGCAAATTGTCATTGTGTTATCATGAGTTGTGTGATGCAAGCATGTCATGCATTAAACATTTATCGTACATGCATATTGATATTGTTATCCTACACCCTCCCCTACCAACATTTTAGACAGGGTAGGTGGATCGAGGTTGGAGCAAGCAGGCAAAGGCGACGAGGACTACTTCGGGTTATAGATTTTGGTAGTTGGTTATCATAGTTGGGATGTATATTTGATATTGTACTTGTATATTGGATGAGTATTGAGTATGCATGTATGGAGTTGAGATTTGTGTAATCCCCGTTTGAGGAATTGTAAAGGGTGGATGTACCCTATGAATTCTATGTAAAGATATGAACCCGGGAGTTGCCGGGATGATATTGTTGTACACTCTGATATTTGTTTAAATGTGATATTCCGCTTGATGTAATTGTATTCGAAATTGAATATGAGACCAGGTTAATTAGATTTCGAAAGTGATTTGTGAAAACCCTATCGTGAAGATGGGAATTTAAATAAGTTTTGTTCTTATTGGTCTCTAATTTCATTTTTATTTCGTATTTCGGATATAATTACGGCAGGGGGTTACATTTTGGTATCAGAGCTGCCGGTCCTGACAAGTAAAGGATTTGCTAGGATAATGGCCGTAGTTGCTGCCTTAAGTCATAGGAGATGACTTGTTTGTTGTGGTATACACATTAAGGTCCCTGCTGGTTGTGGATATATGTGATATGTGGATTGTGTATACATTAATTGATTATTGTGTAGTCGAAAATCATTGTGGAAACAAAAGATATGATGGTTTGCCTGAGAATTAGATGTGTATATTCAGAGATGGAGGTAATCAGACCCATCATCTGATTTGAGAATAGAGGGAAAGGATTCCCTAAGATATGTGATATTGAGGTTTTAGGTTTCAGTATGAACCTAGACATTGGGTAAGAAACCCTAGGTGGTATGATATTACATGTAGTGATGTCATACTGAGCTTGTATGTGTAAAGGCCTTAAGACCTAGGGGACCGGTGTGCCTTAGGCTAGCAGAGATATTTGAGTTCATGTTGGAGTGGATGATGCTCCTTGGAAATGAGGGAAGTAATTTCCCAGTTCAACTAAGGTTGAGGTTTGGATAGATGAGATGTGATCTAAGGATTAGACTCAATAGCTGGGTTGATTCTTAGGAATTGGATTTGACCTCAGTGGTCTGTGGTACCAAGGTATGGTACAGGAAGTGAATTGAGATGTGTATCAGTTATTCTGAGAGTGTTGGTTATTAATCCAACACAGGGAGAAAGCTATCTACGGAGGATTCGGATCGGAGAACGCTATCTACGGGGACTTTTGAGCGGAAAGGGCTACCTACGGTGAGATCCGATCGGAAAGGGCTACCTACGGTGAGATCTGATTGGAAAGGGCTACCTACGGAAAACTCTGACCGGAGGGGCTGACCAGTCAGTGGACTGAGTGAAGCACCGAGTGCAGTAGCGTAGAGTGGAGCCACCATGACGATGAACCCTAGAGTGGAGCCACTGTGACGATGAACCCTAGAGTGCAGCCGCCTTGATAATGAACCGTGGAGAGCAGTTGCCGTGAAGTTGAATCGTAGAGTAGAACTATGAGGACGTTAGGAGTATGGACTCTTAACGATGTGTTGATTATGGCTTTCAATGATTCAAGTTGAATCAGGCCAAGATTTGGTATAGATTGTGAACGTTGTCAGTTGTGGTAGGAGATTCCTATGGGACTCCTATTGAGTCACCCTGACATTATGAAGGCACAGATGAGGAGAAAGACCTCAGAGTGCGCAGTGGAATCGTGATGAATGTATTATGTTTGAGAATTGTGTTGAGCGGAAGCTCGAGTAGCTGTGAGAATGATATGATAGCTATGGCTTCGGGAGGTAAAGCTTCGGGGTCAAGTTGTATTGTGTAAAGAGAGGTCTTGAAGGATCTCAGTATGTGAAAAGAATTCGAGATGTTGAAGTAAAGTGGTTGAAATGCCTGGTTCCAGCTTGTTACAATTGTGCACTGTGAGTCCTGGGTCGACGTAGTGTACCCAGCCTCTCCGCACCCGATTGGTGGGAGAGGGCACCAACCGTTGTGGCCCGGTGGGGTGAGACGGCGGTGGGGTGTGACGGTTATTTGTGAGTCTCTTACCTGCGGCCGCATGGGGTGATTCCTATGGCGGAGGACCGTGCCTTCGGGGCGGTAGTTTACGGGGGACAGGCTATTTGTGAGGCCGACGGGCCATTTGTGAAAGCCAGATAGCTGTATGAGCTATAGGGCTATGTGTATGCACTGCCACGCCAATAGTCCCTGAGTAGCTAACAACGGTTCGGGTAAAGACTGTGTGTCTTCCTGGCGGAGAAAGGGGATGAGGGTAGGGTGTGATTGCGAATCTATTATTTGTGAGCCTGAATGGCTATGTGTGCACTGCCACGTCGATAGTCCCTGAGTAGCTAACAACGGTTCAGGTTAAGACTGTGTGTCTTCCTGGCGGAGAAAGGGGATGAGAGTGGAGTGTGATTTGTGTACTTTGTGACAACTGTGATTAAGCTGGGATTGAGGTGTGTTGTAGCAGAGCAGAGCTAGTTCAGCTGATGGCTAATTCGACTACATGTTTGGGGATTTTGTTGTGAGGGCAATTACCCCGGCATGGCCAGCCTGGCTAGCCACCACGTTGGTTGCACCGGTGTTGACCCAAGGCCGAAAGGCGGTGCGTAAAATTAGAGTCTGCAATGCGGGTTGTGGTGAATGTGACCTGTGTGAATTGTGTTAAGGTGCAATGCAGTGTGTGCAGGTCAGTGTGAGCCGTTTAGGGTTTGACGCTGGTCATCTCTAGCTCGACCGTTGAACTGCCGTTGTAGTTGCTTTGTGTGGTGTAAGAGCATGAAAGTGGTGTTGGGAGATTGAGACTCTCAACCGGTCGCCTGGATAGAAGAGACTGAGATTCTAGGTGGACCATTACTGTCAGGTACTTTGGATAGAAGAGATTGAGATTCTGGAGTGACCTGATGATGTGATATGTGTTGATGTGAATGAAAACTGTGATGTGAATGCCGGAAGGGCAATTTGTATTGTGAGACAACGGGAAGTTGTCGTATTTGTATAAGTGGCGAAAGCTATGTATAGTTGTGTATACAGCCGGGGGTGCTGTCGTCTTGTGACAATCGTCACGCACCAATGTGAATCTGTCATGGATATTGTGATTGAGACCCAAAAGTCCCGAATGGGTGAGGGTAATGCCGTGGAATTTGATACGGCAATGTGATTGTTGTGAATACCCGAAAGTCTCGGTTACCACTAGTGGAATCATTGGTGGGTGTACGGGTGAGGGTAATGCTGTGAAAGTGGATACAGCGAAGGCATAAGTGCTTGTGTATACGGCTGAGGCTGTTGTTTGAAATGAGTTGGTGATGTTGTTGAGTTATTCCAGGATGGAATCACAAGATTAAGTTAAGCAGAGTGGTGGCCTATGCTGCCTAACTGCCAAAATCTTATGATATGGCTCATGATTTAGAGCCTCCGACCTTATGGTTATGTGATGGTGGTTTTGTGGCAATCGTATGTGGAGGCGATTGCATTTGTTGGCAAATGTATGGTGATTGTGTTTGTGCGGCAATCGTGAAATGGGCCGATTGCAGTTTGTGGCAACTAAGTTGCATTCATTGTTTGAGATTCTTGCGAGAATCGAATTTGTGGAGTACCGTTTGTAGGGGTGGTCTAGAAGGGACCATCCAATGTGAAATGAATTGTGAAACGGAAGCTGTCGTGAAGAAGCATCTGTAGCTTATGGTTTAAGTGGTGCGACAAATTTCGAGGACGAAATTTATTGAACGGGGGGAGAAATGTAATATCCCGAATTCTGAGACTTGAGGCTAGAGAATAAGCCTGAGATTAGTGGACTGCTAAGCCCTGGTTTAGCAGGATCCCAAATTGTGATTAAGGGTTAATGACTCCAAAAGTGGATGTCAATAGTGATGAATGAACCCTTTTGGAGATTATGGTGTAAGTTGGCACCCGATGTGATTCGTATGTGTTCTGAGCAGCGCCGAAATCCTGTATTTAAGTTCAATTATGGATTAACATCTAAATTGACTTAAAATAGAGGGGAGGGCGCATTGTGGAAGAAAAGGAATGATATGGTGTGTTTGGTGGTGATTCAAGAGGAATTGCCGTAATCAGGGGCAAAACGGTAAAGTTACCGACCAATTGGTCAGTTACCGAAGAGGAAACTCATTGGTAACTTCAAGATCAATGGTTGAGATTGATTTGTGTAGAGATCAAGGGGGTGGAATCACATGTATGTGAGCTTATGTGAGCTCATGTGAGGTTTGTCAAGATGGTGACACTTGGCACAATTTGGACCCTTGGATCTTGGTCAAAAGTTCAACACTCTTTTTCTCTTCTCTCTCCCTTATTTGGTCGTCCATGTGTGTTTTTTTTGGGGCCAAAATCTGATCATCATCTTCATCATTTTCATCTCTCTCTTGTTCTCCATTTTCGCCAAGAGCAAGCTAAGGAAAGAGAAAGGGAAAAGCTTGAGTTTTGGTAAGTTAATGCCTTCATATGCTCAAGTGTCTTTCATTAATGTTGTTCATGAGGTTGAGGGCTATATTCCTATGGTTTTAGATTCTTGATTGGTGAAGTTTGATGGCTTGAGGAAATTTGGAAAGATGGAGAATCAAGAAATTGGTTTGGGAAAGAGGAAGAGGTGAGTATTTGAAGCCTTTTGATCTAAGTTTTGTGATTTGTGGTTGAGTATTGTGAATTTCGAATTTTGCCCTGAATTTGTGTGATTTTTGAAATGCATGAATTGCCTTGTGTTTGAGTGGCAATTGGTGTCTTGATGTGTTATAGAGCCATTGGAATTGGTTTGAGAATTTGGAATGAAAAGAATGACAATGTATGATTATGTTGTGGTTTGAATTGTGATTTGTGTGACATGTTGTGGTAACATGTCAATATGATTTGAATTTGGTTGATTTGGTGTTTCCAATGGATTCCTTGTGCAAATTTGTATGGGAATGGTGTTTGATATGAAAATTGGACCATTGGAAGCCAATTGTACAAATTTGGAATTCTGTCCAGTGGAAAGTCTGTTTGGGCAGTTCTGTTTGTGTTGCCGTTTTGAATGGGCAAATGATGTTAGAAAATTCTGAAACTTTCCAGTCTTGAAGTTCACATCTTAAGCTTCAAAATGGACATATGATATGTGTCATTTCGTTTTGTGAACTGGGAGTTTGAACTGTCCAAAGTTTGGGGACGAAACTGGACCCTGTTTTGGTACAATGTTGGATTTTGTGTAAATCTGGATTTGTGTGGTGATTTCTGGTAATGAGCCATATTTTTCCTATGAAGAGGACTTAAAAATATTTAATTTGGCTTTGGGATCACCTCATTTCGATTTTTGTGGAATTAGTTATGAATTTTTGAAGTTGCCTTGGCTGCAGCAGAAAATCCTGGCTGCAGCGCAAAAGTTTCTGTGAGCGTTTTGGCCGCAGCCAGAAACCTTCTGTGCGTGTTTTGGCTGCAGCCAGAGGGTCTTGGCTGCAGCCAACCCCCATTTTTCAGGATTTTGAGATTTTGAAAGGTGATTTCCAACCTAGTACGTCCCAATCCTTTAAGCTTTCGTTGAGCTTATTTTAGCCACCTAAAGGGTGTGAATGGTAACCAACTTTAAGTGATATGAAAGTAAGAGTTTGGAATAGAGAATAACCCTATGTCCTTGCTTTGGTTATAGGGTTGATGTTCGCCCTGGTTGTGGTTCGATGTTCGTTTTGATCGCGAGCAGTCGGAGCTGGAGCTTACGTGGAAAGAGAGTAGGAAACATATCTCTTCTGCTTGTATTTGATATATGTGTTAGTGTGTTGGTGCATGTCTTAGCTTTGCATAATTATGTGTAATTTGAAGCTATGTTTCAATTTATGCTATGGCCATAGGTATATTGTTCGAAGCATTGAGCTGGCAAATTGTCATTGTGTTATCATGAGTTGTGTGATGCAAGCATGTCATGCATTAAACATTTATCGTACATGCATATTGATATTGTTATCCTACACCCTCCCCTACCAACATTTTAGACAGGGTAGGTGGATCGAGGTTGGAGCAAGCAGGCAAAGGCGACGAGGACTACTTCGGGTTATAGATTTTGGTAGTTGGTTATCATAGTTGGGATGTATATTTGGATATTGTACTTGTATATTGGATGAGTATTGAGTATGCATGTATGGAGTTGAGATTTGTGTAATCCCCGTTTGAGGAATTGTAAAGGGTGGATGTACCCTATGAATTCTATGTAAAGATATGAACCCGGGAGTTGCCGGGATGATATTGTTGTACACTCTGATATTTGTTTAAATGTGATATTCCGCTTGATGTAATTGTATTCGAAATTGAATATGAGACCAGGTTAATTAGATTTCGAAAGTGATTTGTGAAAACCCTATCGTGAAGATGGGAATTTAAATAAGTTTTGTTCTTATTGGTCTCTAATTTCATTTTTATTTCGTATTTCGGATATAATTACGGCAGGGGGTTACAGTATCCATATGGAAGAATGAGCAAATTAGATGTTCCACATATGCAAATGCTTAATTTTACCTCTGGTATAACAGAAAGAACAGGAAGAATTTCTTGAATTGATTCAAGACGATTTAATACTAGAGATACTTCCTCTTGCTGGTTCTTGTACGGACTAACCTGGACCTGCCTACCTCCCTACAAGACAAAAACTTATCAAGAACTAACTCGAGTCATTTGACTACACAAGAACATTCTATTAGGAAATCCTTAAAATATAATGAAAAATAGTACTAGTAATTTTTACAGGAGCACTAGGTCAGCAGCACAAGTTAACTCAGTTATATCAATAATGTTTACTTTTCTCAAACTATATTTGTCATATCCGTACTGATACAAGTCCATTTTGACAGCATGAAAGAGCCGCTAAATAAACTGTTGTCATTTTTATTATGTTTCCTTCACACTCATTTGTGAAGATAATAATTTATAATGATATAATATTGAAACATCCTAAATCAGTGCTTTTAGACTTTTCCTACTCCTCTGCCCCATGCGAGAAACCAAAATTCCAAAGTTTTGTACATCTGTCCCAGTTCAAGTGATATAAAATTGTACACTTATTTGTAGTTTAGACTACACATGCACAGTTTTCTACTAAATGAACTATAAATCTCACCATATTAGAGTCTTCACCTCTTTTACTTCCCAACATCAATACCACCAGGCGTTGGAACGTTCTGAGGTTGTTCATGTCTTCATCAGTCATTAAAGGGTATGTAAAGAAAGCACTGAACGGTATATTTGCTGCAGCTGTTGAAGTTATAGAATCCAAGGTTGCTAGTCCAAGTGCATCCAAACCCTGCATTAGCGAAATGCCTAATTAAACAAGAGCTAAGTTTGAATTGACTAAACCAATTTAGTCCTCATTATTTAGCTGGCTAATTGTAGAGTGAAAGCCACCACTCTAGGTATTCATGCCATTAAGTCAACTATTTTTGTTTCCTTTCCTGACAATGTAGAGGGTGAGCCTTGATACAACGGTAAGGTTGCTGCCATGTAACTTAGAGGTCATGGGTTCGAATCTTGGAAATAGCCTCTCTATTTATGAGGGTAAGGCTGCGTATATCGATCCCTTCTCAAACCCCACTTGGTGAGAGCCTTATACACTGGGCCACCGTGACAATGTATTGTAGGTAGCGCATAACAACTGTAGTTAAATTGTAGTACTTTATGTTCCATCACGTTTATAATAGTACAACAGACAGTTATGAGTACAGCCTGCCATTAGCATGAGCGCACAGGCTGTACTATTATGGGCGTGATGGAACACAAAGCACTATGATTTCTTAAATCACCCCTTATTGTAATTGTAGGGGACCTCAAAAGAAGAAACATACTTTGGCGAGTTCCTGAAGAATGATTTCCCTCACAAATGAACCCTGCAATTTTTAGCATGAAAGCCACATATAGATTAGGAGAAGAAACGACTAGCATCAGTCACTGGATGGAAAACTTAATAGGAAAGACAAACTCAAGTTACCTTTTCCGTTAGTGTAAAAGAAAGGACTTCCTTTATAACCATCCTTGAATCACTGTTGTCACTTTGTCTTTTAACTATGGCCTTGTCTGTTTTGGCACGGAGAGACTGTCATTTAGAATTTGTTAGTTTTAAGTATTGGAAAAGGAAAATCAATAAACAGAAATTGATTGGAAAGGAAGACAAAAGGTATCATCTTGTGCAATGTCACATGTTTTCTCCACGAGGCTGTGTTGATCTAGCCAATAAAGGTCTAGCCCAACTTGGTAGGGCCAGGCTTAAATTTCGGTAACCAAGCTCAAATTTAAGTCTGAATGTAAAGCCTATTCAGCTTTGAGCCCAGTCAGCATGGTCAACAATATAATTTATTGTAGTGTTCACTTCACATCGTTTGCTTTCATTATCTATCTTTTCTTGTATTATGTTTCATTTTCCTCACACTACAACTCAATTGTTTCTAATAAATCAACAACAAAAAAACGTGAATAGGAGCAAAAAATGTTGACTCATGAAAATAATACGAGTATGATTTTATTAATAATTTTTGCCAAGCATGTTATTCTTTATCTGTCAAATGTGTCAATTCGCTCCAGTTCTATTTTCAAATCTGTGTTCAATTATGTGCAAATAAACTGGGCCCATTGTGAGGTTTGCCTAAGAGCTTTAGACATTACTTAACCTTTAATAATGGGCCTAAATAATGTTGGGCAGATATCTGAGCCCAAACTCAACATCAGTAAGATTATTAGGTTTTGTTATGGTATAATACCATTGGTGTTAGAACATGAATGTGAGAGAGAGAGAAAGGAGAGAGAAACAGTAGAGAAGAGAGAGATTTCTGAATATGCTTTTGTTATTCACATCTGAATCACAAGTCACTTACAATGGGTGCCTTATGTCTTATTTATAGGCTCCTCATTTCTAATACCACATAACGATATTATTTCCTAACTAATGGCTATTATTCACTAACTGCCTATCTAACTGAATAACAGTAACTAGCAACCCCTTTCACATTCTCATTAACATTCCATAACAGGTTTATACACAAGGGTGATGAAACTAGAACCCTTTCCAGTCTTCTAGAGCCATGTGATATATTTAAGAATATGGTTCCCACAGGTAAAAAAGTAGGTAATGTGAAGGGTTTCAACTGTACTAAAAAGAACTAATGATGATTTAGATTAAACCTGTCTTGCTCGATGATAGAGCTGGTAAATTTACAAAGACATATAGGGGGGAATCAAGGGAGACCAAGACTGCTGGTTTAGATGCCTGTCCTACCGATCCTGCTGTAAGGGAAAGAAAGTTCTGGTATGAAGTTTTTTAGGGTTGCCTAGGGGTATAGCCTATGTTGGGGATAGTGAAAGCCTCTCTGCTGTTTGCAGTAGGCTCATGGAACACTTTGTACTATTTTGAGTGTGGTGAGAAGAAACTGGCCTCTTAAATGTCAGTGGCTTAAGTTCTGCACTTGTGGGTTGTCTTATGATTTTAGTACTTGTTTCTGTTCTTAATCAAATCTGGGTGGAACAGGGGCATAGGCCCCTTTTGTAACATTGATTCAGTACTTTATAGAATTTAATAGCAAACCGTAAGGATTTCCCTCATTTCTTCTGTTGTATTTTTCTGGTAATATATGCTTGTTTTTATCAGCAGGTTTCTATCATTCAACCTGTTCAACTAGAAAATCCGATGTTTACAAAACTGAATCAACATATGAAAACTATCCATACTTCTGGTTTCATATATTCTAGGGTTATGAATAAAACTAAATCAAACAAGTAAATGTTTTAAAATCTTAAACATGATATCGGGTGTGCTACTTGACAAGACAGATAAACCTCAAAGAACTACCTAGTTCTAACATAGTTAACAATTCAACTTCAAATAGGTAATAGTTAAGAAAGCAAACAAAAAAGAAAAAGGATAAAGTTACCTCTGTAACCAAAGACTCTAGACGATCTATTCTGAACATGCCATCCTGATGAAGAAGGACATCAGTCAATATTGCAATTTGTAATTGGGTCACTAAAAGGAGAAAAGCTATGGCAAACAGAATAAGTCAACTAACATGTAAACGAGTTGTTTCATGCTTTACCTTATAAAGAAGAGTCTGCAAGGAAGATTTTAGCTGAGGAGAGCTGTCAGTAAGCACTTTTTTAGCAATAAAAGGGTAAGTACTACCCAGAACTTTGTACTCAGGATTAAAGCTAACAGCAATTCCTTCAAGTACAGCAAGGCTGAAAGAGAAAATAAAAGTTTATAAACTATAAGGAACTAAGTAGAGACATTAACTTAATATTACATTCAAAAGCATTACCTTCGGATAACAAGCGAGAAGTATGAAGGTATCCTGAATTTGAATTTGTACCTGCAAAAAGAAGACAACATTAACATGTCAAAAAGAAACAAAGAATGAGCCAACCAGCATCAGGAAGAAAATAGCAGGAGAATATATAAAATATGTTGTTAATTTAGTCTATTATAAGCTAGTACATTACCTTTACATCCACCACTGAAATTGGGTTTAGAAAATCATTAAATCCTATAGATTGAAATCTCAAACAATGGGTTTCGGCTAGAAGCTTAGGAATCTACATGAAACTTTCTCAATCTTTAATAAGCTAGTGACAAAATGTGATTACACTTTTTCAATTCAGGGACCAAAATGAGTACATGGACGTGCAGAATGTGCTCTTGACTATATTTGTTATACAACAGGCCATTTCAAGCCAGTATAACCATGAAAAATAAAATAGTCTCTGTAATTTTGCTGCAACTGAATCACTCCCATGTATTGAGTTGACACTCAGATCAGGTAATTAGTTTAGCACATTAGGCTTGTCTTGGCCAGATATAATGTGTGTGTTTGGTTTCACTTTTGAAACCATGGTTTTAAAAGTGAAGTTGCCAAACACTTATAGAAAATCCAAAATAGCTTTTAACCCTCAAAACCATGGTTTGGGATAAGCTACCCAAACACTTTCAAATTTTGCAAAACCATGGTTTCGACTGAAAACCAAGGTTTAGGGGTTCAAAACCATGGTTTTCCAAAAGCCTTTTTTTTTTTTTTAACCTTTTCAAAAGCTATTATCTAAAATAACTTTTTTCACTTTTTCTACAAAAGTTATTCTCCAAAAGCTAATCCAAACACACCCATAAATGTCAATTGTTTCCAATTTGGGTCAGTGTTGGATCAATACTATATATTATTTTTATTTTCTTATAAAACTGTAATTATAATAAATTCAACTAAAATTTATAATTCTATTATCATATAACTTGGACTAGAATCTGTATGGTAAGAAGGTAAATGTGGCAAATGTGAAAATTGGATATGCAAGGGTGTTGATGCTTTTATATAATATGCATAAGTAACATTCGTAGTTACATTTTATGGGCCATTGACAAACCAAGAAAACCTACGAGTGTTATCTGGGTCCTTATATATCTTAATATAAAGAACTTACATGGTGGTTCCTAAGTCTCCTAAAAGATCTCCAAAGCTGATATTGCGAACTCCTTTGGCAACGGCATTTTGGAAGACACCTGCATCGAAATAACGCAGGCAATATCAGTAATTAGTGAGTTCCGTAGAAAGGAAAAGCAATTAATTTCTACAGCAAACTACAGTCTGAAATATATCAAAGTTCACCTAAACATAATAAAGTAAGAACCTGTCAAGGCCTTAGTAACAGCTTCTCTATCAGAAGTTGGCGGAAGAAGCCTGATAAAATTTAGAATTAAATTAGACATATATCAATGAGAATAGTCTACTCAAAAACTGAAAATTGAAGGTATATAGTCATATTTCAAAAATACCCGAGAGTGACAAAGTCCTTAGCCAATGCATCAAAATCACGATTTACAAGATGGAGACAAGCTTGAATGAAACCATCACGCAATTCTTGTTTAAATTCACCTGTCATACCAAAATCTGGTGGCAAAAGGAGAAATAAGAAACAGAAAAGAAGTTTGTTATAGTTATAACTGTAGACCATAATATGTAATCAGAATAGAAGAAGAAGTTGTATATTACTCATGTATACAATCCCTATTTATATACAAAGTAGGAGCCTCAGTATTAATGGCTCATTATAACTCATTATGATGAATGATACTAATCGTAATCCCTAATTATGTGGGATACTAACAATCCCTGATTAGGTGGGATATTTACATTGTTTCCTAACACTCCCCCTCAAGTTGGAGCATAGATGTTAATCAAGCCCAACTTGTTACAAAGATAATCAACCCGAGTGCCATCCAAGGCCTTAGTCAAAAAATCACCCAATTGTTCACTAGACGGTACATGTCCTGTAGAGATAAAGTTTTCTTTGATCTTATCACGTACAAAGTGACAATCAATCTCAATGTGTTTCGTACGTTTATGGAACACGGAGTTGGAGGCTATGTGTAAGGCAGCTTTATTATCACACCACAACTTCGCAGGCAACGACGTGGCAAGACCAACCTCCTTCATTAACTGGTGAATCCACACAATCTCCTGTACGGACTGAGACATGGCTCGATACTCGGCCTCTGCACTAGACTTTGCCACCACGTCCTGCTTCTTGCTCCTCCAAGATACCAAGTTTCCCCCAACAAGAACGCAATAGCCTGTAGTGGACCTCCTAGTCGTCTTTGACCCCGCATGATCGGCATCACAGAAACACTCAATCTTTGTGTGACCATGATTCGTATAGAGTATACCACGACCAGGGGAGCCCTTCAAATAATGCAGGACATGCTCTAAAGCTTCCCACTGAGCAACGGTCGGTGCTACCATGAATTGGCTAAGTCTACTGACGGGAAAGGTTACATCAGGGCGAGTTACTGTGAGATAGTTTAATTTTCCAATCAGCCTTCGGTATCGCTCGGGGTAGGCAAATGGTTTAATCTTCTCAGGGTCAATCCTTTTTCTGACATCCTCGGGTAGTTGATCAAACGGCACACTATCATCAATGTCCAAAAAGGGATTAGGAATCATGGGACAACTACTGGGTGTTGCTCCAAATTTCCCAGTTTCTTTCAGTAGATCAAGGACATACTACCGCTGGGTTAGGAGAATGCCTTTCTTGCTTCTCATAACTTCGATCCCAAGAAAGTATTTTAACGGACCCAAATCCTTTGTTTGGAAATGAGAATTGAGAAAGACCTTGAGTGATGAGATCCCTGACGTATCACTACCTGTAATAACAATGTCATCGACATAGACTACTAAGAGAATCATGCCAGCATCCGTACGTTGATAAAACACAGAATGATCACATTTACTCTGATTCAGACCAAACTTCTTAACCACAGAACTGAATCTGTCAAACCAAGCATGAGGGCTCTGTTTCAAACCATATAAAGACTTCAGAAGGTGGCATACCTTGCCATGCTCCCCCTGAGCAACAAAGCCAGGCGGTTGCTCCATGTATACTTCCTCAAGAAGATCACCATTTAAAAAAGCATTCTTAACATCCAGCTGATGAAGATCCCAACCATGGGTAGCTGCCATAGAGATAAAGAGACGAACAGAGGACAACTTGGCCACAGGGGAGAACGTTTCGGAGTAGTCAACACCATACGTTTGAGCATAACCCTTAGCAACCAATCGAGCTTTCAATCGTTCCAGGGTACCATCAGCTTTCGTCTTAACAGCAAACACCCACTTACACCCAATAGCCTTCTTTCCAGGAGGTAAATCAACAAGATTCCAGGTACCAGCCTTATCAAGGGCCATCATTTCTTCGTCCATCGCAGCACGCTAACCGGGATGGGCTAAGGCTTGGGAAAGATGGGTGGGAATGGTAAGAGTCTAAGGATGCTATGAAGGAACAGGATGGCGGTGCTAGGTGAGTAAAGGAAACAAACGAGGAAATCGGGTACGTACAAGTGCGTTTACCTTTGCGGAGGGCAATGGACAGGTCAGCAGAAGAGGCAGTAGGATCTAGAGTATCAGTCACTGGTACAAGATCAGAGTCAAGTGAAGGCGAGGGGGCTAAGTGCGGATCAGGCGCCGAGGCGGGTATTGGTGGGTCAGAGAGAGGAGCAGCGGCATTACTTTCCTTAGGACGTCTCTGATAAACATGGTGGATAGGAGGTGGAGCAGGAGCCGGCACAGATGCTTGCACTGGTGGGGAACGAACCTCATACACTAAAAGGTGATCAAGATCGGGGTCAGAAGTAGAAGATAGAGGCGGAGCAGGGTCAGGGAAGAATGAAGTAGACTCATGGAAAGTAACATCTGTAGACACAAGATAGCGACGAAGATCGGTAGAATAGCACCGATAGCCCTTCTGAACCCTAGAATAGCCAAGGAAGACACACTTAAGAGATTTGGGATCAAGTTTAGTGACACAAGGACGAATATCTCGAACAAAACAGACACAACCAAAGATTTTGGGATCAATAGGAAACAAAGGTTTTGAAGGAAACAAAGTGGTGTATGGAATGTCACCATTGAGAACAGGAGATGGCATACGATTAATAAGGAAGCAGGCGGTGGATACAGCATCAGCCCAAAAAGATTTAGGAACATGCATTTGAAACATTAGAGCGCGAGCAACTTCTAATAAGTGCCGGTTTTTTCTTTCAGCTACACCATTCTGAGCAGGTGTATCTGCACAGGAGGACTGATGAAGCATGCCATGTGTAAGCATATAGTCGTGAAACTGGGTAGAGAAATACTCTTTAGCATTATCACTTCGCAAGGTTTTCACAGAGACACCAAACTGGGTTTTAATCTCGGTACAAAAATGGCAAAAGTGAGAAAATAACTCAGAACGATTTTTCATTAAATAAAGCCAGGTGATTCGAGAAAAATCATCAACGAAAGTAACAAAGTACTTAAAACTAGACATGGACACGACAAGACAAGGACCCCAAACATCAGAATGAACCAACTCCAAGGGGGACGCAGCCCGTTTATTGACCCGAGGTGCCAGGTGAACACGGTGGTGTTTAGCAAACTGACACGACTCACACTCTAAGGATGACAAATGATGAAACTGAGGATACAACCTCTTTAAGGACGACAATGACACATGACCTAAACGACAATGGACGTCAAACGGAGAGGAACCACCAGAGCAAGCAACTGAACGCGGCACCCGATCGTCAAGAAAGTAATGACCGCCAGATTCATATCCCTTACCAATAATCCGCTTCGTCGTAAGATCCTGAATCACACAATGGTCAGGAAAAAGTGAGATAAAACAGTTCAACTGACGAATAAGTTTGCTGGGAGACAAAAGGTTAAAAGCAAGGTCAGGAACATTAAGGACAGACGATAAAGAAACAGAGGATGTAGGTGTAACAGTGCCAGATCCAAGGACACGAGAAGCAGAACCATTGGCAATAGTTATGGATGAGGGGTTGGCATAAGGTGCAAACGTAGAGAACAAATGATGGTTACCTGTTATGTGGTCAGTGGCACCGGAATCGATAATCCACTTCGAGGAAGAAGTAGCAAGGTATGAGTCACCGTTATCTGTAGCAAGTGCACTTGGAGTAGATGGAACATTGGCAGACTGATCTGAGGATTGTGCCATATGAGCAGCTCCAGTTCGATGCAGCTTGTCTTGCAACTTACGACAGTAACGTTTGATATGACCAGGTTCTTTACAATAGAAGCAAACAATAGGACCAGGAGTCGGGGGATTGTGGCCCGAGCGTGGAGGACCCTGGTTCCGGGAATCAGCAGAGATCGAGGATGATGTGCTATTTCCAGTTGTCAAGAAGGGCTGGTGGCGGTTATCAGTGGGACCACGGCCAGCTAACGCACTAGCATTAGGAGTAGAAGATGGGTGTAAGAGACTATCTGCAAGGAGCACACGAGAGTACACATCCTGAAGCGAAGGAAGTTCAGAACTCGACAGAACTTGGGAACGAACTGTCTCATAGGCCGGATCAAGGGCAGTAAGAAAGATAAGAATCGCCAGTTTCTCCATATTATCAACCTGGACCTGGAGGTCAGTGGTAGGCGGCATTAACATCTTCAACTCTTCATACATTTTCTTAAACTCCACATAAAAGGTCATAAAAGGTCTTCAAAGAACGGCCTTGCTGTTCAGCACGATAGAATCCCTTGCAAACATCATGAATGCGAGTAATATTGCCCTTTCCAAAGTACAGAAATTCCAAGCAACTCATAAGTTCCTTAACCGTATTACAGTGACTAACCGAGGGAAGAATTTTGCTGTCAATAGAATTCTGGATTTGCAAGAACAAACGGGCATCAGCTCGGGCCCAAGCCATCTTAGGGTCATCCGTAGGAGGCGTATCGGTCAAATGTCCCTCCTTCTCAATACTAAGCAGGTACATGCGGACGGTTTTGCTCCAGTCTATATAGTTTGTCCAAGTCAATTTGTGTTCAGTGATTTTGTTAGTCACAGGAACAATTTCAGTAGTGACACTAGCCTTGGAATCAGCCATTAATGCAAGTAGATAGCACACAACCAATCAAAGTGGCCTCACAATCCCACTAACAGAAACCAGCCCCAATAAGAGGCAAGCAAAGCCAAACACCGCAGAAGGAATAGCCAAATAAACTTAAGTAAGAACCAAAGACACACCCAAAGGTGGCGAATAGAGCAAAGGTGACAGAAACGAACCAGAAACAGAAGCAACAACGTACTCCCAACAGTAGCAAAGTGCGAAATCAACAATGAAACACCAATCCGGGGGTACCCACAACACGAAACCACAAGGGGAAGAATGGCACCACAGAGTCTATCACAATGCAGCAAACGGCGACGGCAAAGTCGCCGGAAAACGCCGTCACGCGCCAGCGCGTGAGATTCCGGCGAGAAGAGGGGTGGCGCGTGAAGGCCACGCGCAGGTCGGATGGCGGCGATTCTCCGGTGACGGACCGGTCGGGCGACGGCGGTTCCAACGGTGGGGCGCGTGTTGTCCAAATCGCCCAGCTACAAGAGCGCCGTGCACGATGAACAGTAACGGTCAGAAGCTAATCAGCACCGGAAACGGGAAGAACAAATGAAAAACAAAGAGCTCCTAGGCTCTGATACCATGTAGACCATAATATGTAATCAGAATAGAAGAAGTTGTATATTACTCATGTATACAATCCCTATTTATATACAAAGTAGGAGCCTCAGTATTAATGGCTCATTATAACTCATTATGATGAATGATACTAATCGTAATCCCTAATTATGTGGGATACTAACAATCCCTGATTAGGTGGGATATTTACATTGTTTCCTAACAATAACAATGTTTAATGAGCCAGAAAGGTAGAGTTGCTTGTAAGCAAGTAGCGTGTAGCAAATAAAGGCTTGATCTTTTCCAATGAATTTCATGCTCATACATACAAGGTACTTTTACAGTATTCAATGGCTATAGTTTTACCGTGCTAACATTTGAGGCATCACAATGACTGCCAGCTACCAGGTGTCAACTAATTTTTAGCATGAATTAAGCCATTCCAGGTGCAACTGGCGATTGAGAAACAATTTTTACTCAGTACTACCAAACTACGTCTAGTTGATTCCTGCTTTAGCTTAGAATTTTAGGACCTTGAGCATAATCCAGCCCTTTCAGAAAAGCCCTATGTTTCAATCAAGATATGGCTTTGCTTTAGAATTTTTTAGTGAGGTTCGGCTGCCTCACTTCCATGTTAGGCTAAATAGGTAAGTTGCTTCATGTCAAATTAAATTAGAAGATACTATCACTGTACTAAACTTTATAAAACATGATTTTGCCCTCAAGCCTAAAGTGTATTGTAATTGTAAACCATATAAACATCAATAATGTGGGAAAGGGAGCATTTTGAGAAATTACCCGCAATAGATCATAGAGTTGATCTTGCTATGTATCACAACTAAATAAAAGTTAAGCACGCTTTTTAATATCACATGAGAGACTTCTCTTAGCAACTTCAACTTTAGGGATGAATTGGCTCTTCACCAGGAATTAAGGTCTGTGCGATCTGGTCAGAAGTCCAATCCTTGCCCCTCCCACTTTTCCTTACTACATTATTTTTTTATTATTACAGAGTATTTGGGGCCCCTTGACCAAGCTTCAAGCCTGAACGACTATTTTGCAAGGGTTTGTGTTTTATATGTTGCGTGTGAGAATACCATTGCTGGGCCTTCACCAAACAGCTTAAGCTTTAGGGATGAATCAGTTCTTCACACAGTATTTTAGGCTCTCTATGACCTGGTTAGGGGTTCAATGCTTACCTCCCTCGATATGTTCTGGCACTGCTTCAAGCCCTAGTGACTATAACATATGGGGCTATGATTTTGTGTGGGTAAAAAATACCATTTGTGGTCTAAATCTTTAGGGATAAACTTAGTTCTTCATGAAAGGGACTTTGGACTTCCAAATAGGGCAAGCAGGAACAGTTACTTCCTTGGATATCCACAAAACTGAATGGGGGTCAAAGGATCTAACAAAGAAAGAATCAGACCTATCCAAAGGCCAAGGTCCAGAATAAGGGTCTCAACTTTAATTCTTCTAAAGCAAAGTGAAAAAGTTAAAACGACAGACATCAAACATATTATAATTTTAACTCTTCACTACTCTACTTTATCTCTTTTCATATTTGACGATATGATTTTATGAGCAGCATGGGGGAAAAAACGGGAGGAATCAAAAGAAATGACCAAGCTTACACATGAAGGTAAGAAACAGAAAGAAAGCAAGGTGTCATATCATGAGGCAGGTATTCCAGGAGTGCAACTTGTTTGAAATTAAGTTGTCAAACAAGATAATTAGTGCAGACATCAACCATGAATCCAACAGAAGATAAAGCAAACAATAAAGTGCATAGTTAAACAAACTGGATTATATATTTCAATTTTTTCATTCTTAAATTACCTAAATAAGCTAGTTTTCCATCATATGTCCGGAGAAGATTGCCGGGGTGTGGATCTGCATGATAGAAGCCACATTCAAGAAGTTGATTGAATGAGCAGTAAACCCCCACCTAATTATCATGAGAAAGGAAACATGAACTCGCTTAGTCCATTGTGTAAAAGCTGATTGCTAACAGT
Source organism: Inga oerstediana (assembly GCA_963210345.1). NCBI lineage: Eukaryota > Viridiplantae > Streptophyta > Magnoliopsida > Fabales > Fabaceae > Inga > Inga oerstediana. Next base: position 66,041,359 of record OY723401.1, read on the forward strand.
AAATATTAAAAAAACAATGTCTGCTTTCAGTTTCCCAAATGACCTCAATCAAGTAGAGATCCTTCACTTCTGATAACTTTTGCCCCTACAATGAATTACAACAGAAGAAGTCTCAGAGTTATGCAGAAGGACGAAAAAAGACCAACTACAAGAGAAAATGGTTTTATATTCCTCTTGAATTTCAAAGGGAGGAAATTTGAGACATTCTTGGAAAATTATGCTTAAAAGAGTTTGACGAAAAATTCCAACACCTGCTATTTTTCTCATTATTTGATTTTGTAAATGGTAATATTCTAATTCGTACCAGCATTGAAAAGAAGATTCAGAATAATCATTCTTAAAAGAGTTCACAAGCCATAAATAATGGGGTTGATTCCTAATGATTTATGCAAAACATGGGACAAATCTCTAGTTCCTACTCAACTAAAGTAAACAGACAATTCAATAAAGATGAAACAAATACCTCAATCCATTCCATGACAATGACCTTGCGAGTAGTGTACTCCATATACATCAAGGGAACCACCACATCTTGTATAGAGCCATATAGTTGCCTGTTCATCACACATAATGAATAACAGAAAAAGAAATCCATGATGCCTTAATTAACGTTCAGTGAGAACTGGAAAAAATAAACAGAATTAGCAATGCTAGGTTTACTGTGATAACTGCTGATAAAGAAATTGTTATCATGTCAGAGGCTTTGTAAGTCTGGGACATAATGATTAAGGAGCTAACTAGACAAACTTTCAGCCTCCTAAAAGCTCAAATCCAAGTCACAATATGAGAAAGATGACAGGTGATCACAGTAATACAGATGTGAGTAAAATGAGTCAGCCACCACAAAGAAAACATATTCTCATGTTTTCAGAGCATACTACCATACCCTCAGAGTAAAAGAGACTGGAACATTGTCAAAAACGCATTGGTAGAGTGCATTTACCTAAACTTGAGACCATTTCTAGCTTCATTATTATAGTCCATCTCCTGCATTCAAGGTGATTTACCTGTATTCAATTTTAAGTTCTAAGAATTATAAATATCATAAAATATACACAAGATTTGATAAGCTCAAGAAACATTACAAATCACTGCATTATTCAAATCTCTAAAGTTCTGAGCCTAAATGTACTAGGATATGAGGGAATAATTTTGATAATGAGTTTCATTGATTAAAATTTTAGATCAAGTAAGGTTGTCCTTTTAATCAGAGTTTTTATAATAAAATTGGATCACTCAGCATAAAGTATGGCAAGGCAACAAAACATTTACAGATATCCAAATACTAAACGATCTGGATTCTAACAAAGCATTCCAGTCATGACTCTGGATTCTGACCAAGTAAGAAATACTCCTCCGGTCCTTAATATAGGACCTATTTGGAGAGTTAATCTTGGTCCTAAATATAAGGCATATTTTCACATTTGTCAATCTTTTTCTAATTTACCCCTATTGATGCTTTCTCAACAATAATCAAGGAAAAGAGGGAGGGAGGGAATTAAGGAAGATGACTAGGGTGTTTTTGTATTTTAGAAAATATATGTCATATTAATGAACTTAACTAACTACCTTAATCTAATCAAATTAAGTAAACAGGTCTTATATTAAAGATCGGAGGGAATAATTTTTACTCCCGACTAAAATTCAAGCACCTGTTATTGGACTTTAACCCATATAGACCAACTAAAAATACAATCTGCTGATGGATCAGAATCCAAAGTATATTTGCAGGCCCGCATCATCAAGTACAAGAGTGTCTTACACTCGTTTGACCAGGAAGTGAGATCATCCATACATGAATTAAATAATCTTAGTTGACAAGATATCGAATTTTTTTATCATCAAATCCTTGTTTACACACATTCCACAACATAAGCATGCAAGTTGAAAAGTTCAATTGAAGATACAAGGATATCAATGTATACCCGAAAAAGACTTGATGCCCACTCATCAACAACAGCCTGCATTATAAGACCATATTTAGCAACCAAACGCACAATATACCGGAAACATACCACACACACAACCCTATATATATAGAGAGAAGATTAATTGTTCTTTACAATTAAAATTTATGCAGCCCCATGTGGACTTAAATGAAAATAATCAATTGTCAACTAGTCTTGAATGAAAGAGCCATTAATAGCAATGATAATCATTTTGTTGTCAATCCAAATTTTACACTACTTCCATTTAAGCTCATTCAGACATTACATTACCTGAAGATCAGTATTAAATTTTCCAGCTCTCCTAATAAAACCTGCCAGATAACGTAATATTAACATGTCAAGGGAAATTGCAGCTTGGACGCCTGGTCTTTGGACTTTAACAGCAACAACTTGTTGGCTTTGGCGAAGCCTAGCTTGATAAACCTACTCCCACAAAGAAGTTCCAATTTTCAGGAATTTGTAGCTACACTTGAAAATCAATTAAGGACTCACAAAACTTCCAAAATGTTAGAAAGATGAGCATCAAAACATATAAACCTGCCCCAGGGATGCTGCAGCTACAGGCGTAGGTGATATCTCAGAAAAAAGTTCATCAATAGGCAAACCAAGTTCTTGTTCTATCATAGTGAAAGCAACTTCCGTAGAAAATGGGCTTATTCGATCTTGCAACAATGAGAGTTCATCCAAATATGATGGCGGTATCAAATCCTACAAGCATAATTTATTTAAGATTAGTACATATCAAATTTAGTAACTGTAACAAGGAAACAAGCCTGCAAACACATAAAGAATTCCCACCCTCCTATATATCAAATTTAGTAACTGTAATATATCTTATTCAAGTAATTACTAAGAAAGCAATCTAGTGGTGAACCAAATACCCAAATAACAATCAAGTTATAAATATTATAACGTGCCTATGTGTAGGCCGTTGACCCATTACAACAAAAGATCAAAAACGGCAGGAGTAAGAATATATAACAATAATGAACAACCTAATACAAAGTGCGACAGTATGGTGTGTTATGTTATATGTACTTTAAATAGCATAACCGAATTTGAGAGAATTAATCCCAAATGGCATTTATCTTTGCATTTCATTAGCACAATGAAAATTGACAAGAAAAAGAAGCTTTACACCAAGTAAATGACAATTCAACACGAAGCATAATAAAAGACCAGCAACATATAGAAGGAGCACTTAAAAACACAAATCAGGTGAGGTGCAACTTACTGGACGAGATGATACAGCCTGAGCAATTTTAATATATGCCTGCAAGAAAGTAATAAAAAAATTTTAAAATGAACAAGTTGTTTTTTATCCAAAGCAACTTAAAAAGTTGTAAATGATATCACTGAACTAAATTAGAAACTTTAGTAGATTGGCATCATATAAACAAAACACTGTGAAATGCAACTATAATAAACAATATTATGTACACAATTCAGCATCCGTAGCAGAGTAGTCTTAATGACAAAACCTTTTTCAGTACCCAAAGAAAAAACCCATTAAACCTGCCAAATGTTATGAGATATTCCATACAAACAGCAGTTAGGTAGGGGACTCTCTTAAGGCATTATAACAAGAAGTTTTTAAGATGATCATTGAGCAATGTGCGGAAGTTTTTACTTAAACAGTGCTCCGTGCTTGAGGATTTCCAGTTTAGAGGATTAATATTTTGAAAATTACAAAATATACTCCATTCTTCTCATGCGGCCAAAGAACATAGCAGATATATAGCCCAAAAGGACATCAAAGCCAAAACTTGGAGTGAGAAAGAGAATTAATAAAATAAAACAGAGGGAACATTTATATAATAAACATTATAACTCAACCCGACATTCATGAATCATAATGATTCAGTTCAACAACCAGATGAAAATCCAAAAACCCAAAAACTCAACCCGACATTCATGAATCATAATGATTCAATTCAACAACCAGATGAAAATCCAAAAACCCAAAAAGTTTATGAAAACTTATTGAAGAAGAAATGCAGGAACCACCGCTTTTACAAAGTGAAAGCTGCACTGATAAAGCTGACCCAACTACACCACTTGAACAAAGTCTCATGGTAATTTGACATGTCTTATAAAAACAGCATGAACCCCTTTATCATTACCAATCAAAATTAGAATGACACCAAGTTATAGCAAAAGGAGATCAAAAGAAAGCCCAAGACTTCATTATAATTTAAAAAAACATGACATACCGGCCCAAGTTCCACCAATATCATCCTGAGTTCTGCAGCTCTAACCTACAGTACAGAAATAAAACGAAACACTCAATGCTTGTCAATGTAACCTGCAAATCATTACCTTCATAAATATTTATCCTCAGGTTAATAGTGAAAATTAAATCTCTCCATCAGAAACATACTACAACTTAACCAGTTAAGTTGCACAAAACAAAAGTTACAAACCTCAAACATTTCATCAGACCGCTCCATCAATCTGTCAGTTAAACGTAGGCCAAACCACTTGCCAAAAGTAGTTCCTATCTGAAACAACCGGCGAATAACAATCAAAGGCTTTCTCCTATAAATGGCAGCAATCTTAGATATTCTGTACTCAGCCAGAGAGTCCGCCTCAGAGTCGCTGAGCTCGAAGAGGTAACCGGACTTCGCCGTGAAGGTATCGACCTCACGACCACCACCACCGGTGGCAGCACATATGCCGGACCGGTGGGTCCCAGAAATTTGGCGGGGATGAGGAAGAAACCAGAAGGGGATAGAGGAACTGCATTGGTTGTGGCATAGAGAAGAAGAAGAAGATTGTGGTTTGCGATTGGCGGGAAACAATGAGAGAGAAAGAGAAGGATGAAAGAGCATTTTTAGGGAGGGTAATTACAGTATGAACTATGAAGGTGAGAAGGAAGCAATGGAGTGGAATTTTGCAGAAACTTTTTGTCCTGTAAGAAGCCTCAACCTCAATATTTGTTAAGAAAATATATGAAAATGGCACGTGCAGGCTTGGGGACCTCGTATGGCTTATCCATTATCAGCTTTTCAAGAAGATGCTAATATCAAAGGAAGCATCAAGCTTTATTCTTCATGGGAGTTTATATATATATTTGTAAAAATTCTTTTAAATGAAAAACAGATAAAAAGAATATATCTTGACTTCGTTTACCATTTAAGTTACCTTGATAGAGCTTCTTGGTAAATAAGAGAACTTTTTCTTTTTGATTTACTTAGTAACTCTTCAATTGATTTTGAGATGACAAAAAAGTACCCCTCTTTTTTAGCACTCTAAGGCCCTGTTTGGTATGAAGCATTGGGGGATAGAAACTGGGATTGGATCAGGGATTGGGTCAGAATGTATCGTTTAGTACGAGGGACTGCGGATAACCAGGGATTGAGAGTACCACGAAAGTGGAATTGCTGCAAAGCCACCTCCCCCGGTATTGTGTTTTCAAACTCGTGACTGTAAAATTGTAGAGACAAAAATATCCTTCATTAAAATATTTTTCGGACAAAAATAACCCTGATTTTAACCTAGAATCAATCCCTCTCGCATAATCACTCTCTCTCTCTCTCTCTCTTCACACCAACAACATAAATCACTCTCAAGCATACCATCGTCGCCCCCACAGTTACCCTCACCGCCGCTCACACCACTGCTAACTCCATCGGTCTCATGTCAAACCTTTATCTTTTTTTCAACAATGTAATCAGAATATTCACTGAAGAAGTTGTATATTATTCATGTATACACTAGGTATTTATATACAAAGTAGAAGTCTCAGCATTAATGGCTCATTATAACTCATTATGGTGATTAATACTAATCATAATCCCCAATTATGTGGGATACTAACTATCCCTAATTAAGTGGGATATTTACATTGTTTCCTAACACTCCCCCTCAAGTTGGAGCATAGATGTTAATCAGGCCCAACTTGTTACAAAGATAGTCAACCCGAGTGTCATCCAAGGCCTTAGTCAACAAATCACCCAACTGATCACTAGACGGTACATGTCTTGTAGAGATAAAGTTCTCTTTGATCTTATCACATACAAAGTGACAATCAATCTCAATGTGTTTCGTACGTTCATGGAACATGGAGTTGGAGGCTATGTGTAAGGCAGCTTTATTATCACACCACAACTTCGCAGGCAATGACGTGGCAAGACCAACCTCCTTCATTAACTGGTGAATCCACACAATCTCCTGTACGGACTGAGACATGGCTCGATACTCGGCCTTTGCACTAGACTTTGCCACCACGTCCTACTTCTTACTCCTCCAAGATAACAAATTTCCACCAATAAGAACGCAATAGCCTGTAGTGGACCTCCTAGTTGTCTTTGACCCCGCATGATCTGCATCACAGAAACACTCAATCTTTGTGTGACCATGATTCGTATAGAGTATACCACGACTAGGGGAGCCCTTCAAATAATGTAGGACATGCTCCAAAGCTTCCCACTGAGCAACGGTTGGTGCTACCATGAATTGGCTAAGTCTACTGACAGGAAAGGTTACATCAGGGCGAGTTACAGTGAGATAGTTTAATTTTCCAATCAGCCTTTGGTATCGCTTAGGGTAGGCAAACGGTTTAATCTTCTTAGGATCAATCCTTTTTCTCATATCCTCATGTAGTTCATCAAACGACACACTATCATTAATGTCCAAAAAGGGATTAGGAATCATGGGACAGCTATTGGGTGTTGCTCCAAGTTTCCCGGTTTCTTTCAGTAGATCAAAGACATACTTCTGCTGGGTTTGGAGAATGCCTTTCTTGCTTCTCATAACTTCTATCCCAAGAAAATACTTTAACGGACCCAAATCCTTTGTTTGAAAATGAGAATTAAGAAAGGCCTTGAGTGATGAGATCCCTGACGTATCACTACCTGTAATAACAATGTCATCGACATAGACTACTAAGAGAATCATGCCAGCATCCGTCCGTTGATAAAACACAGAATGATCACATTTACTTTGATTCAGACCAAACTTCTTAACCACAGAACTGAATCTGTCAAACCAAGCATGAGGGCTCTGTTTCAAACCATATAAAGACTTCTGAAGGTGGCATACCTTGCCATGCTCCCCCTAGCAACAAAGCCAGGCGGTTGTTCCATGTATACTTCCTCAAGAAGATCACCATTTAAAAAGGCATTCTTAACATCCAGCTAATGAAGATCCCAACCATGGGTAGCTACCATAGAGATAAAGAGACAAAGAGAGGACAACTTGGCCACAAGGGATAAAGTTTTGGAGTAGTCAACACCATACGTTTGAGCATAACCCTTAGCAACCAATTGAGCTTTCAATCGTTCCAAGATGCCATGAGCTTTTGTCTTAACGGCAAACACCCACTTATACCCAATAGCCTTCTTTCCATGAGGTAAATCAACAAGAGTCCAGTTACCAGCCTTATCAAGAGCCATCATTTCCTCGTCCATCGTAGCACGCCAACCGAGATGGGCCAAGGCTTGGGAAAGGTTGGTGGGAATGGCAAGAGAGTCTAAAGATGCTATAAAGGAACAGGATGTGGGCGCCAGGTGATTATAGGAAACAAACAAGGAAATCGGGTACGTACAAGTGCGTTTACCTTTGTGGAGGGCAATGGGCAGGTCAGCAGAAGGGGCAGTAGGATCTAGAGTATCAGGCACTGGTACAGTGTCAGAGACAAGAGAAGGCGAGGGGGCTAAGTGCGGATCAAGCGCCGAGGTGAGTATTGGTAGGTCAGAAAGACAAGCAGCGACATTACTTTCCTTAGGACGTCTCTGATAAACATGGTGGATAGGAGGTGGAGCAGGGGTCGGCACAGACTCTTGCACTAGTGGGGAACGAACATCATACACTAAGAGGTGATCAAGATCGGGATTATGGGTAGAAGATGGAGGTAGAGCAGGGATAGGGAAGAACAAAGTGGACTCATGGAAAGTACATCTATAGACACAAGATAGCGCCGAAGATCGGTAGAATAGCACTGATAATCCTTCTGAACCCTAGAATAGCCAAGGAAGACACACTTGAGAGATTTTGGATCAAGTTTAGTGACACAGGGACGAATATCTCAGACAAAACAGACACAAACAAAGATTTTGGGATCAATAGGAAAAAAGGGTTTGGAAGGAAACAAAGTTGTGTATGGAATGTCACCACTGAGAATAGGAGATGGCATACAATTAATAAGAAAGAAGGCGGTAGACACAGCATCAGCCCAAAAGGATTTAGGAACATGCATTTGAAACATTAGAGTGCGAGCAACTTCTAATAAGTGCCGGTTTTCCTTTCAGCTACACCATTTTGAGCAGGTGTATCTGCACAGAAGGACTAATGAAGCATGCCATGTGTAAGCATATAGTCGTGAAACTGGGTAGAAAAATACTCTTTAGCATTATCACTTCGTAAGGTTTTCACAGAGACACTAAACTGAGTTTTGATCTCGGCACAAAAATTGCAAAAGGGAGAAAATAACTCAGAACGATTTTGCATTAAATAAAGCCAAGTGGTTCGAGAAAAATCATCAACGAAAGTAACAAATTACTTAAAACCAGACATGGAGATGACAGGACAAGGACCCCAAACATCAGAATGAACCAAGTCAAAGGGGGACGCAGCTCGTTTATTAACATGAGGTGCCAGGTGAACACGGTGGTGTTTGGCCAACTGACACGACTCACACTCTAAGGATGACAAATGATGAAACTGAGGATACAACCTTTTCAAGGATGACAATGACACATGACCTAAACGACAATGAACGTCAAACAAAGAGGAACCACCAAAGCAAGCAACTGAATGCGGCACCCGATCGTCAAGAAAGTAATGACCGCCAGATTCATATCCCCTACCAATAATCCGCTTCGTCGTAAGATCCTGAATCACACAATGGTCAGGAAAAAGTGAGATAAAACAGTTCAACTGACGAGTAAGCTTGCTGGGAGACAGAAGGTTAAAAGCAAGGTCAAGAACATTAAGGACAAACGATAAAGAAACAAAGGATATAGGTGTAACAGTGCCAGATCCAAGGACACAAGAAGCAGAACCATTAGCAATAGTTATGGATGAGGGGTTGGCATAAGGTGCATACGTAAAGAACAAATGATGGTTACCTGTAATGTGGTCAGTGGCACCGGAATCGATGATCCACTTAGAGGAAGAAGTAGCAAGGCATGAGTCACCGTTACCTATAGCAAGTGCACTCGGAGTGGATTGGACATTGGCAGACTGATTTGAGGATTGTGCCATATGAGCAGCTCCAGTACGTTGCAGCTTGTTTTGTAACTTACGACAGTAACGTTTGGTATGATTAGGTTCTTTACAATAGAAGCAAACAATTGGACCAGGAGTAGGGGAATTGTGGCCTGAGAGTGGAGGACCTTGGTTTCGCGAATCAGCAGCGGTCGAGGATGATGTACTATTTCCAGATGTCAAGAAGCTCTGGTGGTAGTTATCAGTAGGACCACGGCCAGCTAACGCACTAGCATTAGGAGTAGAAGTTGGGTATAAGAGACTATCTGCACGGAGCACACGAGAGTACACATCCTGAAGCGAAGGAAGTTCAGAACTAGACAGAACCTGGGAACGAACTATCTCATAGGCCGGATTTAGGGTAGTAAGAAAGCTAAGAATCACCAGTTTCTCTATATTATCAACCTGGACCTGGAGGTCAGTGGTAGGCTGCATTAACATCTTCAACTTTTCATACATTTTCTTAAACTCCACCTAAAAGGTCTTCAAAGAACAGCCCTACTGTTCAGCACGATAGAATCCCTTGTAGACATCATGAAAACGAGTAATATTGCCTTTTCTAGAGTACAGAAATTCCAAGAAACTCATAAGTTCCTTAACAGTATTACAGTGACTAACCGAGGGAAGGATTTCGCCGCCAATAGAATTCTGGATTTGAAAGAACAAACGGGCATCAGCTCATGCCCAAGCCATCTTAGGGTCATCCGTAGGAGGCGTATCAATCAAATAGCCCTCCTTCTCAATACTAAGTAGGTACATGCGGACGATTTTGCTCCAATCCATATAGTTTTTCCAGGTCAATTTGTGTTCAGTGATTTTGTTTGTCACAGGAACAATTTCAGTAGTGACACTAGCCTTAGAATAAGCCATTAATGCAAGTAGATAGTCTCAAACCAAAAATATGATACACACACCAACGAAGCAACCAACCAAAAATGGTCTCATAACCACAATAACCAAACAACCCCTAAAATACGAGTAATACCGAACAAGGCAGAAGCAATAACCAAATAGGCTTCCAAACAAGCTAATAGAGCTAAAGAGGGCAGAAACACACCAGAGGCAGGCAAGGACATAGGCAATAGTAGCAAAGAGAGAGAAAACAACAACCACACTGCAAACGGTGGATACCCATGGCACGAAACCACAAGGGAAAGGACGACGGCAGTGAATCGACCCTAACGCAGCAAACGGCGACAGAAAAGACGCCGGAAACTACCCTCACACGCCGGCGCATGGAACTTCGACGAGATAGAAGGTGGCTCGTAAAGGCCAGGCACAGGTCAGACAGCGGCGATACTCTGGGGAATGGCCGATCGGACGACGGTGAGACCAGCTATAGGGAGCGTGTTCACAAACGCTCCATGTTACCAAAGCCCCTCGCGCGTGAACAGTGACGGACAGAGGAGAACCAAAAACAGAACAGCGCCAAAAAAATGAAAAATAGAGAACTCCAGGCTCTGATACCATGTAATCAGAATATTCACTGAAGAAGTTGTATATTATTCATGTATACACTAGGTATTTATATATAAAGTAAGAGCCTCAGCATTAATGGCTCATTATAACTCATTATGGTGATTGATACTAATCATAATCCCCAATTATGTGGGATACTAACTATCCCTAATTAAGTGGGATATTTACATTATTTCCTAACAAGCTATTTCAAAGCATTTGCAGAAAACGATATGCAGTTCGATAGGCAACACATGAATAGCATAAATATACTGATAATATGTGTATGATTATAGAAATTCCCTATAGGTGTTCATACATGATAATTATAATTAATGTAACCTCACAGGGCTACTTGGCTGTCTAAACCCATCCCAATGAAATAGAGACATCTTTTTGTCTTCGTTCTACCTCTACAATCATCTCGTATAGTTCTCTTCTTTGTTCTCAGCATATCTTCTGTCTTTTCTTGACTACATTGTTAGTAGGTAAGGGTGAGATTTGAGAGAATCTCAGTAGGAAATCAGTACCAATATGCATGCAAGATAAGTGTTTTAATGCATGATATGCTTGCATTACATAAACTCATGCTTACACAATGACATGTCTGTGTGCTCAATATTTCATGCAACAAAACTATGGCCACAATATAAATAGAAACAGAGCTTCAATCATTCATATATGTTTCACATAATCAAGCAAAGTAATAACATGCATCAATACACCAACACAAATATCAAATGCATGTAGGAGAGGTAAGTTCCCTACCTTAACCTTTTTCTTGTCTTGTAAAGTCTGTCTCATGAAACATGCCAATGATAGGCGTCCAACTCAGTCCTAAATTGTAAATGTACAAGAATTAGGTTAAAACCTATTCATGTATCATTTTAGGTGCTACCATAGTGTTTATTGTGGTTATATTAGCCTATAGTGAAAATTTATCAAAATACCCCCGGGACCTCGAGTAACCCCCTTCACGATCAAGGCCGAGATTTACGTTTATAAACATGTGATTAATGTAGAATTAGAGACTATAGATGATTTGGGACTTAAAGAAAGTAAATTTCCCAAAATCAGGGTTTTCAAAAACTTTTTCAAAACCTTTTCACAGTGGTCTCATATTCACACTTCAATACATAAATGACTTGTATAGGTTAATTTCATTCGTACATATCATAGTACAGCATCAATTCTCGACACACTCGGGTTCCATTGATTAATAAAGGGGTTTATACAAGGCATAATGCCTATACTCTCTTTCCCTTTTTCTTAGGGATTACACAAAACTATATCATACCATAAATATATAATTAATTTCCAAGAATATATCCAAAATTACAAGTATGATAACCAATAACCAAAAAGGAACTCCTAGCCCGGAGTTCTATCCACTCTTCGTCACCCGCTTCCCCTTAGATCCTTCAGCCCTGTCTAAATATTGTTTTTGGGAGAGTGAGATTCTAAGGAATCCCCGTAGTGTCAAGTCGCTCATAATATGTACAACAACAAAGCATGAAAGCAAATCATCACACAACACATGGCAACTACAACGGCAGTTACAGCGGTAAGGGCAGGTATGACTCATGTCACCCTTACATTTGCTCACGCTGTATTGCACCATCACATGATCATATCACATATATCACCACAGCTGAGATCCATATAAAATATTTCACACGGCTCCATTGGCCGGATACTCAAACAAGAATCCACGATTCCACTACGCACCCCTGGCAATTACAACGGTAGGGGTAGGTGTGATAACCATTACCCCTTACGACTGTTCACGCTAAACTGCTCACGATGTAATGCACTACGAGACATAACACAATGGCCTTATGCCAAGGATACAACAAACAATAATAAGTTATGCATACCAAGCATCATACACAACATGAAAGAAAAGTCACTACCTTGGTCATTCTGGATGTGCTCTGGCACTGGTCTCTCCCGAGTAGGGCAAATGTCAAATCCTATATTCATAATTAGGGAAGAAGTGTTATTCTCTATACCAATACTCAAATAACTTGATATCACTTAAATTGGTTATCATTTATGTTCTTTAGGAAGCTACACATGACTCTAACAAAAGCCCTAAAGGATTGGAAGAACTATCCTAAAGATCCCTTTTTGGAAGTACAAGTACCGGTATCTTTCATTGAGACACTCAAGTGAAGATAACCTCACTCAAGTAATAATGTACGAACACTCGAGTCATGGAAGCAACACTCTAGTGTTAGCCTCACCCTCACTAGAGTTCTAGGAAGTGCGGTGCAGAAAGTGCTCACCCGAGAGCAGAAAGGAATGATAACAACCAGAATTGCTCACTGTACTCAAGCATGACCTCTATCACTCAAGTGGAAGCCTAATGCTCACCCGAGTACCCCAAAGTGTGGTTCAAAAAGTGCTCACCCGAGAGCACAAGAAACTTTCAGAGAAGGATATCACTCGAGCAGGAACAAATGCACTCGAGTGATGACTTAGCACTTGCGAGTGCTAAGACACACTTTTGAGAATTTGGTTGCGAGTGATAACTCGAGACAAAAGTTTATGGTGTCAAACACACCATCACTTGAGTGGGACGGAGCTCACTCGAGTGGGAACCCTCCACACCCGCAAGTGAGGCAACACTCTTGCCCTTTACACACGGAAGTGTAATATAAAACTGGTAGCAAAAAGGGAAATTACACTACCGCACTCGAGTAATATTCATCCCGTACTTAAGTGGACCCCAGATCACTCGAGTAATGCTATTAGAAACCAGAACATGCAGAAAACTGACATCACTTTCTAGATTTTTACCTAATTGATTCCAATGGTTTCAAACTTTCAACCAAGGCTACTCCCATATAAAAAGACCCAAGGAATCCACTAGAACTATCAGAATTACCAAATTCTTATTCCATTATTATGCTTTGGTCATAGGCTACAATCAACACCAAAATTCCAAAATCTCCAAACATACCATTTCATTCTCAAATCAATCTATCTATCCAAGACACATACCAAAACACCCATGATCCTCAACTTCGAAAATCAGGCCAAAAATCCCAGAAATTCCAAACCAAACCATTTGGCACAAAATATAGATAGAAGGATTGGTTTTACTTACCTTATCAACTTTCTTAAAGGCACTTCTTGATTCTCTAACTTCCATAATTCCTTGTGGTCATAAATCAACACCAATGGAGAACCATGAAAATGAAGCTCTCAAGCCAAGGAACAACATTAATAAAATGAGTTCTGGTATTAGAGGTGATTCTTCTTACCTTAATCATAAGCTTTTTCTTTCTCTCACTTAGCCAACAATGGAGGACGAAATGGAGAGATAAAGAGAGAGAAATGGAGTATGAAGAAGATGGAAATGATGATTTTTCCCATTCCCTCCATACTCAGCCGAAAACAAGGGAAGAAGAGAGAGAAAAATATTATTTTCAAATGCAATTTGACTTTTTCAGGCTTTTCTCTCACCCTCTCTTCTTGCCAAGTGTCAATCCTTCATTGGTTCTCCTCAACTAAGTAACTAATTAGTTACTCTAACCACTCTATTAGCCATTTAGTTACACATCTCATTTCTTATTAGTTAGTAATTAATTTCCTCATTAATCACTAACTAATTACCCAAAATTTTCCTGATTTGGCACATTAATTAAAATTGCCACAAAACATATAATAATTCATATTTAACTTCACAAATTATCCACAATAATCATCATTAGCCTTTAATCAAAATTTAGGGCATTACATCCTGGCCCAACTGTACTTTTCCTAAGATTTTTACATGGGCTATTTTGACATATTTTCGCCCAAGGAATCCATTTTCGGGCTTGGAATTACCAAATTTAATGTCAAATTATAAAATTGCCCTTAACAGCTCTACTCTTAAGGTTTTAGGGGCGTTTTTTGTAATTATGCTTTTAAGGGCTTTTCCAAAAAAGTGACCAATTGTAACCCCACCTAATTTTTCCTCTTCAACTCAATGAAACCATCAAATAATTGAAAATCCAACTTCTTCCTCCTAGAACAGTGCTGGCCAAAACATTGCTTAAGAGAAGTGAAAATTGCAACTTTGTGTCTTAACACCTAAAGCTTACTTCTTTCCACTCCTAATCCCTTATTAAACCATTTAAACACATACTAAACAAGATTTGAAGAAATTTGGGCAGCATAACCCCTTAGGGTTATCACTTTCCAAATTTACAAAATAAACCAACAAACACTAAACCAAACCAAGAACAACAATAAACCAAAAGATTTGATGTTCTTGAGGTTACCTTAAATTTCTTCCCTTTCTCTCTCTAGAATCAACCTCCCTCTCTCTCTTTCTCAACCTTGGGATTTTGCTTGCTACAACATATTTTCCATGAAGATCAAGAGGTTAGAAGAGTTATTTCATAAGTTAGAGGAGCTAAATACTTAAGATCACAAACTTACCTTTGGATTTTCTCCTCCTTCTCTCTAGTTCTTTAAAGCTCTCTCTGTCTCTCTCTCTGTCTCTCTCTATTTCTCTTGTTTGGCCATGCAAATGGGATAGGAAAGATGAAGGAAGAGTTTCTAAAATATCTCTCATTTTCCCTTAATTATTATTATCCCAAAACTCCAATTTATGATGACACTTGTACTTGATCTTATCTTCCTCTAACTTATGTCATACAATCCCTTTACATGAGAACTAATTTCCTTCCCTTAGTTGGCCCATAAAGTGACACCTAGCTCAAGCCCTCACAAACTAAATGGGCTTCATCTAACTTGTCCAACTACATGCTCAAGTGTTGTACCATAATGATAATTACCATGTACAAGAAATATTATTTTAACACAATTAAGCATGTGCTTAACTTTAAAAATTATAAACTGATCCTTTACCTTAGGATAGTGACTTGGCATGTTTATAAGCTAAATAATTATTTCCCTTTCTATTTTCTTTATTCCACAATTTACACAACTGCCAACACATTTTATTTTTCAATTTTTGGAATAGTGCCAATTCTGGCAGATTTTCTGCCTAAACTTTGAAAATCATAACTAAATTTGTATACATTATTTCAGAGTGACACTAAAGCCTATAGAACCATTATTGAGTCTATTTTCAAAAAAAAATATAGACTCTTGCAAATTGGAAGCACATAATTCCCAGATTTTTAAAAATTCATAACTCTCAAGACACTAGTCAAAATGGCTTATAATACCAATCAAATTAAAGCCCTGAATGTCTTCTACTTTCACCCTGTAAAATTTCATAATTTTTGCTCATCATTTAATCTTCCAAAACATCATGACAAGCTCACTACCTCATAGGAAATTTCATTAGAAGCATAATCCCTTTCTTCAAAATTCACCATTTTATTTTTTTAATGCCCCAAAGATATAAGGAATATTAGAGAATAGATTTGGGACATCTACTAAACTGGGGCTTAGCAATTCGCTTAATTTAGACTTATTTCCAAGCCTCCAATCCTAAAATTCGAGATATTACACCTCACCTCCGATCATCCTTCCCCTTTATGAAGTAAAAGAATGTTTTGGTGTAGGAGTTCCTCAGGGCCCACGCGTTGGTTGGCCATGGGAGATTACATGACGAGAGGGTCTGCACTCGCCGATGAGATCGAGAAAGTTGCAGGGGATAGGAACAATGGAGAGGAGAGAGCCCGTGTGTGCCTAAAGTTGTACACCTCACTGTCAATCAAAGAGAGATTAAAGAAAATTTTTTGGCGATGAAAGGTTGCAAGCTGTGCTAGAGCCCCAAGTAAGCTTACTGGTAAGAACTTCTTTAAAAAAAAGATTGTTATTTCTTTCATAATCCACAAAAAGGTTTTTTTTTGGGTGAAATACAATGAACGCGAATTTGATTTGATTTGATTTGAGGGTTTGGTGGGGGATGTTTTTGTTGTGTGTTCCGAATGAATGAATTGTAAGAATCTGATAGAATTTGGTGTATTTGATAATGCAGAGGCCTAGAAGATTGAAGGCTATAGGGAGCATGGAAAGTGATTGCGTTTAGACGGTGGAGGAAGAATAATGGATAGTAGAAATATTTTGGCGAAGTTGATTAAAGAAGATGAAGATCATGTTTATATTAAGTAGATGAGGGAACGTATATCCACGCTCTATTTTTTTAACCCATAAACATTCTGTTGTTTATCAAAGGAAATTGCTTTACCCTCTTCTTCTATCATTCCTTCTTCTGTTACCTTTTACTCCATTGTTCACTCTCTCATCCGTGAGTGCCATAGTTGTTGCGTATAATGAAAATAACTTTGAGAAATCTCTCATGATCTCTGTGTAATCCTTAATATTTATGCTCAAGAAGAGGAGTGATATAATTTATGTGTCCAGATATGAGTTCTCTGATTTAAATCCCAATTAAAATTTATTAAGGAAAAAAATAGGGAGACCAAAAGGTATAAAACCAAAGTAGGGATTGAAGGAGAAAAAGGAAGGAAGGAGGTAAGGGAGTAGATCTAAGAGGAGGAGACTTATAAGGGAGTAGCAGAATAGTAAACAACGTGGGTGCCAAAGGTAAGAATATTATAACTAAAAAAATGAAACAATGTCATTCTTGTCTATTGTCGATGAACGTCTGCACGACAACGGCAAGATGCAGTTCCACTTGAAGCACATCAATGAAAGCTCAGTTCACCTTAGAAGATGATCTATTTTGATAGGGAAATCATTAGGAATTGAAAGAAGAAGAGGAAGTGATTTAGGGCATGGGTATTTCGGTCTTTTCATAATTAGTGGCTATTTATTAAATAAGATCAATGAAATTATTCCCTCCAACTATTACTTCATACTAAACATATTTTTAAAGCATCAATCCCAATCCTAGTCCTAATTCCAGTCCATCAAAATTTAGTACCACGTACCAAACAGGGCCTAACTTCTTCAAAGTAATAGTGCCGAAGGCATGACCTAGCCAATTAAGGCTAGCATCGCTAGTAGAAGGGATGAGCCAATGTTGGAGATGGACTGATCGACCTAGCCCAAGACCCAACTACGAGCTTTTTAACTGCAACAACTTAAATATACGCTATTGGAGTTGGAATTACCGTGGCTACTGGAACCAGACTTGCCCTCCAATAGATCCTTATCAAGGGGTTTAGATTGTACTCATTTGAGGAGTTAATCTTGGTTCTAAAGATAAGACATATTTCTCATATTTGTCCATCTTTTCCTACTTTATCCCTCTTAAAGCTTCATTAACAAAAATAAAGGAGGAGATGGAATGAGAGAATTAAGGAAAATGACTAGGGTGTTTTAGAAAATACATGTTAAAGGATTTATAACCTAGAAAGTGAGAAAACAAACAACATATTATTCATCATCAGGCTTCTGTACATATATACAAGTCTTAATAGCGAGCAAATTACTCATGTAACTACTTAACCACCTACGCAATATATGTTGCACTTTAATTATTGGATATTCAAAATATTTATAGAGCATTATGTCTAAATAGTATAACAACATGTCATGATCTTAGCTATAGTCATATATGTTTCCACACTTCCCCTCAAGTTGACGCATAGAGGTTGACGATACCTAACTTGTTGATAATTTCCTGAAATTGGTCTCGGCCAAGTGGCTTTGTAAAAAGGTTTTTTAGTTGTGTCGTGGTGGATATTTTAGTAGGCTTTATTCCCTTTGAACATGCTCCCAGACAAAATAACAGTCCATCTTAACATGTTTTGTTCGTTCATGGAAGACTAGATTTGCTATAATGTGTAAGGCTACTTGGCTGTCATAGAATAGTGTGGTTACTCTTGGTTGCCATTCTCCAAGTTCTTCTAGTAACCAACGTAGCCATATTAGTTCACTCATGGCATTCGCCATAAGTGATACTTCAACTGCCCTAATGATCGTGGCACTGCACTCTATTTCTTTGACCTCTAAGACATCGGAGAGCCACCCAGAGTGACATAGTGCCCTGTGCAAGATTGTCAAGTGAGCTTGCAATGCCCCCAATTAGTGTCACAATACACCATCAATTCACAAACCCCGTCATCTATCAACAGAACACCTTGCCCAGTGTGCTTTTCAAATAACACAAGACATGCTTTATGGCATCCAAGTGTGTGGGTATTTGTCAGCCAGAGTATTGACTGAGCACATTTATGGGGTACAATAAATCTAGAAGTGTCATCATGAGGTATAGTAGGCGACTAATCAACATGCAATACCTTCCTTTATCAACTGGCTTATCACCGTCTGGGGGTTCTAAATTATAGTTTTCTTCTATGGGGGTTGCGCTTGGTATGCAATCCTCCATTTTAGCATCTTTGAGTATGTCCAGGGCATATTTTCATTGATGCAGCATGATTCCAGCCTTGATTCTTATTACTTCAATGCCAAAGAAGTATTTGAGAGGTTGAGATCCTTGATGCTAAATTTTCATGTAAGTACTTCTTGACTGCTACTATCATTTCAGAGTTGTTCTCAATTATTACCAACCATCTATATAAATTAGTATTGCTACAAACACACCTTGCCTTTAATAAATGAGTAAGAAATAATCGGCACGTGACTGTCGAAACCCTGCTTGTAGAAGCACACTGTTGAATTTGTGATACTATTTTCTCAATGCCTATTTAAGCCTATATAGCGATTTTATGAGTTGGCACACTCTAGTGTCTCCTTTCTTGGCAAAACCTTGTGGCATTTTCATATAAAATTCTTCTTCAAGCTCCCTCTGCAAAAAGGCATTATTTATGCCTAGCTGGTGCATTTCCCAATATTTCTTGACGACAATGGCAAGGAGCGTTCTAACTATAACAAGTTTTGTCATAGGTGCAAAGGTTTCATGATAATCAATACCCTTTACTTACGTGTAGCCTTTAGTGACGAGTTAGGCTTTATAGCGTTCAAGTTCACCATTCGCCTTGAATTTCTTTTTGTAGACCCACTTGGAGTTGATAGCTTTCTTGCCTCTAGGTAGGGGTTCCAAAGTCCATGTGTTGTTTTGTTCTAATGCCCCTATTTATTCTTTCATAGCTTTCCTTCAGCATTCATGATGTACTGCTTCGACAAAGGTTTTAGGCTTATCATTGTTAGTGATGGCCGCTAGGAAAACCTTATGTGACAAAGAAAAATAATCATAAGAGATGAAATTAGATAAGGCATGAACCTTAAAGTTGCTTGGGAGTGAGTCAGATCATGATGGGGCTACTGAACTCAGCAAGTCTATTGCATAATCATGGAGTTGCTTCCATAGTTCACGAAGACAAGAGCTTCTGTGAGTTGTTTCAGGATAGTGAGTTTTATGGACATTAGAGCCACTGAATTCATGCAGTCCAACATTAGAAGGTTACGTGTTTATATGAGGCGCAGGATAATTCCTTATTGGGATGGAGGCCCTACTGTGTTTAGGTGGGACATCGGTTGAATCATCATCATCCCATATGTCAACTATGTTTGGCTTAACCCATGTCTTTATGATTTTATCGGCATTTGAACCCATAAAGGGTACTCATTTTTGAAAGAAAATGACATCACAGGAGACAACAACTTGCTATTTTTGAAGATAAAAAATTTTATATCCCTTTTGCCTAAACGGATATATGATAAACATGTCACATTGACCTTAGGCTTCAAATTTGTCATGGACTGTCAAATGTTTATGATAGGCTAAGCAACCAAAGGTTCTTAGATCGGCATAGTTTGGTTTCTTTCTTAAAAGAATCTCAAAGGGTATTTTTTTACTTATCACCTTTGTCGGTATTCAATTGATGATATGGACCACAACAAGTATGCATTCCCCCCTTAATTTCTTTGGCAAGGGAGCTTCAAATCACAATGCTTGGGCTACTTCAAGAATATGCTAGTGTTTACATTCAATGATGCCATTTTGTTGTGGTATATACGTACATGTGGTTTATAGTTGGATCCCCTTGTTTTCATAGAGCTATAATATGGAGTTGGATCGCAACTTGGCACCATTGTCAGTTCGCAAGCATTTTGCTTTTCTTTTAAATTGTGTTCAACAATGTTTAGGAAAGCTGGTAGAAGTCGGTTAACTAAGATTTATTCTGCAAGAGATAAACCCATATTCCTCTATTGTAATCATAAACAATCGTGAGAAAATACTGAGCAACACAGTGGGATGGAACTTTGTAAGGTCTCCATATTTCACAATGGATAAGGTCAAAACAAGAGGCACTTTTAATTGAACTTTCAGGAAAAGATAAACTGGCTTACTTTGCCCTCATACAAGGATTGCAAGACTTTATTGAATCATTAATAGAGACATCATGAAATAAATTTGGTTGTACAAGTTTTGCATTTGAAAGGTGGTCGAGCCTCTTATGCCAGTTGGGATGATCTCTTGGTACTCTGACTGCTAGTGCGGTGAGTTCTAATAGTAGTGGTTCTAGGATGTATAGCCTATCACAATACCTCCTTATTCTAATAAAGTCCCTCTAATGTAAGTCCTATATCACACAAAAATCTCTTGTAAAGTATACAACACGGTTATAGTCTCTAGTAATCTTACTTATAAAGAGTAGATTATAGTTGAAAATAGGAATTTTTAAGACATTCTTTAATTTCGGGCCATTAAATAGTGATATAGAGCCTGATTCTTTGATAGTAATACTCTGTCTATGTGGGATCTAAGCTGGTATATGACTTCCTTTCCGACCATCATTCATCAACTTCCCATTACAAGTAACATGGTTAGTGGCCCCTTAGTCGAAAAATCCAAGGTCGATGAAAAGAATTCTACCTACCATATTAGCGTTGGGTTATTTTGGTTCGGTGTTTGCTGCTATAAAGCCTTCTCTGGCGAAATACTTAATTAATTACTCAAATTGGTTAGCTGAGAGTTATGGGATTGGACTATCCTCTGAATCGACAAAGGCTGCTTTGGGACCCCTTAATGAACCATGTCATTTATCGTGATTTGATCTCTTCGAGTTGGCTAGGTAGCCAATGATTTCATAGCATTAGTCTTCACTGTGGTTTGTGCGCCAGCAGTGTCCTAGGTATTCCTTCTGGTTTCATAGACAATATTGTTAGATATGCTTAGTTTTGATTATGTCAATTATAGATGCTAAATATTAAGAGCAAAAAGTTTGCATCATATATTTATCTTATAGTTAATGTGAAATATCTTATAGATTAATCAATCATAGAAGGAAGATAGAAAATTGGAATATGGAGAATGATCAAGAGAAGAATAAGAAGATATTGAAGAAAGAAGTTATTACATAGGAGGAGAGAAAGTCAAGAGAAGA
This sequence comes from Inga oerstediana, assembly GCA_963210345.1. Lineage (NCBI taxonomy): Eukaryota > Viridiplantae > Streptophyta > Magnoliopsida > Fabales > Fabaceae > Inga > Inga oerstediana. The sequence continues at coordinate 66,063,206 of OY723401.1, forward strand.
AAAAAGCTACCAAGTTGAATAATGAAGAATGATTAAAAGGAAGAAGAAGAGTGAGACATTAATCAAGAAAAGAATGGAGTTGTCAAGAGGATTGTGGAGAATAATCATGAAGAAGAAGAGAAGAGATTCAACAAAGAAGAACTTGCAAAATATAATAGGAATATCAAGTTTCAAGTTCTTAGATTTGGTAGTGGAGGTTATTATATGAATGGGACGTAAAAATGGCTTAATCTAAAGTTAAAATGCCTTATATAAAAAGTTATATCAACTTCACTCGAGTTATATTTCATTGTCACTTGAGTTGCACCACCAGAAGTGAATTCTATGTGTTTCACTCGAGTTAAGAAAGCTCTAGTCAAGTGATGATCATATTTCAGCATACTCTGTTTAGCTCTATTTTCATTCAGCATGAAAGAGGTTTGATAATTTGGTAATATCTCTTAAACTACAAATTCAACTGAGGTGAAACTTGTTTCATATCAAACTAGACTCATAATGAGGTTTGTGGACATCAATTTTATGCTCAAATATTATTAGATGAAAGAGATATGAACTTGAAAAGTTGGTGCTCAAAATCCATATTGTGTTCCATACCAGACATTATGAATTGATCATAACTTTTGGAATACAATATATTTGGGACTGATTCTAGTTGCAGTGAAAAGTAGACTTTAAAAGCTTTCTGTAGCTTGGTTATTTGCCAAATTTGAAGTTATAGTAAAAGAGTTATGCCTACTAGAAGTTGACCCATGTGCCAAACTATCTATGTTCTGAAAAGGAAAAGGCACTCAAGTGAAGAATGTGCCACTCGATAGTGATCAGATCAAATAATGGGTTTAGAGATAAAATCACTCAAGTGATGTGATAAGCACTCGAGTGATAAAATCACTCAAGTGATGTGGTAAGCACTCGAGTGATGAGCATCACTTGCAAGTCACTCGCAAGTGATCATAAAATTTGTGATCAAATGAGAAAAAATCACTCGAGTGATAGAAGGATCACTCGAGTGATGACAATTACTTGCGAGCCACTCGCAAGTGATTCTGAGGTGATAAGATCTTTCGTATAAAGATTACTCGAGTGGATGGTAAATCACTCGAGTGATCCAAGATTACTTGCAAGCAAGGTATTAAAACCCGGACCGGGTAGTGAACCGGTCGGGGCACTGGGTTAAGGGTCAGTGGGTCAGACCGGGACCAAACCGGAGCTAAACCGGGACCAAACCGGTGAGAAATTGAAAATTTTAGACTTATAGTATGAAATTCTAAAGGAAAAAGTAAAAAAAAAATTTAAAATGGAAACCGGACCGGGAACCAGACCGGCCAACCGGCCGGTTCGCCGGTTACCGGGCCGGCCCGGCCAGTCCGGTTCGGTTTCCACAACACTGCTTGCAAGTCACTTGCAAGTGATTAGAAAGTACTGTGATGTTCTAGGGAAGATCACTCGAGTGATATTAATCACTTACAAGTCCCTCGGTAATAATAAAGCTTATTTTCACATATCCAAGGCATATGCACTAGAGTGATATCATTTTAAAATACATCTCTACTTGGTCACTCGCTACTGATTATCAGCATGCCTTAACTAAGATCACTTAACACTCAAGTGACAAAGTAAGCGCTCATGTGATAAGAGATCACTCAAGTGATTTAAGGTCACACTCGAGTCATATTGTTCACAGTTTCTAATCACCGTCTCATATTTTTTGATATTCTTTCAAACTCATTTAAATCATAATTATCTTGTTCATAACTATTTCTAATAATCACTAATCAAGTTTACGTGAGGATTATAGGTGATTAAACTTGGATTAGAGCTCAACGGCCTAAAAGTGACTTTGTGTTAGAAGCTTCAATAGTTACGTTCAACAGACTTCCAACGGTTATATTCTAAGAAGTCTAACGGGAAGAGGAAAAAGCTCAACAGTCATATATCCATTAAGTATAAATAAAAAAACACTCAAAGTTGAATAGAGAGAGCAACTACGCCAAAATGGTAAAACCATGAATCACCCACTTCAACCAGAATACTCTTTGTTTTCTAGCTTTGATATCATTTATCTTAAATAGAGAAATTATTTAATTGTGTTTTAGTGTTGATCTTAATTCACTTTTGATAGTAAAGATCATTGTAATTCTTCATCATCAAGGTTGCATCCTTACGATGTGTAAGGGGGAGTAATTCGGTGTGAGAATTGTAAAAGGCTTCAAAAGTGACCGACTAAACTTGTAGGATTGTAGTGGCTCTCAAGTACTTGACTTAAACTTGAGGGAGATAGTGGATTGAAATCTTAGGAGGATCCTGGGGACTGGACATAGGTCATTGTGGATTGGATTGAACAAGGATAAATCACAGTTTGCATATTCTCTTCCCTAATCTCTTATATTTCTAGCATATTTTATTTGAATAACTGACTGTAGATTTATGATTCATTACTTTCATACTTATTGCTTTCACTAAGATCCAAAAAGATTTTCAAAGTTCTTAAGTTTTATCTTACACCCAACTCATCCCCATCTTTGGTGTCTGCCGGTTCTAAGAGATATATGTTAAATGTTGCTCCCTCTACAGTCAATTGCTGCATAGAAATCTCAAGCTGCTTTTGATCATCTTCTACAAGGTGATACACAACTCCCAAACTCATCATCGGCTTGGTGTTGAGAACCTATGTGTGAACTGTGCGCAAGCTTTCATCGAGACCCATGAGGAAGTCATATAGCCAGTCATGTTCTTGCATCTGCATCATTTCTTTTTGGATGCTACATATGGATCTTCCACATTGGCACTTCGACCATGGCATTAGATACTCCATTTCATCCCATAAAGCCTTCAACTTAGTATAGAAGGATGGTTCGTTCAGTTGTTCCTTCTTGAGAAGAGTTACTTCTATGCATAGCTCATAAAGTTTGGGGGCACTCCCCTTCCCAAATCATTCTTTAAGATCCATCCAGATCTTGTGTGCTATCTTCTCGTATCATACAAAACTCTGAACTTCCTTCCCATGACACTTTTAAGCCAACCTTTCTCTTTCTCATTGCACCTCACCCACAAGGCAAGATTAGGTGAATCTGCTACTAGCATCTTGATAGAACCATCGACGAAGCCCATTTAGTTCTTGGCAAAAAGAGCGTTGCTCATATCGCTCACCCATTCACCATAGTTGCCTTCATCTAGGAGTTCTCTTACATAAATTTGCCTAGGGTTGTCTGACGCATGTAAATAATATGGTGATGAAGCATTAGGTGACGAAGCATTGTTTCTCTCCCTCTCAGTTCTACTCATGTTTGTTGCTCTCTTTGCATTGCTTGTGTTTGCCATGATCGTCCTTTAGGATCGGTGGTTTGATACCATAAAGGGTTTGTAAACTAGAAAGTGAGAAAATGGACGACTTGTTATTCACCATCGGGCTTTTGTACATATATACAAGTCTCAGTAGCTGCATGAGCAAAATACTCGTGTAACTACGCAACCACCTGCACAATATATGTTGCGCCTTAATTATCAGATATTCAAAATATTTATAGAGAAATACATCTAAACAATATAACAACATGTTGTGATCTTAGCTAGCGTCATATCTGTTTCCACACATGTCATATTAACTAACTTAATTAACTTCCTCAATCTAATCAAATTATGTTAATATGACTTATATTTAGGATAGATGGGAGTACTACAGAATTGAACAAAAAAGGATTTCGAATTATAATATGTGAAAAGTTATCAATTTCAATAATTACAAAATTGGCAAGATCTTTTTTCCTTTCCATAACCATCGAGTTAGTCATGTATTACTGTTTGTCTTGTTTGTCTTCTTGTTTTTTTTTTTGGTGAAAAACTTTTAGGAAAGGGGTTAGGCTCGCCCACAGTGATCCAAGGGGAGGGCTCTGACCTTCGATCTATGGATCTTGGATTGCCAAGACCAAGAGTACACATGCCTCCACCTAGGCTTGACCTGCACCGCCTCACCGAGCTATATAAGAAGCCTCCCCCATGGCCTCGACTAACTCCAGGATCGAACCCCCTCCATATTGTGAGAGAGTCCGATTTCTTCGCCAGCTAAACCCAAGGATGAGGGGTGATAATTAGTAAATGTGTGAAGTGTCATAATTGTCCAAATCTTTTGTAACTTGTGCTTTATTTTTGGTTGGGTATTGAAACTTGTATTTTTCTTGATGATGTTACTTATGAATGGTCTTGCTTATGGTAAAGAGTATGCATATATAATAATGCACAAGATCCTAAGTCGTGGCAAGTACAAGCAATATAAGGAAAAGGTCTATATAAGGGAAATAAGAGGAATTATCAACGTAGAATGGGTTTCGTACAAATCTTTCTTCTAAAAGTTTGAACTTATAATATCTTACTTTTGTCTCATAGATTCAATTATGCTTTGCACTTGCCTCATATAGAGAGGATTCTATGCACAAGAAAGATCTCGATTGTGATCCATTAAAATATGAATTTAGAAGTTTGGTTCTTATACTTCAGATATTGATGTAAAAGGAATTATCAAGGTAGAATGGGTTTCGTACAAATCTTTCTTCTAAAAGTTTGAACTTCTAATATCTTACTTTTATCTCATAGATTCAATTATGCTTTGCACTTGCCTCATCTAGAGGATCCTATATATGCACCAGAAAGAATATGATTGTGATTCATTAAAATATGAATTTAGAAGTTTGGTTCTTATGCTTTAGATATTGATGTCCTAAGGTGGCCCAACATCCCAAGTGTTAATTTTAAAATAGTAAATATAATTCAAAATTTCAAAAAAAAAAAAAACTTATTATAACTCATAAATTAACCCATTACTCATACAATTAACAAATAATTGCTTATTATTAAAACAATTTCAAATAACATCTTTTTTCTTTCTTTTCAAGCCATATATAAAACACTGTCATGACAATGTATTGTTTTCAAATATTTCTTCATCACGAAGTAATGCTATTATGGCATTATCAACTTGATATGCATAATTTACAATCAAGTAATCAATTTCTGTCATTGACTTTGGTACTTGTCACGCATCATAACATTTAAATTGTGGACTACACGATTTAGAAAAATTGTTGATTCAACCATTGACTCTGTTGATTTTTTTATTCATACGATCTGAACCTAGAAGTACAAGATTTTGGTTACTCCCAGGTCAGCACTCAACCATCTCATTATCAGTTACTTACTAAAGCTACTAGCACAACAAAATGACCAAAATTATACACTCATATACATCCAATGACAAGAATGTGATGGATACAGAATTGTTCCAATTTCATCGGATGTCCCTGAAGGAACAAGGGAATACAATCTGATCATGCATCAAAATCCTACCTACACATGTAGGCTAATTGACTTGCTGAGAAAGGAGAACAAGCAGTCCTTGAGGCCCCACCAATATCTCATTAAGAAAACTGATTAAACCGAACCAAACCACAGGAGTCACGTCCACGCCCGCGAGCGGAGGGATCACTTTGCGGGTCTGAACGAGAATTGGCTCTGTGGGAGCATACGCTATCACATATGGGAACTTTCCAACAGGAAGCTTGGGGTACCAGGACATGACTATTCTCAAGATAAACAGAAATCCAAACGCTGATAGGAAGGGACCTAAAAACCCAATTGCTAGCTTTGCAGTAGCAGGATCCAAATCTGCCAGAACCAACCTTAAGTTGAAGTCTTTAAGAGGAAGTGCATGTGTTGTTTCTGTTGTGGCCTGCTTTAGAGTATTGGAAACCACATTTGAGTCGAAAGAGAGCAATGACGATGAAGTTGCTGCTTCATCCAGTGTTGATAATACAGTGCCTGCACTACATTGCAAGATTCGAGGTCGGCCATTTGCAGGTCTCTTGGTTGGATAACTTGATCTTTCCTGCAACATTTGAAACGTCAGATTACAAGGTGGAGTAGAATATAATACCAGTAAGTGCAAAAGCAGTACATTCCCTTATTTCAGAAGTCATTCAAGTGCCACATCCCATAAAGTAAGGTGTGGCTAACAATTTGACATATAGGGCCAGTAGATGATACATACTATAAGAGTTACATTTGAATTTGATGTAATTAAAAAAAAAAAAGATAATCAGCTATGAAAACTTGTATGGTATTCACGCTTCTTTTGAAAAAAACGTGAACTTCATAAATGGCTGTAAGTGATAAATGATCTCCTCTAAGTACCAAATACGACTTCATATTGACTCTCTATGTTAAAGGCAAACGGAATCAATCAGTATCAAGAAGGTCTGTTCCTGCCGATTTCATGAATCAGACATGGATGAACGTCAAGTTGCCCTCAAAATTATTGAAAACTACTCCCTATCGTACTTGTAACATATTTTCGCATACCAAGTAATGATAATTTAACTCATTAAATATGTTTTAAATTAATAAATTTTTTTAAATTTGTGCTTATTAAAATTTCTCTCTCCCAACATTCACAAATAATTCTCACCTCTTCCTCTCTTCTTACTCTCTTTCCCGCCGAAACTAAATATGGGTAAAATTGGAAAAATTTCTTCTTGTTTTATTTTTTTTTTCTTTTTGAGTTAAAGGGGTAGGAGCTAACCGCCAGAGTGTACAAGAGGATCGAAAAGTGGGATCGAACCCACAACATCCCACTTACAAGGAGTATCCAAGCGTAGGGTACAAGGCCATTGGCAAAAACTGTCATTAATAATCCTTCAAATGGCTTATATTTAATACCATACTTTTCTCCTACAATCAAATTATAATAGGGACCGGAGTGGTATTAAGGAGAAAAGAAGTTTCAGATATGGCATTGCAATACAGAGAATGCAAACTAAAATTTTTGTCAGTGCTTGGACTAATCCTCGTACGCAACAACAATCCTGATATGTAAACTTTTATCTCAAATTACATGCAGAGCACCTCCAATTTAGTTATATTCAAAAGAGGATGCGACTAAGTATCAGAAATCAAAATTAAATATACAGTAATAAATGTTCCAAGCATTTATTCAGCAAAATTAAAGTGAGTACACCAAATTATTCAGCTATTGGAAGCATTCCCACAGGAAATTTAGGGATGATTACAACAGGCTACAATAGAAGCTGCTCAGAATTTCCAAATTGAAGAACACATAAAGGGGAACGGAAGAAACTTACAGAGACATTGAAATTGCTTCGCTTATGTATAGAAGGTTTCCATCCTACATAATTGAATACAGAAACAGAGGAGACGGAAGTGAAAAAGAAGACGATTAGGGAAATCCACACAAAAATGAAAGCAGAAAAAGAAAAAACGAACCATACCTTTTACACGAACGGTGTTCAAAAGATAAGATTGCGAAGCCAGCATTATCAAGAGTGATAACGAGCGAAAATACGATGGTGAGGGAAACAGGGCGTATAACTTTTGCAGCTCATCATTCAAACGACGCCGTTTTTGAATTAGTAACCTGATCCGTACCGTTAACAAGAAAATGATCGTAGCCTCCCACATCAATAAGGGAGGTTAGGGTAATTTTCTTTTTATTTGATTAAGGATTTCTCCCCTCAAAACTTAAAAACAATTTTCATCTAACCCATTAATAAGTGTGTTCAAAACTTAAAAACAATTTTCATCTAACCCATTAATAAGTGTGTTTTATGAGATTTAAACTTATATTCTATTTCTTATATGTTACTTATTTTTATTTCAGATCTTTTACAATGAATAATGAATTACCGAATAGAATAAATAAAATCATTTGATCCTAATATTACTTTATACCAAATATTAAAATATATGAGGTATAAGTAGAGTTGGGAATAAAAGTCAACTTTGATTATGGACTAACCGGACCCAACTCACATAAAACTCCTCAATTATAAAGCCTAGCCTTATACTATCAAGTCAGGGCCAAACCCGCGGGCTTTCAATCTATTTAACTAAAAAACACTATTTTTTTTATCTTTTTAAAGAAATAAAGTTAAAACAATAAATTCTTAATTTAAGACATAAATATTATCATAGTTAAATTATAAAAAAATAAAGTTGAAATAACAAGGTAATATGGATTAAAATTTCAACATTTTACACATACATGCTTACACTATAACATATGAAAACAATTATTAATTAGTAGCCACATAGCAGTAAATTTATATTTTTTTTTTATGAAAAAACAATCTTTTTGGGTATCTACACCTTAGAATTTATCATAGGTGATAAGTGAGACTGCAAAGTAATAATTTGACAAAACTTAACTCTTTTTTGGGGGACTTGTATTTATACTACATGGTCATTTAAGTTTAGCAAAATGCAATATTAATTTTAATACAAATAAAAGTCACTTTCAATTTTTACAATCTAATTATTTCTTTTCTTTAATTGAGATACATTGTTGTTAAAACTCTTAAAATTTCTAGTTAAAATCTATATCTAATGTTTAAATTAGCCTATTTTTTTAAGTTTAGATGAATAAACCATTGTGGAAAACCAAATAAATCAAACCATTTTATAAAATTCAATTTTTTAAAAAATATAATAAGAATTAAATATTTGCAACATCATTAATAATATAAAAATTCTAGTGTTATATAATAATTTTTTTAAAAAAATAAAAATAAAAGGGCCTAAACAGGTTTGCCCTCAACTCTACAGGACAGTCAGGGTTGACTCTTTTAGGCCTAGTTGCAATATGAGGGGTAAAATTTTAAGTCCGGCCCCCTTGTTAAAAGGGCTTAAACGAGGCAACCTGAAGGGTTCGGCTTGTTTTTCCTGCTCTACGTAAAAAGCTTAATAGTATAAGCTAATAATACCTCCGATCCTAAATATAAGATATACTTATTTAGAATAATTATTTGAACTAACCCATTAGATTTTTTGCCTTCACTTTGGACTTTGGACTTTTGCCCCTTTTTTCAGAAAATATATGAACCATATTTCTCATCCTTTCTCGTTTAAAGTGATTTTAGAGAATTCAATCATGTGAATACAAAAAACATATCTTTGTAAGAGTTACCCCAATTGGCCCGAATAACCATATAAAAAGAAGAAGGTATTTTTTCAATTCAAAATATAGGAAACCTTTTAAAATAAATTTTTTATTAATAATATAATTAATTAAGTACTTATTAGAGAGTTATCAATTACCATTTTTAGTTTATCCTATTTATTGTTGGTACTCGACCAAGACTACTGGTAAACAGGGGATAGCCGGAAATAGGAGAGAGATGGCATTGAATAGGGACAAAATTATTTAAAAACAAAAAAAACAAAAAGCATGCTTTCTCTTTAAATTTCTCCATTTTTTAATATGTGAACTTGAGAGACCTCCAATTTAATCTTAATGGGCTTACCCTGAAGACCAATTTTATTGATGAGACCTCTCTATATTTTAAAAGGAAAAACCATGGGAGAAAACAAATGAGCCAGTTTCTCTTTTGTCCCTTTTTCTTTTGATTTTCTTTTATTCGTATTTTCTTTTTTTATATAAATAAAACAAATATAAATTAATCACGTAAAGAGAATAAAGTATAGAGATACAAAAATCTTAACAATAAACCTTATCCCACTGTGTGAAGGTTGACTCCATGGATAGCTCCACAAAAAGAAAAAATGTTGTGGTAAACTCTCAACAACCAATGTAAAACTTTTACCAAGCCCTTCTGATATGGATCACAAATGGGGATGAAAATATAGCCAAGATATATTATATTAGATGAAATTAAGATAACATTATTTAGAAGTATTGGGCAACACAAACAGGGAACAATAATAATCAGCTAATAAATATCCTATGGGTTCTGGGTAGGTGCCTTTTGAGACTTGAGATGTAGATTTGGTTTGGCAATAGCACAGTTACAGTCACAATGATTATGAAAACAGTGAGGACAGCTTTTACGACCAGTGCCATCGCAAAACTGAACACAGTCTTTGTTGTTAGTGCAGGAACCATAATCATCTGTTGCTACTCTTGAACACCACCCTGTAAAACATGTAATTACAAAATCAGATGATTAATCAATAATTTCAGGAATTTTTCTTAACATTTCGAGGAAACTTGTAAACTTACGAAGAAAAATAGTAAACTTACCTGACGTTATGAAGAGCGCCAGGAAAATGAAGCAAGCAAAAGTAACGGATGAAGCTTTTGCCATTGCAATGGAGCTTCTGGTAATTGCCCTAAAGTGCTTGAAACTAGAATCAGAATTTTGCAATGTTTTTAGTGTAGATGAAGAAGTGTGTGTCTATATATATATACACACACACACACGGGAAGTTAAATGTACATATGCTACGAAATATGAAATATTTCATTTGATCGATGACTATATAATATTTATGACAATAAATGTCTACAGTATTTTGATTTGAAACCTATTATCATAATAAATATAATTATAACACGCACGTTAATTTGATTAAATAAACAAGTAAATAAAAAAGTACGTTAGTCGTGGAATGCATCACAAAAAATGTTAAATTTCAAATTTATATACTAATTGACTTAGCATTTATAATGCAATTGACATTTAAACTTATAACTAGAGGTGGTAATATGGGTTGGGATCGTAGGCCGAGCCCGCCCAACCTGATAAAATGGGTGGTTTGGGTTCTACAAAACTGAGACCATATTGATGCGGTCCTTTTTTGCCCAAACCCATATGATTCCAACCCGTCACAGGTTGGGCCATCGGATTAGCGGGTTGGCCTATAGTCCAAATCATTGGGTTATGGGCCAATGATTTTTTTTTTTTAACTAAGAGGGAAAAGAAAGCACCATTGGCCAATAGTCCAAATCTCCAAAACCGTAACTCCAAAGTCCAAAGTCCAGCCCATTTCTCCTCAATCCCTACTCTCCTCAGCGTGCTTCAAATTGAAACACCTTTAATATTAACTAATTATTGATTATTGTTAAGTTATACTGATGACTTGTGGATTTATATTTATTTTGTTGTGTATGGACCTGTGATGAATATTTAATTTGTAATGTATTTTAATTTTGTTATATTTAAGTGTGTAGAGAAAACAATCTTATTGTATATAAAAAAAACAATATTAGTATATTGTTAACAAAAATTGAAAAAAAAATATGGGTTGGCCCGCCCAACCCGCCAACCCAACGGTTAGGTTTAGCCAACCCATATTAATGCGGTCCTTTTGGGACCGAACCCATATGGTCCCAACCCGTGGTGGGTTGGCCCAAACCCACCGGGCCGGACCATATTATCACCTTTACTTATAACCGTGCAACGTAACTTTAATTTATTTTGTACTTCCATATTAAATTTCATGTAATTAAGGAAATAATAATACGCATTCAATGTATTTCTAACTGCTGTTATCTTTTATCCTCATGTTTTGTACTTCCATTTAGGGGTGTTCATCAATTTCCCGTCCCGACCTTTCCGTCCCGATCCCGAACAAATTGAGACGGGAAAATCCCGTCCCAAAAATTTCGGGATCGGGATCGGGAATGGGACTTCCCGATCCCGACTTTTTCCCGATCCCGAAAATATATATATACACATGTATATTTTTTAAAAATATTTAAGAAAATAAGACCAAATGTAAAATAAAATGTGAAAATCTCTAACACCCTTAAGATAATATCTATTCTTTTAGTTTATTTAGTTAATTTCATTTATTATTTATTAAATAATTCTAATTTTTTGTTCTTGTCTTTGTTCTTTTTACAGCTGAATCGACAACTTTAAGCATGTATTGGACTAATTATATATTTATATTAGACTTATTTGGTACAATATGATATTAGACAAATTATATATTTATACTAGACTAAAGGAAACACAACAAAAAATTCAATATAAAGATTTTTTTTTTAAAAAAAAGCAAATCCAGGATTGGGAAATTCCCGATCCTGATCCCGAAATTTCCCGATTTTTAGGATAGGAAATGAAAATCATTCCCGAACCCTTCTCGGGATCGGAATCGGGAATGGCATTTCCCGATCCCGAACACCCCTACTTCCATTATAAATTTTATGTAATTAAGGAAATAATAATATGTATTCAATGTATTTCTAATGCTGGTTATCTTTTCTCCTCATGTTCAAAAAATTCTGTCAAATGACAATCATCAATTAATTTGGATATCCATTTCTGCGGATGGCGGTGGAACAATAAAAATAAATATTGCATATTTAAAATTTTGAGATAGAAAATAGGTAGTTTTTGACTAAAAGCGAACTATAGTAAGAGTATTTATAATACTTCATTGGCTTGATGCAGTTAAGTGCTATAAAATATAAGATTAATTAATAACCATGACAAAATCTTTGTAACGCCTATTATAGTAGTAGTTTCATGAATTGCTAGCAATTTATGCAGTATGCACTATCAAGGTTGTCAAACTCGCGAGTTTAAACAAATTCGTGATAGTGATGTAAATTCGTATCGTGAACTCGAATCGTAAACTCTTAAGAATTTAGTTTTACCATTAAATAGATATTATTAGTATATAATTAAATAATTAAAATATAAAAAGTTGACAACAATTTGATTTAAATATATTTTAAATCCAAATAATTGAAATTAAATCTATCAACATTCACAATTTATCATATTTAACAAAGAAATTTCTATAAAATTCATATATAAAGCCGTTGAGTATAATCAAATAGAAAAAGTTAACACGAGTTTAAGGGTGCATTAACATAGTTTTGTAAGCTATAAACGTAAAAACGGTAAAATCGGTGTATGAACTCGTGAATTTAACCGAATTTATAAAGGTCACGAGTTCACCAATGACTCGACTTGATTTTATAAGTTAGAAATATAAAAACGGTAAACTCGGAGAGTCAACTCGCAAGTTAGACAACAATGTGCACTACAAAAAAAAATAAAAATTAGCGACGGAATTTAGTGACGAAATTTCATTCCGTCGCTAATTCGTCCCTCATCTCTTACAAATTCCGTCACTAAAATTAACGACGGAATCACATTCCACTGCTAAATTCCGTCCCTAATCCGTTTCTAATTCCATCCCTAAAATTAGTGACGAAAATTAGCGACGGAATTTTTTCGTCACTAAATTAGCGACGGAATCACATTCCATCGCTAAATTCCGTTCCTAATCCGTCTCTAATTCTGTCATTAAAAATTAGATTTCGTCGCTAATTTAGCAACGGAATAGAGACGGAATTATATTCCGTCGCTAAATTCCATCACTAATCCGTCTCAAATTCCGTCATTAAAAATTAGCGACGGAAGTTTTCCGTCCCTAATTTCCATCTCTAATTTCTGTCACAAATAATTAATTTTTTCAATAATTATATTTTTTATAATTATAAATTTATAATATAAATATTAAAATAAATAAATAAAATTATTAATTCAATTTTATTTTTGAAATTGAAATTATAATATAATATATTTGAATTTTTAATAATATATTATATACAAATAAAAATTTTATAAATGCAAACAAAAAATAAAATATATCATAAAATGAATAAAAAAGATATTAATAATAAAAATTCAGGTAGAAAAATTACATAAAATAAAATAAGAAAACTAAATTCAAATATTTAATAATAGATTAAATTTTGTATTTTTAATTTTGTTCACAAAGCAATATATATATATATATATATGATTTTGCATTTAAATTATACAGGTTCTTCTTAGCTCAACTGGTAAAGGCACTGGCACACGCGTGAGAGGTCAAGGCTTCGAATCCCAACTTGGTCACAAAATGCAACCAATTTTTGACTTGGACACATGGCGCGCGATGGAGGATGACATGTGGCGGTTGACCGGGACAGGTGGAGAGCAAAGGCAAGGTAGCGGCGGCTAACGGGGACACATGGCCGGCGATAGGTACACATGGCGGCTGTTGGCGAAGGACATGTGGAGGCTCATTGTGAGGACATGTGACAATTTAAATTATATAAAAAAACATTTTGCGATGGATTAGTGACGGAAATTCCGTCGCTAAATTCCATCTCTAATTAGAGACAGAATTTAGCGATTGAATTTTCCGTCTCTAATTTAGCAATGAAAAATTCCGTCACTAATTAGTAAATTCTGTCTCTAATTAGAGACAGAATTTAGCGACGGAATTTCCGTCGCTAATCCGTCTCTAATTAGCGACGGAATTTAAAATTCTATCTCTAATGAATTAGTAACGGTCTTTTTACCAACGGAACAAATTCCGTCGCTACACTACAAAAAAATGTGATTTAGTAGCGGTTAAAAATGGGTATTAGTAGCGGTTTTAACCATTACAAACAATATTAGTAACGGTTAGCTAAACCGCTACTAAATCGTATGTTGCAAACGATTTTGTAGCGGTTATACAAAACCGCTACGCAAGGAACATAACCGCTACAATATCCCTATGAACAAAATTTTTTTTCAGAGATATTTGTAGCGATTATATAACCGCTACAAATATAAAAAATTGAAAATTTCAAGGCGAGAAAAGAAAAATGACATTTTTTTCAATTTTGTAGCGGTTAAGAAACCGCTACTAATTTTGAATTTTTATGAAATTTGTAGTGGTTATAAAACCTCTACTAATTTCATGAAATTCAAATTTAGCGCCAAAAAATTTAATTTAAGTTTAAAAATGCGCGTTTGTTAGTAGCGGTTTAGTAACCGCTACAAATATTTAAATTTTTTAAAAAAATATACAATCATTTGTTTCTGTTCTTTTAATATTAAATTAATTAGTTTCTTTTTTTATTAGTTTATCTAATTTAATTAGCTTATTAATAAATTAAAAGGATAAATTTAATTTAATTGGATTAGTATAAAAATTATATTAATAATATTATTAAGGATATGTAGGTAATAAGGAATTATTATGTTGTCTAATATAATGTAATTGTGTATGAAAAATAGATTGAAATGAGATACAGTCCTAATATATCTTAAAAAAAATGGTGGGAATAAATTTTATATAAAGGAAAGAAGTATTGTAAAAAAAATAAAAAAAACTTGTTACCATATGTGATCGTATTATTCAGCTCCTCTACTCATACAAAAGAAGTTGTAAATGAGAGAAAATGAAAGAAAGGTAAGGTGAAAAGAAATTGGGGAGTGTTTGAAATGAGTTGTGATAAAGGTATTTATAGGGATCCATGTACTATTTGTAGCGGTTAATGTGTTGATTTTGTAGCGATTTTATTTAGTAGCGGTTATTGTTACTTTTGTAGTAGTTTAATAACCGCTACAAATATTATTTTATTTTATTTTGTAAATTTTTTTAAAAAATTTTTTTTCCAGTTTTTTTAAGAGAAAAGCATAATTTGAATTTGATCACTCATCGTCGCCATCCCTACAGAAATTATGTAGAATAATTATTGTTATGGATGTTTTATTAAATTTAAAAAATTTAATTTAAATGACGTGGACTTAAAAAAAACTCGTCGCAGTAGAGGTAAATTGTCATCGCCTTTAGGGAAGTAGTTTTCAAAATCGGCTGGCTGAAATGGCTCACTCTCGTAGGCGATGTTATCGCTTTCACCCATGTGGTAAAGGTCTCGTGGCTTTAGATGAACGACCATGTGCCAATCCCTGTGCCTCTCGTCCTCAACATAACAAACCTGATATGCCTCTGAAGCTAGAATATACGGCTCATCATCTTGAGAAATACCAGTATGAATCGGCCGTGAGAAATTGACTGATGTGATCCCTTAGTCGTTAGTTGTCAGTCCCCAAGAAGTGGTGGTATTTGCCCACAAACACTTGAACAGCGTAACAGTGAAACGGCCTTGATAATTAAGTTCGACCACATCAAGAAGCTTGCTATAGTAAGGGATGGCTCCGAACTGCATGTTGGCGTCACTGCTGCTCGCATAACTTGAAACCATTGACATTCTATGTTGTAAACCTTTTTGCATGATCAAGAGGGCTGATTGTGAGAGCTCTGAAATCTGGTGAGTATGGGTTGTGGTTATTTAGTATTCTGCGCTCAAACCAGCTCGGGAATTCTCTGTGGACCCTCCTATCAACTTCCAAGGATGTCTGTGTACGGATCCTGAGTTGACGCTTCACATGACTTCTGAATTCCCTGCAATTAATAATGGAAAGACGATAGTGAAATGAAAGTAAGAAATGTTACGAAAGATATAGATCGAATAACATGTGAGTGTACAATTCTTACCATATGAAAGGTTCAACTTGAGTGTAATTAATCAAGACATGTCTATGTGCTCGGAACTTCTCAGTTGCCGTTAGTTTGAAGTTCTCAGTTGCTCCAACTGGTTTACCAACACGAGGAATAAATTCTCCTGATGTCGGCGCAGGATCAGGACAATCGTCAACATGAGGTGGGTGGTTGAAAGCCATCTCAAAATCATCAAAGTACCTTGAGAAAAAATATAGCACCTCATCCCCTATATAGCCTTCAACTATCGAACCTTCTGGCCACACCTTATTCCTTACGTAAGATTTTAATTTCCAAAGGAACCTACGAAGTACAAATGAGAAAATTGATATAAAATGCTGAAAAGGACGACTAGCAAACATTAAATACGGAGAATAAAGCACATATTTAAAATAAGTACCTCTCAATCGGATACATCCAATGATATTGTATTGGTCCAGCGAGCTTTGTTTCATGAACGAGGTGGACTGTAAGGTGAACCATCACAGTAAAAAAGGACGGAGGAAAGATCATCTCCAAATGACAAAGCATAAGAATAATTTTGGACTGCAGCTGATCGAGCTCTTCAACGATCAAAACCTTAGAACACAACTTCCGAAAGAAAGAACAAAGTTCCACCCAAATGATGGAAACATTGGGAGGAAGTGTATTCTTTATAGCCAGAGGGAGTAACTGCTGCATAAGAACATGTGACACTCTTCAGGCCAGCAACCTTTCGAGCCTGCAAGTCAACACATCGAGAAATGTTGCTTGAATACCCATAAGCAACTTTTAATTTCTTCAACGTCGCGAGGAAGACTTCCTTGTTCGGTTTTGTGAGGGTAAACTTTGCCGGTTGAAATCTGTCATGCTCATCTAGCCAAGCGTCTTCACGAACTCCCATGTCGCGTAAATCTTTCCTCGCTTGAAGGTGATCTTTTGTCTTGCCGGGTTCATTAAGTAGTGTATACAGCATATTGTCACAAACATTCTTTTCAATGTGCATTACATCAAGATTGTGGCGAAGTAAATTAGATATCCAATATGGAAGAGTGAATAAAATACTTATCTTCTTCCACTGCTGAGGCGCCGAAGTCCTGCGCGTTTTTTGGCGAGTTTGTGCTGAATCGTCACTTTTTCCAAACTCGAAGTCAACATACTCAAGCTGCTGTAAGATATCTGTACCGGACAAAGTTTGAGGAGGTCCTCTTTTTCTGGTTTCCCATTGAAGCAATTCCGTTGCAATCTGAACTTATGCGTTCCATTGAGAAACCTCCGATACCCCATAAAGCACCACTTTCAGTTATGGAGAAGGCGCACTGCTTCAGAGTCAAAATTGCAAGCTGGACACACTGACCCAGTATGCATATTCCAACCAGATAATATGCCAAGGCCAGGAAAGTCACTAATCGTCCATATTAAGGCTGCACGCAAGTTGAACAAAGTCTTGCCGTAAGCATCGTACGTCTCCAAGCCGACATTCCACAGGTCAAGCAATTCCTCAATAAGCGGTTGGAGATACACATTGATGTCATTGCCCGGTGCCTTTTTGCCTGGAATGATCATAAACATAATGAAAGAGATTTGTTTCATACACATCCAGGGGGTAAGTTGTAGGGAACTAAGACTACCGGCCAAATACTGTAACTTGTGCTAAGATTCTCGAAAGGATTGAAACCGTCGGTCGCCAATGCAAGCCGAATAATTTTGGGGTCAGTCGCAAAATCTGGAAAGTCGTTGTCAAACGTTTTCCAAGCAGCTGCATCCCGGGGATGTCTTAATTTACCATCTTCGTTGTTATCAACAGCATGCCACCTCATGTGCTCTGCAGTTTTAGACGACATAAATAATCTTTGTAGACGAGGTTTCAAAGGGAAGTACCTGAGAATCTTTGCAGGTTTCTTCTTCTGCTTTTTCCCTTTCCGAATTGTCTTGTACCTCGATGAGTAACATCTCTTACAAGTCTCCCTGCTGGAATTGTCTCCCCAATACAACATACAATTATTTGGGCATGTATCAATCTTTTGATAATTCAACCCCAACCTGTTGATAATCTTCTTGGCCTCGTAGAACGTTGTGGGAATCTCAACGTCGGGGAATGCATCTTGTAATAAGTCGAGCAACATCGACATGCCTTTATTTGTGATCCCACACAAGCACTTGATATGATACAATTTGATCAAGAAAGATAATTTAGAATATGTGCGACAACTTTGATATAAAGGACGATCTGCTTCATCCATCAGGCTGAAAAAATCCCGTGCTGCTTCATTACTCATAAAAATTGGCTCAGAGCCGTGTACTTATTCGTTGAAGTTGTCGCCTTAAAATCCAAACGCATCACGCACAGCATCATTCACAGGATCATCTTCATCTACTTGAACACCTACTTGAGAATTTCGACGAAGAGCATCATCATATCTAATGCCGGCCTTCTCACCATGAACTGCCCAAAACGTATAGTCCTTAGAGAAAGGCTTCACAAGCAAATGTTCATTCACAACATTTCGTGCATGCCACTTCTTGAACTTGCATTTCCGACACGGACAGACGATCTTGCCGTTATAGCTGGCGTGAGTGAATGCGAAATCCAAGAAACTGTTTAATCTGTACAAATATTCAGGAGAATTGCGCGGCAACCTGATCCATGATTTATCCATAGCTACAAGTGTGAGAGAAGAAAGTATAGAGAAGAATATGAGTGAGAAGATAATGACGTATGCCAAGAACCTTATATTCTGAAATTCCAACGTTTATAATTTTGTAGCGGTTCTAAAACTGCTACAGTGTATTGCTCTAAAACAATCTTTCTTATGCTTCACTTTCTCTTAAACAGTCTCTTCCCACCACCAAGTCTCCTTATCCTGCTGACCAAAACCTTCTGATTCTCCCAAAATTACTTTAGCAACCTTATGGACCTTTTTAGACATATTCTGCCACATGCTATTAGCACTTCCTTGTAACTCTCATTCCCCCTCCTCCAAAAGAGTTCTCTTAAAAATCTCGCATTTCTCCCCCTTTAACTGCCACCACCTGACCCTTGGATTTAAAACTTGCTGGCACTACAAAAAAAGTAGCGGTTAAAAATAGGTATTCGTAGCGGTTCTAACCGCTACAAACTAGGTTAGTAGCGGTTAGAAAAACCGCTACTAAATCATACGTTGCAAGCGGTTTTGTAGCGGTTTTATAAAACCGCTACTCAATCAAAAATAATCGCTACAAACTTTGTAGCGGTTAATAGTAACCGCTACAAAATCAAGAGATCTTTGTAGCGGTTATATAACCGCTACAAATATAAAAAATTTTATTTACAGCTTTAAAAAGAATTTTTTTTTGTAGCGGTTAAAAAACCGCTACAAATATATAAAAATGAAAATTTGTTAAAAATAACTTTTTTTATTTGTAGCGGTTAAGAAACCGCTACCAAATTTGAATTTCATGAAATTAGTAGCGGTTCTTAAAACCGCTACTAATTTCATGAAATTCAAATTTGCCGCCAAAAAATTTAAATTTACCTTTAAAAAGGCGCGTTATTTAGTAGCGGTTTAATAACCGCTACAAATATTTAAATTTTTTTTAAAAATATACGTTGATTTTTTTTCTTTTTTTTCAATATTATATTAAATGGTTTAATTTGTTATTATTTTATCTATTTCAATTAGTTTATTATTTAATAGTTTAACTTATTAATAAATTAAAAAGAAAAAATGTAATTGAATATGATTAGTATAAAATTTATATTGATAAGATTATTAAGGATAGTTAGGTAATAAGGAATTATTATGTTTTATAATATAATGTAATTGTATATGAAAAATAGATGAAAAAGAGATAGAGTTAAGATATATCTAGAAAAAAAGATGTTTAGAATAAATTTTATAGAAAGGAAAGAAGTATTGTAAAAGAAATTGAAAATCTTGTTACCATATTTGATCGTATTATTCAGCTCCTCTACTCATACAAAAGAAGTTGTAAATGAGAGGAAATGAAAGAAGGGTAAGGTGAAAAGAAATTGGGGAGTGTTTGAAATGAGTTGTGATAAGGGTATTTATAGGGATTTACGTATTATTTGTAGCGGTTACTAATTAGTAGCGGTTATTTATATTTTTGTAGCGGTTTAATTATTTGTAGCGGTTAATGTAGCGGTTATTATTTAGTAGCGGTTATATATTTTTTTGTAGCGGTTTAATAACCGCTACAAATATTATATTAATTTTTTTTTTAAATTTTTTTTTTACATTTTATTTTAACACAAATTTTTTGTAAAGAAAAATTTTTTACACTTGAATTCTACAAATATTATTTTAATTTTTTTTACATTTTATTTTAACACAAATTTTTTGCATTTTTTTTAAAGACAAATTTTTTACAATTGAATTTGATCACTCATCGTCGCCATCCCTACAGAAATTTTGTAGAAAAATTATTGTTATTGATGTATTATTAAATTTAAAAAATTTAATTGAAATGACGTGGACTTAAAAAAACTCACCGCAGTAGAGGTAAATTGTCATCGCCTTCAGGGAAGTAGTTTTCAAAATCAGCTGGCTGAAATGGCTCACTCTCGTAGGCGATGTTATCGCCTTCACTCATCTCGTAAAGGTCTCTTGGCTTTAAATGAACGACCATGTGCCAATCCCTATGCCGCTCGTCCTCGACATAATAAACCTGATGTGCCTCTGAAGCTAGAATATACGGCTCATCATCTTGAGAAATACCAGTATGAATCGGGCGTGAGAAATTGACTGATGTGATCCCTAGGTCGTCAGTTGTCAGTCCCCGAGAAGTCGTGGTATTTGCCCACAAACACTTGAACAGCGTCACGGTGAAACGGCCTTGATAATTAAGCTCGACCACATCAAGAAGCTTGCCATAGTAAGGGACGCCTCCGAACTGCATGTTGGCGTCACTGTTGCTCGCATAACTCCTTGTCCCAAATGTGCCATAAACACCCGAATTCTGTGTTTGCAATCCCTGATCCCGTGAAACCGTGCAAAACTTAAAACCATTGACATTGTATGCTGTAAACCGTTTTGCATGATCAAGAGGGCTGATTGCGAGAGCTCTGAAATCCGGTGAGTGTGGGTTATGGTCATTTAGTATTCTGCGAGCAAACCAGCCCGGGAATTCTCTGTGGACCCTCCTATCAACTTCCGAGGATGTCTGTGTACGGATCCTGAGCTGACGCTTGACATGACTTCTGAATCCCCTGCAATTAATAATGGAAAGGCGTTAGTGAAATGAAAGTGAGAAATGTTACGAAAGATATAGATCGAATAACATACATGTGAGTGTACAATTCTTACCGTATGAAAGGCTCAACTTGAGTGCAATTAATCAAGACATGTCTATGTGCTTGGAACTTCTCAGTTGCCGTTAGTTTGAAGTTCTCAGTTGCTCCAACTGGTTTACCAACACGAGGGATAAATTCTCCTGATGTCGGCGCAGGTTCAGGACAATCGTCAACACGAGGCGGGCGGTTGAAAGCCATCTCAAGATCATCAAAGTACCTTGAGCAAAAATATAGCACCTCATCCCCTATATAGCCTTCAACTATAGAACCTTCTGGCCACGCCTTATTCCTCACGTAAGATTTTAATTTCCCAAGGAACCTCCGAAGTACATAAGAGAAAATTGATATAAAATGATGAAAAGGACGACGAGCGAACATTAAATACGGACAATAAATGAAAGCACATATTTAAAATGAGTACCTCTCAATTGGATACATCCAACGATATTGTACTGGTCTAGCGAGCTTTGTTTCATGAACGAGGTGGACTGTGAGGTGAACCATCACAGTAAAAAAGGACGGAGGAAAGATCATCTCCAAGTGACAAAGCGTAAGAATGATTTTCGACTGCAGCTGATCGAGCTCCTCAATGATCAAAACCTTAGAACACAACTTCCGAAAGAAAGAACAAAGTTCCACCAAAACGATGGAAACATCGGGAGGAAGTGTATTCTTTATAGCCAGAGGGAGTAACTGCTGCATAAGAACATGTGAGTCATGACTCTTCAGGCCAGTAACCTTTCGAGCCTGCAAGTCAACACATCGAGAAATGTTGCTTGAATACCCATCAGGAACTTTTATTTTCTTCAACGTCGCGAGGAACACATCCTTGTTCGGTTTTGTGAGGGTAAAATTTGCCGGTGTAAATCTGTCATGCTCATCTGGCCAAGCGTCTTCACGAACTCCCATGTCGCGTAAATCGTTCCTAGCTTGAAGGTGATCTTTTGTCTTGCCAGGTTCGTTAAGCAACATATACAGCACATTGTCGCAAACATTCTTTTCAATGTGCATTACATCAAGACTGTGGCGAAGTAAATTAGATCTCCAATACGGAAGCTTGAAGAAGATACTTATCTTCTTCCACTGTTGAGGCGCCGAAGTCCTGCGCGTCTTTTGGCGAGTTTGTGCTGAATCGTCGCTTTTTCCAAACTCGACGTCAACATGCTCAAGCTGCTGTAAGATATCTGTACCGGACAAAGTCTGAGGTGGTCCTCTTTTCTCTGGTTTCCCATTGAAGCGATTCCGTTGCAATCTGAACTTATGCGTTCCATCGAGAAACCTCCGATGCCCCATAAAGCACCACTTTCGGCTGTGGGGAAGGCGCAGTGCGTCAGAGTCGAAATTGCAAGCCGGACACGCCGACCCAGTGTGCACATTCCAACCAGATAATGTGCCAAGGCCAGGAAAGTCACTGATCGTCCACATCAAGGCTGCACGCATGTTGAACAAAGTCTTGCTGTGAGCGTCGTACGTCTCCAAGCCGACATTCCATAGGTCAAGCAATTCCACAATAAGCGGTTGGAGATACACATCGATGTCATTGCCCGGTGCCTTTTTGCCTGGAATGATCATAGACATAATGAAAGAGCTTTGTTTCATACACATCCAGGGGGTAAGTTGTAGGGAACTTAGACTACCGGCCAAATGCTGTAACTTGTGCTAAGATTCCCGAAAGGATTGAAACCGTCGATCGCCAACGCAAGCCGGACATTTTTGGGGTCAGTCGTAAAATCTGGAAAGTCGTTGTCAAACGTTTTCCAAGCAGCTGCATCCCGCGGATGTCTTAATTTACCGTCTTCGTTTTTATCAACGGCATGCCACCTCATGTGCTCAGCAGTTTTAGACGACATAAATAATCTTTGTAGACGAGGTTTCAAAGGGAAATACCTGAGAATCTTTACAGGTTTCTTCTTCTGCTTTTTCCCCTTCCGAATTGTCTTGTACCTCGATGTGTGACATCTCTTGCACGTCTCCCTGCTGGAATTGTCTCCCCAATACAGCATACAATCATTTGGGCACGCATCAATCTTTTGATAATTCAACCCCAACCTGTTGATGATCTTCTTGGCCTCGTAGAAGGTTGTGGGAATCTCAGCGTCAGAGAATGCATCTTGTAATAAGTCGAGCAACATCGACATTCCCTTATCCGTGATCCCACACAAGCACTTGATATGATACAATTTGATCAAGAAAGATAATTTAGAATATTTGCGACAACCTTGATATAAAGGACGATCTGCCTCATCCATCAAGCTGAAAAAATCCCGAGCTGCTTCATTCCCCATAAAAGCCGGCTCAGAGCCGTGCACTTCTTCGTTGAAGTTGTCGCCTTGAAATCCAAACGCATCACGCACAGCATCATTCACAGGATCATCTTCATCTACTTGAACGCCTACTTGAGAACTTCGAGGAAGAGCCTCGTCATATCTAACGCCGGCCTTCTCACCATGAACTGCCCAGAACGTATAGTCCTCAGGGAAAGGCTTCACAAGCAAATGTTCCTTCACAACATTTCGTAGATGCCACTTCTTGAACTTGCATTTCCGACACGGACAGATGATCTTGCCGTTACAGCTGGCGTGAGTGAAAGCGAAATCTAAGAAACTGTTTAAGCCGTATAAATATTCAGGAGAATTGCGCGGCAACCTTATCCATGATTTATCCATAGCTACAAGTGAGAGAGAAGAAAGTATAGAGAAGAAGATGAGTGAGAAGATAATGACGAATGCCTAGAACCTTATATTCTGAAAATGTCACGCCCTTATTTTAATTTCACATTTACCAGAGTGTTCGCGGAAAACGATATGCGGTTCGGTAGGCAACACAGGAATAGCATAACTATACTGATAATATGTGCATGATTACATAAATTCCCCATAGGGGTTCGTACCTGATAAATTCAAATAATGTAGCCGCACAAGGCTACTAGGGTATCTAAACCCATCCCAGTAAAACAGAGACATATTCCTGACTTTGTTCCGCCACTGCAATCCCCTCGTGTAGTTCTCTGCATTGTTCTCAGCATATCTTCTGTTTTCTCCTGTCTAAATTGTTGGTAGGGGAGGGTGAGATTCGAGAGAATCTCAGTAGGAAACAGATACCATAATGCATGCATGATTGATGCTATGTGTATGACATGTTAGCTTTATCTAGATGTATGCTCCATAATGACATTTCTGCATGCTCAATGTTTCATACAACAAGACTATGGCCACAGTGAAAACAGAAACAGAGCTTCATTTATTCAAATATGCTCTACACAATCAAGTAAAGCAATCACATACATCATTACACAAGCAAAGATATCAAATACATGCAAGTAAGGTAAGTCCCCTACCTTAACCCTTTTCCGCCTCGGAACGCGTGCCTCGATCTACGTGCAAACAGCTCGGGGCTCCATATTCGATCCTACAATGTCAAATGTACTATTTAGACACTTCCATAGTGTTTCTGGGGGTTATATGAGTCTATCTTGAAAAATTACTAAAATACCCCCGGGGACCCGGCCCCATCATATCCGGTCCGGCTGTACTTTTCTCGAAATTCTAACCTGGGCTATCCTGACATATTTTTGCCCAAGGAATCCATTTCCAAACTTGGAATTATCAAATTCAATGTAAAATTACAAAAGTGCCCTTGGCAGCCCTACTTTTAGGGTTTTAGGGGCGTTTCCATGATTATGATTTCTCGGCCTTTTCTGAAAAAGTGCCCAACTGTAACCCCACCTAATTTTCCCTCCTGAATCCAATGGAACCATCAAATCATTGAAAATCCAGCTCTAAGGCCCATTTCTAGATATGGCAGAAACTTATAGGAATTTAGGGAAAATTGGGGTTTTTCAGATTCGACTCCGTAAACACGTTCCTTTCTACTACTAACCACTTTATTGACTATTCCATTAGGTTACAACTACCATTTAGTATCAATTTGGGCAGCATAACCCCTATGGAAACCCATTTTCCATTTTTACAACCAATGGCAATCCGATGAAATTTCACCGATTAAATTGCCCACAGCAGTTAGAATAGTCAATATACAAGAGTTTGGAAGTTACCTCAAGCTCCCACTGGCTTTTCCTCTTCTTGGCTGAAAACCCTAGATGCCAAACCTCCAAATTTGAGCCTCCAAACCTTAAATCATATGCAAAGGAAGCTTAGGAACGGAGTTATACGCATTAGGAACCAATTTACCGAAGAAATCACTTACCTTTGTAAGTTTTTCCTCCTCCTTTTCTCTCTCTAAAATCTCAACTTTCTCTCTCTCCAAATACTGAACTTCACGTCAGAAATGAGGCTTGGAGGAAGGAGGAGCTGATTTATAATATATATCAATTTAATTAATTCATTTTCTCAATTTCGGATTTTACAAAATTCTGGCAGATTTCTGCCCAAACTTTGAAAAATCATAACTAATTCTAGAAAAATCGAAATGAGGTGATTCCAAAGCCTATAGAACTATTATTGAGTCTATTTTCAAGGAAACATATAGAATTTTACTTTATGGAATCAAAAAATTCCCAGAATTTCATTCTTTGCATGTTGTTTCAGAAACTTTTCAGTTTTTCTGGGCTAACTTCAAAAATTCATATCTTTTTGTGTATAGCTCTAATTGAGTCATATGACCTATCAAATTAAAGCTTAGGATGTCTATTTTCATCCTGTAAAATTTCATAATTTTTACTTATCATTTAGTCTTTCAAAACCTTATGATAAGCTCACTGCCTCATAGGCGATTTTATCGAAAACATAATTATATTCTCCAAAATTCACCATTTTACTTTCTTAATACCCCAAAGATATTAGAATCATTAGGGAATATATTTGGGACATCTACTAAATCAGGGCTTAGTAGTCCACTCAATTTAGGCTTATTCCAAAGCTTCCAATTCCAAAATTCGGGATATTACATTTCTCCCCCCGTTCAATAAATTTCGTCCTCGAAATTTGAACGTCTACAACTTAGGGATTAATCCTATCTCATTCTATTATCACATGCAGGCTCAAAAGTCATGTAACACTGTAGTCATACTTCCATTACTAATATCAGATAGTATTCAACATTCATCATCCATTCTGTACACAATATGTAACGTGCAATCAAACACAGGTTCTCACAACGCTTGGTTCTATAGGCCTTACAGCCTCTTCGGAACTTCAACCAAATTCACACTATCACTTTTTTTTAACGGCCCAATCGTCACCCCCTTAACGAGGTCTGTTGGGCTAGTAAGCCGATGTCTTTTAATGTAACGGCCCAATCCTCACCTGAGTACACGGTCTTTTGGATGTCCCACACCCCGAGTCCACGAGGTTGGGCTAGTGAGCCAGCCATGGTTCACTTCGTTAGGTTCCTCTCATAGTAGAATATCGCGCCTCATGTGAGACATGGTATCATTGGACACCAAAACGTTTGGTCACACTGGTCTTACTGCCTCGAGCCTCGGCTCGTCACAATTTTCAGTCACATCACATTTTGCCGACCTATTCGGTGTTTAGGATCAAATGACTAGTTGACCCTTATTGGCCGTACTGTGTGCACTATTCACTATGTGACCATCCACTGTTTGCACTATATCACAAGTGGATGATTCATTCTGTGAGGCTATAGCTATGGAGATGCTCATGCCTCTACTCGACCTTGTTGCATCAGAACACATCCCAATCCATGCCTACTTGCATCTGTGCAGACCGTAAAGGTCGACTGTGGATCTGGGATTGTTATTACTGGTGCTGTTGAGAGGTATTCGCCACCATTCTGCCATACTACACTAGGGTTCATCCCAATTCCAGTTCACATGTGTCACCACAAACTACAAAGGTTGTGTGACTGTTGACCATATAGGTAATCATACTGTACACCACGCAGGGTTTAATACTGTACCCCACACAGGATGTAATATTGTACACCACTCAGGGTGTAATACTGTTCATCACATATACTGTAACACTATTGACCATCAAGGCCATATTATGTTTTGGGATAATCAACAATGGTGCGAACATCAACCCCTCCTATATGTTTCAAAATTGAACCTAGATTCATCACACATTCGCTGCCCACTCTGAGGTCTATCTCCTCATATGAGCTTTAATATTATTAGGATGATTTAATAGGAGTCCTATAGGAATCTCCCATGACACTCAACAACACCCACAATCTATATTCCTCTGTGCCCACTCTTTACCCGTTTGAACTTGAATCATTCTGATCCATATAAACTCTTATCTCAAGAAAACACATTCACTGTGGGATTCATTACAATGCACCATCGTTAAGGGCCAATGTTTTCGTAGCCCTACTCTACGATTCAACTTTATGGCAGCTGTACTATAGGATTAGTCATCATGGTGGCTGCACTCGCGGGTTCATCGTCACGGTGGCTGTACTCTAGGGTTCATCGTCATGGTGGCTGCACTCTAGGGTTTTATACTCGGTGCTTCACACAGGCGCCCATACACCTGGTCAGCCCCCTTCCGGTCAGAACTTTCCTTAGGTAGCCCTCTCCGATCAGATTTCACCGTAGGTAGCCCTCTCCGATCAAATTTCACCGTAGGTAGTCCTTTCCGATCAGAACTTTCAATCTTTGTGGTCGCAGTACAACTCCACAATTATGCCATAAAGGCAACGTTTCTTGATTCACTACAAACATTATTATCATCAACTCAAGATTATGGATGGAATAGTTCAATTTCCGAAGCTTTAGCTGACGAGATGCGTATGCCCTCACTCGGCTCAATTATCATCTCGATCTATGCCTGCTCGCATCTAGGAATTCAATTCCCTTCCCAATCCATGCCATCTGGCATCAGTGAAGACAACAAAGGCCTCCTATGGATATGGGATTATCAGTGTTGGTACTTTAATAAATTTTCATCATCAGCTCTCCGAAGCTCCTCTCACAATCATCATCCCATGCATAATGTTGAGTTCTGGGAAATTTCGATATAAACATCTCATCCCTTTTTTTCATTATTGTCACACCCATGGCCCTTCTTGGCCTCGTACCTGAGTCCCTTAGGACGTGGCTAACTGCCTCATCGGGTAGGATGCCTTTTATTCACACCACATGGCCCTCCATAGTAACCCACAATCATTCATAGAAAATGTGATAGATAAATATGTCATGCACCATATAGTGTAAAATGAAAATCATATCAATCCGTGTGTGTACACAAAGTTCAGGGCCAAACACCCAGTTAAAACAACAATCCGTGTGTGTACACAAAGTTCAGGCCCAACCATCCGGTTGAAACCCTTACGTGTACCTCAGCCGAGTCACCGACTACAGCTAGGTAAGATCAGTGTATCATAGCTGGGTCCTTACTAGGCCGAATGGTACATATACACTTCCCATCGGACGGTACATATACACTTCCCGCACCACAGCTAGATAATATTCATGTACCTCAGTTGAGTCCCAGACTACAACTAGGTAATATGCCCTAGGCACGTGTTCATATCACAGAATACAGAACATACAACATATTAACTATCACATAGTGTATGAGAGATTATAGTTACTGCATTGGCCTTTTTTTTTTGGATAACCTTCCCGATAATCATTGATCATTACATACTACTTGTTAACGATCTGAATCAGAATAACAATATGCAATTCAGTGTACCCGTAGGTACCATGCTCAGTCATACTCAGTGTACCCATAGGCACTATATTCGATGTACCTAAAGGCACTATGTTCTATGTACCCATAGGCATTATTCATCAATTTCGATAAATCCACCCCCTGTCAGTAAGCCTAATCCAGTCTCAAGGGACATGGTTTCGGATTCATCAATTTCAGCTTTTTATTATCACAATCACACCAGATCGCACCTTTCCGGGGTAAATTGGGTAACTGGATTCAATCGAATATCCTCGCTCGTCTTTTTATTATCACATCCCTATTCTTTCTTACTGGACCCAAATTTCATGACTAGACGACCTAGTCGTCAGGGCCAGGGATGGACTCACAAAAATATCGGCATTCCCCTCTTCTGATGCCTTTCTTTCAGCTTTCGCAGGATTCGAACACTCACCCTAGGGGTTAAGATGAGCGCCGTGGCAAACCCTGTTACCATTGAGCTAGTATCACACCCTCAATCTCTGATTGGACCCCACTTACTGATACCAGATCACCTGGCCTGGAGGCATTTGCCTCGGGGTCGAGGGTAGACGCACAAGGATATTCCTACTCCCCTGCCACACCTTTTAAATCATTTAACATAAATGATCATTAGTCATGGAGAAACCTTAAAACAATCACTATGTCTCAAGTTTTCATGACCCTATCAACTCACTTCCCAGGGGTGACCCATCCTAGGATTTCCCTGGGTTGAGCACGCTTAACTTTCGCGTACCTATGCCTAATGTAGATACTGGCTTCTACTGCTTCCGTCCACGGGTACCTCATGACTACCCTCGTCTCAAAAGACGTGCCGACTAACTTTGGTCACAAAAATATTGGGTGTGGACAGCACATTGGCCTTGGTCGTACCCACTTCCTCGGGTTCTGCAATATCCTTAGACCATTCTCGTCTAGTATTGCACCACTAGCTGCACCACTAGCTGCCTTTTAGTACTCACCATTTCTCAGGAATGATTCACAATTCAGGAAGATACCACCACTGGTACCTCCCGTCTGTGCATATTTTCTAGCACTGTGTAATCAAGACCATATCAGTATACTATCCTGTTGCCAGAACCTCTACACTTACTCTGAGCAGACAATTTTATGGCCAGAATTCTTGCTCTGATACCAAAATGTCACGCCCTTATTTTAATTTCACATTTACCAGAGTGTTCGCGGAAAACGATATGCGGTTCGGTAGGCAACACAGGAATAGCATAACTATACTGATAATATGTGCATGATTACATAAATTCCCCATAGGGGTTCGTACCTGATAAATTCAAATAATGTAGCCGCACAAGGCTACTAGGGTATCTAAACCCATCCCAGTAAAACAGAGACATATTCCTGACTTTGTTCCGCCACTGCAATCCCCTCGTGTAGTTCTCTGCATTGTTCTCAGCATATCTTCTGTTTTCTCCTGTCTAAATTGTTGGTAGGGGAGGGTGAGATTCGAGAGAATCTCAGTAGGAAACAGATACCATAATGCATGCATGATTGATGCTATGTGTATGACATGTTAGCTTTATCTAGATGTATGCTCCATAATGACATTTCTGCATGCTCAATGTTTCATACAACAAGACTATGGCCACAGTGAAAACAGAAACAGAGCTTCATTTATTCAAATATGCTCTACACAATCAAGTAAAGCAATCACATACATCATTACACAAGCAAAGATATCAAATACATGCAAGTAAGGTAAGTCCCCTACCTTAACCCTTTTCCGCCTCGGAACGCGTGCCTCGATCTACGTGCAAACAGCTCGGGGCTCCATATTCGATCCTACAATGTCAAATGTACTATTTAGACACTTCCATAGTGTTTCTGGGGGTTATATGAGTCTATCTTGAAAAATTACTAAAATACCCCCGGGGACCCGGCCCCATCATATCCGGTTCGGCTGTACTTTTTTCGAAATTCTAACCTGGGCTATCCTGACATATTTTTGCCCAAGGAATCCATTTCCAAACTTGGAATTATCAAATTCAATGTAAAATTACAAAATTGCCCTTGGCAGCCCTACTTTTAGGGTTTTAGGGGCGTTTCCATGATTATGCTTTCTCGGCCTTTTCTGAAAAAGTGCCCAACTGTAACCCCACCTAATTTTCCCTCCTGAATCCAATGGAACCATCAAATCATTGAAAATCCAGCTCTAAGGCCCATTCCTAGATATGGCAGAAACTTATAGGAATTTAGGGAAAATTGGGGTTTTTCAGTTTCGACTCCGTAAACACGTTCCTTTCTACTCCTAACCACTTTATTGACTATTCCATTAGGTTACAACTACCATTTAGTATCAATTTGGGCAGCATAACCCCTAGGGAAACCCATTTTCCATTTTTACAACCAATGGCAATCCGGTGAAATTTCACCGATTAAATTGCCCACAGCAGTTAGAATAGTCAATATACAAGAGTTTGGAAGTTACCTCAAGCTCCCACTGGCTTTTCCTCTTCTTGGCTGAAAACCCTAGATGCCAAACCTCCAAATTTGAGCCTCCAAACCTTAAATCATATGCAAAGAAAGCTTAGGAACGGAGTTATACGCATTAGGAACCGATTTACCGAAGAAATCACTTACCTTTGTAAGTTTTTCCTCCTCCTTTTCTCTCTCTAAAATCTCAACTTTCTCTCTCTCCAAATACTGAACTTCACGTCAGAAACGAGGCTTGGAGGAAGGAGGAGCTGATTTATAATATATATCAATTTAATTAATTCATTTTCTCAATTTCGGATTTTACAAAATTCTGGCAGATTTCTGCCCAAACTTTGAAAAATCATAACTAATTCTAGAAAAATCGAAATGAGGTGATTCCAAAGCCTATAGAACTATTATTGAGTCTATTTTCAAGGAAACATATAGACTTTTACTTTATGGAATCACAAAATTCCCAGAATTTCATTCTTTGCATGTTGTTTCAGAAACTTTTCAGTTTTTCTGGGCTAACTTCAAAAATTCATATCTTTTTGTGTATAGCTCTAATTGAGTCATATGACCTATCAAATTAAAGCTTAGGATGTCTATTTGCATCCTGTAAAATTTCATAATTTTTACTTATCATTTAGTCTTTCAAAACCTTATGATAAGCTCACTGCCTCATAGGCGATTTTATCGAAAACATAATTATATTCTCCAAAATTCACCATTTTACTTTCTTAATACCCCAAAGATATTAGAATCATTAGGGAATATATTTGGGACATCTACTAAATCGGGGCTTAGTAGTCCATTCAATTTAGGCTTATTCCAAAGCTTCCAATTCCAAAATTCGGGATATTACAGAAAATCCAACGTTTATAATTTTGTAGCGGTTATTAAACCGCTACACCAACCGCTACAAAAATTCCAACGTTTATAATTTTGTAGCGGTTACATATATAAAACCGCTACTAATATTCAAGCCGTTAATTGGTGGGAAATTTAAAATGTACTTGTTGAGTATTAGTAGCGGTTTTATATCTATAACCGCTACGAATGTTCAACGTATTAGTAGCGGTTACTATATAAAACCGCTACTAATATTAAAGCCGTTGAACATTAAATATAAAAATAATTTTCTAATTTGTAGCGGTTTTACATAAGATAACCGCTACAAATGTGCACAAAGGGCAAATTTCAAAATTCAAATGATTTGAGTGTTTGTAGCGGTTATTAGTGTGTAACCGCTACAAACATATATATTTGTAGCGGTTTCTGAAGGGAAACCGCTACAAATATATAAGTAAATTTGTAGCGGTTTCTGAAGGGAAATCGCTACAAATATATATGTAAATTTGTAGCGGTTATGAGTTCAAAACCGCTACAAATATACATTTATAAATTATTTAGAAATGTATATATAATTTATTTTTTTTAAAATATATTTAAAAAAATAAATTATATATATATTTAATTTATAAATTATTTATAAAATTATTATATATTTGTAGCGGTTATGTACTAATAACCGCTACAAATCTATACATTTGTAGCGGTTTTAGGTTAAAACCGCTACAAATATTTACATTTGTAGCGGTTTTAGGTTAAAACCGCTACAAATATATATATAATTTTTTTTAAATTTAGATTTAAATCATTTATAAATTATTTCAATGCGATATAATAATATAAATATAATTATATAAAACACAATAAGAAAATTCTGAAATAAAATCTCATAAATATTTACAAATGTTTAAAAGAAAAGAAAAAGTCCTAAACTAAGGAGCTGGGGGCTGATCCTCTGGTGCTCCCTCAGGTGGGGCTCCCTCAGATGCCGCTGGATCGGGCCGCTGCGCAGACTGAACCGCACCATCGTCATCAGCAGGAGGAGGAGCAGTAGGAGGAGGAGCAGTACTCGGGACGACGTAGTGAGGGACAGGGGGAACCGCTGGATGCTGCTCATTCGGGAACAGGCGACTCCATGCTCCCTCGAGCATGGTGTTTGCGATCTCACGCCACTGCGTCTGCTGAGCGTACATCGTATCTGCGTGCACCTGCAGCATCTGCTGCTGCTGCTGCGCCATCTGTTGCTGCGTCTGCTCCAAATCTGACCGCAGCTGGTCAATCGACTCGTCCCTCCAACGTCTGACCCCTCTAGAGCTGCCAGCCTCAGAGGTGGCGCTCCTGCCGTAGATCATGCTGGGTCTGGCGCCTATCCCCATCCCCCGCACTCGTCCGGGGTGCTCAGGCTGAGCCAAACCCGCCTTCAGAGGAGCCGTCGGGTCCACTGACCCTTGTGACTCCTCAGGCTGGGTCTGTCGCAGCTCAGCCTGCGACAGCTGCATCCGCTCCTGCCATTTTATGAAACAATTAATAATTACCATTTTTCATTATTAACTTGGTTTTATAAAAAATATAATAATAAAATAACTTACAATCGCCGCCTCTGCCTGCTGAGAGGTCGCAGTCCCGTCACGATGTCTGTGTGTGATGGCGTACAGCTCCGCATAGTCCGTCTGACGATTCTCTTGCTGTGCCCTCGTCTCCTGAAACAATTACAAAACAATTAGTATTATGAAATAATCAGCTAAAAGTAAGTGAAGCACTTGAAAAGTTACCAGCTCGCTGTAGGTCACAGCAAAGGTCTTCGATCCTGCTGTGTGGTGGATCGTCTGCTGCGCCCGGATCGCGGCGTTCCTCTGAGAAAGCTCCTGGAAAAACAAATAATTAAATGTATTATAAAATTTGAAATTAAATACAAATTAAATTGAAATTATAATTTAATATTTAACAATTAGAAAATTATATATCAAAAATATAATAAATACATTACCTGCGCCTGAGGGCTCCTCCTGAACTGGACGAAACGCGCCCAGTCGTTCGGCGGCACGCCGTCCGGGACGCTCTCCTGCAGCTGCTCCAGAGGCATCGTCTCGTCCCCATCCACACTGTGGAAGAGACGGTTCCTCCTGTTCCTCCAGGCGTCGCCCATCTTCACGAGGGCGTACCTCTTCCGGTTGGCCCGGACGGCAAACCGCAGCTGAAAAAAATACATTTAAATATCAATAATACTAAAAATCATAATTTTAAAAAAATAATTAAATAGAATTAATTACAAAAGATATTAATTAAATAGTTTTAATTACCTGAACCACCTCCTCCCAAGCCTGGTCCTTCGGCCCCTTCGGAATGTGCCACCACGTCGGGAAGTGAAGGAAGAACCGCATCCAATTCGATCCCAGGTCGCTCAGGAAGCGGTTGAGCAAGTGACCCCCATTGTGGATCGGCTGGTCAGTGCCCTCGTTCCACGGCACTACAACTCGCAGGGACCGGTCCATGCTGTTCAGACCGGCCACATCCAGCCTCCTCGTCGACACGTTCCCCTGCTCATCTGCACAGTTGACCGCACGTTAGATAAATTATAATTCAAAGTTAAAAAGTTAAAAAATTAAAAAATTAAATAATTTACCTTCGACCTGCACCTCAAACCCAGTGGACCGCGAAGACGACCCTCGTGGGTTGTTCTGCTCCCGAGCCTCTTCCTCATCGAGGAACTGCTCCATCTCCCTGAACCCACTAATCGGGATCTTGAACTCCTCCTCGTTGAGGAAGTCCTCAACGCTAATCTCTGGCACCTCCACCTCAGGCACCTCAGCTGTGGTCGTCGCCTGTGGGATCGTCTGCGGTTCCTGTGGAGGGATGGGTTGAGATGCCTCGGTAGCCCTGCCTGCGCGCTGCCCCCTCCCTCTGCCCCTGCCCGGCTGCTGCCACCCCGTAAAGTCGGTCTGGGGAGCACAGGGGCCTTCCCCTTATCCTGTCCTGAAGCCATATCAACTGTACAAATTAAAAAAAAATTAGTCCATTATTATACAAAAATATAATAAAAATACAAATATAAATAAAAATACGTGTTATATACGTACCTCAAGTGTAAATACTGCGGAATACTGACCAAAAACTCCTATAGACTTGTCTGAACGCTCAAATATCGAATAAACCACTCAGAGAAACCTCAGGAAACAAAATGAGCAAAATGAGAAATGGAGGAGGCGAGGGGTTTAAATAGGCCACATATTAGTAGCGGTTATTTAAAATAACCGCTACTCTAACCGCTACAAATAATTAAATTTGTAGCGGTTCTACAATAACCGCTACAAATCTTCACAACGTTTGAAATTCTGTAGCGGTTATTGCCCAGAACCGCTACAAATTTGGAGTCTCTTGAAATTCTGTAGCGATTTTCAGTAAAAACCGCTACAAAATTCTGACCTTTGGTATTTTGTAGCGGTTTATGTGCATTAACTGCTACAAAATAACCGCTACAAGTTTTGGCGGGAATTTCGCGCCAAATTTGTAGCGGTTTTTTGTAGGAAACCGCTACAAATATTCTTGCCGCTACAAATTTGTAGCGGTTTAGGTAAAAACCGCTACAAATGCACCGCTACGAAATACCTTTTTTTTTGTAGTGTGGTGCTTTTGTTTTACACACTTAATATTCATATCAATGACCAAAACCCTATGTTGTGTAGTCACGCCATCCCCAGGGATCGCTTTGCAGTTAGTACAAAGTTTTCTATCAGAGTTCCTTACCAAAAAGAAGTCAATTTGTGTCTTGGCATCTCCATTCTTATATATTATTAAATGCTCCTCTCTCTTCTTAAAGCAAGTGTTAACAATCCTGAGGTTATATGCGAGGGAGAAATCAATAATAGATTGACCTTCATTATTGAGCACCCCAAATCCAAAACCCCCATGAGCCCTTGCATGAGGTCCTGCCTCCTTACCGACATGTCCATTAAGGTCTCTTCCAATAAAAATCTTTTCGGTTAGTGGGATACTATGAATAAGCCCCTCCAAATCTTCCCAGAACTTTTCCTTAAGATGTGCTTCTGCCCCTACTTGAGGTGCATACTCACTAATAATGTTTATAATATCCTTCCCAAAAATCATTTTTAAAGAAATGATTCTGTCCTCAACCCTCTTAACTTCCACCATGTTCTTTTTCCATTCATTATCAGTGATGATACCAACACCATTCCTTCTATTAACCTTTCTTGTATATCAAAGCTTAAAACCATTAATTTCTCGAGACCTTTCTCCCACCCATTTAGTTTCTTGAAGGCATAAGATATTAATCTTTCGATCATTCATTACGCCCACCACCTCCAGAGATTTGGCATTCAAAGTCCCAATGTTCCAAGTGCCAAATATGATCTTGCTCTCATGAACTAGCTTCTTTAGCTGCCTCCGTTTAGAAGAGAGTGGTAGCCCTTGCTCATTTAACACTACATCCGGGCAACGATGCAGCGGCCCTCTCTCACTTATCACTATACTCAAGCCATACAACGCGTTACTTACAGGCAACGACCTAGCATTAACACAATTTCTTCGTTGATCCATGTTCATAAGAGATTCGACAGGGTTTTACGTTGGTTGTCGGGGCCTAACACAACCCTCCTCCTTTACCCGGGCTTGGGACTGGCTATAAACCACTTTATAGATGCATCATATTCAAAAATATTAGTATGGTTTACTTGGTTATCTACATGGGCCTATATATATATTTGATAGATTCGATCTAGATCTACCCGAATCCAATCCCAAACATAACTAGTTATGCTCTCATGCATATTTAATTTTCTTTGAGAAAAAACACTAAAAATTCTTGAATACCATTTATGAAGACTCTTGAGGGGTTTTTTTTTTTATGGATAAATATCAATGCAAATTCTTTATAATATTCCACATCATTATGATCGGATGATCAAGCGGATCATGACAAAAAATACATGCATGTATTTGGTTAATAAAAAAGGGAGAATCCTTTAAAAAGAACTGAAAAATTGTAAAATGATAATTAGATATTTCTCAAAAAAATAAGTTAGGAATTGCTTATCAAGTTTTAACATTTTCTAATCAACTCTTGGAAAAAAAACCTGATTTGTCATTTTACAAATTTCAAGTTTTTTTTAAGGATTCTCCTAGAAAAGAATTTCAAGGTTATTTTAATACTATATATTCTCAATCTTTTGAAAATCTCAGATATACCATTGTTTTCATCTATGGCCTTAACTGTAATAGACATTCCATAAATATCTTTGAAACCTAGAAAATTTATATGAAATGTGTTATCAATCCTAGACTTTATTTTCTGAATAATAAACCATAATATAGCTCATGTAGAACTTTTATCGATAAAAGATTTTCACTGTTATATTTTTAACCCATGTGAATGAAAGTTATTTATTCGAGTTATTCATGAACTGATTTATGTAATTTTTCAAGAATCAACATATAATATGGGAAAAAACTTGCACATCAAGTACTTTGCACACACGCAGACACAGAATATCTAGTTCAGCAATGAATAAATGCCATTTGTCTTTTTTATCACATCATAGTTAACGACATTTCTCTTCCTCTCTCCATTCACGATTTTCCAACTGCAAAAGGAAAGAGACTCAAGCTTGCCGTACTATGGTTTTGATCTTTAACAAAGTGCCGGGAGATATAGTAGTGGCACATGAAGATGGATCAAAATAAACGTGTAATATCGAGTAAAACCACTACTTCTTGGCCTAACACTATATTTAGAGGGAGAGATAATTAGGGGAGGAGAAAACTTTTGGGGGGGAAGGGGGGATATGAAGAGATAATAATATCACTTCTTGTGTTTGGATAGATGGTCAAAAAGAGGGAGGAGAGAAAATACATGATATTTACAAGGGTAAAATAAAAAAAAATCCCCTTAACATCAGCATGTGTAGCATTTCATTTAGCAAATTCTCAGAATTCTCAAACCCCATTAGAATACTCAACACTGGTCCATTTACAATTTATCCAACTACCATTCATACTTGACGTCCCACGTTGTGAGTTAAAAAAATGCAAGTTCACTAATAGTTCATTCTAGTCTGTATGTAACTTAAAACTGATTTAGACAAAGAGTATTTAATTTAAACAAAATTAAACAAAATACCTAGAAGCACGAATACAACCACAGCGTAGTGCTTAAGAGTTGAAATCTGTCAGAACAAGACCATTAGCACTGGAAAACCACTAAGATATTGAAACTCGAACACCCAGAAGCCAAACCAAACTTTGTTTGACTTGACAACCCAGGTAGAAAGAAGCACAAGAAAATGAAGGAAGTTGGGATCCTCTTCAAGAGCATAGCAGAACGGAGGGGCGAACATATTTAGGGTACGAAATGGAAAATGAAGGAGAAATTCAAAGATTGAAGGTGGGTGGGATTGAAAAGACGCTCGATCATGAGTAAGATTGAAGGTGAAGAAGGTCGCAGAGAAGATGCCATGTATTGCAACTTTGCGAGATCTCAGGCTAAAGGAGGCGTACCGTGAGTCAATTTTTAATTAGACTGGTTGTATATGTAAGCCAATCTCATTTATAGTGTTCTGGACTGAACATTATTAAACCGGTGCCCAAGCACACTCAATTTAGAACGTTAAAAATATAACCGGTTTAGAAATTACTTTTTACACTAGGTATAAAACCAATTGGTCTAAGAAAATTTTAAATTTCAAAATTTTCAAAATATTGTTTTCTATCAAGACAATTATAGAATAACCAGTCTAAAAAATATTATTTAGACTTTACTAATGCATGATGTAATATCCAAATTTTTAATTCTAAATTTTAAGTAATATTGAATGGGATTATTTCTTGTTAATTGAAATTTTTATCATGTAATCATTTGAATGAGGAGAATTTACTCAAAATAAAATCATTTCATTTTGTTGACTTAATCCCATGTTATGATTTAAAAAAAATGATAAAAAATAATAATGTGGTTAAATAGGGATAAATAAATGCAACAAAATTTCTCATTTTAAAATTTAGTGATTTAAATATCATGTAAAAAGATTAAATATTATTAGAATAAATTATGGATTTGATGAGTAAGTGGAAATGTAATAAAATCATGACAAAAATAAAATAAAATAAATAAAGAAAAGGAAGTAACAAAATATGATTTATAAGATTTAAAAAAAAACGAAAAGGGTGCGGGGCGCAGGGGACAATGTGGGTCCCACCTACATTATTAAAACAATATACCCCCTAGCTCCCAATTCATGTCCACATCTGCGACTCCTCTGACTCTTTCGTTTTTTTTTTATTTCCTTATCTTTCTCATCTTTTTCGTTCTTCCTCCATGATTTCCTGTGGTGCCAGAGTGAGAAAGGGGGTAAGAAAGGAGATTTGGCATGGGGTTCTTCTAGGGTGATTGGTAAGTGTTCTACCTCCTATTTTTGAGCTTTCTCCTCTTTTTTGTTTTCAGACTTTGATTTGGGAAAAGTTTTAGGGTTAGATAGATTTTAAATTTTTGAAGTTTCTAGTTGATTATTTTTCTTTTAATGGGGTTAGTGAGGTTTGAATAAGAGTTGTATAGTTTAGATTTTTGCTTGAATGGTTGATTTAATTTTTAAAAAAATAAAGTTAGGGTTTTGTTGGGAAATTAGGATTCACTATTATAGAATTGCTGATATATGATATTTATTATCGACCATAAATTACAATTTCAAACCATCATATATGTAGGCACTATATATGCTTAGGGAAGATACATAAAAGTTCCCAATCGTGATTTATTCAGTATTTATTATAATAGTTATAATATAACACATGTTATATATTGAGACTTGGTGAGGCTATGATATACTTAATGTTGACATAATGCATAATGGTCTCAAGTAAACAACCATTATATGTTCTATAACATAAATAACGGTTCTTTCAATACAACTGTTATATATAGTATAGACAGGCATAATGTGTGTTATATCACAACTGTTATGTATTCTGAAAGAAATGCTAATAGGTTTAATTAAACAACCATCATATATAGTTTATGCATAAATAACGATTTTTAAGTAATAACCATTAAGTTTTAAGGCAATTTTTTTTTTTCAAAAAAATGGGGTTTCCCCTTTTGGTATTCCCCTATATGCATACAGAATGAAATTGTACATAAACTTGTATATATATTTATAGTCATTACATTAAAACCAAAACTTTAAAACTTATATATAATATATGCATAAGATATAGGTTTTGCTTTGAGTGTTGGACTTGATTGTTTAATAAAACAAAAGTTCACATATCGAGTATGGCCATGTAATTTTGGATGGATTAGGACATTTCTAGCTGTGTAGCTTGGCTCAATGGAACTCCCTACCTTAAAGGGCTCAAGGGGTATGCAAACCTCGAGCAAAACTTGATGGAGAAGGAGGGATCATATGTGACCATACACTACTACAAAAAATGTTTTTTTGTAGCACACCCTTTGTAGCGCTTAAATGATGAAGAGCTACAGATAAGAAGGCAGAACCTATTGTAGCGCTAGTTTAAACTAGTGCTACAATAGATTTTACCAATTGTAGCTCTTTTTTAACAAAGCGCTACAATTGGTCATAATTTTTCTTTAAAAAATTATTAAAACAATTGTAGCATTTTTTTTAAAGAAAAAGCTACATAAGTGTCAGTTACATTTTATTTAAATATTTGGATATTGTAGCACTTAGTTGGTTAACAACGACAATAGGCTTTTTTTTAAATATATTATAAACCCTAATATTACGCCACTTAACTCACCCATTACACCTACTAAGGTTGTAATTTTAAATCCTTCTCTGCATGAACAACTATTCTTTTTCCTTCTTCATCTTCTGCGCAAAACACCGTCAATTTTCCTTCAACTCCAGCACCAAACTCTCTCTTTCCCATTCAATCTTCTTCTTCTCCGACGACTGAAGCTATCTTTTCACCATTTTTCTTCTTCCTCATTTCCTTCTTCTTTTCTCCCTTCGTTCTCGGCCCTATTTACGCTTTTCTCGCATCTGGACGCTGCAATGACGCTGTTCAATTTTCTCCCTGTCATTCGTAGCAGTGATTCTGTTCCCCGGCTTTGAAGCTTGTGAAGCTTTTCTTTAAAGATTTGCCTTTGTTTCTGGTAAGTTTTAGTAGTGAAATTTCTTTTTCGTTTAAAGGTTTTGGTCTCTTCAAGTTAGAAATTTGAAATCTATTTTACATTGTTCTTCCTCTAGTTGGAAGTTAGAAAGCTTTCAAGGTGTCCCTTTTTCCATTTGAAATTGCTGCCGACTATTCCCTAGTTTCGCCTCTTCAATGTTCGTCCTGGTAAAAAACATCATGCTGATCGAGAATAGAGTAATTAGAACTATTGATGCTTTGCAATGCTTTCTTAATTTATTGATTCATTAGAGGGAATTGGATTTCCTGGTCAATTGATTTGTTTAAACAGTTTTGTTGTTAAGAGAATGTTATGTTTGTGTGTTAGAGAGATATATATTATATTATATATAGTTTTATTTGTTTAAGATTTCTCTGAGGAAGTCCAACATATTTTA
Source organism: Inga oerstediana (assembly GCA_963210345.1). Classification (NCBI taxonomy): domain Eukaryota; kingdom Viridiplantae; phylum Streptophyta; class Magnoliopsida; order Fabales; family Fabaceae; genus Inga; species Inga oerstediana. The sequence goes on from OY723401.1 coordinate 66,105,004, forward strand.
TTTGGTGGCTGCATTTTTTATTGCATTAAGATTGATGGCCGGTATGCATTTTTTTTTCCTGAAGACATGGTGATTCTTCACGAACCACATCCTGGATGTGAAGCCCGTATGTGGGTAGTGGACGGATATCGGTAGTCACTATTAGTGTTGCAAGCTATAACTCAAGTTCTAAGTTGCCTTTTATATAAGGAAAAAAAGGTTGATAGCTGCGTTTTTCATGTCATTTATATAATATGAAGAAAAGATTTGTCACTATAAAAAAAAAAGATAAGATAAATTTTTTCTCATCTTACTATTTCTCATCTTCAAAATATAGAGCTATGCTACTTCTAGCTTTTTCCATGTCTATGTAATTTGGCGAACCTTAAACTTCGTATGATCTAGAAAAGACTTTTTGGGTCAAGTGAAAAAAAGAGTTCTTTTAAGTATTGTGTTTAATTTCTTCTGTGTTAGGAAAAATATTATTTATTTTCTATTTAAGAGCTATGATATGTTGGTAAATGAGAGTTCTTTTGTTATGGGCTCTTGAAAATCATTGAGATATGTTATTTAGAATATTTTGTTAAGATTATGATAGATTATCTTATTAGCTAGGATTTGGATTTTAGATATTTTTATTGTTAGGATCTGGTTTAAATATTATTTTTTTAATATTTAAGTTAGATATTTAAGGATTTGAACTAGATATTTAGATAGGAGTAGATATTTAGAGTAATATTTTCTAAATAAAAGTTTTTTATAATATTTCTAGCTAAATTAGGATGAATTGAATGAATGACATACTTAATTGTGGAAGCACCAACACATAGATTAGGTACCTTATCATCCTTTTTCTTTATCATGTAATTTTATTCATGTTAATCTAATTATTTGTTTTATATGAAGGTACTTATACTAGAACGTTTTGAGGGATACCGGGAGAGTATAATTCTCATTTATGAATCTACATGTAATAGGCCAACAACAGGGGAAAAATAGCCATGGTTGGAAGAAAAGTAAGGTATTTATACAAGTTAAGTTATTTTTTTTCATGTTAATCTAATTGTTAAATTGGCATTCATATTAAAAGTTAATTGTTCTGCAATTATGGTATTGATTGTCTGATACAAGTTTTTTTAGATATGATGGCTAAAGAAATTGGTATATAAAATAGTTATCCATTTAATTTTGAAACACTTAAAAAAAACCTTTTTGTAGCTCTTTCTTGAAAAAGAGCTAGAATATATGAATAATTTTTTAAAATAATTATGCTATAATGGTCATCTATTGTAGCACTACTCCAACAAAGTGCTACAAGAGATCAATATTTTTTTTTAAAAAAATTACCTATTGTAGTGCTTTGTCAAAAAAAGCGATACAAAAGAGTTCACCCATTGTTGCTCTTTTTAAGCGCTACAAAAACCTATTGTAGCAAAGGCTTTTATAGCACTCAAAAAGTGCTACAAAAATGAAAAAAATAAGCGCTACTAATTAATTTTTTTGTAGTAGTGATAAACCATATCATAAAATGTTTATTGTGTTGTTTAGCACATCAACTGTCTCCTTTGTAGGGATTATCCCTCTTAATTTGATGCATATGGTTGTGCACATACCTCAACCTCCTTAGAGTTGTGCAGCACATATAGGTGTGCTTGCTCCAACTGTTGGTCTAAGATGGGCACAAATTTCCTGCTTATAATCCCTTTACTAGTAGTCCTTCCCTCATGCTGAGACACAGGAAACTCAATGTCGATTGCATTTTTAAATATATGGTAGAAAATTTAGTGTCCTCCTTATAGATATATCATTAAAAAAATACAACCCTCCAGACGACTCCAATTTTTCAGAAAATATCTTCATGAAATGTTCAAATGGGTACATTTACCTTAAATAGGCTGGGCCATAAAGTTATACATTTCTAACCAAGTGAGTTTTTAGGTGGACCATGATGTCAAAGAATGTTAGAGGAAAATACATCTCAAGCTTACATAATGTGGCTATGATTTAGTTTTGCAACCTCGACAATTTTTAAGGGTTCTATCACTCTATTGTAAAGTGACTTAAAGAAGAAATGTACTTGGTGATTACAGCTCACACGTAATAAGGCAAAATACCTTGTATAGCCATCAGAATAAAGTTCTCTATCAAAACATGGCGGTCATGGGATTTTAATCCTATCAATTTCAAGTCATTCATTGTCATGAGTCTTTTGATGTTTGAAGAGTAACCCTGTGACACCTTGACTGAAGCAAGGAACTGACAAAAACTAGTTTTAACCAACCATTAAGTAAAGGTTTTAAAAGTTTCAATTAACGTTTATTAAGCTAGAAATGTTAAGTATGTTGGTGATATTTGTTACCATCTATGTAACAAGATTACTTTAGGGTTGTTAATTAACAACCGTGAAGCCTTAAGTTTGAATTAACGCTAGGACGATGAAAGGTTTCAAAAGCTGTAATTAATGTTTAGGGTTAATATAACTTTTGGTCCTTGAAGTTTGATCCAATTTTGGTTTTGGTCCCTTAAGTTTGAAATCGGTGGTTTTGGTCCTTGAAGTTTCACCCGATTTTGGTTTTGGTCCCTCAAGTTTGAAAACAGTGGTTTTGATCCCTGAAGTTTCACCCGATTTTGGTTTTGGTCCCTCAAGTTTGAAAAGGACTTGGTGACCTGGTTTTGAAACCCGACCTGACCTGGGAAAAAACAAGTCCTTTTAAAATTTGAGGGACTAAAACCAAAATCGAATGAAACTTCAGGGATCAAAACCACCGATTTCAAAGTTGAGGGACAAAAACCAAAATTGGATCAAACTCTAAGGACCAAAAGTTATATTAACCCTAATGTTTATTAAGTTAGAACTGTTAAATATGTTGGTGTTATTTGTAACCAGCAATGTAACAAGAATATGTTATAGTTGTTAATTAATAACCGTGAAGTATTAAGTTTCTCTTTTGGTTAACTTAATTATTTAAAAAAATTTAAAAAACAATAGTGGTTTTCCAGTCATTACCACCACAGTCATCGTCCTCTACCTCCTTCTCATTGACATCATCAGAGGAAGAAAAAAAAGGGTCTTACTGCAAGTCACATTCAACCTCATTGTGATGAAGTATATATGAGGTTCAACTTCCTATTAAGCTTGTTGGCGTATGCCGTGAGATGCCTTATAAAGAAATCAAGGCTTGCCAACATCTACATCAGAGCCTCTATTTCAAGAGGAGGCAGAAGAGGTGGTGGAGGAGGAGGAGGCGGCGGCAACGGAGGAGTTCCCTGGGATCTTAACATGATGAAGAAGAGAAGGAGGAGGTTGATAAAGAAAAGTAGTAAGAATCACAAGGAATAGGTAAGTTTAAATAGAGTTCCAATGATGTTACAAATGGTTATGACTACTGAAGGTTCGACGATGTTACGAAGGATTATGACTTATGAACTAATATTGAAAGAAGATGCATCGCTTAAAAGTATTACATGACTTTATTTCTTAAGACCCTTATGTTTTTGTTTTTCGCTGATATAAGGTTGGAAGATAAATCATTTGTAAGTGTTATATGAAGATTGTTTTGTAAGAACTATCATTTTTATGATTCAATGAAGGGCGGTTAATAACTAAAACTGTTAAGTTTTTGTTTTCGCAAATTTCACCCCTCACTACGTGATGGTGCACATATTTAACCGTTAAGTTTTAGCGTTATATACTCTTACACGACCTCTGCCTCAACATACATGATGTATATTCATTATAACTATTATTTATTAAGTGTTATATATACGCAAACTTGTAGTAGTGATTTATGATATTGAGTATGTTAAATCAGAATTTAATGATTTGTTTTAACTTATTACAGTTTATAATGATGATGGAATGAATTGGTTTTGAGGTTTATGATGAAATGTGAATATTGGAACTTTTGGGTGAAACTTTAAGCTTTGGAAATTGGGCGTTTTTGAAGAAGTTGGGAAGATAATTATAGTTTAATGATTCTAATATGTAAGAAAGAATTAATGGAAGGAAGTAATGAAATTGGAATGATGATTTTGAGAAATAATTATTTATGGATATCTTTTTCTAAGAGTTAAAGTGAAAAAATCTTAGGAACTTTAGAAAGAATGGAAGAAATTATTATTATCAATAATTTTAATGAGTGAAAAAGAGTTATTAGATGATAAAAATATGACTAAAATAGATAAACATATTTTTGGGGATTTGTATTGAAGTGAACAATTTGGAGGTTATGTGAAGATTTGAAATATAATTTGATTTGAGTTAGATTTTAGAGTTGACATAGATAATGGGATTATTGGAAATAAGGCTTGGTGGGTTGGTTGAGTTATTTCAGCTATTGTGGCATAATTTTGATGTTGAGTTGATTGGGAATGATCAAATATAAGAGTTGGGACTTCTACTCTCTAAATTGGTTGAGTTATTTGAGCTAACCACTCAATTAGTTTGAATACTACATTGTGGTTATAATTAATTGTTATAGTTTTATTTGTGACTTGTGGTTGATCTTGGAGCTTGAATTTTTGTAGTAAACTTAACTTTGGCAAAAGATAATTATTTTCCTCTTGTTGTGCATACTTATATAATGTCTTAGAGTAATTTTAACTATATAGAACTATAAATTTCCTATTGGTTTGTGATATGAACCATGGAACTATGTTTTTAATGAAAATGTCTTTAGGGACTTATTTTTATTGAGAAAATTGCTATTGACATGATATTATATGAATTGATGTTGATTTATGAGATTGGACAGATTGTCTTGACAACTTGTGCATTGATAATAGTATGTGATAACCTATTGTGATTATATCTCTTGGGTATTGATATGATAAGGGATGGTAAATGTTGATTTGATGGGAGGTTATTCATAGAAGAAATAAGGGGGTGAATCCTTGTACAAAAGAAGAAATAAGGTGGTGGGTCCTCAAGTGTAGATTGGTTAGTCCTTTGGCCCATTTGTGTTTAGTGGTGTCTTAACACCCCACTAATACATTAGATGGGTAACCGATAGTCTAGTCTTGTACTCTATGGATTTTGGATGATTCATATCACTTGATCAGTGAGCTTGTTGAGTTGAACTATTAGTCACATGGGTGAGTATTTGTCCATGGATTCAGTAAGAGGGAATAAAGTGAGATGAAATAAGGGTGGTTAGATGATAAATTATCTTGTATTGATTGTTGTGCACCTATATGATAAATAAAAGAATATGATCATGATATTGTAAATTGATAATCTTGTAGCCATGTGGCATTTGTGACAACGCTCTGAATTTGCAACTGTCCCACTTGATACTTGTGATACCTCGAATTTTGAGATTTGAGGCTAGAGAATAAACCTGAAATAAGTGGATTACTAAGCCCCAGTTTAGCAGGAGCCCAAATTGATTCCCTAATGATTCTTATCTTTGGAGTATTCAAGAAAGTACAATGGTGAATTTTGGAAAAAATAATTATGTTTTTGGTGAAATCGCCTATGAGGTAGTGAACTTGTCATGAGGTTTTGGAAAAACAAATGATGAGAAACAATTATGAGATTTTATATGATGAAATTAGACATCCTAAGCTTTAATTTGATAGGTCATATGACTCAATTAGAGCTATATACAAAAAGTTATGAATTTTTGAAATCAGCACAGAAAAACTGTGAAATTTTTGGAACAGTATGCAAAGATTGAAATTCTCGGAATTTTGTGATTCAAGCTAGAAAAGTATATATTTTTCCTTGAAACTAGACTCAATAAGGGTTCTATAGGCTTTGGAATCACTCCAATTAAATTTTTCTATAATTAGTTATGATTTTTCAAATTTTGGGCAGAAATATGCCAGAATTTTGTAAAAATATTAAATTGTTGGGAATTTAGTAAATAATTAGAAAATAATATTATATTATATTAAATCATCATCCACCTCCTCCATCAGCCCAAAACCATGCCATTCAGTTGCAACAAGAAAGTGAAGGTGTGAGAAATTTTAGAGAGAGAAAGAGAAGAAATCTCATGAGATAGGTCGATTTCTTCGGTGAATTCGTACCTAACGCGTATAACCTTGTTCCTAAGCTTCTCTTTCATGTATTGTAAGGTTTTGGAAGCACAAATTTGGGTGTTCTAAGGCTAGGGTTTTCAGCCACCTTGAGAAAAAGCTAGTGGGAGCTTGAGGTAACTTCCAAACTCTTATACATTGAGTATTCTGGCTGCTGTGGGCAATTTAATCAATGAAATTTCACCGGATTGCCGTTGGTTTTAAATTTTGAAAATGGGCTTCCTTAGGGATTATTACCAAAATTGGTACTAAATGGTAGTTTTAACCTAATGGAATAGTCAATAAAGTTGTTAGGAGTAGAAAAGAACGTGTTTATGCAGTCAAAACCGAAAAACCCCAATTTTTTCCGGATAACTGAGAATTTCGGCCAAGGCTAGTTTGAAGGATTTAGAGTTGGATTTTCAATGATTTGATGATTCCATTGAGTTCAGGTGCGAAAATTAGGTGGGGTTGCAGTTGGTCACTTTTTCGAAAAAGGCCAAAAAAGCATAATTACGAAAACGCCCTTAAAACCCTTAAAGTAGGGCTGCCAAGGGTAAATTTGTAATTTAATAATAAATTTGATAATTTTGAGTCTGAAAATGGATTCATTGGACAAAAATATGTCAGGATAGTCCAAGATAGAATTTCAGGAAAAGTACAGCCGGACCAAGTATGGCGTGGCCGTGTCCCCGGGGCATTTTTGTAAATTTTCATAATAGGCTCACACAACCCCCCCAGAAACACTATGAAAGTGTCTGAATGGTACCTTTGGCATTGTAGGATCGAATATGGAGCCCGAGCTGTTGGCACGCTTTACGAGGCATACGTTTCGAGGTGGAAAAGGGTCAAGGTAGGGAACTTACCTCTCCTGCATGTATATGATATTTGTGTTAGTGTGTTGATACATGTTATGGCTTTGCTTGATTATGCGAAACATATATGAATGATTTGAAGCTATGTTTCAATTTATGCTATGGCCATAAGTATATTGTTCGAAGCATTGAGCTTACAGATTTGTTATTGTGTGAGCATGAGTTAGGTGATGCAAGCATGTCATGCATTAAACATTTATCGTACATGTATATTGGTATTATTTTTCTACTGATATTCTCTTGAATCTCACCCTCTCTTACCAACAATTTAGATATGAGAAGACAGAAGATATGCTGAGAACAAGGTAGAGAACCATATGAGGGGATTGCAGTGGTGGAACAAAGATGAGAAGATGTCTTTGTTTCACTGGGATAGGTTTAAATACCCAAGTAGCTCTATGTGGCTACGTTGATGGTAATGATCATGTATGAACCCCTATGGGTTCTTTTATGTAATCATACACATATTATCAGTATAATTTTGCTATTCCTGTGTTGCTTATCAAACCGCATATCGTTTTCCGCAAATACTCTGAAAAAGGTTAAAACGAGATAAGGGCGTGACAATACCTCATGAGCACTTACTTGTATGCCTGATGAGATGGAATGTTGGTTGCTGAAACTTTTGACTCACCCCATAGATTTAACATTTTTCAAGCGATACTTTTTGTATTAATACTTCAATGAATGATCTGGAAGCTTGATTATTGCAATAATCATTTGTATATCCTCCTTCTTTTGTTTATGTGTTGTATTGTTGTATATTGCTATTGTAGGGATCATGTTGCATACTCTAATGTGATGTTACGTTGTGTTTTGGATCATACTATTTTCTATCATGGATAAGTAACTTAAGTGGATATTTAAAAATTGTTTTTTTTAAGTAGTTTGAAAATTGAGTTTGATATTAGACTTGTGGTCGAATGATTATATTCAAGACTTCAAAAAGTCCAAGGCCAAAGTGCGTAGCTTAATTATAGTTTAGTTTGTGAAATGATGAGAAGAGTTTGATTATCCATGATAGATTTTACGGCGAAGTGCAAATTTAGTAATTAAAAATATCGCTATGCGCATCCATAAGAACTATCTATTTTGAGTTCATATAGTAGCAATAGTTTTGGTAGCAATTTGATCAATGACGTTACCCATCCTTTATTTTGATAGCAATAAACAATATCGCTATGTCCATCCATAAGTAACAATTGGATAATGTCGTTATTAAAATTTGCTCTCAAAACAATTGATTGTTGCTACTTTGTGAACCGAAAATTGATAATTCTTATCGAAGCATATTATAGTGATATTGTTTATTGCTAAATTTGCACCTTTGCTGTATATTTTAAATGTATGACTTATGGATAGTTAACTTATGACATTTTTTAAATCTTTGTGAAAGAATATTATTTTAAAAAAAAGGGTTTACACCTGGGCTTATAGTTGAATATTATATTTTGAGCTTTGAGAAGCTCAAGGCCCAAATGTTAATTAATTGGAATGACTTTATAAATGAGGGTTTTTTTTAATAACCATGTTAGGTGGATTGTGCCTTTTCTACCATGGTTTAGCATTCAATTATTATAGAAAGATTTTATTTATCCATGATAACTTATAAATGTCTAGTTTGTCTCTTTTCTATCATGGATAAATTAACTATGTGGTTTTAATCATGTTTAACCATGATAGGTGTTTTTAAATGAGCTAGCTAAATTCTTGTCTATCAGGGTTAACTTCAATTTGGAAGAGGATCTTTTGATAACAATATTTTTTGTTTGAAGAGTTTACATGGAAACTTTCTACCATGGTAGACCTTCAAGTTTAAATCTTTCCTATTTCGCTATATTATTGTTGATTATCCTAAGATTTTGATTAAAGTATTTAGATAATGGAGTTTTAAGGAAAGGAGTTGACACACAACCGGTCTAGTGTTGCAACAATATTTACAAAAATGTCATTGGTCATGGTTTTTAAACTGTGTTTGCTTATAAAAGATTTAGATGTGGCAGTCTTAAAGGCCTGTTTTCCCAAGATCATCAACCCCAAACCGAACCGGCTATGTCAACCCAAGATTCAGTGACTCGGCCTTGTAACCAGTTTGGGCAATTCCCTAACTCAGGATTTTAGCAACCTAAGGGACTCAGTCTCAACCTAGGCAACTTGACGAGTTGCTGGGTTGCCCGAGTTACCTTTAAAAAGACTTAGCATGTCTTTTATGGTGTATGAGTTGTAAACGACAATATTGGTTGAAGTTAATGATAATTTTAGTGTTAATGACTATTAGCTTAGTAATTGAAGGATTGTAGGTAGGAATATTTGTTATTATTTTATCTATTTTGATATTTTGCTATGAAGAATATTTAGTGATTATTGGTTCTAGTTTCATTGGATGGTAGATTGATAGTTTGATACTATGGTGTCAACATGTCAAAGAAATTATAAAGAATGTTAGATAAGTATATGATTATTTTGTTAGAAATTCATGGTATTGAATTGATATTTAGTATTTGTACTACTAGAAAAGAGGCCTTTTAAACTGCTCTATCTAGATCCTCTTTTGCGGAGACCATTGAAAAATTATGACTGATGACATTTTTGTAAATATATGTAAAATTTTAGATTGGTTCTGCATACAACAGATGTAAAATATACTTTTTAAACCGATTGTAAATAACTGGTCTTAAAGGCATTAAACTATGTTTTATAAAAATAATATTTACAGGCTTTTAGACCTATTATGCATGCAACCGGTTTAAAATATATTTTTTAAACTTGGTGTTTGTACAACTAGTCTAAAAAAATATCAAAAATATTTTTTAAAAATAATATTTACAAGCTTTTATTATGGATAAATCCGGTCTATAATGTGATCTAAAGCCTAAAAAAAAATATTATATAGACTTTGCTCTGTCTCCCCCCTTTGAAGAAAAATTTCACAATCTTTGTGTTCTCTTTGTTCGCCATTTTTTTGAAGCTCTACCCTTCCTCGTCTCTCACAAGTCCACACTCATGATCTCCTCCCTAACTATTTCAAGAGCAACAACTTCTGCATCTTCATTCGATGGCTTCCTCAACACTAGTTTTCTTCTCCATACTTGCCCTTTTCTTTGTGCTCGTTTGCTTCCAAATCTATGCTCATCATGTCTAGATCTATGCTCATCACGTCAAGATCCATGCTTTTCATATCCAAATCACGCTACCTCAAGCTCTCATCAAGTCGTCATCTATATCTATGCTCGTCTTTGTCGCTGCCTGATTTGTTCTAAGATAATGCATCAAATTCCTTTTTTTCCCTTTGTTTTAGTTTTATCGAATATATTATTGTTATCTAAATTTGGAAAATTTGATTGTATCATTTGATATAATATTTTCTACTCTTCTACTATTTTTATTGTTGGATTGATTGTTGCGATTTTATTATATATGCTTTTTCTCCCCTTAATTTTTTTAAATTTATCTTCTTCTATTTTATTGAGATACACATTATGATGAGATCTCAAAAAAAAAAAAACGTACCTTCTCTTTTGTGATTTCATGATATCTTATCTAATTCTCAAAATCCATATCATAAAATCGCTTCTTCACAAAAGAGAGCATTCTAAGAAAATAGACTTGAAAAAAATCATAAAAATACATATATCAAAATTGCTTCTTCGCCGCAATTTTGAAATCTGTATTTTTTTTTAATTTTATTTTTTAGACAAATTCACTAGTGAAAAAATCACTTTTTAGACCGGGTAAAAATCGATTTTTAGACTGGTTCTGGATCAGGTCTTGATACAGCTAGTCTAAAAAGTCTGTTACTTTTTAAACTGGTTGAGCAAGTGGTCTTAAAAATAATCTTTTAGATCAGTTGCTCAAAGACCAAGTCCAAAAATTTAAACCTTTTAGACCTGACTTAACTTGTACCACATCTAAAATATGTTACTTTTTAGACTGGTTGTTCTGAAACCACGTCTAAAAACTATTTTTTAGACCTCATATTTTATAAAACCAATCTTAAAAGTTATACTTTTTAGACCCCATATTTTATACATTATGTCTTAAAATGTATACTTTTTTTACCTCATTTTTTAACATTTGGTCTAAAATTTTCGTGTTTTTTTACATTTCCCACCCTATTTCTTCCTCTAACCCACCATCTAAGCTAGCACCTATAAGAACTCGTGTCTTTTTTTTTTTGAAGAAGAAGGATAAAAAATGATATTAAAGATAAAATGATAATGTTTACAATACTTTAATCCTACAAATCATGTAAAGAAATACTACAACCATTGTTTGCAAAGGAATTAAAGGAAGAAATGGAAAGAAGTGACACACTATAGCTAGTAAAATGTCAAAGGAAGATTTCAATACCCTTTTCTATTATCCTATTTGAAATTATGAGAGTGCTGGATATTGACAAACATCTTCTCAGCACAAAGTACTTGCAATCTTCTTGAAATGAATCTAGAATCCTTAACTTCCATAACAATCTCTTCTGGCTTAGGGAATTTTCCTTCATGAATAATTATGTTTGTCTTCATCCAGATGATCTTAAGGAGTAGGATAACCTCCTTAATTAGATCAATAAAACCATCTCGGTTAAGAAGAAGGAGGGTACTCTTTAACATTCCACAAAGTCCTCAAAATTAGAAACTTTCACCATGATAGGTAGACAACCAAACCAAATGGACTTGACATAAGGACAATTGATGAATAAGTGTTCCAATGATTCAATATCAGAACAACCAAAAGGACAAAGAGCTCCTGAATGAAGTTGAGAATCCCACCTACTCTTAATAATACTCGTGAATGGCTTGCATTTTTTTCATGTGATTGAAAGTACATTTGATAGCTTTCCTTGCCCTATGCATCCCTTCTTATATATCCAAGTGAAGGCCTATCATTAGGATCTACAATTCTCAAAAGTCTTATAATAAGAGGTTTGACAACTTCAATAATGCCCTGACAATCATTCCAAAATCCATGATCCAAAACAACCACAATTACATCTCTTGTCTTATGGTCTCTTGAGTATCAAGAGTCAATAAATGTGATCTTGTTAGTTACCAAGGCTTGTAAATCATCCTTGTGCTCAAGAATACTTTTCAAGACAATAAAAGTAGTAGCAAATCATATTGGTCCTGGTCAGATGATTTCTGTCTAGCCTTCTCTTTTTCTTAGCCAAGCTAGCAAAAATCCATGGTTGTAAATGAATTTTGAAATCAAAGATGTGCGTGTAGATACACATTTGACAATCTCCATTTTGCCAATGTCTGATAAAATCATATTTAAGCAATGTGCAGCATATGGAGACCAATAAATAAATGGATACTTTTAAGTCAATAATTTCCAAGCAGCTTTGTAATTAGTTGCATTATCAGGGACAAGGTGGACGACATTGTCTACACTAGCAAACATAACCATGTCCATGGATAAGTTCAATATAATTTGGGCATCTTTAACAATGTCTGAGGCATCAATAGATTTGATGAAAACAATTCCTTTAGGACAATAAACCATAAAATTAATCATCTTCCTATTTCGTTGATCTCGCCAGCCATCCACCATTATTGTGCAAACAATCTTTGCCTAAAAGTTCCTGCACTCATCAACTAACAATTGAACTTCCTTTTTCATGTCTTGTAATAATTTTGTTCTGAAGGCATGGTAAGATGGCCCTTTATAACTAGGGCCAATAGCTGCAATAGAATTTATCATAGGTTGGAACTAAAATGAATCCACAGCATTAATTGGAATGCAACAATCATACAACCACCTAGCCATAGCCATGTCTACTCTATGTGTCACGTCCTTACCTTATTTCCATATTTCTTAGAGTATTTGTGCACAGTTTGGTGGGAACACAGGAATAACATAAATATACTGATAAAAAGTACTCGATTATAGAAATTTCCCGCACGGATTGTACATAATGCTTACAGACTTAAAATGTAATAAAAGCATACAGCTAATCAATTGCTTCTTCTGCATTAAACTGGAACCTTTTGTATTTTCCTCGTACAGTCCTCTTCTTTGCTTTCATCACACCTCTTGTGCCTGCTTGTCTAAATGGTTGGGTGGGGATGGTGAGATTCGAGAGAATCTTAGTAGTACTCAATGCTAACTATGCATGCAAGATAATACATAGTGTATGATATGCTTTCTTATATAAATTTATGCCAACATAATGACATAGGCATGCTCAATGCTTTATAATACTCTCATGGCCATATCATAAGTACAACATAGCTTCAATCATTCATGTATATTTCACACAATTCATCAAAGCAATATCACACCAATACACAAGTATGCACATATCAAATACATGCAAGTTAGGAAAGTTTAACTACCTTGTGTCTTTAAGTCTTCCTCTTGTACCTTTTTTTCCAACCATTGAAAATGCTTCTTCTTGACTTCTCATGGTCCTAAATAAATACCCATATTATTAGAGCAATGAAATTGAATGTCCAATGGGCTACGTAGGCCTTTAGGACATGTCTTTTATATTTGGGGCCAAATTACTTTAATTACTATAATTTCGTTAGTTTGACCCAATCTGTCATTTTTGCTGACCAATTTTTGGAAATTCATAATTAATTCTTCAAAAATTTAAATGGGTTAGTTCTAGGTTCTATAAAAATATCTTAAGTCCTCTTTCAATATAAAAAATATCACAGAGCCCCAATTACAGCCACAAATTTCCTAGAAATTCGTCAAACACAGACTACCACAGATTTCATTCAGAATCACAGTCAAATTTTGAAAAATCATAACTTTCAATCTACTAGTCCAAATGGCTTACATTACCTATTAAATTAAAGCCCAGGATGTTCACTTTAATCTTGTAAAATTTTATAGTATTTAGACTAAGTTTGACCGATCAAAGACACGTTGCAAGTTCACTGGCTCTAGAAAACGGATTCATGCAGCTTTAAACATAAACTTCCAAAATCATCATTTAACCATAAACACATGATTAAACCTCAAAAATACCCCTGGACGAATAATGAACAGTACCCCATCCTCATGAAAACTCATCCAAACAACAAACCAATCGGTTCAAAAGGAAGCCTACGCTTACCTCTATGCGTTTCTGTAACTGGTTTAGAAATCAATAGTATTCCAGCAAGCGAAATGACACCAAACACCTCCAAATAAAAATATGAAACCATAAAAATGAAGCTTAGGATGAGTAGAAGAAGGTTATAGAATGGTATTTTGAGAGAAAACACCGATGAGGTAGAGTTTTGGGGGATTGAAGTCAAGAAATGTTACTATTCATCTTCATCTCTCCTCTACCAATTTTCTCAACATTTTTTTGGGATTTTTTTCTGAATTTTAAGGCTGTTTGGTCAAAAATATATGGCCATTAATGAGTCTTGAAAGTAGTCTGCCACGTGTTAAAATTCTGTGGTGCCATTTGTCCGGCGATCTAGTGGTTTGGTGACATGTGTCACTTGCTTTAATAAAGTGGGTCCCACCTCCTTCTCTCTCCTCTTAGGCGTCCTTGATTGGTCAGGGGTAGGAGAAGACTGACAATTTCCCTAAACTACTGGGTTCGGTATTTCAGAAGTCAAGTACGTGACCGAATCAGAGACCGACGGATTTCCTTGGCTCGATGCTAGGTGGCGCTTTCCGGGAATGCCAACACAAAAGGCATAAAGGTGAGTGTAATGATAAGGGACACTTGGCACCTCCTTATTTAGCTAACACAAAAGTGGCTTTGTCCTTTGTCATGATTAAGGGATACATGTCATGCTCTTACTTAGCCAATACAAAAGTTATGCCATAATGAGTCATCATTGCTTACTTTATAGTTACTTTATTGGTGCATACTCAGAATTCTACTCGAACTATGACACGCATATTGAGGCTCACCAAATGATGCCAGGTCAAAGTATATATGTATTGGCACCACATACCAGTATCTTTTTTCAAAAATGTATGGTGCATATGTTTACCCTAAAAATGCCATGTGCCTACCTATACCAACATATTTCACTCGACCAATCAGTCTCATACCTCATGACATAGCTGTGTGGCATCTTTTAACCAACTCAAGGGCATCGTATATGTGGTCTGTGCATAAATGCATCGACACTTAATCATAGTGCCTACAAATACCGAGTCCTCTACCCGATAGGGCCAAATCACATAGTTTCCGGGAGTCTTTCTATCTCCCATCATTCTTGGGACTCTTCCTAAATTGGGTTTAGTAGTCCATCTTATTTAGGCTTATTCTCTATCCTTTTGCCCCAAAATTTGGGATATTACACTATGTATAGCTTCTTTACCCGCAAATTTACTTCTTATTCCTAGCTATTCACCTGGGGTTGTCGTTAAGGCAAAGAATGTATTTGTAGCTGCAAGTGCCTTTCTTTTCAAACATTCAGATGATCTTGAAGAAGGATTTTGAAAATTTTGTTGAGATGGGGTAGGAGTTTAGGTATGTGAACGAGGAACTTCTCCCAAATTTGGAGCATCTCCTTCAGATGGTGTGATACTAGGGCCATATGGATTGTCCACTTCAAATGTATCTTGTTTCCTTCCCTTTTTCTCTTCTATTTCTTTCAAATTTTCTTCCAACTGAAAGCAAACATCTCCCAAAACCTTTTTACAACTTATGATGTTCCCTTTTATTCTAGCAAGATGACATAAGTTGAATATGTTTTAGAACTCACTCTATCACCAACATGTTACAAGTAATTAAAAATACAAGATCAAGCTGAATATGTCGAAGTTATCATATTATGATGTCAATATAAAAACAAATACACTAGCAAGCTAGGCGAATCGACACAAAGGGTTTTTTTTTGGATAAAGTATTACTTTTCCCCCATTTTTTGTTTTTTTTAAATAGAGCAACGTCCCTTTTTAGCAGACTCGGACGATTTTCACTAACCCGTACTGATTCCCAGGCCAACAGCGGGTTCCGGCCTAAAACTGAAAAAATGAAATGCCACTATTCGAGTAAAATTATTAATGAGATTTCTTCACCTTAATCTCTACATTATAAAAAAGCAAATGAGAATTGTCATTTGCATATAATATATTAATACAAGTATACAATGAATGTTCTTGAAGCTGCCAAGTGTTATATATTAATTGTTAAAGTGGCATGGATTCTATTCACAAACTGATTGTACAAGTTGGGATGATTAAGAGTGGTTCCAAACTCATTTGCCATTGTCAGAAGTGTGTCCAAGTTCCAAACAAAGAAACCGAAATAAAACAATCAACTTAAAAAAAGTTTAAAAAACAGATCATAGAGATGCAAAATAAAAACTTGCAAAGTTCCAATATTATGCTTCAGCTTACCAAAGACGCACAGGAGGAGATTTTCAGGTAAGTGTGAGAGAAGGAATCACAAGCACACAGTCGCACACACACAACACCGTACACAATAGTGCACGATGGAGCAACTGACGGAGGACGGCGGCACAAACAATTCAGAAGCACAAAGCCGCTGATCTCACAAATAAGTAGAAGCAGATCGATGTAAGATTTGGATTAAGGCACGAGGA
Source organism: Inga oerstediana (assembly GCA_963210345.1). NCBI lineage: Eukaryota > Viridiplantae > Streptophyta > Magnoliopsida > Fabales > Fabaceae > Inga > Inga oerstediana. The sequence goes on from OY723401.1 coordinate 66,121,385, forward strand.
AAATGTGATTTTAGGGCTTCATTGTTTTGGATAAAATATGGATGATTTGGAAGAAGGCAAATCAACACAAGCGGAGGTTGTTTTTTTTTTTTTTGGATTTTGGATAAAATATTATTATTTTTACCCATTTTTTGTTTAAAAGAGCATCCTCCTTTTTTAGCAAACCCGGACAGTTTTCACAAACTCACACCGGTTCCTAGGCCAACAGCGGGTTGTGGCCCAAACCGGATAGACGATAGCCCAACGCGGCTTAACAAAAAAGTGGCCTAACACCACTATCCAAGCCGATGCCTAGATTGAGTGACGGTCCAATCGGTCTGACTATCTTATCCGATCCGGCTCTGAAAACCTTGCTTAGAACTATACAACTCTAAGATCCAACGTAAGAAAAAACTAAAGAAGGATTGCTATATATGCTTTTTGTTAATATTTCCCTTAACTTGATTGAAAGGCACTGAAGAAATCCTCTATTAGGATATGGAAACTATAAAGATCATAGATTCTAAAAGTCTTGCAAAATTATTGATGGGATTTCTTCACCTTAATCTCTGCATTATAAAAAGGTAAATGAGAATTGTCGTTTACATATAATATATTAATACAAATATACAATGAATGTTCCTGAAGCTGCCAAGTTTTATATATCAGTTGTCAAAATGGCATGGATTCTATTCATAAACTGATTGTACAGGTTTGGATTATTAAGAGTGGTCCCAAACTCGTCTGCCATTGTCGGAAGTGTGTCCAAGTTCCAAACAAAGAAACCAAAATAAAACAATCAACTTAACAAAAGTTCAAAAATAGAGATGCAAAATAAAAACTTCCCAAGTTCCAATATTATGCTTCAGCTTACCCAAAGACACACAGGAGGAGATTTTCGGGTGATGGTTAGAGAAGGAATCACAAGCACACAGTCGCACAAACATGACGCCGCACACGATGGTGCACAATGATGCAAGTAATAGAGGACGGCGGCACAAACAGTGGAGCAAGAGCATAAAGCTACTGGTCTCACAAATAAATGGAAGTAGATCGACATAAGATTTGGATTAGGGCACAAGGAAAATGTGATTTTGGGGCTTTTTTGTTTTGGATAAAATATGGATGATTTGGAGGTAGGCAAATCGAGACAAGCAGAGTTTTTTTTTTCTTTTTTGGTTTTGGATAAAATATTTTTTTTACCCAATTTTTTTTTTTTAAAAAGAGCATCCTCCCTTTTTAGCAAATTTGGACAGTTGTCATGAGCCCGCACTAGTTCTTGGGCCAACAGCTAGTTCAGGCCCAAAATCGGACAAACAACTACCCAACGCGACTTAACAAAAAAAGTGGCCTAACGACATTATCCAAGCCGATGCTTGGATCGGCAGTAGTTTGTCCGGTCCGGCTCTGAAAACCTTCATCTCAATGGCAATATAATATTTTTTTAATAAAAATAATATTTACAAGCTTTTAGACCTATTCTGCATACAACGAGTTTAAAATATATTTTTTAAACATGATGTTTGTACAACCAGTCTAAAAAAATTCAAAATATTTTTTTAAGAAAATAATATTTACAAGCTTTTATACAGATTTTTTTAAATTTGATCTATAAAGTAATCTAAACCTAAACAATATTATATAGACTTCAATTGGCCGCTCCTTTGAAACCAAATTTTAGGATCATTGCGTCATCTTCATTTGCTATTTTTTTGAAGCCCTCCCCTTCCTCATCTCTTAAAATACCACACTTGTGATCTTCTCCCCAACTACTTTAAAAGCAACAACTTCTCTAGCTTCATGTAATGGCTTCCTTAACACTAGTTTTCTTCTCCATGCTTATCTTTTTATTCAAGTTTGTTGGCTTCTAGATCTAAACTCGTCATGTCCATATTCGTGCTCGCTAAGTCCAAGTCTATGCTTTTCATATTTAGATCACGCCATCTCAAGCTCTCATCGTGGCATCACCCATATCTATGCTCATATAGAAAAGATCTAGAACTCAAAATCCACATCTCATAATCACTTCTTATATAGAAGAAGCCATTTTAAAAAAAGAAAATAAAAAAAATCAGAAAAATCCAGATCTCAAAACCGCTTCTTTGCCGCGATTTTGAAATCTTGATTTTTATGATTTTTATTAATTTTTAATTTTATCTTTTGTCTATAATCTGGTCTAAAACGTGCTAGACTTTCTAAATTGCTTTTTATAAGACCTAATCTTAAAACCCATCTAAATAGCTATTTTTAATCAGTCTAAAAGATTTTTTCCCTAACAGTGTGCGTATCATTTTAGAAAATATAAAGTAGTTTTACATGAAATAAAAAATTGAAAAAAGCATGAAAAAGGTATAATGTAATTTGTAACAAGTAATAACAGGCGAGGTGACGAATGATGATGGTGGGGGCGAAGGCGCGGGTAATCAATTGTTTCAGAAATCTCATTTTCAGTTCAAAATCTCTCCATCCTAGGAGAGAAAATTTCGAAGGAAAACCATATGCGACCCATACTATTTTTTCCTTTCCACTTTTCTCTTCCCCTATTTTCCCCTATAATCCAAACAAGGGAAAATTCATTTTCTCTTCAATTTTTTTCCTTGCCTTTTCCTTCCATCCAAACATACCGCAAAGGTAATGCTAATCTAACTTCTTAACTATCAAGATCTAGATCGAATTGAGTGATCCAATAAGCCATCTCTGCATAACATGTAGCTTCTTTGCAAGTATGAGAAGAGGAGAGAAAAGAATGCTATAGTGTAAGCCTTAATAAATGTAGATGGTCTTCTCCTACAACAGAGACAAGGAAAATGGACATAATAAATGTAAGCCTTAAATTAACATTTTGTTTAATTTGGTCAAGTATATAATCCTGAAGGGAACATGTCGGTTTAGACCTTGATAACTTTTTAAAAATTAAATTAAGGATTGTAATATATGGTGCAATCCCGGATTGTCTCTTGAAGAACCTTTTATTAATTACTTAGGAATTAAGTTTAATGATTGACATGAAACAATAAAAAGGATTTGAGCTTTTTAACTATCAACTAAGTTGCAATTAAACTAAAATGCTTTTAAAACAAATATTTTTATATTTTTAGAATAAAAATGGAGTGAAATGGAAATTGGTTTTGAAATATGATGAAAACCTCCTAGAATAATGAATTTTATCTATCATTGCTTTAAAAAATAATTGAAATGTGCTAGTTTGACAAAGATATCCTAGAAGCCCTTTGGGATTGATTTCTCCACACAGGGTAAAAAGTAATCCCTCTAATCGAAATTCAATTCAAAACTCTAGCAATTTGAATCAATGAAATGCAATGATACTAGTAACTAATAACCCTTAATTACAACCACAATTAAATATTTATAATAAATTCAAATAAAAGTTATGCCAAACCAATTACATGAAATTGTTATTAAAGGAACATAAGTTTCAAAAACATAACATTAAAATCCAAATACAGATTAATATTAAGAAACATATAGAATCCCAATGCAAAACTGCAATCCAATATATTAATTAAACTTTAAATCTAGAATTTAACTAATAAAAAAGATTAAAGATAAAAAGTAAATGGTAAAACACTCCTGCAAAGCTCCAAGCCCAAAGAATCAATCTATTGTTATGGGAGAAGAGAGCTAAGTCACGAACAGCCATCAAAGATGAACCCACTACTTTATTCGAAGTGCTATCCATGTGACAGACCACCAGAGAACGAGATTGATGATGAAGAATGCGAAATCAGTGGGTAATGGTGGAGTAAAAACAGAGCACAGTGACGGAATGGCTAGAGAAGGACGAAGGTCATTGGCGGTACTATAAGATGAAGTCACCGTCGTTGATAACAAAGGTTACGTTGATGATGGTGGTGTGAGCGCGAATCTGAAACTTAGCATCAATGGAGCTGACGCAAATTAATTTCGAGGCTGAAACTCGAGTTCAGATCTTTGATGAAGAAGCGTAGTGGTGGAGAAGTTTGCCAGCGACAGTGGAGATGAGAGTGAAGGTCGCCAGGGATGAGGGTGACGGTTGATGGTGAAGAGAGAATCAAGAATGAAGGTAATGGAAGTCTCCCCTGGTTCTCCTTCGAAGCAGAGTTCGGGGTGCTGCTCCTTTTCTGATATGTCGAAGAAAATCGCCCATATCAGACTTACTGCCATATTAAAAGCCGCTGTAGTTTCGTTGTGGATCAAACTGTCATTTTTCAAATGCGAAGGACTAAATTGTCATTTCTGAAATTCGAGCCCCAAATTGCCTTTTTCAATTTTAATCCAATTTTCAAACACATGTAATTAAAAAAAATTAAACCAATATTAAATATTCTCACAAATCAATGATTAAGAGTAATTATAATTATTTTGATAATTTTATCATTTTTAGTTTTAATTTAATGTATTTAATCTTAATTTTAATTTATCACAAGAAAGACATTTTAAACTCAATAACTATGATAAAATCCCTAAATAAAATATGAAAATATATCATAAAAATAGGGCTTTGTCAAATCTGTTTTAAAATTTAAAGCGTGAAGGATTTTTATCTTTTTAATAAGTGTTTTTTCATTTCAACAGATTATAATCAGATTAAGGCTGAAAAGGAATCTTACACCCGTTAGTTTGAGCCATCGTCCATAGCGGCCACTCCTCTTTACCGTCCTTTCTTCACGATTGTCAGTGCAGCTCCTTGACCACTACTGCTGCTTCTCCTTGGCTGCCACCCTTTCATTGGTTGATCGCATCGCCGTTAGTTTGAGCCATGTGTGACTAAATTCGTCAGAGCAAATCTCCATATTTGTGAAGCATTTAGTTATGCTATGGTAAATCAATTGGATAAGGTGGTTTTTGAATTGGATAATCTACCTTTGGTTAATTTAACTAACAAGAACAATGCAACTCCGATGTGGTAGTGCAATATTTTATTCAAAAATATCTATGAAATAAAGAAACTAATTAAAAACCATAATTATATGTGGATTTTTATGGAAGTAATTTAGTAGCCGATTTGGTTGGTAAAGTTTTGTTGAAGGAATCATGCCTCTATTATTGGATGTGGAGACCTTTGAGTCAGTTGCGACAACTTTTGATTAAAATCGAATAACTGATGCTCATAGGGTTTAGGCTGCTAGAGTTTAAAAGAGAAATAGAGAGAGAGAGAGAGAGAGAGAGAGAGAGAGAGAGAGAGAGAGAGAGAGAGCCAGAAAACTCAATAGTAGCGTTTGATGCAAGTGAATGAGGCACATCCTATTTATAGAATCCTGGTTTGCCCTTATTAGACTTGACTTTAACAATTATTGTTGATTTATCTCTCTTTATCTAATTAGAAAGCTTTCTTATTTTTCAATCAAGTAGTTAAGTTCATCAAGGACAAGCCTATACCTAAAGTCCAATATAAATGTTAAAAATTTAGGCTGAGTTTGAAAACATTAAATGATTTATCTTTGCAAAATATCTAATGAATTTGTTATGCAGAGACCTACTAAAATAAAACAACTTAATTAAATAGAAGAAATTAAGATTATTCATCTTAGATATGATATGGACGGTTATTCATTTTCAAAATCAGCCAATATTATCGCGAAAAATTGATGATATTAACTGATGGAGTGGCTCTTTGTTACTACAAGATTCAGAGATTGATTGATTGATAATTGGCAGTTTCTGTTTTACATGGTGAAGAATTTTTCCTTTTCTTGGGAAGATTTCAGAGACAGAACGGCAAGTCGTTTAAGGCGAGCAACAGGTTAGGTCAATTAGATTTTGCCGACTCTCCATTCAGTCATTCACTTGGGCCCAAACTTAAAAACGACTCTTTATACTCCAACTTCGTCGGATTCTCGGTGTCCCTGGCGGTTGTGCCTGAAAAGCTCTAGAAACCTGGTCGTCATTTTGATTTTCATGCTGAATTTTGCGTAAAACGTCTGTCGAATTTTGAGTTTTCAGATAAACTTTTGTAAAGATTATATGAATGAAGCTTATAGTTCATAGGAGCAAGTTTGCAAAAATCTGTGGCAATGAGCAACTTCAATAACATGCGGGACATCGGCAAACGCTGCTTCCTCCAGCTGCACGATAGAAAATTATTGTTCTATAGCGGTGCTGTGCGGAAATTCCGTTCGTTTACTAATTTTCGACGATGCCCACCATGTGTTCGACATTATCACGAAATGCGAAAACAGTCTATTACCTCATCGAATTCTTCTTCTTCTTCTTCATCTTTTCTGAAGTTTGGGTTCGTGGGTTGGTATCTTCGGAAGCTCGAAACCCATCCAGTTGTCACAAAGAGCATAACATCGTCACTCATTTTTGTGGCGGCAGACTTGACTTCGCAGGTGAAAGGTTTTTGTTTTGCATCCTATAGATTCCCTCTGCTCTGTATGTTGTAGACGCCATAGGTTGATTTCAACTTGTATGTGTACCATCTTGATGACGCTGTGAATTTTCGGAAAGTGGAATGCTGCAAATATTATTAATTGTTCAACATAAAATCCCCGCTTGAGTTTCTACAGAACATTTTATAGTTTGTAATAAATAGTTCCTTAAATGGCACTAGCTGACATTGAGTAGTTTCTGAACTGTTTTGTCTATGCATTTAAATTAATTTTGTAGCATGTAGTTGTAGGTTTCTGATTTGTTCACTCGTGAAGCTGAACGTACCTTTGGTGAATTTAGAGGGTTTTCTTTGTGCCTACAATTTGTTTAATCATTAGAGGCTTCAATCCCTTTCCTTGAGAGAGGGTGGAATTGAGCCAATTCTATTCCCAAGTTAATTTAATGATCTTTCTAGTTGCCATATGCATCATTTTGCCTTACTAGCTAGCCTTGAAAGTTTTATGGAAGACGATTACAGTAGAAATTCTAGTTCGGTCTGTTCATGGTTATCAGCCACTTATTGTGCGTTACAAAGTCAGGTCTGTTTTCATGATGCTTCGCTTTTCTTTTCCTCCATTTCTTGTAAGTGTCTGGAATAGATTTATAAAACTATTTTTTTTGTCTTCAGGTCAATGAATACAGTTCTGTTTTTAGATTCATGCCTGTTGTCATTGCAATATTCATTTGGGTTGTGGCTGTAATAATTTCAATTCTTTTGTCTTGGTTTTTTTTTCCCAAGAAATGGTTTGATTTTCCATTGCTTCGCAATTATGTATTCTCAATTATGTGCAGTGTTCTGAATTTTTTCTTTCTATTCTGTGATGGCACAGATAAGACTTCCACTGAAGTTTTGAATACTAGCTATTGGTTTCTGTTTTTAGTATGATTTTCCAGACCAGGCTGGGGGTTGGTCCTAATTCCTATTATGAGGCAGTGGTGTAAAAATTTTTCTCTGTTGTACAATGTGAGGCTGATAAGACTTGTTTCCAGTATTACTTAGCCACCTGTTCTGTTTCTGGTTTTCCCCCACTTGGGATTGTTGGGATTGGTATCTTCCTGCAAATGTAAATTCCAAGTTTCTTTGCTAAAATAATTTATTTGAAATACATAAGCTGCTAGTTTAATTTGACATTAAAAAGTGGAAAGTAAACGTATGCTTCATGTGAAATGCCTTAACTACATCCTTGGTAAGTGTTGTAAAAATTGAATATCCTCCATCTTTCATTTTTAACTAATTCCTGATAATAAGCCTTATCCATGTTTACGTTGTCTGGTTAGGAAATATTGTTTCACTATTTGTCTGATCCTTGCCAGTTTTATATATCTTAGTGTTTGTGCCTTCGCTAACTTAATGATTTACACATGCTAGACAATTACAATGTCATCATCTGATTCTTATGACTTGAAAAGGACATTACGCATGGCAACATACGCGCTGTTCATTTTGGGGCCATCACAACATATTTGGTTTAATTTCATGTCCAAGGCTTTCCCAAAGACAGATGTGCCATCAACCTTGAAGAAAATTTTAATGGGGCAGGCTGTATTTGGTCCTATCATCAATACTGTTTTCTTCTCTTATAACTCTGTTTTGCAAGGTGATTCAAAACTTCTCTTCCAGAATGTTGTCACCTTCCACTTTCTCATATATCTAAAAGCCTCCTAGTTTTTATAATGGTTCATCAGTAAGGAATCTTAATCAGTGAAGATATAATTTTTTTACTTCATACAGGTGTGTGGGAGTCTTTACTGTACTTGCATGACTGGTTTTAGCGATATCTGCTTTGTTTCACGGCTTTTCATTCAGATTCAACAGAGTGTAAATTTGGGTCATACAATGGGCATGCTCTGTGCTACATGTAAAACACTTAATTGATTTCTCATGAATGCTTATTTCAAGTCATCTAATACAGTTTTCTCCTTCTCATTTTGTGGCATACTGCTGAGTTGTAATTCTGATGTGTAATTTTGTGCCAATTTCAGGTGAAAGCGGTTCTGAAATAGTTGCTAGGTTGAAGCGTGATCTGCTTCCGACACTTCTGGGTGGTGCTATGTTTTGGCCTGTCTGTGATTTTGTGACATTCAAGTTCATTCAAGTTCAGTTACAGGTTTGTATATCAGAAGAAGCAAAGGCCCCTCTATGTTCATAACTTTTTTTGGGTTTCAACTTTCATTTTGATATTAATAAATAAACTCTTCTAGCTGCTCAACTAATGCTACCTTTGTTTTGCAAATGGTGCAGCCATTGATGAACAGTTCCTGCGCCTATGTGTGGACTATTTACTTAACATATATGGCAAACCGATGAAGTGCCAGTTTGGTTAGGACTTGGACTTTCATGTTTTTCTATTCTTCCACTTCCTGGATTTTGTTTTTAAATCTCGCAGATCTTTACTTCTGATATTGAAATACGTCTCCTCTCATTTGCAACGATCTATGTAGTGGTCAACTATTGATTCTGATCAGGTTCTGATTTGATGACAGTAGTCAAAAGTTTTTGTTCCCCTTTAATGATATTTTCTTCTTTTGGGTCTTAGAAAAAGGAAAAAGGGAAAAACAGCGATTTAGATTAAAACAATTTTGATCTTGATGGTCTAAATTCAATAATCGACTACTTTATAAATCTGATCAATTGAGATGACCCATGGTCTCTAATTATCCTGAAGCACATTTTCATGTGAACTTGTAACTTCATTTTCTGACGTTCTCGCTAAAGTTAACCAAATCGAGTCGAAGGCAAAAAGGGGAAGCGAGGTTGGATTGGGTTGAGTTGGAGAGTCCTCTTGACCAGTGTAGCCTTGCTTGATCTGATATGTGACATAGATCTACTTGTTTGTTTTCAACTTTAATGATTTGAAATGGTTTGTTTTGTTCTTCTAAATTTCCAGGTCAAAATTACTTTGTATGTGTAAAAATTAATAGGTCCTACATTTACGACTTGAGATCGTATCTTTCTTGACATGAAACAAGAAAACTTTGGATGAGAATTTATATTGAGTTGTTTTGAGTCCACTCATTTTTCATTCTTATTATATAACTGGGATGGATTGTTTTCGTATTGTACAGAACTTAGAGAACAAAATGAAATTTATGTAATGGCCATGTAGTATGTAACCTCAACTTTCCGCAAGGTTGTGTTGGTGTGGGAGATGGAAGAAAGTGTTTTATAGAGCTATTTGAACCTTCTTTTTTTTTTTTTAAAAAAAAAAAAGTGTAAAGACTAAAGATATAAAAGGCATGTTTGGATTAAGGGTGGCAAAACATTAATTTTATTTCATTTAATTTATATAAGCTTAAGTTTGTGTAAAAACCAATGTTATGTAATCCGGATTGGACCGGCGAACCAGCGGGTAGACTGGTCCGGTCCGGGTTACAATTTTAAAAAAAAATTTTTTTAAAATTTTTCCTTTAGAATTTCATATTATAAGAGCCCGTTTGGATTAGCGGTAGAGAAGTGACTTTTTTTTTTCATCTGACTTTTGAAAAAGTAAGATAGGATTAAAAGTGAAAATGTAAATGTGATTTATGTTTGGATTAGCGGTGGTAGAAATGACTTTTTTTTCTAACCTTAAACTTGTTTGGATTAGAGTTTGAAAAGTCCGTTTAGATGTAAAATAATTGAAAATGGCATGAATCTTATGTAATACTACATATATATATTAGTTGTATATATTGTGATAATTGAAATGAAAAAATTTAAATAAAATTTGATAATAAGCTACTTAATCATATCATATATTATGTATCCTCATATTATATATTAGTTTATTAGTCAAACTAATTAGTTTGGAGAAAAAATAAAAATAAAAATAATCTATAGTAATTTAATTAGCTTCCTTAATTTCTCCAAAAAAGGTCAACTTTATCTTATAATTAAGACCGGAGGGAGTAATATATTGTATTTCCAGCCTTTCTCTCTCTTCAGCACAGCCTCACCGCGCGGGGGAATGAAAAAAAAGATACTTCAATTAGCTTCTGCTGGACGTGGCTTTATTTTCAGAAGCACAGTGGAGTAAAACGCTTACCCAAACAGCACCTTGAGGGTTAAAGTACATTTCTTGTATATAATCGTGCGTTGGGGCTACTGGATGCTTTGGCAAACAGGCTCTAAGTCTAAAGTTTTCAATTTCTCACCGGTTTGGTCATGGTTTAGCTCCGGTTTGGCCTCGGTCTGACCTACTGACCCTTAACCCAGTACCCCGACCGGTTCAATACCCGTTCCGGGTTTTAATACCTTGGTAAAAACTGGATAGTATATTGTGATTTATGTTTGAATTGATTTTTTGTATCTATGGTGATTGAGTTTTTTAGAGTAATTTTTATCTTTTCTTATTAAAGCAAGGTCTCACGTTTCCTCTCTCTTCCCGTTGCAATAGTGTGCCTTTTTCCCTCTCTCCACACTCCACTCTCTCTTGACGATTGGATCAAAAAGCAACTAAAAACATGTTTCTACTTTTATCCCAGGATTGGATCAAAAGTAAGATCACTCCATCGTTGTGCTAAACATGGAAGAAATGATCCCACATAGTAACATGTTGATTGCGCATTTTGAAGGTCAAATCGTGGATCCAAACATCGATATCAAGAATAACTATAGTAACCAATAATGATAATAACCTTCCTTTTATGTATTTACATAATGAATGTTGATTGAGGAAGTGAGCATTTTTATGATTTTATACAATTGATGTAGTAACCAATGATGATAATAACCTTCCTTTTATGTATTTACATAATGAATGTTCATTGAGGAAGTGAGCATTTTTATGATTTTATACAATTGATGTAGTAACCAATGATGATAATAACCTTCCTTTTATGTATTTACATAATGAATGTTGATTGAGGAAGTGAGCATTTTTATGATTTTATACAATTGATGTAGTAACCAATGATGATAATAACCTTCCTTTTATGTATTTACATAATGAATGTTGATTGAGGAAGTGAGCATTTTTATGATTTTATACAATTGATGTAGTAACCAATGATGATAATAACCTTCCTTTTATGTATTTACATAATGAATGTTCATTGAGGAAGTGAGCATTTTGATGATTGTATACAATTGATGTAGTAACCAATGATGATAATAACCTTCCTTTTATGTATTTACATAATGAATGTTCATGGAGGAAGTGAGCATTTTTATGATTTTATACAATTGATGTAGGAACCAATGATGATAATAACCTTCCTTTTACGTATTTACATAATGAATGTTCATCGAGGAAGTGAGCATTTTTATGATTTTATACAATTGAAATGCACACGCGCATGTTCATGTCTCATTTTCGTTAAAATGTTCGTTTTCTATAGATTTTTTTCACATGATTCTTAAAAGAGAAAAGATGGAAGAATTTTTCGCCACATGAATTTGATGTATGTGAAATTTTTGTCGATTTCTCTTTAGGTAAGTTAAAAATAATTTTTAGTTGGCATTTGATTTTTTTTATGGTACTGGTAATCAAACTCGGATCCTCTAGGCCATTTAAATTCAAACCATGACCGCGGTTACCGGTTAGTTGGCATTTAATTGTTTCAACGAATATTCAATGCTTTTTTCCCTAAAGGCCAAAGTATATATTTGGTCCTCTATGTTTGCTTTAGGTATCATTTTAGTCCCTTAAGTTTATAAAGTGCACTTTTAATCCCTTAATGTTAACACCATTAGTTTGACTTAACGGAAAATATTAACTCAGCAATTTTAAGTGATGGCTGCACAATTAACCGCTGACTAAGCATGACTACATGTTAATTCTTTAATTTAATATGTTTATATTTTAAAATAAATATAAATCTGGGAAAAAGAAAAAAGAAAGTGCCTTCTCCTCTTCAAGAACGCACAAGCTTCTCCATGCCCGGCAACTTCACCTCTAATTCATCTCTTCGTTATTCATTATTTTAGATTAGGTTTGGGTGGATTCTTCATAATCACAAGGTTGCATCTGTAGATTATTTGAATCATTAGGAGTTTTTTTAATATGGAAAACTCCAATTTGTCTAAAGCTCAGTTTCTCATATTCAGAAATATGCCTTTGGGTTTTGACGCATAATGATATTAGGATGCTGTCTTCTTTTTTCTTTTAGTTTGCCAGTATTGTTCACCTAGGATTTTATTCTAGGTTATGGGATGGTTTGTAATATTACTTTCTATGTAATTTTATGTTTTAGGTTTAATGGCAATAAAGAAGAAATTAGATAATCTCCGTAAGGATGGATGCAACCAATAATACATATAAAAAGGAAAAACAACAGACTTACAAGATTGACGTTTCAAGGACTGGTTATTTCTTCGGATGAGATGTTGAAGCAGTAGGGATGAGTTAGGGATGGAGGGATCAAAGCCGTACGGATGAGTTAGGGATCGAGGGATCGTTAATGAGAAGCGGTAAACTAGTCCGTAAAGATTAAATCTTTTTCAATTTATAGGTTTTTGAAAAATTAATTTATTAAAATACTAACATACATGCATGCTTAATCAGCACTTAGTTGCACAGTCATCGCTTAAATTTGTTGAGTCGGTATTTTTCGTTAAGCCAGACTAACGGTGTTAAGATTAAGGGATCAAAAGTGCACTTTATAAACTTAAGGGACTAAAATGATACTTGAAGTAAACATAAAGGACCAAATGTATACTTTAGCCTTTCCCTAAATAAAATTATGCATATACATTGAATCACTGAGATGTAAAATAATGGAATGAGGCAAAAATATGAATGTAAATATCATAAACCATTTAAATTTATACATTTGAAATTATGGTCAAATATTTAAAAATATTTATTGATCATATGCCATATCATAAATACTCCTAATTCTTTGTATATTGGCGTCATTTACTCACACCAATATAAGGAAAGCGTAAAAAATTAGATACATATTGTAATACAATTGAAAATTCAAAATTAGCTACTCTGTGTGTGTGTGTGTGTTTTTTTTTTTTTTTTTTTTTACTTTTTTTTGGTGTTGCTATGGATGTGGATGGTGAAGTTGGTGGAGGATCCATCATCTCCCAGACTAATGACCGTTTGGTGAATCATTCAGATCCTGGGTTATGATGGAGGTATGTTTGAATCAAACTCATCAATTATTTCAATTTTTATTTTTTTATAGATCTGGAATAAAATGCTTTGTTGTTGGTGAACTGGTGATACAGATTTGATTAAGGAAGCAAGTGGTTGAGTCATTATGGTAGCAATGGTTAAGATCTAAAAGCATCCATGTTCATATTGTGGTGGTGTCATTTCGCCCTTTCCCTTGAGTTTTTTAGGGTCCTATTTGGTTTTAAGCCTTTGACATTTTTTATTGGGTTAGGTTGGGTTTTTGCTAGCGTAGATCTAAATCTTTATGTTTAGTTTGTGTTTTGTTTTATATTCTATTTGGTTTGATTTAACAATAATCAATTTATTGTGTTGGTATATTTACTTTCTTCTGTGCAGTTAACCATGAAATCAGACAAAACTTACGAGAATGATGAAGAGGATAAAAGCATATCATCGACTCTTATAATTATAACATGTGGATTTTATCTATTAAATCAACGATATACCAAAGGTATATTAATGAGTATTTCCACGGGTAATAAAGAGTTGATAGATAAAGTTCGATGTTGGATCTTCGGTAACTATTTTCACTTGCACCACTATAAACTATTTCTACGTTAATTTATCCAACATTGGCCCTTATCCTTCGGTTAGTTTATCTGTCAATTGAATATGATTATTTCATTTGCCATGAAATCAAATAATCAAAGAAAGGAGTCATTTGCAACAGTTGCTGTTTATAAATAGAGTTTAGAGGAATTTCTCAAGTTCCTGTCCTATTTCAGATACCTTAAGGTACTCAATATAATTGGTGCCCCATTTTATGTTTTTCTAAAATAAGTTTGGTTTTTCTACTTGAAAGTTTTCAGTGAAATTAACCGCAATTTATGTAAATAAGCATTTTTGGAGGTATCAAATGTGATCCCAAATGAGCACTTAATCTGAATTGAATTTACTTTTGACAGTAAAAGAGTTCAAACCAGTGATTCACACTGACAAAACTTTCATGAAGCTGGAATCACAAAATGGAGGCTACTTCGAGGTTCTCTGATTCGAATATCTTCATAACATCTCGGACTATTGATTTGTTGTGAGGACATGTGCTTTGATAAAGGCCTCATCGGACGTCTGTAGAAACCACCACTGCAATGTGTCGGAGAAAGATGACAAAAAGAGACATCGTCGCCGTGGAAATGGCCTTGATAGAAGAAGCCTCATAGATTTTTTATGTTTCTCCATCAAATCAACTATGTTACAAAACAATGTGTCTTGCATTCATGATCTTGCAAAGGGCCTTGATAGAAAGAATCAACATAAGTTGTTGTACTCTTGGCTGGTTAAGTGGTCGTTTAATTATATTTGTGTTTGGTATAAAGTTATGTATTCATGTTCTCTCACAAATGTTATAGTTTGATGAAGTACTAACCCCGATACTTAGTATAAGAGCTAGTTATGGGTTGGATTTGATACTTAATATAATAGCTCAATTACTTTATCTTCTAAATTTATAATTTTTTTTCTGAAGTATCCTTATTAATTGCATATATACATTAAGAGATTCATATTAGAGGGTATTTATGATTAAAAATGGTGTTTTAGGAAAATAAAATATATTTGTTACAAATAACTAACATAATTAATTTTCTTAATGTACCCAAATTAGTGAACTAGTTCTTATACTATGGATCAGAGATAGTATAAGAAGTTGAATTTTTAGGTACATATTTATATATAGACTAACAAAAGACGTGCATCAATTGATAAGATCTATGTCAACTTACTTTATATATCTTCAATTCACTCTTTTAACACACGCACACACCCATATTCTAATATAAGAAAGTGCACGTCGGAGAGATGAAGATCTCAAGCTCATCCAAATGCTTCATGAAGTCTTAATTATATAACCCGTTAATATTTTTGCTGTCAAACTTCCTTTGATCTCAAGGAAAAGGAATAATAAAGAATTAACAAATAAAAAAAATACTAGAATATGTTATACGATATTCCCTGGACATTGTCCATTAAAATTAAATTTAACATCTGGGCTTGTAGGTTGGTGGTGATAGCATTAATTTTTCTTCTTGATTGTTACCATTCTTTACAATGAAAATCATAGCCATTCCTCTTGTCACATGACGCCCTAAAGTAAATGACTATGCATGAATCATACACTTACATATCAAAACCAAATAGAACTAATTAATGTGTAAGACCTATAACATATATTAATCATTAAGATTTAAAATATTGCTTGTATAGATGTTAAATATATTCCTGGATTATGATGGGTAGTGAATCTAATGAAGACCCAAACCCAACCGTTTCTGGGTATGGTCACACATTCACACATTTATAAACCTTTTGTAAAAACTAGAAATACAACACCAAGACAAATCCTATTTTATGAGGAATTAATGCTGGGACGAAAATTAACAGCCATTAATTTTTTTTTGGTGCTATAGTTGCTTATGTCTCCCTCCTGTCAAAATGTATTACTTTTCTCATAGATTTCGTTTTTGGGTTAAGGTACAAAAACACCACGAACTTATTCCCAATTTGCAAAAACACTCATAAACTTTGCTTGGGTACAAAAATATTCATGAATTTTAAACATCCAAGAAAAAAAATTAGACAACCATTAAAAACACCTAATGGCCCTTACTTTTTTTGGGACCCACCAAATTCTTCTTCTAAATAAAAAGAATTTAATTAAGTCATATTTGCTTCAATTTTAAAGTTCATGGTTATTTTTATATTTGAAAAAGATTTTATGTGCATTTTTGTACCTCAAAAAAGCATATCATGTTAGATGCACTTTGTGTAAAAATTTATGAGTGTTGTTACACCTTAACTTATATTAAGCATGTACATTGAATGTGAGATGTAAAACAATGGAATGAGGCGAAATAAAAGGATAAAAGACACTACTATAGGATATAGACATTAAACTACTTCCCCAAAAAAGGTCCGTTTTTTAAAAGTGGAAGTAAAATATAAAAACGGTAACATTTTTACAATTCTGTGCGAAAAAATTGGCTTATTGGGCATCCTTACTATATAAACGGATGCCAAAAGTAGGTTTTGGCGTCCCTTTTAAAATTTGGGACACCAAAAGCGTGGTCCCTTTCGAAAAAGCGCCTTGCCTGTTATAATAATCCAAAGACACCTTACTCTTTAAGGGAGAACATAACTCGTACAGAGAAAGATAAGTGAGAGTGAAAGGGGAGGGGGGAGAGAGAGAGAGAGAGAGTAAAAGATCAACAATAAAGAGAGAGAAAGGGGAGGGGAGAGAGAGAGAGAGTAAAGATTAACAATAAAGAGAGAGAAAGGGAATTGGAGACTGACATCTAGATTTATACCACCATGAATCCTCATTCTCTTGACGACCACATGGTGCTTGTCTATCAGCTATATCCTGGTGCTTACTCTCAGATAATTCCTCAGCAAGGTTTCTATCTCTTTACTCATATCAGCGTTTTGCATTTTATGAATTTGTTATTGTCTAAGGCGCAACACAAAATTTGAACTTGTGCCTCTATGTTTGGCCCCATATATATACATATTCAAGGGAGATAAAGCCGAGACGATGTCGTAAGAAGAACGAGGATCCGACCGCGGAGTGAAGAAGAGGAAGCTGAGTGCAGAGCAAGTGAATCTGCTAGAGCTGAACTTTTGGAACGAACATAAATTGGAGTCAGAACGGAAGGACAGGCTGGCGTTGGAACTGGGTTTGGATCCATAAGCAACTTACGAGGCCATTAGTTATGCCATAAGACACTTACAGTGTCCCTTTTTTAAGGGATGTTAAAACCCAAACTTTACTATATCGTTTACATGGGAGTGCTTCAAGAAAGGGATGTAGAAAGGGCTTAAAAACGAATATTAAAAGTGCTTTGTGTAATACTGAGAAAAGAAACTTATTGTTCTTATCCATATATACTGAAAAAAAAAAGAATACAATTATTAGAAACAAAGATTTAAATGTATGCATTTGAAATTCTGCTCAAAGATTTAAAAATTTTTGTTGACTACCATACTATTCATAATTCCTTATACATTGGCATCTATTTTCACTCAAAATAAGGAAAGGGTATAAAATTAGATAAGTAGTATAGGTGAAAATTTAAATTAGCTACACTTATAATAAAAAACTATCTTAAAAAGACTTTACCCTAAAATTTCTCTCTCCCCTCTTTCACGCCACGCATGCCTCTTTGAGGTTTAACCCTATATAAATACTCTTTCCTTCTTCCCCTCTCCATCTCTCACGCCGCACATGTTGCTTTGAGGCCGAACCCTAAAAGTACTCTCTCTCTCTCACGCTACGCAGGGGTTGTCTCTGTTGCAAAGGGGTGAGTCCCCTTTTCCTTCTGTCCCTTTTTCAGAGCAATTGATTGTGGCTTGTTGATCTTGACAACTCTCTTTGCATGGTTCACTATTGAGAAATTTTGAGAGGTGTGCGTGCGTTTGTTTTGCTAAGCTTGTGGATGGTGATATCGGTGGAGGATCGATCATCATCATCATCATCTAGAGCCTGAGTTAAAGTTACAATGGAGGAATGTTTAAATCAAACTCAAACTATTTTAGTTTTGTTTATATCTGGTATGAAATGCTTTGTGGTTGGGGATAGAGCTGGTAATATGGGTTTTAATAGTGGGTTGAACCCGTTCAATCCGGAAAAATGGGTGATTTGGGTTCTACAAGAATGGAACAATTTTGATGCAGTGTTTTTGGCCTAAATCCATATGGGCCCAACTAGCGACTGGTAGAACCACTGGGTTGGTGGGTCGGACTGTTTTTATTCTTTTAGAAAAAAATATGTGACTTCTTTGAGGGGATTTGTTTAACTTAACACCATTAATATCAACTAATTATTGATTGTATTGAATGTTAATGATGGCTTTTAGATTTATGTTTGTTTTGTAATGTGTGGACTTATAATGAATGCTTAATTTGTAATGTTTGAAACTTTGAATTTAATATTTTATTGTCACTTTATAATTTTGTAATGTATTTTTTAATTTTTTATGGTTTAGGTTTGTAGAAAAAAAATTTCAGGATAATGTTTTAAAAATTTTTTTGAAAAACGAAGTATACAAAAATTAAATAAAAGGAAAATAATATGGGTTGGATGAACTAAACCACCAACTCAGAGGTATTGGGTTGGGTTAACTAAATGTTGACTTATATTGATGCGGTTTTTTTAGCCCGAACCCATATAGTCCCAATCCGTTATGGGTTAGCCCGAATATAATCCGGTGGTCCGGCCCATACTGGCTACGTCTTTATGGTGGCGATGGTTAGGAGCTAGAATCCTCCTTATTCCACATTGTGGGGTGTCATTCCACCCTTTCTCTTGAGCTTTTTTGGGGCCCTACTTTGTTTTCGGCCTTTGATTTTTTTATTTGGTTAGGTTGGGTTTTTTTGCCAGTTTATATCTAAATCTTACGTGTTGGTTGTGTTTTGTATTATATTCTATTTTGTTTGTATAAAAAAAAACAACGAGTTTATTGTGCTGGTGTTTCCATTCTTTTGTGCAGTTAACATGAAGTCAGACAAAGGTTATGGCAATGAAGAAGATCAAGATGATAGAAGCACCATCGAGTTGATTTTTCCTATCAAATCAATGTTATACCAAAGGTATATTAATGAGTATTTTGGCATGGTTAATAATTTTCATACTTTCACGTGTCATGTATATTTGAAAATTATGATGGCAGGCGTTCATAGTACTTTACTAAATCTGATGTTAATAAAAAGGCATGATATTCCATTGTCTTTTTTATTTATTACTGGTATTGATTCCTTCTGAATGATGATGCAATAAATCCTTGTGGCATACAACTGATAGTTATAATATATTCTCTTTTAGAAGAGGATGCACAAGAACAGTTCTTCCGTGAACAAGCTATAGATGCAAAGGAAGATAACTTTGAGGAATTGTAGCAGTGCAAAGGCTTTTGAAGTTGTCCAAGTCTATGTTATTCTCAATGCAGAATTATGGGGAACTTCATATGAAACATAGAACTGTCTACTGCTTTTGTAGTTTTCTTTCTCCCTCTCTTCTTCGGAGTCTGTAAAAAATTCAAATAGTGACTATGCAAATGAAAGTTGAATTGTACAAATTCCATATATATATGAAACATGGAATTTTCTACTACTTTTGTAGTTTTTTTTCTCCCTCTCTTCTTCAGAGTCAGTAAAAAATTCAAGTAGTGACTATACAAATGAAAGTTGAATTGTACAAATTCCATATATATATATATATATATTAAATTTTTTAAGGATAAATGTGTAATTTTAACAATAATGTTTTCTACATTACTACGGGCAACTAGTATCATAAAGTTTTCAATGGGGTTTGAATAGCATCGAAAAGTGGGGAAATTTTACCACAGCCGTTAAGTCATGTTACTTTAAAGTGTGTCCCACCTGTTATACATTTGTCATTTATTTGTTTCCTTTGACCTTTTGAAAGTAAAACATGATCCTCCTCCTTGAACCATCCATTAAAGACGCCATCTTTCTCCCTAAGCCCTCAATTAAAGACGCCCGAAGACCCTTGAAGATCTGACCAATTCGCTAAGCCCTTTCATCCCTTCAATTCTTTTAGACTCGGTAGGTGGGAGTGTAGGTGGGAGTGAGTTAACTCCATCCTGCTCCTCCATTAAAGAATCGATTGGCATGAGGCTTTGGGTATAAATATAAGTCGAACTCAAAAATGAAGAAGCCATTAGATGCAATAACCAAGAGGCACGTCGGGAAGAATCTCGGCTTCACTCCCTTTTGCTTACTGTTCATCGTTCCCAAGAGCTTCTCTTTATAGGATATTGGGATTTTTGCCCATCCATTAGGTGCTGCTGATTCCTGAGCATTTTCTCTAACCTCCACCTTTGATTTTGGATCTTTAGTTGCAGGTTCAACAATATATTCTTCTGATTTGCCCCCACCACCGAATCCTAAGCATTATCTTCAACCTCCGACTTCAAGCTCGGTTTCTCGATTGTTGGTACAACAGTGTTTTCTTCTGATTTTTCCCCCACCACTGAAGCCTGGGCATTTTCTTCAACACTCAACTTCAAGTTTGGGTTCTTGGATGAAAATACAGTAGCTTTCTCTTCATATTTTCCCCCCATCACTGAATCCTCCATAGTCGTATCTGTTTTCATCTTCTTTATGTTACTCTGTCATAGATCGTCTTCCTCTTTGGTGGACTCCAAATCCTCCATCGTCGGCGTCCGTTGGACTAGCGTCTCACTTGGTTGCACACCCTTTCTCTCTCTGGCTTTCTCACTCATCTATCTCCCTCCTTTTTAAACATTTTTAACATCTTTTTATTAAGTATTCTTTTTCAATTAAAACCAGTCCACGTTGGCGAAAAAAATAGACCATTCCATGTCAGCAATTCATATATTGCTATGTCATTATTTTAGGTCAAATGTCCTTCTCTCTCATTTTTCAGTTTGGTCAACATTATCAGATACGAGGGCTGTGGTGAAATTGCCTTATTTTTCAATGTTTATATGTATTTTAATCCATTTGAAAACTTTATGGTGTCAGTTTGACTGAGAAAATGTTGTTATTAAAATTACACCTTTACCCTTATTTTAAGATAAAAGTACACTTTTATTTATGGAAAATGCTATCAATTGTACATATTCCCATGATTCACATTGACGTAGGAATCATTAAGCTGGAATCACATAATGAAGGCTTTATTTGGGGTCTCCGATTAGGATTTCTTCGTGACACCTCTAACTATCGATTTAGTCAACGTATGAGCTTTGACAAAAGCCTCATTGGAGATAAGAAGAAACCACCACTACAATGTGTTCGAGAAAGATGATGAACAGAGATACTGTCGCCTTCAAGATGCTCTCATCATAAAGTCCTCAACGATCTTTCCCGATCAAATAACCTATATGCAAAGAAGTACGTCTATTGATTAGTTTATTTTCTATAAATGATAAAATTTTTAAAATAGGATATATGACCATATATGATTAGAGAATTTAACAAAATGGATATAAGGAACTTGATTTAAATATTATTCTTTTCTATGGAAAATACTAATGTCAAGTTTCTTGTATACATAATGTCATATTCTTTAATCACACATAACCATGTGTTCTAATTTTTAATGTGGGTTTATAATTAAATTGTAATATTTAAAAAGTGGGATACATAGCTATGTATGATTATAGAACTTGACATAATGGATATAAAAAATTTGATATAAATGTTATCCTTTTCCTATCATTTCATATGTTATTCGCATATTTCTCACTAAATATTGATAACCTTAAAGACAATAATTAAAAAAACTCTTAAACCCCATTTACTTGTAAAATCATATAATGATACCATTTAAATCATATTAATAAAAATTGGGATGTTACACCTACTGGTTAAAATTTGTCCGTTTTCTCGTAGACTTTTAATGTGATTATCAAATAGGAAAAGTTGGAATAACTTATCCCATTTGAATTTGATGTCCGTGTATTTTTTTTGTCAATTTCTTTAGAAGTAGGTTATGATCTAAAAGAAAATTCTCTAGTTGGAGTTTAATTTTTTCACTGTAGATTGAAAGCTTTTTTTCCCAAATGAAATTAAGTATGTACATTCTAAATAAAATTAATTGTGTACATTGAATTGTTGAGATGTAAAAGAATGGAATGAGGCAAAATAAAAGGAAATAAAAAAAGATTTATTGTTCTTATCCATATATATACACTCGTAATTAGAGAAAAAGAATGTAAATATTACAAACCTAAATCAATGTTTTAAAAATCAATCGGGTCGATAATGCAATAATTAAATAAAAGATAATATTATATATACACTAATATATATATATATATATAAATAAGATACCTATTGATAAGAAAAGAAAACTAAATCTGAATTGACCCAAAGAATTTAGTATTTTATTAAAAAAAGAAAAGCATTACAAGATTTAAATAATATTAAATAAAAAATTAAAATATTATTTAGAAAAGAAGAATAAAATACTATAAATATATAATTGAAAATTAAAAATCTGCACCAAATTTGACAGGCAAGATTCTCAAATATGACGACCCGGCTTTCATCTTTTTCCTTCCCATCTACTTCCTGTCCTTTTCTCAATTTGGGCCGTTAGATTAAGATTTTAACGGTTCAGAATTTCCTTTATTATAAAAATATTATTATTAAATCTAATAAAAATATTTTTATAATATATTAAATCTGGACTGTTTGTTTCAACACATCATGATATGCTTTTCACTCCTATGATCTCTTTCATTCTCACCATGTGATGAAATTTTCACAAGAAAATCTCCTCCACACACGTAGCTCCTCTCTTTTTCCTTTTCTCTAGCCAATCCTCCCAAGTTCTGTTACTCAGTGGCTCCCCCACCCCTCTTCGATGTCGCTCTCTCTCTCTCTGAAGTTTTGTTTCTCATTCAGCTTCTTTCCCCCCTCTCTGCTTAAGCGAGATTCATATTCGGCTAACAACAAAACTAAACTTGGAAAGCAAATGCTATTCTTTAATAAACAAGCACTAACACCCCCGCGCGATGCGCGGGATGAATTAGCTGAAGTGTAATTAATATTCTCAATATATTCAACAACGCATAAATTAGTTCCAGTGACTTGTACTGCGCGCAACGCATGCAAAAATTAATATTAACTAAAATGTTATGAAAATGCTAAAAAAGAAATTGGGTACATCACAGAATGTGTCTTCATTAAAATGTGACACATTATGATCCAACACAATGCTAATCGTTTATCTCTAATCATAAATACTACAACACATTTCACATTAATGAAATTGAACCTCCCTTACTGAGATCCTTCAAAAATCACCATACAACAAACTATGAAAATAAAGAATAATCCCATTAACTATTAGAACTTCTCCAATATTTTCATTACCAATGTCAACAGTAGACAACAAACTATATCCCGAGACAACATAGTCTCAACTCAAACACAAGCACATCATATAATGATAATAAAGCAAAAACCCACGTGGCCAAAATGGCCGCACAGCGGATCCAATAAAAGATTGAATGAAGTTGCATAACCACATGAGATTGATTATAAGTACACATTTATTTTGCATCAGTCATGGTTATTTCTTGAATGACAAAAACGCATTAACATATCCAATCAACTTTTACATCCCAAATAAAACACAAACCCATTGGATTTAGGATTGCAATGTGAAAAAAAAAAATATCTAAATGGAGCAGTGATAATTTACACGAGAGATAAATTTAAAAACAAACGGTTATACATTTGCAACCATGGAAAAACACTTCATATCATAACATCCGTGCAAGGAAAAAAGATTTCCATGAGATCCTTATCTTCATTGGAAAGAGTGATATGTAAGCTAGCTCTCTGCCATGCTCGACAAGTCAAAAATCAAAACTTGACACGAAAAGGGTGATATGTAAGCCAAGTCAAGAATCAAAACTTGATCCCAAATCTTTTTAATGATGCCCCATTTTGCAAGCCAGCTCTCTGCCATGCTCGACAAATCACCGTGGTACAGAGCAACTGAAATCCAACATGCACCTTCTCTCTCCAAGTCTCCCTCTTCCCTTCCGATCCCTCCGAAATTTCTCTGTCTAGGTTCTCACTATCTGTCGCTTTCGGCGTTTTTTACAGAATGAAGTGAACTGAAACATTAACCCTCTGCCTCTTATCCTTACAGCCTCCCCTCTCATTCAACATAGTCTGTCCTGAACTACTAGAAGAATGAGCGATGAGATAGAAAATCAATAGAGGAGGGAAGGGAACACTACGAAACAGATATAAAACAAATAATAAAAAAAATTGAGAGCTGAAAAGTTGGAAGCAGAAACATGAGCTTAAAAGACAGGTAGCTAGAGAGAGTAAGATAATAGAGAGGGGTGGGGGAGTGAGGAGCCCTTCATAAAAAGCTTTGGAATTTTGCAAATGTCACAAGATTCTGTCGAGATAAAGACGATTGAGCAGTGGAGATGGTTGGAAATACAAGGCCTTGAGCTCGTCTCTTCTACTCCTATCTCTGAACCTCACACAGAGCCAGCAATACACACAAAGGAAAACAGAGAGGCGAAGCCACTGGAAGAAGCTGCTCAAGAGGGAGAGCGAAAGGAAGTTGGAAATCTCGCTAATGGAAGTGCCGGCGGTGGAAGTAGTAGCAGTAGTGGAGAGAAGCCTGAGAATATTCCGACGGTTGGATTTGGCGAGCTTTTCAGATTTGCCGATGGGTTGGATTACATTCTGATGGATATAGGAACGATTAAAGCAATAGTGCACGGTTGTTCTCTGCCTTTGTTTCCCCGGTTCTTCGCCAATCTCGTGAATTCTTTCGGATCAAATGGCATCTTATTTTGTATGCATTTTTTGGATAATAGTATATCATCCCATCCATCGGTGTCTAAATCCCTAAATGAAAACGGAATCTTTAACTAAAACACTAATAAAAATGAGACCATAATCTGAATCAAAGATTTTTAGGTACCTCGTAACGCCTCTATATATTGAAGTAGTCACCTCCACCATGCTCGTATATCTGCGCCAGCGACGAATCTTGCTTCTCAGAACAGAAAAACGACCTCTTTCTTGAGCTTAGGCGTTACTGAAAGCTACTCAACCATGGAAGAAGCAGAGCAAAAAGCACAATACTCAGAGATGATGATGAAATCAAAATCAGTTTCTAAGAGCATGGGGATCAGGAAGATGTAGAAGAACTCGCATGCAAGTTAAGCATTGAAGGAGATTTAAATGGATTTGAGTCAAAGAAGGAGAAAGAAACAGAGTGAAAGAGAAGGATTGCGAGCCGTATGGAATTGTGCTTTGTGTGAAAGAGAAAGATGGCGTGGTGTGATTTAAATGGATTTGGGCTTTTACACTAAAAAGAAACAGAGCGTGAGTTAGGGAAATATAGGAGGGAATTTCAAATTTCAAATGCAAGTCAGATGTCACGGAGCCAAATGTAAGCTGACACTGTTCATATAAACAGTAAAATAAGTGAGAAACCAAAAGAATCATGGCTTGGCTTGGCTCCTTGGTTATACAGATTGATTATATTAAAGGGATTACACCCCCACACTCTCTCTCCCTCTCACATACACAGTCTCACGCCAATCACATTACTTTGAGATGTGTGATCCTTAAATTACACGCACTGTCCCATTCACGTCACACACGTTGCTTTCAACCCTAACACTATAATTACTTTCTCACTCCCACTCCCACTCCCACTCTAGGCAAATTGATTTATATATGCGAGGCAACTAAAGGCTGAGGCACCAATTCATTTAATATGCATAAGGCAAAACGGTACAAAAGTTAACTCCTTATCTTTGATTTCAACTCATTACCAACTTTTTTATATGTATTCCCCACATTTCATTACCTATTGCCGACTTAATGTTGTCAACACTTAATGTTGTCAACAGTTGAGGTGAGGAGTGAGATGATTGTGGACACAGTTTCAACATTGAGTTGCTGCCTCATTGCGTAGTCGTTTTTGCAAACCAAAACCTGGAAAGTCAATGTGAGAAGGCTTCCTCCTCACGGCAATGACAATGATGAGGCGCCTTCCTTTTATGAGCTTGATGATTGACGATGAGCTGCTATATTCTCTGACGATGATGATGATGAGCTTGACTTTCCAGATTTTGGCTTGCAAGAATGACGACTCAGTGAGGCAAATAAACGCTGAAATTGTGTCCATAGTCAACTCACTCTTCACCTCAACTATTGACAACATTAAGTTAGTAATAGCTAATGAAATACGGGGAATATCTATACAAAAGGTGAAAAGTTGAAATCAAAGATATGCAGTTATCTTTTATATTTTTTTGCCAAATGTATATTAAAATGCATTGCTAGTTCAATGGCCACTAATATTTTTTGCATACAAGTGGTAGGGGATAAAATAGTGCCTCCACCACTTTTCCAAAAAATTATTCCTGGCAGTTGGTAGTCTCAAGCAGTGGCTGGCCGCCGGCGAGGAGTTGTTACTTTTTTTCCTTTAAAAAAAGCATATGAAGGCTTTTGTGTCTTTTTACATGATTTTTGAAAATCCCATTTTGGGATCTTACATCTCATAGGAAGTATTAAAAACCAGGGCAACTCTCTAAGATTTTGCATTTTCCAGGTTATTTATTTATCATTTTCCCAAATAAAAAAGTAGATGAGACTTTGCAGCTATCAAAACCTGAAAGTTAATGGGGGAAAAAACAAGAGTATTTGGTAAATCAAGAAAAGTTCAACAAAATAAGAGTAGATAGCACCAACTGACTGAAGACTTGGCTTAAACACAAGTCATATCCATAAATTCCATAGAAAACTCTTAAATATGATGATAATGAAATCATTATATGGTATGAAATTCTAAGTAATAAATAATAATTTAATTTGTTATATATCATGAATACCTCGATTTGTTAAAGAGATCTGAGTGATGGACTTCAAAACTGAAAATCTATTGAAATTTACTGTGTATGGATGACTAATTTATGGTACCAACTAATTAAGAAACCAACCCAATAAAAAGATAGGAAAAAGACAAGAAAAAAAACCACTTGAACATCAAAACCCCAAATTAGTAATCTCCTATTAAAATGAGTTGTCAATTGTTATACTATTGAATTTAATACCTATACTCTTAGGCAACAAAACTGAATTACGATTTTGAAGTTCAATTGCTATTTTCTTATCTTTTTCACTAAAAAGAAACTCATCAACTAAATATGGTGGCTTTGGGAGACCATTGATGCTGTGCTTTATGAGGCGTTGATTATTTGTTATATTTTGAATAAGCTAAACATAAATAAAAAAACCAAATTTATTTTAGAAAAGTAAAAATTTAGCACCAATTACTTTTGAGTACCTTAGGCATACTAAAGTAGGAAAGTAGCTCTGGAGAATGTTATGGAGATGGAAAATTCCTGAGAAGATAAAATCCTTTATGTGACTGGTAGCACATAGAAGGCTACATACAATGCAACTTAGAGCGAGGAGGGGCTTAGCTGATGCTGCTACTTGTCCCTTTCAATGTTGCAATAACTACGTTCTTCAATCTTATTTCATGGCCTATGAATAGAGTTTTAAATAACCATATTCAATTAACAAATGAAGGACAAACTGAAAGGATAAAGACCGAAGTTGGACAGATCGATATTAAGAAATAGTTATAATTATGCATGTGAAAATAGTCTTGGAAGACCCAATATTTAGCTACAAAAATTCTCTAATTGTTGGTATTTTGATTTGAAAACTTCATAGCAAACACTTCAAAATTAAAATTACCTTAGTTTCACGCTAAAGCATTTTACTAGCCAAAATACACATTAATGTACCTTAGTATATCGTTGATTTGATAGAAAAATATAAACGCCCTAGACTCGATGATATTTTTATCCTCACGACGTTCATCATTAACAATTCTCAGACTTCTTGCTTAACTGCACAAAAGAAGGAAAATACCAACATCGTTAATTGATTTTTGTTAAATTAAATCATATATAATAAAAGAGAAAACTCAATCCAAGATTTAGACCCAAACTCGTAGATAAAATCCTACCTAAGCCAATTAGAAAAACCAAATACATAAAAAACAACTAAAGGCAAAGGGCGAAATGACACCACAGCGATCTGAAAAAGAAAAGTTGTAGAACCTAAATTTGCCACCATAGAGATATGACCAGTTGCTTCAAAAATCAAATCTACGACACCCGCTCACCGACAACAAAGCATGTCATGGCAGATCTAAATA
The DNA here is from genome assembly GCA_963210345.1 of Inga oerstediana. Taxonomy (NCBI): domain Eukaryota; kingdom Viridiplantae; phylum Streptophyta; class Magnoliopsida; order Fabales; family Fabaceae; genus Inga; species Inga oerstediana. Next base: position 66,149,552 of record OY723401.1, read on the forward strand.
TAAGTGCAATAGTTGATGAGTTTGAGCCAAACATACCTCCATCAACTTAAACAAGCCAGATCTGAACGATTCACCTTCAAAGCATAAGTCCAAGAGATGACGGGTTCTCCATCGAATTCAGCACCATCACGCAAAGCAACACAAAACACAACCTCAGCATGACGAGAAGACAGTCAACATTAGCAATGTGAGTGTCCGCGGCAGTGAGTGAGAGTAATTTTTATTTTAGGCCAAGGCCTTTTATAGGGGGAGAGGGAGGAAGAATAAGTTTAGGCTTATGCAAGGTTGTCAAACTCTGATGTAAACTTGAAAGAGTTTATTTTTATCAATAAATAACTATTAAGAATATATTATTAAATATCTTAAATATAAATATGACAACAATCTAATTGAAATATAATTCAAATTCAAATAATTGAAATTAAACTCATTAAATTCATACTTTATCGTGCTCAACAACAAAAAGAAGCCATTTAATAATCAAATCCAAAAGGTTAACACAAGTTTAATAGTGATTTACCATAATTTTATAAAATTCATTAGAGTTTGCAGTTAGCACGATTTTAAGAACAAGTTAATATTTGTAAGTTAAAAACGTAAAATAGAAAATTTTGATAGTCAAGTCATGAGTTTCACAAAAATGGCTTTAGGTCTCTTGAGGATAACTTTTCATTAAAGATTAGTTAATTAAATTCTCAATATACTAAGTATCTAATTGTTTAGTCTTTCCTTCTTCTGAGTGTTAGTGGATGTTAACGTATTAGGAATTATGAGCAGTTCTGAAATGATATATAGTTCATTAATTTTCTTTATGGTTAACCATAATTTAGAATGTATAAATAATTCGTTAGGTTTCAAATATTTTCGTTCTTTTTTATTCTCTAAAATATATATGGCAAGAACGATAAACCTCTTTTCTTATTTCCCTTTTTTATTTAGCCTCATTCCATTCTTGTAGGATTCAAACAATTCAATGCACATAATTAATTTTTTGTAGAAAAGAATCATTGAATGTATATCTAAACAGTTATGTGCAAGCTAAAATTATTCTTAAGGAACCTACTTCAAAAGAAATTGACAAGAAATCTATAGACATCAAATTCATGTGGCAAGGGATGTTCAAACTTCTCCTGTTTGAGAACCAGGTGAATACAATCTATGAAAAAGTTGACAAATTTTGACGAGAACGAGAGGTAAATTACTGTAGCAAAAAGTTAAATGTTAGTTAATTTTATTTCAAGAGCTGATTTTCCAACAAGTAATATTATTGATTGAACACTGTGACACCAACTACCCCACGTATTAAAGCCAGTAAATTGTTAATACGACATGACATCTATATATACCTTACCCCCTCCATCTTTTGAAGAAATTAATAAAAGTTAGAGAATCCAGATTGATAATATTGTATGTATGCATGCATGGGCTCACATATGAAGTATGTATTCCTTTCGAGTTTATTAAACACTTCCCCGATTCATGTTTTAATAATTCATATTCTTACAATATTACTGCCTATTTTGGATGAGTTTCTTATTAAATAATCTTTCAGTCTTTTATGATCATTTTTTTTTTCATCCGTAAGGCGTTGCCCTGAAAAATTTTAGAAAACAACTCTTAAATTTCTTTTTTTAGACAAATGGCAGAATATATGTATATATTGTTGAAATATTTTAAAATGATGAAATGTGTTTGTTGGAAAGTCATGTCCTTATAAATTAAGAAATTTATGTGAAGGGTTGTGTAGGGAGTTATAACACCAAAGGTTGCCAAGGTTATATTTGGTTCATAGAGATACATATGAAAGGTTATGACTAAAGGTTCTTGGTGAAAGGTTGATGTGTTGGTTTTTTAAGAAAACCCTACATACTATAAATGTGTAACTCTTCATGGACATGTTATATAGGATATTAAGTTATGTTGGTTCATGAATGAACATTAGGGGTTCATAAATCTAACATATGGTTATAACTTTTAATTAAAGAGGTGTTGCTTCAAGAGGCATCACTTCATGCTCTTAAAATACCTACACCATCACTTCATTTGAGACATACGATACAATATTAGAAGTCACACAACAAGAAGAGATCAAACTCATTACCTTTATCCTTGAGTGCACACAAAGATAAAGTCAAATTATCGCTTTGTAAAAACCCATTGTTGTTTTGCTTGAGTGTTGGGAGTGCAATCCATAATCAAGGATCTTCATTGTATCCCATAGGAAATTCGCCCATCAATCCAACTTGTACCCTATAAGATGGGTATAGGTGGGGGCGAATAAAGTATAAATGAAAGTGATGCCCACGCCTTGAAGATATTGTGTACTACTTTCTTTTTCATTTTTCTTTCTGTACTCCTCAAAGATCCAGTCCCTCCAACATATACTGCTTTTCAAACTATCGCATTTTTCTTACCTGATCTTTTTTGACCTTGTATCTTACCTGAATTCAAACTATCTGTCATTTTTAAAAATCAATGACAATTAAGTTTGTGCCTCGACCTCCAAATATAATAAATTACAAGACTTTTCTCTCCGCCAACAACTAAGGGTGAAATAACTTTTCGGAATTTTGTATATTCATTTGATATTACGCATTTGGAATATTTAATAAGAATTTACCAACTAAAAATTAACACGAGTATATCAAAAATTCTGCGCCATAAAATGGTCATCAAAGACATGATAATCCGGGTTCGACTTCAGGCCTAAAGTCATACATGTGAAAAAGGATTAGTCTTGACTCTTGATGTTGTACATCCTAGTTTTAACATAAAGGTCTATAAAAGTACGGAGATCTTTATATTAGTAAGGTTGCATTGGGATCTTTAGTCCTTAAAAAAAAAAAAATACATCACTCTCCGATCAGTAAACAAGTATTCTCATGTGGTGGTTGTGTACACTTTACCATCAAATGTATATTGTTATTCTAGTTGCGTACATTTTACCATCAAATACATATTTAATTTATTGATGGATTAAAGAGTAATTTTTCCCCCTTGAACCATCTTGCAAGTAACATTAGTTATCCTAAATTATTTATAAGAGTAAGATCGCCCCTAAGTACCAAAATTGTTGTTATATCTCCATTTCACTACTACAAAAAGTTGTATAAGTAACGTATGTTTTGTAGTGTTTATTTGACTATATGCTACAGCTAACAATTAAACTATTTTATTAAAAAAATACAATGTTTTGTAGCGCTTACCCAACAAATAAATATCGCAAGTTCTGCAAGTTGATTAACAAGATGAGTATATCTAAGTTCGAATTCAGAAATCGACTCACCTGATTTCATACGAAGTAGATCGAATTCAGTGACCAAAGTGTTGATTCGATTATCCTTTATTCCTGAAGTTCCTTCATGAGCTATTTCCAGAGCTTCCCACATTTCCTTTGCTGTTGGAAGTGTGTAGATTCTGAAATATTCACTCTGACTCAAGGCACTTTGTAACATCAGAATTGCCTTGCTGTTGAGAGTGATAAGTTTCTTGTCATTCTCATCATATTCCGCTGGCGTCTTTGGAATTTTTTGAGAATCTACAATCTTTGTAGGTTGATAGTTTCCACTCTCAATTACATCCCATAGCCCATATTCGGTAGCCATCATGAACACTCTGAATTTAGCTTTCCAGGAAGAGAAGTGTTCTCCATTGAAACCGGGAGGTCTAGTGATGGATGCTCCGTCGGGAAGAATTCCTTCACCCATGCTTACCATTGGATCCTTCTTAGGCTGTTAAACCTTAACAAGAAGACCTACGCTCTGATACCAAATGTTAGAGCAAGCGTTTCACCCAAGAGGGGGGTGAATTGGGTGATACTAAAAATTCGTCGGAAATATAATACTTTGACAGTGAATTTAAAACAGTAAAGAGAAAGGAGAAATATCACCGAAGTGTACACCGGGAGTTATACTGGTTCGGCTACAACCACTTTGACCTACGTCCAGTCCTCAGAGCTTCTCTGAGAGTTTCACGATAACTTCCAAGATTCAGTGGGTTCTTGGCACCACAGTACAAGCAAGTTCCTTCGCCTGGACACTCGCTCCCCCTTACAAGTTGTAATCCAATCCCAACTCAAGGTTTCACAACCTTAAGTTATCTCAATAACAAATATTGAGTTTGAATGAAATATCTTTCTCACAGAGTGAATAAGAATCACTAAAGCATAGAAATACAATTATGATGTAAAAACAAAGTAATGAACTTGATGATACGTTTGTATGTGTTCTTGTTGTTCTCTTCTCTGTTTGAGTGTTCACATATATATAGATATGTTGGTGAAGATCGTTGGAACATTTTCTTTTCGTCCGTTGGAGAGTGTGCAGCCACTATTGACTTTTCCAGTATTTGAAAAATATCCGTTGGTAGTAGGTGGCATTTGAACTTCTCATTTGTCTTTCCTTATTTGATATGATTTCTTCATTGTTTATCTGTAAATATGCTAGAAATACTAATACAATGAAAAGTTAATCATATAGGAAACAAATCAATGAACGTTTGAATGATTTCTGAATTTCTGGGTTTGCTTACTCGAGTAGCTACTCGAGTATCCCTTGAAGTTTACTCGAGTACTTACTCGAGTATGATCGGGAAAACTTTAATCAACTTCAAGTCAACAAACAAATATAAGATTACTCGGGTAGTGCATGGAATAAACTAAATCTCAAACCTTTGGAAATAGTTGTTTACTCGGGTACCTACTCGAGTAATGCACTTATAAATTCATAGGTTACTCGGGTAAACCTTCAAATAACTTTTAATTACTCGATGCTTTACTCCAGTAATGTTGGCAGGATTTCAAGGCCGAGAGTACTTCAAGTTTGATTACCTTGTTACTCGAGTACATACTCGAGTAAACTTACTTTTTATGCATAACTTACTCGGGTAATGACTTGAGGTTTTCCTTCAAACATAACACTGCATACTCGAGTAAATACTCGAGTAATCCACTTAAAATAAAACATTAAATACTTGCATACTAGAGTAATGACTCGAGGAAAATGAAATAAAATTAGATCAAGTTATTCGAGTACTACCTTCAAGTTTTCACTTACCTTAGTGGGTTACTCGAGTAGCCCCTCGAGTAACATTGGCAGTGGTACAAAATGCCGAGAGCATCACATTTTCTGAAACAGAGTTACTCGAGTAGCTACTCGAGTAACGTTAGCAGGCCGAGAGCAACTGGAAAACTTTCACATGGTTACTCAAGTAGCTACTCGAGTAACATTGGCAGGCCGAGAGCAACTTGAAAACATTTACACTATTACTTGAGTACTTACTCGAGTAACGTTGGTAGGTTACTGGAAGGTGCCTCTGGTTACCTCAAGTTTTGTCTCATTACTCGAGTACATACTCGAGTAATGCCTTAGAAAAATTGCTCCTGCTCAAGTTTCTCAGCATTTTCTCTTGGTCTTTCCTCATTACTCCAATGCTTACTTCAAGTGATGCTTATCCCTGTTATTACTTTATTCAAACTTATTTATTAATCAATTCTTTTTTCATACCATTCTTTTGTTATCATCAAAACATGAGATCTAACACTGTTCTGTTGGTAATTTACAACTTATCTCCTCTGTTATGCATGAAATGAAAGTACATCATGTTATGTATATGTATTTCGGGATCAAAATAACCCAAAAATGATAAAGATGTTTGCCTGGAACCCTTGATCTAAGACTTGAAAGAGTTGTGGGAAGAAGTGTCCCAACAATCTAATCTTGTATCGTTTACCTGGAAGTCATTTATAGTACAAAACGATACAAGGTAGTATTGTTGGGACACTTCTTAACATACAAGGTAGTTCTAAGGATGGCGTGAAGGCAAGATTAGATTTGCAAGAAATGGGGATAGGAGAAGACTTGCATCCAAAGCGATATGGTAAGAGAACTTTTTGTCCTCCAGCTGCTCATACTTTGTCTAAGGATGAGAAAAGAAGCTTTTGTGACTGTTTACATGGCATCAAAGTTCCTTCAGGGTATTCTTCAAATGTTATGAAGCCTGTGTTGATAAAAGACTTAAAGTTAGTGGGGCTAAAGTCTCATGATTTTCATGTCTTAATGCAACAACTACTCCCAGTAGCTAGTCGAGGCATTGTCGAATATGATCTTCAACATATTTTGACTAGACTTTGTTTCTTCTTCAATGCTATTTGTAGTAAAGTTATTGAGACAGAAAAATTGGATGAACTGGAAAATGAAGGACATATGATCTTATGCTAGCTTGAGAAGCTTTTTCTTCCTTTTTTTTGACATCATGGTACATCTAATTGTTCATCTAGTCAGGGAGATCAAGTTTTGTGGGCCCATCTATTTACGATGGATGTGCCCAATTGAAAGAACTATTAAAATCCTAAAAGGGTATGTGAAGAACCCTAAACGGCTTGAAGCATCTATTGTTCAGAAATATGTTTCTGAAGAAGCCATAGAGTTTTGTCAATTTTACTTGTCAAATGTAGGACACATTGGACTTCCAGAACGTCATGACGAAGAAGGTGGTAGACGCGGGGCTTTAGTAAAGAGTATGGATCCTGATGAATTGCAACAAGTCTACTTGTACATCTTGAATAATGTTGATGAAGTTTAAGATTACATTAATACTCATAAAGAAATTGTACGGAAAGGAAATAGTCAAATGATTGAACAAAGGTTAATTTATGAGCATAACAAAACTTTTACACATTGGTTCAAACAAAAGGTTGATGGCGAAGAATGTGTTTCTAATACAATTAAATGGTTAGCACATGGCCCTGAGACTGATTTCATAAGTTGGACTTTATTTGTGATCAATGGTTATACGTTTTACTCAAAGTCCCTTGATGATAGGAGCACCATCCAGAATAGTGGGGTTATGTTAGTGGCTGAATCTATGCACTTGTTTGGTTCAAAAGATAAGAATCCTAGATTGGCAGCAATACCTTATTATGGGGTGATTGAAGAGATTTGGGTGGTTGATTATGTTAAAGTTAAACTTCCCATTTTTAAATGTAAGTGGGTTGATGTCAACAATGGTGTGATAATTGATCAGTTGGGATTTACATTGGTTGATTTAAAGAGTAGAAGTTTTAGAGATAAACATTTTATTATGGCATATCAAGCGAAACAAGCGTTCTATGTTACTGATCAGGCAAATAAAATGTGGTCTGTAGCTCTCCAAGGAAAAAGGGTCGTTGATATTAATCAGGAAAGTCATTCAATGAATGATCTTCTTGATAGACTCCTTCTTTTTTTAGGGGTTTACCAGAATTGAATGAAGAAGATGAAGCAGACAATGAACACAGCACAAGAAATGATCATCATGAAATGATATGGGAGGATATCCCTTTATAAAACTACATTGAAGGTTAGTTAGCTAAAATAATTATCATGAACTATATTTGAATTATGCATATTGTTATTGGTGTATATATAAAACTACTTTTTTTGTTGTCGTCACAAGAAAATGAAGGGTATGAGGTGTACCTCTTCGTGCAGATTCTCTGAAGCCAGGTTAGCTAGTGATCATCAGCCTGAGAAGAGTGTGTATAAAGTATTTTGGCCCTAATGAATAACAATATTGTCATTAATATAATTTAATCTTTGATGTATGTATGTAGGTGAAAAGATAAGGAACTTGGTCAAAACATTATTGTCATGGTTGTATGATTTCCTTGCATTATGATTTTGTCTATGATTGTGAGTTTATTATTCATGGCTGTTTTCCTTGCGTCTGTTTCGGCCAGCACTATTTAAGCACAAGGGAGTTGAATTTTAATATGTTCCAATGAGTTTTAAGTCTCTCAAATGTCATTAAGATGTTAGTTATAATTTGTAAGAGAAGAAGATTTATTTGAATGTCGTTGAACTAGATGCTGCTTGTTGAGTAAAATGTTTTAACAGGGGAAATGGCTTGCTGGGTAAATGTTTTAAACAAAAATTTTAAAAAAAACTTTTAAGACCAGTTTTCTCCAAAACCGGTCTGAAAAGTACATTTAAACCCAGTTTTGGAGAGAATCGGTCTTAAAAGTTGAAATTTTAAGACCGGTTTTCTACAAAACCGGTCTTAAGGCAATACTTTTAAGACACGTTTTGTAGAAAACCGGTCTTAAAATTTCAACTTTTAAGATCAGTTCCTCTGATAACCAGTCTAAAAATATTTATTTTTAGACCAGTTTTATAATAATCAATCTTAAAACTTTTTTTAAGATCGGTTCCATAACCGGTCTAAAAAGTAGCAGACTTTTAAGACTGGCTGTATCAAGACCGGATCCAGAGCCGGTCTAAAATGTCTTTTTTAACCGTTCTTAAAAGTGATTTTTCCAGTAGTGCTGTGACTTCATCTCAAATCGCAATATATCACTCTTGCATCCTTTTTGTCTCATTCTTTATGATTGGCCACTTGTTCCTCCATCTCTAACCACCGCTTCTCCTTCTTCTTCCACTTTCCACGCATTAAATCCTTCTCTCCTATATTTTCTTGCATCTGCGATGATCTTGATAGTCTAATGGTCTGGAGGAGCTGAATTCCAAATCATGAGCAGCTAGATTCTTTTGTTCGACGGTTATGAGGAAGCTAACCTGAGTCCTTGAGCAATTAGGGGAGTTCTTTGTATCTTAATTTCATCTTTTACTCTCTGAATATGTAGATTATGATTCGAGGTTACTAGAAGTTATGATTTATGTATATGTATGAGGATTTGATCGATTCATGTCACACTTGAATGTTTTAAAATGTTACTAGCATGAAGTATAAGGTAACCTCACTTTGTCAGCCCTTTTAATATATTATTTTCTATTTGCAATTAGAGCGATTTGCTTCATTAGTATAATATAAAATAACATTATGACATGAGAGAATCTAAAATAAATCCATTTGAAATAACTAAATCTGGAATCAGGCTTACACTTTCAAAAAATTCCTAATCAAACCAAGATGATTAATTAGGAATTTATAAATCTTGTAAATTTGCCTCAATGACCTTTCATGTCTATTAACCCCTTTCCTCTCTCCTTAATCAGGCATCTTCTTTCTCTCTCATCCTTCTCTATCTCTAATCATCAATTACCCTTACCATCATCCTCTTGCAATGCTACTTCTGGAAGACATCCTAGTCTTATCAAACCTGCACTCCTCTTCTTTTATTTTTTTAGGGAAATCTGACACTCTGATAACAATGAAACGTTGTCTTGAATGGTCCCAAGTTGAGATTTTCTCTTCCCCAAATTTCCAGGGGGGTGGTACGTGGTGGAATGGAAGGCTGTTGAAACCATATTTGTATTCTTTCATATGGCAGGAGGTGCTGGATAATTGGAGAGATAATGAGAAGAATAGAGACAAATATGGAATTAGGGATACCTTATTTAGGAGAGAGGAAAGGGGTTAATAAACATTGAAGTGTATTGGGGTAAGTTTATACGATTCTTAAATCCCTAATTAATTATCTTGGCTTGATTAATAATTTGTTGAAAGTGTAGGCCTTAATATGGATTCTAGTATTTCATATGGATTTAATTGGGATTCTCCCTTATGACATTTACTCATCAGCATTTGTATAAATATTTAACTTAAATCTTTTAAAGCGTTGAACTTTCTAAACATATTTGCAATGATCCATCAACCATTTGTTTATAATATGTGTTCTTTCCTTCTTAATATATATGAATATAAATATACAAAAAGGGGCGTCTACAAAATTTGTGGTGAACTTCTAATTTACAATAAAAGAAGAAATCAAATTTATCATAAAATCTACTTTACTAAACCAAATAATATAATTATCCAACAAGCATATGATTCACTCTTTATTATTTGAAATACAGAGAACTTGGTATATGTAGATGAAATCTCATTACACAATTTATTATTGAAATAATATAAGAGCACATAAATAAATATTGAATCATGATTAGTTGCATGAAGTGAGAGTCATAATTCAATGACAGCTACCTCGAGTGTCAACTTTGATGCAAGATTCCTTTCCTCAGTGAGAGAACTCCCTCTCTTCCATGAGAGACCTTTCACTTGCTTCTCTTCCATAGTTTTCTAATCCCTATAGTATTAGAAGGATCACTCTACAATCCTAGCCTCTAAATCATCATCTCAAATCTCGTTTTGGTGCCTGATATAATAGTGCGTGTGTGTGAGTTGGTTGTCCTCTTCTTTTCTTTCTTTTTTCTTTTTTTTTGTTTACAGATTGTTAGTAGTGGTGCTCCTTGGTGATATCGGTGCAATCGAAAAAGGATAGAGTAGCAGTGGATCTAAATATAGTAAGGAAGTCCTGCTTGATCTAAAAACCAACGAGAAAGATTGGAAGGGTCGAGCCCTTGTTGGAAGGCTGGAAATAGATAAGTCTCTTAATAGGGGCATCGTGATATCAATGATTAAAAAAGGTTGGGGGTTGACAAAGATCTTGAAATCCACGACATGCAAGACAAGAATACTTTCCTCTTCAGATTTGTCAAAACAGAGGATTACCATCAAGTTCTGAAAGGCCATCCGTGGTCGATCGAAGGAGCTTTATTGAGTATTCAGCACTAGGATGATTACATGGTGTCCAGCAAAGTAGATTTTCTTTGGTGTCCTTTCTGCGTCCAATTCCATGGGTTCCCACATATTGCCTTTGATCGAGAAAATGCCATCAAGCTGGGAAGTGTTATGGGGAAGGTCATGATGTTTGAGTCACTGAAAATGCAAACCAGACTGACTAGGACTTTTATTCAAACTAGGGTCCTGGTTAATATCTTAGAGCCTCTAGTTACTGGCTTTTGGGTACCCCGGCCTCAAAGGGATCCTACTTGGGTGATAGTTAAATATGAACTTCTCCAGAATTATTGCTATGATGGTGGAAGAATTGGGCATGAAGCAAGAAACTGCCATTCTAAAAAAGGTAACTCTGACGAAGATGAAGTCAAGGTAAAATATGGTAACTAGATTGGTTCACTGCATGTGAAAACAGTTGAGGAAGCCCTTATGGTGTATGAGAACGGCTAGGATGAGGTGGAGCTGTTGAGGGATGTCTTGTCATCGACGAATCGAAACAGTTGCAACGGGAGGATGGAAGCAATCTCAGAAATGGCATATCCAATGGTTGGGGCGAGGAATCCGATCTTTCCCTGATAAAAGATATAGATGGTAACAATGGGCCAAAAAGCAATAAGAAGGTAATAAATGAGCGAAGTGGAGAGGAAATTATTATTAAGGAAATCCCGATAGAGAAGGAACCCCCCCAAAGTCCAACGAATATTCAGCATCATCTTTCAAGCATTTTCAAACAACCTGAGTCAAAACAAAATATGCCAATCCAAGCTGATGTGTCTCTAAACCTGGACCCACATTCTTCCAGAAGCCCAATTAACCCAACCCAAAATCATATCCCATTCTACCGTGTTGAATTCCTAACTAAAGAGAAGGACACACACTCTGCCATAATTCCTATCAAGGGTTTATCACCAATCTTGGTAGTCATACATGGGCTGAATTGGATTAATTTAAAAGGCGTCCGACCCAGTCAGATGAGGATCAAAACCAATTACCCACTAAGAGACATCAACTGTCCAAAGAGCTAGTAACCGAGACTACCCTTGTCTCCACTGAAACCACCAGTGTGTCGGGAACTTACCGTGTCAGCTACCGGAAACTAAAGAATAGGCTTTGTGATAAGAAAGGAAAGCACATTTTATTCAAGAATAGGGGTGTAAAGCTAAGCACACTCAGTGATAAAGCATAGACCATGTCCCTGGAAAATGGTTCTACTCTTTCTACAAACTCTCAATCGGAATCTGATGTTTCATCACATGCCGATAGCTACCACCTAACAGCCATCGGTTTTCCATGAGTCTCTTAGCTTGGAACTGTCAGGGGTTAGGGGTTCCTCTGGTAGTCAAAAACCTTAAGGGAGTTATTGTACGTCTTCCTTATGGAGACAAAGAAGCGGAAGTATCACTATAGGAAAAATCACTTTTAAGACCGGTTAAAAAAGACATTTTAGATCAGTTTTGGATCCATTCTTGATACAGCTGGTCTAAAAATTCTACTACTTTTTAGACCGGTTATGGAACCGGTCTTAAAAAAATGTTTTAAGACCGGTTAGTATAAAATCGGTCTAAAAATAAATATTTTTAGACTGGTTATTAGAGGAACCGGTCTAAAAGGTTAAAATTTTTGACTGGTTATATGAAAAACTGGTCTAAAAATTTGACTTTTTAGACCGGTTTTATTAAGAACCGGTCTTAAAAGTAATACTTTTCAGACCAGTTTTAGAGAGAATCGGTCTTAAAAGTTGAATTTTTTTTTTAAATTTTTTGTTTTAAAGATATACCCAGCAAGCCATTTCCCCTGTTAAAACATTTCACTCAGCAAGTAGCAACCAGTTCAACAACATTCAAATAAATCTTCTCTTACAGATTATATAACTAACATTTTAATGACATGTGAGAGACTTAAAACTCATTGGAACATATTAAAACACAACTCCCTTGTGCTTAAACAGTGCTGGCCAAAACAGAAGCAAGGAAAACAACCATGAATAATAAACTCACAATCATAGACAGAATCATAATGCAAGGAAATCATACAACCATGCATGACAATGTTGTTTTGATTAAGTTCCTTATCTTTTCACTTACATACATATATTAAATATTAAATTACATTAATGACAATTCTGCTATTCATCAGGGCCAAAATACTTTATACACACTCTTCTCAGGCTGATGATCACTAGCTAGCCTGGCTTTGGAGAATCTATACTAAGACGTACATCTCATATCCTTCATTTTCCTATGATGACAACAAAAAAAATAGTTATATATATACACCAATAACAATATACATAATTCAAATATAGTTCATGATAATTATTTTAGCTAACTAACCTTCAATGTAGTTTTATAAAGGGATATCCTCCCATATCCCTTCATGATGATCATTTCTTGTGCCGTGTTCATTGTTTGCTTCATCTTCTTCGTTCAATTCTGGTAAACCCCTAGAAAAAGAAGGAGTCTCAAGCAGATCATTCATTGAATGACTTTCCTTATTAATATCAATGACCCTTTTTCCTTGGAGAGCTATAGACTATATTTTGTTCGCCTGATCAGTAACATAGAACACTTGTTTCGCTTGATATGCCATAATAAAAGGTTCATCTCTAAAACTTTTACTATTCAAATCAACCAATGTAAATCCCAACTGATCAATCATCACACCATTGTTGACATCAACCCACTTGCATTTGAAAATGGGAAGTTTAACTTTAACATAATCAACCACCCAAATCTCTTCAATCACCCCATAATAAGGTATTGCTGCCAATCTAGGATTCTTATCTTTTGAACTAGAGAAGTGCATAGATTCAGCCACTAACATAACCCCATTGTTCTGGACGGTGCTCCTATCATCAAGGGACTTCGTGTAAAACGTATAACCATTGATCACAAATGAAGTTTAACTTATAACATCAGCCTTAGGACCACGTGCTAACCATTTAATTGTATTAGAAACACATTCTTTGCCGTCAACCTTTTGTTTGAACCAATATGTAAAAGTTTTGTTATGCTCCCTAATTAACCTTTCTTTGTTCAGTCATTCGTCTATTTCCTTTCCGTACAATTTCTTTATGAGCAATAATGTAATCTTGAACTTCATCAACATTATTCAAGATGTACAAGTGGACTTGTTGCAATTCATCAGGATCCATACTCATTACTGAAGCCCCGCGTCTACCGCCTTCTTCAACATGACGTTCAGGAAGTCCAATGTGTCCTACATTTGACAAGTAATCTTGACAAAACTCCATGGCTTCTTTAGAAACATATTTCTGAACAATAGATGCTTCAGGCCGATTAAGGTTCTTCACATACCCTTTTAGGATTTTCATAGTTCTTTTAATTAGGTACATCCATCGTAAATAGATAGAGCTACATAACTTGATCTCCCTGACTAGATGAACAGTTAGATGTACCATGATGTCAAAAAAAGAAGGAAGAAAAAGCTTCTCAAGCTGGCACAAGATCAGATATCCTTCATTTTCCAGTTCATCCAATTTTTCTGTCTCAATGACTTTACTACAAATAGCATTGAAGAAGAAAAAAAGTCTAGTTAAAATATGTTGAAGATCATATTCGGCAATGCCTCGAATAGCTACTGGGAGCAGTTGTTGCATTAAGACATGACAATCATGAGACTTTAGACCTACTAACTTCAAGTCTTTCATCGACACAGGCTTCATAACATTTGAAGAATACCCTGAAGGAACTTTGATGCCCTGTAAACACTAACAAAAGCTTCTTTTCTCATCCTTAGACGAAGTATGAGCAGCTGGAGGACAAAACGTTCTCTTACCATATGGCTTTGGATGCAAGTCTTCTCGTATCCCCATTTCTTGCAAATCTAATCTTGCCTTCACACCATCCTTAGAATTACCTTGTATGTTAAGCAGAGTCCCAATAATACTATCACAAACATTTTTCTCCACATGCATGAAATCAATACAGTGTCTTACATTAAGCTTTGGCCAATATGGAAGATTGAAGAAGACATACCTCTTTTTCTATTTACTTTTCTCATTACTTTTCTTTATAGTCTTACCAAAGATAACATTCATATTTTTCACCTTTTCATAAACTTGCTCCCCAGTCAATGCCTTCGGAGCATCTTCAAACTCTTATCCACCAAAAAAAGCTTTCTTTAATCTGCCATATGGGTAGCCTTGTCTAAGAAATCTCCTATGGCCAAGATAAACTGTCTTTCTTCTATGTTGAAGTTGATGGTAGCATGTTCCTTCTTCATAAATCGGACATGCTTTATAGCCTTTAACACTATATCCTGACAAGTTTCCATATTCAGGGAAGTCATTTATAGTACAAAAGATCATGGCTCGCGTTTTAAAAACCTCCTTCTTGTTCACATAAAAAAAATCAACACCTTCATCCCACAACTCTTTCAAGTCTTCGATCAAGGGCTCTAGGTAAACATCTATATCATTTCCAGGTTGTTTGGGTCCTAAAATCAACATAGATAACATGATGTACTTTCTTTTCATGCATAATAGAGGAGATAAGTTGTAAATTACCAACAGAACAGGCCATGAACTATGTGTACTGCTCAGACTACCAAAAGGATTCATGCCATCCGTGCTAAGCCGAAGCCTAAGGTTCCTGGCTCTTCACCGAAGGCAGGAAATAATTGATTGATTTTCTTCCCTTGAGAAAAATCAGCCGGATGTCGAAGCTTTCTATCGGATATCCTCTCATCCATATGCCATCTCAAATTTCTTGCATCATTTTCATTAGCAAAAAAGCACTTGAACCTTGGTATGATTGGAAGGTACCACAATACTTTTGCAAGAGCATTATTTGATTTATACCTCAGGGTTTCACATATTGTACACTGTTGTTCCTCTTCTTACTCTTTTCTATACAATATACAATCATTAGGGCATGCATGGATCTTTTTATACTTCATCCCTAGTGGACACAATATTTTCTTAGCATCATAGTATCGAGAAGGCAACACATTATCATCTGGAAGCATGTTCTTAAAAGCCTCAATCATTTCTGAAAAACTCTTGTCGCTCCATCCATGCCGTGCTTTCAAGCTTACCAATTTCAATACTACTTTCAACAATTGGTACTTTTTACACCCCGGGTATAACGGCGTCTTAACATCATTACACATATTACCATATGCATGTGATTGCTCAAAAGTCTCTTCTCCTACATCACGAATAATATCCTCTATCCGAGCATCTTTATTTGTGTCATTATCATCAAAGTTCACTCCCCCCTGTTGAGATGAACTTGGCATTTCTAATTCTTCACCATGCCATACCTATACTGTATAACTCTTACAGAATCCTTCACAAATTAAATGTGTATATATATCTGCAGTACTTAGTCACTTCTCATTCAAACATACTACACAAGGGCAACAAAACTTTCTACTACCATCATCAGCATTTCTACTAGCAAAGTCTAAAAAACCCCTCACCCCATTATCATATTCAACACTCGTTCATTTAGCGTTTATCCAACTATGATCCATATATATCTCAACACTTCTAGCACCTTATATCCAACAACAAAAGGATAGACGAAAAACAACAACAATAGATTTTTAGATATTTCAATGAAATTAATAAGCACCATTTGAAACTAGTATTGCTTCAACAGACCAATAACACTGACACTAATCAAACAACCGCACTAAACGAAAACAGAACATAGAGTGGTATTAATCCAAGCAAAATATCACAGGGATATAATTAAAATTCAGAGCATATATCTAACAAGAATGTACAGATTTAATTTTTTCCAGATTACATTTCAGTGCTCAAAGCAATAACAAGAACCATTTTTTCATTAAACATTATTAATTATAAAACAACGTACAACTAAATAACAGATCGAACACTAACCTGAATGAAGACCAAGGAATGAGCTTCAACCTAAAGTCACGGTGGCATCGACTGAGGTTAAAATGAAGTCCTTAAATTCACGGTACTGACAAAGGGAAGTCAAGTCAGAGGAGAATGGTCACTGCGGAGATTAGAGGTGGCAGCGGAGAAGACTGACGATAATCAAGGAACAGTGACGACGAACACAGTAACGACAGTGGTAATGACGGAGGAGAGTTGAGCAAATGAGGGACGGGACGCCATGGACGTGTTCAGAACAAGCAAGGACTGAGCTCATAGAGAAATGGCAAAGTGAGAGGAAAGAGTTCACAGAGCGCGCGATCTAGGCACGGGAGAAAAAATAAGGGTGAAAAATATTACCTTTAAGACTGGTTTTTATTAAAAACCGATCTTAAAAGAGGGATATTTCACATTTAAGACTGGTTTTTATATGGAGGACTCTCTCAAAAGCCATTGCTATAAATGAAGCACTCGCTATAAGGAAGAGGGAAGCCTCGGATTTATGCGCAGTATGCCAGAATGAGTGAGTTACTTGAACACATGTTTTTTCATTACCCCTGGGTCTGATGCATATGGTTTGGAAGTTGCTTGTCTTTTAAGTGTGATATTGAGAGAGTTTAAAAATTCATAGATTGGTGGAAAGAACTTCTCGATGATCATAGCCCTTTCATGGATTTCGACCTCGCTCTCATATGTTGGACCCTTTGGTTTATCTGGAAAGGAAGGAATGATAAGTTATTTAATGGTGTTCCACCGAGTTTTGGAGTTGTGATTGAGAATGCAAAGAAAAGTGTGTATTCTCACTGGGTGGCAAATGGATACATTAAAGATGAGGGAAACAATGAAAGTTCTTTGAAATCAGACCACAAGTGGGAAGCACCACTGGCAAATCAACTCAAGATAAATGTTGATGGTGCGTTTCATGAAGGCACTAAGACAGCCGCCATTGGCTTAATATGCTGAGATCATCAAGGAAACATAAGATGGGCTTTTATTGATAAAGTGAAATCAATATCAGCTTTCATGACTAAAGCTCTAGCCTTAAAGAGAGCCCTCATGATTGCATAGGACCTGGGCAACAAAAATGTCATTTTTCAGACTTATTCTCAAATGCTCGTAAATTGTTTGGAAAAGGAATGCTCAAGTCTAGGTGAATGGACCTTACATGGAATTCTAGAAGGTATCCTATGTCTCATGAAATCTGAAGTCAATTTTTTGATCCATTTCTCACCCTGAAAGGAGAACCAAGCAGCTGATCTTCTTGCTGCACTTGCTTGTAAGGGGGTGCGCCCTAATGGGTGGGTGGAGACACCCTTACCCCCTTTGTCATTGTTGCTGAATGAAGACGCGAAGAAGTCTAGGAAACCTCTTGATCCGGACGCCATGCAGATCATGAATATAGATCCGAGTTGATATTTGTCTTTGCTTTTGTCGTTACTCTCTTACTATTGTTTAAGCTTTTTGTCTTCTTTTTTCTCAATTGTAGGCCTCTCCCCCTGTCTTCTTGCTAGTTCGCTAGTGTAATTTTTCAACTTGTTTTTTTTTCTTTCTTCTTTCTGCAGTATCTTGTAACCACTTTTCAGTAATGAATACATTCATAATGGTTCAAAAAAAGAGAGTCATAATTCAATAATTCAATTCTAGAAAGCCCTTCAAATAAATACGTGCCAATGCATGCTTACTGAAACAAATATAAAATATAAAGGAGATATATCTAAAAAACTTGCTTTCAACTCTTCATAAACATACTTGTACCAAATAAAAATTGAAATGGAAGGAAACGGAAAAAAGAGATATAAGTTCAATTTAAATAAAAGTTTAATTAAGGCATTTCTTTTTTAGTACAAAGAAATAATCATGGAAATAATTTCTTCCCTCAAAAGTAGTTTCATCATAGGAACTAACACAAAATGATTAACAAGCACAACATGAAGGCTACAAAATCAAGCGTAGTATGGAGGCCACAAAATCAAGCACAACTTGGACGCTATGAAAACAAGCATGGTCACACTGTCCACGAGGGTAAGTAATCAAGTATAGATCGAAGCCATGAAAACTAGTGTGGATACACAGTCCATGAAGGTAAGTAAACAAGCACAACACAAAGCTATGAAAACAAGTAAGGACACACAATCCATAAGGGTAAGTAACCAAGCGTAGTACGAAGCCATGAAAACAAGCGCTTTGTGTATACTTCCTCTGATAAAATAAATGTTTACAACCTTATAAAAAATCATTTGTTTGTTTTTTCAGTTCATGAAAGTTTGCTTTGGAAAAACATATAAATAAATTTTATAAAATATTCATAAACCCAATCTCTACTTTCCTCTTAAAACCATCATATACATATAGATTAGAAAAACAAAATAAATCAAGATAGTGTCACAACAACACAATCACATTAGTTTATCACTATATACGATGTTTACATCTAGTTTTATATCAATAAAAGATAGTAGAATAGAGTTCTTCTTCTTCTCATTCCACAAGTCTCTAATCAATCCATTTCATTTTTCTATTCCATAAAATTCCAACTCAAATGTTTCATTGAACTCTTCGTCGACATTCTAAAGGCTAGCACAAAGTAAGTAAATTTTATCCTTAAAATTCCTGATGAACTTCTATCCACAGTCATTATCATCATGAATTTATAAGGCTCCCAAATTTCACCTTCGAACAAGATGTACATCGAAAGAATTCAAAACAGTCTCTAGATTCTTCTTCAACAGGAAAATAATATAGGTATACTTATCCAAATAAGCTTTTCTTTCAAGCATTTCATCAAATACTTAATATGCATTTCATATTTGGCAAACTCCAAGAATATACATTCCACCCTGTCACAGCCCCCAAAATTCATGTGTTCCAATAATAAATCAATTCTATTTAATCACCAACCTTGGAACATCAAAATCAAGCACCAATTAGGAGAGGGATACCACAAATTTCCAATGCATGGATCATATACAAGAAGGAAAAGAAAGCATAATCATAAGTTCTCAGCGGAGATAATGATCATAAAGAATATATCCAATACTGTACACACACACACACATACATAAATACTGTTGTAAATATTATATAAGGGTGTGTCAAAGAAAGAGTCTCTCCAATAATATTGGATATTTTAAAATGAAGAGATGTGTCTTGAGAAGTCACATCTTGATAAAATATAGAGTTTATGTTGGTTCATGAATCAACATGGTTCATGAATTCAACTAGTAGTTATGACTTTTAATTGAAGAGGTATAGTGCTTCAAAAGGCACCACTTCAAGGTATCTATTCATTATCTATAAATACCCCAATCGTGACACCATTTGTAGAAGAGAATAAGAAGCTTTGGTAACCTCTTGCTGAGTTACTATATCATTCACTAGTTTTGTCACCATGTATCCTTACCAGAAGGGTTCGTTTAATCTTGGGGAGATGTCGTTTCCTATCAAACCTCCTCCCACAATCAAAACTCTATACCATCTAACACAGTTCAATATGCAGTTCAATAATTCAACATCAAAAAATCCAGTATCAACATATTATTCGCTTAACCAATACTCAATGACATGCAATATCAACATTTAGATAAAACATTCAAGCCCCCTTAACCAACAAGTTTACTAAAAACATAAATTTTCACTATCCTTGTATGTTTTTCATATAAAATACTATAACATATTTATAGCAATTGAAAATATCAACACACATTTATAATCACCTCAAAAAGCATAAGAGATAAATTGGAAAGCGGTTAACTCAAGTTCTTGACACAACAACCAAAGTTGAGAGAATTTAAGCCCAACAAGTCAAATTTAAGTTCACTCTACATAATAAACACAATTTTATATTAATAATGTGTTGGTTTTATTCAGCAATATAAAATTCAAATAAAAACTCACCTCCTTAATTTATTCCAAGACATCTAATTTCTAACACCTAAAGTTTCACCTAAAATTTCCAATATTCACTTTTGATCATAAACCTCAAAACCAATCTATTCAATCATCAATATAAGCTCCAGTAAGCTAAAATAAATCATGAAATTTGAATCTAAGAGATCCAAAATCATAAATCACAAATTTCTCATTCAAACCCTAACTCTAATATCAAATCATAACTTATAATTTAATTTAGCTCAAAATCTAACAAAGTAAACCGATTAAAATTTCAATAATACCTCCAATAACCCAAATAAATTATTTAAACCAAATTTAATCGGCAAAAACACCCTATAGAAATTAATTTATAATCTGTTTATAAAAGAAATTGATTATAAAATCATAAAAAATCAACTAATAAATCAAAACTGATCAAAATTAACTATTAATTATTTTCTACATATCTATAGTCATCTATTGTCAAAACTCAAAACTCTCCCAAAATCCTAACCCCAAAATTTTTACTAATCAGCACAATATTACCATCATTAGGAAGAGAAAATTGTTTAGAATAGTATTATAAAAAGAGTTTAGTAGAAAACAGTGTATTTAAGAACATATTTGATCCTCAAAGGTTGAACCCAAGCTGAACATTGACGAATGGCGCTGCGGAACCGACGACTCTCACCCTAACTCTCGCTACTCTATCATACATGGGTTTGATTGATGGGTGGAGTATTTAAAACTCCTACCCACAAGCTTTCTCTAAGGGCAACATGCCCCTTTAGTTATATAATCTTATATACATAGATATTTCTTTTTTTGATTATCTTTTCTTCTTCTTCTTCTTCTTCTTCTTTCATTTTTTAATTTATAATATATTTATATATGTATAACATCTATGTTTCTTTTTATAAATAATTTCATTTTTAATTAGTTTCTAAAATAAAATTTATAATATATTTAAAATATATTAAATATAATGTTTCTTTTTTTTCCTATTAATTTTCACTTCAGAAAATCTACTTCCATTCTGAGTAATTAAACAATAAATTTTAATCACAGTAAATTAATCTTATCCAAATATGAATTAGATCCTAGAATTAAAAATTAGGATGTTACATTAGTGAGTTAAGTCTCTACTCTATAAAAGGGCCCTATGTGAGGATGTTCATCTGGTTGTTTTCCAAATTGGTCTCTCGATGGAATTTCTTATTTTTCACAGGTTAATATACCAACATCCGATGGTAGCTCAAGTATTGAGGGTCCTAACCCCTCCGCCAACCCCTCTAGTGCATAGTAGGCTAATGCTTATGCAAAACTTATACAATAAGAGGAAGGAGTATTGGGGAAGGGCCTTGTTGTGATGAACTAGGTCCAGAAAGCAAAGAGAGAGAGGGGAAGAAACTTAATATCAAATGGAACAAGAAAGAGCAAGTTGTGAGTTTTGACAATTTCTTTTGCTACATTTGGTATATGACAAACACAATGTGCACATCACTTTGAACAGTTGGATAAAAGCAATTGATACAATGAAAAAGAATATCTGGGATGAAGTATCGGTATGACAATATGGTACTTAGTTAATAATATCTTGTTAATCGGTATGACTAACACTAATAATGATTCGTGTGTTTTGTAGTATGGATTATACATTGGTGAGGAGAAGATGGATTATGCGCTCAGGAAGGCTAATAGGATTATGCACTTGTTCTAAGGGTTTCTAACAAAGAATTTTTTGCTGGAACTTGACTCTGTAAATGAGTCAATGGTTCCAAGCTGCTAAAGGAAGTTGTCAAACAGCCCGAATGGGCTAAGTTTTTATGGTCATGATGATCTCCAATTTTCATGGTAAATTAAATTTAATGTGTATTCTTTTGCATGCTCTCAAGCTTTTGAATGCTTTTGTATTCTTTGTTGTTTCTATCCAAGGGCATTAAGTACGGCAAACCATGAGAGAGTGAAGAATAATTAATACTTGTACCAGGAGTCTGCACGGGATATGCAAACAAGGGTCAAGATAAGATGTGACTATCACCTGTGGAATGTTGTGGGCTGCTGCAAGGCAAAACAAAGAGGGTAACATTTACAATTCTCACATCTAGGAGGTTGTCTCATGAATTGTAAGCACTGATAATTTTGATTCAATTATGTTCGTGCTATGTAAAAGAGCTTTTAACCTTTCATTTTGCTATAGGAGACCTTGAGTCAAGAAGTAGAGCAAGGTGAGCTTCTTAGGGATGAGGATGTCTTGAAAAAGCTCTAGGTCCTAGCCGCTATGGTCTTTTGAGGGGTGCCGGCTATGGAGTCAGCAAAAAAGAATACTTTCAGAAGCAGAAGAGGCTAGCATAGCTGTCTGTTGAGAAGCTTCAAAGTATATGAGATGACTGAGATACTGAAAAAGATGGTTGAAGCACAACAAGATATTATTGATCAGTTAATGAGCCAGGACGAGAAGAAGGGAATGGCTTTCACCCTAGGTGCTAAAGATAGTGGTACATTCTTGTCTCAAACTCTACCTGAGGTAGTATGACTCATGCCAAAAGCATATGCTTCATTTATTATTGATTTATAATAACTCTATTTTTTCTTTATTTAGGGTGAGGCGGAGGATGAGTGTGTGGTCGATAGCCCCAAGCGGCATACCTTTGCTAGGGTAGCATATACAACATACCTGGGGAGAACAAGATTTACAACTCACCTCTCCCTCAAAATTATGTTAGGGTAGAGTTGAAGACGGCCCTCAATCCTAAATATGCCCTTTCGATTCTCATCCTAGATACAGATACATTGGATGGAGCTATACTTAGCTTTGTTGCATGGTAGACCGCCTTATTGTCATACCATAAAAGATAGAAAAGGTATACCATCGTCTTTTGAGTTTGCTAATTGATTTGACCGTGTCTTTACATCTTAGGGTCAAATACAAAATATTTAATCCAAGAATTACAGTACAATGAAATACTTGGGTTGTTTCTCTTCTCAAGGAGCCTTTTATCGAATCCTAGATAATCTAAATGTCATGCAAATGCAATAAAACAAGGGGAAATTGATTTTTATTTTTTTTTGAAAATAAGTTAATAAAAGAAAATGCAATTTAATTAAATACACACCCCACTCAAATTTATGTAAATCATAATAATAGCATATATATATATTCAACAAGTACAAAGAAAGTCAATCACACAAATTCAATCCAAATATCACAAATAATAATAATGTCTCAAAATAATTAAATAAAAAAATAGAATTAAATTGAACACTCCCTTTGTAGCAATGCAGAAACTTAAGGACTTTGAAAATAAGCTTGTACATCAAAAAAATCATGGAAAATAGAGACTCGTTGGGAAATGCATGAGCTTGCCAGAAATGGGGGCCAAAAACTGGAATAGTTCACCAGAGAATGGGTAACTCACCAGAAAACTTAAGAACTTGTTGGGCAATAACATATAAGGGACGAAGAAGGTCTGGAAGAATAGTGGATAGAGGAAAAAGGTCACTGGCACTATTTTGGTTTATGGTTGAAGCTCGCCAAAATTTGTAGATAAATAGCCAACGGTGTTTTGCAAGATGGAGTAGGGAATGACGTGGTTTAAAGAGTGTTTCGGTGAAGGAAAAAGAGCAGACGAGCAATTGAAGAAGGGATGGTGATGCTTGCAGAAAGTGGTAATCGGAAATGGGGGCCAGAGGTTATCGAAATAGAGAAAGGTGTCGGTATTTGGGAGGTTCAACTCTCTGACTCTTAGCTACCCCTATCCTTCATTGGGCTTAACCCTATCGGAGTTGGTGGTGAAGGTTGTTTGATGAGGAAGAAGAGGGGCACAATGAATGTGGTGGTGTGGGTTGCTTGAGAGAAGGAAGGCCGAAGTTCACTGAAAAAAATGGAGGATGACGCTTGGTGGAGACGGCAGTGAGGAACAAATGGAGGAGTGTTGCCGGCGATAATGGTGAAGAGAAGAACCTCACCGCCTGTGACACACAATAAGGAAGGAAGAGGAAGAAGAAGGTTGTGGTCCTTTTTATGCCATTGCATTGATGATGTGTTTTTATAGTAGGAAAAGCAAGAAGATGGTGAAGGTTATGATGGTGGTTCATGGTGATAAGATTCCTTTAGCTCACAGGCCCTCCATTGTCAGATCTTATCTTCCTTTTTCTGTTTCCAACCACTCCATTGTCTCCCACTTATGCCCATTATTTCCATTGCTTTCTATCTCTACTATTTGTTCTTTCGGTTCCCATTGATGAAGAAGTAGAATAATGATCCCTAGTGAAGATAATGCTCCCTTATGGGTACTTTTATGTAATAATCTCTGGCCTCCTTTATTTCACAATTTTGTGATTTTCAGAGTTGTCTGAGGCTCTTTTTGTAAGTTTTCCTCAATGCTCAGAATATTAATTCTGCCCCTCCTGAATTTCCAATTTTCTTCCAAAACACCTATAATACAAGATTATGCTCATGGTAGCATTAAGAGTCCAAGAAAAAATTGCACAAAATAATTAATTAATTATGACCATTTTGCCTCTATTTACAATTAATTCAATACAATTGTCCCTAACTAAAATTAGTGCTTAATCATGCAATAATGTCCCAAGAAATGTATTAAAAATCCCAAAATTAGTTATTAAAATTCATTTAAAAATACGGTTCAATCACTAATGACGTTTTTTTAAAACCATTTTCCTAATTTCTCATCTTGTTTAGCCAAAGAGGAGGAAGAGCAATATAGAAGCTCAGTCTAGCCATAGTTCAGTGTCTTGTGCGTTGAAGAAGACGGATGAGCCTATGCCTCAGTCACCAATTCTGCTAGTTACGCCAATTTCCAACAAACTCTGGATGGCTCTTGAGGCCCCTGATATTGTAGTTGCTAAGACAAACCTTAAGCAAGATGACTATCCCATACAAGTCCCTTTTGAGCAAGATTTATATGAGGAACAAAACGTGTTTGACATTATCACTCGAGTTTTAGTCAAAGAGACCATCACGAGCGACATGGCTTGCTCGAGTTCTTATAAATTTTATATTTGGTATGTCCTGTACTGCAAATGAATAATGAGCTACTGATAGCATTTATATATACTAACTTGTCCTTTTTTCTTATGTAAAGTACCTTTACAAGGAACACGTAACCTGTAATGGCCTAAATGACATGTTTATGTTCCTCAACCCTTACCTCTATTTAAGATGTTGGATGATGGTAATAAGCCTGATTTTGTGGAGAGGAAAGTAAGGAAACTGGCGGATTTGGTCATTAAAAGGGTACCAAAGAAGATGACAGTTTTTTCTTGGTGCCGTCCTGCCGCGGGTAAGTATACTATTTCATTAAATTGGATGCTCATTATGTTTGTTTCTTAGTTTTGTTCTCATTATGTTTATTTTACTTATAGGTTATTGGATGCTCATCATGCTATATCCATTCAAGCAAAGGATTTGGTACTTTGATTTGGTTCATGGGGATCAAAAAAATTGACTACATACGGTCAAGGAATTCAATAAGTAAGTTTGGTACTTTTTTTTCAGAGTTTATTATGAATTTGGTACTTTAATTTCTTATTTTAATTTATCTTGTTAAAGTTGTTTACTATTACGCCACAAACAAAGGCCTCGCTTGCTCCTTGTTAAAAGGCAAAGGCATTGCATCCACTTACAACTAGAAGAGAGTAGTGGTAATTCACCAATACTTACCATTTTGCTAGAGTTGTTAGAGTTGGTTTTTTGTGTTAGATTGATACATTTCATTTGTTTGTTATAGTGTTTGTGACAACTAGATGATAGCTCTTATTGTAGGTACTATGTCATGAAGTTAATGATGGATATAGTCACCCACAATCCCAGCTCAATTGGTACTAAGGTATGTATATATATGCATGTTTGTGTGTTTAAGTTAAATTAAAGTAAAGTCATATATATTCACTAACTATTCTTTGTTTTTGCGTGTAGTACTTTGAGGATTTCTATTATGAGCAATATTCACCTGAACAAATTGAAGAAGTCCTAGAAGAGTTATAGCTACAACAGTTTATTGGCAATAGATGGGAGCATAAGTTAGTTATGACCGATTTTGGTTTTGGTTTCCATTTGTGTTTTCTATTTTTGCTCTAACTGATTTTGGTTTTGGTTTCTGTAATGTACAGTTTAATTTGTATATGTACATTTTGATGATCCTATATTTGGTTTCTATAATTGGTTATTTTTGTATTTGGTCTCTTTATATAATATGTAGATGGGGGCTAATCGAAAGTGAGCCCCCCAATTTTTTTTTAAAAGTTTTTCATACACACTTGATGGTTATTCGCCAATAACTATCAAATATTATACATATATAACGGTTTTTTTAAATAATTATCAAATAAACCGCTTCCTCTGGACCAATACTTTACTATTCATCATTTTAATTGTTAAGTGTTGTATATGATATATCATAGTTCTTATTAAACAACTATTAAATATAGATTGCTATTTTTAATAGTCATTGTCTTACAACTGTCAAGTATAGGGCCTTATACATAACGGTCATCTTTAACAACCATGAAATGTAGTGCCCAATATTTAACATTTGAAAATTGTTATATAAAAATATTTAATGTTCAGACTCCAAAAAAAATCATTATATGTAGACAAATCCGTAGTAGTGATTGTCGGATCCCTTCCTTTGTTTCTTACCACCACCGTCATCCTCTTCTTCTACGGCTACTCTTACCATCACCAGAACCACTATCAGTCATTACCATTATTAGCATCCTTTCTCTCTCTTTTCTCACTCTCACTCACCACTACTGTCAACTACCACTATTGTTCATTCCTCTTTTCACCACCACAGTGTTGTCCGACCAAACCCACCTCCTTTCTCATTCTCTATAGATTCAACACTCCATTCAATTTCCATGGGATTCTATTGTTTTGAAGAAGCTTTGGTAGTGTCTAATAGCATGAGTGGCTATTTTTTCCTCGAATTTTGGTGGCAAAAAATGTGTCTAGAGCTTGAATATGCTACAAAGGTGACAAGCCATGCCGTAGGGCTATTAAATAAAACTAGACTAACTATGCACTATAGTGATGATAACTTAGGTCGCTCTCTTTGAGGAGCCGATTATTTAGTCCCTAGCTAACTAAGTAGTAATTAACAAAAGAGTGTAATGAAATTAATTAACTATTCTAAACTAGGCTAAACTACTTGTTTATAGGTTTTTCCAAGTTTAATGAGTGAAATGGAGTGATATGAAATGTGAGTATGAGCTTCCTTAATGAGTGAATCCACTAGCTATCCTTGTTCCAATTTAATTGAGTTTAATTCCTTTGTTACATACTTAGGCTTGTGAGAAGAGACTTTCTCCAAACAATTTCTCTAATTAGCTAAACTCACCTAAACACCTAGCTTGATTTCAGTTCATTAGACTCATTTTAGTTGGCAATTAACATGCATTAAATCTTGCAAGAGGCATTTTCTACTCAAATTGACAATTGCTAGCAACCTAAGTGGCCAATTAAGAGCAGCAAACACATGCATGATAGAACAAGGCTAACAATTGGGCTAACAAACATTCTATCAAGTCATTAAAGTACAAAATCTAATACAAATTTCAGTCTCAATATGCAATGACCGAATCACATATCAGTACAACCACAAATTACAATCCTAGAAGTTTAGGTATCACAATTCATTATCATAAATGAGTGAAACTAAAAATAAGGTAGAAGGACTCCCTATGAGTGTAAGGAACTCCAGCTAGCTTCTTCAATCACCAATAAATGGAAGAATCACGTGCTAATGACTGGAGAACATCTCAATCGAGCTCCAAGTCCTCCAATGGCTGTCGCACAACAATATAGAAAGAGAGGAATGTCATACATTGATGGAGAAGAAGAATGATCGGTGAATAGGGTGAAGAAACGCCAGAGATGGTGGTAGTGGTGGATCCGACGGGTGTAGTGAAAGGCAGGTGATGTTGTTGAAGCTGAAAGAAGATGGGGTGGAAGTGTGTATGTCGGCTTGCTCCAAATGAGAGAAGAAAAGCCTTTAAAATGATTCCAAAGGAGCAAAAAAAGTGATTTTTTGAATTGTGGACCAAACTATCATTTTTGAAATTCAGGTACTAAACTAACAATATCTTTGGGTACTAAAATGTCATTTCTTAAATTTAGGGACTGAATTGAAATTTCCAAAAATCGTCTGCTTGACAAAAATACCCTGGAATAAAATTCAAACAATTGTAATGCCATGTATTTTGATAATCATAAAAATAATAACATTTTTATCCTTTTTATCAACTAATTCATGTAATCATTTTTAATCCCAATTGGTCATAATAAACGCATTTTTTGCCAAAAGAACATGATAAAATTCCCAAATAAAGTATTAAAAAATATGATAAAATAGGGATTCATCCGAAGGAGAGTTTATTAGTTTTCCATTAGCTCAATTCATGTATCATTATGTTTTGTTTAGATTAATTTTTCTATTGGTACATGTTTGTGAGACTTGGATGAGTGTTCATTTGTCCTTGTTAGTTAAAATTTGTGTTGAATTTTGCTTGATGCTCTTGGACTATGTATTGAAATCTTTTCCATATGTTTTAATGAGATTTTGCTTTGTATGTGATTACTTTGGTGTGTAGTTGAGTTAATTCATATTGAGTGTCACCATTGTTTTCTCATTTAAGAGGAAGCAAGTGTATTAGAATGATTTTCAAACATACATCAAGTGGTTTTTAATAATTTATCTAAGAGATGATTATGAGTGCGATCATAGGATTAGTTATTAGTTAGATAAATTGGACTTAATGTGATTACTTAAGGTTTTCAATTTGACTTGAAGAATATCCTATTTTGTCTAGGCCCCACTAAAAAAATAATAAAAAAAATGAAAATCCTCTTATTGATGATGATTGGTATCTAAATTGGCAATCATCATTAAAAAAAATAAAAAAAAGAGAAAATAAGAAAATTCTCTCATTGATGATGATTGGTGTCTAAATTGGCAATCATCATTAAAGGAAAAATTAAAAAAAAAAAGTCCTTTTATTGATGATGATTGGTGTTTGAATTAGCAATCATCATTAAAGGGAAAAAAAATTAAAAGAAGTTATTTTATTGATGATGATGGTGTCCAAATTGGCATTGCCATTCATTAAGAGAAAATAAAAAATATATAAAAAAATGAAAAAAAATCTCTCATTCATAGATTTAAATTAGGAAATTACTTGTAGGGAAAATATAAGAAAATAAATAAAAAATGAAATTTAAAAATAAAAAATTTGTCATTTATGTTGATAGGTTTAAATTAGGAAATTACTCGTGGAAAACATAATAAAAAAATTTAAAAAAAAAACTAAAAAAAAAAAAATCTCTCATTGATATTGATTGGGTCAAGTTAGAAAGAGTATTTATGAAGAAATCCCTACATTGAGACTGCAAATATGGGAGCAAGGGTTGAAACAAGACACACAAGAATTTTGGAAGAGCAAGGAGAGACAAGATAGAGAGCTAATTGCTAAACATATCTTCTTGTAGCGGGTTCATTGTAAATGGTGCCTTCTTGTTCATTTCGATATTGTCTCTCCTCTTGGCTATTCCCATATGTTCATTTGATCCTCTTCTATTGTTTCTTGTGTGCTTGATTAAAGTGGACATATCTATGAACTTGACTTTATACAATGTCACAAGTTATGTATTAACTTACCTATTGGCTTGCTACTAAGTGTTTCATTTCTAAGCCAAAAAGTAGCAAACTATCATGCATGAACATTGTGAACTTGTGGTGATTTTGTAAATGCCATAATTTTATTACATGATCCCTTCACTTTGTCTCTTTTGTAGCAAGACTTAAAGCACCGGAGGTATATGCTCTCACCATATCTTTATTAATTTTCTTTCCATCTTGGATTTTCTACAATGAATGATATGTGGAGAATGCAATTCCTTGTTAGCTTGATGAACTCTTGTTTTAATTTCTTTTGCAAATAAAAAGGTTCAAAATGAAAGAAAAAGAGGTTCTTACATAAAATAAATGAATTTGGTTTCATATGATAAAATAAAGAAAATTGCTTTTTTTAAACAAAAAATAAAAAACACAAACCAAACAAAAAAATATTTTTCTCAAAATAAATTAAGTAAATCTTTTTCCTAAAAGACACCAACCAAGCTCCTTGCCTTTTTACCCCTAACAAACTACGTGGGCTTTGATCCCTCTAAAGGGTACGTAGACCCTATGTTTTCATCTTAGGTCAAGTCCAACAATGTAAATAATTAATCTTGTAAATATTTTATTTTTAGGTAATTATGATGAAATTTTAAAAGGCCATATTTAACTTTAGATAATTAACTTAGGGTAACCATTCTTATAAATGGGTGTTGTGGGGTGCCTAACACCTTTCCCATGTACAATTTAGTCCTGAACCCTAACTGGTTTTTGTAGACTAGTTTCCATTTTTAAAATTTTGGTTGCGACTCCATGTTTTCCAAATTTCAAGTGCTACACTTTGCTACCAAGACTTATTTCATCATTCATATTTTCAAACTTAAATCCATTCACTTATTTACCATTTTTAGAAAAATACCAAAAAAATAGTTTGGAATTGAATTAAATTGCATTCATCTTTTAGTTATCAATTTGAAAAACCAAAACCAATTTCCCCTTGTTTTCATTACATTTGCATGCCATTTAGATTACTTAGGAAAAAATAAAAGGCTCCTCGAGAAGAAAGAATGATCCTAGGTTTGCTTATACGCAGTCTTTGATTAATTTTTGATTGTGAACCCTAAGGCTAATGATAAAAGGTCATAATCAAATGACATCGTTGCCGGGGATCTAAGTCATTGGCTTCCTAAGTAATCCAATTGTCAAATTTATTTTTGACAAAGGGTTTCCCATGTCAAGCTTGTTAGTTTTTCATTCTTGGTTTTTCATTGCATAAAGTTTAGGATTTGTGCATTTAGGTAGCTTCCATTGAATGCATTGTCTTTACCTGGTAGCTTCTATGTGTTGTTGTTTGCATTAAATTTTTCATGATTTTGAGCTTATTTGTCTGAATTCACCATGTTTCCAAGTTAAGTCATAGCATTCATGCATCTTTGGTCATTTTGAAACTTCTCTTTCTTTTTCACTTGCATTTGTATTTTCTTAGATTCTTTTTATTAGTTTTTATAGTTTATAGTTAGATAATCATCTTGTGATTCATTGCGGATTTATTGTTTTGAATTCTTATGGTGCTTGGTTTAGAGGTGATCACATTTACCACTTAATTCTCAATCTTTTGTAGGCAATTACATTGGGAGGAATAATAATGTCTCTCAAAGATCTCAATCGGAATAACAACAATGAGATTTCATTTTAGCCTAAATGGAGAATCCAAAAAGGGGTTTGGATTGTTAAGAAAATTCACCCTGTCAATCTCACTCTTTTGTAGATACCTCCGCCAGAAGGTAAGGTATTCTCTTCAAATCCCTTGATTTCGTGGAACATACATCATGACTTCTTCAAGCTAATTTGGAAAGTCAAGAAAGAAGTCCACTTGCTAAAGAATGTCATTGTCCATTCCACCACCAATGCCATACACATGAGCAATAACCTTTATTTTAACCCACCCATCCATCTTATAGTCCATATCATGAGCCTTTTCTTCCTCCACGTAGAGCCCAAGTCGAACTACCTAGTATACCTTCCTTCCAAAAATATCACCCACATCTTAATCATACTTCTTGACCATATGAATAGTACCATATGCCACCCACATCATCATGCCTAGAACCTCTTTCCTCACCACATAGACTTCTATATGAGCCACCCACTATACCATACCACAACCATCCACGCTAACCCTATACTACTCAACCTTTCAGACTTTATGCGTTCCTCACATTGCCATATATGGATGACCAAACCCTTACCCTAAGAAGAAGGTATGACCAACTAAAGGTCTAGCATCAATAGTTATTCATGCTCAAGGTAGCTCTTGAACTCTTTAAGGAAATGGAAAAGCAATTCGAGGATATTCAAAACTTCATTAAGGCATATGTTGACCAGGTGCTATCGATAAAGACTGAAGGAGAAGGAGCTTTATGGCCCTACAAGTCCAATAATGATGGGGAAACCAAAAGGCAAAAGCCAAATGCCACTTCACAAGTAAAAAGTTCCAAACCTCTAGTGCCTCCTTCCACACAAGAAGTAAAGAAGAAGCAAGTTCATTTTCAACTACCAGAGGAGCCACTTTTGAACAATGGTAATATTCGTCCTCTTCTTGAAGAAGTTGACCCTCCTCATATTGCTATTCTTGATAATGTGAGTAATGATGAGGTATATGAAGAAATCATTATTGAATCCCCTCAAATTTTGAACTTGAAAATGTTTTACCTTTTGCTTCAAGAAGTAGTGAACTAATAGCTCTTGTTGTTGATTGCACTTGCGATATTGATGCTAAACTAAATGCATATGAGGATTCCTTCTCCTCATCATTCCATTCATTCTTTTGATTTTGGTGTTTTAGAGAACCATTAATAAGCACAGCCTAGAAAATGGTCTTTCTCTTGATTCCAATGAATTGCATGAGAGTTTAATAAGGGAATATTTAAATGTTTTGAATGATGATATTACAAATGAAAATGAATCTTTTCATTTGATTTTCTCTTTTGATTTGTCACTTAACATAGAAAAGAAAAATATTTGGTTTGAATTATCTAATGCTAGTGTTAGTGATTTGACAAATTCCCCTATTTCTTCTACCTCTTGTGATTGTTATGATGATGTGGTGTACCCCAACACTAAGTTAGATTCCGCACTTTCTACTTCACAAAAACAAGAGGATTTTCAAAAATTAACTGATTTTATGACTCTTACTAATAGGAGTGACATTGATTAACTTGGTTGGGATAGTTACTTAGAGAGTTTAATTCCTAAAATGTCTTTACTTCACTTGAAATCTCTCCCTATTTCTATTTTTGGATGAGATACAAATTTTGGCTTCTCTTCTTTGCAGGCATAATATTGGAAGAGTCCTTTGGGGTACCAACCTCTACCATATATTCTCAGACCTCTTTCGATTGATCCTGAGCCACCTCTAGCAAGGAAATTCAATGCGGGAGAAGGTATTTCAATGGACAAATGCATGATTCTCACGGGGATAAAAACTTCTCCTTCAAGCATCTCAAGATACTCTAACAAATGTTGTCTCTTTCCTCACTTATTTTCTTCCTATGATTACCTAGGCTTAATTATTGTATGAGGAAGATAAGTGTGGGGAAGGGACAATCCAGTAGAAAAAAGTATAAACAGTGTAGTTTAGTAAGTCAAATAAGAAAGCTATATATATGTATGCTTTGCATTTTTTTGCAACTACTCTATTAATTAACATTGTACCTTGAATTTCAACCTGCTTAGCATTCTCTTTAGAGTGGCTTTTCAACATTGATGGCATTATTAAGTGTTGGGGAAGGGAATACATTTTTGAATCTTGTTAATAGTTTGTTTTTAAAATGTGAAAATGCCTTAAAGTAGAAAAATTTTCAAAATTTTTTTTTTAAAGAATGCTTGCTTTGATGCATGCCCTAAGTGGTAAAGGGTTGCATTTGCCACTTCAGAAGTGTGATTTATATGAAATTCTTTGAGCATTCATGAAATCTAGTGTTTTGGAAACTTTTAAAATCATGTTTTTTGTTTTTCAAGTAAGTGGGAAAATAAATTAACGCACACTTTGGATTTTGTTAACTCCAAGTTCTAAAAAGAAAAGGAAAAAGAGTTTCTACATCATTAGTGCATTTAAAAGTTTAACATTATTAGAGTGCTCGTTTGGAACAACGATTGGAATACTTAAAAGTAGCTTTTCAATCATGATTTACGGTATATGAGGTAACATGTGAGAGGAGTTTTGTCTCGATTTACATGAAAAGTAGCTTATAAGCAATCTCAACACCATAATAAACATGCCCATATAATTGATTGCAATGCTTTAATTGATTGTGTTTATAAGGTTAGCATTAGAAATAGTTAAGAAGATGTTTTGTGGTTAGCTTGCTATGCAATTGATTGTGTTAGAGTGAGAATTGAAGAAAAACCTTGTTGAAAGGTTAATCGAGCCTTAATAAATTCTTTTTATGTGTACATGTTCACTTAGTTTTTCATCTTCTAGAACATGTTTTAGCTCTTTTTCGAAATGGCATTTGCATTAATGTGATGGAAATGAAAGAGGTACTCAATTTTAAACCCTTTGACTCAAACTTAAACCCCCATTCATCACCCTTTGTTACCTCTTTGAGCCATTCCTACGTTATATGCATGTCATTTACTCATATTGTTCATGGCATTCTAAAATCAAAGTGATTTACCAATTAAAAGTTAAGCAATGTATATATTAAAATTCCATGTATATAGAAAAGAGAGAGGAAGTAAGTCAAAAAGAAACAGAAAAGCTGTGTAGTTTGAAAGAAAAAAAATATAGAAAAGAAATAGAAGAAGAAAAGTATTGAAAAAGAAAACAGAAAAAATGAAAAAGTATTTTGTGGATAAAAAAGAAAAGCAAAAAAAATATAAAGAAGGCATTTGTTCATGAATTTGAAAAAGCATTGGCAAAAGTTTGTCAAGTTATTTAGATACCATGAACTTACTCATTAACTTTGACTTTCATATCAACTATTTATTTTTCTAATTAATTCATTCCATTTAGCCTTCATCCAACATTACAAGCCTTTTAAGTTCCTCTTGATTCATTTCATTAATTGCTATTAGTAGTGGAGATGTTAGAGTTGTTACAAACCTATAGTAAGGTGTTGATTAAGTGTACTAGAGTGACATTATTCCAACGAGGTGAGATGAGTAAAACACTAATACTTTTGAGAGTTCTCTTGTTCTCATTCTAATATGTTGAATGTGTAGTTAGCTAATATCTTTGCATCACTTGACTATGACTAGTGTTGGCTTGAGGAATTGATTAATTGATCCATTGCTTTCTAATTATCAAATTACTCATCTTTCACATTCATTGGTGATTGGACTTGGAAAATTGTACTAAAATACCTTTGTTCAAGAGTACAAAGATCTAAGTATGGGGAATTGATTAAACCATATTTTTATATGCTTTTTCATAATTAATTTGAGGAATTTAATGTGTTTCATAGGCTATTATTGCATGATTAAGCACTAATGTGAGTTAGGGACATTTGTATTGAATTAAATCAAATTACATGTAAAGTGATCATAATTTGTTAATTATTTATGCAAATGATTTTTTGGACTTTTAATGCTACTTTGTGCTTAATCTTGCATTGAAGGTTCTTTTGGAAGAAAATTAGAGAATATGGAAAATGTCAATTAGAGTTAGAATTAATATTTTTTTGGACAAGGGAAAAAGTACAGAAAGGGCCCCAAATTTTCTAGAAAATGCAAATTAATGAAGAAAACGGACTAGTAACAATTATAGAAAAGGGCTCGAGTTTTTGAAAATTGTATTTTAGCTTTGCAAATGTTTAAAAATTTGTAGTTTAGTCCCTTCATGAACTTTTGAATTTTTCTAGTTTAGTCCCTCGTTAGAATGCTAGGTCACCTTTCTTCTTCAGCTGTGTGACATTATAGAGCTTATTGAGTTACCGCAAAGCACCTTACACACACCAGAGAGCTTCTTCGGTGAAGGGAGCTTGAGAGGAGAGGGAGAGAGACAGAAAGGCACTACCATCGTCGAGGACTTCCTTCATCACCACTGACACACCTTCCTCCCTTTCGATGAACCTGAGAGCTCAACAGTTGCGGAGCTTGATTGCTCCAGATCACCAACAACCATTATCTCTATGACCACCAGTGTTTTTCCTCTACTCAAATTGCCTATTGTAGTTGTAGCGTCATCATAGTCTCTAGCATTCTCAGCATTGGTGAACCCCTCCTTCCTTTGCTTCTCACTACCACCACCATCTTCTTCTTCTTTGGCCACTCTCACTATAGCTATAAGCCATAATCAGTCATCACCATCATTATACTTACTCTCTGTCTTGTCACTTTCACTCACCACCATTATCATTCATTCCTATATTCACTACCACAGTGCTTTCATACCAGACCCAACATATCTCTCATTCTTAATAGATTCAACACTCCATTCAATTTCCATGGGATTCTGTTGTTTTGAAGAAGCTTTGGAAGTGTCTAATAGTATGAGCGGCTAATTTTCCTTGAGTTTTGGTGGTAGAGAAGGTGGCTAAAGCTTGAATGTTCTACAAAGGGGAGTTTATTAGTTGTCTATGAGCCCAATTCATGTATTATTATGTTTTATTTGGATGAATTTTTGTATTGGTATGTGTTATGAGACTTGGACGAGTATTCATTTGTCCTTGTTGATTAACATTTGTGTTGAATTTTGCTTTGATAGTCTCGGACTATGCATTGAACTTATTTCCTTATGTTTTAATGAGATTATGCATTCTATGTGATTACTATAGTGTGTAGTTGAGTTAATTCTTATTGAGTGTCACAACCGTAATTCCATAGTTATCAGATGTGTTTTATATATAATGAATTTAAACCACTAAACTAGGTTTCAATCCTGGGACAAAAATACCTTTGAAAGCAATTGAAAATCCAATTCAAACATAGGGTTTAGACCTGTAATTGAATGAGCTTTTCTGAAAAATTTAAAACTTTCAAAAATAGTTATATAGTTGTTCACAAACTTCATTATAACTCATCAATCTTTAGTCCTATTTATTATTATCTATCAGAGTGTTTCTCTACTCTTATCCTAGTATATTGATGGTTAAACTATGGGCCCTTAACATACAATTGCCCAATTCTAGTTTAATTATCATGCTTGGTGTAGTTACCATTTCGTTATGTATAAATGATCAACTAAGATACCCCGCTAGGCATGCTATGCTACAATTACTACTACAACTACAACTACAAGTACTATCTTTACTATGTTTATGTATATACATATATATACAAACCATATAGCCATATGAGGATACCAAAATACTTAAGTCAAATCAAGATTAGTATACAAATAACCAACATAAATTATTTCTTCTTCTCTACCTTCTTATTTCTTCAAAATCACTACCTGCTTGGCCCTTGAGCTGCTTGCTTTCACTATATATCATTAATGGAAAGTGCGAATCTCAGTAGTACCGGTAGTCATTTATAACATATGCAAGCTCACAAAGTATGCTAAACAAACCATCATATAATTAAGCATTCGACAATTAAGATGCAACACAATATCAGTCATATGACTCAATCATCCAAAACAATACAGCTGGTATAGCATATCTTACAGCCCAGGGATGTACCCCATGCA
This sequence comes from Inga oerstediana, assembly GCA_963210345.1. Lineage (NCBI taxonomy): Eukaryota > Viridiplantae > Streptophyta > Magnoliopsida > Fabales > Fabaceae > Inga > Inga oerstediana. Next base: position 66,187,083 of record OY723401.1, read on the forward strand.
ACACATACACTCTTAGGTCTTACAGCCTTAGGCACACGGTCCCTTTTAACATGGATTGCATAGTAGGTCTTATATCACATGCATACACGCCATGCAACAAATACACTTTTGGGTCATACAGCCTTACTCTGAATGCATATAAACTCTTAAAGCCCAATGTTACACCCCATGTAACAAATGCACTTTTAGGTCTTATGACCTCAAGACATACAGTCCAAACATCAAACTATATATTCATGAAACAAATATAATCAATGGTAAATACATATATGCATAACAAATACATACTATATGAGAGAAAGTGTTACTTCTTGACTGCCTTTCCTGGGTTTTACCTTCTTTAATTTGAGTCCTTTCGGTGCTTAAGTAAATATCGTATCCTATAATTTAAAATTTATGAAGAGAGGAATTTAAAATTTATGAAGAGAGGGGTCATTACTTATTCCAATTTATCAACATAATAAAGATTGTGTTATTCTTGACCCACTCATAATTCTTGTCCTTTATTTTGAATTAGTTGGTTATCTTTAATACTCTATTATGCATATGTCTAAAATGTTCCTAATTTAGGACATCCTATATGCTTTTCACTCTAGTGACTTAGGTACTCAATGTGGTTAAATTGGTCTCTTAAACATGTCCCTAATCCTCAAATTATCCCTTAATTACATTTTCCTTAAAACTTGAAATTCCATAATTAAACCCAAATCTGCCTCAATTTCTAAGTAACTTTGAAAAGTCATATCTTAAGCTAAAAAATTTCAAATGAGGTGGTTCAAGCTTCTATGTGAAGCTCTTGAAGTACCCTATATAAGAAAAATACTCTCCAGTATCAATTTAAGGTTATAAGTTCCTAAAATCCATGTCAATTTTGACTACCTTATTAAGAAGTTCAGAATTTTCCCAGATTTTTACCTAAACTTTAAAAATTTATAACTTATGATTTACTCATCCAATTCCTAAGTTCTAATACTCAATATAAAGATATAAATGTCTATTTTAATGGCAAAATAATCACACAACCAAATTAACCTCATGAAATTTGTCCATTTTCCTATTGTCAGAATCCTGAAACCCAGATTATTACCTGTTTTCTGACCGCACTACTGAAAATCATAACTTTCTCTCTAAATAACCAATTTACACATTCTAAGACCCACGTTAAAGCTTTGGATGTTTAATATTTACTTGCCTAATTTTATAAACATTGGATAAGTTTTGAGTGATCAAAATATAGCACAAATCTGACTGACTCTCTAAAAATCACAGATTTAATAGTGTGAGTCTATCACTCAAGAACTCTATCATTTTCACTCCAAATTGTGCTCTCCTTGATTATATTACCTACTACACATCCTAAACTCTTAAGACCTCAAATAGATTGAAGACAATTTTACTTATGGTCTCTGTTTGAGTTTTTATAACATCAGGAAGAAGCACCATATTTTTTTGGTGATTGAAAGAGGTGAAGTTGACATGTAATCATGGTTTTGGATCTAAACTTCTGACATGTTGACTCTATGTAATATCCTAAACTTTGGGCCTAGAGACATGAGGATAAGCCTGTATCAGGCAAACAACTAAGCCTAGTTTTAGAAGAGTCCCAAGAATGATGAGAGATAGAAAGACTCTTGGGACTATGTGATTTGGCCCTACCGGGTAGAGGTCTTGGTATTTTTTGGTAGTATGATTAAAGTGTCAGTGTGGACGTGCACAAGACACATATACGATGCCATTTGGTTAGTAGAAAGATGCCACCCAACTACGTCATGAAGTATGGGACAAGTTGATCGAGTAAAGTATGCCGGTATATGCGGGAAAATGGTGTATTCATGGTAAACCGGTATGCCCTATGTTTTTGAAGAATACATTGGTATACCTTATGTTTTGGGAAAAGACACTGGCTTGTGGCGCTATGTGGGGCCCATAAGCAAATAGTTGGTAATTCCCTGAGCCAGAGGCCATATGGCACCATCTGAGGGCTTATACGGACACTTGGCAAGATCTTGAGGCTACAGGGAGACGTGGATCAAAACCAATTGACTCTGTGTAAAGTAGCTTTAAGAAAGTAAAAGTAATGATTAAGGCTAAAGTAGCTTTATTAAAGCCACTTTTTGATTTTCTTCCCTAGTTGACCAATCAAGAAGTGCCACCTAGCACAATGGTTAGGGGAATTCACAGGTCTCTGGTCCGATCATGTACTTACTTACCCTAACACCGAACTTAGAAGCCAGATGAAATCATCGGACCTCTTCTTCCCTGACCAATAGGGGATGACTAGGAGGAGAGGGGAAAGAGAATGATTATATTTTGGCACATGTCCTATTCCCTGACATTCCTCAGGCAGGTCGGGTGAATTTCCCAATGGCTATGTAACACCCTTATTTTCAAAGCATATGGACATCTTAAGTGTAGTAATCTCTTTAAAAAAGAGACCGGTAATCTTTTGTAAATAGCGAAAGTCCCAACTTCAAGCAGAGTATGATGCTACACATGTGTGGGTTTCAAAAATCATTTTCAGATTTGGTCTTATATTATTTTACGATTCATTTTAAGCCATTTGTTTTAGGTTTATTTCTTCATATCAGAGTTTTTACCAATAAATTCTCTATTGAAACTCAAACTATTATGTTTAATTAATGGCCTTAGGTGGACGGCTGTCCACAACTGGTTTGAATAATGTTGAGTGTTTGCTTATATCCAAGTGCTTACAAACATGTCAGAATGAGACTAACCACACTTAAATACAAATTAAGTACAATCTCCAAAATAGATAACGAGAGAGGAAATTAAATTCTAAGTCCTTTACTTCATTCGCCCGTGTTTACGTTCTTTCTTGAGAAACTACTTGCCTAAGCTGAAAATTTGTTTTGGAAAAATAGGGTGAGATCCAATGAATCTCAGTAGTAACAGATATCACTTATATAAAATGCACATATATCATGCCATGTCAACCAAAGTTACAGTACAATCAACATATTCAACATTTAGAGTTAAATTCACAATATGCAGAAAGCATAAAGTTACCAATTCAAGGGCAACTGTCCCTTGCCACAGCACTGGGAAATTTTACTGGGCCTTAGCCCTTCTCATCTGAATGTTTAAATTCGCAATAGTACAAACATGCATATAACATATCACATAGTATGTGAGGGATAAGTTTTTACCTGCCAATTTTTCTAAATCTTGATCTTGATTGAAGTGCTTTGGATGTCCTGGGCAAGTGTCAAATCCAATAAATTATAATCTACAGGCAATGAGTTATTACTTAGTCCAATTCCTTCATAAATCATTCTCTTATATTGGTTATCATTAGGGTCACTAAATTAGGCCCAATATGAAGCTAATGAGCTGAAGCTACTCCAAATGCTTAACTTAACTCTTAAATGTCCAATTCTATTACAAAAACACTTTACTTTGAAGTTTTGCACAATTACCAAAAGCTAGTAGATTTTTCACTGAATTTTGAAAAATCATAACTAATTCTAGAAAACTCGAATTAAGGTGATTAAAATTCTATATGACCCTTATTAAGTCTATTTTAAGGGAAGGATACTTTCAATAGCCATATGTTCGTGCACACTTCCCAGTTTTTCTTTTTCCCTGCTGCCAGAAAATCTGATCAGTTTTAATGGTATACTTCAAAAAGTCATAACTCCTAGTATACTTATCGAAATCCTTCACAATACCTATCAAATTAAAGGTCTTCAAGTTTAATTTAATTCTGAAAAATTGTATCATCATCAGATGAATTTTGTGGTGTGAAATTTGTGGCACAACAAAAATGGCGGACAAAAACGCATACTGGCAGCTTTGTTACACTAGCGGACTTAATTTCCAGTCTTTGAATCTTTAAACCAGTCTGTCAAAAATTATAACCAAAGCCTATTTTCACACAATTTTTTTTGTGTAGAATCCAATGGAAAGCTTAAAAAACCAAAATCAAATTCTTTCTACTAGATTTAGCCCCTAATCGAAATCTGCCTCCCAAAACAACAAAAATCCAATTTCGTGTTTTTAACTACCAATAAGTCTAATACTTCAGCAAACATCGTATATCACCTTAAACATAATTAAAAACATCATCTTGCTTCAAAAACTCCCCTTGGTCAAAAATCAAAGGTCGCACAAGAGTCAAGAAAAACTCAACGAAAACATGAAGTAATTGGTTAAAAAGGAAGCCTACGCTTACCTCTTCACATTTCTATAGGTAGTTTGGTATTCCGGAGGCACTCCGATAGACTAATTGGCACAAAACACCTCATATGAGAAATCTAAGACCATAGAATTAAAGCTTATAGTGAGTAGAGGAAGTTTCTTGAAGGACTTACTGGATGATAATGGCGATTCAGGGTCAAAATTTGCTCCGATAGTTAGGATAACCTACTAATCACTCCTCCTTCTCTCTTCTTGTGCTCTTAAACTTTAGAAATCATATTTCTCTCTCTCTCTCTCTCTCCATGCTTGCACAAAATTTTGGCATTTAATTAGGCATGGATGGTTGTGATTTAATCACATAAAATGATCTCATCTCATCTTGCCAAGTGTCATAAGTTTAAGGCTAAAGAGTGCCACATGTCATGCAACCATTGGTCTTCTATTTTCTCTTCCTTCCATAGGGCATAAATGGTCAGGGGAAGGGAGAGGCCTAACAATTTCCCCATATTCCTGGGTTTGGTGCTCGACTCATAAAGTAAGTGACCCGACTAGACACCAGTGAATTCCCTGGACTTAGCCGTTAGGTGGCATTCTCCAGAGATGACTACACGAAAAGGCTTAAAGAGGGTGTAATGATGTTTAATGATGAGGGACACATTCACCTCCTCATTTGGCCAACACAAAAGCATGATTTTACTTTGTAATGATTTTGGGATACTTGTCATTTCCTTATTTGGCCAACACGAAAGATGTGTCATCATGAGTCATAATGAGCCGTCATTATGTACTTTACTGAAGTTCTTTTAAGAAATTGCTCTATCGGTGCATTACCTAGAATCCATACGGGACCTTGATGAACCCTTGTCGTGTGAGTTCACAAAATAAAACTAGGTTGGAAAATGTAGCGTAGTAGCTCAACCTAGGTCGTTCTTGTGAGGAGATTAATTTCCAATTTTCTAAGTAGGAAAGTGATAAAAAGCCTTAAAGTTGTGAGAAATCATTTTTGAGAAATTGCATTTGTAAACTAATGAACTAAACTAAGCTAAAGCAATATTTTTGTATTTTTTAGTTTTTAAAACAAAGAAGCAAATGGAATTGAATTTAACACTAATAACAAAGTAAATTTAATAAACTAGAATAATGATGAAATGGGATTCCCTTGAGTTGGGGTTTTAGTCTTCCTTGCTTGCTAATGATATGAATTCCACAATATGAGTCAAGAGGATGGAACTAAGTTACCACTAGCTCCATACTTGCAATAATCATTTAATTCATTCTACCGAAGCAATTAAATGAGTACCACCAAATAATTCAAACTCAAGGAGATGAATAATCAACTTCCAATTCTAGCTTGTAATTACCATTACAACAATTCAAAACATTCAGTTTAATCATTTAAGTCCACTAAACCAAGTTGGAATAAACAATTCAACCTACTCATAATATGAATCATACAAAGCTTAATTAATCAACTCCTAGCTCCACAACCAAGTTTATTCACTTGGCATAACAATCTAGATCACAATTACATACTTAACCAAGCTACATAATCATATTCCATTGAAGTTTAGAAGCTCAAACCATTACCCAACTCAAGGAAATCACCAAGGCTTAGCTACACATGGAAAAAGAGAAGGATGAAGCTTGATGAAATGAAAGGAGGATAGCCATGGAGAACAAAAACCGAACAGCACCTTCAATCTTCAATCGCTGCTGGCCCCTTTTCGAATCAGACCCCCTATTAATTGAGCTCTTCCATTCGGTCTTCATGGTCTTTTCTATTCTCCAACGCCATACTCCTCTCTTTAATCAATTCCCCCTATGTCAAACATTTCGGCGGCCTCTCTTGTATCCAGCCGTCAATTTGGACTTTTCCTCCTTCATTTTCAATGTCTCCTTTCGGTCTTCTCATTCGCTGCTCTCTCCACACACAGCAGCCTCCAATTCTCAATTCTTCATTTCGGCGCACCCTCCTCTCTTTAGTTGCTCTTTCATTCTCCTTTTAACAGCCGCCAATTTGGACTTTCCTCTTCTTTTCCTCCATGCACAGCCCTCTACTTCACAGCCGCCTCACACTCCCTCTATATTTCATCCGTTGCTCCCCTTTTTCTCACCACGTCAGCCCTCTTCCTTCTTTTATTTCATTGTGTCCAGCTTTTCTTCAACCCTCTCGGTTCACTTGTTCCCATTAATTCCGGTTCAGCTCCTTTCATTCTTTATTTCGGTTTTGCTTCTCCTTTCTACAACAGCCGCCACCTTCACACCCAAAACAATGGTCCCCCTTCCTTTGCTTCTTCAATTGTCTTTAGGTTAAAATATGAGTTGTGCCTTGTTTGGATAAAGTGGTGAAAATATGTTTTATGATATGTACAAAATTGCAATAACCAAACAAGGCCCTTACTCATTTAACCTCCTCTTAGAAAAAATGTGAAAATAAATTCTATATTTGTGATGTTCCACTTTTGTCCTTCATTAAGCTCCAAAATCACATCTTTTACCTTTACCACTCAAGTTGTGCCACATCATCACCTACAAAATTATATTCACAAAGGTAATATCTTTTATTCACAATTAAAGAATAATGGGAATAACAAATATTAATTAAAAATATAACAATTTAACTACTTTAATTCCCAAATTATTCTTCCATTAAAGTCTCATATTAACACTTGATTATGCCCAAAATATTCAATTAAGTCCTACAAAAGCCTAAGATTAATTAATAAAAAGATATAAATATTGAGCTCTATCAATTCCCCCACACTTAAGCTTTTGCACTCCTGAGCAAAACATTAAACTCACAATAGGAAGAGAGATGAAATTTGGAAGGAAAAACAAGATCAAGCTTCAAGAATTACACTTAGTCAAATAACAAGGTATCCTCTTATCCAAATGCAATGAACATGCCAAAAATTGAAGTAGCTAAAGCAATGCAAAGTTTAATTAAAATGAGCTGAATTGGAAACCTCAACTATGACAAGTGTTTGCACTCTTCTCTCATAGAGGGTAGTTTTTCACTCACATCCACTTTGACCATACTCTACCATAGGCTTGTAGAATTTCTAGGCTCTCCACTACTTGCAACAATGGCATAAATAAATCCAAAGGACTTTGTAGGGTTGTAATGTTGAATAGGCCAAATGATGGAAAATGTAACAAATACTATGCTTGCACCAAATAACTTGCTAGATCTTTTAGCACTATAAAACTAAACTTAATTCACATATTTCACCATTGTGACTTTATTTCTTTCTTTGATTTTTTTCTTTGATTTTTTTATATTCACATTTTTTCTCTTCTTTTTCTTTTCTTTTGACTATTCACATGGCAAATTTTTTTTTCTTTCTTTTTTTTTCTTTTTTTAATATATAATAGTACTTTTTTTTTCAATAGTGCTAATAAGAACTTGATAAAGGATGCAAACATAGCATTTGTATAATGAAATGGAAATGAAAGTGAAGGGTTCAAGGGGCTAAACAAAGGTAAATGGTAAATGGTTTGTGTTTGGGTAAATGGGTGATGAAATGAATGCCAATGTCATCTCTATCTATACCATTGCAAAATGTAGCCTCAAGCAAGAAACAAAACAAGTTCTAGAGAGCAATAATCTAAGTAGATGAATCACACAATGAAATGAACAATTAGGCCTAAAATACCTTCCAACTAGGCTTTTTGTTTCCTAACAAACTCATCAAAATTAAACCATGCATCATTAAAACACTTGAATTTTATGGCAATTCACTAATTCAAAGCAAGTTTCAACCATGAATCCAACTAAGAGTAATCAAGATACTTGATCATGACTAAAGGCTTCAAAAATCTCAGTGAATTGGACCAAAAACAATAGAGGACACAAGCAGGAGACAGAGGAATATGATATCACAGTGAATTCTCCTGAGAATAACACACACTCCCCCACACTCAATCCTTACATTGCCCTCAATGTAATGCACAAAAACAAAGAACCTAGACGCACTTATCTCTTGGGTGAAGTGAATGTTGTGAAGTCCAATTCAAGATTGAAGCACAACACATCATCATCACAAGGAGAGAGAGGACAAGACATAAGTGGAAATAGTTCTCAGAAATTAGGCATAAGGATAAGAGAAAAAGGGTAGTGTAGGCTAAGGTTAAGCATAAGGGTATGATTCACAATGGATTTTATTCAATTGAAAAAAAAAAACAAACAAACTACCTTTTACTACGGAGAAGTCCCTCCCCCACACTTGTTCAATAGCATATATCATCAAATAAAACAAGAAACAAGGTAAGGAAAGAGACTACCGTGTAATCATGGTGGTTGATGACTAGCATGGTAGTGCTTCAACAAGTGACCATTCACTTGAAACTTTGCACCACTTGCAAGATCTTCAAGCTCTATTAATCCAAAGCTATGCACCTTGACCACTTTGTAGGGACCTTGCCATTTGGTTTTAAGCTTCCCATTTTTGAGCTTGAATCTTGCCTTGAACATAAGCACTTGCTCTCCTTCATGAAACTGCTTTCGTAAGATGCCTTGATCATGAATCAATTTGGATTTTTCCTTATAAATACGAGAACTTTCATATGCATCCAACCTCAACTCTTCTAGCTCTTGTATCTCAAGCATCCTTTCCTCAGCAGAACCTTGCAGATCCATATTACAAGTCTTCACAGCCCAGTAAGCTCTATGCTCTAGCTCAACAGGTAGATGGCAACCCTTACTAAAGACTAACCGGAAAGGAGACATGCCAATGGGAGTTTTAAAAGCTGTACGATATGCCCAAAGAGCATCATCCAACCGGAGACTCCAATCTTTCCTACTTGGCTTGACAATTCGCTCCAAGATATACTTGATTTCCCTATTAGACACCTCAGCTTGCCCATTTGTCTGTGGATGGTATGGGGTAGAAGTCTTGTGGAGAACACCATATTTGGATAACAAGTTGTCCATCAATTTGTTGCAAAAATGTGAGCCACGATCACTCACAATTGCTCTTGGCACACCAAACCTACAAAAGATATGAGTACGTAGGAATTTTATAACAGTAGAAGCATCATCTTTCCTTGTAGGAATGGCCTCAATCCACCTTGTAAGATAATCAACAGCCAACAAAATGTACAAATATCCATGAGATACAAGAAATGGACCCATAAAATCAATGCCCCAAACATCAAAAACTTGACAAAACAACATGGGTTGTTGCGGCATCTCATGCTTTCTAGATAAACCCCCAAAACGCTGGCATGCATCACAAGTTTTGCAAAAAGCATAACAATCCTTAAAGAGGCTAGGCCAATATAAACCACAGTCTAAGATTTTCCTAGCAGTTCTCTTTGCCCCAAAGTGACCACCACACAACAAAGAATGACAAGATGTTATAACAGAAGAAATTTCATCATCCGGCACACATCTCCTAATGACTTGATCACTACAATGCCGCCACAAGTAAGGAGGATCCCATAAATAGTATTGAGATTCATGTTTCAACTTTTGTTTCTGAAAACAAGACAAAGAATCAGGGAACACCCCAGCAGCAAGATAATTCACAATATGAGCAAACCATGGGTCATGAAGTGTAATAGCCAGGAGATGGGCATCAGGAAAACCATCACAAGTAACTTCAGCATCAACTACTCCTTGTGTAGCAAGGGGCAAGCGGCTTAGATGGTCAGCAACAAGATTTTCTGCACCGGCCTTGTCCCTAAACTCTGTGTTAAATTCTTGAAGTACTAGCATCCACCTTAGTAACCGAGGCTTAGTATGAGTCTTCCTAGATAAGAACTTGACAGCAGAATGATCATAATAGATAATCACTTTAGAATTCACTAGATAAGACCTAAACTTTTCAAGTGCAAAAACAATGGAAAAGAGCTCTTTCTCAGTGGTAGTGTAATTGATTTGAGCCTTATCCAATGTTTTTGAAGCATAAGCAATAACACAAGAGGTCTTACCCATTTTCTGACCTAGAACTGCACCAACAGCACTATTGGAAGCATCACAACAAAGCTCAAAATCAAGATCCCAATTAGGAGCAATGAGTATAGGTGGAGAAATGAGTCTAGACTTAATTTCATCAAAAGCCAATTTGCATGCATCATCAAATATGAAATCCACATCCTTTTGGAGAAGCTTAGATAGGGGACAAGCTATTTTACTAAAATCCTTAATGAATCTTCTATAAAACCCAGCATGCCCCAAGAAAGATCTAAGTTCTCTTAAGTTAGAGGGATAAGGAAGAGATGAAATTACTTCAATTTTAGATTTGTCAACTTCTATACCCCTCTTACTTATCAAGTGGCCTAAGACTATTCCTTGATCTACCATGAAGTGGCATTTCTCAAAATTTAGCACAAGGTTCTTTTGCACACATTTTTCTAATGCTCTCTCCAAATTCAGCAAACATTCTTTAAAAGAATTCCCATATATAGAAAAATCATCCATGAATACCTCAATACCTTGTTCAAGTAAGTCACTAAAAATGGAGAGCATGCATCTTTGAAATGTCTCAGGAGCGTTGCATAACCCAAAAGGCATCCTTCGGTATGCAAACGTCCCAAATGGGCAAGTAAATGTTGTCTTTTCTTGATCCTCTGGTGCAATAGGAACCTGAAAATAACCAGAAAAACCATCAAGGAAACAATAATGAGATTTACATGCCAATCTCTCTAGCATTTGATCTATAAAGGGGAGGGGAAAGTGGTCCTTTCGAGTTGCTTCATTCAACTTTCTAAAGTCTATACAAACTCTCCAAGAGTTTTGGACTCTTGTTGGAATGAGTTCATTCTTCTCATTTCGCACAACAGTTATCCCACTCTTTTTTGGAACAACCTGGACCGGACTGACCCACTCACTATCTGAAATAGGATATATGATCCCTGCACTCAAGAGTTTGGTGACCTCCTTCTTAACTACATCTAAGATGAGAGGGTTGAGTCTACGTTGGGGCTGTCTCACAGGTTTAGAACCCTCATTCAAAAGTATTTTGTGGGTGCACACAGTTGGGTTAATACCTGGAATGTCACCTAAAGTCCACCCTATTGCCCTCTTGTGTTTCTTCAACACATGGAGTAAACTCAACTCCTCATATGTACTTAAGGAACTAGAGATAATGACAGGTAATTGATCATGTTCAGCAAGAAAAGCATACTTCAAATTAGGGGGAAGGGGTTTCAAATCAAGTTCAGGGGGTTGCACAATTGAAGGTAAAAGTTCTTTCAACTCAAGTGCACCAAGAAACTTCCCTTTCTTATGAGAATTCCCAATGATTGTTGGATTGGAAGTATGTCCCCCTTGTTCAGATGTGGATTGAGATTGTGGCTCATTCACAAAGCAACCTTGACTACCACCTACATCAGTCAAAGAGTGAAATATATGAGAAGTAGCATCATGAAATGGTATGCAACAGTGTAGTAATTGATTAGAACTGAGTGTCTCCCCTGTTGCAGTCTTGACATGTGGTTGTCCATTATTTCCAAAATTCTCAGCAAAGAAATTTATGACTCTTGACCTGCTAAGTTCATCACCAAAAGGAGAATGTAAGTATTTCAATAATTGGAAAGAAGTGAGGTTACTCACACAATCATCCTTGAGGTTAAAAGAAGTCTGAAACTTGTAAGATGGAGGAATGTGAAGCTTAGACCCATGAATTGCAATTGTGCCATCAGTAGCACATTGATTTCTTTCCTCATCTTCAACAATGACTCCACTTGTGTCCATAGGAGCAGATTCAGTGCTAATGGATGTTGCTTCACTTCCAAAAGTGGAATCCACTTCACTAACATTCTCAAATTCTGCAAAGCTACACAATTATTCTTTCCCAACACCATGATAACTATCAAATAAAGATATAGTACTACCAAGGTTAGAAAAATCAAAAATTAAAGGATTCGAAGTGGAAAGTGAGCTATCAACTGACATGCAATCAATACTACACACATCATCATCGCAATCAATAGAGGGAGAATTTGAACCAATGGTAGCACATACATCATCATGACAATCATTTTTCACACACAATGAGAAAGTAGACTCATCAATTGCCTCTTCCAAGGCCAAATCAATCTCATTCAAGCCAAGAAGAGAGTAGTCCTCAAATGGGTGATTCATAGCTTCATAAACATTGAAACGAATGACATGATCACCTACTTCCATAGTTATGTACCCATCCTTCATGCTAATGATAGTATTAGCTGTGCGCATGAAAGGCCTACCCAAAATCAATGGTTCCTCAACTGAGACCTCAATAGACATGTCTAGGACATAAAAATCAGCAGGAAACACTAAGTCTTTGACCTTGACTAAGATATCTTCCAATAAGCCATGAGGTTTCCTAGTGGTGCGATCAGCTAGTTGTAGGATGACACTAGTGGATTTGATGTTTGTGAGGCCAAGAGAGGTGTAAACAGAGTAGGGCATGACATTTATAGCGGCTCCTAGATCAAGAAGAGCATTACTAAAAGGCATGGTACCTATAGTGCATGGAACAGTGAATGAGCCAGGGTCTTTACACTTAATTGGGAGATGGGGTTTAAACAGAGTAGACACACTAGGACTCAACTGTACACACTCATTGGGTTTACACCTACGCTTTTGGGTACACAAATCTTTCAAGAATTTAGCACAAGCAGGCATTCCTTTCAACACATCAAGCAAAGGCAAATTAACTTCAATCTTACTGAAAATATCCATCATATCAAGAAATTTCTTTTCATTTGAAACCTTTTTGCTAAGCACATATGAATTAGGAAATGGAATTTCAGAGAGATTTACCTTTTTACCTTCCCCTTTTCTTGAAGAAGAAGAAGTTGAAGGGTCAAGTACCTTAGCATTTGTTGAAGTTGACACTCCTTGCTTGCTATCCATATTTGAATTTGGAGAAGAATGCCTTGTTAGAAGCCTCTGTTCAACCATACTCTTAGATTTTCCAATAGCAAGGTGAGTGCTTTGATCAGAATCTTTACTACCATCAATATCTTCCACTTGTGGTTGCAAGGGAACCTCAACCTCTTCATTGTGCCTATCACTAGAATGCATTCCAGATTTGAAACTCTCAACATTTTCTTCAAATCGGACTTGTTTACCCAATTGTTTTCCACTCCTCAAAGAGATAGCATGTACATCCTTAGGATTGATCACAGTGTTGGAAGGCAACCCTTGTCCACTTTTAGCTTGTTGCTCATTGAGGCTATCGGACATTTGAGTGACAAATGAAGTAAGGTTAGAATTCTTAGAATCCAATAACTCCAACTTGTTAAAGATTGTGTCAAACTTAGTCCCAATGTCAGAAAATTTAGAATTGGTTTGAGCTCTCTCTTCATCAAATCTCGAGGCTAAGTTACCCATTGAAGATGACACATTGTTCATACACTTGAGAAGTTGAGAGATGTCATCTTTAGTAGCATGGGATTCAGGTGTAGCAACCACTGTTTGTTGGGGATTAGATTGGTTTGAAGGTCCTTGAGTTGGAGCTTGATTTGAAGAACTCCCTTAAAATTGATTCTGGTTCCTCCAACCAAAGTTGGGATGGGACCTCAAACCCTCATTGTATATATTAGAGTAGGGATTCCAAGGCCTTTGATTCTGTCCTTGTCTCCCTTGAAAAACAGCCGAGACATCCCCAAGTTGGTGTGGGCAATTAGGAGCAATATGCATGTGAGAGCTACATATGTCACAGCTAGGAGCCACTAGAGCTTGAGAATGTGACCCATGAATGTTCACATTGTTTAGATGGGCCATGAGCTTATTGAGGTCAGTTCTCATATCTGTCATTTGGGATGACAAATTATCATACTCCCTTGAAGATCTTGAAGCATGTGAAATCTCATGGACTTGTCTAGCATCCAACCCTTCAAATTGTTGATCATTACTAGCTATCTTCTCAATTAAAGCCCAAGCTTCTTCAGGTGTAAGCAATTGAATAGTGCCTCCAGAAGATGAATCCAAACTCTTCCTATCTTGAGGAAGCAACCCACTATGAAAATATTGCACCAATCGAGCTTCTGGAATTTGGTGATGTGGACACTTGGCTAGAAGTTCTTGAAAACGACACCAATACTCATAAAAAGATTCATGGAGGCCTTGTTTAGCACCGAAGATTTCCTTAGTGAGAGATGTTATCTTTGAAGAAGGGAAGTATTTTTCCAAAAAGGCACTCTTCAAGTTATCCCAGGATGCTAAAGCATTAGGATTGTGGTGAGGTAGCATCAAGAACCACTCCTTAGCTTTGTTTTCCAATGTGAAATGAAAGACTTTCCGGCACATCTCATCTAGATCAACTCCCATTGGTTTCATGGAGGTGCACACAATGTACATATTCCTCAAGTGCCTGTTAGGGTCTTCTGCAGGTAAACCATGAAATTTTGGTAAGTGACTCAACAAAGGACCTTTCAACTCAAAATTAATATTAAATTCTGGATAAGAGAGGAAAGGATCAATAATATCAGTAGAAGAGGTAAGATCTTTGATAGTTCTACGCTCCCCAATAGGTAGAGGTACATCTTCTGGAGGAGGAACAGGTACGTCTTCTGGAGGAGGATCCATGGTAAGATGGTGATCTACAATGAACGAAGAACCAATATGAGAAGAATTATCACAAGTATGTGCAACAACTTCAGTGTTAATGACTTGTCGAAGCCCTACACTAGATGATTCAGCTTTCTTACCTTTCTTAAGTAACCTAATTGTCTTGTCAATATCTTTATCTAAAGGCACAAGTTTAGTTTTCTGAGATCTAGTCATGCACAATAAGAAGACTCATATAGACACACAAATTACAGCAAAGTAATTGGTCAAATGGTCAATTGAAGAAGGGTTGTATACAGCAAAAATTAGCAACTTGTAGGAAACCAAGATGACTAATCTTTGACAACCAAAAGAGTTAACCACAACCAACAAAATTCAAGTGTCTAAAGAGTAAGACCAGTTTCAGCAATAACAAGGCAAGTGCAACACAATGTGACAAGAGGCAAATAGGAGTTGCAAGGTAAGACTTCACCTTTTAGGGGAACAAGTTGGTATAACAATGAAGTAGTACCTCAAACCGCAAGTATATAAGTAGAGTCACTGGAAGCACAACTTACAGAATGTGATAGCTACCTGAAATCTCAAGTTGCAACCAACAAATATCCAAGGATGAAGAATGTAAAGTTGCTCACCACAAAACAATAATGAACCACATAATAGCCACTAAGAACATGGTAGCAAAGCAACAAAATGCAAATCTCTTTTTGTTTTTTTTTTTGTTTTTTTGTTTTTGTTTTCTAATGGCAAATGGAATGCAAAACAACTATGAATATGAAAAATGACTAAACCACTATCAAACACTCCAACAATGAACAACTACCTAAAACAAACTCAAAATCACACTAGCAACCAAGAAAAATCAAAGAAAACCTTAAGAACAAACTAAATCAAAAACTTAGAAAAATACCAAAAAAGAAAGAAAATTCAGAAAAGTATAGCAAACCTTTGAATTTGGCTAAATTCCAACAGACCTAATAGCTTTAGCTATTAGTCTTGCTCAGAATGCGGAAAAACTTTAACCTGTAAAATTTCAGAATTTTCTGGGTACAAATATTTCAGTTCCAGCAAGACAGTGCTAATCAAAAATCAAAATTTCGCCAAAATTCAAATGAGTGCTACACACTTCCTACTAAGCTAAGACACACTAAGACAACAGAAAAGAACACCTAACTACTTAAAACCTTGGCAATCATCCTCCCCGGCAACGGCGCCAATTTGATGAACCCTTGTCGTGTGAGTTCACAAAATAAAACTAGGTTGGAAAATGTAGCGTAGTAGCTCAACCTAGGTCATTCTTGTGAGGAGATTAATTTCCAATTTTCTAAGTAGGAAAGTGATAAAAAGCCTTAAAGTTGTGAGAAATCATTTTTGAGAAATTGCATTTGTAAACTAATGAACTAAACTAAGCTAAAGCAATATTTTTGTATTTTTTAGTTTTTAAAACAAAGAAGCAAATGGAATTGAATTTAACACTAATAACAAAGTAAATTTAATAAACTAGAATAATGATGAAATGGGATTCCCTTGAGTTGGGGTTTTAGTCTTCCTTGCTTGCTAATGATATGAATTCCACAATATGAGTCAAGAGGATGGAACTAAGTTACCACTAGCTCCATACTTGCAATAATCATTTAATTCATTCTACCGAAGCAATTAAATGAGTACCACCAAATAATTCAAACTCAAGGAGATGAATAATCAACTTCCAATTCTAGCTTGTAATTACCATTACAACAATTCAAAACATTCAGTTTAATCATTTAAGTCCACTAAACCAAGTTGGAATAAACAATTCAACCTACTCATAATATGAATCATACAAAGCTTAATTAATCAACTCCTAGCTCCACAACCAAGTTTATTCACTTGGCATAACAATCTAGATCACAATTACATACTTAACCAAGCTACATAATCATGAACTAAAAAGAGAGCTTAAAGGAATTCCATTGAAGTTTAGAAGCTCAAACCATTACCCAACTCAAGGAAATCACCAAGGCTTAGCTACACATGGAAAAAGAGAAGGATGAAGCTTGATGAAATGAAAGGAGGATAGCCATGGAGAACAAAAACCGAACAGCACCTTCAATCTTCAATCGCTGCTGGCCCCTTTTCGAATCAGACCCCCTATTAATTGAGCTCTTCCATTCGGTCTTCATGGTCTTTTCTATTCTCCAACGCCATACTCCTCTCTTTAATCAATTCCCCCTATGTCAAACATTTCGGCGGCCTCTCTTGTATCCAGCCGTCAATTTGGAATTTTCCTCCTTCATTTTCAATGTCTCCTTTCAGTCTTCTCATTCGCTGCTCTCTCCACACACAGCAGCCTCCAATTCTCAATTCTTCATTTCGGCGCACCCTCCTCTCTTTAGTTGCTCTTTCATTCTCCTTTTAACAGCCGCCAATTTGGACTTTCCTCTTCTTTTCCTCCATGCACAGCCCTCTACTTCACAGCCGCCTCACACTCCCTCTATATTTCATCCGATGCTCCCCTTTTTCTCACCACGTCAGCCCTCTTCCTTCTTTTATTTCATTGTGTCCAGCTTTTCTTCAACCCTCTCGGTTCACTTGTTCCCATTAATTCCGGTTCAGCTCCTTTCATTCTTTATTTCGGTTTTGCTTCTCCCTTCTACAACAGCCGCCACCTTCACACCCAAAACAATGGTCCCCCTTCCTTTGCTTCTTCAATTGTCTTTAGGTTAAAATATGAGTTGTGCCTTGTTTGGATAAAGTGGTGAAAATATGTTTTATGATATGTACAAAATTGCAATAACCAAACAAGGCCCTTACTCATTTAACCTCCTCTTAGAAAAAATGTGAAAATAAATTCTATATTTGTGATGTTCCACTTTTGTCCTTCATTAAGCTCCAAAATCACATCTTTTACCTTTACCACTCAAGTTGTGCCACATCATCACCTACAAAATTATATTCACAAAGGTAATATCTTTTATTCACAATTAAAGAATAATGGGAATAACAAATATTAATTAAAAATATAACAATTTAACTACTTTAATTCCCAAATTATTCTTCCATTAAAGTCTCATATTAACACTTGATTATGCCCAAAATATTCAATTAAGTCCCACAAAAGCCTAAGATTAATTAATAAAAAGATATAAATATTGAGCTCTATCAGACCCATGTGGGACTGTGGCACGCATATTGAGGCACGGCATACAATGCCCTAATTCCTTCGATCTCACAACTGATGCCTCTGTGCCCTGCAGCCACTGATAAATTTTCCTCCGACTTCTTACACTTGTATTTTTTTTACAATCCTAACTTCTCGATTTCCATGAATGACATAATGGACATCTGGGAATTCCAAAAGTAGCTTTACCTTTAATTTGTAAATACCAGTATTTATTTTATTATACTAATTCCATATTTACATATTTTAAGTATTACAAAATTTGGTATATTATAGTTAGGTTGACTAAGTCAGAGAAAAGGAGCACGGGGCACCCTGGATTTTCGTACACTTGACACATGTCATTAAAGAATCTTCCAACACGTCCAAGGGCTATTAATTTTTTGCAACCCATGAAAAATAAGGGGGGAAATGAGAAAAATCAAAAGAAAATGGAAGAGGAAAGAGAAAGGATGAATAGTGAAAGTTCTTAAGCTCCGGAGCCAATTTCATCTCCTATTCAACTTTCCAGTTTTTGGAGTCTTCTCTAATGTTGTTCCTCTCAATGAGAGCAACATTTTTATAGTTTAGAATTTTTGATCAGAGGTGTTTGGTGTCGTATACTCAGGAGAGGTGCTGTTGGAATCAAGAACTGGTTATGGAATTGAGTAGAGGTACATATAAGCTCCAATTTGGGCATAATATTTTGAGTTTTGATTTATTAAATTTGGAGTTAGGGGTCTGCCATGATTTTGGCCAGAACTTGAATCATAGGAAGGAGTTTAATTTTTTTAGTTCTGATGCTTCCAATGAGTTTAAAATGGAAAACTTTGTCGGATAGTGGTGAGAAATTAGTCCCGGAAGCATTAGAATCAAAAACAGAATTTTGGCCCAAGAACACCTAAGTTTAGGCCAGACCTGGAATCTTAGGGAAAGAATATGAATTTGATGATTTTGAGGAATTCTTGGGAAAAATTGTGTGGGATTAAGGTGTGGTTGTGATTTTAGGTGTTGGATTGAAAACCTAAAAATTGAAGTTATGATTTTTCAAAGTTTGATGAAAAATCTGGTAATATAGGTTACTATGCGAAATTGTGAGAATGGCTTGTATGTAAAAAAAGTGGTTGGCAAGGGTAGACATAAGTGCTTATACTTGGGTTGTATGGCAACAAGAGTGAAACCCAAGGGTAGAGATATGGTCTAAAACTTAGGCAAATTGTAATAAGAAGGATTACCAAGGGTGGATTGTACTTGGGTAAATGGTAATAAAGTTAACTCCAAGGGTTAAGAAAAGTCATGAGTAATGACCTACTTCCATGGCTCTAATGAATTAACCACATAATGTGATTATGTGTTTAGAGCCATGAGATGTCAAGAAGGAAGAGAAATGGAAGGCTTTGTGAAAAGCTTCAATGGTTGGAAGAAAAGGAATAAGAGAAGGACTCAAAGACAAAAGGTAGTTAAACTCTCTTGACTTACAAGTATTTAATATGTGTATGCTTGTGTGATGATATATATTATTGCTTTGATGAATTGTATGGAGCATATGTGAATGATTGAAACTTTGTTTGTACTTATGCTATGTCTATAAGTGTATTGTAAGGCATTGAGCATGTAGATGCCATTATGTTGACATGAATTTATGTAAACAAGCATGTCATACATAAAGCATTATCTGGCATGCATAAGTTAGTATTGTTTACTACCGAGATTTCCCCAAATCTCACCCTCTTCCACCAACCATATAGGTCCATGAGCAGGACAAAGAAGAATGCTTGAAGATGAACCAGAAAGAAAGAAGATGATGAATTGAAGAGCCAAGTGTATTTATGTTTATTGTATGTAAAATATTTACACTTGACGTATATGTATGCGCGAATCTGAATTAAGAAATAGAATTAACTCTAATATGTGGTAAGATTAACGGCTCATTAGTAGTGAATAAGTACTGAACTCCCAAGTAAAGAAAGAATAATCCTTCCGTGTATGTGATAAGGGGCACTCATATGCTCTATGTTTGTTGCCTCTAAAACAGAACCATGAAACCCCAAAATCCTACCTAAAACCGACATGCATGCTCTGTATCTTAAGCTTTACAGTGACAACACTTTTCGGTGACTTGTCTCTCACTCCAACCACCCAAAATAGCTAAGAAACCGCTCAAACCAAACTGTAAAAGCAAGATAAAGGTGAAGGAGACTCACCTATACAAATTTTTAGTGTTGCATGTGAGGTTTGGTTGCTCCTTTGTCCTTTTCTCTAGTGTTAACCTCTCCCTCTCTCTTCTTGGCTCTCACTCATTCTCTATTTTTTCTGGTTTCTTTTGCTCTCTCTCTCTCTCTCTCTTCACTCTTGTCTAAAAAGGATGAAACGAGAGAGTGGAACAGAGTGTTTATTTAATAGGTGATTGTGTGTATTTATGGCATGTGGGTTGGGTAAAGGAGGATCCACATTTGAAGTTGCATATCTGTGTTGAGTAGGTATAATGGGTGGATCCGGATTGAGAGAGGAGGGTTGATTGTTTTACTTTATCCCATAAATCACACACACACTAGGCTTTTCTCCTTTGTCTAATTTAAGATTCCTTAAATTCTTTAGGTTTCATAAGTTGGCTTATTCTTAGTCCAATTCCAATTTTCGTGTCCGAATAATAAAGTTACTAATTTTTCTTAATTTCTAAATCGATATTGGCTGATTTTTCTAATTCCATAATTTAATCCTTAATAATATTTTAGGATTTTCTTCCTTAATTAGCTTTATAAAGCCTTCAAATAATTTCCCAAAAATTGTCAAGCCAAATTATGCCCTCTAACTATTTTTCCTTGAATTTTCTGGAGAATAGACCCTTAAATCAAAAAATTAATTTTTAACGCCATTTAAATTTTCTTTTTTTAAGAAAATTAACCCTTTTACTAAATTTCAAGATGTTACAATTGTGCTCTCATTTAAAAGGAAGCAAGTGCATTAAAATGATTTTCAGACACACAACAAGTGGTTTTTTAATAATTTATCTATGAGAAGACTATGAATGTGATCGTATGATTAGCTATTAATTAGATAAATTAAACTCTATGTGATTGCTTGAGGTTTTCGCTTTGACTTGATCATAAATTAACTCTAAAATCATTTTAAGAAGCTAGGAAAGGCATTAACTTTGCAATCAAGACTCATTTTGTCATTCATATTTTCAAACTCAAATCCCTTCACTCATTCACCATTTTTAGAAAAATACAAAAAATAATAGTTTAGCTTTTAACTAAATTACATTCCTCTTTTAGTTATTAATTTGAAAATCCAAAATGAATTTTCCCTTGTTTCCATTGCATTTGCATGGCATTTAGATTACTTAGGAATCAATAAAAGGCTCCTCAAGAAGAGAGAATGATCCTAGGTTTGCTTATACACAATACTTGGTTAATTTTTTTTATTGTGGACCCCAAGGCTAACAATAAAAGGTCATAATCAGTAGTCTATAAAAGGCAATCCTCTGTTTAATTTTATAGAAGTTACCAAGGCATAAGCCGATACGCTCCTTCAAGTGGCACCGTTGTTGGGGAGCCAAGTAATTGGCTCCCTAGTAACTAAGTGTCAATCTTTGATTGATTGGTACCTAGAGCCTTTAGCATGCATTTTAGGTAGTTTTGCATTGCATTTAGTATAGATTGCATTTTTACTTGTTCATAGCAAACTTCATGACATTTTCCCTTTTTGCATAGAAAATTTTGAAGAAATACCAACAAATATCTTGATTTTCCTTTGTTTTTGCATTTGTATTCTTGCATTTTTCTTGTTTACACTTTATTTGTGGCAGGTACTAAATGTTACACACATGTAAATTAATTGGAGTTCTGTTAAAATTCAGTTATACCTTTTGCTTGAAGCTTGCTGAAATTTTGTGAAAGCCCAAAAAATTATGAGCTTCAGTTTCCTAAAGTTTTGGGCCATTCTAAGCAAGATCAATATCATTGTTATTTGTTGTGGTGAGTTTTAGCCAAATTTCATCATCTTGGCCACTTTTCTGTTTTTTCTCTATTTTCTAGAATTTTTCTACATTTTTCTTTAGGTTAGTTTAATTTTTTAGTTTTCTTCTTTGCTTCTAATTTTTGGGATTCATTTGCATATGTAGAACTTTTTAGGACTTTTAATTCATTTGGATTTGTTTGGTTGCAATTTGAATGGGTTAGTTTAATGAAGATCATGAGATTAGATTCAACTCTATTCCTCCTATGCATTCCTTTTTAGGGAATGATGGAATCTCAAAATCTTAATTCTTGGATGAATCTTATGGCACTTTCTAATCTCACATATTCTCAAAAGCTTGATGTGATTCAACAAGAATTGGATTCCCTCTAAGCACAAATGAATTATCAAGAAAGAGCCTTTGAATCTCAAAAGCCTTACTATCTCCACCCACATTTGGAACCATCTTGTCCACAAGCGCTCTATTTTGACCATGAACCCACCTTCCAATCACATCAACCCCACTTCAACCATACTTCTTCACCCTACACATTCCATCAAGAATCACCCACTCTACTTTACCAAAAACCATCATCTCCATTTCATCTTCCCTCATTTCCACCTACTTCCATGCCATGTAGAACTCCATATGAACCACCTTCTCCATCATTCTATGAACCTCCACCACAATTCCTTACACCTTAACCTAGTGGACTTGATGCTTTTTTCATATTTCCAAACATGGATGAGCGAACCCTTGCTTTAAAAAGAATATATGATGAGCTTGAGGTTGAACACTATGAAATGCTCATATTGGAAGAGAAAAATGTTCTTTCCAAGGAAAAGGAAGAGCGATTTGAGGAAATACAAGACCTCATCAAGGTATTTGTTGACCATGTGTTATGCAAAAAGACCAAAGGAGAAGAAGGAGTTCGATGGCCCTATAACTCTGATGATGATGGGGAAATGGAAAATCAAAAACTAAATTTCACTTCACAAGTGGAAGATTCCAACCGACAAGTGCCTACTTCCACACAAGATGTAAAGAAGTAAGTACATTTTCACCTACTAGAGGAGCCACTTCCAAAAAATGGTAATATTTCTCCTCTTCTTGAAGAGGTGGACACTCCTATTACTACTATTCTTGATGTTGTGAGTGATGATGAGGTGGATGAACAAATTGTAGTATAATTCCCTCATATTCTTGATTATGGAAATGCTCACTATGTTGTTTCTAACAATAGTTATACAATTGATGATGTTGTTTGCACTATTTCTACTTCTATGTATGATGATAATGATACACATGATGTGGATTTTTATGATGCTGTTGAACAAGATGAAGAATTCATTTTTCCCTCTTGTATACATTCTTCTTTTGTTTGTTCATGTTAAGGTAATGTGTTATGTGCCATTTGTGCTAAAATTGATGATTTGCTTTCTACTTCACATGACCTTGATTCTTCATCTTGTTCAATTAATGAGACCAATGCACATGCTACACTTGAAAAAGGCCTTGACAATCGTGAACCTTTTGATCCCTCTGAATTTCTTGTTTTAGATACTTGAATAAGGAAAAACTCCTGAATTTCAAAGTGAGAGAGAGAGAGAGAGAGAGAGAGAGAGAATAAGATCCACTTTTGATAAAAACTAATTGGTTTCTTTGACGCTCTCTTTTCTTTACATTTCCTCTTTTTACTACAGTTCACTTGAAAAAGGCCTTGACAATCGTGAACCTTTTGATCCTCCTGAATTTCTACATGAATGAAGAAGATAAGTGTGGGGGAAGACATAACTGAGTAGTAAAAAGTAGAGCTATTTTTGTTTTCCCACCCCCTTAATCTTTGAGCTTTTGTCATTCCTTTGCATTGAGAACAATGCAAGATTGAAGTGTGGGGGAATGATTAGGAGTTGGGTCTTGTGTGCCTCATTGTGTTGGATTGCCAAAATGTGTCATTTAAAAAAAAAAAGAATTTCAGGAAATTCTAGATCCAAACCACACTCTTGAATTTTTTCCACTCCTTGTTTTACAAATTTGTCCAAATACTTATGCGAATTGCATGTGCTCTTGGTTGAGTTTTAACGAATTGATTGGTTATTGCTCCTAGAGTTAGCATTAGGATTAGTTGAGCTAATGCATTTTGATTAGGCTAGTGTTTAGTTAATCTTTGTGAATGTGCATATGAGAGAAAACCTTTGTTTCAAGGATTTTA
This sequence comes from Inga oerstediana, assembly GCA_963210345.1. Taxonomy (NCBI): domain Eukaryota; kingdom Viridiplantae; phylum Streptophyta; class Magnoliopsida; order Fabales; family Fabaceae; genus Inga; species Inga oerstediana. The sequence goes on from OY723401.1 coordinate 66,211,054, forward strand.
AGCCTAATTTCCATTCATTAATGTGTGTTTAACACTTATTCTATCGTACCTCTAGAACTTGTTTAAATTGTTTTTCAAAATCACATTTGCATTTAAATAAATGAACATGATAGGGGCATTCATTTTATAACCCTTTATCCAAAACACAAACCCTATACACTAATCCATTGTTAACCCCCTTTGAGCCTTTAATATTCCAAAAACCATTATTTATTAACAAGTATTATTTATGCACCCCAGTTGCATTAGATTGGCATCCAAACATAATTGAATTGCCATTCATATTGTAGGTATGAAGAAATGTCACTTCGTACATTATTTAAGAAAAAGAAAAGAAAGGAGAAGAGAATTACAAGAAAAAGGCATGAAGAAAAAGCCAAAAAAGAAAAAAAAGAGTAGAAAAAGACAAAAGAAGAGAAGAAATAAAGAATAAGGCATTTGTTTTGATTGGCAAGAAGATGTGTTTATTTTTTAGCTTAAAGTTTTAAAAAAAATGGATGCCATTGAACACATTTGTGGATACATAGTACTTGTATCATTATCCATTCCATGAGATCACTCCCATCATTACAATCCTTTTAAAAGTCCCCTTAATTATGAGTCCAGGTGCTACTTAGCGGTGGAGAAAGTAGAATTTCTACAAGCATATGGTAGGACTTAGTCTAGGTGGTGTTGAACAAAATTTCCCATAATTGTGAGATGAGTTAAACAATTGAATCTGTGAGGGCTCTCTAGCTTGTACATTCATTTGATTAATTGTATATTAATGTAGTCCATTTGCATTACCTCATAAGACTTGTGTTAGCTTGATTATGCACGAAAACCATAGGAATATTCAAGTACGAGGGCAACTTCAGAAATTCCTACAGGTGTCTATTGATTAAGCTTACAATATAAAATTGGAAGAATTGGGAACAAATACTTTTTTGGTAAATTAATTGCTAAATGCTATCAAGTGTGCAAGCCATCTTCCGTGTGTGCAAAAGAACTTCTGTTGTGTGCAAATACTCTTCCATATGTGCATAAATCTTTCATATAAATATGCAAACTATCTTCTATTGTGTGCAAAATATATTCCGTTATGTGCAACATATCTTCCGTTAAAGTGCAACCGATCTTCCATGGTAGTATTCAACAATTAATTTACTCAAAAGGTATTTTTTAGTGATTTTCCCTATAAAATATTTATACAAAACTTATAGTTTTGATCATGTCAACGACTACAATCTACGATATGATTTTATGGCCTATGAATAGAATTTTAAATAATCATAGTCAATTAACAAATGGGGAAATGATTGAAAGGATATAATAAAGACTAAAGTTGGACATACATAATAGGTTGTATGATGTAAAATATCATTGGTGATCTATCTACAAACTGCACCAACATTTCTAAAGTATTATATCAATATGAGCAGCTTGAATATTTGCATAACGAGATTTTATATGTAAGGTTAATTAATTTGAAGAGGTATGTCAAAATTCAACTAAAAATATATTGAAATAAATGTAGAATTGAAAATATACTTATCAATATTGAATATACATACTTTTTGGGATATCGTAGATGTGATAGGCAAAGATTAAATATCATTGATAAGTACTTGCTCTATTGTTGCCTCAGTTCTCTGTCCTTCTCCTTGCAACAGTGTCTCTATTTGTCATCCTTCTCCTACACACTGCGATTCCCACTTGTACGCTGAGAACATTAGTGGCCATTGTGCCACCAACTCATTTAATATACATAAGGCCAAAAAGTATAAAATTTAACTCCTTGTCTTTGATTTCAACTCATTTCCAACTTTTGTATGTGTATTCCCCACATTTCATTAGCTATTGCCGACTTAATGTTGACCATAGTTGAGGTGAGGAGTGAGTTGATTGTGGACACGGTTTCAACGATGAGTTGCCTAACTGCGTCGTCATTCCTGCAAGCCAAAATCTGGAAAGTCGCTGTGAGAAGATTTCCTCCTGACAGCGGTGATGATGATGAGGCGCCTTCTTTATTTGAGCTTGATGATTGACGATGAGCTGCTATATTCTCTGACGATGATGATGATGAGCTTGACTTTCCATATTTTGGCATGCAAGAACGACGACACAGTAAGAAGCAACTAAATGCTGAAATTGTGTCCATAATCAACTCACTCCTCACCTCAACTGTTGACAACATTAAGTCAGTAATAGCTAATGAAATATGGGGAATATCTATACGAAAGTTAGAAATGAGTCGGAATCAAAGATATAGAGTTGACTTGTATATTTTTTTGTCGAATGTATTTTAAAATGCATTGGCGGCTCAATGGCCACTAATAATTTTGGCATACAAGTGATAGGGAATAAAATACCACCACCACTACTTTTCCCCAAAAAAAAATATATATATATTCCCTCCAGTTGGCAGTCTCAACCGGTGACTGGCTGTTGGCGAGGAGTTTTTACTTCTTTTAAAAAAAACATGACAGATTTTGTGTCTTTCTACATGGATTTTGAAATTCCCATTTTCGGATTTTACATCTTATAGGAATTATTAAAAATCGGAGCACCTCTCTGGGATTTTGTATTTTCCAGGTTCTTTATTTGCCTTTTTCCCATCGCAACTCAAAAAAAGCCAGATCTGAACGATTCACCTTCGAAGCATAAGCCTAAGAGATGATGTGTTCTCCATTAAAATGAGCACGTACGCAAAGCAACACAAAACACAACCCTACACACAAAATCTCTCACTTGGCGATTGCCGAGAACAGTGTTCGAGGCATGTGTAGCGCCCGGGAGGGGGTGTTGAGCAAGAGTAAGTCCAAGGCTTTTATAGGGGAAGAGGAAGGAAGTATAAGTTTAGGTTTATGCAAGGTTATCAAACTCGTGACGTTAACTCGTAAAAGTTTATTTCAATCAATGAACTGCTATTAAAAGTATATTATTATATACCTAAAATATAAACAATGACAACAATTAATTTGAAAAATAATTCAAATCCAAATAATTGAAATTAAACTCATCACATTCATACTTTATCATGCTCAACAAACAAATTTGTATAAAATTCATGTAAGCAGCCATTTAATAGTCAAATACAAAAAGTTAGTACAAGTTTAATAGTGGTCGATTTACCATAAATTTATAAACTAGAAATGTAAAAATCATAAACTCGGTGTGTGAAGTCTCATATTCATTTGAGTTTGCAGCTAGCATGAGTTTATGAGAGGGTTAATATGATTTTGTTAGTTAAAAACATAAAATAGCAAATTTGGATAGTGAAGTCACGAGTTTCACAATAATGGACTTAGGTCTCTTGAGAATACCTTTTTATTAATGAGTTGTTAATTAAATTGGCAATATAATATATATTTAACTTTTTAGTGTTTCCTTCTTTTGAATGTTAGTGAATGTTACTCCCTCCGGTCCTATTTATAATCAACTTTCTACTTGATTGAGCAAAACAAATTGGTAGTTAAAAACAATGATTGTGTCAAAAATGCCATATTTTTTCCATGTATGCCCCTATTTATGAAAAGAGTATAGGAAAGAGACTAGATAAAAAGTATGAGATATAATGAGTGTAAGATATGAGAGAGAATGAGTATTTAATAAGGGTAAAATAGGAAAGAGAAGCTTATATTTTTAGACAAGAAGTGAAAGTTTCTTATAAAAGGAACCAGCCCTATAGGAGAGAAAGTTGCTTATATATAGGACCAGAGGGAGTAATGTCTGAGGAATTATTAGTAGTTTAGAAATGGCATATAATCCAGTAATTTTCTTAATGTTTAACCGTAATTTAGCATGTATAAATAATTCGTTGGATTTCAAACATTTACATTCTTTTTTATTCTCTAATATATATGGCAAGAGCAATAAACCTCTTTTCTTATTTTTCTTTTTACGTTGCCACATTCCATTCTTGAGTTTTCAAACAATTCAATGCACATAATTAATTTTTTCAGAAAAGAGTCATTGAATGTACATTAAAACAGTGATGTGCCAGCTAAAATTATTCTTACGGAACCTACTTCAAAAGAAATTGACAAGATATCTAGAGACAACAATTCATGCGGCAAGGGATGTCCAAACTTTTCCTGTTTGAGAATCAGGTGAAAAAGAAATCTATAAAAAAAAGTGACAAATTTTGACTAGAAGGAGGGGTAAACTATCATAGCAAAAAGTTAAATGTTAGTTTATTTTAGTCCAACAGCTGATTTTCCAACAAGTAATATTATTGATTGAACACTGTGACACTAACTACTCCATGTATAAAGCCTTTTAATTTTAGTCCAAGGCCTTTTATAGCGGGAGAGGAAGGAAGGATAAGTTTAAGCTTATGTAAGGTTGTCAAACTCGTGACATAAACTCTTAAGAGTATATTTTTATCATTGAACAACTATTAAAAGTATATCATTATATAACTGAAATATAAACAATGGAAACAATTAATTTGAAATATAATTCAAATCCAAATAATTTAAATTAAACTCATCACATGCATACTTTCTTTATCATGCTCAACAAACAAATTTGTATAAAATTCATATAAGCAACCATTTAATTGTCAAATCCAAAAAATTAGCACAAGTTTAAAAGTGATTTAACATAATTTTATAAACCAGAAATGTAAAAATCATAACCTCGGTATGTGAAGTCGCAAATTCATTCGAGCTTGTAGCTAGCATGAGTTTAAGAGAGAGTTAATACGATTTTGTAAGTTAAAAACATAAAACAGCAAATTTGGATAGTCAAGTCATGAGTTTCACAATAATGGGCTTAGGTCTCTTGAGGATAACTTTTATAAAGAGTGGTTAATTAAATTGGCAATATCCTAAGTATCTATTTTTTTAGTCTTTCCTTCTTTTGAATGTTAGGAATTATGAGTAGTTCAGAAATGACATATAATCCAGTAATTTTCTTAATGTTTAACCATAATTTAGAATGTATAAATAATTCTTTTGTAACACTCCAAATTTTATTCCCCAATATGTATTGTAATTATTGGAAATAGTCAATCAAATTAAATGGTGAATTTTGGAGAATGTGAATAGTGCTGCCAGTGAGATTTCCTGTAAGGTAAGGCAGTGAGTTTGTCATGTGGTTTTGGATGACCAAATGATAATAAAAAATTATAAAATTTTATAGGATAAAAGTAGACATCTTAAGCTTTAATGTGATGGTAATGGGAAATTTTTGGAGCTGCATGCAAAAAGTTATGAATTTTGAAGTTAGCCCAGAAAAACTGCTTATTTTCTGGAACAACATCTAAAGTATTTAATTCTGGAAATTTTGTACTTCCAATTGTAAAAGGTTATATTTTTTTTTTGTTGGAACTAAACTCAATAAGGGTTCTATAGCCTTTGGAATCACTCCAATACGATGTCTACAAATTTAGTTATGATTTTTCAAAATTTGGGCAGAAAATTTGTCAGAATTTACAATTAATCCGAAAATTAAGAGATAATATCAAATATTATAAAATCACATTTCCTTCCTTCTTCCTCCTCAAAACAGACGATTTGAGCTTTTAGAGAGAGAGAGAGAGAGAGAGAGCTTGGATTCTAAAGATAGAAGGAGAGGAAAAACTCACAAGGTAGGTCGATTTCTTCAGTGAATTCGTTCCTAATGTGTATAATCCTTCTCCTAAGCTTCTTCTCCATGTGATTCAAGGTGTTTGAAGCAAGAAATTGCAGTGTTTGGAGCTCAGGTTTTCAACCAAGAAGGGGTAAAGCTAGACGGAAGCTAAGGTGACTTCCTAAACTACAATCTTTGTTTATTCTGGTTGCCGTGGTTAGTTTAATTGGTGAATTTCTGTTGGATTTGCTGTGAATGTGAAATTGGAAAATATTGAACCCTAAGCGTTATGCTGTCTAAATTGAGTTTAAATGGTGTTTACAATGTAATTAAATAGTTAATAAAGTGGTTAGGAGTAGAAAGGAGCAAGTTTGCAGAGTCAAAAACCCCAATTTTTCCCTAAGAACTCTGAGTTTTGGCAAGTGCTAGTTTAAGGGGTTAGGGCTGGATTTTTTATGATCTAATGATTCCATTGAGTTCAAGAGGGAAAATTAAGTGGGGTCACAGTTGATTACTTTTCCAGAAAAGCCTTAACAAGCATAATTACAAAGACGCCCCTAAAACCCTGAAATAGGAGATGCCAAGGGCATTCTAGTCTTTTGTCAGTGAATTTGGTAATTCTGAGTTTAGAAATGGATTTATTGGGTGAAAATATGTCAGAATAACTAGGCCAAAATTTTGGGAAAAGTACGGTCGGACTGGATATGTCGAGGCCAAGCCGGGTCCCCAGGGGCATGTTGGTAAATTTTCACAATAGACTTGTATAACCACTTAAACCACTATGGAAGTGCCTAGAATAGTACATGAATGGGTTTGAAGCTAATTTCTATACATTTGACATTTTAGGACCAAGTTGGGAGCCCCATCGTTGGCATGCTTTATGAGGCATACATTTCAAGGCGAGAAGGGTTAAGGTAGTAACTATAATTTCTCATATACTATGTGATTGCTGATATGTTGTATGTTACTATATTTTGTAGAGGTAGAGATGAAAGGGGGAAATTCACGTGGATGAACAATCGCAATGGGGAAGATTTATTAGAGAAAAACTTGATAGGGTGATTGGAAATTATTGCTGGAGGATGAACTTTTAGAAAGGGTGGCTCAGATTTTGAATGCAATTGGCTCGGATCATTGTCCTATTTTATTTGAGTATGAACACAAGGAAAATCTAGCACCAAAGTTGTTTAGGTTTGATTTAATGTGGTTTAATCATCCTCAGTTTGAAGAGCTAGTGAAGACAAATTGGAAGGGGAGTGGTGATTAAATTGTGCTGAAGGACTTCGTAGAGAATTTGAATGAGTTGAGTGTGTTGTTGACCCAATGGAGTAAAAAGGAATTTGGCAATAATAAAAGGGTAATTAATGCGCTTATGGATGAGATTAATAATTGCTTGAATCGAGAATGGAATGAGGTCTCTGCTAAGGAGCTGGCTGATTTGAAACAGAGGCTAAATGTTGTGTGGGAACAAGAAGAGTTATATTAGGCCCAAAAATCTCAAGTCCAATGGCTGAAATATGGGGACAGAAATACTAGCTTTTCCCATTTGACTACAATCTAGCGTAGAAGCAGGAACAAAGTTCTAAGATTAAGAAAAATGGATGAAACATGGATAGAAGATGAAGGGGAAATTGGAAAATATTTTGAAGACTTTTATTCAACCCTTTTCAACTCAATGGGTCAGCGCAACTTTGATGAAATATTGGGATATATGGATGCAATGGTGATGGATGATGATAATAGAATCCTTTTGGGAGAATTATTTGATGAAGTCAAAAGAGCCATGTTCGAGTTGGGAGGTTCTAAGGCGCCGGGACCCGATGGCTTTACTGGAGCTTTCTTTCAGAAAGAGTGGCCTATCATTGGCAAACAGGTTTGTAATATGATTTGAAAATATTTTCTTGAAGGTTTTGAGCTTGATGAAGTTAATATAACTAACTTGGTTTTAATCCCAAAAGTAGAGAATCTTGAAACTGTTAATGATTATAGACCTATTAGCCTTTGCAACTTCATTTATAAAATCTTTTCAAAGGTTATTGCAAATAAGTTGAAGCCTCTACTTGGAAATTTAATCTCTGAGAGCCAAAGAGCCTTTATTCCAAGAAGGCTTATTTAGGATAATATTATTATTGTCCATGAGATTTTTCATCATTTGAAAATTAGGAAAAATGTGGCTGGATTGGCTTTGAAGCTCGATATGAATAAAGCATTTGATAGGGTTGAGTGGGATTTTTTGATTGCTTTGTTAAGAAAGATGGGGTTTTTTGGGAATGGGTTAAAAGGATTTTTTGGTGTATAGCCTCGGTGAACTTTTCGATTATGTTATTTGGGAAAAGGATGTCACAACTTAAACCTTACAGAGAACTTAGACAGGGAGACCCTCTTTCCCCATATCTTTTCATTTTGGTGAGTAACATTTTGTCAAAGATGATTGAGATGTGGGTGAGGCAGGGTTATATTAAAGGAATTAAAGTGAATAATAGGTGTCCAATGATCACACACTCCTTATTTGCTGATGATTTTGTTTTCTTCTTGAAAGCTGATATTGATAATTGTAGAAATTTAAAGTATATACTTGATTTGTATTGTGAGGCCTCTGGACAATTGGTGAATGTAAACAAATCTTGTATTTATTTTTCTAAAGATATCCCTGACTTAATGAAAGAGGAGATTGGACAAATCTTTCAAATTTCTACAACTGATATCCCAGGAAACTATCTTGGCTTACCCATAACTTGGGGTCGTTCTAAGACTCAGGCACTCAATTTTGTCATAGATAGAGTTAAAAAAAGAGTCTAGGGGTGGCAGAAGAATTTTTTGTCTGAAGCGGGAAGGGAGGTGCTTATTAAATCAGTTGCTAATTCTATTCCTGTATACCCCATGTCTTGCTTCCTTTTCCCAAAAATATGCTCTATTGAGTTTGGATAGGATTATTACTAGCTTTTGGTAGAAAGAAGAGAATAACAACAGAAAAGTTCACTGGCTTTCTAAGGAAAAATTAAAAAAAGAAAAAGAAAATGGGGGATTGGGATTCAAAGACTTTAAGGCTTTTAACCTAGCGCTTCTAGCAAAACTTGGGTGGAGAATCTTAAAAGAGCCTGATCAGTTGTGGGTTAAATTTCTGAAATGTAAGTACTTTTCTAATTGTGAATTCTTTGAGGCTAAGAAGGGAGGAAGAGCATCTTGGATATGGCATAGTATTATTGAAGGAAGGAAAATTCTTAAAGGAAAGGTTTTGGTTAGCATGGGTAGTGGATGGAATACTAAAGTGTGGGGAGATCCATGGATAAAAGGGTTGCGTGGATTTAAGTTGTTCTCTCCATGTCCTAATCCTTCTATTGCTAATCTAAGAGTAGCTGACATTAGGAGAAATGGGGGATGGGATTTGTCATGGCTAGCTCAGTTTATTAATGAGACAGAATGTAGTGAGATTAGGAAGGTTGTAACGGCTATGTCACAACGTGATGATAGCTGGATCTGGACTGGGGCCAAAAGGAACAATTATATGGTTAAGGAAGGATACCGTGTTGCTAAGGAATTATTGCATGGAAGTGAGCTGGATATTCCTAAATCATCTAATTCTGTAGCAAGAATACTGTGGAAACAAATATGGAAGCTAAAAGTGCCTCATAAAGTAAGAATTTTCATGTGGAGATTATTGATCCAATTCACTACCTACCATGGACAATCTTGCTAAGAGGCATTGTGCTGTGACTAAGTTATGTTTTATTTGTAAATTACATAGAGAATCAGCAGACCATCTTTTTTTGTCTTGTGAATGGGCGAAAATGGCTTGGTTTGGAAGCTACTTTTCTTTTAAATTGCCGGCCTCTCATGATGTTGATATGATGTAATATCCCAAAATGTACTCAAGGGCTAAATGTACAGAATAGATGGTGGGATTAATGACAGAATTACCTCTGGAAATTTTGTTATGAATTTAGTCAAGTTTCACATGCAAAATTGGCAATTAAATATTATATTGCAAGATGAGATTTTATAAGATCATCTTCTTCTTCAAATGGCCATGACTTATGTATGACAAGAAGGAACAATATAGGCTATTACATATGACATGTTAATGCAATTTGACCAAGTTGTAAAAGATGATGACTAAGTCAACAATTTCAACTAAAGAAGTAATATTTGAAGAGTTGAAATTATGATAAATTGAAGAAGCCCTTTTGACTATTCCATGGGCTACAATTCGCATTATATTACATGAGGGAAAGAGAATTAATATCATACACTTCATCTTTTCCATATGAAAAGTCAACAAAAGTGGCTAGGATTTAATCAATATCCTCACCTTTATGCTTGGAGTCGGTCAAGAAGCCAAGAAGAGAAAGAGAGAGAATTGCATCAAATAATCCCTCACCTTTTGCTCATTTGGTACGTTGGGACAAAGAAAGAAGGTAGTTGGTCAAAAGTATATCAAGAGAAAGGAAAAAGACTTGTTAACACAACTCCCTCCCCTCAAGTCAATTATTTCGGCTATGTCATCAAGAAAGAAAGAGAAAAGATGAAGCAAAGATTTCTTGGCACATTTTGGACGTCCAACACATGAATAAAGAAAAGACTTGATGAATCAATTTTGACCACAACTTTTTACCACCTTTGGACCACAATTTTGGCTGCCTCTTTAAGTGATAAGGGAAAGGAAAATCTGATCATTTATCACTCTCTCTCTCTCTCTCCATCTTCAAGTTGGTTTGCAGAAGCCCAAAACGTGGAGGAAGAAAAGCAAGGTTTCAAGGTGAGTTTAATCTTGATTTTTCACCTCCTTAACCTCATCTATGGCTCAAGAGTCCTTCATGAAACTTGTTCCTCTCTTCCTTAGCTTCATTTCTATGGTTTTTGTTTTTGAAGAAGAGGAGTTTTCAGCCACCGTGCAAGAACAAAAGCTGAAGAATCAAAGAAAGAACTTAAGGAGGAGCACTAGGTGAGTATTAGCATCAATTTGAGCTATTGGTTGTGTTGGTTGGATGAGTATTTTGGCATGTGCAAATCTGCCCTGATTTTGGCTAAACAAGGGTTTGGGTAATTCATGATATTTTGGTTATGTTATTGGTGGTTTATGATGATTGGAAACCATTTGACATAAGTGTGATGCTGAAATTGGAAGTTGGTAATTGTTGGAATTTATTTTGATTTTTCTGTTGAAACAGGACATGGAGAATGAGTGGGAATTTGTTAATTTTGATGTTACCATTGTGTTCTACACGAAAAATTATGTGGGAATAGCCCTGGGTTGTGAATTTTGGGTCATTGAAACTCAAAGTGTAAATTTGGGTTTTCAGCCTGAACAGGATTCCAGCGAGGTACTCTACTTGTATGGTGTTTTTGGATAACCCAATGATCTCTAAAAATTATGAAAATTTCCAGTATTAAATTTCACATTCCAAGCTTCAAAATGGACATATAATTTGTGTCATTTCGTTTTTTGACCTGCGAGTTCTGGTTGCCCAAAGTTTGATGTCGAAACTGGACTTAATTCTGGAGCAGTGTGGGATTTTGTGTAATTCTGGAATTGTGTGGTGATTTCCAGTAATGATTCATATTTTTCCTATGAAGAGGACTTCAATATCTTTCCATAGGACTTGGGATCACCTCATTTCAATTTTTGTAGAATTAGTTATGATTTTGTAAATTCTAGAGAAAATTCTGGCAGATTTGGTGTCTTATGAGAAAATTGAAGATGTAATGGCATAATGTAGTATTGTTGAACTTTGAAGTTAGGAATTGGTCTTTTAGGTTAATTGACCACTTTAACTCCTTAGTTGATTTGATTAAATGTCCCTAATGATAACCAAATTGAGTATTTGAATTAAAGAATTGGATTAAGTAATAACCTGTCGCCCGTAATTCTAATTATAGGATTTGACATTTGCCCTGCACGTGATAAACCAGTGCCAGCGCACGAGCGGAAAGAACAAGGTAGTGACTCTTTCTCTTATTTTATGTATGATGCCTTGCATGTATATCATTTCATTGAATATGCTGTGATGTAACATTGCCGTTGTGAAATGCCGTTGTTGTGCTGTTGTGAAACATGCTGTTGTTAAATATGCCGTTGTGAATGCAGCGAAAGCTGTTGCAAAAATGCCGTTGTGTTGTTGTTGTTGTGATTTGCTTACATGCTTTGTGATTGTACATGTTATAAGTGAATTGTTACTACTGAGATTCTTTTGAATCTCATTCTTTCCAATGACTAACCTACAGCAAGGGCAAGCAGTTCAAAGGAAAAGCAAGTGATGAAGGGCGGTCAGAGCTCCTAGCTAGGAGTTTTTATTTTGGTAGTTGGTTGTCATATTTTGTTGGGGATTAGTTGCACATGTTGTATATATTGAATAGTGTTGTGTAATCCCTTGTATGGGAAACTAAGCGTTGTAAACCCTTTATTAAGTATCAAAACTTGAGCGTTATTGGGAATTTTTGGTTGCACTCTGATATGTATGACTGAAACCGAATTGGACAGACCAATTATATTCGAGATGTGAATGTGAGACCGCACTAAATAAGTTTTGGAAATTTTTTAAATTAACCACTGGTCTCTATTTCAACTTAATGACGCATTCTCGAACTATAGATTTGCCTATTAAGGTAGGGGGTTACATCTGAGGCATTAGATTAAATGGCTTTTTATTGAAGAAAATCTGATTGAATGGCACAAAGCTTTTATCTCTATGTTCTTATGGTAGATCTGGAAGAGTAGATGTAATTTTGTCTATCAAAATGTCCAACCTGATCCAGGTTTTATTGTATCTCAAATTGGTATTCTGCTTCAGGAATATTGGGATGCTAATCAATGGATGGTGGTGGAGAATGAAAGTCCTACTATGGAAGATAAAGAGCCATGGCAAATTGCTCACTGGATTGCACCAAGAGGTAATTATCTTAAAATAAATTCTGATGGTGCTTTCTCTTTAGATAATGGGTTGGTGGCTATATCCTATGTAGTGAGAGATTCCAATGGTGGGATCCTCAATGGGCTCAGTCGGTTGGTCAGTGCTGACTCACCCTTTATGGTGGAGTGTATGGCTTTGTTTGAAGCTTATTGCTATGCTGCTGAAAATGATTTAGATGATGTTATTTTTGAATCGAACTGTCTTGCTTTGGTCAATTGCATCACTAAAGGAAGCTCACCTCCAGAATGGGGGTGTGATATCCTGATTGAAAACATCCTTGAACAAAGGAAATTAATTAGAAACCATTCTTTATTATGGGTTTCTAAGGAAGCGAATTTAGTGGCTGATTGGGTCGCTAAAGCTTCAATTAAGGGGTTGTGTCCTGCGGATTGGATTTGGAGACCTCCTAATTGTTTGAGAAAGCTGATAGAGAAGGATGCAGGTGAAGTTTTTGATGATCATGGATAGATTGCTGCTTGATCTGTGTTTGCTTTATTTAGTATATTTTTGTATTTCGTTTTCGGTGATGTACTAGACTTGTTACGTTTAAGTTTTATAATATCATCCTTTCTGGCAAAAAAATGTTACTATATTTTGTGCTATGAACATGGTGACTGAGGTATGTTACCTAGCTATGTGTTACGAGTGTAAATGGTCTATTAGAAAGTGCAAATGTACAATGTCATAAAAAAGTAACATAGAAGTGAGTTAAGTATCACTAAGTACCAAAATAGGTCATCTTAATTCTATTAGTCGATCAATTAGTTGGTGATTGAGATTACAAAATTAAAAATGATTAAACATGAATGCAAATGATATGGAACAATTATGAGAAAAAATCTTAGAGGTCAGATTTTACTTAACAAATTTCGGATTAAATCACCTATATATTCTAGTCTAATTTATTACACATGATTGAGAGTCAAGTTTCCCTAATTTAATTACTAGTATCTTCCAAGGTCAATCAATTTTATAATTAATTGTTAATCCAATATATCCCTATATGAATTAAAGCAATTAGTCATGCATTAAGATTTATGAAACTCATTAAGACTACATAACCCATATGAATATATTCTGATTTCAAATGTTGGTTATGGTTTTTTAATTATAGGATCTATTCACATGCATTTCCTTTTGGTTTCAACATACATATTGAAATCATTCAAAAGGTGGCTACTCAATTGAAAGCATTAAGAACAATAATTAAAACTCAATCATAAAGGAAAAATTAAAACTAGATTAAATAAGTTAGATTCAATCTGTCATTAGTAAGCTACATCATCACCTTAGGAAAATGGAAATTTAGCTCATAATGAAATTAAAAACAAAACCAAAATAAATTGAAAACTTCATAAACATTGCATAAAACTTGAATATTAAATTCTAAAACATAAATATACAACAACTAGATGCACAAAAATGGAGAAAATATAGTCATCCCTTTAGAAGGTAAAACCTTCCATGTATGTGTCAACCTATACCATCCACAAAGGAGGACTACCCAAGCCTTCCATGTAGGAGGCATGCAAGAAGCAAATACAACACTACTACAAAAAAGGGAAATAGTGGCACACATTTTGTGAAACTTCTTTAAAAAAAGTGTCATAGCTTCTTTTTAATTTTAAAAAGTATAAAGATGTTGTGGCGCTTATTTAAGTAAGTGCCACAACTTATAGGTGCATTATGTGGCACTTGGTCAACAAAATGCCACATAAGACATATTAGAGCAGCTGTGGCACTTCTTCTAATAAGTGCTACAGCTGCTTATGGAGCTTGTGTGGCACTTGTTCAACCAAGCACCACACAAGCTATCATCATTACTTTTTACTTTCTCCATCTCTCTCTCTCTCCTTCTTCTTTTATATTAGTTCACGTGCTCACACACTAAAAGGAAAATAACATTGGTTTGTTCTCCATCTCTCTCTCTCTCCCCTCCTCCTTTTACATACCCTCCCCACCTTAGCTCACACGCTCACACACCAACACGTACAACAAAAAGAAAATAACATGGGTTTGTTTGTTTCTCTAGCTGCCATGGAAGTAAGTCTCTCTCTTTATCACTCTGGTTTCTTTTGACACTGTCCCTCTTTTACAAAGTTTTCATTTTTCTTATGAATTTGAAGGTTTTTTATTAATGGGTTTGTTTGTTTGTTAGGAGAGTTATTTCTACAAGAGGACTCAAGTTCCTACATTTGGAAGCTGAGATTGGAATGAAAGTCTTCAATTCACACAATGCTTTGAATCTGCAAGGCAAGCTGGTTTGTTCTTTTTATTCTGATAATTGGTTTACTATTTATAATTTTGGTTCTCTATGGTTTTGTTTTGTCTAAAGGTTTCGGCTTTAGACAAAACATATTAGAAATTAGTCAATTATATTACCCCGATAACCTGATTTATCGTGAAATTCACATTTGCAATTTTTTTTAAAAAATACCACTTCCTATGGCGCTTCTTTGAGGAAGGGCCACAGGAAGCCACCCCTCTTGTGGCCCTTCCTCCAGAAAGTGCCACAGGAGGGGCCCCATTTGTTTAAAAAAATATTATGCTGTGGCACTTGGAAGTACCATAGCTTCTTTTAGTAGCATCTTGATATGTGGCACTTACTAAGCATCACAGCTAGTTCAAATATAAGCACCACAACTTTTGTTTTTTTGCAGTAGTGCCACTACTGCAAAAAAACAAAGCCGTGGCAATTATAATTGCATTAGCTGTGGTGCTAGAGAAGTGCCACATATCTGGACGCCACTAAAAAAAGCTTTGGCGCTTTCAAGCGCCACAACATTTAAATTTTTTTTTAAGAAAATACCCTCCTGTAGCGCTTCCTTAAGGAAGGGCCACAGAGGGGGGTCTCCTGTGGTGCTTGTGTCAACAAGTGCCATAGGAGACCAGACCTACTGTGGCACTTACGTCAGCAGGCGCCATAGGAGACCCCCCTCCTGTGGCCCTTCCTTAAGGAAGCACCACAGGAGGGTCCCTTTTTTTTCTTTTTTTCTTTTCTTCTTTCTTTTCTTTCCTGTGGCCCCTTTTTTATGCATTCTGATTATGAAGCTTTATATAAAATAAGTGGCTTTCATGTTTGTCATCTCCACAAATTGTCAATCTTTCTATTTTATATTTCAACATGTTATATATATATATATAAATAATTTTCACATTTAAAATTCAAATTCCCCAACAATAATGTTCTTACACAATAATATATTAATTGTCATTTCCCCAACAATAATGTTCTTACATAAATACTCTCCAAAGCTATTATAAAAAATATCACAATACAAGAACTTAATATGTGAACACAGTACATCAACAACGAATTAAGTAAATTAAAAGATTACCAAAAAATGCAAGCTTGTCGGCCAAAAAATTCAAACAAAGGAAAAAGGCAAACAAAAAAAGCTAGGTTTTCACTCTTTCCGATTAAATTAGGAACAAAAAGGCAAACGTTATATTATGGTTTATCTTGAGTAAAAAAAATTTAAACAAAGCAAGCTAGAATGAAACAGTCTTCTTCTTACAAATCTATTGATTGACCAGTGTAGGGAGTGGGGGACAACGTTGGCGACGCTAGCTTGAGTGACAAGGATGAGCAAATGTGAGTTGTAGAGTGGAGTGGGGTTCAAAAGAGGAAGAGAGACAGAGAGTATGAAGAAAAGGGAATAACTAAGGACAAGATTGGGGATAGACAAAACAAAAATGGAAAAAGGAACAAGAGAATTTAATAAAGAAGATGAGTGTGTGTGTTTGATGTGCAAGAGAAAGTGATATCTTTTACAGGGGGAGGGGCATCGACGTGAGCTGAGGAAGAGGGAATAAAAAGGAAAAAGGAAGGGAAAAGATAAAAAATAAAGTTAAAGTAGGGAAATCTGATTGGCGGGAGAGTTGAAAATTCACATCCAGCCAATTGTGACACTTCTTTAAAGAAGTGCCACAGCTGTCTTTTTTTTTCTATTTTATTTTTTAAAATTTTTAGGGACCAGATGTGGCACCTGCCAAGGTAGGCGCCACCCTTGGGTAGAGACCAGCTGTGGCGCCTGGTGGACCAGGCGCCACAGCTAGGTCAGTTGGGCCAAGGCAGGCGCCATAGTTGCCCCCACCAGTTATGGTGCCTGGTTAGCTAGTCCCCAAAATTTTAAAAAAATTAAATAGAAAAGGGAAAAAAAGGGTAGCTGTGGCACTTTTTTAAAGAAGTACTATAAAATGTGTGCCACCTTTCAACCTTTTTGTAGTAGTGTGCAATGCATAAAATTAACTCTAAAATGGTGTATGTGGAGAGGATAGGAAAGTAATAGATATGAAATGGTGTGTTGCAAATATGAGGGAGAGGATGACTATATATAGGCAAGAATGGAGTAGGTGAAATGGTAGATGAAGTGGTAGATAAAGTAGTAGGTGAAATGGTAGATGGAATGGTTGGGGAATGTTGATAAGAGCTAAATATTTGTATATCTTTTGGTGATTAACCTTAGAATTTTGTGGGATTTGACTGCAAAGGTAATTTGGGAATTATATTGGCGGAATTGACATATTTTAAATAATATTTGTTATTCCCATTATTCCTTAGTTGTGAACATATGATATTACCTTTTTGGTATCTCATTTTTGTAGGTGATGATATGGTATATTAGAGCTTAATGGAGGGCAAAGATGGAATTAAAGGAGAGCACATGTGCAGATTTTATTTCCTAATTTTCTAATTTTAATAGACATGAGAAAAGAGTTAGGCATTGTTTGGTGGCTTGAGTTTCTTGACCTTAAAATCCTTCACGTTTTTTGCTCTCCTCTAAACATGGCCTTATCCCTTATACTTGCTAAAATCATATCGCACAATAAGGCAGTGGGGACGTTTTGCATTTGGGAGTTCACAACTTCAAACCGGAGGGGCTTGCTCGTCCTTCTAGATCTCATTTTGGCTCCCTTTCGCATTTGTTCCATCATTCCTTCATAATCGATCACTCCTTCTCCTTCTCCTTCCACTTTCCATCGATATTGTTCTCTGTTTTCTCTATTTTTTTTTGGATCTGCAGCGAAGACGATAGTCGAGAGGTCCAGAGGAGTGAATTTCGAATCATGAGCGGCTAGGATTTTTCGTCCGATGGTGATGGTCAAGCTAACCTGAGTCCTTGAGCATCTAGGGGAGTTCTTTGTATCTTAATTTCATCTTCCACTCTATGTATATGCAGATTATGATTCTAGGTTGGTAGAGTTTATGATTTGTGTATATAGTTGAGGATTTAATCGGTTGATGTAATCTGGATGATGATACTTGTGCTAGATTTGTACTCATGGATTGTAATTGGACTATAGCACTCTTTTGTTATTCAATTGCTTACCTCTATTCTCTTAAGATCAATTGTTTGCTAAGTTTCTAGGAATTAATTGGTGGTAGAGAGGATCTTTTATGAATCTATCATAAGCTAAGTATTGATTAGTAAGGGTTCTTACTAGTCCTTGTGCTTAGTTAAGAGAAGAACATAAAATTAAAATTGGACAAAGATGGTTAGTGGATTCAATGACCTAAGACATTAATCTCTTGGATTTACACCCACTCACTTACTTTATACATTGAAAAATTCATAAACAAGCAGCTCTTTAGTTTAATTAGATAGATGAAACTCACGTCCCATACTCTTTGGTTAATTTTTTTATTTACACTAGATTACTTAGGAACTAAATATAGGCTCCACGTAGAGATCGACCTAGGTTAGTTGCCCTACAGTGCATTTAGCTTAGTTTTATTTGATAGCCCCATGATATGCTTTTCAAATTTGGCGCCATTGCCGGGGAGCCTAGCTCCTAGGTAATTCGGTGTCAATTGCAAAATTTGACCGGGGAATAGCTTGTGTAGGTTAGGAATACTTGTTTCTCCATTTTTTTTTCTTTTCTTTTTTTTCTTCTTTCTTCTTTTTATAAAAAGTTGTTGGAAAAAACACAAAATAAAGAGATGTGTGCCTTGGTTTGTGTTTCTGACATATTTGGTGTGAAATCTAATTGCTGAAATTTGGGTGTTTTGCATTGGAAAATTGCTATCGTGAATGAAACTTTGGTACTGTCATCACTGTGAACTGGTTCTGTTGTTGGTGATTTTGCCCTGCTGAAGCTGAACATTCTTAAAAAAACACATTGCGTATTGCAAGTTGATCATACCTTGTTTTCCTAAAAGGGTTAGATCAAGTTCTTGTTGCTACACTTGCTGAGTGACACTAAATCTGCACATTGTGTTTGAAGTGTTTTTACTGTGAGAACCATTTTTGCTGAAATTGAGGACCAATTATGATTAGAACCATCCCATTTCATTTTGAATTTGAGAGTTTCTATTTGGGATCTCAAACTGATGTTGCGCTTGCTGAATTGTGACCTTGTAAAACTTGCTATGAAATTGTTGTCTGACATTGTCGTTGGTTGTTGGTGAAATTAAGAATTTGAGTTGGTGCCATTGTTGTGCTTCTTCCAAACTTACAAGTTTGTTGTCCAAATTGTGTTGGAACTTTGCTGAAATTCTATGCAGCATGTGAATTTTACAAAAATCTAACTGTATTATGAATTTTTGCTGCCGTGTGGGTCAAAGTTCTTAGATCTGGAACTGTTCTTTATCTCTTGAAATTTGTGACAGCAATTTATGCATTCAGTTAGCCTTGATCTGATTTGTTCATATACTGAAAATAAATGTAGAAAAACCTGGAGTTGAGAATTGCATGTTGCTGTTGTTAGTGAGCATTGCTGTCATAACCATTACTGTTAAAGAAGTTTGGGAATTGAAATTCTAAAGTTGTTGCTGAATTTTGTGGTCAAAAATTTCAAAATTGTGATATTCAAGTTGTCAAGAATTAGGCAATTTCGTCTGCTGCTTCTCATGGTTGCTTAAAGAAAATGACGTAGCTTATTGCGTCTGATTGCTGAACTGTGACACCTACTGTTGTGTGTCATTGGCATAAACTCTTGACTAAATTTTTGAGTGAGTTCAAATCTGATTTTGGTCTTGTACTAGCAGTGATTCGTTAAGTTTTCTTTGTCATTAGACTAGGAACAGTCTTTTGAAACAAAATTGCTGTCACTAGCATATTTTAAGGCATTTCCATCTCTGGACCGATTTTTAAAAAAAATTCTGCTGGAAAATTTGGTTTTTCTGTGGCTTTTCACATTGAACTAAGCGTTATGTGCAAAAAGAAAATTTAGAACAAGTCAGAGAGCAAGTTTCTACCCTATTCTGAATTTTGCTACTATCACTATTTCGAAATAGATTGCTAGCCTGCGAGGTTTTTGCATTCACTCATTATTGTAGCTGTTGCACTAGTAATTTCTGAAGCTTTGCATGTCTGATTGCTATGCTGAGTTGCTTTGTTCACAATTGATTAAAAGCAATTCTTGGGAATCTGCCCAGTATTTGAGTGGGTGACAGAATTTTGGAGTGAAATTTTTTGTGTTGCAGACTTGATTCTATCTCTAACTTCCCTTAATATATACATAACTTGTTGTTTCAAGTGCATTGCTGCTTGCTCATATGGGTTTTGGACTTTGCATTTGTGAGGATTCGTACTATTCTGTGCTGTGAAAGTGCTCTGGTTTTTAACCAGATTTTGCTATCATTGTTGGTTGTAAGTTACTATCTTGTTCTGTCAAGTGTTTGGTAGTGGAAATATGAAGTTGTTTGTCTCTGGAAATTGGTAATCTCCTGCTGTATTAGGCATATTATTTCTCTATTGCTGTCCTTATTGGAGATTAATCTATGTTTGTTGGTTCTGATTTAAGCTTTGCCAAAGAAAGGAATTTTGAACTAAAAATTAAGACCTGATTATTGAAGGTTTGGCCATTTAATTTGCTGCTGAAATTTGGAAACTGATAGTAATCAATTGTGTTTGGGTTAAAAATTGATTTGTGCTGTCATTGAACTTAGATTGCTATCATTTGAGACACCCTTATTACCGCAAATCACTACTATTTTTTTTATTGCACTCATGTAGCTACTGAACTTGTCACAAGTTGGAAAAAATAGCTCTTGTCAAAATTAAAATTTGTTGTTAAAAAATTGTTTGGGGTGCATTTTCTTGTGAAAACCAAAGCTAGAAATTGCTACTAATAGTGGTGACTTCTTTGTTGATTTCACTGATTGCCCTCTCATTGATAATCATATTGTGCTAGATCAAAACATGGATGAACATACTGAAAATCAAGATAATGAGGTTCCTAATAATAGCCATAATACAAATGCCTCACAATAATAATCATGTGCATGATGATGTAGGAAATAGGAGCATAAGAGATATAATTTCTTCCAATGTTGATTATAATCCTTATGGCTTCTACAATTTCAATGCTAATTTTGAATTGAAGGGACATTTGATAAGTGCTGTACCTAAATTTCATGATAATGAAGGTGAAGATCCTCATAGGCTTTTGGAGACTCTCCACGTGGTTTGCTCATCCATGAAGCCTCCAGGTGCTGACTTGGATGAAGTCATGAGCTGTGCTTTCTTCTTTTCTGTGGATGGAAAAGCTAAAGAGTGGCTTTATATGCTTCCTCGTCACTTTGCAACATTGACTTGGGAGCAAATGAAGAAAGTCTTCTTGGAGAAATTCTTTCCAGCTACAAGAACGGCTAAGATGAGGAGGGAAATTTATGGTGTTCAACAAGCAATAGGTGAAAACTTGTATAAGTATTGGACTCTTTTTTTTGGCTCTCCTTGCCAAATGCCCACACTATCAAATTTCCCAACCACACTTGGTGGAATACTTTTATGATGGGTTGCTTGATCACAACAAAGACACCATTGATGCTGTAGTTGGTGGTTCTCTAATTGATTTAATCTCTCAAGAAGCTTTGGGTCTCCTTGGAAAGATGGCTGCCAATAACCAACAATTTGGTACACGAGAAAGAGCTCAAGCATGTGGAGTTGGAGCTTGGTCCAATGATGAAATTTTGAACAAGTTGGCCATTTTAAGTGATCAAAAGGGTTATATGCAAAAGACAATTCAAGCTCAACAAGTCCACAATATTGGTGCTTCTTGTCCTCCTCCTATGTCTCAAGCATTGGTTCCTACTTCTTGTAAAACTTGTGGTAGCCCTATGCACACCACTTTGACTTGTCCTTCTCAAGCTAGAGAATGTGATGTGGCTGCTATGAATTATCAAAGGCCACCCCAATATAATCAAAAAAAAATTTCAATGGAGGGTGGAAGGACAATTCCAATTCTAGATGGGGAGGCAATGACAATAGAGGCTATTAAGGGAAGGAGAGTTTTTAAGAGGTGCTGAAAGTTCTCAAAGACACTTTGGGAATCCCTCTATGACTTCTTATCAAGGTCCATCAACTTCAAGAGAGGTACCTATTCAAGAACCTAACACTAATGAGGCCTTGATGAAGATGATGAGCAAGCTTTGAGACAAGATTGAACAAATGGAAGTGAAGCATGACAATCTTCAAACCTTTGTTTCTCAATTGGCTAATGCAAAGAGTGAGAATGATGCCAAGAAGGGAGCCTTGCCTTCTAATGTTGGGTGAATCCTAAGAGTTTAAATGCTATCCAACTAAGGAGTGGCAAGCAAGTTGGACTTGATGATCCAAAAGAGGATGATGAAGAAGTTGTTTATGATGAAAGCATATAAGAGAAAGCTTCTCCATTCCAAGTCATTCCTTTTTCTGAGAGACAAAAGGAGAAAAGTATCTTGAAGAAGACTTCCTCCACTAGTTCAACAAGCCAATAGAATGAAGGAGTTGTACAAGGATCCCAAAATGAGCATTATGGAACCATTATCCACCAAGGTTAAGAGGTAAATTTAAAAGACCTTCCTTTCCCTCACTCTTATCCTCAAGGCATGAAAAAGGCTAGTGAAAAGCATCATAATGATTTGTATGAATTGTTTAGCAAGATTGAAGTCAATATACCTTTACTTGAACTTGTTAAACAACCCAAATATGCTAAGATCTTAAGGGAGTTATGCAAATAAAAAAAAAGATTCAAGCCTAATGAGATGGTCCAACTTCCTTATAATGTGAGTGCATTGTTTAAGCCCCAATTGCCAGTTAAGTGTCAAGATCTAGGGAGTTTCACCATACCTTGCACAATTGAGAATTTCACAATTCTTAAGGGATTTCTTGACGTAGGTGCTGTAATAAATATGATGCCCAAATCTATTTATGAGTTTATAGGAGTCACTATACTCAAGCCCACTAGTGTTATTTTGCAATTAGCGGACCAAACAATTAGATATCCACTTGAGGTGCTTGAGGATGTGTTAGTTAAAGTTAATGACTTGCTCATTCCTTCAGATTTTTATGTTTTAGACATGTCTAAGGAGAGTATGAGTGAAGGTGCATTGATTTTGGGTAGGCCTTTTATGAGAACTGCTAACACTGAGATTAGAATGAAGGAAGGTTCTATAACTATGTCTGTTGGTGATCATTTTGTGCATTTTAATATGTATGAAATAATGAAACACCTACATGAAGACTATTCTTTACTTGATGTGTATTTTATTGATGAATTGCATGATAATGATCATATTGAGCGTGGGTTAGTTTCTAATGGCCATATGAATCATGTTGATGCACCTATGATCAATTCTACCCCTTCTATCCCCTATTCTTCTATTTCCCCCTCTCATGGTAGTGATGTCAAGTGTTCTAGTGCTAGTTCACTAGACTACACTTGTTCCACACCATTTACTATTTTATCAAAGGATGCTATACTTGTTGAGTCTTCCACTAACCCAAATTCTCTTGAGAAAGGTGTTGTTTATGATGATAGTAAAGGGTATAGTGGAGCTACAAAGACTCATTCTGAGCAGTAATTGAACATTTTCAAAGCCTTGAGGCAAGTTCCCAAACCGGTCAAGTTGGTGTGCCAAATCCGTAATAATCCACCATCTAGCAAAAAGATGCCTTTGAGGCCTAAGGATGGATTTAGAAGCTCTTCACTACTTCTACTCCATGCCTTATCCATTGATCCAAGTAAACTCACTTGTGAGGAGCTTCAAGCATAAAAGACCACTTTTAAAGTTGGTGACTATGTCATGGCTTATATGTCTCATTACTCTGCTCCATATGAAGAATGCAAGGAGACATGGCTTAGACCTAATTTAGAAGTGGTTGCCAAGTGTGATAAGAGGACTTATATGGTGAAGGA
Organism: Inga oerstediana; assembly: GCA_963210345.1. Lineage (NCBI taxonomy): Eukaryota > Viridiplantae > Streptophyta > Magnoliopsida > Fabales > Fabaceae > Inga > Inga oerstediana. The sequence goes on from OY723401.1 coordinate 66,234,642, forward strand.
TGGCTATGGTAGACACTTCCATACTCGAACCAACCATCTCCGTTTGTACCACACTAGTTACAAGCCTCCATGATAAGGTTGCTTCCTTCCTTTACCTTGTTCTACTATTTTGGACTATTCATTGCATGATTTCATGATGTTGAACAAGTGTAGGGAAGGGATATTCTAGTAGAAAAAGGTAGCTTGTGTCTTGTGTGTTGTTTTTTTTCTTTTCTTTGTGTTAATCTACTCTTTCTCACATTGATTCTTTGCTGCATTATTGAGCACCATTGTCATATCATTAGTCTCTATGTGCATTGAGGACAATGCAAAGATTAAGTGTAGGGGAGAGATGGTTTGTGTGTTTTTTTGTTTTGTTTTAGGGACTCTAATATACCATCATGTTTTGTGCTAGCTGCTGCTTCATCCATTTTGAGCCTAATTCTTCAAAAATTTTGAGATGTTTAAGCATGATCAAGTATCTCAACTGCATGTGATTAAATATTGATGTTGAAACTTGTCTAAATGAAGTGAGTTTCCATATGTTTTAAGTTTTAAAAATGATGCATTGTTTAATTTTGATGAGTTTGTTAGGAAACAAAAAGCCTAGTTGGAAGGTATTTTGGGCCTATTCGTTTCATTTCATTGTGCGATTTGTCCACTTAGGCTATTGCTCTCTAGAACTTGTCCTATTTCTTGCTTGAAGCTACATTTTGCAATGGTATGGATAGAGATGACATTGGCATTCATTTCTAAACCTTTTAACCCAAACACAAACCATTCATCATTCACCTTAGTTTACCCCTTTGAGCCTTTCACTTTCATTTCTATTTCATTATACAAATGCTATGTTTAAATCTTTTATCAAGTTCTTCCTAGCACTATTGAAAAACAAATGCCATATGCATAGTCAAGAGAAAGAAAATAGAAATAAAAGAAGAAGAAAAAAGAAAAATTTTGAAAAAATGAAAGAAATAAAAATTCAAAGAAAAAAAATAAAGGCACAATGGTAAAATATGTGAAATAAGTTGGTTCTATAGTGCTAAGTGATCTAGCAAATTATTTGGTGCAAGCATAGTGTTTGTTATATTTTCCATAATTTGACCTATTCAACATTACAACCCTAAAAGTCCCTTGGATTTATTTATGCCATTGTTGCAAGTAGTGGAGAGCCTAGAAATATTACAAGCCTATGGTAGAGTGTGGTCAAAGTGGATGCGAGAGAAAAATTACCTTACATGAGAGTAGAGTGCCAAAACTTATCCCAGTAAAGGTTTCCAATTAAACTCATTTAGATTAAGCTTTATATCTTTGCTAATTCTTCTAACATGTGGCATGCTTGTGGAGTTTGGATAGATGGATACTTCATTGTTTATCAAATGTGATTCTTGAACATTGATCATACTTGTTCATCTCTATTTTTAGTTCTTGGCTTGAAATGATTTTGATCGAGAGTGCAAAAGCTAAGTGTGGGAGAATTTGATAAGAGCTAAATATTTGTATATCTTTTGGTGATTAACCTTAGACTTTTGTGGGATTTGATTAATTATTTTGGGCATAATTAGGTATTAATGTGAGATTTGAGTGCAAATGTAATTTGGGAATTAAATTGGCTAAATTGACATATTTTAAGTAATATTTGTTATTCCCATTATTCCTTAGTTGTGAACATATGATATTACCTTTTGGTATCTCATTTTTGTAGGTGATGACATGGTATATTAGAGCTTAATGGAGGACAAAGATGGAATTAAAGGAGAGCACATGTGCAGATTTTATTTCCTAATTTTCTAATTTTAATAGACATGAGAAAAGAGTTAGGCATTGTTTGGTGGCTTGAGTTTCTTGACCTTAAAATCCTTCACATTTTTTGCTCTCCTCCAAACATGGCCTTATCCCTTATACTTGCTTAAATCATATCGCACAATGAGGCAGGGGGACATTTTGCACTTGGGAGTTAACAACTTCATATCGGAGGGGCTTGCTTATCCTTCTTGATCTCATTTTGGCTCCCTTTCGTACTTGTTCCATCATTCCTTCATAATCGATCACTCCTTCTCCTTCTCTTTCCACTTTCCATAGATATTGTTCTCTGTTTTCTCTATTTTTTTTTGGATTTGCAACGAAGATGACAGTGAGAGGTCCAAAGGAGCTGAATTTCGAATCATAAGCAGCTAGGCCTTTTCGTCTGATGGTGATGGTGAAGCTAACCTGAGTCCTTGAGCATCTAGTGGAGTTCTTTGTATCTTAATTTCAACTTCTACTCTATGTATATGCAGATTACGATTCTAGGTTGGTGGACTTTATGATTTATGTACATGGTTGAGGATTTAATTGGTTGATGTAATTTGGATGATGATACTTGTGCTAGATTTGTACTCATGGATTGTAATTGGACTATAGCACTCTTTTGTTATTCAATTGCTTTCCTCTATTCTCTTAAGATCAATTGTTTGCTAGGTTTCTAGGAATTAATTGGTGGTAGAGAGGATCTTTTATAAATCTATCATAGCTAAGTATTGATTAGTAAGGGTTCTTACTAGTCCTTGTGCTTAGTTAAGAGAAGAAAATAGAATTAAAATTGGACAAGGATGGTTAATGGATTCTGTAAGCCCCTTTTACCATAGGCCGATATTTAGTTCATAAACATGTAATTGATGTAGAATTAGAGGCCTTAGATGATTTTGGGACTTAAACAAAATCAAACTTCCCAAAATCATGGCATACAAAAACTTTTACAAAACCTATTCATGACAGTCTCATATTCACATTTCAATACTAAATGGCCTGTACAAGTTGATTTCATTCACAAATATTAGAGTATAAAGTAAATTCTCGACACACTTGGGTTCTATTCATTAATAAGGGTTTTACAAAGGCACAAAGCCCACAATTCATTACCCTAATTTGGGGATTACACAAAACTATACCACCAATCCCAATATATACAATTGTTTTCCAAAAACATCCAAATAATTTACATGATAACCAATAACCCAAAATATATTTCTAAGTCGGAGCTCTATCTGCTCTTCATCGCCTACTTTACCTTCGATCCTTCTGCCTTGTCTAAAAATTTGGTTTATGGGAGAGTGAGATTCTAAGGAATCCCCTTAGCGTCAAATCACTCATAGTATGCACAACAATAAGGCATGAAAGCAAATCATTACACACACATGGCAACTACAACGGCAGTTACAGTGGTAGGGCAGGTATGACTCATGTCACCCTTACGTTTGCTCACGCTGAATTGCATCACAACAATCCACACAATATATTTCACCACAACTGGGATTTATATAAATCATTTCATAATGCAAGCCATATAGGCAAGATACAACACACAGCCCACGGCTGGATTCACAAACACAGCCCCACTGGTCGGATTCATAAAGATCCATGTCGATTACAATGGCACTACAACGGCCGAGCTAGAGATGACCAGTGTCAATCCCTAAATGGCTCACGCTGCATTGCTCGCACTATAATGGACTATCCTACACATAGTTCACAAAACCCAATCAAAAGTCATGCATACTAAAACATCATACACAACATGATAGAAGAGTCACTACCTTAGTCATTCCGGGCGTGTCCTAGCGCCGGTCTCTCCCAAATAGAGCAAATGTCAAATCCTAGAATCATAATTAAGGATGAAGAATTATACTCTATTCCAAGACTTAATTTACTTCATAACACTTAAATTTGGTTATCATAATTGACCCTTAAGAGGCCACAAATTCCTCTAATAAAAGCCCTAAAAGGTTAGGAAACAATAGGTTAGAGATCTCCTTTCAAAAACTCAAAGTGCTGGAACATAGGGGTTGGCCATGGCCAGCCTTTCCTTGGGCCGTGGCCAAAATATGGTCAGAAGGTCACTGGACGTGGCCAGCCACCCATGGGCAGCGATCAGAATCAGGTCAGAAAGGTTTGGGCAGCGCCAGCCACCTTGGGCTGCTGAGAAGAAATTCCCTGATTCTTAGCTGAACTTCCAAAATTCATAACTAATTCTAGAAAACTCAAAACGAGGTGATTCCAAAGCCAAATGAAAGGTATTTAAGTCCTCTTTACTAGAAAAATATGGACTATAACCAGAAATCACCACAAAAGTCCAAAATTACCCAAAACTCAACACTACTCCAAAACAGATTCCAGTTTTTATCCCAAACTTTGGCAAAGCATAACTCTCAGTTAACAAGACGAAATGACACAAATTATATATCCATTTTGAAGCTTGAGATGTGAGCTTTAAGATTAGAAAGTTCAAAATTTTCCAACACCATTTGGTCATTCAAAATGTTTGTGCAAACTGACTGCCCATACAAAGTTCACACAAGACAGATTTTCCAATTTTCTACCAAAGTGTCCAATGACTTCAATATCATTTACCAAACCTATTCCCATAAAATTTTCCACAAGGAACACAATGGTAACCTCAAAATGACCAAAATCACAACCCAATCAGATGCCCTATTTTGCCCAATGAACAAAATCAACACAAAGTTGCCAACCTTCACATTTCCAACCTAAATCCATTCCATCAACCCAAAACACATATCAAAGCACTAATTCCATGACAAAAGCATGCCCACAACACAATAACCCTCATTTTCGAAATTCAAGGCAAAATTTATAGAAAATTCAAACTTAACCAATGGCTACAAAACTTATATAGAAAGGTTTGTCTTACTCACCTCTATAACTTTCCCAAAGGAGTTTCTTGATTCTCCCAACTTCAAGATTTATTGAGAGCTCAAACAACACCAAATGACAAATCTAAAACCATGAAATTGAAGCTTTCAAGATAAGGAACAAGTTTAGAGAAGAGCATTTTTCCATTAGAGGCTATTAAGAGGGTCAAGTACTTACCTATTTCACAGGCTTCTTCTTTTTTCTGTCGTGGATTAGACAAAAGTATGATTATGTACAGTAATTGTGATTTTGGCTCACATCTTCCTCTGGTTTTATGTCTAGTAATAGCTTAAACTCTTTCTATGAATTGAGGATTTGCTTCCCATCTAGTTTTCTTATAAACTGGCAAATAGGGTCTTTTAATGTCAGATTCCCAAGACAGTAGCTCTCTTTTTCTTTGTTGAATATGTCCATTAAATTGAGAAGAAAATGATGAACATCACCAATCGGATGTGTCTCAAGAGTTTGAATGATATCATCCAATGACTCTTACTCAATCTGTCCTTTATGAATTTAATTTTATCTTCTCGATTTATAGAAATCATACCTTTGCTCTTACAATGCTTATCACATGTCCACCTTGCACATTTATGGCATACCTCCATTCTTTTAGCTCCTCTTTTTGGACTAAGAATTTCTTCCCATTCCTATCATAGGGTTAATAATTGACCTATGAATCTCACCTGCTAAAAGCACCTTAGCTTCAATGATCTAGCATATGTCCTCAGGAAGGCCCAAATGCTTGAATATCTTTATCCTTTTGAGTCGACAGCTATAGATCTTCATGAGCACATCTTTGGGAAGAGTGGGGAACCTGTTCTTAAGCTTTATAAGAGATTCCTCCATATTAACTTGAAATGAAAATGATGACAACTAAAACTTTTAACGCAGTACATAGTGCATTAGTAAGTAAGAAAGATAAATGAGCAAGAAAAAGAAGTTTTGGGTTGTCTCTCTTTAACGTCTTTAGCTAGATAAAAACCAAACCAATTATTTTTATTATTTATTTTATGAGAAGGAGGACTTATTTAAATATGCTGATAGTTTTTAAAGTGTTGAGTGCACCATCATTGTACTCTTTTAGCCTTTGCCCATTCACTTTGAATTTTTGATCACCATCTAAAATCTCTATAGTTCCATATGGCCATACTTGAATCATGGTAAAAGGCCCTGACCACCTTGATCTCAGCTTTCCTGGGAAGAGCTTTAACCTTGAGTTGTATAAAAGCACTTTTTGTCCTGGTGTGAACTCTTTCCTCAAAATTCTTCTGTCATGCCACATTTTTGTCTTCTCCTTGTATAACTTGGCATTTTCATAAGCTTGTTTTCTTAGTTCTTCATGCTCATTGAGTTGGAAAAGCCTCTTCTCACCAGCTGCCTTTAAGTCAAAATTTAAGGATTTTATTGCCCAATATGCTTTGCGCTCCATTTCTACTGGAAGATGGCATGCTTTTCCATAGACTAATTGATATGGGGATGTACAAATTGGTGTCTTGAAGATAGTTCTATAAGCCTAAAGTGCATCATCTAATCTTTATGCACAATCCTTCCGATTGGAATTCACCATCTTCTCTAAGATCCATTTCAGTTCTTTATTTGAGATTTCCACTTGCCCACTAGTTTGTGGATGATATGGAGTTGTAACCTTATGAGTTACTCCGTATTTAGCTAAATTGATTGAAGCTGTTGATTGTAAAAATGCCTTCCTTCAACACTGATAATAGCTCTAGGCACTCCAAATCTTGTAAAAATATTCCTCCTTAAAAACTTCACAACCACTCGAGAATCATTCTTTGGAAAAGCAGCTGCTTCAACCCACTTGGAGACATAGTCAACAGCTACTAAAATGAATTGATAAATGAGGATGGAAAAGACCCTATAAAATTGATCCCTCATACATTAAAGAGCTCAACTTCTAAGATATTAGTTAATAGGGCTTCATGTCTCCTTGAGATATTTCTTGTTCTTTGACATCTATCACAGGTTGCCATAATTTTATGGCGTCCTTGAAGAGTATAGGCTAGTAAAATCTTGATTGAAGGACTTTAGTGGCTGTTTTATTTGCTCTGAAATGACTACCATATGGGGATAAATGGTTGTGATTTAAGATGTTGTCCATTTCTTCTTCAGAAACACATCACCTGATAATTCGATCTGGGCATTGTTTGTATAAGAATAGATCCTCCTAAAAGTAATGCCTTACATCATCCAGAAACTTCTTCTTTTACATTTTAGAAAGTTGATAAGGCATTATTCGGCTTGCCAAATAATTTACAAAACCAACATACTAAGGAGTGGGTCGTGATTGCATGACAAAGAGTTGCTTATCTAGGAAATTCTCCTTAATTGGTGATTCTCTCTTCTTTTTATATGGCTCTAATAGAGAAAGATGATCAGTAATAAGATTCTCGATCCCTTTTTTATCTTTGATCTCCAAGTTAAATTCTTATAGCAGAAGCACCTATCTGATCTGTCTAGGCTTAGCATCTTCCTTCTTAACCAAGAATTTGATTGCTGAGTGGTCCGTCTAGACAATGACCTTTGACCCGATCAAATAAGCTTTAAATATTTCAAATGCAAACACAACTACTAATAGCTCTATTTCTATTGTTGCATAATTTTGCTGTGTATCTGAGAGTGCCATACTAGCATAGTAGATGGCATGAAAGACCTTATCTCTTCTTTGGCCTAAAACAACTCCAACTGCATAATCACTTTGATCGCACATCATTTCGAATGGAAGGTTTCAATCTAGAGCTATGATATCTGGTGTAGAAGTCAAAGCACTTTTTAGAGTTTTAAAGGATGATAAGCACTCCTCATTAAACACAAAGGGAGTATTGTTCTCTAATAACATGCAAAGTAGCTTTATGATTTTTGAGAAGTCCTTGATAAATCTCCTCTAGAAGCCCGCATGTCCTAAAAGACTCTGAATAACCTTGAGTGAGGAGTGAGGTGGTAGATTTTCAATTGTTTCAATCTTAGCTCGGTCCACTTCAATGTCTCGATCAGATACATTGTGACCCAGAACAATTCCTTCTTTCAGTTTGAGATGTCATTTCTCCCAATTTAGAACCAAATGTGTCTCCACTTAATGTTGTAAGACTTTTACCAAATTTGAAAGACAATGATCAAATGATTCTCCAAAAACTGAAAAGTCATCCATGAACACCTCAATAAACTTTTCCACCATGTCTGAAAAGATCACTATCATACTCCTTTGAAATGTTGCTAGTGCATTACATAGACTAAATGGAATCTTTATGAAGGCAAAGTTAACATATGGAAATGTAAAAGTTGTTTTCTCTTGATCCTCTAGTGCAATTGTAATTTGATTATATCTTGTGTACCCTTCCAGGAAGCAATAATAGGCTTTCCCTACTAGTCTATCAAGCATCTGAACTATAAATGGCAGAGGGAAGTGGCCTTTTTGAGTGACTTTATTGAGCTTTATATAGTCGATGTATACTCTCCATCCAGTCATTGTTCGTTGTGGAATTAGTTCATTTTTCTCATTAGGCACCACTGTTATTCCACCTTTCTTTAACACAACTTGAAATGGACTTACCTATTTACTATCAGAGTTTGGGTATATTATGCTAGTGTCCAGTCACTTTATTACCTCCTTTCTTACCACCTCCTTCATATTTGGATTGAGTCTTCTCTGGGTCTCAACTGATGGCTTGTAGTTGTCCTCTATCAAGATCTTATGCATACAAATTGAAGGACTAATCCCTCTTATATCAACTATTGACTCTCCAAATGTTGTTTATACTCCCTGAGAACTCTTAATAGCTTTGCTTCTTCATTGGGAGTAAGAGCTGTTGAGACGATTGTAAGAGGCAAGCTTCACCCAAGAGGGGGGTGAATTGAGTGATGTTATAAATTTTTCGCTTGAAGTGGTGATATGTAAATATAGTGGATAGAGTAGAGTAGAGAAGATTTGAACACAGAGAGTTATACTGGTTCGGCCTAACAACAATGCCTATGTCCAGTCCTCAGAGATCAAGACCTACTGAGCTTTTCACTATATCTCCAAGATTCAATGGGCTCTTAGAATGCCACAAAACAACAATCGTCCTTAAACGGACTACGAGCAGAAATATTCTCTCAACAAGAAATTTCTCTCCCCCTTACGACAAGTCTTACGTGCAGAAAAACAACCTATGACTCTTCTCACTTGCTTATGTATACAAGACTTATGAGCAGCAACGTTCTCTCCTGCTTAGACCACTGTAAGTCTTACGAGCAGCAACGTTCTCTTCTGCTTGTATCTTATAAGGCTTAAGAGTGGAAGACACAACAAGGAATTCTCTCGACTGCTTTTCTCGTAAGGAAAAACAACCCTCTCAATGTCCCAACACCTTGAGATCAAATGCACATAGAATTTTGAATTGAATGAGGACTCTCTTACAAAGCAAATGAATGAACACTGAAGATCAATGTGTATACAGAGAAAATTGATGAATAGCAGAAACTTGGTATAAGTTTATGAATACATGTGCTACGTTGTTATTCTTATCCTTGAATCTTTGTATATATATAGTTGCTTCAGTTTTTACCCGTTTTGGAAATCATCATCTGAAGAGCGGGACTTTGCAACTATTGAAGGACACGCGCATGTTTGAATATTCTGAATGCGGTAGGTGCCAGCGTGTCTATAATCATATTGTCTGCCGTTGTTTGACTTTCATTATGTGGTTCATTTCAAACGTTCATATTCCTGTAACATACTTTTAAAACAATCAAAACAATGTTAAACAATGATAAAAAGTAATGATGATATGAATTAATAACAATAAACCATATTCGTAATGAACGTTGTGATACTTAGCATTTTCGGTGGTCAAACAGGGCATCACTCGAGCATGAAAGGCTCACCTCGAGTGATCTCCTATTTTCCTTCATATACCTCTGTTATCGGGTTGTGCTTGCATAAATTTCAGAGAGACAAAATCTTCACTCGCGGGTGAAGAGGGGTCTCACTCGAGCATAAAATCTCTGCTCGAGTGATCTTTGCAATTTACACAGGGAATGTCTTCTCGGGTTATCACTCGCATACCATTTTGACAAGAGTGAGAATTTGTACTCGCGGGTGATATGGACCCTCACTCGAGCAACTTACCTCTGCTCGAGTGAGACGCATATTCTCAAGGAATATGCTCTCAAAACCATCACTCGCATCAGAATTTCAGAGGGATAGAATTTTCACTCGTGAGTGATGTGGGCCCTCACTCGAGCACAAATACTTCTGCTCGAGTGAGAAGAATATTCTCAAGAATTATACCTTTTGAACAAGCACTCGCAACAGATTTGGAGAGGGATGGAATTTTCACTCGCAAGCATTGATGTGTCACTCGAGCATATATGGGTATGCTCGAGCACACTTGCACTTCTCTGAACTTCAAGACTCTCGGCCAAGTACTCGCAGTGCCTTGCTCGAGCACAGAATGCTCATGCTCGAGCATTGATGTCTCTGCTCGAGTGAATGAAGGAAGCATGCCATTACTTGCTCTCGGCCAAACACTCGCATGCCCTCACTCGCATGTGTGCTCGAGTGAGAATGACTTCTCTGCTCGAGTGCATACCTTCTGCTCGAGTGATCTAGTGAACACAAAGAGAGAATGCCTCTCGGGTACACACTTCCTGTCTTTCTCTCGCACCTGGTCGAGCACAGAGAAGATTTGTGCTCGAGTGCAAACTTCATGCTCGAGCACTCCAGTGCAATTTCACAGCAGATATCAGCAAATCATCAAATATGCATTTGGTAACTTGGAAACTTTTCTTAACCTTCTAAAAACATGTTTTGCACATAATTGAATTATTGTTATCATCAAAACTTGGGATCTAACAACGATTACTGGTAATGTTGAATTTTCTTCCAAATAATTATACTTTAATTGGGATGGAAGTGCTTTAAACTCCAGTACTAGTGATTTCTCTATTAATGGTACTAGCTTACGTAGCCTTTCTCCCAGATCTTCAAATGGTTTCTTTATAAAAATTGGGGAATTTGCTTCCAGATGCCTGATCTTCTCCAAAACTTTAGGATTAGTAGATTTTGATTAATCTACCATTCCCATTACTAATGGTTGATCCAAGCAGATTTCATCCATCACATTTTTTGTGCAGCTGGTCAATGTATCTACTCTGTAACAGTTGTCATCTTCATCTGGAAAGGACAAAGCCTTGAAAATATTGAAGGATACTTGATTATCTCAAACTCGCAAGGTTAACTTCCCCTGTTGCACATCTATTAACATTCTCCCAGTTGCTAAGAATGGCCTCCCAAGAATTATAGGAATTTCTTGGTCTTCTTCCATGTTGAGTATTATGAAATCAGTTGGAAATATGAGTTTGTCCACCTTCACCAGAACATCTTCTAAGATACCCCTTGGATGTTTTATTGATTGGTCAGCCTGAAGTAATAAAACTGTGGTAGGCTTCAGCTCTTTAAGACCGAGTTTGTTGTAGAAAGATAGAGGCATGAGGTTTAATCTTACTCCAAGGTCACAAAGTGCTCTTTCATAATGACATTGACCTATAGTACAAGGTATGCAAAAGCTTCCTGAATTTTTCAGCTTTGGAGGTAATTTCTTTTAGAGAATAGATTGCACTCCTCAGTAAGTGCCACTATTTCAAATTTCTTAAGCTTATGCTTATTTGAGAGAATATCCTTCATAAATTTTGCATAATTGGGCATTTGGCCAAGAGCGTCTGCAAAAGGAATGTTGATATGTAACTTTTTGAAAACCTCCAGAAACTTGCCAAACGGCTTGTCTAGCTTTGCCTTCGTGAGTTTTTAAGGGTATAGAACTGGTAGTAGATATGGAGGAGGATTATCTGGAAAGCTGATTCCTCCTAGTATCACATCATCCTCCTTCTGTTCTTCTCTGCTTTCTTTCTTTTCTCCATAATCCTTCTTCTTAATTATAGGATCTTTCAATTCTTTACCACTTCTTAATGCAACGTTCTTCACATTGCTCTCTTGGGTTTCTTTCGGTGTCACGTGGTAGAGTTCCAGGTTGCCTGGAATTCAGCATATTTGTATTTTGGCCCATCTGGATCTCTAAGTTCTTTATTGAGGATTCTTGGGTTTTGAGTGTTGCATCAGTCCTAGACATGAATTGAGATGTATTTATGGTTAGTTGAGCTAGTGCATCTTCCATATTTACTTTCTGTTCTGGTGGATTTAGTTATTGAAGAGCTTGTTGCTTGTAGTTCCCTTGTGACTTGAATGCATTTTGATTGTTCCTCCAACTAAAGTTTGGATCATTTTGCCAACCTGGATTGTAGTGCTTGAGAATGGGTCATTCCTTTGATTTCTGACATAATGAGCTTGCTTTGACAAAAATGAGTGGCCTTCTTAACATTGCATGCTCATATGAGGTCCTCTACATCGATTATAGGCTTTAGTAGGAGTGCTGATTACATTTGTTTGGTTTGTTAATGATACTACTTGCTTGGATATAAATGCAACTTGAGAAGACAGAAATGTAAGGACATTCAGCTCATGCACTCCAAGTGCTTTCTTAGAAATATTACATTCAGAAGGCCATTGATATGCATTGGCTGCCATCTCCTCAAGTAAATTGTAAGCATCATCTATGTTTTTTCCATTAAAGATCATCCAGTTGCACCATCTACAAGAATCCTAGAGATATGCGTCATCCCATTATAGAAAGTTTGCAATTGCTACCAATTTGGTAACCCATGATGAGGACATCTCCTTAACAATTCCTTGTATATTTCCCATGCTTCATAGAGGCTTTCTTTTTCATGCAAGGTAAATGAGGCAATTTTATTCCTCAATTTAGCAGTTTTTGTTGAAGGAAAGTATTTCTCCAAAACTTTCTACGTTATAAGATCCCATGTAGTTATGCTTCTCATTGGTAGCGATTGTAACTAGCTTTTAGCCTTATCCCTGAGTGAGAAAGGGAAAAATCTAAGTCTAATGGCATCATCAGTAACACCATTATGCTGGAATGTGTCACAGATTTCTAGGAAGTTGGCTATATGTGCATTAGGATCTTTTATTGGTAAACCACCGAATTGATTTGATTGCATCATCTGGATAATTGCAGGCTTGATTTCAAAGTTGTTAGCTCCTACTGGCGGTTTTCTGATTCCAAAATTCATCCCCATGACTGTTGGTGTTGCATAGTCACAGAGTGTTTCGGTATCTGTTATTTCTCCCTCCGGATTTGCCATCAGATTGCTTAGGATTGAAGTAGACTACTTCAGAACTCTTCGATTTCTTCAACAAGTTCTTTCAATCTCAGAATCAAGAGGTTATAGTTCAGTCTTCTTCGATCTGGTCATGCACTAAGCAAAAGCCTAAAAAGAAACACAAGGCATAAAAAACAAATATAATTTAAAGACCAAATTAGTATTAAAATTACTTGGTATTGATAATAATGACAACAATCCTCGGCAACGGTACTAAAACTTGTTATGAGTGTAAATGGTCTATTAGAAAGTGCAAGTGTACGCTATCATAAACAAGTAATATAGAAGTGAGAAGAGTATCATTCCCATGAGGATTGATCACTAAGTACCAAAATGGGTAATCTTAATTCTATTTAGTTGATCGATTAGTAGGTGATTGAGATGACAAAATTAAAAATGATTAAATATGAATGCAATTGATATGAACAACAATGAGAAAAAATCCTAGGGTCAGATTTCACTTAACAAATTTTGAATTAAATCACCTATCTATTCTAGTCCTATTTATTCCACATGATACATAGTCAAGTTTCCCTAATTTAACTACTAGCCTCTTCCAAGGTCTAGCAATTCTATAATTAATTGTTAATCCAATATATCCCTATACACTACTGCAGGGGACACTTTTAATGACTGTTTTTATACCCTGTAGACGACTATTTTTATGGGGACGTATCAGTGAGTGTCGTTGAAAGTTCAAGAAACGACGACTGTTATTAAACAGTCGTTGTATCTTAGATACAATAACTATTTTTCACAAAACAGTCGTTGCATCTCCATTTTTTTAAAAAAAAACATATACAATGACTATTTTTCATAAAACAGTCGTTGTATCCTAGAGATACAACGACTGTTTTATGAAAAACAGTCGTTGTATCTCTATTGTATGTTTTTTTAAATTCACGTTTTACAGGATACAACTACCAATATAATACCATTAGAAAAGCACCAATGTAACCCAAAAGCACCAACATAACCTAGAGATGCCTATGTTTCCATGAAATTCCTATAAATTCATGTTTTACAGGATACAACCACCAATATAATGCCATTGGAAAAGCACCAACGTAACCAAGAAATGCCTATGTTTCCATGAAATTCCTATATATGCTTCATCATTAGTTAATTTTCAAACTTAAACTTTCAAACTAAATCATGACAATCATATAGCCAAAGAGATGACATTCTTCCATGAAATTCCTGTACTTCATTATTAGTTAATTTTCATTTTTGGACTTTCAAACTAAATCATGACAATCATATAGCCAAAGAGATGACATGCTTCCATGAAATTCCCATGCTTCATCATCAGTTTCCAAAGTGTTATAAAGTATAATGAAGTCAAAGTATTCATAAATAAGAAACTGGAAAAAGTATTCAAATATGCAAACTTATATTGCATTGTACAAAACCACTGCAATATGTGAAAAAACCTCTACAAATCATCACCGCTCTATGTGTTGTAGAAGATGTCCTGACGAAAGGTCTCTGATCAAATTAATGTCCTCGATTGTGTAAGGGTCCTGATTTCCAAAAATCTTTGTGCAAAATAGAGAATATGTTAACATAAATCAATAAATTGAATGAAATAATTAACAATTCAAGCACATGAAAAGAAATGAAATTTAGTTGAGAATCAAGAAATGATCACCTACTCAATTTGTAGTAAGGCCACTGAAAATGATGTTATACATATATAGTATAACATAGAAGCCGCACTCAGTTGTCCCTGCTTGCTGAGGACACCATACATCAAAAGCAAATGGTAAAAAAGAATAAAGGCCTATGTAAAGCAATAGTCAATAGAAGAACTTGAATGTAAAGAACTTACCTTTGGCTAGAACCACTTTGTCAGACCACTTTTACCTTCACGCTTCCCACCCATTATATAATATGTCTTTAGTGCATTATAATAATTAAAATGATAAATGGAAGGCATTAAAACAATTGAGTATAATCAAAAATCAATGACTAACAAACAAATTTACTTACGTGTTGAAAATGTTTTTGATATATGCATTTGGCCTATGACCCAATGAGTCAAACTAAAAGATAATGTTGATCGAGGAACAAGGAACATAGAGACTCCAATGATAACTATAATCACATGTATATATAGATTAAAGTGAGGTTCGATAACATGATACTGCTTAGCAAAGTGAATGTGTATAAATATATGAAATTAAGTTACTTGCCCTTCAACAATTGGTGCTAGATAACAAGGCAGTTGAGTCTTGCCTATTGTATAGCCTACATAGCTCATCCGATCTTCCAACCTCTGGCTATTACGCCCTGACATATTGCCAGGACATAAGAAGCCATATGTAGTGGCGAGCCCTCGTTCCTCAGACAGTTTGTTGAAGCAGCTACCACATAAATGAAATGAGAAATGACTCAGTAAATGTAGAAACTTAAAACTCCTAAATATCAGTGCATTAATTACAATTAAAAATTATAACTAAACTGACATGATTGCAAATGCGACCCATCCTATGTCTATCTCCTCCAAACATAGGAACTCTCTAATATCTTAGTTATCAAGTCCATAATGATATGATATTTTGTGACCTACAATCTCACAAGGCATCTACAAGTCGACCTTGTTTATGTCTTGATGAATATTTTGTAGTTGTGCTAAAAAGGGAAATTTTGTCGCATCATCTTTTTCCTAGTAAGAGATAAACTAAAGATTATAAGTAGAATATCAATGATCAAGTAACAGTAAGGTGTTTCCTACCATTGGAGGGACTGGCACAGTCTGAACAAGATGTCTAGGCCACAAGATGAAAGATCTTGTTGCTTGACCTAGTCTGGCAACCCCATCGAGGAACGGGACATCTACATCTTCCTCCCCCAGTTGAACACTTGTCACATTGACCTTACGTTGATCGTCCCGGATTTTGTTATTATGGTAGGTGGTGGCATGGCTGTATGCAACAGCACGCAGGTATGGGACTTCCAAATAGAGAGTGCATGGTTCTCCAGGCTCTAGCAAATGACCAAGGTTGCCATGTCCAACCTTAGGTGGATTGTAATTGCCTTTGGTGTTGGTAAAGGCTGGGGATTCCTGAGTAAGAGAAATGAAAGAATTAATTAAAATAATGTAAGGAAAAACTCAATGTAATGTTAAATGAAATTAGTTACAAACCTCAGAGCTAGGCGCCATGTTACACATCCCGCCTTACATGTGAGACAACACCATCGTACTCATCTCACTACGTAACTCACTCAACAGCTCTTCTTTAAGCTTGTCTCAAAGTGATTGACGCATTTGCACTGCTAGCCCTGCTCGGATTTCTTCTCAAAACCTAGCCATAAACTCCTGACTCATTTCACCACGTCCATAAGTTTGTGAACCTCGTCCAAAGTATTTAGAGAGACCAACTCCCCTTGACTCCCCTCTAACTTGACCAGGGTGATCTAAATTCCCAAGTGCCATTGCTAAGATGTCCATCCTTCAAGTTTGAGTGAAGGAACCCTGGCTGCTCTGCTCTTTAAGGTCATCCTGTAGCATACAATAGATAAATAGAAAGTAATTACATGCAATCTTGTTAGGAAAATGAAACACACTTAAACATACTTGTTATTAAATACTCACAATCCTTTTAGTGACATCAGCAACGACTGGATTTATATATTTTTCTCCCTTTATCCTCTCTGCTTTCCATTTTTTGTGATGCAGGAGAGGAGGTGGCGCCTACACGAAAATACTAGGATCTACTCAGGCTGCTTCCTCCAAATTTTGCAATTCAGCCTGCATCATCTTTTTTTCGAGCTTTCGATAACCCCCACGTGACATGTAATGAGGATAATTGTTTTTCGCTCGCCTCTCTTTATTTGCTTGACTCAATTTCTATATAAACAAAGAATGATGATAACTGAGTTAGCGATGTCAAGTAAGTTCAACTAAAATGCTTAACACTAAGATCAACAAAATGTCACTACTACAGAATATATATATTACGTCCCATTTTTGTAATTATGGGTGAGAACTGAATAGCTTTAGACATCCCCAATTTAAATAGGGACGTCTAAAGTGTGACTTTACAGACTTTAGACATCCCTATTTGAATTAGGAACATCTAAAGTAAAAAAAATAATTTACTTTAGACATCCCCAATTGAAATTAGGGACGTCTAAAGTCACACTTTAGACATCCCCATATACATTAAGGACGTCTAAAGCTTTAAATTTTTTTTTAAATGAAGGACACCCTTTGGCGTCCCTCATTTAAAAAAATATTTTTTTAAAGCTTTAGATGTCCCCAATGTATATGGGGATGTCTAAAGTGTGACTTTAGATGTCCCCAATTTCAATTGGGGACGTTTAAAGTAAAAAAATTTAAAAAAACATAACTGAACAACTTTAGACGTCCCTAAATTAAATCGGGGACATAAAAAAAAATTCAAATTTTTTCTGACAGTCTTTATTTGTCAGTTTTATATTACTTTTAAACTCATCTTTCCCTTCCCATCACCGCAAACACAATAAGAGACATTACCACCATGCCTTGAGCTCTTGCTTCTTCTTCTTTATATGCTCCTTTTACTCTTGCTTCTTCCTTTCTCTCTCTTTTTTTCACCTCCAGATCTATTATGCTTTCTTACCATTTTTTATTATTTTATCCTCTTTCTCTTTTTTCTTTTGGTTTTCCTTCTATTTTATCTTCTAACTTGTGTTGTTATGGTTTGTAGATCAGGATTCTGAAACATGCTTCATGGCTATGTTCCCGCTGAGAAAACGAGGTTCATCTCTCCCTGTCGCTCTTCTCTATTCATTACTACGAGAAAATGAATTTCAATAATAGAAGGAGATAAGTTTTTTACAACTAATTCCTCTTATTATTTTCATCTTCTCCCTATGAGATTTCAGCTTCGGAGTTATTATTGTGTAGATTTGGATTGTAGATACTAGATCTGTAATTTCTGGTTTTAGATATTGTTTAGTTCAGATCTGTAATATAAACGATTTTTTTAAAAAAAAGCACTTTAGATGTCCCCATTTTAAATTGGGGACGTCTAAAGTGGTATAGTGACACTTTAGACGTCCCCAATTTAAAATGGGGACGTCTAAAGTGGTATAGTGACACTTTAGACGTCCCCATTTTAAAATGGGGACGTCTAAAGTATCGGTGTAGCACTTTAGACGTCCCTTTCTAAAATGAGGACATCTAAAGTCCAGACTTTAGATGTCCTTTTATCTACGGACGTTATTGTCATTTTTTACTACTTCTCTCACATAGACGTCCCCTTGTTTCCAGACGTTAAAAGGCCTAAAAAAGGGACGTTAAAAACTTTTTTTGTAGTAGTGTGTACCAGGAAATTGGGATCTTGCTGCGATGCCACAAACAACCTACAGTCATTTGGAGAAAGAAACGAAACTCTTTGCAAGGATCCAAATGACTCAGTGGCCCTCGAACGTTCTTGGTTGTGAGTGTAGACTTGAAATCTTTCCATCGCTCACGAACTTACCCCATCCAATGCTTGTACATCTGCCTCATATTAGGCATATCATAGGTTTTCAACGAAACAAAATATATGTTAGTTGTATATGAAAAATAGAAATAGAGATAGAGATAACAATACAACTTTACATACCAAAAGTTGATCCCAAATCATAGCCTTCGTCTCCTTTGAAACTTCCCTCTAGGTAGGAATTAGGACGCTAACTTTGCTCCGACCCAAAAGGCCAATGTAGCTAATGAACTTGTCTCCTTCTTCGCCGATAGGTTTTATATCAGCATCAAATTCCACATGAACCCTCTTCTATTCTTCCTCATGATGTTTGACCAATGACCATAGCTTCGTGCTTCCACTATCCTTTTTCTTAACAGGTAAGCCAACAGAGTCGCCCGAATCTGAACATGACATGATCCTGCTAAGAAATAAATGTGACATATGATAAGTGAATTGAAATTACATGCACACTTTAAACAATTCAAAATCTTACTAAGAAATAAATGTAACATATGGTAAGTAAATTCAAATTACATGCACACTTTAAACAATTTCAAATCTTACTTTAAGTGTTTTCCCATATTCCTTCACAATGATCAACTATAGTTGCATATTCATCATATTCTACCAATTCAACTTTAGATGGCATAGGCGGATTTGTAGTGAAAGGTGGTGTGTCGTCAAGATTCAAACTCAGATAACCATCCTTCTATTTTTTACTTTAGGGTATAATAGACAATTTTTCATTTGCTGGATCAATGACATAAAACACTTGTTTTGTCTGACTTGCTAGAATGAAAGACTCATCTTTATAATCGACTCTTTCAAGATCAACTGAGGTAAATCCAAATTGATCTATTTCAACAGCATTATTGTTAACCCACTTGCATTTGAATAAAGGAACTCTCAACTTAGTGTAGCTTATCTCCCATATGTCTTCAATAACTCCATAATAGACCATAGATGCCAAAATGGGGTTTTTGTCTTTAAAACTAGAAAGTCTTTCAAACTAGAAAGGTGCATTGATTCGGCTACCACCATCACCCCGTTATTTTGCATAGTACTTCTGTTATCCTAGGCTTTTGTATAGAAAGAATACCCATTTATATTGAAACCAATCTAAGTTATGACCTCAAAACAAGGCCCCCAAGCTAACCATTTAATTGTCTCAGACACATTGGTCTCATGCGCTATCTCATCCTTGAACCACTCTATGAAAGTCTTGTTTTGCTCATTAGCTATCTACATGTCATTTTTTCTTGGATATATCTCCTTTAAACTCTTTTTGTGTTTGGCTAAGTATGGCTGAACTTCTTCTGTATTATTCAAGATATACAAGTGTGCTTGCAAAACCTCTTCACGACGCATACTCTTCACTTTGAGCCCTCGTGTTCCCTTACTTGTACCCTTTTCATGATGAGATTGGGCCTTCGACCTTAATAGATATTCTTTGCAAAAGTCCATAGCCTCTTCAATGACATATCTTTCCATAATTGAGCCTTCAGGTCGATAAGGATTTTTAGAATGCCCTTTTAAGTTCTTCATGTATCGCTCAAAAGGGTACATCCACCTTAGATAAATTGAGCTCCATAGTCTTACCTCCCTTACCAGATGAATTATTAACTGCACCATTATATCAAAGAATGTGGGACCAAAATGTATCTCTAGTTGGGATAGAATAGTATAACCCTCATTTTCCAATTCATCTAACCTTGTAATGTCAACAACTTTGCTACAAATAGCATTGAAGAAACTGCATAACCTTGTTATCATGCTTTGCACATCATCTTTCATAATGCCTCTAATAGCTACTGGTAATAGTTGTTGCATCAAGACATGACAATCATGAAACTTCATTCCAACTAACTTCAAATCTTCTATTGACATAAGCCGACTCACATTAGAATAATGCCCTTATGGCACCTTAATGCCATGCAAACACCCATACAAACTTTTTCTCTCGGCTTTTGACAATGTATGTGTTGCTGGCTCCATATACGCTCTCTTACCCTAATCTCTTAGTTGTGGATGCAGTCATTCTCTTATTCCCATTTCAACCAAGTCTAGTCTCGCATTAATTCCATCTTTAGTTTTCCCTGCTATGTGCAAAAGCGTACCAACAAGGCTATCACATACAAATTTTTCCACATGTATCACATCAATACTATGTCTCACATCAAGACTACACCAATATGGAAAATTAAAGAAAATTGACCTCTTCTTCCATATGTTCTTCTTACCCGTAGTCTTTTGATTTTTACCAAAAGTGACATTGATTCTTTTCACCCGACTATAAACCTCATCTCCAGTTAATGGCTTCGGAGCAAATTCTCTCTCCGAAAAACCGTTAAAAGCCTTCTTTAGCCTACGGTACAAGTGGAACCAAGAAAGAAATCGTCTATGACCAAGGTAGACCGTTTTTCTACCGTGCTTGAGTTGATGGAACTGTGAGCTTGATTTACATATCGAGCATGCTTTATGACCCCTGACACTATAACCTAACAAGTTCCCGTATGAAGGGAAGTCGTTAATTGTAGTGAAAATCATTGTACGTAGCTTAAACAATTGTTGCTTATAAGCATCAAACACATCTACACCATCCTCCCACAACTGCTTTAAGTCCTCTATAAAAGGTGCCAAGTAGACATCAATATCATTCCCTAGCTGTTTTGGTCCCGAAATCATCATAGAAAGCATCATATAATTGCGTTTCATACACAACCAGGGAGGTAAGTTCTAAATCACCAGTAGAACCGGCCATGTATTATGTGTACTGTTAAAAGTACCATAGGGATTGATTCCATCTGTGCAAAGCCCAAGCCGAAGTTTTCTGGGCTTGCTGCCAAATCCAGGATACATTTCATCTACTTTCTTTCATTGTGGAGAGTCAGCCGGGTGCCGAAGGTATTTTCCATCACAAACTCTATCATCATAATGCCATCTCAACTTCTTTGCTTCTTTTGCATTAGCAAACAATCATTTGAACCGCGGTATGATTGGAAGATACCATAAAACCTTGACAGGTTGCTTTTTAATTGTCTTATCACCACACCTATTACCTTTCTTCACTTTGTATTTGGAAGTTTTACATTTCGGACACTCACTTAAGCCTTCATACTCATTTATGTACAATACGCAGTCATTAGGGCAAGCATGTATCTTTTTATAGTCCATACCCATCGTAGATAATATTTTCTTGGCCTCATACATACGATTTGGAAGTATATTATCCTCTGGAAACATATCACACTACAATTCAAGCAACAATGTGAAACTACTATCAGTCCATCCACAAGTTGCCTTTAAGTTGATCAAGTGCAAAATAAGTGACAAGCTTGTATACTTAGTACACCCAGGGTACAAAGGTGTCTCTGCATCATTCCGCACACTATCATATACAGGCGGTTATGCAAAACATTCTACCTCAACATCATGAATCATTTTCTTCATTCTATCGTCATCTCCAACCTCCAAAACTTCCTTCTCATGGGACGCACAAGCAATTACTTCCTCACCATGCCATATCCACCTTTTATACTGAAGATTTATTCCATCACAAAATAAATGATCTCTTATATCATCAATATCTCATAAACTTTCATTTAAACACTTTACACATGGGCAAAATTACTTCCCATTTTTACTAGGCATATTCATTCTAGAAAATTTAATAAACTCTTCCACCCCATTCTCATATTCTTTACTAGTTCTCAAAGCATTCATCCAACGATGACCCATTTTACTACCACCTATGCCATTTTCAATAATACTAAATTTTAGACCAATTGTCATTATGATATACATATGGATCAAGAAAAGGGATGCCTTCCTCATTTTTTAAAAATTTCAGCAGCTTTTGTGCTAAAAAGTAAGATTGCGAGTGAGATTCAATTTCAAAATGGACAACAGATACACTAGCAGAGTTAAGGCTATAGTCAATCGTTGTATACAAAAAATAAATTAACTGAGCAAAAGAAAGTCACTGATAAGAGACTATTTCCTAGAAACAAAAGTTACCTAGTAAAGAAATTGCAGCTCTAAAGTGATCAAGACCAGGTACTTCTTCCACTTCACCACTAAATTTCAAATTATGAACTTCTTCCCCATGAGATTTCTTTAATGCAAAGGGAGTGGCGGGTATGCATTGACAGAGAAGCAGGAAGTGTAAAAGGGGTGGAGAGGCAGGATGCGACAAAATAGCTTTACTCTTTACACTGCTCTGACATGCTCTGCACCATCTTTGACTTCAAAACAAGATACAATGATTGGTTTTAGAAAGGGTAAGATGATGACATATGATGGTTTGTTATTTACATTTAATAAAAATAACAAAATCATGACCCTTCATGAAATCAACAGCTATGATTCAATATTCGTCGAATAAAGACACCATCTTCAGCTATGATTCAAAATCATAACTTTTTCTTATATCATAGTCTATATTTCTTCATCATCATTATTATGTCTTCCCTTGTCATTCCACATATCTTCTATTATATTTATAGAATAATAGTATTTTTCAAATTGTTACAAGTGTGGCCAAGAAAGGAAGCATTAAAACAAGAGAGTGAAAATTAATGAAACCCATATAATAATGTCAAATGACTTTATTTTTTATTATATAAGTACATGAGTTACACATAGTTTGTAATTATATACTTGATACAAATACATGAAACAAAACCTCCAATTTTAATTATAAGAACATACCAGAAACAAAAAACTCTCACAAGAGTTAACTTTGGCGCCCTAATGAATGAGTAATAACCCTAGTTTATCCCCAAAAAAACAGATACCTAACTGTTTTAATTTCAAATATCCATATGACTAAGAAAGGAGGTTTCAAAGGAAGAAAGCTACAAAATGTTTATCATCATAGTAACAAGTAGTTTCTTTTTCTTTTTCTTCTAAAACAACAAGTACTTGCATACTGTTTTAACAAAACTCTTTCATCAAGAATCTGTTTTCATCTTCGGCCACTGATTTATATTGCATAATAATTTAGATATGAATTTATTGGTTCTTCTATGTAGATATGCGGGCATATGATTTCTTGGATTATTGCAGCTATTTTTCATTAAAAGTAATTAAGTCAACATGATCAAAAAGTGCACAATATCATGGTGTTCATGATGGACTATGAGTTGCATACAAGTTGTCTATGGATTTATACGCAATTCCTAAATTAATATTTGTATGTATTGAATATATTTCCCTTTTGAAGGTATATATTTGCTTTTAGAAGCATAGAGTAACTCTCAGCATTTGATGTCAATCCCATTAACGAAAACATTTCTAATTAATTTGATTATCTCACAAGTGAAATTCTAAATGAATAATCCCAATCTCACAACTTACCATTTCAGAGTGACAAAAAGCAACAAACACGGATACAAAAAAAAAATCAAAAAATCAACATATATACCTTGTTGGAGAAGAGGGAAAATAGGGATTGCAAGGTCAGAGGATGAAACGAAGCAACACAAAACACATACTTAAACTTAAATAATGCAGCTTCAAGCTTAAAAAAATCAGGATTGCAAGCTTAGAGGATGAAATGAAGAACCATATCAAATGAAATTTAAGTTATGCTTTACCTAGCTTGTCGCGGGACGGAGAAGAGGGAAAACAGAGAGGATGGACCCAGCAACTACAGAACCCACAGTGAATTGAGAAGAGGAGGGAGAACTAAGAACACGGAGATAGAACCACTTCTGGTTTCAACGGAGAAGAGGATCGAGGGAGAACTGCCAAAGATGAAATGCAAATGGCGCCAATGAAGAAAAATTGAGGTTTTGGTAATTAAACAAAACATCTAGCTACATGCAGAACCAACTTTGAATTAAGAAGAGGAAGGAGAACGAAGAACACGGACACAGCATAACCAATTCTGGTTTAAACGAGAGGAGGGAGAACCACCAATGGAGAAATGAAAATGGCACCAATGGAGAAAAAATGAGCCTTTGGTAAACAAACCAGCTTACTCTTTACGCTGCTTTGACATGCTCTGCCATTCTTGACTTCTGAGAAGAAGATATAACGACTGGTATTATAAAACCAGTCGTTGTAGCTAAATTTTTTTCAGATACAACGATTGGTTTTCAAACCAGTCGTTGTATCTTAGATTTTTTTAAAATTTAAACATACAATGACTGATTTTCAAACCAATCGTTGTATATAAGCTTTCAACAACTGGTATAGAAACCAGTCATTGTATCATGGTGTTTTATGAAAAAAAACATTTCAACGACAGATATAGAGACCAGTCGTTGTATCATTGGAAATTAAAAAAAAAGATCCAACATCCATATTTAACGACTATTTTTCATAATAGTCATTGAAACTTCACTTTCAACGACTGTTTTTATAAAACCAGTCGTTGAAATGCAACCACTCCATCTTCTACTACTGTTTTTTTAAGAAAGGTCGTTAATTTGTGTCGTTAAATCGAATGTTTGTAGTAGTGATATGAATTAAAGCAATTAATCATGCATTAAGATTTATGAAATTCAGTAAGACTACACAACCTATATGAATATATTCCTATTTCAAATGCAAGCTATAGTTTTAATTATAGCATCAATATACATGCATCTCCTTCCAGTCTCAACATACATATTGAAATCATTCAAAAGGTGGCCACTCAATTGAAAGCATTAAAAACAATAATTAAAACTCAATCAAGAAGGAAAAATTAAAACTAGATTTAATAAGTTAAGATTCAATCCGTAATTAGTAAGCTATATTATCACCCTAGGAAAATGGAAATTTAGCTCTTAATGAAATTAAAAACAAAACCAAAATAAATTGAAAACTTCATAAACATTCCATAAAAGTTGAATATTAAATTCTAAAACATAAATATACAACAACTAGATGCATGAAAATGGAGAACCTTCCATGTAGGTGGTAACCTATACCATCCATAAATGAGGACTACCTAAGCCTTCCATGTAGGAGGCATGCAAGAAGCAAATACAATGCATGAAATTAACTCTAAAATGGTGTATGTGGAGAGGAGAGGAAAGTAATAGATATGAAATGGTGTGTTGCAAATGTGAGGGAGAGGATGGCTATATATAGGGAAGAATGGAGTAGGTGAAAAGGTAGATGAAGTAGTAGGTGAAAAGGAAGATGAAGTGGTAGAAGATGTAGTAGGTGAAATGGTAGATAGAATGTGGTAGATGGAATGGTTGGTGGGATTTCACATTTTGATCTTCATGAAAGTTGTAGCTCTAGATCTTAGCTTGAAGACGCAACTGGAAACTCCTCATTTCAATATTTATAGCTCCAGTTATGGTCAAATTAGTAGGTAAAAGTCAAACTTGAACAAATTCACGTCCTCAACTTCCAAACAAAATTCGCAACTCTTGGAGATAGAACTGAGTTTTGGTCTCAACATAAAAGTTGTAGAGCTTTTTATTAGCTTTTTATCCATATATAGAATGTTCTAATCCGACATCTAGTGCTCCAAATATTGCCTTAAAACTAAAAAAGGGTCTGATTTAGTGTTTTTCAAGAAATTATATTTTATGCCCAAATCATTATTTAGTTTTCAATTACATCCAAATTCATTAAATTGAGCTCAAATATCATCCAAAAAATCATCATATAAGGAAAACTAAATATACAAATATTTTACTTATCACTGTAAGTGCCTTGCTGAGGTATGCCTAGGGTACATTACCTAGCTGTGGTTAGGGGCCTGGCTGAGGTACATATAGGGGATCCAAATAGCGATTTGACCCTGAGCTTTGTGTGCACACACGTTATGATATGAATTTTCATTTTACACTATATGGTGCATTGCATACTTAATTCTCGCATTTTATATGTTTGGTTATATGTTACTATTGGGATTCCTCGGAATCTCATTCTTTTTTCAAAAATGATAATGTGCTAGCGGGAATCAACGGATCCAAAGGAAAGGTTGTAGATGTAGGGAGCTGTCGGGCACGGATCTTAAGGCGGGGATAGCTGGTTATATTGAGTCATTATTTTGGATATTTTGTATACAATTGTAAATATTATCAAACCCTATGGGGTAAACATGTGATGTAATCAAGTACCATGTATTAATATATCAGTATATTTACACTATCCTGTGTTGCTCACCGGACTGAACGCAAGCACTTTGAAAATATAGAAAATAAGATAAGGGTATGACATCATTAGGTTTCAAATATTTACATTATTTTTTATTCTCTAATATATATGGCAAGAGCAATAAACATCTTTTCTTATTTTCCTTTTATTTTGCCTCATTCCATTCTTTGTGGTTTTAAACAATTCAATGCAAGTAATTAACTTTTTTAGAAAAGAGTCATTGAATGTATACTAAAACAGTGATGTGCTAGCTAAAATTATTCTTACGGAGCCTACTTCAAAAGAAATTGACAATAAATCTAGAGACATCAAATTCATGTGGCAAGGGATGTCCAAACTTTTCCTGTTTGAGAATCAGGTGAAACAAAATCTAAAAAAAATTGACAAATTTTGAAGAGAAGGAGGTGTAAACTATTATAGCAAAAAGTTAAATGTTAGGTTATTTTAGTCCACCAGCTGATTTTCTAATAGGTAATACTATTGACTGAACACCGTGACACTAACTACCATGTATTAACGCCTGCCTGTAATTTTTTAATATGACATGACATCTATATATACCTTATGTCATATCAGCCCTGTTAACACCTTTATTATGCATTTGGAAGCGTTGTAGTTTAGGTGAATCGATAATTTAAGGCCATAAACTGAAACTTACATATTTATATTTGGGTTACTACTCATTTTGTATTTCTAGTTTTATGGTCCTACTTTGAAAAATCATAAATAATTCTAAGAAACTCATATGAGTGTGCTTTGGATTTTTGTGTTGAAAGCACTTCGAGTTCTTTACATGTTACAAATACATTTTATCCTGACACTGTCCAAATTGGTACAGTTTATTGAGTTTCTAAACTTGCTCTATTTTTTAGACATAAATTTGTGCCATAAATTCAAAAACTCATAACTCATGGTAAAAAAAATTAATTGGCCTGATTTAGGACCTTTTGGAAAGCTCTATACGTCTTCTTTGCATGTGCCAAGATTTATAAGCATTGGACATTGTTTACTAACATACAATGAAATAGAGAAAATTCTTTAAAAAGAGCTCAAAATAGGAACTCATAAACATGCTTGATAAATTCATAGTTTCAGGGCTATTATGTGACTTCCAATTGGTCACACTCCATCTTAGTACTTCAATTATACATGCAAGGCCACAATATGAATTTACATAGCTCATAGAATTCACTACTACGGAAAGGGGCTATAACGTCCCAAATTTGGCACCTTTAATGTCCCAAAACGGGGGGACGTATATACTGGGGGCGTAGTAAGTTGTGAGCAAAGACGTCCCTTTTATTTGGGACATCTAAAGTGCTTTAATGTCCCAAAACGGGGGGACGTATATACTGGGGGCGTAGTAAGTTGTGAGCAAAGACGTCCCTTTTATTTGGGACGTCTAAAGTGAGACTTTAGATGTCCCAAATTGTAATTTGAGACGTCTAAAGTCCCCACAGGGTGGTACTTTAGAGGTCCCAAATGACAATTTGGGATGTCTAAAGTGCCTGACTTTAGACGTCCCAAATTGTCATTTGGGACGTCTAAAGTCCCACCGGGGGGGACTTTAGACCTCTCAATTCTTAATTTGTGATGTCTAAAGGTTAGATTTTTTTTATACCATAATTTACATTCTGTATTACCCAGTGAATTCAAACTGCAGAAACAGAATAGAAGATAGATTCATAAACCACATCGTCCGTTACAAACTGGTAAGGACATCCAGCACTACAATCTTTACTATATATATACATACAATAACCTTTCATATAACCTACTACTATATATATCAACAATAACAACCAGAAAGTGTCAAAACGCTATCATCACACAACTACAAATTGATATAAAATAAAAAGTTTACTGCCCTATATGTTGAAGAAGATGTCCAGCCAAAAGATCTCTGATCAAATCAAGGTCTTCACATAGGTAGGCATCTTCATTATCAAAAATCTGAAAATTAGAAAGTAAGCTTTGATGAAATGAATCTCAAGCAAATGAATTAATTAGCATTTCGATTAGAACACCAAAAATATTATCATTTGAGAATGAAGAAGTGATTACCTTTTCAAAATCGCTAGTAATTCCACTTTGAGTTATGTTATACATATAAAGTATAACATAATATCCGTATTCAGTGTTGCCAGGTTGCCGAGGGTACTTTAAATCAAAGGGATGCAATTGGTTGTTAAAATCAATAAAGGTATGTCTAGAAGGATCGTCAATGAAACAATTAGGTGGGATCGAATGTACTTACTATTGGATAAAATCACTTTGGCTTTTTAACAACTGTACCCTCGCGTGACCCACCTAGGACTCTATATGTTTGACAAGCACTATCATGAAAATCAAAATGAACAGAAATTAGAACCATTCATTTTTTTTAAGAGTCAATGAAATACAAACAGAATAACTTACGTGTCGAAGACGGATTTTGTATCTTTGTCTGGCTTTTTACTCAAGGGATTAAACCAATAGACTACGTTACGGTGGGGACATATAACACACAAACTCCAATGGTAACTTTAACAACATGTACACATTAAAATAAAGTTAGATGAGAAGACAATTATTTATTAAACTTCTTAAATTGACAAAATGTAAATACGAACCGTTGAATAATGGGTGCTAGATAACAACGAAGTTTGGTCTGTCCCATTGCGTAGCCGACATAGTGAGTCCTATGCACCACAGTACAAGTATCCCCTGTCGTATTCGCAGGACATAAGAATCTATACCACTCACGTCTTTCCATGTTTGTGCAGAGACCGTGGAAGGTGCTATAATAGAATTAAAATAAGGAATGAATTATTGAGTGTATGAAATCAAAAAACCACTAAATGAATTCTATGGGAAAATTGAAAAAATAACTTACATGATTGTAAATTTCACCTAGCCTGCATCTATCTCCTCCAACCTGATAAACTGCTTGAGATCTGTATTGTCAATCGTGTAAGGATACTCCAATGTAGGGCCCACAATCCCTTGAGGCATCTTCAGGTCAATCTGTTTAATGCCCTTGTAGATCTGTTGCAGCCGTGCTAAGTAGGGCCATTTCCTCGCAGCTTCGTCATCCTTTTAGAACATCAAAAAACAAATTGTTATTAGGATGCCAACAGATTTTCAGTAATAGTAAGGTAATTCCTACCATTGGAGGTGTTGCGTCTGATATCGTTCCCTGGCTGTTTTGGTCCAGAAATCAACATAGATAGCATCATATGCTTACGTTTCATACATAGCCAGGGAGGCAAGTTGTATATTACAAGGAGAACCGGCCACGCACTATATGCGCTAGTAAGAGTTCCATACGGATTGATACCGTCTGTATAAAGCCAAAGCCGTAGGTTTCTCGGCTCACTGCCAAATTGAGGGAACATTTCATCTATTTTTTGCATTGTGGAGAGTTAGCTATGTGCCGAAGATATTTCCCATCAGATATTCTCTCATCAGAGTGCCATCTCAACTTCTTCGCTTTTGTTGTAGTCGCAAACAAACGTTTAAAATGTGGTATTATTTGAAGATACCACATAACCTTTAAAGGTTGCCTTTTACTTGTCACATCACCACAACCACCATCTTTTTTCACTTTGTATCGTGCAGTTTTACACTTAGGACACTCACTAAGATCTCTATACTCATTTCTGTAGAGTACGCAGTCATTAGGGCAAGCATGTATCTTTTTATACTCCATACCCATCGTAGACAGGATTTTCTTAGCCTCATACATACGATTTGGAAGTACATTATCCTTTGGAAATATATCACATAATAGTTCAAGAAGCAATATGAAACTACTATCGGTCTACCCATAAGTTGCCTTTAAGTTAACCAAATGTAATGTTTCCGTCAGCCGCGTGTACTTACTCCCACTGTACAATGGTGTCTCTACATCACTCCACAGGCTGTCATACTCCTGCGACTGCGCAAAGGATTCTGCCTCAACATCGTTAATCATTTTCTCTATTCTATCTTTACCTATGATATCCATATCTTCCTTCTTGTGCGACGGACAATCGGTTACTTCCTCACCATGCCATATCTACCTTGTGTATCGCAGATTTATTCCATCACAAAGTAGGTGATCCTTTATGACATCAACATCCCATCGACTCTCATTCAAACAATTGACACAAGGACAAAAATACTTCCCATTTTTTGCAGGAGCATTCTTTTTAACGAATTCAATAAATTCTTCCACCCCTTTCTCATATTCTTCACTAGTTCTCAAAGCATTCATCCAACTATGATCCATTTTGTTACCACCTAAGGCATTCCCAATAACATTCACACGTTTAGTACAATTGTCAACGACATATGATGGGATTGCCTAATTAAGTTATCAACCCAATTTAGGATTTTAAAATATGGGCTTAATAACTTTATTGCCCCCTCCTAGCCTCCTCTCTCCTCTTGAAAGGGTTTCAGTGCTATGTAATTTATTTTTTTAATAAGTATATGTATATAAACATTAATGTATAATAAACTTTGTTGATCACAATAAGTCTGACTCCTGTGATATTATATATATCAAAGATTTTCATTAATGGAATTTAAAAAAAACGAGTTTCATATTAACAAAACAATTTTAAGTTGAGTTCTTCCAAAAATAAAATTGTTTTATTGAAAATATTTAGATAAAAATCATTTAATAAATATTGGGGTTATGGTTTTCTTTTTAGTTTTGGCTTGAATTATTCTTCATATTTCGTTTGGAATACAAGAATTTCTTTAATTTAAACAAATCATATTTTATTTTATTATATA
This sequence comes from Inga oerstediana, assembly GCA_963210345.1. Lineage (NCBI taxonomy): Eukaryota > Viridiplantae > Streptophyta > Magnoliopsida > Fabales > Fabaceae > Inga > Inga oerstediana. Next base: position 66,265,868 of record OY723401.1, read on the forward strand.
TACTAATTAATGGTAATATACACAAGTAAATTTATATTTAAACAAGAAAATAAACAATTGTTTTATTTTAGTATATATTTAAATATATACTAAAATTGTTTTATTGAAAATATTTAGATAAAAATCATTTAATGAATATTGGGGTTATGGTTTTCTTTTTAGTTTTGGCTTGAATTATTCTTCATAATTCGTTTGGAATACAAGAATTTCTTTAATTTAAACAAATCATATTTTATTTTATTATATACACTAATTAATGGTAATATACACAAGTAAATTTATATTTAAACAAGAAAATAAACAATTGTTTTATTTTAGTATATATTTAAATATATACTAAAATTTTTTTATTGAAAATATTTAGATAAAAATCATTTAATGAATATTGGGGTTATGGTTTTCTTTTTAGTTTTGGCTTGAATTATTCTTCATAATTCGTTTGGAATACAAGATTTTCTTTAATTTAAACAAATCATATTTTATTTTATTATATATACTAATTAATGGTAATATACACAAGTAAATTTATATTTAAACAAGAAAATAAACCATTGCACTGGAGTTCCCGAATACATGCAATTTAAACAATATAAGCACACAAAACACATCAGGCTAATCTCAACCATCTCAATATAAGCAATATATAAGCACAATCTCAACTATTTCAAGTAAATTTATATTTCAAAAAGAAAATATACCATTCTGTTACAAAAAAACAAGAAGAAAATAAACTAACCTGATCAGGGGGCGCCCACTAGTATGCTGGAGAGGTAGAGAAGACGTTGGAGATCAGAGGTGTATGCACGGTAGGGAGGTGGAGAAAGCAAACAACCATGGTGGACAATGGAAGGAAGGAGGTGGAGGAGATAAAGTTGCAGAAGGGTCGACTGGCCTGGTTGCGTGTGTTGAAGAAACAAAGAAACAAAGGAGTTGAAGAAACAAAGAGGAAGAAGGGATGAGGGAGGAGTTGAAGAAACAAAGAGGAAGAATGGTTGAAGAGTGCCGACGGTGGGTGGGGGAGGAGGAAGAAGAGTAAAGTTGGGTCAAAAAAGGAGGGAGGAGGGAATGGGACATGTGAGGAGAGGATTGAGAAGATGCATGTCAGACAAGTGTCTGACATGGGCCTAGGGGACGCCTTTAGGCGTCCCAAATGCCATTTGGGACACCTAAAGTCTTAGTTTAGGCACCCCAAATGATTTTGGGACATCTAATCCCAGCTCCAGGTGCTAAAAAAAATTTACGAAATTTATATTTTGCGCTTGGAAGCACTTTAGACGTCCCAAATTCAAATTTGGGACGCCTAAAGGTTCCCCTGCATATATATAATTACGAAAATGCCACCGCCTCCCTTTTTAACCACCCAATTTTCAATTTGGGACGTCCTTAGGGGTGGTTATATATCAATTCTGTAGTAGTGATTATTTAATCATATTCCAACTTTCAACAAAACAATACCATAGGAAGTTTATTTATCCTTCCACTTACACTTGAACGTTGCCTTCACTCTTTCATTTGGAAGCTTGTAACCTAGCATGGTTAGTTATTGGCAATGAGATTCAAATAATGCTAGTAGCAAATTAACAATTACCGCTCAAACATATATAGGAAAGCTTGGCATCATAATATACTTGTACTTAATAACTTCATAATATAATGACATGCTTAAATATCATGCATTATTATGAAATACATAGGCCTATGACATGTTTAAAACATAATCACATATAAAAATGCATGATTCCACATAATCACATAAGCATACAAACATGTTAATTCATGCAAGCAATAACCAAGCATGTATGAGAAGGTAAAGTTTGCCACCTTGAAACTTTTCATTTCTCTTGCTTCGATCCATATCTTGATCCACCATGACCAAGCCTCCAATTCCTTTTCCATAACATCCATTGATCCTAATTATTTGCCATTAAGTATTCATTAGAATTATTGGAGCCATTAAACACATTGTCACCTATTGACGTACAGTTTAAGCTCTAGTGAATTTCTTCTTTATCTTAATTCTTTCACTGTATTTTCTCTTCGCATAAAAACTCTTGTGCCATTGTTTTCCCATAGGATTTTTCATGAGGAATTCATTTTTGAGCTCTAATGGATCAAAATAAACTTCCTTCCCTTTCATCTTGGTCAAAACCAAAATATGGGAGTTTAAGGGTGAAAATTCCACTTTGTTTTCCATTGCCAAACTTACTTTCTCATTTGAATCCTATACAAATTTCCATTTTGGATACATTGGAAACATCAAAATTCTCAGATCCAACTCCTCCTTTAATCCAAGGGAAACCAAAGTAATTTTGCAATTCTCATTCCATCAACTAGTTAATTCCTACCCCTTGTCACTTTCTCAACATTAAATTTTACTTATATCATCATTGCCAAATTTTCTAAAAGATTGGGCAGCATTTCCCCTTTCTTCCATTCTTTCAAAAATTACAAGAGGTCAAGAACAACACAACCAAACGTTAACAAAACCACAAACATCGTCAATAACAACATTAGTCATCCCTTACCTTAGTCCAAGTTTGTTTACTTGCAAAATCATATCATGACACCATTTAAATCATATCAATAAAAATTTGGATGCTACATCTACTTTGGTTAAAATTTGTCGGTTTTCTCATAGACTTTTTTAATGTGATTATCAAATAAGAAAAGTTGGAATAACTTATTCAATTTGAATTTGATATTATTGGACTTTTTTGTCAATTTCTTTAGAAGTAGGTTATGATCTATAAGAAAATTCTTTATTAGAGAGTGTCAATTTTTCAATGTACATTGAATGCTTTTTTTTCTTAAATGAAATTAAGTATGTACATTGAATGCTTTTTTTTCTTAAATGAAATTAAGTATGTACATTGAATGCTTTTTTTTCTTAAATGAAATTAAGTATGTACATTGAATGCTTTTTTCCCTAAATAAAATTAATTATGTACATTGAATTGTTGATATGTAAAAGAATGGAATGAGACAAAATAAAAGGAAATAACAAAAGATTTATTTTTCTTATCCATATATATATATATTAGAGAAAAAAGAATGTAAATATTACAAACCTAAATATTTAAATTTATATATTTGATATTTTGGTGAAGAATTTAAAAATGCTTCTAGACTATACTATGAATACTCATAATTCCTGATACATTGGCTTTCATTCACAGTCAATACAACAAAGGTAAACAAATCAAATACTTTGTATAAGTGAAAATTTAAATTAGCTACCATTCTTTAATTAAAAATATCCTCAAAAGACCAAATTCTAAAATTACGCTCTCTCTCTCACATTCACAACTTTCATGCTATTGTCAGACATAACCCTAAAATTACTTCCCCCCTAACACACACATTCATGACAAGCACACTACTTTGAGATGTCTGACCCTAAAATTACACACTCTCTCTCATTCACGTCACACGCATTGCTTTCAAGCCTAACCCTAAATTTATTCTCTCTATTTCAGTCACGCCAAGCATGTTGCTTTGAGGCCTAGCCCTGCAATTACTCTCTCCCCCCACTCGCACTCGAGGCACATTGATTTGAGACCTAACCCTAAAATTACTCTCACTCTCTCTCTCACACTAAGCACGCTAGGTGACAAGTCATCTCATGGAGGCTATCAAATAAAACTAGACTAACTATGTACTATAGTGATGCTAACCTAGGTTGATATCTTTGAGGAACCAATTATTTAGTCCCTATCTAACTAAATATTAATTAACAATTTAACCAAAGAGTGTAATGAAATTAATTAACTATTCTAAACTAAGCTAAGCTACTTTTTATAGGTTTTTCCAAGTTTAATGAGTGAAATGGAGTGATTTGAAATATGAAAATGAACTTCCTTGATGAGTGAATCCACTAGCTTTCCTTTTTCAAACTTAATTTGAGTTTCAATTCCTTTGTTAATTACTTATGCTTATGAAGAAACCTTCAAAAACAAATGTCTCCAATTACCTAAACTCACATCGCCACCTAGAATAAGCTTAGTTTACTAGAATAATTCTTTTCCAATACTTTTACCTTCCACCTCTTGTGGTTGCAATGATGATGTGGTGTATCCTAACACTAAGTTAGATTCCACACATTCAACTTTGCAAACACAAGAAGATTTTCAAAATGTAATTGTTTATTTGACTCCTAATGATGGGAGTACCATTGATTTCCTTAGATGTAAAAGTTACTTGGAGAGTTTAATTCCTAAAATGTCTTTACTTCACTTGAAATCTCTCCCTATTCTATTTTTGGATGGGATACTATTGATTACTTGTCTTCTTTGAAAGCACATTCTTGGAAAGATCGTCAGAGGAACCAGTCTCCACCTTACATTCTTGGTCCTCTCCCTATTGATCATGAGCCACCTTGACCAAGGAAATTCAATGTGGGAGAAGATGTTTTAAAGGAGAAATGCATGATTCTTATCGGGGATGAGAACTTCTCCCACAAGTGCCTCAGGATATTCTAACAAAGGTTGTCTCTTTCCTTACTTATTTTCTTCCTAATTTCTATAATTTATTGGACTTCATTGTTGATTGAGGAAGATAAGTGTGGGGGAGGAACACAACCCATTAGTAAGATGTAGCTTTGTTTTGTTTTCTTCCCTATTAGGCTTGATTCCCTCGTCATTTTCCCAACTCTTCACTTGCACTTAATTTACATATCATACATTGATGACATTGCATAGTTTAAGTTTGGGGGAGGGATTGGTCCAATATTGATGGCGTCTTTGTACTTTGAGCTTCATTGAAAAAATGTGGTTTTCTGGAAAAAAAAATACAAAATTGTTGACTAAGTTTGAGCTGAATTAGCAGATTTTATGTCAAAGTTTTGAATTCTTGAGCCTCAGTTATCCCATACTTGAATTTTTGCGACTCCTTATTTTGAAAAGTAAGAAAATGACTTCCACTAACCCAATTTGGAGTTATGCTTTTTCATGATCAAATTCAATGCTTTGATTAATGATCAATTTGAATAGTTTAATTAATGCTTTGTGATTAGATTAGTGTCCACTTGGCTAATGTGAGTGAGCATGAGAGAGTAACCCTTGTTGGAAGGTCTCTTGAGCCTAAATTCCATTCTTGTGTGATTATTCACTTAGTTTTTCATTCTTCAGAATTTGTCTCAACTATTAGTCTAATTGCACTGCATTCGTGTGATGAAAGTGATTGAGGCATTCATATTTGCACCAAATTCCTCTCAAACACAAACCATCACCACCTACACCTATTTTGCAAACGATTTTGCACGTTTTTTATTCATCAATTTGGCAAGTGATAAAGTATGCACATTTCATTTGGATTTTCATAGTATCCCGATACAGTTGTGTGTTTTGAAATGTCATTGGATATTGCTGCTATTTTGAATGTTAGAATGCCATGTATGTACTTAAAAAAAGATAAGGAAAGAAAGGCAAAAAAGAACAAGAAGCAGAAGAAGAAGAAAAATAAAAACAAAAGAAGGGGAAAAAAAGAGAAAAAAATGGAAAAATAAAATTACATACTAGAAAATCAAAAGAAAAAAGAGAGAGAATAAGGTATTCCTCTTAAAGTTTTGTGAATAGCAAACATATTAGTGTTAAGCATACTTTTAATGTGGAATGTTGGGAGTTATTTTGGATGCTTGTTATTCATTGTGCATTCAATATTCCTTTCCATATCCTTCATCCATTCTATGTTTCCTATTTCCATCATTTCAACCCTTAAAAGCCCTCATAATTCATTGCTTAATTGTGATTGTAACGAAGATAGTAGAGTTGTTACAAGCCTATGGTAGAATGTGGATTAAGTGGATTTGAGAGAAAATTATCCAAATAAGGGGAGTTGAGTAAATCACTATTATTCTTTGAGTGATCTCTCTTGTTTACTTTCATTGGTTAATTGCATATTTAGCTAATCTCTTTTCATTGATTTGAACTATGAAAATTTCTAGCGTGTTGACATCATTGGTTTGGCTATTGCATTCTTATTATAAATTTGTATAACTCTTTAATTGCTATTGGTATAAGTGTTCATTTATTTTGAGAATAATTGTCATTATCCAGGAGTACAAAGATCGAAGAATACTTTGATATGTTATTTCATGATTAATTTGAGTATTTAATCATGTTAATTGCGCCAAAAAAGAATTATTCATGATTAATTTGGATTGATGAGTTATTACATTAAAAAATATTAAAAGGGTAAAATTGTCAGAATTATTGTAATTATTATTAATCATTGTTTCTTAGGAAGGTTTGATATTGGTTTGATTAGTTTAAATGGTAGGTGTTTGCAGAAATTGGATTAATTCTGAAAATGACAATTTGGTACAGAATTGTGGAAATGACAGTTTAGTACCCTGAATTTTCAAAATGTCAGTTAAGGACCTCAAAATTGTTGCATTTTTTAATAAGAAATTAGGGATATTTTCTGATTGGGAGTACTGGAGGCAACCACGACTTTGGAGAGAAGAGAGGGTCAAATTTGATCTAGGAAGCTTGGAGGAGGAGACCATCACCACCGACTCCGTTGCTCACCACCACCATCACTGTCGGTGTCTCCTCCTCTCCACCACCGGAATCACTTACCATCATCTTCTTTCTCTTTTGAATAGAGAACCAAAGTGAGAGAAAAATCAGAGACTGTCAACACACCACCATTGTTTTCTCTCCATTTTTCATCATTCTCCGCCAGCTTCACCTTCACTGTCATCTCTTTCTCTTTACACCATCTCTGCCTAGATTTGTCACCTCCATCTGAAGCTGCCATGGCTGGTTGGTTTGTTTAGTTCATTCAAGTGATTTTTAAAACAATAAGAGGCTGATTTTGTGACAACCTTATTTCTATCACTATTAAGATTAGCTTTATACATAATTAATTCAAATCACTAAGCCACGTTTGATCCTTGGGAAGAAAATACTTTTGAAAATTGTTGAAAATCTAACTCAAACACAGGATTCAAATATGTAAATAAATGGGCTTTTCTGAAAAATTTAAAACTTTTAAAACAGTTATTCAGTGGTTCAAACTGTTCATTATGGCTTATCAATCCTTTAACTTCATTTAGTATTATCAGAGTATTACTATGCTCTTTTCCTAATCCAATGTTGGTTAATTATGGGCTCATAATATGCAATTACCCTTTTTGCATTTCGTTATGTAAGTATGGTATACTATAGCTACCCCTTACTATATGCATGCTCATAATACTATTATATATTCTACTTCCACTACTACTACTATAGGTACTATTTTCACTATGTACATCTCTATGTTTATATGCAGATACATATCTACAAAATTTGTAGCCGTACAAGGCTACCAAAAATCCCAAGTCTTAACATAATTATTATACAAATAACCAACACTTAAACCAAATATTATTTTAACTCTTTAAGCTTCAACCTTCTTTAGACTTCACCAACAATAACCATGCTCTTACCCCATTAGAAGTACTTGCTCTAGCTATATGTCATGAAAAAAGGGGTGAGATTTGAGGGAATCTTAGTAGCAAAACATTATCTTAATATGTAATGTGCAATGATAATTAACTATGCATGTAAATAGATAAGTAAGAATAATACCTTTCACACATATACACATGGCCATGGCATAAACTGAGCAAGGTTATTACATGTTCAACGACATACATGACAAATAAACATGCAATCAACAAGCACAGACTATATAAGAGTAAGTTTTACTACCTTTTGTTTCTTCTTCTTCCAAGTTACCTCTTCTTGGTTAAACTTCTTTGGTTTTGCTTCCTCCTTTGCTTGATAGAAATAGCCAAATCCTATTAACCATTATCCTTATGTATGGGGGCAAATTAACACACAAACTTTGATATACTTACTTTGCATAAATAATCTCTTTCTCCTTTCCAAACTCTAACCCTTCTAAATTAGCTCTCTAGCCTTACTCTTGAAATCTTCATTTGTAACTTGTTCTCTTATCTATTCACTTTCTATGCTTTTCAAACTATCAACAGAGATTCAAACTTCCTCTAGCTAAACAAGGCTTTTTCGTGATAGCAGCGTCTAGAAAACTTGAAATACTTTCCTTGCTATCAATTATTTCATAAAAACCCCTCGACATGCCATATATATGATTTAATTACTTAGAGCACTTGTATATGATTTAAGCACATGATTAAGCATTAAAACAGTGAGTTTGTCTTAAACTTTGAGCTTCAAAAATAAAATTCAAGCTCCTTCTATTTGATACTTTAATCATGCTATTCCATTAACATATGAATATTCTAACATCTTCAAAATTCTGACAGCATATCTCTCTAATATGGAAATTTTCCAGACTTAACAAATTCTACCTCTATTTCCCAAGGAAATTTGAAAAACCATAGCTTAAGCTAGGGAAGTCTATATGAGGTGGTTCAAGTTCCTATGTAAATCTCCTTCAATCCTCTGTAAAAGAAAAAAATGTCCAGTAATAATTCATGGTCCTAAGTTCCCAAATTTTACATGCAAACTGACAATCCATATTGAAAGTCAAAATTTTCCAGATTTTCTACCCGAAGTTTAAAAATTCATAACTTATAATTTGCACATCCAATCTCTGAGTTCTAATACATGCTTAAAAGCTCTATAATTCTAATCTAAGGGAAAAATAATCTCATTGACAATTACTAAATTAACCTCTTGTAATTTCCTTATTCACTCACAGTCAGGAATCTGAAACACAGAGTGTTCCCAGTTTTCTGACCAAAATTCCAAAACTGTTAACTTCAGGAAATGCTTACTAGAACTTCATATTTCATACTATTTTACTTCACTTTGAGTGCATAAGTGGGCATTAGAAAGGATCAAAGTGATGAATTGTGTTTCTCTTATGATATGCACAGCAGAATGAAATTGTGGAGGACATTACTCCCTAATTGCTATGAATGTCTAACCTTGTGTGAAAGTTCTTTGTGTGAACTGGTACAGATTAAGTTAGGGCTAACCCAGAGGAAGCTGCAGGCAGTGAAAAGGAGAGGAAGGAAGTTGAAGCTGACAACCAGTGAATGAAAGACCAGCTGGAAGATCAGAGCAGAACAGAAGGTGTGGGCCGCGGCCCACAACCTCTTGGGCCGCGGCCCAGAAGAGCAAAAAGAGCCCAGAGAGTATCGGGCCGCGGCCCACCACATCTTGGGCTGCGGCCCAGGATGTTCATATCAGCACAGAAAGTTGTGGGCCACGACCCACAATGTAATATCCCAATTTTTGATTATGGGTTAATCATGATTATTATGGATAATTATGAATTTAATTGGGATTATTATGTGTTTTATGGCTATATTAAATTAATATGTCATAATTATTGAAAAATTTGAAGAATGGAATTATTGGCCATGAGTTGGTAATTAAGGGAGAAATTAATTGCAAACTAAGAGAAAATGAGATGTGTGATTTAAATGGCTAATGGAGAGATTAAAGTAGTTAATTTGTGACTTATTTGGTGAGAGCCAATGGTAGTATGACAAGTGGCAAAGAGTGGGTATGTGAGAAAAGTCAAATTAGAGTTTAATATCATTTTCTCTCTCTTCCTCTCCTCTGTTTTCTACGGTGGAAGCATGGAGGGAGTATGTTATCATTTCTTCATCTCCATCTCTCCATCTCTCACTCTCATCTCTCTCTCTCTAAAGCTGGGCGCCATTTTTGGTAGAAAAAGGAAGAGAAGAAAGCTTGAAAAAGGTAAGGAAAATGGTCTCTATTGCTCAAACTCCCTTCATTAAAGTTGATCCTTGAGTTAAGAGCTACATTTCTATGGTTGTAGTTTGTCAATTGGTTGTGGGTTGTAGCCACACGAAATTTTGGGAGGGAGTGAATCAAGAACTCTCTTTGGAAAAGTTGATAAGGTAAGTGAGACCTATCTTTCTATCTAAGTTTCATACCATTTGAAATACTTTGAATTTTCTGGAATTTTGGGGCCATTTTCGAAAATGAGGGCCATTAGGAGTTTGGTATGTGTTTGGTATGAAATTTGTATGTTTGGAATGCATCTTGGATAGATAGAATTTAGTTGGGTTTGAAATTGCTAAGTTTGGAGATTTTAGGAGTTTAGTGTTTAATGTTACCCAAAACCAAAGCATGATAATGGAATAGGATTTTGGTGATTTTGACATTCCCATTGGATTCCTTGAGTGATTTTGTGTGGGAATGAGCTTGGTTATTGATTTTGGGTTCATTAAAATCACTTGGGAAAAGTTGGAAAGTTGTCTAGTTTGAGCTCTGTTTTTCGCTGTCAGCTTACACGAGCGTTTTGAGTGACCAAATGGTATTGGAAAATTCTGAAACTTTCCAGTCTTAAAGGCCACATCCCAAGCTTCAAAATGGACATATATTTTATGTCATTTCGTTTGGTATTCTATGAGTTATGATTGTCCAAAGTTTGGGATTGAAACAGAACTCTGTTTTGGAGTAGTGGTTAGTTTTTGGTGATTCTGTATTTTTTAAGTGATTCCCAGTGAAGGGTTGTATTTTTCCTTGAAAGAGAACTTATATACCTTTCATTTGGCTTTGGAATCACTCCGTTTCGATTTTTCTAAAATTAGTTATGGTTTTTCGAAGTTCAGCCCAGAGTCAGGAAACTTCTGGGCCGCGGCCCAAGAGTGGCGGGCCGCGGCCCAACCCTGTGTTTTGGTATTTTGTGATATCGAAAGGGGATCTTTAACCTATTGTTTCCCAACCTTTTAGGGCTTTTATTAGAGGCATTTGGGGCCTCTTAAGAGTCAATTATGATAACCAAAACTAAGTGTTTTAAGATAATTAAGTCTTGGAATAGAATATAACCCTTCGTCCCTAATTATGAATATAGGATTTGACATTTGCCTTCCTTGGGAGAGACCGGCGCTAGGACACGCACGGAAGGATCAAGGTAGTGACTTTTCTCTCATATCCTGTATGATGTTTTGGCATGCATAACTTATCATTGAATTTGTGAAATGTGTGCCATAGTCCATTACGGCGTGAGCAAGTCAGCGTGAGCCGTGTAGGGATTGACGGTGGTCATCTCTAGGTCGGTCGTTGAACTGCCGTCATAATCAACATGGATATTTGTGAATCCGACCCGTGGGGCGGCGTTTATGAATCCAGCCGTGGGCTGTGTGTATCTTGCCTGTATGGCTTGTGTATGAAATACAATATATGAATCCCAACTATGGTGAAATGTATTGTGTGGATTGCTGTGATGCAATGCAACGTGAGCAATTCAGCGTGAGCAATCGTAAGGGATGACATGTGTCATACTAACCATTGCCGTTGTAATTGCCGTTGTAGTTGCTTGTTGTGGTTAATGATTTGCTTACATGCACTATGATTGTACATTATATGATTGATTTGTTACTACGGGGATTCCTTAGAATCTCACTCTCCCAAACACCATGTTTTAGACAGGGCAGAAGGATCGAAAGGCAAGCGGGCGACGAAGAGTAGTTAAAGCTCCTGTTTAGGAGTATATTTTGGGGTTAATGGTTATCATGTATATCTTTTGGATATTTTTGGGAAACAATTGTGTATATTGGGATTGGTAGTAGATTTTGTGTAATCCCCAAGTTAAGGGTATCGAATTGTGGGCTTTGTGCCTTTGTAAATCCCTTATTTCATGAATGGAACCCGAGTGTGTCGGGAATTTGTTTATACTCTGATATTTGTGAATGAAATCAACTTGTACAGGCCATTTAGTATTGAAATGTGAATATGAGACCGTCATGAACATGTTTTGTAAAAGTTTTTGTAAGCCCTGATTTTGGGAAGTTTGACTTCATTTAAGTCCCAAAATCTATTACGGTCCCTAATTCCACATTAATTACGTGTTTATGAACTAAATCTCGGCCTTAATCGTGAAGAGGGTTACACACAACCTCATGGGCCGCGGCCCACAAGCATCAACCTGAGGTCAGACACTCTTGGGCTGCGGCCCAACCCCAAAAATGAAGCTGCGCGTTCTGACATCTGAGAAGCTATAAAAGGAAAAACCAGGGTTTTGAAGGGGGGTTCCTACTTTTGGAAAGAGCGACAGAGGCGGCTAAGGAGGTTCTGAGAGCTGGGATCTGCTAGAAGCAAGGAGAATCAAGTTGGCTTGAGGATTAGAAGAGATTTCATTTCAGATTTCTTGATACTTCTGTATTTTATCCCTTCTCCACTGTGATTCTGTTATGATTACCTTTACTCTTGTTATTTGTAATCAGCTGTTAAACATGTGTAGCTAGTTTTTCTCATTCTAGGATTGTTTGACAATTTTGTATGGATTAAACTCGAACTCTTCTTCCTCTTCATTAGATAATGGTATATATGTGTTAACTCTTCTCTGTTTTCACTGATATTCATGAATAGCTAGCACTATGAATAACATGTTCAAATGGATTAACCTTGAGAGAGTTAATCTAATTGAAGAACGAGGGTAGAGTTATGCTAGACCTACAGTTTAAAGAGTTAAATGTATGGTTTGTTAATAACCTAGAGATAGAGTCATTAACCTAGCATTGTCAAAGTGAGGAGGTTGTTTAATGGTTATTTTCCCTTAAATGCAGCAAGAGATTGTGCATCTAATTGGAGAATATATGTTGGTTATGACTCGAGAGAGCTTAACCAATGACTATTGAACCTTAGACTGACACATATAGATCCCATAAACAGTAATGACGAGGAGGAAGTAGATTGAGTTTATGATATACAAAAGGAGAGAGCAATCCTAGATTCACTCTACTTGATTAATTTCACAAGAAGCCCATTCTGTCAGTATTTTCATTAGCTGTTATCATTACATCTTTTAAAGTTGTTTTTCTCATACTCAACATTTTATCTGAGTCAACTTGATCAAACACATCAAGCCATTGTTCGACTAGTTGTTATTCAAATCCTCGTAGGAAAGATCTTTACTTATCACTCTATTACTTGGCGCGACCCGTGCACTTGCGGTGGAGAACAAGTTTTTGGCGCCGTTGCCGGGGATTGGTTTAACAAATATTTTAGTTGACCTTAGGCTTATGTTAGTAGATTTCGCTTGATTCTTTAGTTAGAGTTATAATTTTTCTGTCATTGTTTTCTGAATTCAATTTCACTTGTGTAGCTTGATACTTGCTATCTTGTCCTTCTCGCAGGTATCAGTCCAGTTCATGCAACATTTGCAAGGAAATGAACTGATCGTGGTGCTGGACGGAGTACAGCGCATTGAGGAGGACCCAGAAACAGCAGCAGAATCTGAATCTGGTACTGAAATAGCAGCAGAATCTGAGTCTGGTACTGAAACTGACGCTGAAACAATGGCGGATGAATATGATAGAGCCACGGTCAATGATTTTGCCAGCAGAAATATGAGAGGAACTCAATCATGCATTCGAATGCCGGAGATGCAAGCCCACACTTTTGAGATCAAACCGGTGATGATAACGATGTTGCAAATGCACGGGTTGTACCATGGCCTTTATAATGAAGATGCCAATAAGCATTTGATGTATTTCTTAGAGGTGTGTGACTCCTTCAAGCAGAATGGTGTTCCTCAAGATATACTGCAGTTGCGGCTATTCCCTCTCTCTCTTCAAGGGAAAGCTAGAGATTGGTTTAACAATCTCCCGGAAGGATCCATAACATCTTGGGCTGATCTTGAAGCTAAATTTAGAGCTCGATTTTTCTCTGATGATAAATCAGTGGAAGCAAGAGATGAGTTTCTAAGCTTTAGATAACAGCCAGATGAGCATTTGTATGCCGCATGGGAAAGATACAAGATGCTAATGAAATAATGCCCTAATCATGGGGTGGACAAGTGGGTAGTAATCCAGATTTTCTGCACAAGATTGAATCCTCAATCTAAAGACATGGTGGACTCTATGACTAATGGAGGTTACCGGAATGTTCCTGTCAATGAAGTTTTCAGACTTTTGGACCAATTATCTGTAAATAACACCCAGGGAAATGATAGGAGAACTCCAACTACCCCAGCCCTACTCAACACGAAAGAAGACTCTTCATCACAAATTGCCACTATTTTATCCGCTTTGAACAAACGTTTTGATGTCTTAGAGTCTCAAATAAACAAAGGCAATACCCGTAGTGTGCATTCTGTTCAATCCACTCCGATTGTATGTGAGCAATGCAATGATGTCCACATGCCGGATAATTACCCTCTTTACATGGACACTGAATCTGTCAATTATATGGGCAAATTCCAACTTTCTCAAGGTAATCCATACTCACAAACTTACAATCGTGCTTGGAGAGCTCATCCCAACTTTTCTTGGAGTCAAGGTAACACTTTGAATCCTCCTCATGAGTCTACTTCTAGCACCAAGCCAGTTCATCTACCAGGTTTTCCAATGCAATTAAGGCAAGCTCCTATGAAAGAAGAAGAATCAAAGACGGACAAAATGTTGTCCCGAATCTTAACCGAAGTGGAATCTTCAAGGGGTGAGAGTAAGGCCACCTTTTCTCTTCATGAATCGGCTATTAAGAACCTTGAAGTTCAAGTGGGGCAACTAGCTATACAAGTAAATGCCATGGCTCGAAACGGTCTCCCAAGTGATACCATCCCTAACCCAAAGAGGGGTGGAAAAGAAGAATGTAAGGCCATTCATTTGAGAAGTGGCAAGGTGCTTCCGAACATGCCTAGCTCAAGCACAACGGAACCAAAGCAAGATGAGCAAGTAGACATTGAAGTTGATGAGGAGGAAGTCATAACTCCAGAAATTATGGTGGAGGATGAGGAGACTAAAAAGAGAAAGCACACTGAGGGCGGATTGGATGATGTTGACAAGAGCAAGAAGAGGGAATAAGAACTAAATAATGAAAAGAAGAGCAAACTAAGCGCCTCCACTGTCATGCCTCCCTTACCATTCCCTCAAAGATTCAAAAAGAAGGAGGAAGACGTACAATTCAAAAGGTTTGTAAATATGTTTAAACAATTACATGTCAACATTCCTTTTGCTGAAGCGTTAGAGGGGATGCCTAAATATGCCAAGTTCCTTAAGGATGTGTTGTCTAAGAAGAGGCGATTCAATGAATTTGAAACTATCGCTTTAACTGAAGAATTTAGTGCCGTGATCCAGAGGAAGTTACCTACCAAGTTGAAAGATCCGGGTAGTTTCTATATTCCTTGCAACATTGGTATAAACTTCAACGGTAAAGCTCTATGTGACTTGGGTGCTAGCATAAATTTGATGCCCTTGGCTGTTTTTAACCAATTGGGGCTAGGAGAACCAAGGCCTACCATAGTTACCCTTCTATTTGCTGACCGGAGTATCTCTAAACCTAGAGGAATTATTGAAGATGTTTTAGTGAAGGTAGACAAGTTCATCTTCCCAGCAGATTTTGTGGTGCTTGATTGTGAAGTTGATTGGAAGATCCTACTCATTTTAGGCCATCCATTTTTAGCTACAGTAAGGACTCTTATTGATGTAGAAAAGGGCGAAATTACTTTAAGGGTAGACGACGAAAAAGTGGTCTTTAACATGCCAAAAGCCTTGAAGTTCCATGATGATTCAGCTCAATGCTCATTTATGGATATCTTGGACTCACTCATTCCTTAATAAGCCTATGCTCCTATGATCAAAGACCCTTTAGAGGCATTTCTAATTGGGGAGAAAAGCTTGGATGAATTTGATGAAGAAGTTATTGAAAACCTTTTTCGTATGGAGGCATTCCCTCACTCAAGACAAAGGAATTTTGAGCCACTTGAGGTGGCTGAGGAATTGAGCATTCCTTTGAAGCCATCTATTGAAGTTCCACCATCTCTTGAGTTGAAGCCCTTACCATCTCATCTTAAGTATGTCTACTTAGGAGAGGCCGACACATTACCGGTGATTGTCTCTTTCAATCTTTCGAATCTGTAAGAGGAAAAGCTCCTACGAGTTTTAAAAGACCACAAGAAAGCCATAGGTTGGACCATAGATGACATTAAGGGAATCAGCCCTTCTATGTGTATACACAAAATCTTGCTAGAAGATGATCATAAAACTTCTATTGAGCATCAAAGGCGATTGAATCCAATCATGAAGGAAGTGGTCAAGAAAGAAATACTTAAGTGGCTCTCCGCTGGAATTGTGTACCCTATCTCTGATAGTTCATGGGTGAGCCCAGTCCAATGTGTCCCTAAGAAGGGTGGCATGACTGTAGTGGCTAACACCCAAAATGAACTAATTCCTACTCGCACAGTAACTGGTTGGCGGGTGTGTATAGACTATTGGAAGCTCAACATGGCTACAAGAAAGGATCATTTTCCTTTGCCATTCATAGATCAAATGTTGGACAAGTTAGCCGGTCAGGAATTCTTTTGTTTCCTTGATGGATATTCCGGGTACAACCAAATTGCCATAGCCCCAGAAGATCAAGAGAAGACCACCTTCACTTGTCCATATGGCACTTTTGCTTTCAGAAGAATGCCCTTTGGACTATGCAATGCACCAGCCACTTTTCAACGGTGTATGATGTCCATTTTTGCTGATATGATTGAGAAAACAATTGAGGTATTCATGGATGATTTTTCTGTCTTTGGTTCATCTTTTGACTTGTGTTTAGAGAATTTAGATGCTGTGCTTACAAGGTGTGAAGAGGCAAACCTAATTCTCAATTGGGAGAAATGCTACTTCATGGTGCAAGAAGGCATTGTACTTGGCCATAGAGTGTCTAAGAACGGGTTGGAGGTGGATAGAGCTAAAATTGCTATTATTGAGTAATTACCACCACCTACTAATGCCAAGGGTATCCGAAGTTTTCTTGGACATGCCGGGTTCTATCTGCGGTTTATCAAGGATTTCTCCAAAATTGCCAAACCCCTTTCTAAGCTTCTGGAAAAAGATGTAGAATTCAAGTTTGATGATGAGTGCTTACATGCTTTTGAAGAACTAAAGAAGCGTCTCATTTCAGCTCCTATCTTAGTGGCTCCAGATTGAGTTTTACCTTTCATTATTATGGCCGATGCAAGTGATTATGCTGTTGGTGCTGTTTTGGGGCAAAAGGCAGAAAAACTCTTCCACCCTATATATTATGCGAGTAAAACTCTTAATGGTGCTCAACTCAATTACACTACCACTGAAAAAGAGTTACTTGCCATAGTGTATGCATGTGAGAAGTTCAGACCATACATTGTAGGTACTAAGGTCACTGTGTACACTGATCATTCAACTCTCAAGTACCTACTCACCAAGAAGGACTCTAAGGCTAGACTCATTCGCTGGGTGCTTCTACTTCAAGAGTTTGACCTGAACATAATTGACAGAAAAGGTACAGAGAATCAAGTGGCCGACCACCTATCAAGGCTGAGCACCGACCCTCAACTTGACGATTCTGACATGATCCAAGCATCATTTCCTGATGAACGGCTGTTCTTTGTTGATCACTCATCTACACCATGGTTTACTGATTTTGTCAACTATTTGGTTTGTGGAGTGTTACCTTCGGAGTTCAATGCTCATCAAAAGCGTAAGTTTTTGCACGAGGTGAAGAAGTACTTTTGGGATGAACCTTACTTATTTAAGAGGTGCCCTGATCAACTCATTCGAAGATGTGTGCCAGAAAATGAACAAGAGTGCATTCTGCATTGTTGTCATTCATCTGAGTATGGTGGTTATTTTGGAGGAGAGAAAACTGCTGCGAAAGTGATTCAAAGTGGGTTTTATTGGCCTTCATTATTCAAAGATGCTTATGCTTTTTCCCTCCAATGTGATCGGTGCCAAAGAGTAGGGAACATATCCAGAAGGAATGAGATGCCACTGAATAACATGTTAGAAGTTGAGCTCTTCGATGTCTGGGGGATTGATTTCATGGGTCCATTCCTTAAGTCCTTCAACAATGAACACATTTTAGTGGGTGTGGACTATGTATCAAAATGGGTGGAAGCTATGGCATGTATGACTAATGATGCCAAGACGGTATTGAAGTTCCTCAAGAAGCACATTTTCACAAGGTTTGGCACACCAAGAGCAATCATTAGTGATGGTGGATCACACTTCTGCAATCATCAATTTCAGGCTCTCATGAAGAAATATGGTGTGAGGCACAAAGTAGCATTGCCCTACCATCCCCAAACAAATGGCCAAGCGGAGATTTCCAACCGGGAAATCAAAAATATTCTTGAGAAGATGGTGAACACTACTAGGAAAGATTGGTCGTCCAAGTTAGATGATGCATTGTGGGCCTATCGAACAGCTTACAAAACACCTATTGGTATGTCTCCATATCGATTAGTGTTTGGAAAAGCTTGCCATTTGCCTGTGGAATTGGAACATGGAGCATATTGGGCCATCAAGAAGTTAAATTTTGATCCACAAGTTGTGGGAGAAAAGAGGCTACTCCAACTCAATAAGCTGGAGGAAATCCGCTTAAATGCCTATGAAAGTTCACGAATTTACAAAGAAAAGACAAAGAGGGATCATGACAGAAAAATCAGTCCCAAGAGCTTTGAACCGGGACAAACTGTTCTTTTTTACAATTCCAAACTGAGGCTTTTCCCTGGGAAGCTTAAATCTCGGTGGTCTGGGCCCTTCAAGGTGATTCAGGCATCAAAATATGGTGATGTGGAGCTGGAGAATGATAAGGGCGAGAGATTCAAGGTTAATGGTCAAAGGTTGAAGCATTATTAGGGAGGAGATGTGGAAAGGCTGGTATCCACCATCTACTTATCAAATGAAGAGTGATCAAAGTGAAAAGTCAGGCTAAGGACTATAAACCAAGTGCTTCTTGGGAGGCAACCCAAGTTCTGAACTTAATCTCTTTCATTTCATTGAGTTTAGCGTAATTTAGTAGGTTTACGTTTGGTCTTTTAACTTTTGTAGGGGGAAAGGGATTTCAAATTGAAAGTTGGCGAGAACAAGAATATGGCCAGGCAGAGGGGTGGCATCTTGATGAACAGGCCTATTCCAGGGAAGTTCTTCTACTCTTATGCATGCTTGTGTATTTTGATGCCCAGGATATGATATGAGATTTGCAATGACTGTTAGAGAAGCACTATGCATTATCTTTGGCTTCAATTTGGCAAATGGTTGATCACACATAGAAAATCCTGCTTTAGGAGGAAATTTTAATCATAGGAATGTGTGGTTTAGGGGTGTTGATTGTGAAAGTGACCATGTGAAAGTGTGGCATAGCTCTGATACTCTTAATTGAATAGCCAATGGTTTTGTATGCTATGTGTCAATGATGATTATAGTGGATTATATGACTGTGTGGAAACTGATAGGCTCAGAAAGTTCTGAGCCGCGGCCCATAAATGCCCAGAACTGGATGTCTGTGGTCAAAAGGTTCTGGGCCGCGGCCCAAACACCGTGGGCTGCGGCCCAAGGATCCCAGTGAAAGCACAGAAGGTTCTGGGCCGTGGCCCAAACTCCTTGGGCCACGGCCCAAAAATCCCACTGATAGCCCAGAGAGTTCTGGGCCGCGGCCCAAACTCTTTGGGCCGCGGCCCAAGGCTCCCCCTGATAGCCCAGAAGGTTCTGGGCCGCGGCCCAAGCGCGACAGCAGGGTTTTTAAAAAACCCTGCTGCGCGTTTATTCCTCTCATATTCTCCTCTCTCAACCGCCGCCCCCCCAAATCCCTCCTCCCTCATAGTCGACCCCTTTCCCCCGTTTCCCCCCCTTCAATTTCCTCTTCCTCTCTTGTTTCTCCTTCCTCCCCTTTTCATTTCTGCACTTTATCTCCGTCCACCACTATCGTTGAAAGGTGCTGCACAACCGTGGATCGCCCCTGCTGTGGAAGAAGCCCTAGGCTCTACAAGTGGAGTATTCCTCTTTGATTTCTCCTCTAATCTCGCAATTCTCTCCACATTTGAGGTAAGAAGTCTAAATCTCGCTCTATTACTCGCATTTGGGGGTAGTTAGGTCAATTTTCATATGGGAATTTAGGCTTAGAAGTCGCAATTCTGTTGTAATTGTTGGTTTCAAGGGAAAGATACTTGAATTATTGAATCCTTTTGTCATAAGAATAGCAAATATGCCTTCAATTCATTCTAAATTCCCTAGTGTACCATTGCCCTGTTTTGAGACCTATGCCTCATTGCAAATACTAATTACAAAGTTTCTGGAATTACACTATTTAGTGTTGGCCTTGATAATCTGTCCAGTGATAGGTATTGCTGGGATTCAGGTTTGAAGTGATATAGCATGTTTTAGGCTATGAAGTGCGGAAGTATGAGTTTCATGAGGTTTCATTTTGCTGCGTGTGCATTTTGTCCCCAAATTGTTGAAAATTGCCTTGCAATGCACTACACTTTGCACCTGTGGCTTGATTGTTGACTATGTACACTTCTCTTGTCTATCATGATTGGTCCCAGATTTGCTTAAATTGTTGTTTTTAGGGGCCATAATTATATTGCTCTGCTATGGTATGCACTGGTTTTAGCTGGGCTTGAATTCTCTGTTTTGGCATCTCATGCATTAATTACACTTCACAGGTTTCCAACTTCATTTTAAACATGAAAGCATGTGATAGGTTGGGTATGTTCTCTCTTGGTTGTATATGTTCTGATTGATTCTGTAAATGGAATTGTACAATGTTTATATGGGCGAATGATGTTTCATATGGTCCCCTCACACAAATTGCTTGTATTGTTGCACCATTTGAATGTGTTTTGAAACTTCTAAGCAGTTGGTAAAGGTCGCCAAGTGTGTAGTTTTTCCTTTTGAATGATCATGTGAACCTGGAGGTCCATCTTGTGCTTTCGAAAACCATGTTTTGATTATACTCCACACCTTGCAAATTGCTTCAGTGAATTTCAAAATTTCCAAGGTTTTTCATACCCTTTCAACTGTAGTGAACCTGTGTTGTGGTAATCACATTGTGTTGCTTGTTTTGAAATGACTGTGCGATGACATTTTGCCAACATTATAGTGACCTAAAGCCTTCTTCTGAGTTGATTAAGTGATGTATGAGGTAGTGATGAATAGGTTGAGGTTTGAAATCTTATTGAACAGATTTGCAACTATTAGGTCATAAGTTTGGGGGGGTCATTATTGCATTGTTTGATTCTGGTGCCCATGTTTAGTGCCTGTTTGAGTCTTCATTGGTTTTAGCTATCCACTGTCTTCTCTCGTAGCTACTATGCCGGCCAAGCGTGTTGCTGATCGCTCCAGTCCCAGGGCCGTCGCTGAGGCCAAGACCAAGATTGTAACCCGACCTTTGCTGCAGGAACGGGAATTCCCGTTCAACGTCTCGTACGAGTTTTACTACCTCACCACACGTACATATCACCTGCAGAGGCTTATGGATCCCAAGGTTGACGGGAACCTGGAGATCGTCCAGGATTTTTATGCCAATGCCTCTGTGAAATCCATTTGGCGATTTCCTTTGCGCGGAGTCGAAGTGGACTTTACTCTTGAGAGCTTTAGGCAGTTTACAGCACTCCCCGCTGTTGAGGAGTGCAGGTACAAGCAACTATTGGACAGTGATGACGACATCCCTGAGGATGAGATTTCAGAGTTGCTAGTGTACAACCACCAAGTGGCGTGGCAGACTTGCGGAGGGGCGTAGAAACATTTACCTTAGGCTCAGTTATCAGTTGAGGCACGGGTGTGGCTGCATTTCAGCAAGGACTACTTCTGGCCGTCGTCGCAAAGGAGTCGCCTCTCTAGAGACCAGGCTCTCCTTATCTACCTGCTTATGAAGAAGGAGCCTGTTGATCTTGGCGCCTTGATTTATCAGACTCTTCGCGACCAAGCCCGAGATCACTCGGTAGGTCTGATACTGCCGCACCTCATTTCCTCCTTCTGCACATCCGTGGGTGTAGCTGCTGTGGCCTCTGATGTTATGTTCAAGCCTTTTAAGAAGTTCAACTACTTGAGCATCAAGCCACGACCAGATGAGCAAGTTCCAGCCTCCCAGCGTACAGCGACAGACCCCTTCTTTCAGTAGGGAGGACCCTCTCATCCGCCTCCTGACATTCCATTCCCCCAGGAGCAGGGTGAACCATCCGGTGCCCCTGCCTCTTCCGAGTCTACCGTCACGCTGGACGTGATCTTTACGGCTATTCAGCGCACAAAAGCCACTGCTGCCCAGTGCCTCACTTATCTAGAGGATCACGGTGTTTGCCTGACCAGGCTAGAGGAGTTATTCACTGCTCATGTACCTGCTGCAGCTCAGGCCGGTGACGATGATGATGACGCGAAGGTTGGTGCTGCCGGTGGAGATGACGATGTTGAGGGGGACAGCATTGATGCAGCCGCCAGTGATGGTGATGGTGAGGACTAGTCTTAGTTTTGTTGACTATTTTTACTGCTGCTTTTCATTTTCTTTGGATATGTTTCAGACTTTGTTTCAGTACTGTGGTTACAGTTGATCTTTCATTGCTTGACATCAGTGGTTTCAAATTTTATTGGATATTATGGTTTAGATATCTTTGGTGTTCACTGTTATACCTATGGCTGGTTGTATGCTCGTTTCTTTGCAGGTGCTATCTGTGACACAGTGTGTCTTATGATAGTGGGGACACTGTCTCCCTCAAGTTTGGGGGTGCTGATATATTTGCATGCATTTGTTTAAACCTGCTTTACGCCATTTCTTTGAGCTAAATGTCTGGGAATTGTATTGGATAGCTGAGTTGAGCCAAATACTAGATATTCATGGCTGCTTGGTTCTTAGTTTACACATGACATGTATGAATTGTTTTCATTGCAAGACCTTTGAAATTGTAGTTGAATTCCTGGGAAGAGATGAGTAGTTCATACACTTCGAGAGCATAAATGAAACTATTTTTTTTCTTTTCCTTTTCACGAAACTATATGTTTTTGAGTAAATTGTATGGAAGTGGCTGTGGTTATGGCGCATAGTATTAGCATATGGATCAGTTAAGTTAATGTATTCGCAATAAGTTAAGGTTGAATTAACTGTGGGGGTTGTGCACAAGAGAGGAGAAACCTCTGTTAGAAGGGTTTTGAGCCTGAATTTCATTCATTAGAGTGTTTGTGCCATTTATGCCAGTGTACCTCTAGAACTTGTTTAAATTCTTTTTCAAAATCACAGATGCATGTGGATTAGTGAAAATGATAGGGGCATTCATTTCTAAACCCATGAACCTAAACACAAACCTTTCATATTCATCCTTTGATCATCCTCTTTGAGCCATTCACCTTTTCTTTCTATAAAAATCTGACATTTAACAAGTCATGCATGATGTTGCTATGTAATTGAATGATACTTAGAAAAGTAGTGAGTTAGCATTTGATTTACTATTTCTTTTTCAATAAATGCTTAGTTACGCAATTTACAAAAGAAAAGAAGGAAGGATTAAAAGAAAAACAATATGTACATAAGAGGAAAAAAGAAGAAGAAGAAGAAGAAGAAGAGAGATGTCATTATATACGCTTCATCATGCATGGCACTGATTCCATTAGTCCTTCCCACTAGACCATTTCCAACATTACAACCCTGGTAAAGGCCCCCTTGATTCATAAATCTAGGTGTACAAGTGGTGGAGAGAGTAGAATTTCTACAAGCCTATGGCAGGGCCTGCTATAAGTGGTACTGAGCGAAATTAACCCTAAGTGTGAGGATTAAACACATATAGCAGTGAGTGTTTTCTTGTGCACATAACTGTGGTTGATTGAGCTGTAGCCTATTCCCTTTACATTACTTAAAACTGAACTCTGTGTTAGCTTCAAGCATCAACAATGAACAATTCTATGCAACCTTAAAGTTCCTGGAACACTGAAAGCGTGTGAATTGAATCCAAGTAAAAGGAAGGAGAATGCAATGGATTAGGTCTAGATAATGATTCCGAATCATACATGCTGAAATATTGTTCCTGGTCTTGATGAATGAAGGATGAGTGTGGGACAACTCTTGTTGAACACACACTCAGTTGCAAATGACTAGGGAATTAGTTTTTTTTTATGAACCAAGCAGGCATGTATATTTGGTAACATGGGTAGCTTAAGAGAAGAGGGTCATGCATGAGCATTAGGCTGGTGAAGGTGTGAGTATACTCGAGGACGAGCAAAAGTTCAAGTTTGGGGGTGTGTTAACTTCAGGAAATGCTTACTAGAACTTCATATTTCATACTGTTTTACTTCACTTTGGGTGCATAAGTGGGCATTAGAAAGGATCAGAGTGATGAATTGTGTTTCTCTTATGATATGCACAGCAGAATGAAATTGTGGAGGACATTACTCCCTAATTGCTATGAATGTCTAACCTTGTGTGAAAGTTCTATGTGTGAACTGGTACAGATTAAGTTAGGGCTAACCCAGAGGAAGCTGCAGGCAGTGAAAAGGAGAGGAAGGAAGTTGAAGCTGACAACCAGTGAATGAAAGACCAGCTGGAAGATCAGAGCAGAACAGAAGGTGTGGGCCACGGCCTACAACCTTTTGGGCCGCGGCCCAGAAGAGCAAAAGGAACCCAGAGAGTATCGGGCCGCGGCCCACCACATCTTGGGCGGCGGCCCAGGATGTTCATATCAGCACAGAAAGTTGTGGGCCGCGGCCCACAACCTCATGGGCCGCGGCCTACAAGCATCAACCTGAGGTCAGACACTCTTGGGCTGCGGCCCACAAAATGGCGGGCCGCGGCCCAACCCCGAAAATGAAGCTGCGCGTTCTGACATCTGAGAAGCTATAAAAGGAAAAACCAGGGTTTTGAAGGGGGGTTCCTACTTTTGGAAAGAGCGACAGAGGCGGCTAAGGAGGTTCTGAGAGCTGGGATCTGCTAGAAGCAAGGAGAATCGAGTGGGCTTGAGGATTAGAAGAGATTTCATTTCAAATTTCTTGATACTTCTGTATTCTATCCCTTCTCCACTGTGATTCTGTTATGATTACCTTTACTCTTGTTATTTGTAATCAGCTGTTAAACATGTGTAGCTAGTTTTTCTCATTCTAGGATTGTTTGACAATTTTGTATGGATTAAACTCGAACTCTTCTTCCTCTTCATTAGATAATGGTATATATGTGTTAACTCTTCTCTGTTTTCACTGATATTCATGAATAGCTAGCACTATGAATAACATGTTCAAATGGATTAAGCTTGAGAGAGTTAATCTAATTGAAGAACGAGGGTAGAGTTATGCTAGACCTACAGTTTAAAGAGTTAAATGTATGGTTTGTTAATAACCTAGAGATAGAGTCATTAACCTAGCATTGTCAAAGTGAGGAGGTTGTTTAATGGTTATTTTCCCTTAAATGCAGCAAGAGATTATGCATCTAATTGGAGAATATATGTTGGTTATGACTCGAGAGAGCTTAACCAATGACTATTGAACCTTAGACTGACACATAGAGATCCCATAAACAGTAATGACGAGGAGGAAGTAGATTGAGTTTATGATATACAAAAGGAGAGAGCAATCCTAGATTCACTCTACTTGATTAATTTCATAAGAAGCCCATTCTGTCAGTATTTTCATTAGCTGTTATCATTACATCTTTTAAAGTTGTTTTTCTCATACTCAACATTTTATTTGAGTCAACTTGATCAAACACATCAAGCCATTGTTTGACTAGTTGTTATTCAAATCCTCGTGGGAACGATCTTTACTTATCACTCTATTACTTGGCGCGACCCGTGCACTTGCGGTGGCGAACAAAAACTCATAACTTTTATTCTAGATGTCCAATTAACATGTTTTAGGACTCATTTTAAAGCTTAGGATGTGTACTATTTTATTGGAAATTTCATAGATAGTGGACACAATTTTCCTAATCAAAACTGTGCCCAAAACCATATGCCTCACTAACTTTATAGAAACGACACTCTGTCACAAACTCTCAAGAATACCACCTTTTCCTTCCTAAATTGAGCTCTCATTGGTTCTATAATCTAAGACACATACTAAACTCTCTAATCATCAGGAAAAACTGAATCAAACCCACTCAAGATTTTTCAGTTTTGACCTCTGCAACTTCATGCATGTGCACGCTCTGTTTTCCAGTTGCAAAAACATGAAGAAAAATGGACATGCAACCATAAATCACAGCTTATAACCTCAAGAATTTTGACTGTACACATGCCTAGATACATGCTCTATTTTGATTACCACTTTACAGAACCAAAACACGCAAACTTTAACCTCAAAACTGACATACAATACCATAACTTACGCTTTTAGGGTGATAGAATTTCATTCTCAAAAACACCCAACTTCCAACACGTTTTTGACCCCAAAAAAAAAACCACCAATCAACACAAATGAAGTTGGAAAAGAGTGTAGTATACTCACCTAGTCAAGAATCCAAGGTTGCATGTGGTCTCCGGCCTGTTTTCCGGCAAAATCTCCGGCCTCTATCTCTAGCTCCCTCTCTCTCGGCCTCACCTTCTTTCTCTCTTTTCTCTCTTTGTATTTTCTGTGCGAAATGAGTTAATCGAGAGTGAGGGAGCTCATGGTGTTTATTTATTAGGTGGAAGTATGTGTGTGTGTAAACATGTAAGTGTGTGTGTATTGTGTGAGTGTGTTGTGAGAGAGAAAGAGAGGTGAGTGTTTTAATTAGCGGTAGTGTGTTTTTATCCTATTGGTCCCACTTACAAGGAATTTCTTTTTCTAATTTGCCTAATTTAAAATCTCTCAAATTTCTTAGGTTCCATAATTTGGATTAACTTTAGCCCAATTCCAATTTTCTGGTCCGTAAAATAAAAGTACTAATATTTTTTCCTTTTTCTAAATCAGTATTTGCTCACCATATATGTAATTTTCATAAATTAATCATAACACTTTTTAAGGTTTTCCTTCCTTAATTAACTTCTTTAAGCCTTAAAATAATTTTTCTAAAATTTTCAAGCCAAATTATGACCTCTTCCCAGAAATTAGCTTTAAAATTGTTTTGGGCCATTTTTTGGGAACTAAGGCTCATCAATATTTCTCTAACTCCCCATAATAATATTTCATACTATTTCTTGAATATATATATATAGGCCCTTAAATAATTTTTTTATATCATTATCTTAAGCATTTCCCTCATGATATGCTTAAGACATATGGCTCATATGGGCTTAGTAGTTTACTTAATTTAGACTAATTCTTTATATTCTAAAACCACAATTTAGGATGCTACAAATTTCGTTGCTGCTTGGTGATAAGGATGTATGCTTGAGCTCAGTGGGCTACATAGAGGAGTTTTACTATCCTTCTATTAGTCTAGAATTATATATTTAGATTTCCTAGTTATAGGAATGATTGTATTTGATTTTGGAACTGAGATTAATATTAATTTGTCTTTGTTGGTTTGATGCTTGCAGTTGAGATTAGATTTTGTAGTGTGAAGATTATATATGTTTGAATTTCTTTGCGGTAGCAATGAGATTATGTCAATTAGCATGTTATTGTCTAGTTAATGTGATTGATTTATGCCTTGGAGGGTTTTTATCACTCTATATTAAGAAGACTCATGCTGCATAATTCTAATTTTAATTACACATTAAGTGGTTTTAAACAATATCTCAATAGATAGTAGTTAGCTATGTTTGTAGGAGTTATTATTAATTAGGAATATTGGACTCAAGTGTTATCTTGAGGTTTTTCTTAAGACTTAATGAAATTTTAATACCCATAATTTTTTTGAGTAAGGATAGCCACTTCTTCATTACCAAGAGCATTCATAATTCATATTAACAAATAAAATTTCATTCACTCATTCACTATTTTTACAAAAAAGTCAAAAACAATAGTTTAGCATTTAATTGCTCTTTTAGTTATTAATTTGAAAACCCAAAAAACTCTCTTTCCCCTTATTTTATTACATTTGCATGACATTTAGATTACTCGAGAATCAATAAAAGGCACCTCGAGAACAAACAACAATCCTATGTTTGCCTATACGCAATTCTTGGTTAATTTTTTATTCTGGATCTGAAGACTAACATACAAAAGGTCCTAATCATGGGACTTAATTTGTGTTAGATTTGCGAAAGGCATTGTCAACTTTTAGTCAAATAGTGCTAGCAATCTAGCTGACTGATCAAAGGCTTCAAATGCATGCAAAATAGAACAAGGCTTATAGTAGGCTAACAATTCATCCTATCACATCATTAAAGTGCAAAAGACTAATACAAATCTCAATGTCAATATGCAACAAATGAAATACATCTCAATTACAATCACAAATCACAATACTAGAGACCTAGAAATCAAAATCTATAATCGTAAATGAGTGAAACAAAAACTAAGGTAAAAGAAACTCCCTATAAGCACGAAGAACTCCAACTAGCTTGATCAATCACCAATAACTATCAAATCAGCCACACTTGAATGCAGCTTCACCAAAGCTCCAGGAAAGGTCGGGCATGGTAGTGATAAGGAGGATCAATGGAGAATAAGAAGAGTGGTGCGACGATGAGAGAAATGGGGATGATGATGGTGAGTAGCGATGGAGATCTAGGGGGTTGAAGCTGTGACACCCGAATTTCAAAAGTTATTAGCTGAGCTTTATACATAATGAATACCAACCAAAAAAGCCAAGTTTGATTCTGTTAAGAAAACACATTTGCAAATAGTTGGAAACCCAGCCTAAACATAGGGTTCAAACTTGTAAATGAATGGAATTTTCTGAAAAATTTTAAACTTTCAAAAAGAGTTATCTAGTGGTTCACAAACTTCATTATAACTCATCAATCCTTAATTCCATTTATTATCATCAGAGTATTTCTTTGCTCCTATCCGAGTATATTGATAGTTAAACTATGGGCCTTTAACATACAATTGCCTAATTCCTGATTCAATTATCATACTCGATGGTATTACTATTTCGTTATATATACTTGATAGTATTACTATTTTGTTACGTAAAACTATCCTGAGCTACGCATGCTATGCTACCACTACTACTACACATATTATCTTCACTTTGTTTATATATATACATATATATACAAAATGTGTAGCCACATGAAGCTACCAAAATATCTAATTCCAATCAAAATACAGATAACCAACATAAATTATTTCTTCTTCTCCACCCTTTTATTTCTCCAAAATCACTGCCTCCTTACCCCTAGAGTTCTTGCTTTGGCTATAGGTCATTTAAGGGAAATGGTGAGATTCTCTGTTGTAGGTCATTTTTTCAAAACAAACCATCATATGATTAAGCATTCGGCAATCAAGATGCAACACAACATCAATCATAGGACTCAATAGTGCAATACAACATAG
This sequence comes from Inga oerstediana, assembly GCA_963210345.1. Lineage (NCBI taxonomy): Eukaryota > Viridiplantae > Streptophyta > Magnoliopsida > Fabales > Fabaceae > Inga > Inga oerstediana. The sequence continues at coordinate 66,294,909 of OY723401.1, forward strand.
TTGGTATAATAGGCCTTACAGCATAGGGATACCCCCTTACCCTAGGCACATCGGGACTTATGGCCTCAAGACACATTGTCCATCACAATACAGATTGCACAGTGGTCTTATAGCCTAGGGATACACCCCATGCCCTAGGCACATCAGGTCTTATAGCCTTACTCTGAATGCATATAAGGTCTTACATATAGCCTAGGTTTGCACTCCATGCAACAATGCATATTAGGACTTACGGCCTCAAGACACACATCCAATATCATTCCATATATTCATAAAATGAATATAATCAATAGCAAACACATTCATGCAGAACAATACATAATATATGAGAGAAAGAGTTACTACCTGACTATCTTTCCAGTAATTTACCTTCTACAATAAGCTTCCTCTTTGAGCTCGGGAAAATTCAAATCCTATAATTTGAAATTCATGTAGCGATGGGTCATTACTTATTCCAATCTTATTAATATAATTAAAATTATGTTATTCTTGACCCTCTCATAACTCTTGCCCTTTATTTCAAATTAGTTGGTTATCTTTGATAGTCTTTTGTGCTTATGTCTAGTGTGTATCTAATTTAAGACATATTATATGTCTTTTACCCCTATGATTTAAGTATTAAGTTTAATTAAATTGGCCTCTCAAACTTGTCCCATAATTATCAAATCATCCCTTAATCCCATTTTCTTCAAAACTAGAAAATTTCAAACTCAACATAATTTGCCAACAATCTTTAGGAAACTTTGAAAAATCATATCTTAGGCTAGAAAACTCCAATTAAGGTGGTTCAAGTTTCAATGTGAAGATCTTGAAGTCATCTATACAAAAACATACTAGCCAGTATCCACTCATAGAGTTAGTCTCCCAATTTCTACAATCAAACTAACTATCCAATATGAGAGTCAGAATTTCCTAGATTTTCTACCTAAAGTTTAAAAATTCATAACTTATAATTCACACATCCAATTCCTAAGTTCTAATACTTGACTGAAAGCCCTATAGTCTACTTTAAGGGAAAAAAATAATCACACTGACAAATTACCAAAATAACCTCATGTAATTTGTCTATTTTCCCACTGTTAAAAATTTGGAACACAAAGTGTTCCCAGTTTTCTAACCAATCTTCTAAAAATCATAACTTCTGTTATAGATACCCAATCAAAATGTTCTAGGACTCATTTCAAAGCTTAGGATGTATACCGAAGGTCCACCAAATATCATGGTCAGAAGAGATCTTTTGCCCTGGTGTTACCTCACTCAAAGAGCAATGCTCCAATATGTCATTTGAAAACTTCGGCATCCAAAATTGAACAACGTAAGTCAGTTTTGTTTTAACTTCCCAATTCACTCATATCATCATAATACACATATAACGTTTACAGCTTCTAATATATACTTATATCTATTTCTAAATCTCCTTAGTTCCAAACAGAACAGCAACGTAATCCTCCCCCATAACACATACAACAGCACTTTTTTTTTTTTTTTTTCGTTTTTACTTTCTTTGGCCTTAATATTAAAGAATCTGAACCATACACATTGAAACAACAAGCCACAGGTTCGGTTGTCCCAAAACAAAGCAAATGCAACACTAATTTTCAACTATTGGAAACATTAATCAACAGATTTCAAATAAGTTTCTGGCTTCAAAAATCTGACCCCATGGCTTCCAACATCATGTGTCCCATAATACACAAATGCCTCATACACTTGAGCATTAAGATACTTTTATACAGTCCCCGTGAGAGAACTGAACAGAACTCCCATGAAATAAGGAGCTGCAGATCCAAACAGTAGCGTCCCACAAACAATACTCACATCCAAACCATAAAACAAAGATCATAACCTATATCCCATTATTCTATTGAGGTTTCTTATGCTTGGGTAATGAGTTCTTCATTTTCTCTCTCTAAACCTGATTTTAAAGGCATCATCTTCTATTAAAATATGCGTCAAATGCAGAATCTGAAGATGGAATGGAAGCCTAGACACTTACCATAACTCATAAATAGCTTTGCATGTGAGATTTCACCTTCTCTTCCTTTATGGTTTGCAGAGAAAATGAAGAACTCATTACCCAAGCATAAGAAAACTCAATATAATAATGGGATATAGGTTATGATCTTTGTTTTATACTTCCTACTCTCTCTTTTTCACTCTTCTAAATTCTCAAAATTTAACTTTAAAATTATGACCTACTATTTTTCCTTGAATTTTCAGAAAATAGGCTATTAATCCTAATAAATCACATAAAATGCATTTTTGGCCCAAATAACATGATAAAATCCCCAAATAAAATGTCTGCGCGCGCGCGCATTTATAATAAAATAGGGATTCATCACTAGGTCAGGGATTATTTACTTTATATTAATCATTCCTTCTAGAGAGAAGTAAATATTAAATCAGATGTCTATATTGCCGCAAAGGGCTGACCGAGTTCCCTTTTCTTTCTCTCTTTTACTAAGAGCAATTGTTCCTTTTATGTTTTTCTATCTCTTTTACCAAGAGTAATTGTTCCTATTCTGTTTTGTGGATAAATATCTTCTCCATGTTTGTGCTATTTGAGAGATTTTGAGGGGTGTGCATATGTGTGTTTTTTTGTGCTGCTATATCTATGGATGGTGGTGTTAGTAGAGGATTTATCATCTCCTAGACTTATGATTTGCTGGTGATCACCCAGATCTTGAGTTACGATACATGAATGTTTGAAACAAATAAACTATATCATATTTTTTTTAATCTAGTTTGAACTGCTTAGTGGTTGATGATTTGATGGTGCGGATTAGATTCTGGAAGCTAGTGGTTAAGTTTTTATGAAGGAGATGGTTAAGATCTAGCTGGGAGCTTTCTTACTCATCTTGAGCATTTTGGGGGTCCTATTTTGTTTTTTGAGTCCGAGTTTTTTTTTTTATCTGATTGAGTTAGGTTGGGTTTTTGCTACTGTGGGTCAAATTGTCAAAATCTTTCGGTTGCGTTTGTGTTTTGTTTTATACTCTATTTGATTTCTTCTAACAACAATCAATTTATTGTGTTGGTAATTGCTTTCTTTTGTGTGGGTAACGATGTAGTCAGACAAAGCTTATGGCGATGTTGAAAAGACAAGAATATAGCAGTCAAACTACCCTTGATCTCAAGGAAAAAAAAGAAGAAGAAAGAAATAACAAATAAAAAGAAAAGACAAGAATAAGTTATACGAGTTTCCGTGGACTTTGTCGATTAAAATTAAAACCAACATTTGGGCATGCCGGTTGGTGGTGGTAGCATTTTTTCATCAGGATTGTTACCATCATATTCTTCACAATGAAAGTCCTAGCCATTCCTCTTGTCACATGACCTCTAAAGTAAATGACAATGCATGAATCATACCCCTAAATATCAAAACCAAATAGAATTAATTAATACGTAAGAACTATAACAAATATTAATCATTAAGATCTAAAATATTGCTTGTGATGGCGTAAATGTTAAATACATAAATATATTCCTGGATTATTAACACTGAATATAGTGGAGACCCAAACCCAACCATTTTTGGGTATGGTCATAATTTCATAAACCTTATGTCAAAACTAGAATTAATGCTGGGACTAAAATTAACAGACATTAAATTTCCTGCTACAAACGTTGATGTCTTCTTCCCGTCAAAATGTATTACTTTTCTCTTAGATTTTTTTGGGTTAAGGTGCACAAATACAATGAACTTATTCCCAATTTGCAAAATACCCATAAACTTTAAAAACACATTAAACTCTTAACGCACCTTCTTCTTTTTCTATAAAAAGTAACGAAAGTTGGGTGTTTTTAATGATTAAGTCATTCTTACTCTAATTTTAAAATTTATGGGTATTTTTTGCAACCGAAAAAAAGTGAGTCTTTTTGTACATCCAAAAATACATATAGTGGTATATGTACTTTGGGTAAAAGCTTGTGCGTATTTCTGCACGTTAACCTTCAAAATTAAGCATGTGCATTGAATGTGAGATGTAAAAGAATGGAACGAGGAAAAATAAAAGGACATAAGAAAAGAGACTTATTGTCCTTGTCAATATATAGTAGAGAACAAAAAGAGTGCATATATTAGAAACCATAAAGATTTAAATATATGCATTTGAAATTCTGGTCAAACATTAAAAAATGTTTATTCACTACTGTAACTACTTATAATTCCTTATACACCAGCATCCATTAAAAATAAGGAAAGGGTAAAACAAATTAGATATGTAGTAAATAGTTGAAAATTTAATTTAGCTCCTCTTCCGCTAATTGAACTTTATTTTTATAGGCTTTTTCATAATTAATTTGGGATTTTTAATGCATTTCCTAGGATATTATTGTATGATTAAGCACTAATTTGAATTAGGGTTGTTTGTATTGAATTAAGTATAATTAGGGGTAAAATGGTCATAATTTGTTAATTACTCATGCAAATGATTTTTTGAACTTTTGATGCAACATTGTGCTTAATCTTGCATTTTAGGTGTTTAAAAAGAAAATTGGAGATTTTGAAGGGTTAGATTTTATATTTTGAGGACTAGGGGAAATTACAAACAAGGTCCCTAAAATTTCTGGAAATTACAAATCAATGAAGATAATGGACAGAAGAAATTATAGAAAAGTGCCCAAATATTTCAAAAATTACAATTGCTTGTCAAATGTTTCAAAAAAGTACTCTTTATTCCTGACAGGAACTTTTGAACTTTTAAGATTGGTCCCTGGTCAAAACTTGCATTTTGACCAAAGATCATTAGGTCTTCTTCCTCGTGAAAAAAAAAACACAGAGAAAAGGGGGGTTTGAGCGCCACGAACATTGAAAAATCAAGGTCTTCGTCGGTGAGAGAGAGAGAGCTTGATATAGGAGAGGAGTCTTCGAATTCGTTGGTGAGAGGGAGAGCTTGAGAGGAGAGGGAAAGAGATGGAGAGCCACCACCATTATCGAGGACTTCCTTCCTCACCGCTGACACACCTTCCTCCCTTTCATGCGAGGTCGAGACCTTAGAAGCTTGCAAACTGGAAGAAAAGTGAGACTAAAGCACCGCGACTTCCTCTGGTCTTTCATATCGAAGAGCAAAAACCACCACTATCGGCTCTCTTTCTTCATCCAAACTGCGGTCACTGCCATCTCTTCACCAACCATTCACCACCGTTGACTCCTTCTTCATCGCCATCGTTGGAATCTTTGATCCAAAAGATGCAATTGCTTGAGGGTTTCAATTTGACTTGATGCAAATTAACTTCCAAAAATAATAGTTTAGCATTAAATTAAAATTGCATTGCTTTTTGAGTTATTAATTTGACAAATCAAAATCAATTTCCCCTTGTCTTTATTGCATTTGCATGGATTTAGATTACTTAGAAATCAATAAAAGGCTATTCGAGAAGAGAGAACAATCCTAGATTTGCCTACACACAATCATTAGTTAATATTTTATTGTGTACCCCAAGGCTAACACTAGTGGAAAATAGACTTTTTAGACCGGTTAAAAAAGACTTTTTAGACAGGTTGTACATTAGGTCTTGTTACAACAGGTCTTAAAAGTCTGTTAGTTTTTTATATTGGTTGTTACAACCGGTCTTAAAAGCAATTTAAGACTGGTTGTAGGTACAACCGGTCTTAAAGGACTCACCTTTAAGACCAATTGTAGGTACAACCGGTCTTAAAGGACTCACCTCTAAGACCGGTTGTAGGGACAACCGGTCTAAAAGGTGAGACCTTTAAGACCAGTTGTCCCTACAACCGGTCTTAAAGTACTTTTAAGACCGGTTGGCACTACAACTGGTCATACAGGTTCTATTTTTTTTTATAAAAATGTCCCTTTTATATATATATGCACTGGACCACGATGGTTGAATTCAAGTTATGCACAGGTGAATATATATTCTCAATATCATGTTAACAAGCAAAAGGTCATATTGATAACAAAAAAGAACCCAACTCCAGCAGCAGGTTCAAAGAACCAAATTTAGCAGCTGTATAGAACAATCACAGATTTCAATTTCAATCTTCAAAGGCAGCAGTCTATTGCAAGCTTAATTAAGTGCAAATGCACATTTTCACCAATTTTCAAACAACATACATCCACTTCAAACAGGGAAAAACTAAGAATGTGCAGCACAACTCAGATGAAGATAATGCTTGACCTAACCCAACCTGCAGAAACAAAAAGCAGACAAGAAATTCATATCAAATGCACAGAAAATGCCAAACAAATTTGCTCAATTTCAGCAAAGGCTTCATAATGATGCAGAAATTTATTTAAATCTCAGACTTAAGGAAACTATGCATGACAGTTTAATGCACAACATTCAATAATATAGAAGTTTTGGATTTAAACATATTTTAGAAAAATGCTTTCAAATTAAAATATATTTTCTCCTCAAATATATCAAACATATTTTCAATAAAAATAAAATAGAAAACAAGAGGACCCAGCATGCTATAGATTTCAAAAACTTGTAGCCAGGACATAAATGATTTCTCCTAAAAACAGAAAACTTCCAAGAAGGAAAGGAAAAAATACTCTCAATCAAGAAAGCTACTAGATGAAAGCCATATGAGCGAATAAAGCCTGACATCAATGTAAGAGTCAATTGCAACAGCTGACAGAAGGGCTAATCCTGATACGCTTTTCATTTTATGAGGCCTTCAATTATATTAAAGTCAGGTAGCTGTTATGAAATACGGAATAAACTTGACAAACTAGGAAAGCTACAAAATATATTTACAATACTTAATACCAATTCACCAATTATAATATAAAGCATATTTGACAGAAAATTTAACATAAAGCATGATGATGTAAGTGCAGTTTCAGAGCATAGTTCTACTCCTAACAGACAGGAAGCATATTAATAGTCAATAGCCATGACATCCATAACATATGAAATTCTCAATCAACAAGTCTCAATACATATTGCAATTTGCAACCAATAGACACCAGTAGAAAGCAACATGAATCACTCGCTTTATGACAACAATTCGCATAATAAGAGTTAAGAATTAGAAGATAATTATTTGGAAACGTACTTATTCAATGGAATATGCTTGAATAGCCTAGCAGTAGGAATTGTTCCACATAAATCATTGTTGGAAACATCCCTGAAGAGAAAGTTTAGAGTGCATTAGACTGTTTGTATGGGTGTTACTTCAGAATACCACGATTAGGAAATTCACTCAATTTCTTGCAATTTCAATGTGCAATATGAAGTTGTCTATAACTAAAACATAAAGGAATGTCCAAACAGAAGATTTTGCTCAGAAAAATTACAAAGGTCAATCCCTCAAACATAAATTAAAAAACTCACTATTTTTGTAATAGCCCATAAATGAATTCAGCACAACATGTGCGAATGAAATCAATATCTTCTTCATAAAAGGGATCAGCAAGCTTAAACATCTGTAACACCAAAACCAGACAAAACATTAACTTAGTAACTTAAAAACAATAAAGTAATACAAAAGTTTTGAAATATAAATTTACCTCTTGAGTAAAATCAGTCATGCCTAGAGTGATAATATTATAAATGTGTCTCAACATATAAAAACCGCATAAGTTGGACCCCTGTAGTTGCCTACAGCTCTGAGAAAACACATGATATCATTAAAACAAATATAAAGGCATGGCTTACTACATTCTTTAAACAAATCAATATGTACTAACCTTTGGCATGATCCATGTAGGGTCCTTTAAGTCACAAACATGCTTACCACAAGCAGTGTGTAGGAATGTCCGCATAGCTCTATAATCATCACAATGACAAAGGTTATTGGTTTTACAAAAATTCCATAAACTTTGCATACAAAAGGTAATAATGCAAGAAAACTAACGAGTTCATGGTTTTTTTCAAATCATTCCCTGGTTTGAAGTGGAGGAAACATAAGAGGATGACAGTGTAACTACTCTTGCATAGAAAAAGCAACTGCCAATGATCACTGAAAAAAAGAAGAATATTAAGCAAACATAAAACATTATATAAATTATAAAATATCATTTTGTTTCTTACCCATGCACATATGGAGCCAAGAAACACTCAGTTCCAGTTTCACTAAGCCTCTTTGATAAGTATCTATGTCTGCTAGCAGCAGTGGTCCCTTTCTCTTAGATGTGATGGGGGAATAAGAATCCAAATTTTTCACTTTTACCAGAGGAGAACAACCTAGGATGCATGCACCTACAATAATGCAAGCACATAAATAAACGGTAAATGATGAAACTTTTAAAATATTTACTTTGAATTGCAGAAGATACTTACATTAAGAACAGTTAGACAATCCCAATCGTAAGATTTTGTTTAGGAGCTACCAGGGACATCAAATCATCCCTCTCAAGATAGCATGTCACCCCTGACTGTCCAACAACTGAATCTGTAGGCCACTCTCTTGTTTTAAAGGATGTATCATATGCCATCAGAATCACTTGTTGCATGATATTCAATGGAGGCTATGAAACTTCTTGCTGAGTAAAGGGAACTGGACTTGGTGGCCTTGGGGCTTTGATCGGACTTTCCTCGGCTCGAATAGAAACAAGGTTTGTTGGCCACAAGATGAACGTACCCAGGACATCGCTTACGATCTCAAATTCATCAGAAGGGATAGGGACTGGTGTATCTGCAATGATCACCTCGTCAACTGACACTCGGACTTGATCAGCTTCCATTTGTCGGTGGTGGACAGTTGATCCTAGGTTATGCACACTACCCCGTGCAACTAACCGTCTCAGAGGTTCCTCGACAAAAATATCATAAGGCTCAGTAATTTCTCTTATAGGACCCTCTGATGACTGCCCGATATTGCAACAACTCCCTTTAGTGCTCTGCTTATTAGGATCAATCGATTGTGGCTGGGGAGCACTGGTATCTTGTCTTGAGCTCATAAACACTATCATTTCCTCTTTCATCTTGCTCAACCAGGTCTCTAATAGTGCATCAAATGATGCTTCAACCTCGGCCTTTACTTCTACTCTTGTAGTGGCCAACATAGTCTCCAATTCCTCCTTAGTCACAATGTTTAAGGAATAGTGTACAGGGACTCCAAAGTAATCCCGTATCCCTACCCCTCCTCCAACTCCCTTGACACGGCTTGGATGCTCATGTTTGCCAGTAGCAACGTTAGAATATCATTCCTGCCTTCCGACTTGAAAGATTCCTCAACTTTTTTCTAAGTTCCTCCTGTAAAATAATACAAAATAACAAACATAAGTAATGATGTATGTTTCTTATGTAATTAATAACAGCAATGATATATACTTACAATTCTTTCACCTACTATACGAGATTGTTCACTCGTATAAGACCCACTCCTCTTTTGGTGGCCAAATTGCCATTTTTCTTCGCGACGAATTGGAGATGGTAGAGAAAGAAGAACAGAAGGATCCGATTGAGATGCTTCTTCCAATCTCTTTCGTTTGGCCGCCAACAAGTCTCTTTCAGCCTTTGCATAACCCCCACAAGACATTGTATGAGGGCAATCATTCTTTCTACTACTCTCTTGTGCTTTTTTCCTTTTTGCCTGCGAATAAAAAATAATACAAAAGGAAAGTGTTATAATCAATTAAGATAATTGCTAAGTAAATAAAACAAAAAATAAGTCAACTAACCAAAGATTCTGGAGTAGTCCGAAGCCTAACAAATGCTTGCCTTGATCAAGAAATGTATACTGGCTGCACGGATTAGGACGAGGCTGACCATCTTTCACCTCGATATGAATGTAATTGTTGGTAAGATTTGTCTTAAACTTGCTCCAGCGCTCATAACAATACGGCATTGTCTTGTTGTACAAGATCTCACTTTGTGGAACATCGTAGGTGAGCTGGAATGCATGCATTGAAGGAGTAAGTTACAAATTTGTGACATTTGATAATAATTAAATACATATAGAAGAGAATTGTATACCTGAATAGTATCCCAAATATGTTGCTTCACCTTTTTATCGATATTTCTCTACTCCTCTATCAAGATGCTCAGCTTGTTGTGTGCAAGGAGGCCGACAAAACTCCTATATCATTGTGCATTAGGCCCGATTGGTTTCCAATATCTATCAAACTCAATCGGTATCTTTTGGCCTGCACTCCAACTGAGGGAAACATCTGTCAACCGTGTGCCATGTCTACCCCTCCATACAAACTGGCTACTACGCTCACTATGACCCTGGCTCCGAGTATTGCTAGGCACGCCCTGATTAACACTAGCTGGCTGACTCTACTGAGCACTAGCTGGCTGACTCTCCTGAGCATTAGGTGGTTGACTCAGAGGTATAGGAGGTGGCTGATCCTCTGCACTAGGATGCTGGGGATTCGTCATTTGCCTGTAACGACAATGAAGAAAGATAAATCGTAAGCTATGACATGTGAAGACTATATCGATAAAATAACTAAACATATTCTTCGAATATAAATCATAATCATAATTACTTTAGTTAGTTAAATTCAAAGTAGTATCATAAACATATATCCTCCAATATTCCCTCGTGATGATCATTTCTTGTGCCATGCGCATTATCTGCTTCATCTTCTTTGTTTAGTTCGGGTAAACCCCTGGAAAAAGAAGGAGTCTCAAGAAGGTCATAATTTGAGTGACTTTTCTCATCAATATCAATGACCCTTTTTCCTTAGAGAGCTACAGACCATATTTTATTTGCCTGATCAGTGATATAGAACACTTGTTGCGCCTGATCTACCATAATGAAAGGTTCAACTCCAAAACTTCTATTATTCAGATCTACTAATGTAAATCCTAACCTATCGATCTTCACACCATTATTGACATCAACCCACTTGCATTTGAAAATTGGAAATCTAATTTTAACATAGTCAACTACCCAAATCTCTTCAATCACCCCATAATAAGGTATGGCAGCCAATGTAGGGTTCTTATCTTTCGAACTAGAGAAGTGCATAGATTCAGCCACTAATACACACCATTGTTCTGGACGGTGCTCTTATCATCTAGGGACTTCGTGTAAAAGGTATAACCATTGATCACAAATGAAGTCCAACTTATGACATCAACTTCAGGACCACATGCTAACTAATTTATTGTATCAGAAACACATTCTTCTCCGTCAACCTTTTGTTTGAACCAATGTGCGAAAGTTCTATTATGCTCCCTAATTAACCTTTGTTAAGTCATTCGACTATTTTGTTTCAGTACAATTTCTTTATGGGCATTCATGTAATATTGAACTTCATCAACATTGTTCAAGATGTACAAGTGGACTTGTTGCAATTCATTAGCATCTATGCTCTTTACTGTTGCCTCGCGTCTACCCACTTCTTGATAATGATGTTTAGGAAGGCCAATATGTCGTTTATTTGACAAATAATGTTGACAAAATTCCATAGCTTCTTCAGAAACATATTTTTAAACAATAGATGCTTCAGGCCAGTTGGGGTTCTTCACATACCCTTTTAGGATTTTCATAGTTCTTTCAATTGGGTACATCCACCAGAAATAGATAGGGCCACACAACTTTACCTCCCTCACTAGATGAACAATCAAGTGTACCATGATGTCAAAAAGGGAAGGAAGAAAAAGCTTCTCAAGCTGGCACTAGATCATATATCCTTCATTTTCTAATTCCTCTAATCTTTCCGTGTCAATGACTTTACAACAAATGGCATTGAAGAAGAAACAAAGTCTAGTCAATATGTGTTGAAGATCATATTCGGCAATGCCTGGAATAGCTACTGAGAGTAGTTCTTGCATTAAAACATGACAATCATAAGACTTTAGCCCCATTAACTTCAAGTCTTTCATCGATACAAGCTTTTTAAAATTTGAAGAATACCTTGACGGAACTTTAGCGCTATGTAAACACTCACAAAATCTTCTTTTCTCATCCTTAGACAAAGTATGAGCAGCTGGAGGACAAAAAGTTCTATTACCATATGGCCTTGGATGTAAATCTTCTCGTATTAGTCTAATCTTACCTTCACGCCATCCTTAGAACTTCCTTGTTTGTTGAGCAGTGTCCCAACAATACTATCACATACGTTCTTCTCCACATGCATGAAATCAATACAGTGTCTGACATCAAGATTGCGCCAATATGGAAGATTGAAGAAGATGGACCTTTTTTTCCATATATTTTTCTCATTTCTACTCTTTGATGACTTACCAAACATAGTATTGATGTTTTTCACCTTTTCATAAATTTTCTCCCCAGTCAATGCCTCTGGAACATCTTCAAACTCTGGCCACCGAAAAGAGCTTTTTTTAATCTACGATAAGGGTGGCTTTGTCTTAGAAATTGCCTATGGCCAAGGTAAACCATCTTTCTTCCATGTTGAAGTTGATGGTAGCATGTGCCTTCTTCACATATCGAACAAGCTTTGTGGCCTTTAACGCTATATCCTGACAAGTTCCCATATGCAGGGAAGTCATTTATAGTACAAAAGATCATTGCTCGCATATTAAAAGTCTCCTTCTTGTTCGCATAAAAAACATCGACACCTTTATCCCACAACTTTTTCAAGTCTTCGATCAAGGGTTCTAGGTAAACATTTATGTCATTTCTGGGTTGCTTTAGTCCTGAAATCAACATAGACAACATAATGTACTTTCATTTCATACATAACATAGGAGATAAGTTGTAAATTACCAACAGAACAGGCCATGAACTATGTATACTGCTTAGGCTACTATAAGGATTCATACCATCTATGCTAAGCCCAAGCCTGAGATTCCTAGGTTCTTTACTAAAGCTAGGAAATAATTGATCAATTTTTTGCCATTGAGAAGAATCAGCTGGATGTCGAAGCTTTTCATTAGAAATCCCCTCATTTGCATGCCATCTCAAATTTTTGGCATCAATTTCATTAGCAAACAGGCGCTTGAACCTTGGAATGATTGGAAGATACCACAAGACTTTTACAGGGCCCTTATTTGATTTATACCTTGGAGTTTCACATATCGGACATTGCTCCTTGTCTTCATGATCTTTTCTATACAATATGCAATCATTATTGCAAGCATGGATCTTTTTATACTTCATCCTTAGTGGACACAATATTTTCTTAGCATCATAGTATCGATAAGGCAGCACATTATCATCAGGAAGCATGTCTTTAAAGGCCTCAAGCATTTCTAAAAAACTCTTGTCGCTCTATCCATGCCGTGCTTTCAAGCTTACTGATTTCAATATAGCTTTCAGCAATTGGTATTTTTTACACCCTGGGTACAGTGGCTTCTCAGCATCACTGCACATATTACCATATACATGTGATTGTTCAAAAGCCTCTTCTCCTACATCACAAATAACATCCTCTATCCGATCATCCAGATCCGTGTCATTATCATCATAAATCACTCCCTCTGTTGAGATGCACTTAGCATTTCTAATTGTTCACCATGCCATACCCATACTATATACGTCTTACAAAATCCTTCACAAATTTAATGTGTATATATATATCTGCAGCACTTAGTCGCTTCTCATTCAAACATTTTACACAAGGGCAATAAAACATCCCACTATCATCATTGGCATTTCTTTTTGTAAAGTCTAAAAAACCCCTAACCCCAACATCGTATTCAACACTCGTCCGTTTAGCTTGTATCCAACTACGATCCATATATTCCAACACCTTTTTTTTTGTTTCTACTTTTTCCCTGGAAAAGGTAGGAGAATGATGAGAGCATGCAATCATTACACCCAAGTATATAGTGTAACTAGAATAGTACCATAAACAAAGAAGATCATGATTTAGAGTAGCGTGTGAGGAAAAAATGGAATGAGGGAAAGTGGAATGGAGAAGGAGTGAGGGAATGAGGAATGGAGGTGGAAAGAGGAAGGAAAGAAGGTGAGAGAGTGAGAGAGAAAACAAGAGACAAGGAGAGAGAGAATGAAAAACAGAGGAAAAGAAAAGGATGGTTGTGGTATTGAGGGAAGAGAAAGGAGAAGAGGGAAAGAAACTAGCGTCAGCAATTAAAAGCTGTGATGTCGAGTTTTGGTCATGGGCAAGGAAAATTTGGCTGTGGCCAAATTTCTGGATAATGTTTGGCCGCAGTCCAAAACTATCTAACCCTATCTTGGCTGCAGCCAAAATTGGCTTGGCCGTGGCCAACAAGCCTTTTTTTTAAGTATGAGTGTCATGGCTATGGCTAAAAATAGTTTGGCCGCTGCCTAAAACTTTTTGTTTTCTACTTTCTACTTTTGTTTCAGTGTTCACTGGTATGCACGGATACAACCTACTTCCAGACATGTAGATCATGATTTATTTTAAATAAGAGCAATACATATAAAGGACATAAATAAGAGCAATACATATAAGAGCAATAAATAGGGGACCATCGCCCTATTATCTATAAACATAGTAGGATCCAGCTCAAAAGAGAATTCACAATCATTATTATATAGCTTTGCTTGTAATGTATTCTGGCTTATATTACGGTCAATGTTTACTCTTTTTGGCCCTTAGGGAATGCAACCTTGTGTTCACTCTTCTGACATCCATACTTAGTACAATCAAGAATTGCCATAGCACTAAAGCAAAAGTATTCATACTACTAACATGCAGAGTTACCAAAAAACTCAAATGATAAAAACATTCTTGAGATCAAAATAAGGCAAATAGCATGTCAAATCATCTAATGATGTCATTAATGTTTATTATGATCCTAAATAGATTAGGTAACCAGTTTACTCCATGTCTTGTTTGTTAGATATGATTAGTTTTGATGATGTCAAATATAGATATTAAGTGATAAGAGCAAAAAGTTCATATAATGTATTTCTTTGACTAACTACTATAATTAATGTTACATATTTTGTAGATTAGTCAAGCAAAGAATGAAGAAGATTGAATTAATGAAAATGAACAAGAGGAAGAAGAAGAAAGAAATTGAAGATAATCAAGGCGATGCTTACTTTGGTTATGGAGAATTATTATCAAGAGGAGAACCAAGAAGAAAGATATTGAAGAATGAAGAACTTGGTAGATCTATCATGAATATCAAGATTCAAGTTGTTAGATGTGATATTGGAGGTTTCTATAATGATTCCGGAGGTTTCTATGATCAAATAATGGTTGGAATATGTTAATATTAAGCTAAAATGACTTATATATGAGTTTTGGCACTTCTAGGGAAGTTATGCTCGAGCACAAGGTGTTATGCTCGAGCACAGATCACTTCACTCGAGCATGGGGTGCATACTCTGTTCTACTCTGTTTTACGTTCAGCTTGAGCGAGGTCTGGTATTTGGATCATATCTCTCAAACCACACGTTGGATTGACCCAAAACTGGTGGCATATGAAAGAAGACTCCCAACACGTAAAAGTGGCACCAGAATCACATTGAAAGAAGATCAAATGAAGGCGATATGATTCGTGGAAAATGAAACTGAAATCACCGTCACTTTCTGACACAGGTTCGGTATTTTGAGTATATCTCACAAACCACACATCGGATTGAGACGAGACCAGTTCCAAATGAAAGTAGACTCAAAGACCTTTCCATGGATAGGTAATTTGCCTAATTTGAACGTATATTCTAAGCGCTATGCCTTCTGGAAGTTGATGCTTGTGCATACTAGCGAAATATACACTCCTTCGATCATAACTTGCAGAATACAAGGAGTTTGGAGCTGATTCTTGTTGCATTGGAATGCATATGATAAGAGCATTCTTATGATACATCATTTGAATCAAATGAATCAAATTTTTCTAAAGTGGCCCCACATCACCCGCGAGTGCAAAAACTTTCCCTCTGAAAATGTCGTGCGAGTGATGTCCAGAAGCAGCTGAAACGTGAAGAAATTTGCAACACTCGAGCACTAGGATTCATGCTCGAGCATTGGATGATTTCTCACTCGAGCAGGAGTTGTGTGCTCGAGTGAAGACCCATATCACCTGCGAGTGATAAATTCATCCCTCTGAAATCCTGATGCGAGTGTTGATTTTTAGAGCATATTCTTTGAGAATATGCGTCTCACTCGAGCAGAGGTATGTGTGCTCGAGTGAGGGACCATATCACTCGCGAATACAAAATCTCACTCTTGTTAAAATAACATGCGAGTGATGACCCGAGAAGACTTTCCAGTGGAAAATGCAAGATCACTCGAGTAGAGGAAGTTGTGCTCGAGTGAGACCCCATTTCACTCGCGAGTGAGAATTCTGTCTCTCTGAAATCCCATGCAAGCACAAACCGATAACCGAAGCATATGAAGGAAAAATGAAAGATCACTCGAGTGAGCCATTTTATGCTCGAGTGATATTCTGGAAGAAGACCAAAAACATCAAGTCTCACAGCGAACAATCCGAATATGGTTACATGTTATTAAATTAGTGTGTTTTCACTTGTTATTGATTCTTAATGTTAGCTAACATATTTTTCAAGTGTGAAACAGGATATTAAATGTTCGGATTACAAATTCAAATATTAAAGTCAAGTGTGGTGAACGGCATCATTATGCACTGAGCATCGGCTACCTACCACGACAAGCAACTGACACACCACGAAAGACTGTCGAATATTCAAACATCCCACTACAGCTCACAATGAAACATTCCACTCTTCAACGGGATGCTCCACTCTGCAATGGACAGAAGCTCATTTTCAAATATGCTCAACGGTCAAATGAAGCAATGAGACTCCAACGGACGAATGCTTACAACGGTCATCATCTTCATCAACTATAAATGAGATTGCATTCAACTTTGATGGGTAGCTGAGAAAGATAGAGGAAACAGAGAAAAACGGAGAAAAACTGAGATAGCGTGCAACTACATAGAAATGTGAATCCTCTGCTTCTACCCATACACTCTCTATTTTCAGTTTCTGTATTACTTATCATTGAGAGAGTGATTATTTGTATTGTACTTCAGTGAGATTATATCCACTCTGTAAGAGAGTCTGTAAACACCTTCATCTATATTTCTGAGTTGATCTCAAAGAGGATTGATTTTCTTACGGGGAAGCAGTAGAGAGAATTGCCGTAAGACATTCTGCTCGTAAGACTTACAAGGTGCAAGCAGTAGAGAACGTTGCTGCTCATAAGACTTACAGGGGTGTAAGCAGGAGAGAACGTTGCTGCTCGTAAGACTTGCATGAGTAAGCAGGAGAGGAAGATCTTCGGGATTGCTCTGCTCGTAAGACTTGCCGTAAGGGGGAGTATCTTGATGAGAGATTTGTAAACGGTTTCACAAGTACCCGGCTAAACTTGTGGGATTGTAAAGGCTTTTCTTGTGCCCGGATTAAACAAGAAGATAGTGGATTTGAAAATCTCAGGAGGAGCCTGGGGACTGGACGTAGGCCATCACAGATTGGACCGAACCAGGATAAATCACAGTTTGCATATTCTCTTCCCTAAACTCTTATATTTCCAGCATATATTATTTAATCTAACTGTTCATTTATAAACCTTCATACTTACTGTTTTTCGTTAAGATACGAAAAGATTTCTAAGGTTCTTAAGTTTTTATTATACACCCAATTCACCCCCCCTTTTGGGTAATAGCCGGTTCTAACATTTGGTATCAGAGCCCGGGCTCTTGTTTAAAGGACTTAACCGTCTCAAGAGTTACAATGGCTAATTTTGGGTGTTGTATACTTTCAGAAGGTTTTGATTATACAATCCCACCGTTTTTGAAAGATATTGATTTTTGGTTTTGGAAAGCTAGAATGACTAGTTTTATAAAAGCTTATGATTTTGATATGTGGAATGTTTTTATAAATGCTTTTGATTTCAAACCAAGAAAGGATTGGACAGAAAGTGAAAAGAAAATATTTTCGTTGAACATTAGAGCAATGAAAATTCTGTATAGTGCTTTAACCGAAAATGATTTTGAGAAAATTAGATTTTGTTCTAATGCTAAACATATTTGGGACACTCTTGATTCTATGTATGCTTCTAACAATTGTGTTGAAGTTGAAAGTATTGACAGTTCATGTGAAACTACAAGCTACGCATCTACTATGCATGAACAATTAGAAGTTGATGATGAAGATGGAAAAATCATAGAACACTTCCATACAGTCAACATGGATAAACAAGAAGAAGAGGATTCCCAAAAAGAGCTCAGTATGAACGAACATGAAAAATCACTCTCCGGAGCTCAAGATGAACTTAAGGTAAAAAGTTCCAATTCTTTGTGTGATTTTCATAAAAATAATTTTCAAAGTTTACAAAAGTTTGTTTCTCAACCAATTGTTGATTCTATTGAGAAAAGCAAAAATGTTTTCAAATATGCTGGAAAGTTTGTTGGGAAGAAAGAATATTCAAATCAAATCCATTCGAATTTCTACTCTCATGATCGACATAATAGTTGTATGATATCCCATAATGCATATCTTGATACAATTTGCAATTATTGTGGTAAATCCGGTCATATTTCTCATACATGCTATATTAGAAGAAATTCCCATGTGAGAAATAAGTATATTTGGGTACCGAAGAAACATGTAAGGGTTAATATTAACAATCAAGGACCCAAGTATATGTGGGTACCAAAATGTCCATCTAGTACTTTATGTGTGCAGACTGATTATAAGAAGAATGGACATAAGGGTACGGAGAAGATAAAGAAGAAGCCAAGGGTTTCTCATGCGCCAATAAAGAGGTTCATACCATTTATATCAAAAAGGAGAACTCTCAAGGCACCCGTTGCTGGAGTTACAAAGTATCAACATCATAGAAAGATGCAATGGGTAAGCAAAAGCAATTCTCCAAATATCTAAGGCAAAGGTACACAATGATAAAACCTCCTATGCTATTGTTTGTAATATTTGTTGAGGTTTTATATTTTGGAACCTTAGGAATGAGCATTGCAAATGATTTTTAAATTATGTTTTCGCATCCCTTAAAAAGTCATTTAATATATTTATTTATAAAGGGATTGTAATGCTTAACAGGTTAATTCTTTATGCATGTATATTGATTTGAAAAGAGAAATATTTCTCTTATGCATAAAGACGTATTTAATTCATTATGCTCAATTGTTTCAAATTAATTATATTATTAGAGCATGTGAATTATGATTCCTACAAGATAACCATGAGTGGATCCAAGTAAAATTGGATACCAAAAGAAGAAAAAATTTCTATAAGGTTTTGTAGGAAGAAGAAAGGAAGAGCTTCATCTCAAGATTATTACTACATAAGATTTCACTCAAATCTTAGTGAAGTTGGACCTTGATGCTACATCTTAAATGTGTAAACAAAAAGGAGGCATTACTTGAGGTAACATTGCAAGTGCCTAGCTAGCAATGAAGGAAGAAAAGATGCACAGTGAAGCGTCACTCAAGTAATCAATCAAGTAATCATCATCACTGCGTGACAACTGGGAGTAAATGTTCAAGTGATAACACCAACTGGAAGATTGGAAGGTAAAAGTCAAGGAATTATGCACAAATGAACTCCAAAGGATAATTTCTCAAGTAATTACGAGATTACTTGAGCACGGTATTGTCTTCTTTATTCTTACCTGATATTATGCTTATATAAATTGTTTATTTGGGTAATGAATAACTTGCTCATTATTGCATACCATTAGCAATCAATCATTTATGGGTTTTAAATTGTTTTTAGATTGCTAAATAGACTGAAAGTGAAATTGTGCATAATCTTTCTATGTATTTAAGTTTTGAAATGCATATTTCAAAAATGTACCTAGATTCCAAATTATGCTTAATTTTTCTATGCATTGGAAATTTGAAATGCACGTTTCATAAATTTACTTGGATTTCAAATTCATCTTGTTATAAAAATGCATACACATTATTTGAAAATTATTCATATCTTGTTTGCATTCAAATCAGTTTCAAAATTGGAAGTTAATATTTTTATAATGAAAGTCAGAATGCTTCAAATTCATTTATCAAAGTATTTTCCCATCATTGACACATTGATCTTAAATGTGCTATCCAATACTTGAACTCTCTTCATTCCTTAACATGCTAGACCTTACGTCTAAACAAGTTAACTATCTATATGAGTGTCAAGTATATTCCCTTGATAAAAATTCAACTTGTGAAAGCCTTGTGCCTAATGCATAAATCATTAGTTGGCCACGTTATTCCAAGTATTATAAATGTTCATTAGTGCATTGAATCTTAATGCATTAATCATTATTGTGGAATAACTTACCGGGATAATATTCTAGAACTCTAGTCATTTGGATCAATGAGTATGTGCTTTATCATCCATAAATTCATACACTCATATTGTTGCTCAAATGCATTACCATTTGTGTTCATCCAATTTTTGAGTAACTAGAATCTTGCACTTTAAGTCTTGTTGCCTTGAATATTTATCCATTTTAAGACGCAACTCCAAAAGGCAAGGTTATCTCTTAATCAATACTAAAGTCATCATGCTTATATATGTCAAGATAAGCCATTTGGCTAATTCATTTTTCATATGACTTTTGTTCTTGGGAAAATTCTTTAACATGTTAACTCTTATAATTAACATGTTATCTTTGTTGAACTCCTTAGTGAAGCTTTCTGATATATATTTTATAACTGTTGACTTCCATTGTTTTTGGCATAAGTATTGGTATTTAACAAGCTTCATAAATGAGTTTTCATGCATTCAAAATCTTAATGTCATGATGCATATTTATGATTCGAAAGAACATTTGAGATTTTGAAACAATTTGCATATCTCATTATCATTCTTGAAAATTAGTTTTCATTCATGATTTATCATTTCATAAAAGTTGGTCATTATAGATAGATTCTCTACTCTCTTTGATCCAACTTACATCTATTGCATGAAAATCTTATCAATGAAATATTTTCTATGAAATGTATTTACAAATCTTCATTGATATTTGAAAATCACCATTCATTGATGTCACTTATTCGTTACCCTTCATGATCTAATGGTTTAAATTTATTTAAGTGGGTAAAAATATATCTTGGTCTTTGTTGGTTTATAGTACTCTTTGCTCAAATATCATATGCTTAATTGTATAAGAGCATAAGAGTTGCTATGTCTAATATTGTACGGACCCTAAAGAAGATGGGTACCAGAGAGCATATGTTTATACTTTTACAGGAGTTTATCAAGATGCTTTCATTTTGAATACAAAGGTCAAAGGCTAACAGAAAAGGCATGACCGATAGTGTTGCAGCAGAAAGAGAAAGAGAAGGAAGATCCCTTAGGAGACCCAGCGAAGATTATTTCAAAGCAGCACAGAGCCAAGAATAAGTTTATCCAATATGAATCTTTGTTGGATAGCCACCTTCCTTATCGTTTCAAGGTGATCAGACATTTTCACTATGATATGGAGCCAACAGAGATGTTCAGAGGAAAATGCTGAGATGCACAGAATCATCAAGCATGATGAGCCTATGAGTATTCTTAACTACTATCCTAGCTCTATGTCTAAATCTTCACTGGATTATCTGCTATACCTACACTAGAGCTATGGTGAACAAGGCCAATAAATGAGAGACGACAATTTGCTAGAGTTGGCCTCCATAATTCTTCATGCTTTGGTCCATTTGTCTAAGGCTTTCTGAGAGAGGAGCTTTAATAATCACACAGAGCTTGCTACAAACAATGCTGAGATCATCAGTCAATGATAAGATGAAGCAGCTATGTGAACCAGAACTTCAAAGTTCTATTTGAGATGATGGATGACAAAATAAGGGTGTTATGTGCTATGATGAAATTAAAAGTTCTCAATGATGTTTGCTAAGCAAGGGACACATACTAAGCCAATATGCGCATAAAGCCTTACTCCGAGCTCATCTTGATATCCTAAAGTGCTCACAGAAGACTACACTTCAGAATCCCTCAGTACTAGTCACATCATTCAATATTGACTAGGACATGATGCATCAATGAACTACAGAGGATTATGACTCGAGTGATTACGATATTACTCGAGTGAGGTATTGTATTCTTGCTTAATTCAAAATCCTTGAGTTGTATCACTTGAGTATACAATCGAGTAATGATTGAGTAGAATCACTCAAGTAACCACTCAGGTGATATTGGGTTGTATCTCTTAAAACCTCTGATTAGCAATTGTCATTTAATTTCTCTCTAAATCTTTCAAAATCATTTTCTCTATAAAGTTTTCAATGGTTTCTCAAATCCAGGAGAGTTATTAACTGTTTTCCTGATAATGTTTTAAAACCATGCATCAATTAAGGGGGAGCTTCACATTCACATGTGTTTTATATATTGAAAGCTCATCTCCTATTGGAAAGAAAATCCTTTTAACATACTCATCTGTATTCACCATGTCTTGATTAGTTTTGATGATGAGTTATTCTTATATTGTTCTTTTCATTTTAATATATCATATGGAAAGGAACAGTTTGTTACTTGATTGAACTAACAATTCTCTCTGCAAAGAAAGATTTAAATTTTATGACAGGAGAATTTGTTTTGTGCAATAACATTCCTCAACATACTACAAGAAGACTCTATCAATCTTGAGGATGTTGTTAACGCTCAGTTAAGGAATATACATTGGCTACAATATTCAAAGCAATATAACTGAGCATTGAATATACTAAATAGAAGCTCAACTCATTTGGAGAATCCTGGCAACAACATGAATATATATTGAGTTACATAACAGAAGTGTGGGTACATCATCATGAACTAGCATTGCCAAAGGATAAAGCAACGGACTTCATGGAGCGCTTCATCAATTTTAAAAATCTACATGAGCATTTCTAAACATTTTCTCTTTACATTTCAAGAAGACATTTCATATATTTTATTTATCTTGATTATAGAGGTTTTCTTGAAAACCTCTCCAAATCTTTTTTAATTCCCTCTCATTAAAAATGAAAGGGGGAGTGTAAACTGTTTTCTTGGTTCATTCATTTTGATTAAAATAATTTCTACTCTATTTACTTCTTCACAAGCCTTACTTCTTTATATATTTCAAACTTTTTGCTGATGTCAAATAGGGGGAGAAAAATGTAAGAAAAATATGTATGTTGCATATGTATGTTGCATTATATATAATATGTATATTGCACTTTGCATGTTGCACTTCATTCAGACATATTTTTCTTAAAGGATTTGTCATCATCAAAAAGGGGGAGAATGTTAGATATGATTAGTTTTGATGATGTCAAATATAGATATTAAGTGATAAGAGCAAAAAGTTCATATAATGTATTTCTTTGACTAACTACTATAATTAATGTTACATATTTTGTAGATTAGTCAAACAAAGAATGAAGAAGATTGAATTAATGAAAATGAACAAGAGGAAGAAGAAGAAAGAAATTGAAGATAATCAAGGCGATACTTACTTTGGTTATGGAGAATTATTATCAAGAGGAGAACCAAGAAGAAAGATATTAAAGAATGAAGAACTTGGTAGATCTATCATGAATATCAAGATTCAAGTTGTTAGATGTGATATTGGAGGTTTCTATAATGATTCCGGAGGTTTCTATGATCAAATAATGGTTGGAATATGTTAATATGAAGCTAAAATGACTTATATATGAGTTTTGGCACTTCTAGGGAAGTTATGCTCGAGCACAAGGTGTTATGCTCGAGCACAGGAAGAACATGCTCGAGCACAGATCACTTCACTCGAGCACGGGGTGCATACTCTGTTCTACTCTGTTTTACGTTCAGCTTGAGCGAGGTTTGGTATTTGGATCATATCTCTCAAACCACACTTTGGATTGACCCGAAACTGGTGGCATATGAAAGAAGACTCCCAACACGTAAAATTGGCACCAGAATCACATTGAAAGAAGATCAAATGAAGGAGATATGATTCGTGGAAAATGAAACTAAAATCACCGTCACTTTCTGACATAGGTTCGGTAGTTTGCGTATATCTCACAAACCACACATCAGATTGAGACGAGACCAGTGCCAAATCAAAGTAAACTCAAAGACCTTTCCATGGATAGGTAATTTGCCTAATTTGAACATATATTCTAAGCGCTATGCCTTCTGGAAGTTGATGCTTGTGCAGACTAGCGAAATATACACTCCTTCGATCATAACTTGCAGAATACAAGGAGTTTGGAGCTGATTCTTGTTGCATTGGAATGCATATGATAAGAGCATTCTTATGATACATCATTTGAATCAAATTTTTCTAAAGTGGCCCCACATCACCCGCGAGTGCAAAAACTTTCCCTCTGAAAATGTCGTGCGAGTGATGTCCAGAAGCAGCTGAAACGTGAAGAAATTTGCAACACTCGAGCACTAGGATTCATGCTTGAGCATTGAATGATTTCTCACTCGAGCAGGAGTTGTGTGCTCGAGTGAAGACCCATATCACCTGCGAGTGATAAATTCATCCCTCTGAAATCCTGATGCGAGTGTTGATTTTTAGAGCATATTCTTTGAGAATATACGTCTCACTCGAGCAGAGGTATGTGTGCTCGAGTGAGGGACCATATCACTCGCGAGTACAAAATCTCACTCTTGTTAAAATAACGTGCGAGTGATGACCCGAGAAGACTTTCCAGTGGAAAATGCAAGATCACTCGAGCAGAGGAAGTTGTGCTCGAGTGAGACCCCATTTCACTTGCGAGTGAGAATTCTGTCTCTCTAAAATCCCATGCAAGCACAAACTGATAACCGAAGCATATGAAGGAAAAATGAAGGATCACTCGAGTGAGCCATTTTATGCTCGAGTGATATTCTGGAAGAAGACCAAAAACATCAAGTCTCACAGCGAACAATCCGAATATGGTTACATGTTATTAAATCAGTGTGTTTTCACTTGTTATTGATTCTTAATGTTAGCTAACATATTTTTCAAGTGTGAAACAGGATATTAAACGTTCGGATTACAAATTCAAATATTAAAGTCAAGTGTGGTGAACGGCATCATTACGCACTGAGCATCGGCTACCTACCACGACAAGCAACTGACACACCACGAAAGACTGTCGAATATTCAAACATCCCACTACAGCTCACAATGAAACATTCCACTCTTCAACGGGATGCTCCACTCTGCAACGGACAGAAGCTCATTTTTAAATATACTCAACGGTCCAATGAAGCAATGAGACTCCAACGGACGAATGCTTACAACGGTCATCATCTTCATCAACTATAAATGAGATAGCATTCAACTTTGATGGGTAGCTGAGAAAGATAGAGGAAACAGAGAAAAACTGAGATAGCGTGCAACTACATAGAAATGTGAATCCTCTGCTTCTACCCATACACTCTCTATTTTCAGTTTCTGTATTACTTATCATTGAGAGAGTGATTATTTGTATTGTACTTCAGTGAGATTATATCCACTCTGTAAGAGAGTCTGTAAACACCTTCATCTATATTTCTGAGTTGATCTCAAAGAGGGTTGATTTTCTTACGGGGAAGCAGTAGAGAGAATTGCCGTAAGACATTCTGCTCGTAAGACTTACAAGGTGCAAGAAGTAGAGAACGTTGCTGCTCATAAGACTTACAGGGGTGTAAGCAGGAGAGAACGTTGCTGCTCGTAAGACTTGCATGAGTAACCAGGAGAGGAAGATCTTCGGGATTGCTCTGCTCGTAAGACTTGCCGTAAGGGGGAGTATCTTGATGAGAGATTTGTAAACGGTTTCACAAGTACCCGGCTAAACTTGTGGGATTGTAAAGGCTTTTCTTGTTCCCGGATTAAACAAGAAGATAGTGGATTTGAAAATCTCAGGAGGAGCCTGGGGACTGGACGTAGGCCATCACAGATTGGACCGAACCAGGATAAATCACAGTTTGCATATTCTCTTCCCTAAACTCTTATATTTCCAGCATATATTATTTAATCTAACTGTTGATTTATAAACCTTCATACTTACTGTTTTTCGTTAAGATACGAAAAGATTTCTAAAGTTCTTAAGTTTTTATTATACAACCAATTCACCCCCCTCTTGGGTAATAGCCGGTTCTAACATTGTTTCCTATACCTAAAGAGTTTTTCAATGTTTAGATGGGATTGTGCCAAAATTCTAGTGAAATTGTGATATAGGGAAAAAGATATACTAGGTTTCCATAGAAAGAACAAAAAGACATAATTAGAAGGGGGTTGGGATTCAAAGATTTTGAGGCATTTAATTAGGATGGAGAATACTGCTAAATCTTGATCAAATATGGGTGAAGTTGTTAAAAGCTAGGTGTTTTCCAAAACATTCCTTCCTAGAAGCGAAAAAGGGTAGAGCCTCCTCTTGGTTATAGTCTAGCATTCTTGAGGGCAGGAGAGTATTAGAAAATCATGTGATGCTCAATGTGGGGAATAACTTGAAGGCAAGAGTTTGGCAAGACCCTATATTTGGGATTTATCGGGGAAGAAGTTGAGTTCATCATGCCCCTATAAGGCATTCAAGGAGCTTAAGGTGGCTGAATTAATAGGGGTGAGGGCTGGAATTTGATCAAATAGAAAGGTGGATAACAGAGTAAAGAATGAGTGGCTATATGCAACATAATAAGAACACTTAGAAATAAGGAAGGATAAATGGATTTGGGCCGGGGGTAAGAGAAGTGTGTATTCGGTTAAGGAAGTGTATAAAGCTGCTAAAAGAAATGTGTTAAGAAGATTTGAAAACTTTCCAACATCCTTTAATAATGCTCACGGGAAGGTTTGAAAGAGATATGGAACCTGAAAGTACATTAAAAAATAAAGAACTTCATATGGAGAATGGTATCTAATGCTTTGCCTAATTTATGAATTTAGCTAAAAGGAAATGTTGTAATACTGACCTATGTAAGATCAAATGTTTCACCCAAGAGGGGGGTGAATTGGGTGATACTGAAATTTCTTTCGAAAATATAAAACTTTGACAAAAGAATTAAAACAGTAATAAGGAAGGAGAAATATCACCGAAGTGTACACCGGGAGTTATACTGGTTCGGTCACAACCACTTTGACCTACGTCCAGTCCTCAGAGCTTCTCTGAGAGTTTCACTATAACTTCCAAGATTCAGTGGGTTCTTGGCACCTCAGTACAAGCAAGTTCCTTACACCTGGACACTCGCTCCCCCTTACAGATTGTAATCCAATCCCAACTCAAGGTTCCACAACCTTAAGTTATCTCAATAACAAATATTGAGTTTGAATGAAATATCTCTCTCAAAGAGTAAATGATAATCACTGAAGCATATGAATACAATTTCAACGTGAAAACAGAGCAATGAACTTAATGAATCGTTTGTATGAATGCTTAGTTGTACTTCTCTGTTTGAAGGTTCCCATATATATAGATATGTTGTTGATGACCGTTGGAACATTTCCTTTCGTCCGTTGGTGAGTGCGCAGCCACTGTTGACTTTTCAAGTTTTTGAAAAATATCCGTTGGCGGTGGTTGGCATTTGAACGTTTGATTTGACTTTCATCTCTTGATATGATTTCTTCATTGTTTCTCTGTAAATATACTAGGAATGCTAATACAAAGAAAGGTTAATCATATAGGAAACAATATGATGAAGATTTGAATGATTTCTAAAATTCTGGGTATGCTTACTCGAGTAGCTCCTCGAGTAACCCTTGAAGTTTACTCGAGTAGCTCCTCGAGTAACATCGTGAAATCACTGTTTGTTTGAAATTTAATGAAGAGTAACAAGGTTACTCGGGTAGTGCATGGAGTAAACTAAAATTCAAACCTTTGTGAATAGTTATTTACTCGGGTAGCACCTCCAGTAATGCTTCTGCAACTTCATGGATTACTGGGGTAACACCTCGAGTAATCCTTTGGAAAACTTTTGATTACTCGATGCTTTACTCCAGTAATGTTGGCAGGATCTCAAGGCCGAGAGCAATTACCTCATTACTCGAGTAGGGACTCGGGTAATGCATTCATTTTTGCATAGGTTACTCGGGTAGCTCCTCGAGTAACTGAAACTTTTCAAAGTGTTTTACTCTGGTAATGCCTTGAAGTTTATCTTGAAAACATTTGCATATACTGGGGTACATACTCGAGGAAGATGAAAAAGAGAAATCAATTTAATTGGGTACAAACCTCAAGTTTTCATTCACCTTAGTACATTACTCGAGTAGCTCCTCGAGTAACATTGGCAGTGGTACAAAGTGCCGAGAGCTTCACATTTTCAAATACACGGTTACTCGAGTAGCTCCTCGAGTATCATGGAAAACTTGAAGGCAGACTGGAAGTTTCTGATCTGGTTACTCGAGTAGCTCCTCGAGTAACATTAGCAGTGGTACAAAATGCCGAGAGGTCCACATTTTAGGATACAAAGGTACTCGAGTCGCTCCTCGAGTATCATGGGGAAAACTTGAAGTCAACTGGAAGTTTTACCTGGTTACTCGAGTACCTCCTCGAGTAATGGTGGCAGGTAACTGGAAGTTTTGCTTGGTTACTTCAAGTTTTGGCTCATTACTCGAGTAGCGCCTCGAGTAATGCCTTAGAAAATGCACTTCTGATCAAGTTCCTCAGCATTTTCTCTTGGCCAATCTTCACTACTTCCATGCTTATCTCAAGTAAAGCTTATTCCTGTCATTACTTAGTTCAAGCTTGATTATTAAACATTTCCTTTTCAAACCATTCTTTTGTTATCATCAAAACATGAGATCTAACATTCTCCCCCTTTTTGATGATGACAAAACTTGGTGATTTTGAACATGGTTTTTCAAATTTGATTCTTAATTAATTATTTCTTATTAAGTTGATTAAACCTTGCATACATAACAACTTCATTAGTCCAAACAAGTATCACAAATCACAAACTTAAATGAAAACAAATGAAGTCATACTTGTATTGAAATTTAAGAAATTCAAATTACAAGTTAAGTTCAAGAAGGATGCATATACAACCAAATCCCCAAAATAAACAAGGACAAGTCCACAAAATCACTCTCAAGCTCTTCTCCCCCTTTTTGGCTTCATCAATCAAGAGTAGGGCTAGGAGGCTTCACCATAGAGATGGGGTTTACAGGAAGAACACTATCTGAACTAGATGAATCAAAGGAACTGGATGACTCTGGTTCAGGAAGATTGAGAGGTGGAATTTGGATATCATCTCTAGCCAGGAGAGGAGAAGGTTGAAAGACAACCATAGTGGTCTGAGCTTCTGGCGTTGTGTCAAATGCTGGAGTGAGATGCTCAGAAGAGGAAGATGATACTACCTCTGTTTGGGTAGGAGAGGGAATAGGTTTAGGAGTGGTCTCAGGCTGTGGCTTTTGAGGTGAATCATCAATGATAATGTGAGTGATTTCGTGGGTATCAGGATCATCCACTGTGAATAAAACATCTTTTTCTTGGGGTTCAAGTGGATCAGAAACCAGAGGAGTAGATGGTTCAGCCTCAGAAGTAGGAATAGGAATGGGAGTGTCTGAAGAAGGTTTTTCTGGAGGTGGTGGTGCAGAAGAAGAAGGACCGGCAGAAGGTCCAGGACCCAGAGAATCCAAACGTGCCAGAATCAGTCTCAAAGTCTCTCCCTGGGCACGTTGCTCTGCTAGTAGCTCCTCGTGCCTTCGATCCATTCTTTCAACCAACTCTCCCATTTTGGTGTTCATGTTGGTAATGAGTTCAGCATTGGTGTTGGCTATGTCCACATGAAAGCCTCTCAGCATATTCTCCATAAAGTGCTGGAGAGTAGCATTCAGGAAAGATGGTGAAGATGTGGTACCAGCTGGAGCCGATGACTGAGTGTCATCCATTCTACTGGTTTCTGCCTCAGTAGCCTTTCTCTTCTTCTTGGACCCAGACTCCAATGGGCCTTTAAGAGGGATGTCGATGTTCAGTTTACCAATTTGGTTCCTCCCCACTGGGGTCACCCTCTCAATTGGCTCCTTACTGTCCAAGTACCATATTTTGTTCTCTTTCAGGATAAGAGACACAATTTGGGGATATGGCATTGGAGTAGTCCCTTTTCCATCCACCTTATACCTCTTCATCTCTGAGAATATATACTCTCCTAGATCTTTTTCTTCTTTCAAGAGGAGTGAAGCAAACCATCTATAGTCCCTATCCGAGAAGTGGGTATAGTTGTTGGCTTTGTTCACTAGGGACCTAGAGTAGATGTACCATAGGACCCTGTGATGATCACACATATCACTCGGTTTAAAATTGAGGGGGCCAACTAACTCACCGGGCTTAAGAATAGTGAAAATTTGGTTTGGCTCAAGCTCAGAATAGATATCATCCGGGGGATTCTCAATTCCTAACCATAAATTGATCCTAGAGGGAGATATAAGTATTTTTTGCCCTCTCACTGTGGTAGTCATTTCTTCCTCAACTGAGGTTCGGTCAGGCTCATCAGTGATTTCTAGGTTACAGTAAAAATGGGTGATTACCTTTGTGCAAAAAGGCAATCTGACAGACAACCAAGGCATAAATGGATTAAGATAAAGACTAAGGTCAAACTTCACTACCTCTTGAAGAAGCTTCAGATCAACGTAGTGTGTTTTACACACTTTCCTTCTGGAGAACTGTGTCAGGTACTTGGGGGACTCCACCAGTTTCCCCACATTGAATCCTTTGGGAGGGGTAGTGATCTCTGCCTCTGGAATCTTGGATTTCCTAGAAGATTGACCCTTCTCCAATTGGTCAATGATCCCAGCCATTGCCTTAGCCACATTTTTGTCATATTTTGGCTTCTTGGGAGGTTTTAGAGTAAAAGAGGGTGTGGATGAGTCTGAGTGAGAAGGTGAGGGAGTTTTGACACCTTTACTCCTTCCTGTAGATGTGCTCTTTTTAGATTGAGCCCTAGTTACAATAGGCTCTTTGATTACCACACCTTTGGTTTTAGGTTGTGGTTGAGGTTTAAGAGGGGTTTTGGCTTTTGGTCTAGGAATCAACTTTCTTCTTTTTGTTGGAGGAGGAGAAAGAAGATCAGGATTTTGCTGAGAATCAGAGGAATCAGTGAAGTTGAGATTCTTGGTTCTAACCATTTTGAATCACAGAAAATCAAAAATCTCAGAAAAACAGGGTAACTGTCGCAAGTTTAGGGCAGAGAGATTTTGAACAAAATAGGAAGTTTTTGGACTTGAAATCAGTTGGGTTTTGACGGAAATGAGGCAAGGAATCGATTGGGAAAAGTTTTTGAAAGGGTGTATAGTGATTTACTCGAGGAGATTTTGTGGAAATGACCAAGTTTGCGCAAGATAAAGACCTAAATCCCGACTTTACTCGAGGCCTTACTCGAGTAACATTCAAAGTTACTCGAGGCCTTCCTCGGGTGTTCATACAGAAAAATTCAAAAATAATTCATTTAAATTGCGTACCTGGCATGAATAATATAGTAATTATCCATGGATGTTCCCTCGATCATTCATAGTCCATTTGATTCAGATTTGAGTCATTATTTAACCTTTTGAGAATCTGAGCTCCGACATTACTCGAGGCCTTCCTCGAGTAAGCTTCAAGTTTACTCGAGGCCTGCCTCGAGTAAATAGCTTCTCAATTTCTGACTCTTCATTTTCTTGAAATCTGGACCGTTATGTTTGAAAATTAAGTAACTTGATGCATTACTTCCAGTTTTGGGGGCCATTACTCGAGTACATACTCGAGTAACATGCTTCTTTACCTCAAGTTGCTCCTCGGGTATTGCTTCTGTCTTACCCATAACTTCAAGTTGGTACTCCAGTAAATGTGTCCTCTGATCACCTCTGTTTTTGTTTCCCAAAACAGAGTTTCTTTCTTCCTGCAAAACATGTTTCTATATACTCCGAAGCTTAAGTTAGTGATCATCAAAACATTATCAAATGACTTCATCTAATATTATGAAATGCTGAAAATACTTATAACTCATTGGGATTTACCATTCCCAATTCTCTTCTAATGAATAAAAATTGATCTTTTGCAAGGGGTTTTGTGAAGATATCAGCTAGTTGAAGATGTGTAGGAATGAATATCACTTTCACATCCTTCTTTTGAACATAATCTCTGATGAAGTGATGTCTGACATCGATATGCTTGGTCCTAGAGTGTTAAACTGGATTCTTTGCCAAGCTTATCGTACTTGTATTGTCACAATAGATTGGTATTTCCTTGAGATATATACCAAGATCTTGTAGTTGTTGTTTTAACCATATCACTTGTGCACAACAACTTGAGACTGCAACATATTCGGCTTCCGTTGACGAAAGAGACACTGTATTTTGTTTCTTGCTGAACCATGAGACAAGTGATCCTCCAAGAAATTGTCCTTGTCCACTAGTACTCTTTCTGTCCGTTTTGTATCCACCATGATCAGAGTCCGAATATGCAACAAGATACTCACTTCTTCCTTTAGGATACCACAGACCCAATTCTGGTGTGTCAGCAAGATATCTAAAGATTCGTTTTACCGTTTCAGCATGTGATTCCTTTGGTGCTGATTGATATCTTGCACATATGCCAACACTAAATTGGATGTCTGGTCTGCTTGCCGTGAGATAGAGCAATGATCCAATCATTCCTCTATATTTTGTGATATTGTAGTCTTTCCCTTTGACATCAGCATCAAGCAATGTTGTTGAACTCATAGGCGTGTCTGAACCATTTGCTTCATCCATTCCATATTTCTTTAATAGCTCTTTTAAATACTTTGTTTGAGATATGAAGATTCCATTCTTTCTTTGTTTGATTTGCAAACCAAGAAAGAAATTCAATTCTCCCATCATTGACATCTCAAACTCTCCCTGCATAATCTCAGAAAATTCCTTACACAGAGATTCATTAGTAGCACCGAAAACAATATCATCAACATATATTTGAACAATTAAAATATCATCACGTTTTTGATTTATAAATAATGTTGTATCAACTTTTCCCCGTACAAAACCTTGATCGATGAGAAACTTACTAAGCCTTTCATACCAGGCTCTAGGAGCTTGTTTTAAACCATACAAAGCCTTTTTGAGTTTGAAAACATGGTCTGGTTTAGTGACATCCTCAAATCCTGGAGGTTGTTCTACATACACTTCTTCCATGATGTAACCATTTAGAAAAGCACTCTTAACATCCATTTGATAGAGTTTGAATCCTTTGATGCATGCAAAGGCTAAGAGTACACGTATAGCTTCCAATCTAGCCACTAGAGCATACGTTTCCTCATAATCAATTCCTTCTTCCTGATTATAGCCTTTGGCCACCAATCTTGCCTTGTTTCTGACAATAATTGCAGATTCATCGAGTTTGTTTTTGAATACCCATTTAGTACCAATGATCGTATGATCTTTGGGTCGGGGTACCAAATCCTAAACTTGATTCCTCTCAAATTGATTTAATTCTTCTTGCATTGCTATGACCCAATCATTGTCTGATAGGGCTTCATCAATGTTAGAAGGTTCAATCTCAGAAATGAATGCAGAAAAACTTACTTCATTGAAAACTCTATTTCTGGTTTTGATCCCTTCATTCACATCTCCTATGACTTGATCTAAGGGATGACTCCTATTGTATTTCCAGGCTTTAGGTTGACCTAGAGATTGCTCTTCTTCCTTAGTTTTATCAACCTCTGGAATAAGAGACTTAGAAATAGATTGATCATTTTCTTGATTTAAAACAACTTCCTGTTCTTCATCAATGGTTTTGTCAGAGGATTCAAATTCATCAAATACAACATGAATTGATTCTTCAACAACACAAGTTCTTTTATTGAAAATTCTATATGCTTTACTTCGGTTAGAATATCCTAGGAAAATTCCTTCATCAGTTTTAGAATCAAATTTTCCTAAGTTATCTTTACCATTGTTATGAATGAAACACTTACAGCCAAAGATGTGTAGATGAGCAATGTTTGGCTTTCTTCCTTTGTATAGTTCATATGGTGTCTTTCCAAGTTTTGTTCTGATATATGCTCTGTTTGAAACATAGCATGCTGTACTCATAGCATCAGCCCAAAACACTTGAGACACATTCTTTTCATTTAGCAATGATCTAGCCATCTCTGTGAGTACTCTATTCTTACGTTCCACAACTCCATTTTGTTGAGGCATCCTTGGAGCAGAGAAATTGTGATCAATACCATTAGTATCATAGTACTCTTCAAAGGCTTGATTTTCAAATTCTCCGCCATGATCAGTCCTAATACCTGTAATAGACATACCTTTCTCATTTTGCACTTTCTTGGCAAAAACAATAAACTCTTCAAAGGTTTCATCTTTTGATGATAGAAAAATAACCCATGTAAATCTAGAGAAATTATCAACAATGACCAATGAATATAAATTGCCACCAAGACTCTTTACTCTTGCTGGACCTACCAAATCCATATGCAACAATTGTAATGGTCTATTTGTTGAAATTTCGTTTTTCAATTTGAAAGATGATTTAGTTTGTTTACCCTTTTGACATGCATCACAAATCAAATCATTTTTGAAATTCACTTTGGGTAAACCAAGTACTAAATCCTTTTTGAGTAATTTGCCTAGTTGATGCATATTGACATGAGCTAATCTCTTGTGCCATAGCCAACTTTCATCGACATTACTCAGAAAACAATTTTCAGATTCATTTCTACTAATATCTAAGGTATAGCAGTTACCTTCCCTTTTTGCTCTGAGCTTAGCCTTGATATCCTTCTTATCAAGTAGTAAGTCTTTCTTGTTGACAATTAGACATTCCTCTGAATCAAATATTATCCAGTTGTCTTTATCAGCACTTTGACTTACGCTCAGCAAATTATGACACAAGCCTTCAACTTAATATACATCTTTGATTTGAATGCCTTTGTCATTTTTGATTTCACCAATTCCTGCTATTTTTCCGGATTGATTTCCTCCAAATTTTACCTTTCCTCCTTCCTTAGGTTGCAATATGGTAAAACTTTTGAAATCTCCGGTCATATGTCTAGAGCATCCACTATCTATGAACCATTTGTTATTTTTGGATGCTTTGAGACATACCTGCAATCAAATGACTAAGTCTTAGGTACCCACTTCTTTTTGGGTCCTTTTGGGTTAGTATAAATGATTTTCTGAACATATGTGCCTTTAGGTACCCATTTATAGGTTCCTATTGTTCTTTTCTTCTTATGAATGCATGAAGATGTATGATGTCCTTTTCTATTACAGTAATTACAAAATGCAAAAGGATTTGATGTATGCACAGAATGTTGGAAATAATTCAAATATAACTTACCTCCTGCTTTCTTTCTTCCTTTTCTTTTATCTGATTTTGGATCATATCCAATTCCAGATCGATCATTTACAAATCGTTGAACTTTTAAAATAACATTTAGCATCTCGCTTCCTTGTGTGAATTTTTCAAGATTTTTTGTGAGATCAATGTTTTTCTTTTTCAAAGATGAACAATTTTCACAATTCTTTTCCTTAAGTTCAGTTTCAAAGGCCTTGTTTTTCTTTTTAACAACAATCAATTCTTTAACTACTTTGATGAATTCAGAATGTAAAGCATTATATTCGGAAAGTAATTTATCATAGGTAGGTTCAGAATCATTTACCTCTTCTTCTGTTTCTTCTTGAGCTACAAGACATATATTAGCTACCTCTTCCTCATCGCTTTCTTCGTCTGAGGAGCTGTCACCCCATATAGCAGATACAAAGGCTTTCTTTTTGTTGAAGAATTTACCTTTTCTCTTTTCTTTGCTCTTTTGATTCAAATCTGGACATTCTGACTTGATATGTCCTGGTTTCCCACATTCATAGCAAATGATATGATCTTTGCTACTATTTCCTCCTTTCTGAAAATGTTTGAATCCTTGACCTTTCTTGTAGAATTTTCTGAATCGTTTTATGATTAAACCCATTTTGTCATCGTCGAACTCTTCATCCTCATCCTGATTTTCTTCTTTCGCTTTTAGAGCAAGACCTTTCTTTTTCTTGTCGCCAATGTCATCTAGTTCTCTTTTAAACTTTAGTTTGCTTTCATATTCAGAAAGACTTCCAAATAGAGAAGCAACTGATCTCATTGATTCTCCTTTCGCTTCTTCTATGGCAGTAACTTTTGCTTCCCATTCTTTAGAAAGAATATTCAAAATCTTTCGTACTTGGGTGTGCTGATCATAGACTTTTCCAAGAGCTGCAAGTTGATTAACAAGATGAGTATATCTAAGTTCGAATTCAGAAATTGACTCACCTGATTTCATTCGAAGTAAATCGAATTCTGTGACCAAGGTGTTGATTCGATTCTCCTTAATTCCCGAAGTTCCTTCATGAGCTATTTCCAGAGCTTCCCACATTTGTTTTGCTGTTAGGAGTGTGCAAATTCTGAAATATTCACTTTGACTCAAAGCACTTTGCAACATCAGAATTGCTTTGCTATTGAGAGTGATAAGTTCCTTGTCATTCTCATCGTATTCCGCTGGCGTCTTTGGAATTTTCTAAGAATCTACAACTTTTGTAGGTAGATAGTTTCCACTCTCAATTACATCCCATAGCCCATATTCAGTAGCCATCACAAACACTCTGAACTTAGCTTTCCAGAATGAGAAGTGTTCTCCATTGAAACCAGGAGGTCTAGTGATGGATGCTCCGTCGGGAAGAATTCCTTCACCCATGCTTGCCATTGGATCCTTCTTAGGCTGTTAAACCTTAACAAGAAGACCTACGCTCTGATACCAAATGTAAGATCAAATGTTTCACCCAAGAGGGGGGTGAATTGGGTGATACTGAAATTTCTTTCGAAAATATAAAACTTTGACAAAAGAATTAAAACAGTAATAAGGAAGGAGAAATATCACCGAAGTGTACACCGGGAGTTATACTGGTTCGGTCACAACCACTTTGACCTACGTCCAGTCCTCAGAGCTTCTCTGAGAGTTTCACTATAACTTCCAAGATTCAGTGGGTTCTTGGCACCTCAGTACAAGCAAGTTCCTTACACCTGGACACTCGCTCCCCCTTACAGATTGTAATCCAATCCCAACTCAAGGTTCCACAACCTTAAGTTATCTCAATAACAAATATTGAGTTTGAATGAAATATCTCTCTCAAAGAGTAAATGATAATCACTGAAGCATATGAATACAATTTCAACGTGAAAACAGAGCAATGAACTTAATGAATCGTTTGTATGAATGCTTAGTTGTACTTCTCTATTTGAAGGTTCCCATATATATAGATATGTTGTTGATGACCGTTGGAACATTTCCTTTCGTCCGTTGGTGAGTGCGCAGCCACTGTTGACTTTTCAAGTTTTTGAAAAATATCCGTTAGCGGTGGTTGGCATTTGAACGTTTGATTTGACTTTCATCTCTTGATATGATTTCTTCATTGTTTCTCTGTAAATATACTAGGAATGCTAATACAAAGAAAGGTTAATCATATAGGAAACAATATGATGAAGATTTGAATGATTTCTAAAATTCTGGGTATGCTTACTCGAGTAGCTCCTCGAGTAACCCTTGAAGTTTACTCGAGTAGCTCCTCGAGTAACATCGTGAAATCACTGTTTGTTTGAAATTTAATGAAGAGTAACAAGGTTACTCGGGTAGTGCATGGAGTAAACTAAAATTCAAACCTTTGTGAATAGTTATTTACTCGGGTAGCACCTCCAGTAATGCTTCTGCAACTTCATGGATTACTGGGGTAACACCTCGAGTAATCCTTTGGAAAACTTTTGATTACTCGATGCTTTACTCCAGTAATGTTGGCAGGATCTCAAGGCCGAGAGCAATTACCTCATTACTCGAGTAGGGACTCGGGTAATGCATTCATTTTTGCATAGGTTACTCGGGTAGCTCCTCGAGTAACTGAAACTTTTCAAAGTGTTTTACTCTGGTAATGCCTTGAAGTTTATCTTGAAAACATTTGCATATACTGGGGTACATACTCGAGGAAGATGAAAAAGAGAAATCAATTTAATTGGGTACAAACCTCAAGTTTTCATTCACCTTAGTACATTACTCGAGTAGCTCCTCGAGTAACATTGGCAGTGGTACAAAGTGCCGAGAGCTTCACATTTTCAAATACACGGTTACTCGAGTAGCTCCTCGAGTATCATGGAAAACTTGAAGGCAGACTGGAAGTTTCTGATCTGGTTACTCGAGTAGCTCCTCGAGTAACATTAGCAGTGGTACAAAATGCCGAGATGTCCACATTTTAGGATACAAAGGTACTCGAGTCACTCCTCGAGTATCATGGGGAAAACTTGAAGTCAACTGGAAGTTTTACCTGGTTACTCGAGTACCTCCTCGAGTAATGGTGGCAGGTAACTGGAAGTTTTGCTTGGTTACTTCAAGTTTTGGCTCATTACTCGAGTAGCGCCTCGAGTAATGCCTTAGAAAATGCACTTCTGATCAAGTTCCTCAGCATTTTCTCTTGGCCAATCTTCACTACTTCCATGCTTATCTCAAGTAAAGCTTATTCCTGCCATTACTTAGTTTAAGCTTGATTATTAAACATTTCCTTTTCAAACCATTCTTTTGTTATCATCAAAACATGAGATCTAACAACCTATGCTTAATTTTCCATAGAAAATCCGAATCAATGGAACATTTGTTTTTCCTTTGTGAGTGGACTAAGCAAGTCTGGTATGGCAACAATTTTTCTTTTAGAACAGAAGAAGTTTCGAATATAAATGTGAACCAAGTAGAAGAAGGTTGGGAAGAATAATTAGATTTTGTTCATGAAAATAGAAGTAAGAGAGTACTTAGGACATAGGACTGATAACATTTCGAATGTTTAACATTTGGAGACGTAAAGGATACTTGTTAGTTATAACAAGGAAATGGACAGGGACGAAGAATGGATAGATGCTGGTTTGAGATTCCTTTTGTTAAGACCTCCATCGTCAAGCAAGAAAGAAGTCATTTATCTCTATTTGATCTGTCAAGTCAGAGATCTATTCTCTTTCAATTTCAGATAGAGATAAAGATCATAAAAAAGTAAGTCTCAGTTCCTTGACAACTCTTACAAAACGCAAGTCTTCTACTAAATCTAGAAAAAGAGTTCTAGCCTATATATGAATATAATAACTGTATGCAGTTGCAAGCTTCTACCAAGTTAGTTATTTAGAGTACAGAATGATAGGCTATAGTAGTTGCATCTACATTTATAGGTGGGATTCTGAAAAGGCTAGGTAGAGTGGGGTCCTTTAGTTTCTCTCTATCTTCTATTACTTGTTTAGGAGGAATCAACTATTAGAAACGATGCCTTACCAGACTTGACCTCCTTACATTCTGTAATGAAAGGTCTTCTTCTAATCCTTTGAACCTATTCTCTCTTCCCTACTTAGTAGGTATTCGAGATACAAGGAAGAGTTAGAAGAAGATCAAGCTAACTGGTAGCTATGGTTTTTATGGCAAATTTGGAAATCACATTATGCTTTTCTATTTGAGAACATATCTCCTTATCCTATATTTGTATTTACTCAAGTAAGCAAACTTCTGTAGGAATTTTGGGATGCAAATGGATGCGTATTGCTGGAGTAACTTCCGAATATGCCAAATGAAAATATGGACAACAAGCAATACCGTTGAAAACCAATAGAAGGTAACTAGTTAAACAAAGCAAAAAGAACTATAAGTTCCACTACACTGTGCCCAACTTTCAAATTTGGTGACCATCTGTAGATTTAAAGCAGAAGATTTTCTACACAGCTTTAAACACCAAACACACCAACTGGAATTCCAAATCTGGAGGCAATAGCTTCTATATAGTAATTGTAGAGGGGTAAATATAGAGGACGAGGAAGCATACCTCAAACAAGACGATGAAGACGAAGACGTCCCTGAGTCACAGTGAATAACAGACGGAGTTCAAAACCTGAAGCAAAGGAAGACAGTGACCCAACAGTGATAACCACGAGCAGCGACCGATTGGATTCAATTGTTCCAATTCAAAGATCAAGTAAGGGATAGGGAGTCGAGCACTAAGAAGAAAAATGATTGGGATGAAAGAAACCAAGAGATCGATTTCAGAACGGAGAGGGCGGACAGGGGAGGCACGAAAATATTGGGGGAGGTTTTTAAGACCGGTTTAGTAGGATAACGGGTCTAAAACGAAGCTTTTTAAGACCGGTTCTCTAACAACCGGTCTTAGAGAACCGATCTTAAAAAGCTTCGTTTTAGACCCGTTCTCTAACAACCGGTCTTAAAAAGATTAATTTTTAGACCAGTTATTATAATAACTGATCTAAAAATTTATCTTTTTAGACCGGTTAGTGTAGAACCGGTCTAAATTATATTTTTTAGACCGGTTATTAACCAGTCTCCCAAATTCTTTATAATTATGAAAATGCCACCGCGCATTTCTTTTAGACCTCATTTACTATAACCGGTCTAAATGTGCCGGTCTAAATCACCTTTTTTGTACTAGTGTAACATACAAAAGGCCTCTATCATCTCCCTCTCTCTTATGCCATGCATGCTGCTTTGAAGTCTAACCTTATAATTAATCTTTTTTTCACACCCTCTCCCTCTCTCACGCAACACATGTTGCTTTGAGGCCTGACCCTAAAATTACTCTTTCTCTCTCTCTCACTCACACACCTATGCTGAATGGGTAGGCAGCTATTGCAAAGGGACGAGTCCCCTTTTCGTTTTCTACCTTTCTCAGAGCACTTGATTATGGCTTCTTGATCTTGACAACTCTCTACTTGTGGTTTGCTATTGAGAAATTTTGAGGGGTGTGCGTGTGTTTTTGTGTTGCCAAGCATGTGGATGGTGATATCAGTAGGGGATCTATCATCATCTCTTAGTTTGATGAACTTTTGGTGAATCATTTAGATCCTGAGTTATGATGGAGGTATGTTGGAATCAAGTCCATCAAATATTTCCATTTTGTTTAGATAAGGTATGCTTTGCAATTGGTGAACTGGTGATGCGGATTTGATTCTAGAAGCCTCTTTATTTCATATTGTGGTAGTGTCATTTTGCCCTTTCTCTTGAGTTTTTTTGGGGCCCTATTTTGTTTCTGGTCTTCAATGTTTGTCCTAGGTTAGGTTGTGTTTTTGCTAGTTTAGATCTAAATCTTTGAGCATTGGTTGTGTTTTATATTATATTCTATTCTGTTTGATTGAAAAACAATCAGTTTTGTTGTGTTGGTGTGTGCTACCTTTTGTTTAGTTAATAATTAAGTTAGACAAAGCTTATGGCAACGTTGAAGATCAAGAGGATAAAAGTACCATCGAGTCTTATAACATGTTGATTTTGTCCATCAAATCAATGATATACCAAAAGTATATTAATGAGTATTTTGGCATGGTTAATAATTTTCATACTTTTAAATGTCATGGATATATGAAAATTTATGATGGCCAGAATTAAAAGCCCGTTACTAAATCTGTTGTTAATAAAAGGGAATGAAATTCTAGTTGTCTTTTTTATTTATTAGTGGTATTGATTCCTTCTGAATGATGATGTAATAAATCCTTATAGCCAACTTATAGTTGTAATATGTTCCCTTTTAGATGGGTGCACAACAACAGTTCTTCTATGATAAAAGAGCCTACACTTAGGGACCCTTGATTAGGATACTGTAGATTTGGTGTCAAGGTGTGACAACCCAAAAATTGGTAAAAGGGATAAATTTCCCAAAAAGAAATTTAATTATTGATTAAATCAATTTTAGGAATTTGAAGGCCCATTTTCCCAAAAAATTGAGGAAAAATAGTTAGAGGTCATCTTTTGGCTCAAAATTTCTGGGAAATTATTTGAAAGCTTTATGAAGCTAATTAAGGAAGAAGATCCTTAAAAATGATTAAGGATTAATTTATGGAATTAGAAAAATGAGCCAATACTAATTTAGAAATTAAGAAAAGTAATAAGTTTATTATTCGAACTCGAAAATCGGTATTGGACTAAAGATAAGCCAAATTATAGAACCTAAAGAATTTAAAGAATCTTAAATTAGACAAAGGGGAAAATTAGAGCCTAGTGTGTGTGATTTATAAGATAAAAATATACCTATATACATATAACTAAAACACACACCCATTGCCAACACCTTTCACACTCTCACACACATGTCAAAACTGACCCAATGCCACATTCAGTATCTATTTAACTCACTTTGATAACTCCCTCACCTCTCATTTATTCATTCTAAATTGGCTAGGAGGGGGGGAGAGTGACAGGCGAAAGAGAACCAGAGGTGTTTTTTGTTGGAAAGAAGGAAGAAGTGCTAAATCTCACATGCAAGATAGGATTAGGGTTTAGATAAGCCTCTTCTACCCTTTCCCACTTTCTTTTCAGTAGATTAGTGATTATCTTGGGTCATTTGGGTGCTGGACGTAAGAGAGTAGTCGCCAGAAAATTGCTGTCAACTGCTAAGTGTTAAACCATTGCTTGCATGTCATTTTCTAGGGGTTTTTAGGACTTCTTTGGTTTTAAGATTGGGTCACTAACCACAGGGCATATGTGTAGTAATAAGTAAAATATTTGCATATTTATTTTCCCTTATATGATGATTTTGTGGATGATATTTGAGCCCAATTTAATAAATTTGGGTGTAATTAATAAATAAATAATGATTTGGGCATAAAATAGAATTTCTTGAAAAACCACTAAATCAGACCCTTTTTCAGTTTTTAGGCAATATCTGGAGCTCTAGATGTCGGATTGGGACGTTCTATATATGGATAAAAAGCTAAGAAAGCGGTCTACGACTTTTATGTTGAGACCAAAACTCATTTCTATCTCCAAGGGTTTTGAAGTTTGCTTAGAAGTTGAGAGCGAGAATCATCTACCATTCCACCAATCATTCCATCTTCCTTTTTACCCTACTACTTCGTCTACCACCTGATCTTCTTTTTCACCTATTACTTTATCTACCACCTCATTTACCATACTCCATTCTTCCTTATATGTAGGCATCTTCTCCCTTACATTTAACACACACAGTTTCATATCCAACACTTTGCTCTCTTCTCCACATACACCATCTTAGAGTTAATTTTATGCATTGTATTTAATTCTTGTATGCCTCCTACATGGAAGGCTTAGGTAGTTCTCT
Organism: Inga oerstediana; assembly: GCA_963210345.1. NCBI lineage: Eukaryota > Viridiplantae > Streptophyta > Magnoliopsida > Fabales > Fabaceae > Inga > Inga oerstediana. The sequence goes on from OY723401.1 coordinate 66,337,634, forward strand.
TTTATGGATGGTATAGGTTGCCACCTACATGGAATGTTTTACCTCCTAAAGGGACAGCTAGATTTTCGCCATTTTCATACATCTAATTATTGTATATTTATGTTTTAGAATTTAATATTCAAGTCATATGCAATGTTTATGAAGTTTTCAATTTATTTTGGTTTTGTTTTTAATTTCATTATGAGCTAAATTTCCATTTTCCTAGGGTGATGATGTAGCTTATTAATGATGGATTGAATCTTAACTTATTAAATCTAGTTTTAATTTTTCCTTCATGATTGAGTTTTAATTATTATTCTTAATGCTTTTGATTGATTAGCCATCTTTTGAATGATTTCAATATGCATGTTGAGTCCAGAAGGAGATATATGTGTTTAGATCCTATAATTAAAACCATAACTTGCATATGAAATAGGAATATATTCATATGAGTTGTGCAGTCTTAATGAGTTCCATAAATCTTAATGCATGATTAATTGCTTGAATTCATATAGGAATATATTGGATTAGCAATTAATTATAGAATTGCTTGATTGGAAGAGGCTAGTAATTATATGAGGGAAACTCGGCTATCAATCATGCAGAATAAATTGGACTAGAATAGATAGGTGATTAAATCTGGAATTTGTTAAGTGAAATATGATCCCTAGGACATTTTCTCATAGTTGTTTCATATCATTTGCATTCATATTTAGTCATTTTTAATTTTATAATCTCAATAACCAACTAATCGATCAACTAAATAGAGTTAAAATTACTCATTTTGGTACTAAGTGATCAATTCTCGTGGGAACAATACTTTACTCACTTTTGTATTACTTGTTTATGATAATGTACACTTGGACTATTTAATAAACAATTTAAACCTGTAATATGTAGGAGTGTATAGAGTTAAAATTTGTCAGGTTTAGAGTACAAATCCATGGGTGCATGTTGGTTTCTTCAACTCTGTCATGTTGCTGGAAAAATAGAGTTCCACCGAAAAGTTTTAGAGGCACAAATAGAGTTTTATAGGAGGAATTGTTTTGTTTTTGCTTTTGAGTTTTTGAAACTTTAGGATGTGTAGTAGGTACTAGAATCTAGGAGAGCTCAATTTGGAGTGAAAATGGTAGTGTTCTTGTGAGTTTTATGCTAACTGTCAAATATGTGATTTTCTGGAGCAAGTCAGCTTCATGTTGAGTTTTGATCAGCTAAAATTGCAAAATTTTTATGAAATTTTACATGGAAATAGAACACATTCAAATATTTAAAATGAGTTCTAGAATACATCAATTGAAAATCTAGAGAGAAAGTTATGATTATTGGAAATTAGGTCAGGAAATAGGGAATATTTTGGAAGTTCAGGTTCTAGTAGTGGGGAAAAGGGACGAATTTCATATGGTTAATCTGGTAATTTGGCCATGTGATTGTTTTTCTCTTAAAAAAGACATTTATAGGTTAATTTGGCCATAGAACTTAGGAATTGGATGTGTAATTTATAAGTTATGAATTTTTAAACATTAGGTGTAACATCTGGAAAAAACTCTAAGGCACTGTTTGGTACGTGGTATTTGAGAGCAGGGAGAGGGATTGGATGAGGGATTGAGTAAAAATACATCATTTAGTATGAGGGATTATGAGTAATCAGGGATTGTGAATACCACGAATATGGGATTGCTGCAAAGCCACCTCCCCCCTGGTATTGTATTTTGAATCCCAGGATTACAAAATTATGAAGACAAAAATATCCCTAATTAAAATATTTTGAGACAGAAATAACCTGAGTTTAACCTAACCCTCTCACATAATCACTCCCTTCTCCTCCTTTTTTCCTCCCTTCACCGTCGACAACTCCTCTACATTGTCGCCCTTCACTGCCGCTCACTCCATCGCCCACAACCGATCACCTTCACCTTTCCCCTTTATCTTCGTCGCCCTCAACCCCGCTCACACCGTCGCCTCACCACTTATCGACTTTCGCCTTTCAGGCCGTCAAACTCACCGTCGATTACTCAGTGCAGTGGCAGCCTCCCCTGTTTTAAAGGTTCATTGAAATCTCCCATTGTCCTTCGTTGAATCATTTTCCTTTTCTTCTTTAGGTATTCATGTTCGGTTCTCAATGTCATCTTCCTTTTCAAGCTCTGTTATTTCCCGAAAAATCTGGATTTCACTTGTCTTGTCCTATTTGGCATTTATGTGCATAATTTTTTGTTTCTAGTTTCGTTTTTCCTGAATCAAACTTAATCACTTTTTAAGAGACCATTGATTTGATGCTAATTGTTCTTCATATTGAAACAATTTATCTCCTTGGCTGTTTGAGTGATCTTGCAAGTTTACTTGCTTGGAAGTTGCATTAAACTGTCCAAATCTGAATGATAATGAAAATATATTGGAAGCTTAGCAGAATCTTTTTCTGCGATTGTGAATTTGCTGTAAATGCACTTGAGGTTGCTTGTGAAATTTCCATGTTACTGTCATCTTGCTAAGTTTGCTGTCACAATTGCTACTATATGTGGAAACTATTTTACTGATGTTATTGTTACTTTGTGAGCCCAAATTTTGCTGATACAGTTGCTGATTTATGGTGTTGTTGTTATAATTCTTTTTGCTGTCATCGAGTATTGGAATGTGATTTGGTAGTTTCAGCCCACCTTGCTGTCATAAATTTTTTTCCATTGTGATTTGAGACCCATGGAACTTAACTGTTGTCATTGAATACTGATTGCTATTGCATAAGGTTTGAACATCTTAGTGTGCCTTGATTTGCTGCATTTTTGCTATACTATAAGCACTGAAATCGTGGGTGTATTACTGTCAAAGGTAATGGTTTTATAGCTGTCACAAACTTACGTCTTGTTATTACTTGTGGTAAGGGGTGCTTTCACTAATAGAGTTGCTGCTCTAAATAGTGAAATTCATTAAATTGGTTGGGCTGCTGCATTTCCAGTGCATCTTGTGACCACCTGACTCTGGATTTTTGGTTCAGATAAATAAAAATCTGATTCTGAATTATGGAAATATACTCTTGTATGCTAAATTCAAAAGCTTTTGCATATCTTCACCGATGCTTAACTGATTTCTGATGTAATACACTTGCTGAAATTTAACCACATGTGAATAGATCTTTGTGAAGTGAAAGGCCCTGATTAGGTTGTTATTCTGAAAGTTCTCACCTTTGAACTTTGACACTATCCTGGCTACCTTGTGCATCCTAGAATTTCAAGCATACTGTTGCATTCATATGTGGATTCCTACTTGTTTAACACCTGGTTCCTGAGCTTTAATTGTTTGACTTGCTGATTAAACTCTCCATGTTTACTCATGTTTACTTTGAATTCTAATTGGAAGATCTTGTAGTCAAGATAGATTCTATTATGTGAGCTTCTTTGAACTTGTGAAACTTGCTGCATTTAATTGCTGTCCATATTGAGGCTTTGTGATTAATTATGTGAAGGGAGGGGGGACGTTCAGCATTTTGAGGATCACGTTTTCAGACTTCCCATCTCACGCTAATGGGGTTTTGATGGGTGTGACTCATTTTTCTGCATTTTCGTTTTTTCTCACCACTCCCACAGACCATCGCCTCTCCTTCTCCTCCACTTTCCATCGATATTGTTCCCTATTTTCTCTATTTTTTGGATCTGTAGCGAACATGATGTTCCAGAGGTCCAGAGGAGCTAGCTTTATGTTATATTTGGTTCTGTTTTTGTGATGATTGAATCAAAACTCGCTGGTGTAACATGTAAGACATATTTCATTGTTAACTCTTATATGGTTGTTGACAGTTATGACAATATCTGAAGAAAAGGGAGCCCAGCTATGCTTGTTACTCTGGTGGCAGAGCATGGCTGAGACAATACATTGGTTTTATCTATGTGTGTGTATGATGATCATATTAAGGAGGCAACAGATCATTCATTTACCTTACAAAATGGACTTTTTCACAAAGAGATCTTATCTAAAGAAATTAGTGTGTAGCAGTGATGTAGCATGTTACAACTTACTTAGAATGAATAGGTCAACATTTGATAAGCTATGCTCTATGCTAATGGATGTCGGAGGTCTCCAACCTAGTAAGAATATGCTTATAAATGAGCAAGTAGCCATTTTTCTTCACATACTAGCACATCATGTGAAGAATAGGGTAATACAATATAACTTTAATAGATCTGGAGAAACCATTAGTAGGTATTTCAATTCTGTTCTACATAGTATGATGATGGTTGGACATATTTTATTCAAAAAAGCAGAGCCTGTGGCAGAAGACTCCAATGATAATCAGTGGAAATAGTTCAAGGTAGATATATATGTTTTATACTCATTAACTTTTGTATAAACATATAGATAATTTGTAATATATTTTTTTCCTTTTTGACAGCATTGTTTAGGAGCGTTGGATGGAACTCATATTAAGGTGAGAGTTTCTGCTTTGGACAAGGCAAGATACCAAAATAGGAAAGGAGACATAACCACAAATGTGCTGGGTGTTTGCTCACAAGATGGCTACTTCATATATGTGTTGCCTGGTTAGGAAGGATCTGCAGCAGATGGAAGGGTTCTTCGTGATGCCATTAGTAGGAGGAATGGCTTAAGAGTTCCACAAGGTCAATATTACTTGGTGATGCTGGGTATGCCAATTGTGAGGGATTTCTTGCACCATATCGAGGACAAAGATACCACTTAAATGAATGGAGAGAAGGGCGATACCCTCGAAATGCATAAGAGTGCTTCAATATGAGACATTCATCAGCACGAAATGTCATTGAGAGGTGCTTTGGCATTTTAAAGTTACGGTGGGCTATTCTAAGAAGCCCGTCATTTTATCCCATTAAGACATACAATCGAATCATAATTTCTTGTTGTCTCTTGCATAACTTAATTCGTCAAGATGGTGTGTAGATCCACTTGAAAATGAAGTAGATGACCTGGAAGTTGGTGTGGATAGGATGTACAACCCTCCAATCCAAAACATGGAGAGCTCTAATCAATGGGCTACATTTTAGAACAATCTTGCTAATGAAATGTTTACAGCTTTTACTTCTAATAGAACAATGAGTTGAAAGAGATGTGTATTTTGTACAATTTTTATTTGTGCTATAACTGCTCCTTTTTCTTTAAGCTATATATGTTCTTCTTTTATGCATAATTTATGTTAGGTTCTAATATGTTTTACAGTTGACCAACATGTCAGAAAAATCTAGAAAGTTGGATATTTACAAATGGACAAGTGAAGAGGACGACTTGTTAATCCGTTTCATGCTTGAATTGCATGAGAAGGGCGATCTTATTAGTAAAAGTGGTCTTAGGCCTGGTGTCTTGAACACATTAAAGGATAAATTTCATGAGACTATACCTGGATGCCAAATTCAGGCACATCCTTATATCCAATCCAGATATAAAATTTTAAAGGCTCACTATAGTGTGGTGACTAACTTCTCAACTTATCTGGGTTTGGTTGGAACTCTGAAACGAAATGTGTGACAGCTCCTAAGACAGTTTGGGATGACTATATAAAGGTAAATATGATTAATTATATATATATCGTTTAATGTTAATCAAATTTAATTAGTCATGATGTCAATTTTACAGGCTCACAAGAAACATGCAAAGTACAAACATATGTCTTTCCCTTATTATGAGGAGTTCAGCCTTATATTTAATAAGGATCATGCACAAGGCAAGGAGTCTGAACAATATGATGATGCTATTAAAGAGATAAATAATCAACCTGGTTTGGACGAGCACAATGATGGAGACATGCATATATCCCATGAGAACAATTTACAACCTGATTAGACTCCAGATGAGCATCCATCATCAGAGCAAACTCCTGACGAGCAAACTCCATCTACTATAAATGCAGGGATGAAAAAGCAAAAGCGCAGTAGTTCCAATCATGACGACTTTCTACTCCAAGGTATGGAGAGGATTGCTCATACGTTAGCTGACGGCTTCAAAGAGGCAAGTGAGCGATTAGCCATGTACATGAACAAAGATGAAAGCGAGAAGCATTTGGATGACATGAAGGACTCTCTTTATATTGATATTATGCAGGTTGAAGGACTTTCAGACCAACAACGAGATTCAGGTTATATCAAGTTGATGTCCGATGAGAAATTGCTGACTGCATTCTATGCTACGCCTCAAGAGGGAAAAGCTCGTGTACTTTACCGGATAATAGCATAAATACTCTAATTTCTAAGATTTATTATTTATTTAACTTTATGGTAGATTTTTTCATTGATTACTAAGTAGGTATTTATTATTTCATATTAGACATTTTTTCATTGATTATTAGTTATGTTAAGAAGATTATTCATTTCATGCTAGAATTGCCTTTTTCATTTATTATTAAAAAGGACTATATTTTTCCAATGATTTTTAATTGCTTTTGTCCATCAATTGGTTATTCATTATTAATCAAGACATCAACATAAAAAAATCAAATTTCAATTAAGTTTTTCACTTGTCAACAAAATTTGAAACCAAGTTTGAATAGAATCAACAAAATCAAGTTCTTCGCTTGTCAATATTCAAATTCTTACTTTATGTTCAAAATCAACAAAGTTAGAACTTGATTCAAATTTGAATCGCCATAAATTCAAAAATCATAATGTCAATATGTAATGGCAATAAATTCAAAATCATGGAAAATGGAGTATAACCTTGAGTGGCTGCCTTTGGTAAAGTACAGTACTCCCATAAACAATCGCCAATAACAAATAATTTAGAAAAGATTGTGAAGTTGGTGCATCAATTCCTATCAACCAAAAAAGGGACAAAATTTGTGATAGGTATTCCAATAGTTTGGGCCAGAAAGAGAGAATTCAAATCATGAAAGAGTTGGCTGTATCCCTGTATCAAAAGCCACAGCCTAATAATTGGCAAGAAGACACTCAGACAATACAAAACAGGATTCAATGACCAAAAACAGCTGCGTAACAACAACAAGGAACCCAACAAAACTGAACAAGCTGCCAATCATATTGACAAATATGTCCTATAGAAAGTGATGAAGGTTTCAGCAAGTAGGAAATGAAAATGCCCATAATATATCAGAGATATCAATTGACTTGCCATCACTTACATGAAGAGATGAAGACGACTTGTACACCTAACAAAACCATTTGAATTCACTCATACGACTTGAACCAGACCAAAATCCAAAGCACATGTGCATAGACCCAAATCTATCTATCTAGCTACATCAATCTAAAATACTTCAAAAGATCTGAGTGTAGCTCAAAACTGTGATCTATGCATCATCATAAAAGTGACTGAAATGCTCAATTTTTCAAGTTTCTGCCTCATTTTGCATCGAAACCACCAAAACTCAACAGAGTGAATTCAGATGATTGAGAGAAAGAACAGAAGGATGTTGATCTCTACTTGTGAGAATACTGAGATTCAAATCCCCTCTGAAACTGTTCTTTGGATGTTCCTTTCGCTGTTAAGACAACATCATCAAGAAATCCTCTCTGATGAAACTCCCCCAGCACCAGGGTTCGATACATCTCAAACTGTTGAGAAGCTTCTTCCTTTTTATCAAGAAGACTGTATATAATGCCCTGCCACAATTTGCCATCGATTTGATCAATTACCACAGAAAACATTCTTCTCACTTATGTTTTGATAGCACTCTACCGAAGTGTTTAAATGTAAAAAAATCTTTAAAGTTCGATGCATAATGAATTGAAATATTTTTAGACACATACAAAAGCAAAAACATCCAAGAACCCTTATAGCCCCAAGGATCATTCTTATCCAAGAAGCATGTCAACTGCAATAAGTTGATTTTAATAGACATTCCTTTCTGGCCATAAAAAATTAAAAATTCATATCAATGAATTACTCGTATGAAATTCAAGCCTTCATCTAGATCTTTCTAGCTTGAATCCTTACAAGTCTAAATCTTTTAATTGATATAAAATCCAGTACAATATGATTTCCTTTCCAAGGATAATGCAATTAAAAATTAAAAAGCCTCTTCCCACCAGTGTTAAAAAGAAATGTTTGAGATTTGAAATACATTTTAACTATTAAAAAAAAGAAATAAAGTTTAATACTCACAGTTTGAACAACTAAACTAGAAGGTGAATGAAGCTAAATATTACCAATAACATCAGAAGATTGCAACAAATTTGTAATACCGAAATAAGCAAATCAATATCTACAAGTATACAATCCAACTTTAACTTACTTGTTTGCATTTGAGCCAACAGATTGCCTCTTTTTCTGCAAATCAAAATTGATAGTAGTGAAAACTAAAGATTCATTAGGAAAATTCATCTAAGATAATATATAAAGATAGCTTGCAGATTATTGTTTTGAAACAGATCTTAAATTTCATCTTCTGTATTAAAACCCCTCCAAATCGCCTCATGGTTTGCTCAATAGGCAGACTTAACCACTTCATCATGAGAAATCTACATCAACCAAAATTACACATAAAAAGCATTTTACAATTTACAATGCACACATAAACCCAGTAATTGTTGCGAATTGGGATTCTCTGAATTTAGAGGTCGGTGGAGTTGAAGTTGTAGGAGACATAGGATTAAATAGAGGGTAGATTTGAATTTGAGTTCCTTTATATCTTTTATCCTTCATAGGTATACATTGGTGTCCTCGATGCTGAGTTTAAAAGACAAAGCACAGACATGCCTTCATGCTGCATAAGCCAGGGAGACACCATGAGACTTTCTCGTAGGACAATAGTCGAACCCCCACCACCTCTTATTCATAATTCTTTATCAAGGCAGATGGTAGGCTGTTAAGGTCTTAGGAATCTCTATATATCCAATGCTGAGTTCTCTTTGGAGTTCAACTATACTGGTTCGATATAATAGATACCCGGCTAAATTCATTTAGTTCTCATGTAATAGAATCAAGAAGAGGGGGGTAAAGATTAAACATAGTTATCCTAAATTGAAGACTATTGGAGAATGGGAAAATGCCTCGGAGCTGAAACAGTTTGTTTTTGTTTGCTGAATCTAGCTACCTGCGGGTTGCTTGCGTTAACTCGCTGGGGGAGACATCATAAGCCTAAATTTTTTTCCCTTTTTCTTTTCTCTACAAATGAAATAGAGTGAAGGGTGCCGAAAATGAAGTTTTCACCTTATAAAGTTGAATCCAGAAAAAAATTCTTTGAAACAAATTATCAGTTTCACAAAAAGGAAAATACTTTGCAGTGGAAGCTACAAAAGAAAATACACTTTGCCTTTGCCCTGGTACCGATGGGGCCATCGTTGCCTTGTTTCCTGGTCGGGAACTGGTGCTCCAACAAATCTACCCATAGGATCATCAGCAGTAGCACGCTTCTTTAAGGAATGAAGTGGCCGTTCTACCTCACTCTTCAAGTCCTCTATCTTCTTGAACTTCTTGGAAGACTTGCGAGAGGCTGAAGCAGAACTAATGTCGGACTCTGTTCGGCGCTTACTCGACATGGCTGATACACCGTAGGGTAGATTTTGGCAGAGGAGAGAAGCAGGGTTGTGCTGTGGCGACGATACGCCGGAGACAATGATCCCAAGTAAATAATGTGTGCAAATAGGAAGGGGAAGATTGGAAGAAATAGTAACGGTGGCTCGGCCGTCGGTGAAGATAAACGATGGACAGAGGATCCGGAAACCTTCGTAAGTGGAGGGTCCGGTCGTATTGGTGACATAATTCCTTTGATCGATTGTTTGGGATTTTGGGTTGGGTATTGGTGTCATTTTATAATTAATATATGTTTATTAAATAATATTAGTAAAATTATTCCCTCCAATTACCACCTCATACCAAACATATTTTTAAAGTATCAAACCCAATCCCAATCCCAATCCCAATCCCTACCCCAATCCATCAAAATTCAATACCACGTACCAAACATAGCCTAAGTTCATAATAAGGCAGTTAATTTGGTCCTTGAATTTAGGAAACTAAGTCTATGAGTTGACACTGAGCAATATTTTTCTTTTATAGGGGACTTTAGAAGCTTCATATAGAAGCTGGAACCACTTCATTTGGAATTGTATAGCCTAAGATATGATTTTTCAAAGCTGCTTAATAGTAAGTCTAGAATTTCCAGTCTTAAGTAAATTGAGATTAGGGGATAATTTGAGAATATGAGACGTGTTTGATAGACCAATTGAATAATGTTAAGTACCTAAATCCCAAGAGTGGTGTTTCATTCTAAATGTGAATAATGGCCCCTAAATTAATGTTCTTGTAGTGAAATTTTGAGTCTCGATGTTAATATATCTCTATTTGAACTAATGCTTCTTAGCTGAGTTGTTGAGGCTTGAAATTTAATTGAGTTACTGTGTTAAGGCTTCAGAATTATGGTTGGAATAATGTTTAAGTAAAGCAAGCATAATTGGACCTAAGTTAGAGCTTGTAGAAATTTTATATGATTAAATGTTATATGCAGCTATATGGATTTGGAAGCTAAAGAAATTGACATCAAGTTAGTGATGGTTTGGGAAGTTGGGATTAGTTAGAAGGGCTAATTTAAATGAATTAAATGGTTAATGGCAAGGGAAATAGGCATTCAACATGTCTATTTTAAATACACAATAGACCTAAGTACAAAAGATTACCAAAGATAACCAAAAAATTCAAATAAAGGATAAGAGTTATGAGAGGGTCAAGAATAACATAATGTTAATTATGTTAATAAGATTGGAATAAGTAATGACATATCTCTACATGAATTTCAAATTATAGGATTTGATATCTGCCCGAGCTCGAAGGGAAAGCAAATTGGTGAAGGTGAATCACAGGAAAGGTTGCCAGGTAGTAAATCTTTCTCTCATATATTATGCATTGTTCTGCATGTATGTGTTTACCATCAATTATATTCATTTAATGAATATATAGAATGATATTGGATTGTGTGTCCTAAGGCCGCAAGTGCCGATGTGCAATTTTGTATGGAGTGTAACCTTGGGCTATAAGACTTGATATGCATTTAGAGTAAGGCTATAAGACCCGATGTGCCTAGGGCATAAGGTGTATCCCTAAGCTATAAGACCTAGTGTGCAATCTGTATTGTGACAGATTGTGAATCCTTAAGCTGTAAATCCCGATATGCCTAGGGCATGGGGTATATCCCTAGGCTGTAAGACTTGTTCAACTAGCTATGTTTTATTGAATTGTGTGTACTGTGATTGGTGTTGTGCTGCATCTTGATTGCCGAATGCTTAATTATAGTATGATTTGTTTAGCATGCTTTGTGAACTTGCATTTGTTATGATTTACTGCTATTACTACTGAGATTCTTGCAAATATCACCCTTTCCCTTAAATGACCTATAGGGAAAGCAAGAAGCTAATGGGGCAAGCAGGAAGTGATCAATGAAAAATAAAGAGGTGGAGAAGATGAAATAATTTATGTTGGTTATCTGTATTCTAATTTTGATTAAGACTTAGGTATTTTGGTAGCCTCATGTGGCTATATGGTTATATATATGTGTATATATATGCGTATATATATACATATATATATGTATATATAGCCAGCTAATCCCACGTAATGATAGAAAAAACTAAAGAGACAGAAAGGGAGAGAAGTAAAGACCAATCGAAATCGTTAAATTATTAGATGCAGAATGATAATATATGCATTAAAGAGATGCATATTTATAGAAATTGATATATTATTGAATTCAAAACAATACAAACATACAGAAATTACAAAGAAAACAAGAAAACACACAAAGGTTTTTCAACCTTAGAGGAGGAGGGGAGAGAGAATTGAGTCATTAACACAACTCAGTGTGCCTAACAACTGAAGTGAAGTGCCATTTTATAGGTGTCCAGATCAGTTACTATGCATTTTGGTAAAATTACTTTAACTAGAATGTTACTCGGGTAAAAGTACTTTTACTTTTGCTTTTACCTAAAGTAAAAGGGAATTACATCATTTTGTCTGCTAAAGTAAAACAAAGGTAAAACCTTTACAAAAGCAAAGAATCTTTTAAGTCAGCAAGTCTTAGACTCTTGTGCCAACAGTTTGCTTTAGAATCAATCTTCGCCAAGGCTAATGATCTCATCATCTGATTCATGTCCAAAGTATCAAGCCCAATCTTCAGTATCTGATTCATCTGAGGATTGGGCCGATGGACTGGATTTTGACTCTTGGGTTTGGAGAAGCCCAAGGATTTCATGTAGCTGTTTGGCTAAGGCTTTTTTGTCAGTTGCCAAGGCCAAGCATGCTGTAATTTGAGCCTTTTGGTTAAGGAACACACTTGATTTGTGGTCTCCTACCATTAGGAATTTTGGGTTTCATCTGAACCACTTCTTGAGGTTTGTTTCTGATACATTGTTAATGTAAGGAAACTTCACCCACCATTTCACAGAAGAGGTCCTTTGTAACATTGGAAATAATTTCTGGAACCTTGAAGGGCCATATTTATAGTTCCATTTGAATACCCAGGCTAAACCAAATTTGGAAAAATAATGAAGATTTGCTGGGAAAGGATCTTCACTAAGATTGATCTGACTCTTAAAATAGTCGAACCCAATTTTCGCCGTAGTTGGTAAAATTTCTTTAGTTGGTAAAATTTCTTGGATAAGACCAAAGTAATCCCACCATTGATTGAACCACAATGGAAATTAGTATTTTATTTCTAAGTCATACGAGAACATGAAGAGCCAAGTATGACTAAAATTTGGATTTTGGTACTAGAAGGTGAACCACCATGCATCCAAGTAGTCCCAATATGTGAAACCAATTGGATTCATGTTTTCTATTGAAAATCTTTTTCTTTTGTTGAGGTCTTGAGCCCAATCTTTTTGTGATAAAAACTTTCTTATTTTGAAAGTAGAATAACCATGAATGTTTTTATCATCAGGATTTTGTTTATCTAGAAAATGTCTTATTTTTGTAGATTCTTTATCTACAAGAATAAACTCATAAAATTTTTGTGTTTTTTCCAGAGATTTTGGAGTAAAATGAAATCCTTTCGGATAAATTTTGGCTGTCAAAGCAGCAGGAACTTTGTCATAGAAACCTAGCTCTATGTGGAAAAGGTTTAAGACCTTTTCTGGTTTTAACACAAAAGTGGTTTGTGTTGGCTGGGAATAAATGGCTAATTCTTTTGAGGTTGAACCAGCCTTTGAAACAATTTGGGAGGTTTTTTGGATTGCCAGAGCAAGGGATTCTGGATCCAAGGTAAATGGGGTTAAGGCTTTGGGTTGTTCCATTTCGGTAACATCAACCCATGTTTTGGTTGGCAATTTGGCCAAATTTTGTTTAGCCTGTAAGGCTAAAAGGCTTTCAATTGGAAATCCATAATGAGAAGGGTCCATTATGGTTCCAGTAGTTTTTGGGGTGGATTTTTGAGTGGGTTTGGTCCCTGAAGGAGAACCCTTTTGGTTGATCAAAGATCCTTGGGTCAATGACCCTTTTGACATTTTGATTGCAGCCTTAAGTTGGGCTGCCTCTTCTTTTACGATCCTTTCTGGATCTTCATTCGTTTGGGCTTTGGCCCTTTGCTTCTTTTTCTTTTCTCTGTCACTCATTTGGGTCACCTTATTTCGCCTGCAAGAACTCTCTGGTTAGAAAGTCTGGTAGGGAATTTGAAGCACCTTTGGTAAATTCAATTTCAAAATCAAAGACACTTAAAATTGCTTGCCATTAGGCAAAAATTTGTTTTGATGCAAGATTCTTAACATCTTTTTGCAAAACGTCTTTTGCAGCTTTGCAATCAACTCTAATAAGAAATTTCTGATTTAGCAAATCACTTTAAAACTTGCTTATGCACAAAACAATTGCTAAAATTTCTTTCTAAATTGTAGAATAGATCTGTTGAGCCCTATTCCAATGTTTTAAAGTAAATGCAATGAAATGCTCTTTACCATCAATTCTTTGTTTGAGAATGCCACCATAACCTATGTCAGAGGCATCTGTTTCAACAATTTTGAATGCTTGTGGATTTGGGAGATACAAGCATGGAAGATTTTTGACCAAGGATTTGATTTTGATAATCACATTAGTGTGAACATCATTCCAAGGAAGAGGAATTTTTGAAAGGCGCTCATGAAGAGGCTTAATGATATTATTTAGGTTAGGAATGAAATCACCTACGTAATTAAAACAACCTAAGAATCTTTGGAGTTGAGTTTTGTCCAGAATTTGGTCTGGAAATTTATCAGCAAACTGAATTGCTAGATCAATTGGAACAATAGTTCCTTGGTACATATGATGACCAAGAAACTGAATTTTTGTCTGAAAGAGACTGATTTTGGTTTTAGAAACTGCTAAGCCATTAAACCTAGCAACATCTACAAAGATTTTGACATGTTTAAAGTGTTGATCAATTGATTTTGAAAACACAAAAACATCATCAATGTAGACAATAATAAATTTTGTAAAAGGATTGAAAATTTCATTCATAACCTTTTGGAATTCTGAGGGTGCATTTTTCAACCAGAAAGGCATAACATTGCATTCATATTGCCCAAATGGGACTGTAAATTCAGTCTTATACCTATCCTTTTCTGAGATTTGAATTTTCCAAAAGCCAGATTCCATGTCAAATTTTGAAAATATTTTGGCCTGGTGTAGGCGATTCAAAAGATCTTTTTTATTATGTATTGGATACCTAATCCATTAGAATGCTTGATTTAGAGGCTTGTAATTAATTACAAGTCTCAGAGTTCCTCGTTCAAGTTCAGCATTCTTATTGACATAGAAAGCTGCACAAGACCAAGGACTTTGGCTTTTACGGATTAAACCCTTAGCGAGTAAATCCGTTATCTCATTTTTGCAATGTTCCAAGAGTTCTTGGTTCATTTAGATTGGACGAGCTTTCGTTGGGATTGCTCTTTCATTGAAATCCTTTTCGTAAGGCAAATCAATTATATGTTTCTTTCTTTACCAAAAGGCATTTGGGAAGTCAGAACAAATTGTGCCTTGAATATTTTCCAAAACATTTTGAATCTTTTGTTTTAGAAAAGGTTTTTCCAATTGATTTTCAATTGTTTTATAAGAAACTTCTTCTTTTAAAAAATTGATTTGATTTTCTTGTACTCAATTTGGTTGATAAATTTTGTATAAGGTGGACTAACAAATTTAAAGAAAATTCTTTTTCCCAAAGCATTAGTTTCAACGCCTTCATTGGTACTTAAGAAAGGTTTAAATCTTTCAATGAAGGGGGATCCAATAATCACATCTTGACCTAAAACTTTTGCTAGGATAAAGAGTTCTTTGATTTGAACACCATTATTCTCAATTACTGCATTTGAGAGTTTGTAACTGACATCTAATGGTGATTTATTTGGTCCACAAAGATTTTCTGTGGTTTTTTCAAACAAATTTTGTAGGTATTAGACCTTCTCTGATACAGCTCAGAGCTGCACTAGTGTCAAATAATGCTATTGTTTCTAATACAAATGTATTAGCAGCAATGATTTTGACTAGCACATGCCATTGTTGCATTGAAATTCTTGATATAATATTCAAGAAATTCTCAGAAGGTTTTTCATCATCTTGTGATGAAATTTTAACTTCTTCGACTAATTTATCTTTATCAAGACTTTCTTCCTAAATTTGATTTAAAATAATAGAATGGAATTCTTGAGTATTCTTCAGGTTTCTTATCTCTTCTTTTAAATTTTTTATTTCATTCGGAAGGTCAGAAATTGAAACAGGTTTTGGATTAGACTAAAATTTTTTGATTATTTTAGAAAAATCATATCTTTTTTGCAAATTCTTTTGCAAATATTTTTGGTTTGGTTTTGAAGAAGAAGAAGAGGCAGTGTTTTCCCTCAATTTATTGAAAAACTTAACCTTTTCTTCATTGGTTGGAAGAGAGTTAATAATTTCAAAAACCAAATCTTTAATAACATTTATTTGTAAACTGTCTATCTTGGAATCAGTTAAGACCGATTCCTTGATTTGGTCATCAAGTACAGGATTTCCTGGACTCTCAGCAAACTTGTCAAGACAGTTTATTTGAAAATCATCTTCTTCAGTTGAACATGAAATATCATCAAGTTGAAGTTCATTAACTTCTCCTTCAGAAGATGATACCTCATTTTCTTCTTCAGAAGAGGTTTCTTCAATCAAGAGATTGTTTAATTGTTGAAGAGTTGATTCTTCAAGTTGCAGGGCATTAATTCTTTTATTAAGCCTACAATATCTTGCCATATGGCCTTCTTTGCCACATCGAAAACAAACAAGTTTTCCTTTAGGAAGATCCATTGGAGGTTTTGATTTGAATTCATTTTTTAAATTTTTGGGTTTGTTTGTTTTTGGTTTCTTCCAAGGTTTTCGATATTTTTTGTAATATCTTTTAGCCTTGTATTCTTTTTCCTCATGCTTTTGTTTAGGCTTTTTAGACCTTTTACAGGCAGGAAAACCAAATTGTTCACCGAAGGTTCCTAAATCCTTCCTATTTGATGCTTTCTCTTTGGCAAGTTGATGTTGGATCTTATCTTCTTGACAAATTTTTAAAGCAGTTTTTTGAACAATTGCAATTAACTGTCCATATATTAAATTTTCGTAATGGATTTGACCATCACCAGTTTGGTTTCTGATTTTTTCTCTGATCTTATCTCCTAGAGATCTAGGAAGACCAGCAAGAAATTTTTCTTTCCAGATAGGGTGATTTCCATCCTCTCTGGCCATAACTCTCAGAAGCAAGTTATCTCTATACCATCTGAAATTGGATAGAGTTTTACATTTCAAATTTGATAGAATATCTGCCGATTTGTCCCTCCATAGTGTTGGATCACCAATAAAGTGAGCTATAATGTTAACTATAAGACAGTTAATAGCGTCAGATATTGGTTCACCAACACTATCTCTGAGAACTATACCATCTTGAGTGGTTTTTATGGCTTGCAAAATTTGATTTTTTTGTTCAATTGTGAGATGGAAATCCCACCAACCTCTGAGTTGCCCAGTAAAGCTAGAGATCAATATATGAATAACGTCTTCCTCTTGACAGTTATTATATATTGCATAAGCATTACTGACCATGGTCATTTGCTGGCATATTTCCAAAATATTTGTTTCAGATTGTCCATTTATGTTCCAAACATAGATGTTGTTTGCATTAAATTGTCGAAGAGCAGAATCCCTTTCTTTGAGCATTATATCCGGAGGAGTGGCTCTCGGGTAATATAATTTTGTTGGGTTTTTCCAACTTTCTTGTTTTATTTCATGAATTTTTGGGCAATGCTCACTTTCACTTGTTTGATTACCTTTTACAACATTTATTGTTAGTTTTGAAACAGTGGCTTTTGAAGGAGGTGTATCCTGCTTAGTTATCTTTTTTAATTCTTCTTCAATTCTTGCTTGAAAATTTCCTTTTCTCACACTAGTTGCAATATTTACAGGAATAGTGTAAGGTTTAAAAATTGGCTATGTACTGGTGGAACTTGGTAAGATAGTCTTACTGGTTTCACTAGTAACAGATTTTTTCAAAATATGTTCTCCAAGAGTTTGAAGATAAGAATTTGTATAATTATTTTGTACAATGATATTTTTAATATCATTCAAACTTATTTCAGTTTTTGGATCTTTAATTTTGAAAGGAGAAGCCATAACAGTAACTTCACCAATTTTTGTACAAGGAACCTGGTAAGATTGTTTTGGAGGAAGTTCATATTCAAATTTCTCTTCATTTTTCAAAATCCAAGAAGCATTGACTCCCTCAAATGGTTTAAAAGGATAATCCTTTATATTCTCATCTTTCACATAGGCTTTAAACCAGAGAAAGAAAGGAATATGAAGTTTATACCTTTCAAGCATTTTGTAAAACTTTTCTTGAATTGGTTTTCACAATTCTTCAATTTTATATTTTTGGAAAAACCATTTTCATCTTTCGGAGTTTTCATTAGAATAGAAATCTTTTCTCAAAAGTTCCTTATCTAATTCAAATTGTTGCTCAATTACATTCATGCCAGAGTATGTTGGAGATTGGCAAGTTTGGGTTTCATCTTCAGTGTTTTGGTCTAAATTTTGGTAGATAGGTTTAACAACACTGGCTGACTCACTAAGACCTTGCATTACTGAAGGCGAAACAATTTGATCTTTGACAGAGAAACTAAAGAATGTCTAGAAGGTTGTTCTAGAGCAATCATAAAGCTTTCTGCAATTGATGGAGTTCTAGAAGCACAAGAGAAAGATCTTCTGGATCTATCAAATGTAATTCTAACATCTCCATTAATATTTTGAATAATATTATAAGAATTATTCGCAAGTTTTGGTATGACACGAGCAATTTTAGTCATTTCCCAATCATCCGGAAGAGTGATGTCTTCCCATTTTATTGGTTTTGGGACATTAACATTTGCTCTAGTAGCATCTGTTAGAAATAGACATGTTTCTTTTCCTTGAGGAAACATTTTAACATTTGAAGTTGATGAATTCATAACTTTGTACTGGACCCTGTAAACTAAAGCTACAGGTGAAACTCCAGGTTTCATTTGGAATCTGTTCAATTTCAAACTTAATTTTAAACATTCAATAATAGGATCATCATGCAATGAAGCTGTTAAATTTGGAAAGCAGTTGAAATAGATTAGTCTTTTATTGAGACCTGCTTCAACCATTCCAAAAATTGATCTCGGAAAGATTTCATGTCTACCATCTCTAACACATACTAATGTTGAGACATCGAGACCAGCTTTTATTAAGGGGATGGCAGCCACTTGAACACATCCAATATGTATAAATTTAAATTTCTTTTGGTATTTGTAAATTGAAAGTTTTGAAAAACTTTTTATCCTCAGGTTTGTATAAATCATTTTTGTTAATGACTGGAATAGTCCAATCACTAAATTTTTGGTTAATATCTTCAAAATGGATTTCATTATTGAAAATATTATTTTGGAGGGAGGATTTCCCAACATTTTTGTTGGTCATTAGACCAGATTGTTGCACTGAAGAAGAAGGAGCAGAAGAAGATGAAGAAGAGTGAGAGGAACGAGAGGAGTTGGAGCGAAAAGAACTAGATTTGAATAGGAAATCCATGATAAACTTTACTGCTAATACCATTACCTTCCAGTTGGTAGAGTTGTGCTAGATAAGAAAGGGAGAGAAGTAGTGAAGATAGTACGTGCTATATATATATGTATATATATATACATAGTGAAGATAGTACTTGCAGTTGTAGTAGTAGTGATAGTATAGTATGCGTAGCATAGGGTAGCCTTAGTAGACCATATATACATAATGAAACAGTAATTATATCAAGCACAATGACTGAATCAGGATTGGGCAATTGCATGTTAAGGGCCCATAGTTTAACCATCCATATATACTTGGTTAAGAGTAGAGAAACAATCTAATGATAATAAATGGAGTTGAGAATTGATGAGTCATAATGAAGTTTGTAAACCACTATATAACTGTTTTGAAGGTTTTAAATTTTTCAGAAAAGCCCATTCAATTACAGGTTCAAACCTTATGTTTGGGTTGGATTTTCAATTACTTTCAAACTTATTTTCGTCCTAGGATTGAAACCTATCTTAGTGGTTCAAATTTCTTATGTATAAAACTTATCTGATAACTAACGAATTAGGGTGTCCTTGGTGGTATCAAAGCAGAGGTTCTGGCAATAGATTAGAATACTCTACTTGTATGAAAAATATATATTTTGATGAATTGATTGGTGATAAGATTAAGCGACACTTTTTAGGAAATTGGAAAGAAAATGAATGCACCTGAGGATTAAGGATAATTATAAAGCCAAAAATAATCGTAAGTTGTTTAGGTGTTCCTAAATGTTAAATAGGTGGCTCAGGTGTTGGTGTTAAAGTGTTAATGGAATGAGTTAGATCTTGTTTAATATAAGGGTTAGAAATTGGATCTACATGCAAAATTATGAGAAGGTAGTATATTGAAATGAATCCAAACCCATTTCTGGATTGGAAGCCCAAAAATATGTAGAGTTTAAAAGGTTAAGCAAGGAAGCAAGTGATTCATGCATACTTTGGGGTTTTAATTATGAATAGATAATAATATTTAATGTGTTGAATTATGTCCAGGCTTTGATACTACTAGGAGCATAAAAGGATATATGTTTAAGAGTTGTTCAAAGGGTAGTTGTTGAGTAGAAAAGAAAAGTTACTGTATATGATATTTCCATGACTGATTGAGTTATAACTTGGTTTTGTGAATAAAGTTTCTACTATATAAGTTATGTTATAAGAGTTGCATAAGTATGATATTCAAGGCCTATGTATTTCACACTCTAGGGTTGAAATTGTAGAAGTAGTCTGTTGTTTTATGTTTTGAATTGCTATGTAAATGTTTTAAGTTATTAGGGTGTGTTGAATGGCTCCAACATAATTATTGCTAAGTTGCAAAATTTTTAAAAGTCAGATTGAGGAGCTGTTCAAAGCAAATTCTTGAAGATAGAATGCTTATAGCATATGATCTGGAAGCTTTATAAGTTTGAACTTATGAGCTTGGAAATGTGTATTAAGTCACTAACTAACCTTTTTGGGAAATAGAGTTGTATAGCTGTGTGTTAAACTAATATTTTGAGTTGAGGTGCTATTCTCATATGGTTTAAAGAGTGCGTAGAAATATAAAGATGATGACTTAAGCTTTGATCTTCAATTTAAAACATTTCTATTATTGTAAGTGGGTGCTGCCCGAAGGAGTTGATTTGATAATATTATGGAATCTTGAGGAATAATGGTTGTTTTGATATTTCTCCATGTGAAATAAGTACCTTAGTTAAACAAGATGTTTTTAAAGGCATATAGGTGTGATATATAGTACTATATGGTGATTTTTTAACATGTTCTTATGGTATTGAAGGTTTAAGTCTTGTGATTGGAAATTTGAAAATAGTTTTTAGATTATATGATGATGTTGTTTGAATGCTTTAAAGGCGAGAATAGGAGCTATAAATCATGATTTTTAGCATGCATGTTAGGTATAACTAAGGAACAATGATTGTCAACTCAATTTATTTAAATGTTCTAGATCTAGTTATGAATTTAAAGTTGGGTAAATATCCAAAGAATTGCTATCAAGTGAATTGTAACCCAAGAATCAACTTTTAAGTTTTGATTCTTTAGGAATTTGAAATGGCCCAAAATAGTTCAAGGTATTAGAATATGATTAAGGATGTTCAAATGATAACTAGCTGGAAGCATTTTTGAGGTCGGGGGATGATGGAAAGATGTCATGTGATGTCTCCTTAGTTGAAATAAATGTCTTAGTTATCTAATCAATGGTTGGAAGTATTGGAAGGATGATTTGGATATTGTGTGTTGTTGGAAGTTCTTAGGAATGCTAGACATAATACTTTCAAGTGATTTAGAGACAAGTTAAGTTAGAGACAAAAGTATGTGCTAGGTGTGTGATCATATACATATGCTTTCTAATGATATTTAGAGTACTTAGGCAAACATTGAATCTAAAAGGTAAGATTCTTACAGATGTAGATTCAATGATTGTAGGTTGGCAGAAAAGATATGTTTGAGAGTTCTAAAAGTTGTTAACTGTAAACCTAGCATAAAGAAAGATCTTAGTCATATAATATTTCCTTGAAAAGATTGATTGGGAGTTACATTAGTCCTCTAACAGAATAGAGTTGTAGATAGAGTAAAGAATAATAGAGTTGATGTTGCTTTAAAAAAAGGCAGCATGCCCTCCCAAAGAAAGAAAGGGCAGCCAAAGCAAAGCAAGCAGAGTCAGCTGTACTCCAATATAAGTAGAATATAGAGAGCAAGGGTAGCCAAGAGCTATAATCTCACGCCTAAAAGAGATAATAGAAGATTTCATCTGCCTGAAAATAGCGATACCAAATACCTCTATAGCCACAACCATTCCCTTGTTGTGGCAATCACATGGTGGCAAACATTTTATTTGCTATTCTTGAGATTAAGGCCGGAATTTCCAGTCTTAAGTAAATTGAGATTAGGTAATTTGAGACTACGAGACATGTTTGATACACTAATGGAACCACATTAAGTACCTAAATACCAAGAGTGGTGTTTCAAGCTAAATGTGAATAATGGCCCCTGAATTAATGTTCTTGGAGTGAAATTTTGAGTCTCGATGTTAATATATCTCTATTTGAACTAATGCTTCTTAGCTAAGTTGTTGAGGCTTGAAATTTAATTATGAGTTGTTGTGTTTAGGCTTCACAATTATGGTTGGAATAATGTTTAATTGAAGCAAGCATAATTGGACCTAAGTTAGAGCATGTAGAGATTTTATATGATTAAATGTTACATGATGCTGCATGGACTTAGAAGCTAAAGAAATTGACATCAAGTTAGTAATGGTTTGAGAGTTTGGAATTAGTTAGAAGGGCCAATATAATTGAATTAAATGGTTAATGGCAGGGGAAATAGACATTCAACATGTCTATTTTAGATACATAATAGAAATAAATAAAAAAGATTATGAAAGATAACCAACAAATTCAAATAATAAAGGATAAGAGTTATGAGAGGTCAAGAATAACATAATTTTAATTATATTAATAAGATTGGAATAAGTAATGACCTATCTCTACATGAATTTCAAATTATAGGATCTGATATCTGCCTAAGCTTGAAAGGAAAGCACATTAGTGAAGGTAAATCAGAAGGTAGTAACTCTTTCTCTCATATATTATATATTGTTCTAAATGTATGTATTTACCATCAATTATATTTGTTTTATTAATATATGGAATGATACTAGATTGTGTGTCCCAAGGCCTTAAGTCCTTTTGTTCATTGTTGCTTAGGGTGTAACCCTGGGTTGTAAGACCTAATATGCATTCATAGTAAAGGTATAAGACCCGATGTTCCTAGGGCATAGCGTGTATCCCTGGGCTATAAGACCTGCTGTGCAATCTATATTATGACAGACTATGAGTCTCAAGGCTATAAGTCCTGATGTTCCTAGGGTATAGGGTATATCCCTGGGTTGTAAGACTTATTAAACCAGGTGTGTTATATTGAACTGTGTGTACTGTGATTGGTGTTGTGATACATCTTGATTACCGAATGCTTAATCATAGTATGGTTTGTTTAGCATACTTTGTGAACTTGCATATGTGATCATTGACTACTATTGCTACTGAGATTCTTGTGAATCTCAATGTTTCCCTTAAATGACCTAAAGCGAAAGCAAGTAGCTCACATGGCAATCAACTAGTGATCGCTGAAAAATAAGAAGGTGGAGAAGAAGAAATAATTTATGTTGGTTATCTATATTCTAATTTTGATTAAGACTTAGGTATTTTGGTAGCCTTATGTTGCTACATGGTTTTTATGTATATATACACACACACAGAGTGAAGATAGTATTTGTAGTTGTAGCAGTAGTGGTAATATAGTATGTGTAGCACGGGGTAGCCTTTTCATGTTAAGGGCCTATAGTTTAACCATCAATATATACATAATGAAACTATAGTTATATCAAGTACAATAACTGAACCAGGATTGAGCAATTGTATGTTAAGGGCCCATAGTTTAACCATCAATATATGCTCGGTTAAGAGCAGGGAAACACTTTAATGATAATAAATAGACCTAAAAATTTATGAGTCATAATGAAGTTTGTAAACCACTATATAACAATTTTGTAAGGTTTAAATTTTTCAGTAAAGCCTATTCAATTACAGGTTCAAACCCTGTATTTGGGTTTTCAATTACTTTCAAAGGTATTGTTATCCTAGGATTGGAACCTGACTTAGTAGTTCAAATTCATTATGTATAAAACTCATCTGATAACTATGGAATTAGGGTGTCACACAAGGACTGATCTTGACATAACGAATATAAGAATCTTGATGTAAGTATTGTTATTTCTAATGAAAAATACTTAGGTCAAATTTGTTATACCCTTTATGTCAAAATTTCAAATCATACAAGGCCATGTGTCTATTATTTTTTCCCATGTTGGTTAATTCGCTACTATAGAAAAGGCTTTTTATCAAATTTATTTTTAATCATATATCACAATTTTGAACCTTCATATATGAAAGCGTTATATATGCTCGGCACAGATATTTAACGATATATGAAAGCGCTATATTATATATGCTCGGCACAGATATTTAATGATTCCAAACCATGCTATATTTTGGATATACTTAAGAGTAAAATACCATAACTACCCTTCTATTTTACTAAAATTACACAAACCTTCTCTCTAGTTTAAAAATGTATATGGATCTCATTTGAAAATAAAATTTATGTTACAGAAACCTCCCTTACATATTTGAAAATTTCATTTCCATCCACACAACTATTAGTTGACTGTTAAGTTTGACTATTAAACTACTTTGACCAAAATACCCCTCTTTCCACAAATGAATAAATATTTGTATTTCCCTAAAATTAATTTTATACAAACAAAAAATAATTGTGATATGTATATGTTCAAAATTTTCAATATATTATAGAATTTAGTAATTTTTATTATATTATAAAATTATAAAATTTTTAATTCTTTTATCATATTTATTGAAACAAATTTATTTAGTATTCTTTGAGATGACTAAAAACTTTTTTCTTTCTTCTTTTTTTCTTTTGCCACAACTCCATGGTTGAAAATATATTTGAAAGGCATATTTTTATCTACCATAGGTTACGAATAATGTAAATTTGAGATATTATATAACTTATATAAATTTTAAATTTTAGTTTTTAAATATATTTTTTGCACAAACATTTGTAAACAATTTTATTTAAGTATGCATCTATTAAAAGAATTAACATATTTTTAATTAAGTTTTCTATGCCAGCATTAATTAAATTAATTAAGTCTTTAATTAATATGAAAAAATTTAACCGATAACTATTTGTAAAAGTAAAAAATAATTTAAGAAAAAAAACTCTTAAATTACTTAAACAATTTTAGCCAAAATTAGATTATTAGTAATGATGAAGGGTAAATTGGTAAAAAAAAATATTTTAATATAAATTTTAATTAAAAATAAAAATTCTTAAGAGAGTTAACGGTTTGTACTTAAGTGTATGTTTTCAAAGTGGATGGGAGGTCTGTGTAATTAAGACAAAATGCAAGGGAAGTCAGAGTATTTTACTCTATACCTAATGGTTCTTTATTAATAACGGTAATATATTAATGATGTATTTAATAGTTTTTTTGTTAATAACCATAATGTATTGATGAAATACTTAAAGGAAAATTGCTAGTAAATACCAAATAGGGAAATTAATTGTTGTTTGCCACCAAGAAACATAGGGTACTGAATTGTCATTATTATTGAACATAGAAAGACAAAAAAGCCCATAGTTTGACAAGACGAGTTCAGGCAGGAGTAAGGATGAAATGCACGGCTTCTTAGGGGTCCCAGCAACCCTAAGGCTGTGTTTTGAATCTTCAAGACTGCCACCTCAAGAGTGAATCCCTTTTTCCCCTTCCATTTGTGGCATTCTTCAGTAATTCAACGTCGTATCCTTAATCGTCTCGTTGGGTCGTCTCCTTACTCGGCCATCTCCTTGGTTTGTGTCCTCCAGCAGCATCGTCTCCAGCTGCTCCTCTAGCGGCGGAGGTCGTCCCCAATCCTCAAGCGACCGTTGCTTGCTCCTCCAACCTTACTGCCTCCTTTATTTAGGTAAGGTTATTGCTTTTTCATGTGACACATTTGATCAGTCTTCAATCCAATTTGACTCCTCCAGTCACACCATTAATCGGTCTTGAATCCAATATAGATGTGTTCTTTGTCAAAATCTAGCAGCAAATTCAGGATCGATCATTGCAAACTGTAGCTACAAGGAACAAGATAGTTATAGTTGGTGAAATTATAAGTTGTAGAAATTTTGAAAATTCTTGAGTTTCACTAGATTAATTGTCTACTTGGGATTTCCTAAAAAAATTTTGGCACTTCTTTTGTGATTTCTACCCATTCATTGATGTGTTCATTGTTTCTTTGAGTTTGTAAGAGTGCTAAACTCTTGACTTGTTTGGAGCTTACTAGTGCATAGCATACTTCTCCAACTTGGTACTTGAACTTTCTTTCTCATATCAATCCAATGCACTAAGCTTGTTATTTGTGACTTGTAAATCTGATGTGGGTTGCATTCATGCTTTCTGCTGCATATATAACTCTGAGATGTTGCAACTAGTCTTGCTCAACTTTAAATTTCTGGAGTAGTCTCAATGATGATTAAGGACTGTAATCACTTTGTTTTTGCTTATCTGAGAGAAATTCTTTAGAATATATCAGAGATAAAGAAGAACAGGGGATGAGTCTGGGGAGCGGGAGGGGGAATTTTTAAGAGAGATAGAGAGAATCCTGTCATGACACGAGGTTGAACTTTTGCTACTATTGTAAGTACCATCATTTGGCAGGGGCTCTAAACTTCAGTCAGTCGTGGGTATTGGACTTTCTTGTTCAACTTCATTAACTAATAATTGAGAATATAGCCTCTGTACATTAGTTGTATTTGTGGTTAGCTTCCAGCGGCTTTGTGTGTTTCACTTGCAAATCTGATTTGAGCCTCTACCTTAAATAATATAGATGCCTACTTTGAATATTGGATCTAACTTAAAACCTTTATGTTCAGGAAGATATGGTTCAAACAAGGGTAGATGTAGTGTGGTGGCTAGTTACCCAAGTAAAGAACAAACAATGGGAAGCGATAATGCCTAGCATTAAAGTTTGGAGATCTAAGAAGCAAAAGACAAATTAGTTTTTTTCATTTATGCTGTAACTACAAAGTAGGGACATTTGTATTTTGTTTTGCAACAAAGTAATCTACCTCTATATATATGACTTTCACTACTACAAAAAACGCTTTTAATGTCCCTTTTTTGGGTTTTTTAACGTCTGAAAACAGGGGGACATCTATCTAAGCGATGTAGAAAACATTGTTAATAATGTCCGTAAAACAAGGGACGTCCATAGTCTGGACTGTAGACGTCCCCACTTAAAATTGGGGGCGTCTAAAGTTTGGACACTTTAGACGTCCCCAGTTGGAAGTGGGGACGTCTAAAGGACTTTAGAAGTCCCCACTTCAAACTGGGGATATCTAAAGTTTTTTTTAAAATCGTTTATATTACAGATCTGGACTAAACAGTGTTTAAAACCAGAAATTACAGATCATCGTTAATAAAATTACAGATCTAGTATATGAACTCCAAATCCAAAATCTACACAATAATAACTCCAAAGCTAAAATCTCACAGGCAGAAGATGAAAACAATAAGAGGAATCAATTACAAAAAACTTGCCTCTATCTATTATTGAAATTCATTTTCATGTAATAATGAATATAGAAGAGCGACAGGGAGAGATGAACCTCATTTTCTTGGCGGGAACATGGCCATGAAGCATATTTCAGGGTCTCAATCTACAAACCATAACAATACGAGTTAGAAGATAAAATAGAAGGGAAACCCCAAAAAAAAAAAAGAGAAAGAAGATAATCCACGATACATGCAAATGATCTTCCATTATGTGCAATTGATCTTCCATTTTGTGCAATGGATCTTTTCCAATTATATGCAAAGGATAATCCATTATGGGTTATGATCTTCCGTTATGTGCAATTTATCTTCCATGATGTGCAATTGATCTTCCGTTTTGTGCAATGGTTCTTTTCTATACGTGCCCAATGGTCATCCACGTTGTGTAAAAGATGATCCATTATGTGCCAATGATCTTCCATTATATGCAATTGATCTTCCATTTTGTGCAATAGATCTTTTCCATATGTACGTCCAATAGTCATCCATGATATGTGCAAAGGATGATCCATTATGTGCCAATAATCTTCTGTTATGTGCAATTGATCTTCCACAACATATGCAATATGCCTTCCATTTTACCATTCCGTTGTGCAGAAAGGATTTGGCCCTTCTGCCAACACTCTTTCAGGATCTTTCATTATGTGCAAAGCATGTTCCATGGTGTGCAAACGATCTTCCATGGTGTGGTAAAGATCCATTGCATAAAAGGGAAGATCAATTGCACATAATGGCTATCACATGTGAATCTCCATTGCAACATTATTACTTCCAGCAACAATCAAGCAACAATATCCAATACGCAATACACAATATACAAATCCCCATTAACTAAAAACAAAACTTTACAATAATGACCAAACTCATAATATCTAATGAACCTACAATTATATTTACTATTTCCTTACTTACACACACATCAATGCACAATACTGAGTTCCACAACCAATATACAATCATCACCTCCATCAAAAACTGAAATATGAAGAAGGTCTTCAGAGTGATCGATGAACTCCACAGTAATCGATGGCCACAACAGAAGACGCAAGCCACCACACTCCGCAAAACATGAGAGCTAAACAAGCCACTGTAATAAAATTAATCGTTTGCTTCTTCCTAAACTGTTAGCTTTCCAAACTAAACTAAGGGTTTTTTGTCTTTCTATGTTCAATATTAATGACTGTTCAGTACCCTATGTTTCTTGGTGGCAAACAGCAATTAATTTCCCTATTTGGTATTTACTAGCGATTTTCCCAATACTTAATGGTTCTTTGTTAATAACTGTTAATAAAGTGACTTGATTTTTTTATTATATATAATTATTTTCTATCATTTGTTTTTATTTAGTTTTACTATTAACATTTATTATATAAGCCATTATAATCATTGATAATATAACAAGATAATAATTTTAAATAAAAAACTTAAATTTATAGTATTCAAAATTCAATACATTATAGATAAATTTAAACAACACACAATCTAAAGCATATTATTTTTAATTCTAAAAGGAAATCAATTAATAAAAAATTTCATAATATTCTCCAATGCCTTTGTTGTCGATTATCCATAGATCACATATCAATACTCTAAGAGTTCCTGTCACATATCCATTAACTTCAAAAGGATAATATAAGTTTGAAAATAAGAATATATATAGTGTGTATATATATTTAACTTAAATCTTGGAATATAACTATGAAAATCAAAATATATTAAAAATTAGCAAATATAAAAACTTGAGAAAATCTGGGAACCTGATTTCAACATACAGTTTGGGTTGCTAAAGTTTAGGAACATGAGATGCTCAATAATAAAAAAAAAAAAAAAATCAGCATTTTTCTTTATTGTTTTTTTTTTTGTGTTCTCTATTTTTTCTTACATTTTTCTCTGTTTTAATCTTTAAACCAACAAACAATCATAAAAAAGTTAGCTATCATAAGCACAATTGATGACCTTGAGCAAACTAACAAACTCTCATTATATAAAAAATAAAATAAAAGTAAAAACGTTGAAAAAAAATGAAAGCTTGCACGAGAAAGAATGCAAGAGGAGGGAGTTTCAGAATGAAGACCCATGGTAGTGGTGGAAGACAAGACTCGCAGTGACAGAACAAATCCTATGGAAAAAAGAGTATGAGACCCACCACTAGAGAAACTCAAAATACATTTGAGAAGGAGTTTGAAGAGTTGGGTCAAATGTAATTTTTTCCTAAATCTCACCTCCTTATATTTGATATTTTTCATAGTCCCGCCTTTTTATATTAAAGAATACTTAATGGTTCTTAGTGAAGAACTATAATATATTGTCAAATAAGTTTTTTTTAAGATATCGCCTCCTTATATTTGATATCTTTCATAATCCCTCCTTGTTTATATTAATTAAAGAATACTTCACGGTTCTTTGTGATGAACCGTAATGCATCGTCATTTTTTTTTAGGATCTCGCCTCCTTATATATGAAATATTTTAGAATCCCTCCTTTGTTTATATTAAATAATATTTAACGGTTCTTTGTGAAGAACTGTAATGTATTGTCAAATAATTTTTTTTTACAATCTCGCCTTCTTATATTTCACATTTTCCATAATCTTGTCTTTTTATATATGATGGTTATCATTTTTTACTTTTAAGTATAATTAAATAATACATAATGGTTCTTCGTGAAGGACTGTCAAATAGTAAATAAAATTTTTTTAGAATCCTGCCTTCTTATATATGAGGATAATTATTTTTAACTGTTAAGTATTCTTAAAAAATATGAGTATTTAGGAATCATACTTTATAGTTAATTATTATAACCATTATGTATTTGCTTTTGCTTATATAAAGTTGTAAAGACAAATAGTTTGAAAGTGTAATATGACAATTTTTTTTTGTAAGAATTGTTATTTTTGTTAGTAAAAAATATAATGGTTA
The DNA here is from genome assembly GCA_963210345.1 of Inga oerstediana. Lineage (NCBI taxonomy): Eukaryota > Viridiplantae > Streptophyta > Magnoliopsida > Fabales > Fabaceae > Inga > Inga oerstediana. The sequence continues at coordinate 66,367,699 of OY723401.1, forward strand.
ATAATTACAACTATTATGTTTTTGTTTTCGCAAATTCTTTCTCTTAATACATGACATGCGCATATTTAATTGTTAAGTTTTTGCGTTATATATTATTGCACTAACTCCACATCAACATATGTGACAGTTATTCATTGTAACCTTTATTTATTAAGCGTCATATATGTAAGATTTTGTAGTTGCGTTTATAACTAAATTATAATATTTTAAAAATAGGGCACATGGCTATGTGTAATTAGAGGACTTGATATAACATAATTGATATAGGGAACTTGATATATTTCCTATCATTTCATGCCTTATTCTTATATTTCTCACTCCTACATATTCATAATAACCTTAATTAAAGATAATAATTAAAAAAACTCTACAACTCATTTACTTGTAAAATCGTACTATGATACAAATTAAATCATATTAACAAAAATTGGGATGTTACATCTCCTTCTCATTAAAATGTGACAATTTTCTCGTATACTTTTTATAATGTGATCATCAAATAGGAAAAGTTGAAAGAACTTTTTCCATTTGCATTTGATGTCGGTGGATTTTTTGTCAATTTCTTTAGAAGTACAGTTCTGAACTATAAGAAAAATTCTTAGTCAGAGGGTTTACTTTTTTCAATGTACATTGAATGCTTTGTTTTTTCCCTGAATGAAATTAAGTATGTGCATTGAATGCTTTTTTTCCTTTAATGAAATTAAGTATGTGCATTGAATGCCTTTTTTCCTTTACTGAAATTAAGTATGTGCATTGAATTGTTGAGATGTAAAAAATTGGAATGAGGTAAAATAAAAGAAAATAAAAAAGTGATTTATTGTTCTTATCCATATATATATATATATATATATTAGAGAACAAAGAAGAATGTAAATATTAGAAACCTAAATATTTAATTATATTTATATTGAAATTCTGGTAAAGAATTTAAAAAATTTTCTAGACTATATGCCATACCATGACTACCCATAACTCTTGATACATGGCTTTCATTCACAATCCATATAATTAAGATAAAAAATTAAATACTTGGTATGGATGAAAATTTAAATTAGCTATCATTTTTTAATAAAAAACTATCGTCATAAGACCAAATTCTAAAATTACTCTATCTCTCTCCCATTCACACCTTACGCCCTACTATGAGACCTAAACCTAAAATTACTCTCACTCTCTCTCACTCACACACACGCCAAGCACACTATTTGAGAGGCCTAATCGTAAAATTACACACTCTCTCTCATTCATGCCACACAGGCACACACTCTGCTTTCAGGCCTAACCCTAAAACTGCTCTCCATCATATTCATGCCAAGCACGCTGCTTTGATGCCTAACCTTATAATTACTCTCTCTATCACTCTAGGCACACTGATTTGAGAGCTAACCCTAAAATTACTCTCACTTTCTCTCTCACAGGAAGCTTATCTCTCACAGTAAGCACGCAGGGTAGGGGTTTATTTACATGCCATTGATCATTTCTTCCAGAGAGAAGAGAATATTGAATCGATTGTCTATATAGTGGCAAAGGTCCTACCGAGCCACCTTTTCTTTCTCTCTTTTACCAAGAGCAGTTGTTCCTATGCTCTTGTTTATGGTTGTCACGTTTGACAAATGTCTTCTCCTTGTTTGTGCTGTTTGAGAAATTTTGATGGTTTATTATATGCCTGTTTTTTTGTATTGCTGTGTCTATGGATGATGATTTTAGTAGAGGATCTATCTCCTAGACTTATGACCTGATGTTGAATCACCCAGATCTTGAGTTACGATACATGCATGTTTGAATCAAATCAACTATTTCATTTTTCTTTTTTTGAGATTTGGTTTGAAATGCTTTGTGGTTGGTGAGTTGATGGTGTGGATTTGATTCTGGAAGCTAGTTGTTATGTTTTTATGATGGCGATGGTTAAGATCTAGCTAGACGCTTCCTTAGTCATATTGAATTTTTTGTGATCCTATTTGGTTTTTGGCGTCTGAATTTTTTGTTTTTTATTTGATTGGGTTCAGTTGTGTTTTTGCTAGTTTGGGTCTAAATCTTTATGTTTGATTTGTTTTTTGTTTTATATTCTATTTTCTTTCAGTTAACAATAATCAATTTATTGTGTTGGTATTTACTTTCTTTTGTGCAGTTAATGATGAAGTCAAACAAAGCTTTATGGCAATGATGAAGACCAAGAGGATAAAAGTATCATTGAGTCTTATTGCATGTTATTTTTTGCCTATCAAATCAATGATATACCAAAGGTAATTGGGGCCCAATTTATATCATTTTTCTAAAATAAGTTTGGTTTTTCTACTTGAGAGTTTTCAAGGGAGTTAAATGCTGTTTACAAGAAATAGGTTGAAATTTTTGGAAAAGATTGAAACTATATATGAAATTAGAAATGAATTTACTTTTGACAGTAAACGAGTTCCATCGGGCTATTCACATTGATGAAGCAGTCATGGAGCTGGAATTACATAATGGAGGCTACACTTTGGTTTCTGTGTCAGGGCATGTGCTCTTGTTAAAGCCTCACCAGAAATCTACAGAAAGATACAGGCAAATAATTATATTTGTCTGTGTTTGTGTTGTCGTCATCATAGAGAAGGCCGGACAGCTAGGGACAACCATAATGGATCAATATTACTCTCTCTAGCCCTATTTACGAGCAACTTTCTCCTTGATTGCGTAAAACGAACTGGTAGTTAAATGTAATAAGTGAGTCAAAAATGTCATATTGTTTTCATATATGCCCCTATTTATGAAAAGAATATAGGAGAGAGAATAGATAAAAAGTATAAGAGAGATTGAATGAGTATTTAACAATGGTAAATTAGGAGAAAAAAGCTTACATTTTCAAACAAAAAGGGAAAGTTGCTTATAAAAGGGAACAACCCTATGAGAGAGAAAGTTACTTATAAATAGGACCGGAGGGACTACTTCTCAATGATATTTCATCTTTGTGAATCAAATCGACAATGTATAAAAATCATGTATATAGTTAACCTTCTACATTCATTTCGATTGTTTTATACTCACTAATTATTTGGTGCACTTGGGTTAGCAATGCGAGAATAGATTTTGAATAAAATTGATTCGTAGTTATAATTTTAAGAATAAAGTTGGTTATATTAGATTTATAAAACTAATTTATAATTTTGATCTTGTTTGGCTATAATTAAAAAGCATATTCAAATAAAATAATGAAAGGGTAAGTTCTTAGTAAGTTTCTATTCATCCATTGTGTGATGTCATGTTTGTATACCAAGTTCATAGTGTTGTACTTTCTAGACCATCCATATAAAACTTGTACTAACACAACAAAGATGTTATAGGCGTCCGCTTTTGTCATTGTTCTCTTTTTATGAAAAACCATACAATTACACATGGAAGAAAATAGAAGACATTAACTTCTACAAGTTCAAATTGATTAACTTCGTACAAGGTCAAGAAAATGTTCTTGATAAGTTGTTTTACTAGAATCAAAAGACAAAAGTTAACACCGTGAATATTTAGATTTAGTCTGTGAGAGAGAGAGAGAGAGAGAGAGAGAGAGAGAGAGAGCCTTCAATCCTTCATTGATCAGTTTATTAATTTGTAGGTATTGGAACTTTTTTCTCTTTAGTTTGATGAAGTCCATTTTACATTGAAAGCATACATTATAGTTTTAATTAATTAGAACCATTTAGATTTAATACCCGTCAAAATATGTAAATAACTAGAGAATTTTTTTTAACCAATATATTTCAATCTAAATTCTATTACCATGATCTGATAGCGTTTGGAACAGATTTGATAAAATATGTACTTACAACTCTTGGATGCGGTATTAGAAAGAAAGTAACTGATAAATAATGAACAACAGGCTTTAAGCCATCCTTTAAATGAATCAACCATTCAAAATGCTTTTCTAATCTTAAAAAAACATTGCTATTTTTCCTATACATTGAACAGAAAAACCATTTAATTATTGATATTCATTCCATTGACTATCTCAAAACAAAAATATCGAACTTGAATTAAGCAACCTTATGTCCATGCTTTTGAGGGTCCTTTTCTTCGTCCAAGTTCCCCGAAGAACAAGCTCCACTGATGGAGTCCGCAAGAATTGACGCAAATCATTGCCTGCAAAATCAAACTTTAATGGTGACATATCTGGGAACTTGTGTCCATAATAATGCTTTATCCCAACTTGGCTTTTCTCTCCTACTTGGACTCGCTTTGAATTCAAGTATCTCATTTATCCCATAAATACCTTAAATTCTCATGTTTGGCTGATATTAGAAATACTAGATATGACACTATTCCTGTAAAAAAGACAAAAGATCCCAATACATGCAAACCTTACTAATATTAACATCTCCATACTTTTGTCAAAACTAGAACTACAACATCAAGACCAACCCATCTTTCTTGAGGAATAATTGCTTGTACAAAAATTAACTGACATTTAACTTTTTGCTATAATGGTTGATGTCTCCTTACCAAAATGCATCAGTTTACTCATAGATTTTTGACACATGTATTCGACACCTTTGAAAATTTTGTCAATTTCTCTTGAAGTAGGTTCTGTGAGAATAACTTTTAGTTAGAGTGCCATTGTCTCGATATAGATTGAATCTATTGGGGAGTGGTTTCAAGATTTTTTTTTTTAATGTCATAGATCCTAAAATCTCAGAATTAAATCCGCACAACCTGCTCACCAGCCACAAAAGATTACATAGTAGATCTAAATAAAATCCACCAACATCACCATTCACACGCAGCAACAAAAACACAAACCCCTAAATTTCTCACTTGGAAAGGAACAATTGCTTTGACAAAAGGAGAGAAAGAAAGGTGATCGATCGTTTGCATGCTCTGTACTACAAGTTAAACACTAAATTGACGTCTCATCAATGCTTATTTCAAGTCAGCTGATACAGTTTCTTCCTTCTATTTTCGTGGCATACCGCTGAGCTATCTTGTGATTCTGAAGTGTAATTTTTTGCCAATTTCAGGTGGAATTGGTTCTGAAATAGTTTCTAGAGCGTGATCTGCTCCCGACAATTCTGGGCTGTGCTATGTTTTGGCCTGTCTGTGATTTTATGGCATTCAAATTCATTCAAGTTCAGTTACAGGTTTGTATATGAGAAGCTAAGCCCCCTCTCTGCTCATAATTTTTGTTATGTTTCAACTTTCAATTTGACTTTGATATAAATAAAATCTTCTAGCTGCTCTACTAACGTCTATCTTTGTTTTGCTAATGGTGCAGCCATTGATGAACAGCTCCTGCGCCTATATGTGGACTAATTACTTCACATACATGGCAACGGATGAAGTACCAGTGTGAACTTGTAACTTTAATTTCTGATGATGGTCTGGCCAAAGTTAACCAAATCGAGTCGAAGGCATAAAAGAGGAAGCTAGGTTGATTGGGTTGAGTTGGACATAGTCATCTTGGGTAGTGTGGCCTTGCTTAGTCTGATATATGACATAGATCTACTTGTTTTCTTTCAGCTTAATTATTTGAAAGGGTTTGTTCTTCTTAATTACTAGGCTCAAAATTACTCAGTATGTGTGAAAATTGTTCAACTTTGTTCTGGATTGGAGGATCTATAAATGTTTCTTGGCATTAAACAATTGAACTTTGGATGAAAATTTATATTGAATTGTTTTGAGTGGAACCGGTTTGCTTTAATGAGCACTCAAAATTCTTCAAATTTGGACTGAGATAATTACTAATGAATTTTTTTCTGTCAGTAATTACTGATAGCAAATCCATCAATATGTTCACTAACAGAACAGTAAATTTCATCGCAAAATACAATTTCTAATGGAATTAATGGCATAACTTTTCCATCAATAATTTCCGACGAATTACCCATGGAACAATTACATCAGTAAATTTTGTAATTTATTACTATTATTATTATATTATGATAATTTATATAATATAATAAAATAAAAAATATTTTAAAAAATAAATATTTAATATAATATATTAAATGTTATATTTGTTTTTAAATTGTTATATTATATATAATTATGTAAATAATGCTAGGCCAAAACAGCTCAACTAGATAAGGCATCACAAGCACACACGAGGTCCAAGGTTTGATTCCTCCTTTTGTCACAAAATGCTACCAATATATGATGTGGATGAGCCACTAACGTGGCGGCGAGGAGGCAAGCACACCTGTGCTGACTTGGTGGCCAGGTGGTGGAGGGAGGGCTGGCTAGCGGTGATGGACACATGGCCCTTTTAAGGGGCACCCATGGCATTTTTTATTTATAAGAAAATAAATTAGAGATGGATCACCCACGAATGAAATTTTTTGTTGAATATCTCTGTCAGTATTTTCTGATGGAATATTTTCCATTGGTAATTCCGTCAGTAAATTACCAACGGAAAATTTAGTTGCTAAATCAATTTGACACATAAAATGTAGTGAACAAATGGATTCCTCGTCGTTAATTCCATTTACGTTACTAATCCATCAGTAATTATGTCGGCAAATTGAAATTCCGTTGGTAATAAGCTTTTTTTGTAGTGTTAATTGTATTGTTGCTTTAAGCGATCTCAAGAGTCACAACTACAGTGATTAACAATGATAATAATCTTCCTTTTAGGTATATAATGAGCCACACTAAGAAGAAATGTTGATTGAGTAATTGTGGATTTTTTCAGTTAATACAATCTTTGGTCCCTCAAATTTATCCTCATTTTGGTTTTGATGCCTCAAATTGCAAATAATAGGTTTTGGTTCTTCAAGTTTCATTTTGCTTAAAATTATAGTCCTTATAATTTAATAAAAACATAGACCATTTTGTCTATTGAGGGACCAAAACCAATAATTTAAAATTTGATGAATCAAAACTAAAATAAGAGCAAAACTTTAGGGACCAAAGATTGCCTTCCCTTTTTTAAGAATAATTTTTATTTAGCGTTTCATTGTTTCAAATGTACATTCAATATTTTTTTCCTAATTTAATAAGATTAAGTGTGTACATCCAATTGCTGCAATGTAAAACAATGGAATGCAGAAAAATAATAAAAACAAGGTGATTTATTGTTGTTATATATATACACTAGAAAAAAAAGAATGTAAAAATTATAAACCATTTAAATTTATACATTTGCAATTTTGGTCAAACATTTAAAAATGTTTATGGACTATTGGCCATATCATAAATACTCATAATTCCCTAAACTTTTTTTTTTTTTTTTTGCCAGCCATATTTCCCTATACATTGCAACCCATTCACTCACACCCAACATGAGGAAAGGGTAAACAATTACATATATAGTATAATCTAAAACAAAAATTAGCTACTCTTGTGAAAAAAAAACCTTGAAAGCAAGGTAATTAAACCCGGACCGGTCACTGAACCGGCTGGGGTACTGAGTTAAGGGTCAGTGGGTCAGACCGGAGTCAAACCGGAGCTAACCCGGGATCAAATCGAAGAGAAGTTGAAAATTTTAGTCTTATTAGTATAAAATTTTAAAGAAAAAAATTAAAAAAAATAATAAAAAATTCTGAACCGGACTGGTTTACCTGCCGGTTGGCCGGTTTCTAGTCTGGGTTCTATTACCCTACTTAAAAGACCTTACCATAATGATCAAAAGAATCTCGGGTCTAGAACAAAGCGTAAACCAAAGTGCCAAGAGCGGGAGAAGTTCTAGTGAGAGGAGCTGTCTTTTGGAACTCGTGCCAAGCAAGTGTTTTCTCATTCATGGATCTCCCCGGCGACCGGGATAAGCCGCCGGAGGGAATGACGTACACTAAGGATCCTACTGCTATGGTTAGGAGCGTGATGAAAGCCTCCAAAAATGGTCGCTCAATGTCTGTTGAAGGGTCTGAATCTCTTGCTCAAAATACAGAAAATGCAGAGAGCGTCAGGATTGCTTCTCCAACCAAAGCAGGGCAATCTTCTCCGAACAAAACAGGGCAGACTTCTTTGATCACTTCAGAGCATACATGTTCTTACAAGGATTCACTTATCGGTTTCAAAAGAGCAGAGCATAATGGTGCTGTTCATGCGATCTCCTGCTCCGAGAAAGATGATCTACTTTCTGACCTCCTGAATCAAACCTAGGACCTTCCCGAACCTTCTGAAGAACTGAAGTAGCTAATGGGTATCTACCCAACTATGCAAATGTCGCAGGAGGAGCTTAACCGATGGTCAAGACCCTGGAATGCCTCCGTTATCATCACTATCTTAGGTGCAAGAATCAATTTCTATAGATTAAAGGACCATTTGTGTAGGATTTGGCAGACCAGCGGATTCGATTTAATCGACCTCCCCAACAACTACTTTGTTGTGAAATTTAAAGATCAGGAAAAGTGGGAACAACATTATAAGAAAATTCTTCTTGGAGGTCCATGGACAATTGCCCAACACACAATATTAGTTCAGAGATGGTCTCCGTTCTTTGATCCATTCCGCAACCCTCTTGGGAAAGTAGCTACATGGATCCGAATCCCTCAAGTTCCCTTACTCTGCTACAACAAGGAATGTATGTGGAGACTAGGTGATATGATTGGAAAAACCCTCAGAGTTGATATGAACACTCTAGAGAACCCGGATGATTCAGAAGCAAAAATAAATAGGGGACGATATGCTAGAATCTGCGTTGAAGTGGACTTGCAAAAAAAGCTAATTCCCAGAATAATCTATGGTTCAGCTCTGTTTAATATAGAGTATGAGGGATTAATGCTTATCTGTTTTACCTATGGTAAATATGGCCACCGAAAGGAACAGTGCACACTGGCCATGAACTCTGCTGGAGCGTCTCCTGCTGAAAGTGCAATGACCGTTAATGGATCCTCTTCGATTGGGGATCCAAATCTGATTCAGGCTTCTTCTTCTTCGGCGAAGGTGCCACCGGAAAAATATCTTCCGGCCAAGGACCAACAATTTGGTCTATGGATGCTTGTGCACAAACCTGCCAGAGCACGTTTCCCGAGACGATCTGAGGGCAGAGGCAGAGTTGGTGAACGGAACCATCCCGGTTCTACTGTTGGTAGAGACGAAGTCAGAATATCTCAGTCCAGATACGCTGCTCTTTCAGGTACGGACCCTGTTGAAGACGGGAATCCCGAGCTGAATTTGAACTTGGCAAATAATGCTGGTAGATCTGAACAAGGCGATGCAGTTAAGACAATCGTTGATGGAACATAAGGAAAAGGGAAAGGACTTGGACTTGGTCAGCGAAAGAAAGGTTACCATGTGGGAAAAGGGAAATGGATTGAAGGAAAGAAACAAAATGATGTGAAGTAAGCTAATCCAAGTGGGGTCAACGTTCAGGACACTATCTCAATAATGGGCCAATTAGCTCCTCAAAATCTGCCTTCGTTGAAGCCCAAGAAGGAAGCTAAACAAAGGGCCCATAATTTGGTTAGGGGAAGCATGCAGCAACGTGGGCCTTTACAACAAAAGGAGACTTCTTGTGGGCAACATAATAAAACCCAAGCTATAATTCCAAGTAAAAGTAGTCAACCCCGTGGACTTGAAATTGAAAACAGTTCATCGGATATACCAAGTGACGCTGAGAAGCAAGTGACATGGCTCCTCCAAGTGACTCTGAGAAGCAGGCGACAAATCAGTGCCAGGATCCTATGAGCATGGCGTTGGTTCCTCTGAACCATTCAAGCCCCAATCAGGATTTGCATGAGCCTGGGTTTGAAATGCGCTCCGTCTCCCAGCTTGAAGTTGTCGTCCTCATGGAAAAAAACCACCAGACAAGTAAGCTTTTGTGCCTCTCCGTTTCTCTTTGTGATTTTATGATTATCTCATCTTGGAATTGTCGCGGGGCGGGTGATAGTTCTTTCCCTAGAGTGTTGAAGGATGTGATAAATAAATATGGTATTAATGTAATGTGTTTAGTGGAACCCAGAATCAGTGGGAATAGAACGGATAAAGTTGTTAGGAAATTGGGGTTCAATGACTGGCTGAGAATTGAAGCTACTGGTTATGCAGGGGGTATTTGGGTTCTTTGGAACAATTGGGAATTCCACCTTGAATATATTACTTCTAGCACCCAATTGCTTTACTGCAAATTTTCTGACAAAAATACTTTGGAACCTATGTTTGTTACCTTTGTATATGGAGATACTAGTGTTTTGAAGAGAAGAGATTTGTGGTCGTCTCTGTCTGCCATTTGTCAATAGGTGACTATCCCCTAGCTAGTCTTAGGTGATTTCAACGCCTTTCTTAACCCTAGTGATAAGGATGGTGGTTCTACCCCCAGCCATAGCTCTATGAATGATTTTCAAAGCTGCATAAATAGCTGTAACCTTATCGAGGTGCCTTTTGAAGGTGATAGGTTCACTTGGGAGAAAACTGTGGTTAAAGAGAGGCTTGACTGGGTTTTTTGTAATTTTGAATGGGAAATCCTCAATCCAAATCCTTTCATCAACTCAGGTTTAAGTCTGATCATCGTGTGGTTGTTGTTGCTGATCATATGGACAATACTCATGGCAATAGGGTTAGGAATTTTCGTTACCAAGCTGCATGGTGCATTGAAGAAGGTTTCAGCGAAGTGATTAAAACAGCTTGGCAAGGGAAAAATTGGCTCCAAGGACAATCTTAGTTCGCAAAAGATGCTTCTGAGTGGAATGATAGAGTGGTTGGAAATGTTGCGAAAAAGAAGAGAGAAATCATCCGTAGATTGGAAGGTATTGATCATGCCAGGAGAAGAGAGGGTTCCCAAAATGGACTCTATAAGATAGAAAGAAATCTTTGGGACATGTACCAAAAAATTGCTCTGCAAGAAGAGCTGATCTGGTTCCAGAAATCAAGGTGTAAGTGGCTAAGCGGCGGTGACAGAAATACGAAATATTTTCATGCCAACGTTATTTCAAAAAGGAAACGGAGTAAAATTGCGGCTCTTCAAGATGATAATGGCAACTGGGTCTCGGATGCGAATCTCTTAAAAGATATGGCTTTTGATTACTTCTATAAGCTTTATTCGGCCGAGAATGCCTCTTCTCCTTTCTCTCCTTGGGTGGCCCGTTTTCCAGCTTTAGATGCTCAGCAACTTGATCTTCTTCAGAGGCAGGTTGTTCCGGTTGAGATCAAGAACGCGGCTTTCGAGATGGGTGCTTTCAAATCTCTGGGTCCAGATGGCTTGCACCCCCATTTTTTCCAAACTCAGTGGGATTTGGTGGGGCAGAAGATTTGTGACCTAGTAATTAGCATTTTTGACAATCTGGATGAGGTGCATACGATAAATCAGACAAACATTGTTCTTATTCCTAAGGTTGATCACCCTGCATCCTTAAAAGATTTTAGGCCCATCTCTTTGTGTAATGTATGTTACAAAATTGTCAGCAAGGTTATTGCAAATCGTCTCAAAGGTGTCATGAGCTATCTTATAGCTGAAAACCAATGTAGCTTTATTCCCGAGAGGCAAGGAGTGGACAATATCATCATAGCTCAAGAGGCGATCCATACCATGAGGAACAAGAGAGGTAAAAAGGGCTTTATTGTTGTGAAAGTAGACATGGAGAAGGCTTTTGACAGGCTTGATTGGCGTTTCTTGGAATTCACTCTCAATAGCCTACGATTAGGTGCGTGTTTTGTTAAGTTGATTATGTGTTGTGTCTCATCCCCTTCCATGAGCATTATCTGGAATGGTATGCCTACTGATTCCTTCCTCCCTTCAAGAGGAGTAAGGCAGGGTGACCCTCTGAGTCCATATCTGTTTGTCCTTTGCATGGAATTACTCGGTCAACTAATTCATCAGGAGGTGGATTTGGGGAACTGGCGTCCCCTCAAATTGTGCTCTTCGGGTCCTCATATTTCCCATCTCTTCTTCGCCGATGACCTCCTTCTCTTTGGTGAAGCTTCTACAGAGCAGATGGAAGAGATGAGAAATGTTATGGATCTGTTCTGTCGGGTTTTTGGCCACAAGATTAATCTTAGTAAATCCAAAATGTTCATGTCCAGGAATGTCCACTTTAATAAAGCATATGAGTTGAGCCAGATGGTAGGGATTGGGCTGATGGCTGACCTTGGAAAATATTTGGGTGTTCCACTTCTTCACAAACGTATGGTCAAGATGACCTTTGCCCCGCTTCTCTAAAAGATCAGGTTGAAGTTGTCTAACTGGAAGGGAAAATACCTGAGTATGGCAGGCCGGACGGTACTCATAAAGTCTGTTCTGTCTGCCATTCCTCAATATCAGATGCAATCGACTTTATTGGTTCCGAAAGGTGTCCTTTCAACAATTGAAAAGCTAAGCAGAGATTTCTTTTGGAATCAGCATGATGATACTAAAAAGATGCACCTGATTGCATGGGATGTTCTCAAAAGGAGGAAGCATGAAGGAGGTCTGGGAATAAAAGATCTACGCTGCCAAAATAAAGCCTTGCTTATGAAATTGTGTTGGGATCTTATCACAAAACCGGAAGCTATGTGGGTGAAATGTTTACGTGCAAAATACTCTTGTGGCTCATCTTTGGTTCCTCATATGCAAAGGTGGTGCAACCAATCGGCTGTAAAGAGTGGGATTGTAGCAGTTTGGGATGAATTCCAAGGGGGGCTTGGAATGAAGCTCAGAAGTGGTAGGAGCACGCAGGCTTGGCAGGCTTGCTGGGCCCCAGTTGATAAGCCTCTAAAATTCTTCATTGAGAGGAACATGCACCTTGTTGATATGGATGCCCCTGTTTGTTCCTTTATCTCCCAATCTGGTCATTAGGACAGGGTCAAATGGGAGACCTTCTGCCTAATTGGGTGGTCGATAAAATCATGATGCTCTCCCTTCCAATAGGCATTGCGGATGACGTTATTTGTTAGCGAAACGCTCCTGATGGTAACTTCAGCATAAAATCTGCCTACGAAGGTATCTTCCACCAGCAGAACCTCAGTAATCAATCCCACTGGCGTCATTTATGGCACTGGGGAGTTTCTGAAAGAGTCAAACATTTTATGTGGCAAGTTTTCCACGAGAAGATCCCAACAACTGAGATTAGAGCGAGACATAACCCGAGTACCCCAAACACTTGCCCTTTTCAGTGTGAGATCAAAGAGAGTATCCTCCATGTTTTGAGAGACTGTGAGCAGGCTCAGAGAGTGTGGGTTTCTTTAACTAACCATCTATACTTTACTATGTTTTCTTCTGGTAGTTTGTAAGATTGGCTTAAATGGAATTCACAGCATTCTCCAGGAAACAAGAAGATGGCAAGATGGTCGTGGCAGAGAGTTTTTAGCACCACATGTTGGCTCCTTTGGAAGAACCGGTGTTGCCAGGCTTTTGAAGGTAGAGCTATCAAACCATAAGACTTAGTTCACAGATGCATCTATCATCTATCGGAGAGTGTGGAGAGTGGGCACTTCCATCATCAAATATTTCAAGTCCCTGAGCGAGGTCTACTTCATTGGCAACCCCCAGAGGAGGGCTCTCTCCGTATTAAAGTTGACGGTTCGACTGCTTGTGATGATCAATCAGCCTGTGGAGGGGTCATCCGAGACCACCAAGGCAACTGGATTCGCGGATTTCAACAGAAGTTAGGTCACTCTTTCCCAACTACTACGAAAATCTATGCATTCCAACGAGGACTCCAGTTATGTATGCAGATGGGCCTTAAAAAAGTCAGACTGTTCACAAACTCTCTCCAGGCCATCCACTTATTATTGACACAAAGTGGGATTGACCACCCTTTATATGATGTTATCTTCGAAACCAGGTCCCTTATTTACGCTGACTGGGATTTGAAGATTTCCCATACACATAGGGAGAATACTCGCTGTGCTGATTATCTTGCACGAATGGCTCATATGAATCCCCAGGATTCTGTCGAATTGGGGACATCCCCTATGGAATGTATCCATCCTTTTGTTTTGGAGTGTGGTGGCTGCCACATGAACAATCGATGGGACTTAGCCCGTTGATTTGTAAACTTTCAAGCTTTGCTTGCCTTTGTATTTCAAAAAAAAAAGACCTTACCATAAATTTATTCTCTCCCCCCGTCTCATGCCACGAACGCCGCTTTAACGCCTAACTCTATAATTACTCTCTTACCCCTCTCCCCATTTCTAACGCCAAACACATTGACATTGCTTGGAGGCTAACCCTAAGATTCCTCTTCCTCGACCTCTCTCACACTGCGCACGCCGATCAATAGGAATCTGTGTTGCAAAGGGCCAAGTCCCCTTTTCTTTCTCCTTTTTTCTAAGGGCAATTGTTTGTGGCTTGAGGATCTTGACTACTCTTTTCCCGTTGATTGTTACTGACAAATTTTTAGGGCTAGGTGTGAGAGATTTTTTAGTGTTGCTATGCATGTGGATGGTGATGTTAGTGGAGGATCCATCATCTCTTGGAATAATTAACGTTTGGTGAATCATTCTGATCTTGAGTTACGATGGAGGTGTGTTTGAATCAAACTCCAACTATCTCAATTTTATTTAGATCCAGTATGAAATGGTTTGTTGTTGTTGAACTGATGAAGTAGAGTTGATTAAGGAATTTAGTTGTTCAGTTATGGTTAAGGTCTAGAAACTTCCTTATTCATATTGTGGTGGTGTCATTTTGCCCTTTCCCTTGAGTGTTTATGGTCCTGTTTGGTTTTTGGCCTTTATTTTTTTATTGGGTTAGGTTGGGTTTTTGCTAGTTTGGATCTAAATCTTTATGTTTGGTTGGTGTTTTCTCTAATATTCTATTTGGTTTTGACTTAACAATAATCAATTTTTTGTGTTGGAATTTACTTTCTTCTGTGTAGTTAATCATGAAGTCATACAAACCTTCTCACAATGATGAAGATGACGATGCTAAAAGGATCGTCAAGTCTTATAGCATAGTTGATTTTGCATATCAGATCAGTGATATATCAAAGGTATGTTAATGAGCATTTTGGCTTGTAATACGATTTAACAAGAAGGCGTTTTTTTAGGTGTTTATTATCTGGTTCTCTAATTAAAATACCAAGGAATTGATAGATACAACTAAATGTTGGGTCTTATAAAACTATTTTCACATTCACCACTATAACTATTTCTTCATTTGTCCAACATTGACCCTTATCCATTTAGTTGGCTCATTTCTTAATTGAATCAAAGAATGTAATCATTTGCAACATCGACTGTTTATACATAATGGTAAAATATTTATTTATTTACCCTAAAATCTTAAGATACTCAATATAATTGGTGTTCGAGTTATTCTTTTTCTAAAATTAGTTTGGTTTTTTCTGCTTAAGAGTTTTCAAGGGAATTAAATGAAATTTACAAGAAATAGGTTGAAATTTTTGAAAGGAGGGAAATTATATGAAATTTAAATTGAATTCACTTTTTGACAGTATCAGAGTTCCAGCAGGTGATTCACATTGGCAAAGCAGTCATGAAACTGGAATCCCATAATGGAGCCTACTCTTCGGTGTTCCCTGATTAGGATTTCTTCATCACATCTCGGACTGTGGATTTGGTGTGAGGACATGTGATTTGATAAAAGCCTCATCGGAGATCTACAGAAACCACCACTGAAAATTTGAGATGGAATTTACTTTTGACAATAAAAGAGTTCAAGCCAGTGATTCACATTGACAACTTTCATGAAGCTGGAATCACATAACAGAGGCTATGCTTCAGGATTCTCTGATTCGGATTGTCTTTGCACTTTACTAATAAGCTTTCCACGGGAAATGTGTGTGCGAAAGTTGGATGCTTCTTCCATTTTATAAAGGTTCGTGGGCATGGGGTTTTCACAGCACATGCTCAATCTCATGCTTTATTCTCTTGTTTTCATTACTGCTATTTCAATGACGTGGTTTTCGCATACCCATAAACATAAAAGAGAACTCTTCCCGTGTGAATACACACAAGTTTGATTTACTATCGATGCGTATCTTATATAAAAATAACAAATGACCAATTAATATCTCATTATATGTATTAAACAACATGAAATCCTTGTAGGCTTGTATTGTATGTGCTTTGGCAATTAAAGTGAAGGCACCGAATTTGAATGATCATGGACTAGTTTTATCGGTGAGCTGAATGAAGAACCAGAAGACATAACTGTCGTCGACAAGCTGTTGGGGGAGGACGCATCTAGGAGCATGTGTTCACTCTGAAGCATCGTCTTCAGCATCTTCCCCTTCCTGCTGATGCTTCTACGTTTGCTTGAGATTTGTAATCTAGTGTTCTCTTGGTAATTTGCTCTACTTTGACTCTGTCTATATTTGATTTTCAATAAAATCTCCATTTCCACTCAAAAAAGGTATATGCTTGAGGGTTATGGTATGAATATCTTTTTTTTTTTGTCTTTGCACTTTACTAATAAGCTTTCCACGGGAAATGTGTGTGTGAAAGTTGGATGCTTCTTCCATTTTATAAAGGTTCGTGGGCATGGGGTTTTCACAGCACATGCTCAATCTCATGCTTTATTCTCTTGTTTTCATTACTGCTATTTCAATGACGTGGTTTTCGCATACCCATAAAGATAAAAAGAGAACTCTTCCCGTGAGAATACACACATGTTTGATTTACTATCGATGCGTATCTTATATAAAAATAACAAATGACCAATTAATATCTCATTATATGTATTAAACAACATGAAATCCTTGTAGGTTTGTATTGTTTGTGCTTTGGCAATTAAAGTGAAGGCACCGAATTTGAATGATCATGGACTAGTTTTATCGGTGAGCTGAATGAAGAACCAGAAGACGTAACTGTCGTCGACAAGCTGTTGGGGGAGGACGCATCTAGGAGCATGTGTTCACTCTGGAGCATCGTCTTCAGCATCTTCCCCTTCCTGCTGATGCTTCTACGTTTGCTTGAGATTTGTAATCTAGTGTTCTCTTGGGAATTTGCTCTACTTTGACTCTGTCTATATTTGATTTTCAATAAAATCTCCATTTCCACTCAAAAAAGGTATATGCTTGAGGGTTATGGTATGAATATCTTTTTTTTTTGTCTTTGCACTTTACTAATAAGCTTTCCACGGGAAATGTGTGTGTGAAAGTTGGATGCTTCTTCCATTTTATAAAGGTTCGTGGGCATGGGGTTTTCACAGCACATGCTCAATCTCATGCTTTATTCTCTTGTTTTCATTACTGCTATTTCAATGACGTGGTTTTCGCATACCCATAAAGATAAAAAGAGAACTCTTCCCGTGAGAATACACACATGTTTGATTTACTATCGATGCGTATCTTATATAAAAATAACAAATGACCAATTAATATCTCATTATATGTATTAAACAACATGAAATCCTTGTAGGTTTGTATTGTTTGTGCTTTGGCAATAAAAGTGAAGGCACCGAATTTGAATGATCATGGACTAGTTTTATCGGTGAGCTGAATGAAGAACCAGAAGACGTAACTGTCGTCGACAAGCTGTTGGGGGAGGACGCATCTAGGAGCATGTGTTCACTCTGGAGCATCGTCTTCAGCATCTTCCCCTTCCTGCTGATGCTTCTACGTTTGCTTGAGATTTGTAATCTAGTGTTCTCTTGGGAATTTGCTCTACTTTGACTCTGTCTATATTTGATTTTCAATAAAATCTCCATTTCCACTCAAAAAAGGTATATGCTTGAGGGTTATGGTATGAATATCTTTTTTTTTTGTCTTTGCACTTTACTAATAAGCTTTCCACGGGAAATGTGTGTGTGAAAGTTGGATGCTTCTTCCATTTTATAAAGGTTCGTGGGCATGGGGTTTTCACAGCACATGCTCAATCTCATGCTTTATTCTCTTGTTTTCATTACTGCTATTTCAATGACGTGGTTTTCGCATACCCATAAAGATAAAAAGAGAACTCTTCCCGTGAGAATACACACATGTTTGATTTACTATCGATGCGTATCTTATATAAAAATAACAAATGACCAATTAATATCTCATTATATGTATTAAACAACATGAAATCCTTGTAGGTTTGTATTGTTTGTGCTTTGGCAATAAAAGTGAAGGCACCGAATTTGAATGATCATGGACTAGTTTTATCGGTGAGCTGAATGAAGAACCAGAAGACGTAACTGTCGTCGACAAGCTGTTGGGGGAGGACGCATCTAGGAGCATGTGTTCACTCTGGAGCATCGTCTTCAGCATCTTCCCCTTCCTGCTGATGCTTCTACGTTTGCTTGAGATTTGTAATCTAGTGTTCTCTTGGGAATTTGCTCTACTTTGACTCTGTCTATATTTGATTTTCAATAAAATCTCCATTTCCACTCAAAAAAGGTATATGCTTGAGGGTTATGGTATGAATATCTTTTTTTTTTGTCTTTGCACTTTACTAATAAGCTTTCCACGGGAAATGTGTGTGTGAAAGTTGGATGCTTCTTCCATTTTATAAAGGTTCGTGGGCATGGGGTTTTCACAGCACATGCTCAATCTCATGCTTTATTCTCTTGTTTTCATTACTGCTATTTCAATGACGTGGTTTTCGCATACCCATAAAGATAAAAAGAGAACTCTTCCCGTGAGAATACACACATGTTTGATTTACTATCGATGCGTATCTTATATAAAAATAACAAATGACCAATTAATATCTCATTATATGTATTAAACAACATGAAATCCTTGTAGGTTTGTATTGTTTGTGCTTTGGCAATAAAAGTGAAGGCACCGAATTTGAATGATCATGGACTAGTTTTATCGGTGAGCTGAATGAAGAACCAGAAGACGTAACTGTCGTCGACAAGCTGTTGGGGGAGGACGCATCTAGGAGCATGTGTTCACTCTGGAGCATCGTCTTCAGCATCTTCCCCTTCCTGCTGATGCTTCTACGTTTGCTTGAGATTTGTAATCTAGTGTTCTCTTGGGAATTTGCTCTACTTTGACTCTGTCTATATTTGATTTTCAATAAAATCTCCATTTCCACTCAAAAAAGGTATATGCTTGAGGGTTATGGTATGAATATCTTTTTTTTTTGTCTTTGCACTTTACTAATAAGCTTTCCACGGGAAATGTGTGTGTGAAAGTTGGATGCTTCTTCCATTTTATAAAGGTTCGTGGGCATGGGGTTTTCACAGCACATGCTCAATCTCATGCTTTATTCTCTTGTTTTCATTACTGCTATTTCAATGACGTGGTTTTCGCATACCCATAAAGATAAAAAGAGAACTCTTCCCGTGAGAATACACACATGTTTGATTTACTATCGATGCGTATCTTATATAAAAATAACAAATGACCAATTAATATCTCATTATATGTATTAAACAACATGAAATCCTTGTAGGTTTGTATTGTTTGTGCTTTGGCAATAAAAGTGAAGGCACCGAATTTGAATGATCATGGACTAGTTTTATCGGTGAGCTGAATGAAGAACCAGAAGACGTAACTGTCGTCGACAAGCTGTTGGGGGAGGACGCATCTAGGAGCATGTGTTCACTCTGGAGCATCGTCTTCAGCATCTTCCCCTTCCTGCTGATGCTTCTACGTTTGCTTGAGATTTGTAATCTAGTGTTCTCTTGGGAATTTGCTCTACTTTGACTCTGTCTATATTTGATTTTCAATAAAATCTCCATTTCCACTCAAAAAAGGTATATGCTTGAGGGTTATGGTATGAATATCTTTTTTTTTTGTCTTTGCACTTTACTAATAAGCTTTCCACGGGAAATGTGTGTGTGAAAGTTGGATGCTTCTTCCATTTTATAAAGGTTCGTGGGCATGGGGTTTTCACAGCACATGCTCAATCTCATGCTTTATTCTCTTGTTTTCATTACTGCTATTTCAATGACGTGGTTTTCGCATACCCATAAAGATAAAAAGAGAACTCTTCCCGTGAGAATACACACATGTTTGATTTACTATCGATGCGTATCTTATATAAAAATAACAAATGACCAATTAATATCTCATTATATGTATTAAACAACATGAAATCCTTGTAGGTTTGTATTGTTTATGCTTTGGCAATTAAAGTGAAGGCACCGAATTTGAATGATCATGGACTAGTTTTATCGGTGAGCTGAATGAAGAACCAGAAGACGTAACTGTCGTCGACAAGCTGTTGGGGGAGGACGCATCTAGGAGCATGTGTTCACTCTGGAGCATCGTCTTCAGCATCTTCCCCTTCCTGCTGATGCTTCTACGTTTGCTTGAGATTTGTAATCTAGTGTTCTCTTGGTAATTTGCTCTACTTTGACTCTGTCTATATTTGATTTTCAATAAAATCTCCATTTCCACTCAAAAAAGGTATATGCTTGAGGGTTATGGTATGAATATCTTTTTTTTTTTTTTGTCTTTGCGCTTTACTAATAAGCTTTCCACGGGAAATGTGTGTGAGAAAGTTGGATGCTTCTTCCATTTTATAAAGGTTCGTGGGCATGGGGTTTTCACAGCACATGCTCAGTCTCATGCTTTATTCTCTTGTTTTCATTACTGCTATTTCAATGACGTGGTTTTCGCATACCCATAAACATAAAAGAGAACTCTTCCCGTGACCCTCGCTGATGTCTCCAGACTTCCTAATGTTACCATCAGCCGCCACATCCTAGTTTAGGAATTTTAACCCAATTCCTTTTCGAAGTATGCATACTGCATGCTATTAGATGGGAACTTATTCCCAAATTGCAAAAATACTCATAACTTTTCTCAGGTGTAAAAATGCCAATGAACTTCAAAATCGGAGAAAAAGTAACATGGTTGTTGAAAACCCCTGATGTCTGTTATTTCTTTAATACTCCATCCGGTCTTAAATATAGGACATAATTTGTAGTGCAAATTATATTACAAACTATATCCTATATTTAGGACTAGAGGTAGTAAAAATTATCCTAAAAGGATTTCACCCTAAATTTCTCTCATGCCGCGCACGCCGTTTTGAGGTCTAACCCTATAAAAACTTTCATTTCCCCACTCTCCCTCTCCCACGCCGCACATGTTGCTTTGAGGCCTAACCCTATATCTTGAGTTTTTCTGGCCCTTTTTAGCCTTAGGTTTTTTTATTGGATTAGGTTGGGTTTTTTACAATTTAGATCTAAATCTTTTTGTGTTAGCTGTGTTTTTTGTATTATATTATATTTTGTTTGATTAATAAACAATCAGTTTATTGTGCAGTCAACCATTAAGTCGGACAAAGGTTATGACAATGATGTAGATATGGGGAACTTCAAGTGACACAGAATTTTCTTGCAACTTTTGAAGTTATTTTTCTCCCTCTCTTCTTTGGAGCCTATAAAATCCCAGGACCGGGACGGGACGGGATCTGGGCAAGGCTACGAGAATACCGGTCCAGGTCCTGGTGTCATATATATATATTTTTTAATATCTTTTTTATTTTACTTTGATTTACGTATTTCATTTTAACCACTAATTCACTAATCCCTCTGCCTCTCTCAAGTCTTAAAATCGTGCCCTACCCTACAACTCTGCCCTGCTCTCACTGTCACCGATGTGGCAAGCCAGTGATGTCCACTCACCCCCACCTTGCTTTTGGCCAATCGCTCTCTTTCTTCTTCGGCATGGAGTTGGAGACTTCGGCGCCTCTCCGTCGCCGTGTAAGGCTCACAGTCGCAGTCAACCTCGTCATCGCCTTTCCTGCCTCTTTGTCCGATAGTTCCAACCTCGTTGTCACCTTTCTAGTTCCAGCCGCGACATTGTCCTCTCGTCCCAGCTCGTCTCATTCAGGTGAGTTGATTTATAACTCTTTCTTTGCTTCCCTTCTTTACTCAATTTATTCATCATATGGGAATTTGTCAAATTGGGAAGAGATATGGTATTAATTTACTCGATTTAATCTTGTTCAGCATATGGGATTTACTCGATTTGGTATTGATTTGAATACCCTTTTCAACTTGAGTTAGGGGCTGTAGTTGGTATAGGCTCTAAATCACACTTGCTTACAAATGGGAATTTAGAGATTTAATCATGATTTAGACAATGTTCTTGATCATTAAAGGTCAAATAAGGTATTGCAGGGAACGTGTTAAATTTTTTCAAACCCTTGTACTTTTGATGGCTGTTCGAATAGGTACTGGCTTGTTATTGAAACCAGGAATTCCCGATCCCGGTCTTGGTTATACCAGGACTTTCCCAGGACCGGGAATGGTTTCCCCCTCCCAGCTACCCCTCGGATGGGACCCGGGAATGGGTGATCTCGGTCCCGGTTAGGCCTAAATTCAAGTAGTATACTATGCCGTTGAAAGCTGAATTGTACAAACTTCATTAACACACAAAATATTTGAATATAGGTACTATTTTATTTATGGAAAATGCAATCAATTATACATATTCCTATGATTTACATTGACGAAGCAATCTTGAAGCTGGAATCACATAACAAAGCCTTTACTTCAGGGTTCCTACATTGCAGTGTGTTGGAGAAAGATGACAAGCAGAGAGCTAACTGTCGTCGTCAACATGGCTCTCATCATAAAAGCCTTAACAATATTTGATCACTCCCTATCAAATCAACTATATATGAAAAGTAACCAACATGGGTTGGCAAGAGTAGTAAAGGGCATTGTTTCCCTTAAACGCTCTAGTCATGGGTTGCCCTCATCTTGGGCCCGACAATACTCGAGGGTGATTTGACACAACCTTAGTCGCTTATGGGTCAAATCACAATTTACCACGAATTAAATGCAATATAGTGCAAACAACTCGAAATCGTTCTCTTATCAATTAGCCATTTATTTTGACTTCCCTAAGTAAAACTAAGTGCTATAAACATGGTTAGAAAAAGGGTTTTGAAATTAGTTTTCTTTAAATCAAAATTCATGAGAAAAAAGCTATTTCCAATTTTTTTGGTATTTTTGAAAATAATGAGAAATGTCAAATTAAAAGTGAAGATATGTATAATAGATGCTCTTGGTGATGAAGAAAATACCTGTCCTTGCTCAAAGACATTATGGGAGTTAAAAAAATTCATTAAGTCTTAAGAACAACCTCGAAATAACACTTAAGTCCAATAATCTCAAATTAATAGTATCTCCTACAAATATAGCTAACTACTATCTCTTAAGATATTGTTAAAAACCACTTAATGTGCAATTGAAATGGATAGCTATAACTTGTTTCCTCTTAATATGAATGCGATAATATGACATGATCCAATTCAATTATACAATCTAACAATAACACGTAGAAAGCGCAATATCTATGAATCAATAAGGAAATGCATATATATAAATCCCACAAGCTATAAAAATCCAATCCAATCACAAATATCAAACCAACAGAGATAATTAACATCAATCTCAGTTCCAGAATCATATACAATAATTTCTAAAACTAGACAACTTAAATATATAATGCTAGAAAAATAGAATGATAGAAAAACTCCCCTATGTAGTCCAATAAGCTCAACCACAAATCCCCATCACCAAGAAGCACAAAGGAATCAGCCTCTCATTTTGTTAAGCATGGGCACAGCTTCTTCAAAATAACACAAGAACCCATGGAAATTGAAGGACCGAAATTGAATCTGGAATCAGAGGAAGGAATGGTGATAATGGTGGTGGAATGGTGTTGGGGAAAGGGAGTCAATGGTAGCAGAGTGATCACAACGAAGGTGAGGGCAGGGGAAACTTGACAGTGGTGAATGACGGTTGTGAAGATCAAAACAGAGGAGGTAATAGAATGGTGAAGAGGGATAGTGGTTGTAACAGAGACACGATGTTGAACAGGAGGCTAGGTGAGAAGATAAAGAGAGAGAAGCTGAAAGTCGTGGTGGTTAAGGTCAATGGGAGGAGCTTCGGACTGAGAACAAAAAAGGCTGTTGTGTCAATGATGTTTCGGTGGTGGTTAAACAGGAGTCAATAGTGGTTTTCGGTGGTAGAGAGACACTGTGGTGGTGGTGACAGTGCTTCCTCAGATCTGTAACGTCCCAGCTCTACTTCACCTGCAATCGAGGACGGTGGTGGTGAGTTCCGATAGTTGGTGTGAATGGAGAATGGTGATGGGTTGAAGCTCTTCCTCCATGGATGTCCTCTCCGATCTCGACCTCCAGCACAGCTCCCTCAAGCTCTTGGCTAGGTCTCTGTCCACGGTTCTGGTGGATGGTGATAGGAATCGCTCTCGCGGGTGACCGTAATGGAAGAGGAAGCCATCGGTGAGGTGGATGAAGGGCAAACGAAGAAGATGAATGTGATGATTGTCTCCCAGGTTCGATGATGCTTGCGGTGCTATATATGGAATCTCTTAGCTCACTATCTTCAATCCTGGGTCTCGGGTGTTTCAGTTTTTGACTAAAGTAGACCTAAAGTTCCCTTGGTCAAAACGTGCGTTTTGACCAAGGGACTAACAAACAAAATTCAAATGTTTCAATGAGGGAATAAAGGGATAATTTTTGAAATGTTTGTGGATCATAATAAATTTATGAAATGTATGGGAATTTATCTCTAATTTTTTCTGCCTCTTTTTTTATGCACTTATAATTTCCAGAAATTGTTGGGCCCTTTTATGCACTATTTCCCAGCCTTCAAAAATATTAATTCTGACCCCAAATGCATTTTTTTTTTCAAAATCTCCAATTTTCTTCCAAAACACCTACAATACAAAATTAAGCATAAGTAGCATTAAAAGTCCAAGAAACAATTGCACAAAATAATTAACAAATTATGACCATTTTGCCCCTAATTACAATTAATTCAATACAATTGTCCCTAACTAAAATTAATGCTTAATCTTGCAATAATACTCTAGAAAATGAATTAAAAATCCCAAATTAAGCATGAAAAATCATGTAAAAATTTGGTTCAATTAATTCCCCCACACTAAGACCTTTGTATTCCTAAACAAAGGCAATGAAGTGCAAGTTTCTAAATTCAAATCACTAATGCATTTGAAAGATGAGCAATTTCATAATTAGAAAGCAATGGTTCAATTAATTAAATCCCCCAAGTCAACACTAGTCATAGTCAAGCAATATAAAGAAATTAGCTAACCACACAATCCAAAATATTAGAATGAAGCACAGGAGACTCTCTAGGTTTTAGTGTTTAACTCATCTCACCACATTAGGATAATTTCACTCTAATTCACTTAATCAACACCTTTACCATAGGCTTGTAACAACTCTAATATCTCCACTACTAATGGCAATAAATGTAATGAATCAAGAGGACTTAAAAGACTTGTAATGATGGATGAAGTCTAAATAGAATGAATTGATTAGAGAAAGGAAATATTTGATATGCAAGTCAAAGTTAAAGATCAAGTTCATAGCAACTAAATAACTTAACAACCTCTTGCCAATTTTTTCAAGTTCAAGAACCAATGCCTTCTTTGTATTTCTTTTGCTTTTTTTTTTCTTTATTCACATCACTTTTCTATTTTTCTTTCTTTTTTAATACTTTCTACTTTTTCTTCAATTCAATTATTTTCTTTTTCTTTTTCTTTTAATTCTCTTATACTTCTCTTTTCTTCTTCTTTTTTTCTCAAACTACATACATTTTTGTTACTTACTTTCTTTTCTTCTTTTCTATATACATGGCATTTCAATATGTACATTGTTCAACTTTCTATTGGGAAATCACTTTGATTTTAGAATACCATGAACTCTATGAATAAAATGACATGCATACAACATATGAATGCTCAAAGTGGTAAGCAAATGGTGATGACTGAGGGTTTGTGTTTGAGTTAAAAGGGTTTAGAATGAATACTTCTTTCATTTCCATCACACTAATGCAAATGACGTTTCGGAAAAAAGTGGAAACAAGTTTTAGAAGGTGAAGAACTAAGTGAGCATGCACACATAGAAAGAATTCAAAGCCCAAATAACCTTCCAACAAGGTTTCTCTCCAATGCTCACTCTAACACAATCAATTACATAGCAAGCTAACCACAAAACATCTTCTTAACTATTTCTAATGTTAACTTTACAAATACAATCAATCAAAACATTGCAATCAATTATAAAAATACTCAACTCTTAAAAGCATTAATGATATGGAAACTTTTGATTTCTCAAAAAGAGGTAAGCAAAAATCTAATTGTGGGTTCATTTCTTTTCCCATTCACTTGAAAATCAAAGCATGGTTTTAAAAAGTTAAAAACACTAGATCACATGAAAGCTCAAATAATTACCCACAAATCACATTCTAAGGTGGTAAATGTGACCCTTTATCACTTAGAACATGTATCAAAGCAAGTCATTTCTCATTTAAAAACAACCAAATAATGGGATTTAAAATGTATTCCTCTCCCCCACACTTAATCAACACATTGTCCTCAATGTGGAAAGCAACTCTATAGAGAATGTTTAGCAAGTTGAAATTCAAGGCACAATGGTAATTAAGTAAGGTAGTGGCCACAAATGAAGAGCATATAAAGAGAGTTCTTATTGTTCTTAATAAACTACACTACTTCTACCTTTTTCTATTGGATTGTATCCCTCCCCCACACTTATCTTCCTCTTACAACAATTATGCCCAAAGAATAATAGAATTTAGGAAGAAAACAAGTGTGGAAAGAGACAACCTGTGTTAGAGAAGCTTGAGTCGTTTGAAGGATAAGTTCTCATCCCTAATGAGAATCATGCATTGGTCATTGAAAATGTCTTCTCCCACATTGGATTTCCTTGGTGGAGGTGGCTCAGGACCAATTGGATGAGGTCCAAAAATGTATGGTGGATGTTGATACCATAGAGGATTCTTCCAATTATGGGTCTGTAAAGAAGACAAGCAAATAACAGTACCAAATCTAAAGGTATATAAATGGAGAGATTTAGAGGAATATGCATACATTGTGGGAGCAAAACTCTCCAAATAGGTCTCACAACCAAGAAAATTAAAGGTACTCCCATCAGTAGGAGTTAGGAAATCAGTTAATTTTTGAAAATTCTCTTGTGTTTGCAAAGTGTAAGGTGTGGAATCCAACTTAGTGTTGGGGTACACCACATCATCATTGCAATCACAAGAGATCGAAGGGAAAAGAGTGGAAAAAAGAGGAGAATTTATGAAGTCATCCCCAAAATTTTTGAACTTTCAAAAGAATCATTTTCCTTTTCTATATCGGGTGGCAAATCACAAGAAAGAATCATATGGAAAGATTTTTTCATTTTCGATATCATCAACCAAAACAGTTGAATATTCCCTTATGACACTATCAAGCAATTCATTGGAATCAAGAGAAAGATCTTTTCATAGGCTATGGTCTTTCTCACTCACATCAACCACAATGGCATTTATAAAAGATTCAACATTTTCGCAAGTATCATGCTTATAATAATCAATAATACAAGAGGATGTATTATGATTAATGGTAGAATTAGCCACTTTACTATATGCTTTCTTTCAAAAATCAACAAGCAAGTGGCATTTTTCATGATAACAGTTAACACATATTTGATCTACCACACAAGAACATGAAAAAATATCATCCAATTGATCACAATCATCCCTAATACTATGAAGAGAAGCATTTTTAACAAATAACGGATCACAAAAAGAAGTAGAAGCACACTCATCAACAAGTACAATCAAATCACTACTACTTGAACTAATGGGTTGAGCAATTACATTTTCAAACATTTGAGGGGATTTAACAATGATTCCCTCATCCACCTCATCATTACTCAAATCATTAATTGCTTCACAAGTTAAAGTAGTAGGAGAGTCTACTTCTACAAGGACAGGATCATTACCAAATGGTAAGGGAGACTCTTTAATGCTCTTTTGAACTTGCTTTATTTCTTGTGCTTGTATGGGAATATGCACCGAAGGATTGGAATCTTCCACTTATGAAGTAGCATGTGGGTTTTGCTCTCCGGTTTCCCCATCATCATTAGCATTATAGGACCATGGAGCTCCTTCTTCACCGTTAGCCTTTATTCATACCACTTGGCCAACAAATGCCTTGATGAAGCTATCAATGTCCTCCATTTCCTTTACCATTTCCTCATAGAGTCCAAGAGTATCCTTGAGCATGAATAATTCTAGATGCCGGACTTTTAGTTGGTCATACATTCTTCACAGGGAAAGGGTTTGGGCATCCATATATGGCAATGTGAGAAATGCATCAAGTCTAGAAGCTTGAGGAGTAGAGGGTTGGGGTGAATGTTCCTGGCATGGTGGAGTGTGTGGCTCATATGGAAGTATATGTGGTGGGTCAGTCTCTGGTGGAGTATGGCACTTAGAAGCCTTTGGTGCTTTCTCCAGCTCCTCATTGCTTTTTTTAGATGCTCTACTTCATATGTATAGAGGAATATGGAAGGAGGATTTGCTTGGAAATTCTGCTTCAATACTTGTCATTGTCGAGTAAGGCACTCAAGTTCCTTTCCAATCTCTCACTCTCTTTCTCTTATTGTTCCATTCTTCTGATAAGAAAGTCCATTTGTGACCGCCGCTCTTTAGTATGATCATCCATTTGAGTTTAAAACTCTTGAATCATTTCCATTTGATGAGCAAAGGTGTACTTATGTGACTGCTCTTCATTGATAGTGTGAGTGATTTGATTTTGAAACTCTTGAATGACTTCACTGATGGTCAGTTCTTAGTGCGGCACACATGGTTGGGAATGAGGTCCATAATATGGTTGAAATTATGGGTAGAGAGACTTATGAGGTGGATGGTATGGTTGGAAAATGGGATGGAATGAAGAAGAAGGTTCATGATATGGCATGTGGTTACATGATGGAGGATTAGAATGTGGCTCGTAATATGGGTTGTATGGTGGAGAAGAAGGTTCATGATATGGCATGTGGTAATCTGTAGGGTGGGTGTAGTGGGCAATAAGGTTGGAATGTAAGTTGTTGGTAGGGTTTATGTTATGAAGGGTGAAATAGATCATGACATTCTTGACCAATTGGACTTCTATCTTGACTTCCCAACTTGGCTTGAAGAAGCTTCAATATTTGTTGAATGGAATAGATGTTCTAAGAGATAGACTCTTTTCTTTATGTCGAGTCTCTTGTAGAAGAATGAGATTGAAAAGGTAAACATTGATTAACATTGAACCAAGCCATGAGAAGTCAACACAATAAATTCCCAATGAATCACAAGATAACTATCTTACTAAAAAGTATGAAAACTAAGAAAACGAATCCAAGAGAATGCAAACGCAAATGCAAATGAAAAAGAAAGAGAAGTTTCAAAATGACAAAAGATACAATGATGAATTAACTTGGAGACATGGTGAATTCAGATATACAAGCTCAAAATCATATCAAATTTAATGCAAACAACACCACACAAAGCTACCAAGTCAAATCAAGGCAAGAATGCAATGAACGCTAAGCAAGCTACCTAAATGAAAAAACTAAGGAAAATCAAGATATTTGGTTGGTTTTCTCAAAACTTTTTGATGTAAGACACTCTACAAACCTAGACTAACTATGAAAAAGTGGTAAAAACTATGAACAAATAAAAGAAAACCTAATAGGCTCACAAAAGCAAACCCCGATTAATCTAAGCCAATTGACACTAAATAAACCAAAGGAGTCAAAATTGACTCCCCGGCAATGGCGCCATTTGATTTGACACAACCTTAGCCGCCTCAGGGTCAAATCACAATTTACCAAGAATTAAATGCAATATAGTGCAAACAACTCAGGATCGTTCTCTTATCAAGGAGCCATTTATTTTGACTTCCCTAAATAAAACTAAGTGCTATAAACATGGTTAGAAAAATGATTTTGAAATTGGTTTTCTTTAAATCAAAATTCATGAAAATAAAGCTATTTCTAATTTTTTTGGTATTTTTGAAAATAATGAGAAATGTCAAATTAAAAGTGAAGATATGTGTAATAGATGCTCTTGGTGATGAAGAAAATACTTGTCCTTGCTCAAAGACATTATGAGAGTTAAAAGAATTCATTAAGTCTTAAGAACAACCTCAAAATAACACTTAAGTCCAATAATCCCAATTAATAGTATCTCCTACAAACATAGCTAGCTACTACCTCTTAAGATATTGTTAAAAACCACTTAATGTGCAATTGAAATGGATAGCTATAACTTGTTTCCTCTTAATATTAATGTGATAACATGACATGATCTAATTCAATTATACAATTTAACAATAACACATAGAAAGCACAATATCTTTGAATCAATAAGGAAATGCATATATATAAATCACACAAGCTATAAAAATCTAATCCAATCACAAATATCAAACCAATGGAGATAATTAACATCAATCTCAGTTCCAGAATCATATACAATAATTCCTAAAACTAGACAATTTAAATATGTAATGCTAGACAAATGGAATGATAGAAAAACTCCCCTATATAGTCCAATAGGCTCAAGCATAAATCCCCATCACCAAGAAGCACAAAGGAATCAGCCTCTCATTCTGTTAAGCATGGTCACAGCTTCTTCAAAATAACATAAGAACCCATGGAAATTGAATGAACGAAATTGAATCTGGAAGCAGAGGAAGGAATGGTGATAATGGTGGTGGAATAGTGTTGAGGAAAGGGAGTTAATGGCAGCAGAGTGATCACAACGAAGGTGAGGGCTGGGAAAACTTGACAGTGGTGAATGACGGTTGTGAAGATCAAAACAGAGGAGGTAGTAGAATGGTGAAGAGGGACAGTTGTTGTAACAAAGACACAGTGGTGAACAGGAGGCTAGGTGAGTAGGAAAAGAGAGAGAAGCTGAAAGTGGTAGTGGTTAAGGTGAATGGGAACAGAGAAGGCTGTTGTGTCAATGATGTTTATGTGGTGTTGAAACAAGAGTCAACAGTGGTTTTCAGTACTAGGGAGACACTGTTGTGGTGGTGGCAGTGCTTCCTCAGATCTGTCACGTCCCAGCTCTGCTTCACTGGCAATGGAGGACGGTGGTGGTGAGTTCTGATGGTTGGTGTGAATGGAGAATGGCGATGGGTTGAAGCTCTTCCTCCATGGCTATCCTCTTTGATCTCAACCTCCAGCAAAGCTCCCTTATGCTCTCGGCCAGGTCTCTGTCCACGACTCTGGTGGATGGTGATGGGAAGCTCGCTGGTCGGCGACTGTAATGGATGAGGAAGCCGTAGGCGAGGTGGATGAAGGGCGAAGGAAAAAGATGAATGTGATGATCGTCTCCCAGGTCCGATGATGCTTGTGGCGCTATATATGAAATCTCTTAGCTCACCATCTTCAATCCTGGGTCTTTGGTGTCTCTGTTTTAGGCTGAAGCAGTCCAAAGTCCCCTTGGTCAAAACGTGCATTTTGACTAAGGGACTAAAATACAAAATTCAAAAGTTTCAATGAGGGACTAAAGGGAAACTATTTGAAATTTTTGTGGGTCATAATAAATTTCTGAAAATTTATGGGTATTTATCTGTAATTTTTTTTGCCTCTTTTCTTCATGCACATATAATTTCCAGAAATTGTTGGGCCCTTTTCTGTAATATTTCCTAGTCTCAAAAAGTATTAATTCGGACCCAAATGCATTTTTTTTCAAAATTTCCAATTTTCTTCCAAAACACCTACAATAAAAAATTAAGCACAAGTGGCATTAAAAGTCCAAGCAACAATTGCACAAAATAGTTAACAAATTATGACCATTTTGCCCCTAATTACAATTAATTGAATACAATTTCCTTAACTAAAATTAATGCTTAATCTTGCAATAATGCTCTAGAAAATGCATTAAAAATCCCAAATTAATCATGAAAAATCATGTAAAAATATGATTCAATCAGAGTGATCAGTCATCAGGCTCGCTCTAGTGGATACCCTAGTCTTACTAAAAAAAACTATATATGAAGAGTAAGCATACTAATTAGTGCACTTTTTTCAATCTCACTTGGCCATATATCATTTTTTTTTCATGTGTATATATAATTAAATGATAACATTTCAAAAATAGGACATATGGCCATGCGTGATGAGAGAACTTGACATATATGATATAAGGAATTTGATGTAAGTATTGTCATTTCTTATGGATAAATACTTAAGTCAATTTTCTTATATTTATTATGTCAAATTCACCAATCACATAAAGACATGTGTCTTATTTTTTTTATATGAGTGTATAATTAAATTTTAACATTTCAAAATAGGAGTCATGGCCAAGTGTGATTAAAGAATTTGACATAATTAATATAAGGAATTTGATATAAATATTGTCCTTTTCCAATCATTTCATGTCTTTTTTTAATATTTCTCACTCCTAAGTATTGATAGCCTTAAATACAATAATTAAAAAACTCTAAAACCCCATTTACTTGTAAAATCATATTATGATACTAATTAAATCATATTAATAAAAATTACGATGTTACATCTCCTTCTAGTTAAAATTTGTCAGTTTTCTCATAGATATTCTTATGTGATTATAAAATAGGAAAAGTTGGAAGAAGTTATTCCATTTGAATTTGTAGTATTTGTCAATTTCCTTAGAAGTAGGTTCTGATTTGTAAGAAAAATTGTTAGTTAGTGAGTTCATTGTTTAAATGTATATTGAATGCTTTTGTATTTTCCAAAATGAAATTAAGTATGTACATTGAATGCTTGCTTTTGGTCCCTACATAAAATAAATTATGTACATTGAATTGTGAGATGTAAAAGAATGGAATGGGGCAAAATAAAGGGAAATTAAAAAAGGGATTTAATGTTCTTATCCACACACGCGCGCGCACGTATACTATAGCACAAAAAGAAAGTAAATATTAGAAAACTAAATATTTAAATTTATTTATTTGACATTCTAACTAATGTAAAAATGTTTTCTGGACTATATGCCATGCCATGACTAGTTATAATTCCTCATACATTGGCTTTCATTCACAATCAATATAATGAAGGTAAAAAATTAAATACTTGGTAGAAGTGAAAATTTAAATTAGCTACCATTCTTTAAAAAATTAAATACATGGAATTAGTGAAAATTTAAATTCAAAAGACCAAAATTTAAAATTACTCTCTCTCTCTCTCTCTCTCTCTCTATCTATCTCTCTCTCACCCATGCCAGGCATGCAACTTTGACTCATTGAATGCTTTGCAATTTCCTTTGAAGTAGGTTTTGTAAGGAAAATGTTTATGTAGAGATCCATTGTTTCGTGCACATTGAATGCTTTATTTTTCTAAATAAGATTATATATGTACATATATAATTGTTGTTAGGTAAAATAATGGCATGAGGCAAAATAAAAAGAAATATGAAAAGAGATTTATTGTTCTTGTCCATATATATTACACAACAAAAAAAGTGAATATTAGAAATGCCTATATAGATAACACTTTTAACATCTGTTTTGGCCATTTCAACGTCCAGTTTCAGGGGTGAAGCGTATGTGAGTGACATCAAAAGTT
The DNA here is from genome assembly GCA_963210345.1 of Inga oerstediana. NCBI lineage: Eukaryota > Viridiplantae > Streptophyta > Magnoliopsida > Fabales > Fabaceae > Inga > Inga oerstediana. Next base: position 66,400,810 of record OY723401.1, read on the forward strand.
TGGAAAACAACATCTATTTATAAAGTGAAGCTGTAATACCCCTAATTTTGGAATTAGAGGTTTGAGAATAAGCCTGAATCAAGTAGACTGCTACGCCCCAGTTTTTTCAAGATTCCCAGGAATGAGGATTTCCTGCTATTGTATTTTTCCAGTGCGGCAGTCAACTTGTAGCATTTTTTAAAAAGGCAAATGAAGTCCAAAAATTGTGAAACTTTTCAAGATAAAATTAGACATCCCAAGCTTTAATTGGATGAAAATGGGTAATTTTTGGATTTATATACAAAGAGTTATGAATTTTTGGAGTTAGCCTAGTGAAACTGGACAATTTTTGGGACAGCATCCAAAGATTTAAATTCTGGGAATGTTTAGCTTTTAGTTTGCTAAATGCTATATTTTTCCTTGAAACTAGACTCAATAAGGGTTTCATAGGCTTTGGAATCACTCAATTAAAGCTCTACAAATAAAGTTATGATTTTTCAAATTTTGGTCAGAAAATCTACCAGAATTGCCAACTATTCTGAAAATGGGAAAAATATTATGGCAAATCTTGTAATTATGGAATAAAATGCCAGCGGCCCATTTTGCTCTTCGAATAGACTAGGGACGTCCCATTGAAGGCAAGGAAATGAATTAGCATGATCATATATATATGTGGTCATGTGGAGCTTTACTTTGACAGAGTGTTTGAAAAGTTAAAAAGGGTTGGCTGGTGATTATATTTTGGGTAATTGGATGAAGTAATTAGATGAAGCCCATTTAGTTTATGAAGGACCCCTTAAGTGACGTCTTTTATGGGCCAAATAGAAGGGATTAGTTTTCATGCAATAGAAAGTTTATGACACAAGTTTGAAAAGGATAAATCCAAGTACAAGGCTTGTCATAAATTGAATTTATGACTAAAAATAAATTAAGGGAAAAGATCGGATATTTTAAGTCTTGGATCATCTTTTCCCATTCCATTTTCTCACGCCTAGGCACACCAAGAAAGAAAGAGAAAGTGTCATAAAATTAAGCCAAGTACAAAGTGTGTCATAAAAATCAAATCCTATTTTTGGGATAATAATAATTAAGGAAAAATAAGAAGATATTTCATTAAAGCCTTGAGTCATATTTTTCCTCTTCATTTGCACGACCATGCATAGAGAAAGAGAGAGAGAGAGACTTAGAGAGAAGGAGGAGCTTGAGGAGCCAAGAATCCAAAGGTAACTTGTGATTTCTAGTATCTAGGTCCTCTAACTTGTCTAGCAACTCTTCTAACTCCATGATCTTCATGGAAACCATGATGTAGCAAGCAAAAGCCCAAGCTTAAGGAGAGAGAGGGAGGTCAGCGGTTTTGAGAGAGGAGGTGAAGCAACCCAAGGTAACCTCAAGAACTTCAGATCCCTTGGTATATTGTGGTTATTGTTGTTGTTTTTGTCTTGGTTGGTGGATTGTTGTTGATTTTGTAAATTTGGAAAGTGGAAACCCTAATGGGAGGTGCTGCCCAAATTTGGATTAATCATGTGAGAAGTGTAATTAAGTGATTAAACAAGTGATCAGGCATGAAAAGAAGGTGTTTTATGGAATAGAACATAAATTCCCAATTTTTCCCAATTAATTCCAGATTTCGTCCAGACCTGATTTGGCAGTGTTTGGACTGGATTTTGGTGGTTTTGATGATTCCATTGTGTTAAGAATGGAAAATTGTGTAGGGTTCTTGTTGTGTGCAAATTGAGAAAAGCCCTAGAATGTAAAGTGTCAAAATATCCTTGAAAATCCCAAGTTAGGGGCTGTAAGGGTAAATTCGTTATTTAGGCTGAAAATTGACAAAACCAAGGTCAAAAATGGATTCCTTGGCTAAAATTATGTAGGAATAGCCTAGGTCATAATATTTGAAAAAGTACAGTTGGACTAGGTATAAAAGGGCTTAGACCAGGGTTCCCACGGGTAAAACGGTCAAAATATGATTTTGAGTCAAGATAACCAACACATTGAATATAGAGTGATTTATGCATGAGTAATAACTAATTTATCCTAAATTTGGAATTTTGGGATATATCAGTAGCCTGAGCCTGATAGACAGAATTGGACCGATAGACACGCAAGGGAAGGGTGATACAGGTAGTGAACTTACCTCTCTTGCATATATTTGATATTTGTGCTTGTGTATTGATGCTTGTGATTGCTTTGCTTGATTATGTGAAACATATATGAATGATTGAAGCTATGTTTCTATTTATGCTATGGCCATGAGTATGTTGTCTGAACATCGAGCACGCAAATATATCATTGTGTTAGCATGAGTTATGTAACGTAAGTATGTCATGCATTAAACACTTATCTTACATGCATATTGATACTTTACTACTAAGATTCTCTCGAATCTCACCCTCCCCTACCAACAATTTAGACAGGTGAAAATAGGATGTGTGCTAAGAACGAAGAACAGAACCCCACAAGAGGAATGCAGTAGTAGAATGAAGGCGAGATGGTGTCTGTGACTCAATGTGATGGGTTTAGACACCCTAGTAGCCTTGTGTGGCTATATTATTTGTAATTGTTATACACAATCCCTATGGATAATTTCTGTAATCAAACACTCTTTATCAGTATATTTATCCTATTATCATGTGCTTACCGAACTGCATAATTATTATTCTGATTAATATCACTAATAAGTGGTTTGTAAGGCGGGGCCTTACAGATGCTATAATACCCTTACTGAGTCCGTTGTTTTCCCAAAAATGGATGCCATAAGTGTGCCACTTATAGAGTCCATTTTTATAACAACGGACGCCGTAAACCCCTTATGACTTCTTTTTTTCTTTCAAAAATAGAGTCCATAAGTGGCACATTTATGATATCCGTTTTTGAAAAAACACACTCCGTAAGGGTATTACAGCTTCTGTTTTTCTAAAAATGGATGATGTAAGTTCATTTTTTAAAAGATATTGCATTTTAATTTTCACTACATAACAACTAATAAACCAGGTACAAAAACATCTAGCACTTCATAAACAAGGTCTCCATACAAAAAGTACAAAAACATCAAGCACTTCATCAACTGCTAAACTTCAATGGTTAAGTAAAGGCCATAATGTTAGTATAGGCCCATTAAAAACCTATTGGTTCTAATGTGTTAACTTTAAGGTTAACCAACCAATGTATCAGGGTTATTAAAATTTGGGACAAGTATGGGCCCAAAGAATAGAGATAAGTCCTATAAGCTAAAGTAGCCCATTAGACATTTATCTGTCATGGCTTTAATAATATAGCCATTTATCTAGGGCCATGAGATGACAAAGAGGAGGCAATGGAAGCAACTTCAGTGGTTGGAAGAAAAGGTACAAAAGGGGACTCGAAGACAAAAGGTTGTGAACTTACTTGCATGTATGATATATCTATTCTATGTATTCATTTTCTGTATTCCTTTACTTCATTATGTGAAGCATGTATGAATGAATGAAGCTCTATTTCTATTTTGCTATGGCCACAAGTATGTTGCATGAAACATTGAGCATGCAGAATATCATTATGTGAACATGAGCCTATGTAAGGCAAGCATATCATGCACTAGCATTCATCTTATATGTATTGTCTGTAATGTTTACTACTGAGATTCCCCCAAATCTCACCCCCACCAACCATATAGGTATGGGAACTTGAAAGAAGAGAATGCTTGAAGAAGAACTAGAAGGAATAATGTCAAAGAACAGAAGAAAGAGAGTTGTATTTATTTTACTGTGTGTAAATTATTTACACTCAATAAAGAATCGAATGAATACACGTATAATCGAATTAAGCTGTATTCGGGATCACTATATCGCTAAACTCACTGAACATAAGAATAAGAAATAGAACGAACTCTAATATTTGGTGAAAAAAATGGCTCAACAGTCAGAATACAGAAATGATGTAACAACCCACACACAGCGGCTGGCCGAGCCCACACAGCCACATAGTACCATGATACAAGTGGTTACCAAGGAGCTCTTAAGGCATGACTTATCCTTAGGTCATGACCTCAAGTCCTTGGGGAGGTGATTTAAATCCCTAAAAGGAGGAGACAATTCCTGCTGGGTATTGTGTGGTACTGTGTGGCTATATGGACCCAGCTAGCTGCTTTGTGTGGGCTGTTACAAATGAATCCCTAGAGAATATAAGTAAGCACTTCTGACACGTATAAAAAGGGTAGAGATAATGGGTGTTACATACAACATGTTATTTATGTCCAACTTTAGTATTTATCATTTTAATCATTTCCCCATTTGTTAATTGATTATGATTATTTAAAATTCTATTCACCGGCCATAAAATCTTATTGTAGATTGTAGTCATTTCAACAATGGTTTATTATAAACAATGTTAAAAACTATTGATTTTAAAAATATTTTATATTTTAAGCTTAATCAATGGAAACCTTTAAGAATTTTTGAAGTTTCTCTCCTACTTCAAAGTTTCTAAGGTTTAAAAATGATGCCTGAGGAAATTTTGTCAACTTCTCTTGAAGCAGGTTCGATAAAAATAAATTTTAGCTTGAGTTTCATTGTTTCAAGGTACATTGAAATTAAGTACGCTTATTGAATTGTTGATATGTAAAATAATGAATTAAAGGCAGAACAATAGGAAATAAGAAAAGAGATTTATTGTTCTTGTCCATATATATTATTAGAGAATGAAAAAGAATTAAAATATCAGAAACCTCTTATTTGAACTTACTTATTTGAAAATTTGGTCAAACATTTAAGTTTCTTGAATACACGTCAAGCCATAATTACTCATAATAACTCTTGTTTATTTTGTTGGCCATTGTGCTCATAACTCCTTATATATTGAAATCCATTAGCACTAAATATAAGGAAAGGGTAAAACGTAACTTTATACAAGGTTTCAATTTGGTCCCTTAACTTTAAAACATATTTTTCTAATTCTTTAACCCTAACACAGTTGATCTTGAACAACAAATTTTTTGTAATAATAATAATAATTTTAAAAATTAAACTTTATATTCTAGAATTTGATAATATTTTGTCAACACTAAAATTTTATTATCCATATTTTTTTATTAGCGATTATTGGGGATAAAGGACTAAATAGTCATTTTTTAAAGTTAATGAACTAAATTGAAATATCATGTAAAATTAAAGGACTAAAGGCATACTTTTACCTAAAGGTTTATCTACAACTCTTTACCCACTCTAGAATAAATAGGTTTAAAACTCTATTCTCTCAATCCTAGCCGCCTCATCCCTCTTCCTCCTCTCTTTACCCTAAAGTAACTCTCTCTCTCTCTCTCTCTCTCTCTCTCTCTCTCTCTCTCTCTCTCTCTCTCTCTCTCTCTCTCTCTCTCTCACCATACGCATTAAATCAATTATTTGTGTTGTGAAGGATCAATCTTCCTTCCTTCTCTCCATTTGTTAGAGCAATTGTTCGTTTTCTTGTGTTTGTGGCTTGTGCCTCTTGATTAGAGTAAATTATGTTATAAAATGATTACTTAATTAGACTAAATTAAGTGCAAGCCTAATGAGACTGTGGGGTTGATAGGTATATATCTATTTTACAAGCAAATTAAGTTCAAAAACTTAATTCCACACGATTCAATTGAAGGTCTATTATAAATTTCCAATTTATAAGCTCCTTTAGAACACCAAAATATTATCAATCAGATTTCTCTTGTTTCAAGATAATCAAGGATACAATTAAATCAACAAATATAATATTAAAGTAATTAAAAGAAGAAATAATAATCCATTAGTCCATAATCAAGCTAAAAAGTCCAAAACAAGGGTTTAGCTATATAAACTAAGCATTGTGATGAGCAAAAATAATAGCTAACCAAAGACAAAACAAATGACAAAAGGAAGAGAAAGGAAAGGAGCAACAAAAACTCAATACTAAGTTTTCATCCATGCTGTAGATCTTTTACATCTCCAAACTTTAATCTCCCTTCATTAAATTATGGGCTCTTGCATTGCCATCACCAACCAAGAAAACAAAACACACCGTCTTCTCGCTACACCTTGCATATATATAGGGATATATTGTGTCATCTAAAAACTTCCAAAATAGTATCGTTCCTATCAATGAAAAGAAAAGAAAATAATAATGGTCATAGTAGTAGTATAATGATAATAAAACTGAATCTATTTTTATTTTAAAATTGAAATCACACAAATGATGCACCAAATTGATATCTCAATTAAATCCCTTTAATTTAGCATTGATGACTACCCAAATACATCAAAATATATGTTAAATCTATTAAAAATGGGGAGTCATCAAAGCCTTTAAAATATTAATTTATGATGGAGGTGGAATTCAAGCAAGAGAGGGCATTATACAAACAAGCTTGGATAAGTGGTAAGTGACAAGATTATGATGATTTGTTGTTGTGCTGATGTTGTACGTTGGGCTGATGTTGTACGTTGGGCTTGTTGATATGTTGATTTATAATTTTTGGAACCATAAAACCCTAAGGGAAAACGCTATCCAATTTTCTAACATTGTTAGAGATTATTTAATGTTGGAACATTGTTTAAAAAAAGTGTTAAAGAGTTCAAAACAAGCGATTGATGGAATGAAATGGTGGAAACATTATTTTTCTTCTCCCTTTGTCACCCATGGCTGAACAGGGCAACATGAATGAATGAGAATGTGACAATTTTAATTCTTCGAGTTAGTTTATAATGGAATTTTGTGTGGAAAAACATGTGGTAGAATGTGATTGCAAGCAATGGAAATGCAAAGAGAACTTATGAACTAAATGAGCATATCCTTCTGTTATGAGTTTAGATGATCTATTAAATAGTGTAAGTATACACTGTCATAATCAATTAATATAGAGTGGGTAGAGTATCATTTCCACGAGGATTGATCACTAAGTACCAAAATAAGTAATTTTAATTCTATTTAGTCGATCGATTAGTTGGTTATTGAGAGAACAAAATGATTAAATATGAAAGCAAATATGAGAAAAGCCCTAGGGGTCAGATTTCACTTAACAAATTATGGATTGAATCACTTATCTATTATAGCCCAATTTATTCCACATGATTGATAGTCGAGTTTCCCTAATTTAATTACTTGCCTCTTCCAAGGTCAAGCAATTTTATAATTAATTGCTAATCCAATATATTCCTATATGAATTTAAGCAATTAATTATCCATTAAGATTTATGAAACTCAGTAAGACTACACAACTCATATAAATGTATTCCTATTTTATATACAAGTCCTAGTTTTAATTATAGGATCTACACACATGCATCTCCTTTTGATCTCAACATACATATTTAAATCATTCAAAAAATGACCAATTAATCGAAAGCATTAAGAACAATAATTACAACTCAATCATGAAGGAAAAATTTAAAATAGATTTAATAAGTTAAGATTCAATCCGTCATTAGTAAGCTACGTCATCACTCTAGGAAAATAGAAATTTAGATCATGATGAAATTAAAAATAAAACCAAAATAAATTGAAAAGTTCATAAATATTGCACAAAGCTTGAATGAAAACCTCAAAAATACTACATAAAACTTGAATATTAAATTCTAAAATCTCAATATGCAACCAAATTATACAAGGAGGGATCAAGAATATGGTAAAAAGAAATCTAGGATTTCTTTTTACCATATTCTTGATCCCCTAGTGGAGCCCCCGGTGAAATAATAGGATTTCTTTTTATCATATTATTGATCCCTTGGTGAAATTTCAAGGGGGAATCAAGAATGTAGCAAAAAGAAATCCTTTCACCAGGGGATCAAGAATATGGTAAAAAGAAATCCTACAGGGGATCAAGAATATGGTAAAAGGAAATTCTATTAATAGGATTTCTTTTTATCATATTCTTAATCCCCCCTTGAAATTCACCGGGGGATCAAGAATATGGTAAAAAGAAATCCTATTAATATACCTCCAATGACTCTTGCTGGAGCAACCGCCATTGGAGGCATATTGATATATGCGTGGATGCCCTTCCAGCAGAATATTTTAAAGAAAATTTTAAATAATAAATTTAATATAAAAGACATTGAGTAAATTAAATAAGTAACAACTAATAAAATTATATTTGTAAGCTTACAAATTAATAGGATACATTTGTCATATTTTAGAAATATTATAATTCTCCTGTAAATCTAGCTGAAATAAATAGGACAGATGGTTTTAGAGGACTTGATATGATGAATCAAGGAACTTGACTTAAATTTTTTTTCTTCCTTTAAATCTTTAGAAAATCTCTGGTTTTTAATTAATTTTGACTCTTACTAGTTACCACAATTATTTTTTACTCCATGTTTAGGAATGAATTTTTTCTGCTTGCTGGAGGAGGTGTACAAAACATAAAAAAATAGAAATAGCTACTGGGCATAAATCAAAAAAACAAAAATAAATGAAGGTTTCGCCTACTCCAACGCTTGGTAGAGCAAGCGCCAAAGGAGGTGCATAAAAAAAGAAAGAAATTGCTATGGCCAGAACCAAAAAAGAACCAAAAAAAAGAACAAGATGGGCCTTGGCCGGCGCTTGGTATGGCAAGCGCTGACCAAGGCGCGCTGCCTCCTCCAGCACTTTCTGGTGGAAGTGTTGGCCAAGGTTGGTTGGCCAAAAAAAAGATAGTTTGTTATGGTGTTTCTTTAAAGAAGGGCCATAGGAGAGGAGCCACTAAATCGTTATTTTGTAGTAGTGAATCATAAGCCTTCCATGCAGGAGCCATGCAAAAAGTAATACAATGCATGGAATTAAATCTAGAAAATAACACAATTTATTTAACACTGTCAGAGAAAAGATCTCTTCCTATCAGAGAAGGACCTCTAATTGCAAGAGAAGTAAACCTCTACTTCTCTCCTTTCTTCTCCTTTGGTACTTGGCCTTCATCTCTATTTATAGGGGAAAAAACACGTTGCTACAGTGAAAATGCATTGCTACAGTGGAAAGCGCATTGGCAATAGTGAAAACTGCATTTGCAATAGTGCTTCCATCCACGACAGTAACTTCTGTCTTGAATAATGATTTTCGTCTTGAATAGTGACCCCAATAAATAGTGACCGAAGCTACAGTAATTGACTTTTTCAATCCCATCGGTCCAATTTTTGGTCTCATTTCTCCTTTTATTGTGTGGGTATCAAAAGAGAAAACAAGTAAATATTATAATAGTAACAAAAATATTTATGTCAAAATCATCTTGTATTTATCAATTACACCTAAATTTATTACATTAATCTCAAATATCATCCACAAAATCATCATATAAGGAAAAAATAAATATGCAAATATTTTACTTATCAAATTCCCCCATATTTAGCTCTTGGACATCCTCGGACAAGAAATGACTAATAAGTGCTTCCAACAAAACTAGAACTGTTAAGTCATAAGTAAGAACACAATTGAAAAATAAAGATATCATAGTATTCATGAATCAACTAAAAAATATAAACTAGTATTTTTATTTGAAAATGAATAAACCGAGTTCATAAGTGTAGCTCATTTTCTCAATCTCTCAAGTGTTGAAGGGTAAGTGTTTCTCTCAAATTCAACCGAAAAAATTGCACTACCATAGGCTTGCTAAAAATCTCAATCTCCATTACATAATTCACATGTATAATTCAAATGAAAATGACTTATTAAGGGTTGTAATGGGGTTAAGGTAAAAGGAATGCAAAACATGATATGAAAGGCTACATTTAAGAAATTTAATATAACAATTGAAAAATGGGCTACTTATAAATTTATCTCATCACAACAACCCACAATTCAAATACTTAATATATTTTTTTTTTCATTTTTTTCTCTCTTTTTTTCATTTTTTTATTTGTAACTCTAAAGTTGATGATATATACACCCCCATACTTGTCAAAAGCCCATTTCACAAAAATTTCAAATACTCTGCTAATCTTCCGAATTAGGTAAGAGCACTTGGTATTGTTGGAAATTGTGCCCTAAGGGCCAATCATTGTACTTTGAACATTATTATTTTAATAAAATTTCTCCATTCTGTTATCATATTATTTGCATGTTAACTGTGATAATTGTATCCTTGGATAATTCATAAAGATTGTCCTAAAATATCCCTGGTCGGTCATCTATGCGGGAGCAGAGATGAAACAAGACCAGTATGGCTTTGATAAGATATGGAGATACGAATTAAAGTCTTAGGCACATGTAAGAGTACAAGCTGCTGGACCGACCCATTATGAGAAAGCTACATGGATCAAGTCATAAGCTTTTCACATGTATAACCATGTCACAATGCCCTTAGACCTGAGGTCATCATGGATTCCTACATGAGAGTTGTTAAGCTTTAAACTAGTCAAAAGTCACTTTTGATCGGGTGATGATAAAGGCTACGATCGAGCTTAGTGGTTTTTCATGCAGAGGAATATGAATGATCAAGATGGAATTTGTCCCTCACAATTGTAGAGAGATATTACTGGGCCCCTCGATGAGTGAGTCTGAGAAATGTATGGCCATACTATGATGAAAGAAGTTTCTGTCTCTGTTATCAGGCTTCTCAGGAATCAAGAAAGTAATGGTCAGGAACAAGAGGATGACATTATGTATGCCTTATCCTTGATCGATATATCGTGTGACAAAAGGAACGTGACATGGTTGTATGACAGGTTGCATTGTGATAACGATCCTCATATGAATTGGATAGTCGTAATGTCTTGCTAGAGGCTGCTTGCGACTTTTGGGTTAGTATAGTTATTGTCTCACTGCCAACTTCATATGGGCCTACAGGGTCGCATACAAGAATGGCCCAACACGAGATAATGTTTAATTTAGGGTGGATGAATTTTATATTTATATATATATATATAATATAAAATTCATTAATAATATTATATAGATATATATATTTTTGAAATATATATCTTATATATATATATATGTGTATATATATATTATGATATTATTATATTGTGTTAGTTTTAAATTTAATTTATTAAGATATATTAAATTTAATAACTAACATGATAGAGATATAGTATCTCAGATTTAATTTATGAAGATAAATTAAATCTAATGGCTCTTTATTTGGACTAAATAAATAGGTTAAATTAAAACTGTTGGACAGATTTAATTTAAACTGAATTTATTTAATTAGCTCATCAAGATAATTAATTGTTAATTAATTTCGAAATTAATGATGATTAATTTTGAAATTTGAAAATAGCCCTCATAGGTTATAAACTTGATAGAGCAGATATATTCATACGCACATGAGAATTGAGAGCCGCAAGTGAAACCCTAGGAGACATTAGAGGTGCTAGCACGCAGTCTCGGTTGGAGAGCATTCGTGTGGATACCAGTAGAGGGAGCGGACCTGACGTGTTGGCTCCTAGAGATCGTGAAAACTCTGAATCATCAAAAAGGTATGAATCTTTCCAACTTTGTTTAAACGTCGTTGATAGATCCTCGATTAGGATCGGTGAAAATTTTTAAAATTCTTCCGCTGTGCCTACCGATCCTAATAGTGGTATCAGAGCCAGATCAATTATGCGTTTAAATTGAGTTTATGATTCTTATACATGTTATATATATGGGATGTGTACATATGTTTATTAGAAACACTCGAATATGCATGTGATTTGGTTAATACAAAACGAAATTATTTAGAAAGATGTGATCTTGTAATTCCATTGATTTTTGTTTTCGTTTAAATTGAATCTTGAAATTGTTTCGTTTTTGGTTTTGAAACATGTACGTGATTTTCGTTTTGAAAAAGCATGAAATTGGGTAGGGTACCTGAGATCGTAGTTGGCGGCAATCAAATCGGGTCTAGGTTCGAATATCTATTCGAGTAATAGGGATCCAAACTATGGGGAAGACAATCTAGATCAAAAGCGTTCTGGGCCATTGTTGTTTTTGTTTTGAAAAATTGGGTCTGAAATTTAAAAATTTAAAATTTTCAAATATTTCTTTTAAAAGGAATGTGCCTTTTTCTAAGTACGATCGGATGGGTACAAAGGGGGCTAGACCAGGTCCCTAGAGGCATTTTAGTAATCTCGCAGTTTAGACTAATATAACCAAAAAAACACTTTAGAAGTCTTTAAAATGGTACATGAATGACTTTTAACCTAAGTCTTGCATATTTGGAATTTTAGGACTCTATTGATAGCCCAAGTTACGGCATGAAGTTCAAGAAGCCTTTTTAAAGGTCAAAAAGGGTTAAGGTAGTAACTCTATCTCTTACACACTAGCTGTGGTCTGGGACTCAACTGAGGTATATGGACAAGTAGGGGACCCAAACAGTTATTTGGCCCTAAGTATTGTGCCTACACATGATATAGTATGAATTTTTATTTTTCATTATATGGTGCGTTGCATATTTAATTTTCCTATTTGATATGATTGATAGCCTGTTACTATTGAGATTCATTAGAATTTCACTCTTTTCTAATTGTAAAATATTTTAGTAGAAGCTAGCAGCTCCAAGGGCAAAATGGTAATATTGGCAGTTGAAGGGTGCGGATCCCTATATCAGAGTTATTTGGTTACATTACTTTAATTTTTATAATTTGGATATTTTGGGCAAAATCGTATTTATATTATCAAACCATGAGGGGGAAAACCTGTAATGTAATCACGTACCATATATCAACATATTAGTATATTTACGTTATTCATGTATTACTCACCGAACTGCACTCAAGTACTCTGATTAATATCAATGATAAGTGGGATGCAAGATAGGGTCTTACATTTTGGTATCAGAGCCCAAACGGTTCTGGCAAAATGATAGTATACTGATAAGGTCTTGATTATATGGTGAAAGGAGATATGCACAAAATGGGGCACTGGATAAGTGAACTACCCTTTTTCTGTGAATCAGTCCTGAGAGATTTGGGAATACCCGAGGGCATCTGGCGGTGCAATGCTGTACTGAGGATGGTTTAAGGAAATTATGGAACCTAAGGAAGCGAGTACAACCAAGGCCAGTGTCTAGACCACACAGTATTTAGTTAGCTAGAGGCAGCAGGAAGCAGCTGGAATTATGTTTGAGATAAGGAGCAGATAGAGCCAATATTTGTGTTTTGGCACAAGCATACAAAATTTAAGCGTGCTCAGCCTAAGGAGATCTTAGGATGGCTGGCCCTTTGGGAAGTTAAGTTGGCAAGGTCATTAAGACTTAAGGAATAGAGAATTGTCTTAAGGGTTCTCTATGGCTAATAATCATCTGAATTAGATGATATGAAGAATGCAAAGAAGTATAGAGTGATAATTTAAGTATTAATTTTAATATGGAACATTTTTGTTGTAGTGAGTACTTCCAGAATGGTTCATTTGATGAGGTTATTGGAACTCAAGGAATAGTAATGTTTTGAGGTTTGTACGTGCTAGGTAATGATCCTTAATAACACTATCGTGTTAAAGGTATGTAGGTAGGATGTATGATGATACATGATACGTGGTAATTATGTCATATGTCGATCCTAGAAGATCTGATCTTATGATACTGAAGGTTGGGATAGGCTTGAATCAGATCTAAGATGAAATAGTGTTTTGGTCAAAATGCGAATCAAGTTGTACTATGGTTCTAAGATATGAAAGAAGTTTAAGCCTTGTGGATAGTGTTGAACCTTCAGTAATGCTTTGAGGATAATACCCTAAATATCGTGGATGTTAGAATAGGCTCTATTGATCCTGATTCTTAGGGGTATACTTGAGGAAAATGATTTCCAATTTGTGTGATATTGGGGTTCTAGATTTCTAGTTGAACCAAAAAGTTGGGCTAGAGACCCTAGGCTATAAAATCCTACAAGCTAGTGATATTATAATGGACCAGTATGTCCAGAGGCCCTAAGACCTAAGAGACCAAGGTGTCCTTAAGGTGGCAGACTTATTTAGAATTGTGTTGGATTAGTAATGCTCCATGGAATTGAGGAGCAAGATTCTTATAGATACGAAGTCTTACAGAAAGGTATTTTAAAAATTTCCTAGTTGCTAAGCCTAGCATAGGGAAAGATTACAATTATAAAATATTCCCATAAAGCATTGATTGAGGTGATAGCTCTCTAATGAAATGAGAGATAGAATTGATCTACCTGCTATTCCACTAACTTGAGGCTATATTAGGAGTCGATTGGTAGATGACAAATAATGTGCTGAAAGGTATAGGTAGAGAAGAGTTACCAAGAAATGCGTAACCCATGAATCAACTGTTAAGCTTTGATTTTACAAGAATTTGAAATGGCTCATAATGATTTGAGTTGAAACAGGTCAGAACTGACATAGAGGAATACTGATTTTGGGTTTAGTTGGGTATTATAGGGGGTTCCTGTAGGACTCATATTAAATCATCTTGACATTATTAAAGCTCCTATGAGGAGATAAACATCAGAGTAGGTAGAAAAAGCATAGTAAATTTATGTGTAATGGTTGAAGACAATAGGGGAGGTTGATATTCGTATCAATGTTGATAATCTTAAGTCATGATTAGACCCATGTGGTCTATAGTGACATAGCCTGTATGGCACACAATGATTTGTCCTAGGTAGTAGACTCGATATGTATTTAGCAAAGATGATAACTTATATATACTTAGGCCATAAGACCTTATGAACTAGTAAGTTCTTAGGCCGACAAAATGTGATGTGTTTGAAAAAGGTACCAAGTGGAGCCTCGAGATGGTAAGACCCGATATGCGAGTCGTATAGGGTTGTGTCCCTAGGCTATAAGACCTATGTGTTTAGTGCTATGGTTGATGCCTAGTGTGATAACATTGGACCAATGTGTCCAAGGTGTGTCTTAAGGCTAACAGAACATTCAAATTGTACCAGGTTGTAGCCAAGGAAGTAAGTCCCGTGATGCCAATGGCATGGGGATGATTCCCTAGGCAATAAGACCAGTGTGACCAAGAGCTTTATTGTTGCCTGGGCGAGGGATGTCCAGTGCTTGTTATTATTGTTACCTAATAAATCCCCAAGCACCTGTGTGGCAAAGGCCCTTAGTGTGGAGGAGGGGAGAATCCCTACTTAGTAAGACCCTGTGTGGTATTGACCTCGGACGATTCCCAATCTGGTACCTAGGGCCTTGGGTTAAGACCCTGTGTGTCAAGGGGTACTGTAATACCCCGAATTCTGAGACTTGAGGCTAGAGAATAAGCCTGAGATTAGTGGACAGCTAAGCCCTAGTTTAGCAGGATCCCAAATTGTGATTAAGGGTTAATGACTCCAAAAGTTGATGTCATTAGTGATAAATGAACCCTTTTGGAGATTATGGTGTGATTTGGCACCCGATGTGATTCGGATGTGTTCTGAGCAGCGCCAAAACCCTGTATTTAAGTTCAATTATGGATTAACCTCTAAATTGACTTAAAATAGAGGGGAGGGCGCATTGTGAAAGAAAATGAATGAGAAAATGTATTTGATGGTGATTGAAGAGAGATTACCATAATCAGGGGCCAAACGGTAAAGTTACCGACCGATTGATCGGTTACCGAAGAGGAAACTCATTGGTAACTTCAAGATCAATGGTTGAGATTGATTTGTGTAATAGATCAAAGGGTGGAATCTCATGTGGTGTGCTCATGTGAACTCATGAGAGGTGTGGCAAGATTGTGACAAGTGTCACAATGTGAACCATAGGATGTGGTCAAAGTGTCAAATTCATTTCCTCTTCCCTCTCCCTTTTTCAAAGTCGGTTATATGAGCTAGGAGGGACAAAAATCTGATATCTCATCATCTTTTCTCTCTCTTCTCAAGCTCAAAAACGTCTAAGCCATAGAAGAGGAAAGAGGAAGGAGAATCAATGTGAAGGTAAGCCATTTTAACCTTGTAGATGACTCCTTTTGCTTAAAACCTCTTCTATAAAGTTGTTCATAGTGATGAGAGCTTCATCTCTATGGTTTTAGATTCTTGATTGGTGGTGTTTGATAGCTTGAGGAAAATTGGAAATATGAAGAATCAAGGAATTGATTTGGGAAAGAGGTAGAGGTGAGTATTTGAAGACTTTTGATCTAAGTTTTGTGAGTTTTGGTTGAGCTTTGTGAATTTCGAATTTTGCCCTGATTTTATGTGATTTTGAAATGGAGGATTTGCATTGTGTAGTATGTTGTAAATGGTCTTTTGTTGTGTTTTATGACCATTGGTATTTGTTTGGAACTTTGGTTGGAAAGGATTGCAATATGGTGCATTGTATTGTGATTTGTGATGACATGTTGTGATTGTTGGTAAAACATGTCAATATGATTTGAATTTGGTTAATTTGGTGTTTCCAATGATTTCCTTGTGAAAATCTGTGTGGGAATGGTATTTAATGTGAAAATGGGACCATTGGAAGCTAATTGTGCAAAACTGAAATGCTGTCAAATGGAAGTCTGTACTGAGCAGTCTTGTTGTGTGGACGTTTTTACTGGGCAAATGAAGTCAGAAAATTATGAACCTTTCCAGTCTTAAATTTCACATCCCAAGCTTCAAAATGGACATATAATTTATTCCATTTCGTTTTGGGAACTGACAGTTATAGCTGTCCAAAGTTTGAGGTCGAAAATGGATTCTGTTTTGGGACAGTCTTTAATGTTTGGGAATTCTGTATTTGTGTGGTGATTTCTAGTAAAAGCCAATATTTTTCCTGTGTAGAGGACTTGAATAGATTTCATTTGGCTTTGGGATCATCTCATTTCTATTTTTGTGGAATTAGTTATGATTTTTGGAAGTTCAGCCAAGAAACTGGATTTTCTGGGCCGCGACCAGCGGATTCTGGGCCATAGCCCAAATGTTTCTGAGTAGTTTTGGGCCACAGCCAGTGGATTGTGGGCCGCGGCCCACCCCTAAAAATTAGCATTTTGGACCTTTAAAAGGTGATCTTTGGTCAAGTGTTTCCTAAGCCTTTAGGCATATGTTTAGGCTTTGATTAGCCACCTAAAGGTCGTGAATGACAACCAACTTTAAGTGATATGAAAGTAAGAGTTTGGAATAGAGAATAACCCTATGTCCTTGCTTTGATTATAGGGTTGATATTCGCCCTGATCATGGTTCGGTATTCATTCTGATCATGAGTAAGCGAAGCTGGAGCATACGTAGAAAGAGTGTAGGGAACTTACCTCTTTTGCATGCTTTGATATTTGTGTTTGTGTTTTGATGCATGTATTGCTTTGCTTGATTATATGAAACATGTATGAATGATTGTAGCTCTATTTCTAGTTATGCTATGGCCATGAGTATGTTGTTGAAACATTGAGCACGCAGATATGTCATTATGTGAGCATGAGATATGTATTGCAAGCATGTCATGCATTAAACACATATCAGACATGCATATAGGTATCTATTTCCTACTGAGATTCTCTAGAATCTCACCCTCTCCTATCAACCATTTCAGACAGGGTAGGTGGATCGAGGATGGAGCAAGCAGTCAAGGGTGGCTAGGGCTCCCATTGGAGTTTGGTTGTGATAGTTGGTTATCATAAATGGGATTATTTGTATTCGTATTTGGATAAAGGTTGTATATATATTGTGAAATGTATATTGGAATATATGTTTGGATAAGAATATTTGATTATGTATTTGGGATGAGTTATTGGATAATTGTATATGTATTTAAGAGGATCTGTGTAATCCCCATTTGAGGAGTTGTATGGGCTAATATGCCTATGATTGTTTAGCGAAGATATGAAACCCGGGGTTACCGGGATGATTATATTGTGCACTCTGATATTGGTATAAATGTGATTTATCTTCGCATAGTAATTGTATTCAAAATTTGAATATGAGACCAGGTGTATATGATTTCGAAAGGTATTTGTGAAAACCCTATCGTAAAGATGGGATTTTGAAATAGTTTTGTTTCTTATTGGTCTCTATTTCACTTTAAATCGTGTATTTCGGATATAATTACGGCAGGGGGTTACAGGTACCATTATATAAAAAGGTGATTATGTGATCCGGGTAGAGTCCCAAGAGGCTGTGAGGCCTATGGAACCAAGCGCTATAAGAATGGACTAGTGGGTTTTGTGTTTGATTGCACGCTATATACTGTGTACGACATGAATGATAAATGTTGAATGCTATCTGAGATCTTTGATGAGAATATGATGATTGTGTTGCATGCCTCTTGGGCGACCTGTAATTGAACGCTGAGCTTGCTATTTAGACATGAATGATAAATGTTGAACGCTGAGCTTGCATATGAACAAAATAGATTGAATATGATCATTATGTTACACGGCTTGTGAACCTACACATGCAAAAAGGGATGGATTGAGTGATAAGGAATTGATCCTGAAGTTCTAAACGTTAAAATATCAAATGCAAAATTTTGTTGAATGGGGGGAGAAATGTAATATCCCAAATTTTGGAATTAGAGGCCTAAGAATAAATGTAAATCAAGTGGGCTACTATGCCTCAGTTTAGCAAGAGTCTTAGGAATAAGGATTTGCTGCCGGTGAAAATTTCTTTGGAGGTAGTGACATTGTTATATGGTTTTGGATGACCAAATGATGTCTAAAAATTGTGAAATTTTGCAAAATAAAAATACACATCCTAAGCTTTAATTTAATAGGTAATAGGTGATTTTTAGAGCTTTATGGAAAGAGTTATGAACTTTTGAAGTTAGCCTAAGAAAAATGTTTATTTTCTGAAACAGCGTCAAAAAACTTAAATTTTGGGAATTTTGTGCTTCTAGTCAGCTAAAGGCTATATTTTTTTATTGAAACTATACTTAATAAGGGTTATATAGCCTTTGGAAACACTCTAATAAGAGGTAGTTATGTGTTTTCGCCGAAGTCAGCCCTTTTGTCACAACCGCACGCTTCTACGCAGTTTTGTAGTCTGCTACCTTCTCATGTTGAACGTCCTAAAAAGGTGTGTATAGTGTTCTTCTATTTTTACATTTGGGTCTGTTCTCTCCCCTTATTACTTTACCTTATGTGCTATGTTTGCTATGCTCTTGAAAAGTATCTCATGCCATCGGAGTCGTGTGTGTGCATTTATGTAGATACCATCAAGTTTTTTTCAGTGCTCTAACAGTGTTTTATACATGCAAATGATTCCTGAAGGTATTGCTCAGAGGTATGCAATATATTTTAAATTTCCAGATCCAGAAACCCCTTTATTGTTAGGGAGATGAAGGTAGTGGACTATGCACCCCTTTGTTTTCAAATTTCCAGATTTTGAATAGAAGCATATCAAGATCCAAAAACTTGTGTTCAAGTTCCTTTTTATCAAATAATAGAGGAAATCACCCGTCTTGGTTTCTAGTACACAAGGGCTTTAACTTAAAACTCTTCTCATTACAGTATATGGTAGATACTCGGACTCATATCACCGAGCCACATGGCGTTGGCAGGTAAGTTAGAATGTGCATTTTTGTTTTAATTATAATTTGTACTCAGTTTTATGTGGCTGAGGCTATCTTATCTGATAGCAATTCTATTTGAATTAGGTATGCAGCTGATGCATATGCAATATTTTATACAGGAAGATGGAAGGATGTGATACCTATGGACCACAAGCTGATTCCTTACTGGAAGTCTCTTCATAATGCCGACCATTGACAAGTGATTTGTGTTTTTTTGGAAGTTACTTACGGTTATATTGAGGTATGACACTTCAGGAAAGATTAATATTTAACATAGCAAGGGTTTTAGTTGTGTCCCAACTCACTGATCCCAATGTTTAATGTCAGTGATTGGATGAAAGTAGGAAGTTAAAAGTGTTTAAATCTTTTGATAACAGTTGACATGATAGTTCTTTTTGTTGTTCAAACTCTTTGAAACATGATTTCTGTCAAATGCACCTTTGTAACTATCTACCTACCAAATTACTGAGTTAATGTATTTAGATTATAACTAATTATATTCTCCAATATTTCTTGTGCTTTATTTCTTGGACTTTATGTTTGAGTTTAACCACGGAGGAGTTCATGCTCATGAATCATGAGTATGGAGGCAAAACTCCTTTCATATACTTATCTTGTAACATTTTTTTAAAGGTATCTTCTTTACGATAGAAATTTATTTAATTGAGTTTCATTTTGATCAACCCTTGCTTCTGATTATTACTTAACTCAGTTTTCCTAACTTAGTTTTGACAAAAATCATAACGTGGTATGGAATATTAAAAAAGAGTTTACTAACAACATTACAAAATGAAAGGGTATTGAAAGCCCAGATATTTTGTAATTTCATTTCTTTAGAAACTACTCAACTCTAATAAAGTGAAAACTCTATTTTTGGATTAGATTCTCCCTGATTAAGGCTGGTAGGGGTGAATATCTTATCATTTATATAATGAATGATGTTACTTCCGCCCCTTAGCTAGTCTAATTTTTTCTTGATATTCTGTTTCCTTCATTGACAATAGGTTGTAAAAGTTTATGACAGGTGCTTAATTGTTTGTGCCAACTCCCCTCAATACTGGATGCGTTTGGTGGATTTCATGGAGACTAAGGGAGGAAGAGAAAGTGATATCAGCATACAACATTACATAGATCAACAAAAATTTTTTCTTGGCTTCTTATTTGAGATACTCATTTGTTTGATCGACTTTTATTTTGATCAACCATTGCTTCTAATTATTGCTTAATTCAGTTTTCCAAACATAGGTTTGACAAAAATCAATAAGTGGTATGGAATTTAAAAAAAGAGTTTACTAACAACATTACAAAATGAATGTGTATTGAAAGCCCAGATATTTTGTAATTTGATAATTGTGCAAATTTAAGTGATATTCTAAATAAACAACACCATGCCAGATTAGAAGACAATATTGATGTAGTACTTTTGTGCTCCCTCTCCCTGCTCTGAATCAAGCTACACAAATACTGTAGTTCATCATTAGTCAGGTCCAAAGTAACATATATTGTTGTTTGAGTGATTTTACTATATTTTAGGATATGTAATTGTTAGTGTTTTCTAATCATAAGCTAGGAAATATGAGTAAGTTTTTTTCCCTTAGCAGACTATTATAATTTTTTCTTGTCCATTTTTTCTTTTTAACTTCATGACAAGGTTTCGTCTTACTTAAGTAGCTGAGTTCTTTTCTTCTGTATAATACTTTGTGTTAATAGCTTTATGCATGACTTGGCAATGTTTATTTTCCTCTATCATATGTTTGATGTAGAGGGTTCGTGTAATTCATCTCTTCAATGCCAGGTTTAAGGAACAAATAGGAGATGTTTCAACTGCATGTGCCGTGTATATTCATGGTTGTTCGCCTCTATGAACTCACTTATCTGTTATGCAGCTCTACCCATAGCTTTCAAGGCGATGGATTAAATTTTAGAGAGGGAGATTACTGCTCATCATATTTACATTAAGATGGTGGTCTACCATTGACGGGAATGGTGAGGCATGCAAACTCTGTGTCCATTACTTCACTGTTTCACACACTGTGTCTACTATATATATGAATTACCATTTATGCATTGGTTGGGAAAAGGTTCATTCATGTCAAAATTTCTTGTCACAGTTCTCTTCCATTGGTCATGTCATTTGACTCCAATGTTTTTGTCAATAGGAATGCCATTGGATGATCTTTTAGAAAACTTAACTTATTCCAATTTAATGTATGTTTGAAATAATGGTCTTGATAACTCATCCACTCCTTTTATTTCCTTGCAGTATCCAAATTTAGGCAAGGATGTAGTACCGTGTATGGAAGTTGTGGACTGTCCTCTGGAGCTGAGTATATGTAACAAAACTTATGGGTTGCCAGTCTGCCACATCAGTTGTCCCAATATACATACTGTTTCTTTGTGTTTTATGTCTATTTATTGTATTTGATTCAAATCTGACTTCTCCAATATAGTATGCTGCTATTTGACTTAATTTGGTTGTACTGAGGTTGGAACTGTTGCCGTGACATTGGTATTTGGTTTTTTTCAAATAATACTTTTCCCTCCTATATCCAGTGCATACAGTTTAGAAGTGCACTCAGTGTCACATTTAGGACGATGAACCATATGATGTTGTTTCAGTCTTGGGGAAAGTTGAGAATTTGAATTTTCTCTATATTAAAAAGTTTCAGCAAAAATATGTTATTTATATTAAAAACTCCGCTAATACATTGTATTTCAGATAGTGCGCACGCAATCTGAATTTTGGGACTACCCTATAAATAAAGCTTCACACAATTGAGTCTTGAACTTTGTCAAAACCACCTAAGTTTTGTTACACCTGAACCACATGGTTACGAAGTAGCAAGTCACACCTTCTTATTCTTTCAATCTGAGCTCTGGGACTACACCCTTAATTCCATCACTTATTGCACTCCTATCAACATTTGAAAAAAATGTTTTCAAAGGGTTTCTATAATTTAAAAAACTGCACAATAGCAATGCCAACGAGTAATATTTTGGTTCCAACACATGATATGCCATTGTTAAGTGAATTAGCAGTTAGAAAAAAATTTTGTGCATTAAAACATTTCATTTCTTATGCAGTGGATGTTGCCTCAGAATTTTTCCTGTATTGGCGTGCATATTAGCATGGAGTGCTGTGAAAGCCAGACATCAAAGTCAAGTAAGGCATCCAACTATACCCATGACATCACTCTTTTTTGACTTATATTGCCATTCACATGATAGATCCTGCTCTTACCAACTACTATCATATTAGGTCACCTAACCTGCCAGTGATTTAAATACACCTACAGTAATTACAACAAAAAAATCTTTTATTATCCATTTTCTTTATTCTTATGACCATCTATTATCACGTTCTCCAAGTCATTTGAATCATAAAAAATGAATGTCAGATGTGATGACGTCTAGCACCAATGGTAACATTTTCATCACTTTTATTATATATCAATGCAAACTGTAACTTCAAATAGTCCTTACATATTTTGTCTTATGTCATCCCTTTTATTATATATCACTTTATCCTCATTACCCATTTTCCCCTGTATCTTTAAGCTAAGTCACACCGTTGTGCTTTGCATTTGCAAATGAATATCCATGTGTTGTATGCACAAATACGCTTATTTATACTATCCACATCATGTTAACCATCAATATTATGACAAATAATTAAACTGAAATGCATAAACTTAGCCTAGCTTCCACACTTTTCATACAAGGAAACACAAGGTCTCCATAACACTCCCTTTTTTTTGCCAGTCATAACACTCCATACATACATAGAAACTAAATGTACATAAGGTCCCCATGATTACAGTCAAACTCAAAGTTGGTCAGTTCCTAAAATGTTAAAAACAAAACAACCGTTAACAGTAAACCTTTCCTAAAGAACTAGCTGTCTAATGAAGCTAATCTCCTACAGCTTCTAGAGGTAGAACAATTCCAAAATTGCTGCCCTACTCCATAGCCCTTTTCGAAATCACGTTTTACTCCACCACAAATCCTAAATCTTTACCCAATTCAGATGCCGTTGGTAGGTATGATATGATAGAGTGTTTAGCATGAAAGTAGGTGTGTTATTGTGATGAAACTGGTTATGCCGTTACCTCCGTCAATGGTGATGGTAGGAGTTGATTAATTGAGTTTCCAGCATTGCCGTAACATCTTAACTCCATGTCATTACTATTCTGTTATTGTGTCATTCCCAGCAAACGCTTCGAACAGTATACCCGTAAGTTGACTGCCTTTATCTTCATGTAAGCACGTCGTCGGAGGTCGTGGATAACGATGGGCTCAAGAATTTTGCTTGGGCAGAACACAGCTATGTCTGACTGTGAGGCCTCAATAATTGAATGGTAGTGTTCTGTGAACCACGGATCATGCATCCCTTCCCACAAGTTGTTAGAAAATCCTTCTTCCTTAATTAGCCAATAAAAGCATTTAAACAAGTAGTATCGGCTCTCACTCCATCTTGATGATCCTACTCTTATTGCTCTGCCTTCCGACGCTTGCTTGCACGGCGACACCCTGTACGTCATCATAGGAACTACTTCAACCATATTATCTTCAGTGTAGCATGCAATTTGCTCTACTACAGGTTTTATACTCACTCTATGTTCAAAGTATAAGAGTCCACACTAATGCTTACTATATGGAACCCCTATTCTCTCCATTGCTGCAGGATATAAGTAAATTCCCTGTATGAAAACGAGTATGCCACACCCATAAGGGAGATGGGTTGCAAATCATCCTCCCATACCATTGCAGTTGAGTCCATCTTCAGGTATGTTATCCCCCAACCTCAAGCACCCTTCGATATTTATGGAATTGCCTCTATCTTTTGCAATAACACACCCCTGCTTGAATTTAATTCCTTAGTATGGGTGATATATCTATTGCTCCAATAGTTGTACAAGTTTAAGATAATGCCATGCTATTGTCACATCACTAGAATGTGTGAATTTCAACCAGATGGGTTACTCAAACAAGTAAAATGCTCCTACTCTCAGAGAGTATAAGGTCCAATTTAATTGTCCATTTATTTGGCTTGTATGAGAGGTCCCTTAGTTTTTTTACTTATTCCAAAAGTGACAACCAGAATGTGAATATACCACTGAAATAATTATAGGTTTGCAACCATCTACTCCAGTTAAAATGTTAAATTGGTCTACTTTATTTCAGGGCCAAGCTCAAACGGTCTACAACCTTCCACCTGATGAGAGCAATTTCTATTTTTACATGAATTCTGAGTTGTACGGCCAAACCTACAATACCATTATTCAATATCGTTAGAAATTCTGGTTGTCATGATACACATTACTATTCAACATGCTTCTCATCCAGGTTTTGACTTACATTCTATAATACCATGTTTACTTCCACCACCTTTGCTAATCATCCTATTTTGCTTAAAGTTGGACCATTTGCAACATGACATGACATGACCATCATTTATTAGCTCACCAGTTAATCAAATGAACTAACCTCATGTTTGGAATTCTGTGACAGTGAAGAAATGCTCTCCCTTCTATTAGTAGTTCCAGCTCATACGCCAATTAAGGTTGGTGCCTCACGCACCGAGTCACATTATATGGTTTATGGTCACTATAACTTTATTAATGTCAGTCAACTTGTGCTTTTTACTTTTTAATGTGCACTGCCTTAATTAAATGCTTACATATAGGCAGCTCCTATCCTATAATTTTATGTTATAAAAGCTTCCTTCCATGTAGAACCTTACAACACCTTTTGCAATTACACCTATACAAGCTTGCCTTCACCTAAGTCACCTTCCAAGATTTAATACCAGTTCATTAACACTACATACCTTGATTATAGCCAATCTGAACTAATGAGTGATAAGCAATTTAAATAATATTAGATACTATAAAACCAAGTTGCAACTTCACAGTATCCTAACCTTCATCTGCTATACTTAGCTCATCTTCAGTGGTAGACCATACCTACTATATTTTCTCTCTACAGTCAACAGTATAGCAACCTTTGAAATCGTCATTGTCGACTCTGCTTTGTATATGAATTTCACAACACCGACTCTGATCCCTCTTTGGAATTTCTTAGCTGAGGTATGTAGCTTTGTGCCCCACATGCATTGAACATTATGTTAGTATTGTATACTCTCGGTATGGAGCTGTATTAAGTTATCACATGTAATATATGTTAGTATTTCACTTCTTTGCCCATAATTTTAACCTTTACAAATACTTCTTTACTTTCCTTACTATGCCATTATGAACTACATATATTATTTGAAGGTGACCAAAAAATACACACCATACTGAATCTGCCCATGCTTTTCTTACTCTAACTCCTATTACCGATATATATCAATGAAATATATTATCCCTGAATTGTCAATTCATAATTGATAGCTTCATTTGTCTTAAATCTAGATACATCGATTTGTCACACCTTCAGATTATTTGCAACATTGCCCTTGGCCATTTGAGTCCACATATTATCTTACCACATAATATACAGTTTCCTCAAACCATGTCTGCTATTAATAACTTAGAAGGGTAGGGACCTCTTTACAATGTTCATATCTTACTTATATCTTGGATAACATTTCAATACATACACTTTCTCCTACTGTCATTTCAGTCTACTTTTGATCCACACTATGTTGCCTTGCTACTTCCTGCATCACTAATTACATTACATCTAAATCACAGCTGTGCTTGAGACGACCTTACCACCATACTACTCCCATGTACTCATTTATCTTACTTTATGGGACATCCTACTTTGCCATCTTTTTCCAATGTAAATCCCATTATACATAAAGGATTTCTCTGTCATCCCTAATAAGACATAACACTCAAAGGTACTACACCTCTTCTGATAGTAAAATGTAACCTTACATAAGGAGATCTCAGTTGGTCCATATAAATGACTGGCTTCCCTTCTTCCTAAATAGATATAATTGCCTTTATTCCTTCCAAAGCAAACTGCATACACCATCTGACTACTTAAGACCTCATTATATTGTTTTTGTTCACTTGTAGGTTATTAATGATAGTGCTTTTGTGTTTATTACCTTTGAAGTCAGTCACTTCATACTATTATGACATTTATGTAGCACACCTATTTGCTTTCTCATTTATGGTTTACCAACTTAAATGGCCTTACAAACAAAATAAACCATTTTGCCCCTTTTATTTGTCCACATCTGTTTTCTGTATTATGTGATGTTTGTATCTGACTTGTTGTACATAGCTAAAAGAAAACTACTCCACCATCAAACTAAGGATATGACCTTCAGAATTATTTGCCTCTTGTAAGATGTGCCTGTCAAGCATGATTGCCTAACTCACAGCTCATGAATGAAAGATCAGAAGTACCCTCAAGCATTTATAAGTAACAAAGTAGCCTGGAAAAAAAAATTTAGTGCAAGTATTGGGTTTTTCTTAGAAGGGTCAAATTTATTTTTCCATTATAATTACATTTTTCTTAGTTCTAAATTCTGAATACGTCTAAACACAATCACCACTATATTTGAAGTAGCCTCCTACATCACCTGTCTCCAACCACTACATACTGCCCTACATAGTCTTTCTGTTGGGTTCCCTTCTCTTTACTTTCTGTTTCCCGCCAAATCTTCTTACCATATATCCTTAAATCCATGATGCATTCGTTTACCTTTCAATATCCCCTTCTTCAGCTCCTACTCTAACTTTCTTATAAGCTTTTTCATTAGCTTCTACCTCCCATCAAAATACCACACCATGTCTAAGCACATATTGCTGTCTGAGATCCATGATGCATCTAACCTTTGGAAAATTGTTGTTAGGAAGTTAAGGAAATGGAATGTGTACAAGAAGTTGGCACCGACTAATCTATTCTCCGTGTGTCTTTTGTTATTTGATTCTAAGGTATGACACAACCACTTATTACAGCAGCTTTTGTTTTTGTTAACACATGTTCAGCACCATTCTTACATGAATTGCATGCTTAATGGTCACATCCTATTGCAGGGAACAACAATTCAAGTAGGCGTGATTATCAAGTCTCTCCATACCACCTTATATGGCTCTATACAAGAAGGCAAAACTTATAAATTCTCTAACTTCCTTGTGTCAACAAATTGATTCAGATTTCGACCAACTACCCATCAATACAAGCTTACTTTTACTACTCATACTTCTTTCTCACCTCTGGAAGCTAATATCCCACTTTGTTCTTATTCATTCAAATAAATATCTTATATCTTCTCACTTCCTCATGGTGAGGGTATTGATTATCTCTTTGGTAATTCTGGAAACTTCATACATCTTTCACTGAACATGAAAATTAACCTTTGCATTCACCCATAATTTATACTATGTCAACAACGTGTTTTTTCACTCATTTTAACATCTAGCACAAATGTCTTTATTCAGATGTGGTTGGATTTCTAAAGTCTATTGGCTCTCCCGAGGAAGAGCGTAAGGATGATGTAACAAAATACTATCTAAGGATGATAATATCTGACCTTGAGTAATGCTCATCTCTATGTTGAAGTTTATGCTCTTTTCATAGTATTTCTTTATCTTCATTTACTAACAATATTCCTTATTCTTTATAGAGATAACGAGATTGAACATGTTCTATTTGACCAATGTGCTACCGATGCATATATGGATCAGCTTGGAAGCTCTGAAATGCCAGTTGTGGTCCTCTTAAATCTGGCTAAGCTCAGTTGGACTCATGATAGTAACATCTTTACTTATATAATACTGCACTAATGTGAAACTGTTTTTTAGTATTTACCCCTTATTTGTTCCATATATATAAGTCATATCTAAAGTAAAACCATGTTTACATATATCAGATATTTGTCAATTGTCAAGCTCATTTAATGCCACAAGACTTTACTTCAATCCAAAGGTCAAGGAGGTTTGGGATCTAATTCAAAGGTTGTGACTGAACACACTATTTCTACTGCCTTCCTTCATCCAATGCTTTGTTATACACAGATATTCATTACTATCTATGCTGAACATGTTTTTTATTCCTTATTCAAATTTGATTTCAATTCTGCACCTATCATTTGCATGACCTGAAAAATGTCACTACTCCTTCATGGCTCATATGGTCTATTGTTTATAATTAATTAGCAAACTTTAATCACAACTGGATAAAATTAACTGCTCCTTCATAAATCCAGATCAATCATACTTTGTTCTGTCTTATTCCATTTATGAAAGTTTCTTTTCCTGTTCCCCATATCATTGCTGAGTTTATTTAAACAATTTTCTTCCTCTTTTCTGACAGGGTTAAAGATCAAGGCTCCCCGTTGCTTGAAGCTTTAACCAAATCAATGCCAAGTGAACTTACTTGTCCTTCTTATAGAACATCACTTATTAATCAAACCAAGATGAAGATAGCAGACATTCCAGAGCTTGCAGCGGTGTGTTTTGCTTTCAAGCCTTTTTAAAAGCATGAATTTGTTATCATCATTTATTTACTCTATTTATTGTCCACAACAGTGAACTTCCTTTATTATAGACTGTGAGATAATCAAGTTTGAATCCAAACATGGGTGGACCTACCAAGCATGCTCTAAGTATTCTTGCAAGGCAAAGCTGAAGGATGAAAATGATCCAAATAGTGTTTTAGTCTGCCATAACTGTAAAAGCCCACATCATTCAAACGTTCAGCAATAGCGTTTGGAGGCAAAGTAATGTTTATTGATTATTATAAAGTATGATTGTTTGATTGATTAAATTGTAACAATATACTTCTGTTGCTAAACTTATATGCCTTTGTACATAATGAAACTCTACTATATTGTGAAATATGACACTACTTTTACTTCAATTATCTTTTGGGATAAGCTAGCTATACAATTACTTGACAAAACAATATCACAGTTGAAGCTGACACTACCTAAGGCACAACATATCTTAGATATTTGTTTCTCCCATTATATTGCTCTGTATTGTACCACAATTGCATCTAATAACACTGCCCTTTTATGAGTGCAGCATAAAAGAAAGGATGGTTTCCCCAAGGGCCTTGAAACTCCTGTAGGAAAGAAAATATTATGTAGGCTCAAGGTCAATGAATATAATAAAAAGTTTCCAACTTCCAGCATAAGTGCAATAGAATTAACAATGTGTGAAGACTTGCTCAACCAATTTGATGCTACATATGCTAAGGTTAGTATTATAGTATGTTTTACTATTTTTTAGCTCTTTAACCCATGTCTTTGCTTGCTGCAATATGTGATGTACACCTCATGACCACTGAAATCCCTTATCTAAAGATCACATTTAGTAGGTTATATATGTATGTTGCAAGAACTAACTACCTGTACAATAGACATGTCGTTCTCATAGTTATAGCAAGTTGTTACCTAACTTTCTCACATAACTTGCAACAGAAAAATGAACCTACAAATGAGCCAGCTCCAGAATTGCATGCATTATCCATTGATCTGCAACAACACCCTTCCATTCCAAATGTAGAAGATGCAATTAACCTTGACGATGACACTCTGGCTTCAATGTCACAGCAAGCAACACAAGGGACAGGTAAAGGGAAAGGCAAAAACTACATCAAGAGGATTGCAAGTGTAGCTCAACCTTCTAAGGATACCCAGTCATCACAAAGTTCAATCACTAATTGCAGACTGATTAAAAACATAAAGCAAGAAAAGTAATTCTCCATTTAACCTTGCTCATTATGTTATGTCTCATCAGGTGTTACTTATGTTAATGTCATATCCCTTCCTATGTTTTGGCTGCGCTAAGGCAAACTTCGATTATGCTGATACAAGAAACATAAGTTTGTCTTTGTCGTATTGTTGCATTTCCTTTCCAAGCATGTAATTTAGTTTCCAACGTTTGCTCCCTGTTCGTTCTGACTTTGTATTGTAGCGTTTAGCATAGTTCAAGTATTTCAGTCTATGTAATTCCATTTCCAGTTTTTACATCAAGTCTGGTTGTACTCACTGGAATTTATTCCATGTTCTAGTATTTACAATTTCTCTCCAAATTAGCCTGTATTCCTAGTCTGGTATTTCACATCATTCATGCTTGCTTCAAACCCATCAATTTATCACCTATTGACTGTTAAAAAAGTAGCCTTATGTATGTAGGCAGTCTATTTTTTTAGAAAACCCAGTACTGATTTAACATTCAAGAGAAATGGCTAAAATACCATTTACTATATGTAATCGTTCACCTCTATTTATTACTCAGTAACGAAAACCATCACATACAACAAATCTATAATATGATCAACATAAGGTGATATAAGTACAAGTGGTCTTGAAATTTAACAGGTTTCAGATTGGCAAAAAAGGAAAATATGAAAAGAAAACATCCCATTGCCAAAAAGAGGAAAGAAAAGAGAATACACGGAAAAGAAAATATCAGGGTCGTATCAACTTCATGAAAGCTCAACTTCTATTCATATTATGACTCACTTTACGACGGATAATGTTTACTACCTAGTCATAGGACGCAGCTTCGGACTCAAATTCAAGTTAGGACTCACTCTACGGTGGATAATGATTACTACTTAATCTTAGGACTCATCTTTGAAAAAACGTCTCTAACTTTCGCCAATGTTTGTTCAATCTTTGATGGTTGTTACCCAAAGAAAATCATTAAATCTTTTTAACTCCATATTAAAAGTTGTTGGCAAAAAAAATTCCATATCAACATTTGATTAATTTTTTAATTTTGATGATACTTAATATATACATACATTTTATCTTAAAAATACCTTTTTTAACCACTTATACCATTATTATAAGTGGTTTTCAAATTCATTCTCATAGTCCAACCACACTGATGCTATCACTATCAACTTAGATGAACACATATATATGTTGCACATTTTTTACACCTAGCCCTTCATGTGCCTTTACAAAATAATATGATAAGCATTGGGTTTACTAATTTAGTCCTCATGGTTGGAGGATCTTAAAAGAGGATTTCACACATTCTTTTGTATAAATAATGATGATTAGACATTCATGTAACTAAAATCTCAAGGATCATATAATTCTAGTCCTCATGGTTGGAGTATTTGCTATGAAACAAAGTGCCAAACATGTGTAACAAAATACAGTATCCAAAAATTAATATGCAATTTTATGCTACAATGCATTAAGCTAGACTTTTTTTTGGCATTTGACCTCCCCTTGTATGACACATGTGCCAAAAGGAGTGAATCAACTTGAACCTTTTTCCACCACCTTTCATCTCCTATAGAGACCGTGCGCATACCACCTAAAAATAAAAGTTTGAAATTGCTGTCTCCTGCCAAATAAAAACATCTCCTATTTAATCACAACTTCCTTCTTCAACCTCACCAGCTGTGTCCTGTTTGGGAACTCACCTAAGTTACTCAATCCTCCATCCACAAGCTGCCTCATACATCCACACAACTTTCTCAAACCCATCATCTTCTACCATCATTTGTGAGTATAGACAACATTTCTCACAACATTTTTTCTATCAGGTGAACCAATTTAATATACTTTGGAATTTTTTAATCACTTTCCCATGCAAAAAACTATGCTTATTCACTTTCATGTATCCTTATATGTATACAAACGTTTACACTATTCTTCTAATATTGGCCATCTATTCTTGAATCATTTTATCATTGTCTATTATTTTGTTCTGAGTTGCAGAGAAGTGCCTTCATCACTTTATATAGTTCAATAGTCATGATTGGTGGTGCAGTTAATGAAACAACAAAGGATTCTGCACAACTACACTCTCATACGCAGTGACAATCACAGTATGAGCAAACAACACCAACATCTTCTTCTTCTATCTATACAAAACCGCCAGTATCTCAATTTCAACCTATAGGCAGTGGTATGTCTGCTAGACGAAGAACAAGAAGGTCCTGAGCGTTAACAGATATTACTAATGTTCAATCTAACTTGAACATAGTTTTCCAGGGTAAATCTACTTGTATGCATTTACACTATTGGAACTAGTAGCTATATACTGTGCACAATACCCAATGCCAGTTATAAGTAGAAAATTAAAGTTTGAATACTGAGAGAGAAATTTTTAGAAAAATGTTCAATGCATGTGGGGACATTTAAACTATTAGAGACATTTAAATTTGATGTCATTGATAACATTTTTATTCCACATTTCAGATTGTACACACCAAAAGGATGCTAATGCCTACTCTTTGAAGCATTTGTCAACACGTAAGAGCGCTAGGCAAAGAGGGTTAGATATACGTGAGGACATCTCAGCATACCTACAGACTAACAACAGTCCATTCAAACAAGAAGGTGAATATGGAAAAAATCAACTAATTTCTTTCCAACTTACATGTCCCTAACCGTATCATACATATAAAGCAAATTTCCCCCTTGTCATGTTTAGGTCATAGTATGTTTAACTTAATTTCCTTCACATTTTAATTTTTCACAATTATATGCATGTGCACGTTGTGAGAACTGAGTAGTTTGTCTTTCAACAATTGTCTTATTTCATTAATTAGCACATTTCGCTCATTTTAAATACCCCCATAAAGTAGTCAGAAACTACCACTAATACATTCTCAACAAAAACACTTTCATATAATAAGGACCAACAATGTGGAACTACTCAGCCTGCTTTCAATGACAACGTCACACAAAAAGCTTCTCATCCATCATATATTAGGAAGAGGAATGGTTCAACATCTGAAAACCCACATCACTTTTGTTACAGTTATTATAAGTTCCCCCAGCCCACACTAACCGGAATGTTTGTTATTAACCTCACATTTATACATTTCAAGTTTATAGGACATTGCATCTTACTCTAACATTACTGTTCAGTATTTTAAAAAAGTTCTAACCACGATCTCACTTTTTAAACATAAATAGCAACATCAAAGACAACTGTTTATAGCAATGTTATGTGTGACACAAACACACACAATCACACACACATATATCTATATATAAATGTATATACCGATTTGTTTCGCTAGGCCTACTCTTACGCTTATAATCCATTACACCATTTATATATAACCATGTTCTCTTGTCCTACAACCTTTATTTTCCTTCAAAATTTTAAATTTCTTTTCTCTTGATTTTTTCATCAATAGTACACCTTATGCATTATGCAATACCTTTGTTCTTATTCAATTATCGGCTACAATTATGCTCACCGTTACATTTTACTTACATTGTTTTTTACCAAAAATAATCTTACTATAAAATAAATACTTTTGTTTATTTCACTGCTAGGAAAAATTTTCTAAAAAAGCATATCAAATTATCACTATTTATATTCAGGATTTTAATGGAAGTTTAAAATTAGTTTTAACTTTTAAAAATATTGTGGCTGTTGACTTGTATAAAAAAAATCTATTTCACACCTTGTAATTAATGAAAGCATATTTAACGTGATATCATACTCATTCATTCAAATGTTTTAATGGAAGTTTAAATAATGAAAAACTATTTTTTCATCCTGCTTACAAAAATCTCACACTCATTCATTCTCTCTTTTTTGCATATTTAATGTGCCTACCATTACCTTATTAACTTAAGTCAAGTACAATTATAATTACACTGTCCTACTTGAACTACCTATTTTCCTTTGTTACAAATTATTAAAGGGCATTATTTATGCTTTCAATGTATTACAAATGAAGGTGTCCCATAAGAACAATATTACAAAAACATCTAGTTCAATTTTGATTATGATGAATCTGAAGAAAGTGAAGGTGACCACAATTATGATGCTACCAGTAGAGGGAGCAGTAATTATCATTATGCCCATTTCATTAACGTTTATTATCAACTTTGGAGCTACAACCATCGCAACATAGATGACATAGATGACAACAACTGATTCACTTCACCAGTTTATTAATACAAAGTTCACTTTATAGATGAGCTAGACTCCACACTCTAAGCGAGCCACAACTGATTATTGTCAATACAAATAAAACCACTGGTGCCATCTTTTCCTACCAAGGTACCTACACCAAATAGCCATTCCATCTTTACCAATAGTTTACTCACATTGTACACAAAAAGGATTAGTAATCAAAGAAGGAAAAAATATATAGACATATAATTCCTGCTTTATCTGTACTTCTTTTTAGATGAAGGGGACCAAATATACAAATGCAAGCATTGCAGTGCGAAGCTTTAGTTCAAGGAAAGCATTAAGAAAGATAAGAAGGAATATAATGCAGACACATTCTCATTATGTTGCTTGAAAGGGAAGGTTCTCCTTCCTCCCCTCAAAGTGCCACCAGCATTATTATAGACCTTATTTTTCGATAAGAAGTCCACCTTCTCCAAGAATTTTCATGGAAATATCTGGCAATACAACAACATGTTCTCTTTCACATCCATGGTAGGAAAGATTGACCATTCAATCAACTCAGGTGGTGGACCTTACACATTCACGTTATCAGGTATGAATTATCACACCATAGGAACTTTAATGCCACCAGAAGTTGTCAGACCAGTTTATTCTTAGCTATACATTCATGACACTAATAATGAAGTCTCCAACCGAATTGCAGCTATCAAGTACAAATCATTGCGAACTTTAGCCAATATATTTCACTTCATGTGCCACTTTTGTTACATTCTTTTCATGCTTATTTCTCTGCCTATGTAGCAAACACCCAAAGGAAGATATCATTGATCCAATCATTGTTCAGTAGAGAAAGATGCAATTGGATGATATCAACCCTTATGTGAAACAATTTCAGTTGGCATCGTTACTTGTATCAAACAAATCCATAATTCCATTGAGAATTTGTTTAGTTGGAAGTAGACAAGGTAATGGCTGAACATATAATTTACCTTCTGCATCAGAAGTTGTTGCATTAATAGTTGGTGACATTGATTTGGAATTTAGTATTCGAGATATCATTTTGGAAACACATACAGGATGTAACACCCCGATTTTCAATTAAGGGCTAATGGCATTGAGATTGATTATAAAATTATGTAATTAGATATTTTGGGAGAAATATGATGTAAATTTGAGATAAATGTGTGTGGTATTTGAGATCAAGGGTTGAGATTCATTATTGATGGGTTGGAATCCTATACATTGTGTCTATATGAGCTCATAGTGGAAGTGGATGAGATGGTGACATGTGGCATAGTGGAGGCCTTTAGATGAGGCACTAGGGGACAAAATGCTACTTTTCCTCTATTTTCTCTCTCTCTTGATCGGTAGAGTGTGTGTGTACAAGGGAGGAAAGTCTCATTTCATCATCATCCCTTCCATCTCACCATTTTCTCTCTCTTCTTCCTCCATTTTTCTGGCGCACAAGCTTGGGAAAGAGAAAAGGAAAGCTTGATCTTTGAGTAGGTAAATGATCTCTATTGCTCAAACTCCCTTCATCAAAGTTGATCCTTGAGTTAAGAGCAACATTTTTATGGTTGTAGCTTGTCCATTGGTGGTGGTTTGTGGCCACACGAAATTCTAAACTTAGGGGAAACAAGGAACTCCTTTGAGAAAGCTATAGAGGTGAGTAAGACAAACCTTTCTATATAGGTTTTATAGCCATTGGTTGAGTGTGAAATTTCTGGAAATTTTGCCTTGAATTTCGAAAATGAGGGTCAATGTGTGGTTGGCATGTTGTTGTCATGGAATTAGTGCTTTGATATGTGTTTTGGGTTGATAGAATGGATTTAGGTTGGAAATGTGAAAGTTGATACCTTTGTGATAGCTTTGGTGCATTGGGCAAAACAGGGCATGTGATTGGGTGATGATTTTGGTCATTTTGAGGTTACCATTGTGTTCCTTGAGTGATTTTGTGTGGGAATAAGGTTGGTTGTTGATTTTGGGATTCATTGGGATCACTTGGGAAAAGTTGGAAAATCTGTTTTGGTTAAGCTCTGTTTTTCGCTGTCACCTTACACGAGCGTTTTGAGTGAACAAATGGTATTGCAAAACTGTGAAACTTTTCAGTCTTAAAGTTCACATTCCAAGCTTTAAAATGGACATA
This sequence comes from Inga oerstediana, assembly GCA_963210345.1. Classification (NCBI taxonomy): domain Eukaryota; kingdom Viridiplantae; phylum Streptophyta; class Magnoliopsida; order Fabales; family Fabaceae; genus Inga; species Inga oerstediana. The sequence continues at coordinate 66,437,059 of OY723401.1, forward strand.
TATTTTGTGTCATTGCGTTTAGAATTCTGTGAGTTATGGGTGTCCAAAGTTTGGGATTGAAATAGAACTCTGTTTTGGAGTAGTGTTTAGTTTTTTGTGATTCTATATTTGTGTAGTGATTTCCAGTGAAGGGCTATATTTTTCCTTGAACGAGGACTCATATACCTTTCATTTGGCTTTGGAATCACCTTGTTTCAATTTTTCTAGAATTAGTTATGGTTTTTCGAAGTCAGCCCAGAGTCAGGAAATTTCTGGGCCGCGGCCCAAGAGTGGCTGGCCACGGCCCAAGCCTTTCTGACCTGATTTGGGCCGCGGCCCATGAGTGGTGGGCCGCAGCCCAAGACCTTATGACCATATTTGGGCCGCGGCCCAACCCTGTGTTCCAACACTTTGTGTTTTCGAAAAGTGACCTTCAACCTTTTGTTTCCCAACCTTTTAGGCCTTTCATTAGAGACATTTGTGGCCTCTTAAGAGTCCTAAATGATAACCAACTTAGTGTATTATGGGGTTAAGTAATTGGAAAAGAGATTGATCAATTGACCCTAATTTGGTATAGGATTTGATATCTACCGAACTCGTGATCCTGTGCCAAAGATTGTCAGGAAAGATACAGGTAGCAACTCCTCTCTTATACTTTGTGTAAATGTATTGTATGTTTGTCTGTCATTCATTGTGTGGATGCTGCTGCTACTGCTTTGTGATACCCTGTGCATTGAGATACTTTGTGGAGTTTTGTGATACATTGTGCTTTGAGATGCTTTGTGGTGCTTTGTGCTTCGTGTTGCTACTACATAGTGTTCACCGCGAAAGCGGGCATAGTGCATTGTGATTACAGCCGTGAGTGCTGTCGTATGTGGCGCGAGCCTGAGATCATTGTGAAGCTGCTGAACATGATGAACATACATGCTCTATGTTTATATATTGTATGAGTGTCTTGTTGCTACTGAGATTCTTTAGAATATCACTCTTTCCATATGACTAACCTTTTCAGACAGGGCGAGTGGCTCGAAAGGGAAGCGACCAACCAGGAGTGGTTAGGGCTTAGGGACATTTTATATTTGGATGTTGGTTATCCTTGTTTTGGTTTTGGGATTACTAAGTGTTTATGAGATGTAAATGAATATTTTGGATATGAAATCCCCATTTTTGGGAACTCGTAACCCATGATATATATGTAGATGAACCCGGGGTTTGCCGGGATTTTAGTTTCCGCACTCTGATATTTCTTATGTAATTTGATTTCTCAAGTAGTTATATCCGCACGTGACTGTGAGACCGGAATTAACACGTTTTGAATTGATTTTGAAATACCTCATCCCGAGTTAAGGGATTATAAATTGTTGATTTGATTTTATTGGTCTCTATTTCACTTAAACATCGAAATCCGGATGTAATTACTGTGAGGGGGTTACATTTTTGGTATCAGAGCTGTAGTTCCTGGCAAGGGTAGAGTTTGCTAGGATAGCTCCCATAGTGTGTTCTTAGTGATAATAGATCATCTGTGGATGATTGTTGTATACACATATGTGCTCTGTGTTAGGGATATATACGAGATTTGTGAACAGTGTGTATACATTATCTGTTGAACTGACCTAGTGAATGATTTGTAGAATGAAAAGGACAAGGGGTTGTCCCAGTGGACAGCGAGTAGACCCTGAGGTGGAAGTGGTTAATGACAATCCACCGGACCCAATGCAAGAGTTGATGGGCCTGATAAAGAACCAACGAGATATGATAGCGGAGCTTAGAGAAGAGCTTCGAGCTGAGAAAGCCAAGAACAATGAGGGCCGGGGTCAGTCTACTCATGAGGAAACTCGAGTGGAAACCCGAGAAGAGACTGTTGAAGGGTCGGCACGACCACTTGAATCCCCTCCTCATGTGATTCCGAACCAAGGATCCTATGGAGTGCCAGTCAGGGAGGAACGAGACCTTAAGTATTGGGTCTCCAAATTCTGTAAGCAACTACCTCCGGCATTTAAGGGGAAGTTTGATCCTTAGGCGGCTGAAGATTGGCTACATCGTCTTGAGAAGATTTTTGAAGTCTTAGTGTGTCCCTCCGAAGTGAAAGCCAAGCTGGCGGTGTACAAGCTTGAGGGTGATGCAGACCGCTGGTGGCGTAACATTGCGTTGTCCTTGAGGATTAAGAATGAGCCATTGACCTGGGAGGTGTTCCAACAACACTTCAACGAGAAATATTTTCCTAAGTCAGTGAGGCTTGAGAAGGAAACCGAGTTTCTAAATATCAAGCAAGGGGACACAGAGTCTTTTGACGAATATTTGTCCCGATTTACCCGCCTATCCCGATATTCCTCTTATCTTCAGAAAATGGATGATGAGGAGTTGAGCTCAGATATGTTAATTTGGGGTTTAAGGTGTGATATGAGAAAGAGACTCGCCACCCATCAGTTTTCCAAGTTCAACAAGGCCGTTGAAGAATGTCGGATCACTGAGAGCAATCTTAGAGAGTTGTATCCGGCTAAGGCTGGTGGTGGTCATAGTGAGTTTAGGAAGGGCGGTGCTTCCCAGAAGCGAAAGGGGCAAGGGTTCTCACCTGAGGACAGTGGTAAGAAGCCCTACCAATCTGGGGGTCGTGATGATCAGAAACCTCCAGTAGGAACGATGTACACCCAATGTAAGGGTTATCACCCTGGCAAAACTTGCTCAGGGCAAACGATTTGTTGTAATTGCCAACAACCTGGACATATGGCTATAGAATGCAACCGGCCGAAGGTTGAGCAAAGACCTAGGACTTAGGGTCGAGTGTTTATGGTGACACATGAAGAGGCTCAGGAGTCCCCCGACCTGATTCAAGGTAAATTCTTGTTTCAATGATGGTTTATTGAAAAATGTTAGTTGATTGGGGTGTAATCAAATTTTGTATTATGATGACTGCGCAAAGCCCCCGAAATTGTGTATATGTGAAATGGTTATTGATTTGATTGTGGCAATGTTGATGATTGTGAAACCTAGAAGTCCTATGGGATTCTAATTGGTTGATAGTGAGAAATGCATTGACTATGTATGTGAATTCGATGAATCACATCCTTCGATCATGGTTAAATCGGTTAAGGATAGTTTTGATTGGCGATATGGTGATATAGCGTATAAGTATGATCGAGGATACTGATCAGAAAGGGCTACCTATGAATATTCTGATAGGAGAGGGCTACCTACGGTGAGGTCAGATCAAAGAGGGCTACCTACGGTGAGATCCAATCGGAGAGGGCTACCTACGGTGAGATTTGATTGGAAAGGGCTACCTATGGAGAGTTCTGACCGGAGGGGCTAACTAGTCAGTAGACTGAGTGAAGCACCGAGTGTAGTACCATAGTGTGGATCCACTATGACAATGAACCCTAGTGTGGAGCCACCGTGACGATGAACTCTAGTGTGGAGCCACCGTGATGACAAATCCTAGCGTGCAGCTACCTTGATGACAAACCGTGGAGTGCAGCCACCATGATATTGAATCGTAGTGTAGAGAGGAGCAAGAGCTCAAAATAATAAGTGAAAGGTGTGAATAGGGCCTCGGGAGGTCAAACTTAGGGGCTGAATTATGTTGTGAGAAGGGGTTTTTGAGGGATCCCGATTTGATGAAAGGAGTTCTTGTGCGAAAGTCATAGGGTTTAAAACTTAGGGGCTGAATTATGTTGTGAGAAGGGGTTTTTGAGGGATCCCGATTTAATGAAAGGAGTTCTTGTGCGAAAGTCATAGGGTTTAAAGGTCTTAGTGTTGAGCATATGCCCGGTTCCAGCTCGGTATGATTGTCCATTGTGAGTCTTTCACCTACGGCCCATCGGTGGTTCTAGTGGGAGGACCGTGCCTGCGGGGCAGTGGGATTACGGGGGATTGGGTATTTGTGTGTCTTTCACTTGCGGCCGTATGGGAGGATTCCTATGGCGTAGGACCATTCCATTAGGGCGGTAGTATACGGGGGATTGACTATATGAAAGCCGGGAAGGCTATGTGAACCGGCTGGGATCAGGGTATGAATGGAAGCCGGCAGGCTATTGAAGCCGTAAGGCAAGGTGTATTTGTGACCACGCCAAGCGCACTGCCATCGGCCGAGCCCTCAGAGGGGGTATATGGGTGGAGTGTAGGCGGGGTGAGCCGTGATAGATGGGTACTTTGGATAGAAGAGATTGAGATTCTGGAGTGACCCGATATCGTTAGTAAAGCCCAAAAGTCTCGGTTACCACTAGTGGAATCATCCCGAGTTAAGGGATTATAAATTGTTGATTTGATTTTATTGGTCTCTATTTCACTTAAACATCGAAATCCGGATGTAATTACCGTGAGGGGGTTACACAGGAAGCCTACAACGAATAAATGAATTACATCCTGCTTATCCACCTTTTCAGTATCCTCTACTTTTCCCTATGGTGAAGAGGTTATATAGATTATGTTCTACATATAAATGATACATTAACCATAACAAAGACACATAAAAGGGTCAGTCTGTGAGAGTTTCTTTGTTACGGGCTAATGTAAGACAAGGTGAGATATCAACAATACAACATGCTCAAGGTTGCTGCAACAGTTTATTGTTGATGGCTACACTATTGTGGAGTCACAAAGACTTTTTTGGATATGGACTCATTAAAAAGACCTCAGAGTATATTTGTATCAAGGCTTATCAGACACTGTGATAAGCGGGGTGAGAGATGCTGCTTCGATTGGGAAGCAGATTATTCTACCCACATCTTTTACTAGCGGTGCATGATATATGATCAGAAGTTACCAAGATGCAATTGCTATATGTAAGACTATTGTTATCCTGATATGTTCATAACATTCACTTGTAATCCAGCATGGCCAGAAATAACTAGATATTGCGAACAACATAACCTGTATCCTTCAGATTGTCTATATCAACTATCAAGAATGTTTCAGTTTAAGTTGTGGTCTTTGATAAAGACTTTAAAGTCCGGGAAGATATTTGGAAGAGTACATGTAGGTATTATGTTTACTTACATATTTCAAAAATTTAATATGGTGGTTATTACTTTATATTATAATCATGCTCTAACCATTTCATTTTTCTAATCCATTATTCAGATATATACATCATTGAGTTTCATAAAAGAGGTTTGCCTCATGCACATATCCTCTTATTTCTAGATCAGAAGGACAAGATGTCTGATCCAGAGTCAATCAACCAGATAATTTTAGCAGAAATTCCAGATGAGGATTCTGCACCATTGCTTTATGAATTAGTGAAAAAATTCATGATCCATGGACCTTGTGGATCAAGCAAGCCAAATGCCCCATGCATAAAGGATAAAAAATGCAGTAAGTACTTCCCAAAGCGATTCAATCAGCATACAACTATAGATGATGATGGTTTCCCCACATATAAGTGAAGGGATGATGGAAGAACAATTCAATTGAAGAGTATCTCGTTAGACAATCGGTACGTTGTTCCCTACAATGCTATCCTCTCCAAATGTTTCAAGCACATATAAATGTTGAGAAGTGCAACCACTCAACTGGTATTAAATACTTATTCAAGTACATTAGCAAAGCGAATGATAGGGTTATTGTCAGATTATTTGATGACAACAATGATAAAGCCGGTGGAAAAGTCACAGATGAGATAAAGCAATATTATAATTGTTGGTATGTTTCAGCATGTGAAGCTTCATGGAGAATTTTGGGTTCAGCATCCATTACAGGAACCCTAAAGTTGAAAGACTCAGCTTTCATCTTCCAAATCAGCAATTTGTGATTTACACCAATATAGATGACATCTCCAAATTGATGGACAAACCGTGAGTTTGTGAATCACAATTTCTCTCATGGATGATGACTAATACTGATGATACCTTTGCAGCAATCCTTACATACTCTGAATTCCCAAATCACTATATATATAAGAGGGCTAAACGACAATGGAAGAGACGAAAAAGAGGTTTTGCTGTTGGGAGAATGGCTCATGTATCACCATCGTTGGGTGAGCTATATTACTTGAGAATGCTTCTAACACAAGTGAGTGGTCCATGTTCCTTTAATCAGATTAGAACATTTGATGGCCTTACATATTAAACCTTTAGAGAGGCTTGCTTTCGCGTATGGCTTATTAGATGATGATAGAGAATATGTTGATGCAATAAAAGAAGCATCTTTGTGAGCTTCTGGACATTCATTACGGAAGTTGTTTGTCATAATGTTGCTTTGTGGTGTTGTGCAATACCCAGAGTATGTTTGGAAAGAAACATCATAGATCCTGTCTGAAGATATGCTATACATTCCGTACAGGGATGATAGTTACGCAGGTTTGCTTCGTTAATCATATTTCCACTCCAATGTTCATATATTATTCCATACATAAGTTATTCTTTTGTGTTTTTGTTATTAAAATCGTGCGTTACGTTGTGTAGGTGTCTATATACCTCATTGTCAAAAGGAAGATGCTGCCCTCAATGAGATTGATACGTTGTTGTATTCAAATGGCAAGAGTTTGCATGACTTCAATACTCTTCCTCTTCCAACTGAGATACCTACCATTGATGTCACCAACCACTTGATCCTACAAGAGTTATGTTATGAAAGGGAATTACTACGAGCACAAGCAGAATCACTTTTGACGGCACTTAATTTAGATCAAAGGCATGTGTATGATCAAGTGATGGTGTTGTTACAAGTTCCTTACGGACACTTCTTTTTTGTTTATGGGTTTGGTGGAACTGGCAAAACATTCTTGTGGAATGCATTAGCCTCTAGTCTTCGTGCACGGGAGGATATTGTCCATACTTTTGCTTCAAGTGGTATAGCAGCAACATTACTGCCATCTAGCCGGACAGCCCATTCAAGATTTTCAATACCAATACAAATAACAAAATTTTCAGTCTGTTCTAAATGGCAGAATTCACCATTAGCAAATTTACTTAAGCATACGAAGTTAATAATCTGGGATGAAGCATCAATGGTCTAGCGTTATTGTGTTGAAGCGTTTGACAAGACTCTAAAGGATATAATGTAATGCAATCTACCATTTAGAGGCAAATGCATTCTTATGGGTGGTGATTTTAGGCAAATACTTCCAGTTATTCCAAATGGTTCACGAGCAGCTATAATAAATGCTTGCATAAGTTCTTCTTGGCTATGGCAACATTGCATTATTCTACGATTGACTAAAAACATGCGGTTGAATGAATCTCATCATACCAATACTAATAAAAGAATAGAATGGTTCTCACGATGGTTACTTGACATTGGCGATAGTAAGTTAGGAAATCTTGTTGATGGTGTTACAGATATAGAAATCCCTCATGAAGTCTTGATTCTAGTTTCCAATGATCTAATGAATGCAATTGTGCATGCAATATATGACCTACTTCTGGACAACCTAAATTCCAACAACTACTTCAATCACAGAGCTATCCTTGCACCAACGATTGAAACGGTTGCCAAGATCAAGGATTACATGTGTTCATTACTCCCATGCCAGGAGTATGAGTTCTTAAGTTACGATTCAGTGTGCAAGTCAATTGAAGATTCAGACTCTTTTCACAACTTATAAGCAACCAAATTCCTCAACACTATCACCTCTTCAGGTTCACCACCTCATAAGCTTGTCTTGAAAGTTAGAGCACCAATAATACTACTAAGAAATATTGATCAAGCATCTGGATTGTGCAATGGGACATGTCTTCGTGTCACGAAGTTGGGCCACAAGGTCATTGAAGCAGTTACTCTTAATGGTTCTAAACCAAATGTTAAGGTTATGATGAACCCTTGTCGTGTGAGTTCACAAAATAAAACTAGGTTAGAAAATGTAGCGTAGTAGCTCAACCTAGGTCGTTCTTGTGAGGAGATTAATTTCCAATTTTCTAAGTAGCAAAGTGATAAAAAGCCTTAAAGTTGTGAGAAATCATTTTTGAGAAATTGCATTTGTAAACTAATGAACTAAACTAAGCTAAAGCAATATTTTTGTATTTTTCGGTTTCCAAAACAAAGAAGCAAAAGGAATTGAAATTAACACTAACAACAAGGTCAATTTGATAAACTAGAATAATGATGAAATGGGATTCCCTTGAGTTGGGGTTTTAGTCTTCCTTGCTTGCTAATGATATGAATTCCACAATATGAGTTAAGAGGATGGAACTAAGTTACCACTAGTTCCATACTTGCAATATTCATTTAATTCATTCTACCGAAGCAATTAAATGAATACCACCAAATAATTCAAACTCAAGGAGATGAATAATCAACTTCCAATTCTAGCTCGTAATTACCATTACAACAATTCAAAACATTCAGTTTAATCATTTAAATCCACTTAACCAAGTTGGAATAAACAATTCAACCTACTCATAATATGAATCATACAAAGCTTAATTAATCAACTCCTAGCTCAACAACCAAGTTTATTCACTTGGCATAACAATCTAGATCACAATTACATACTTAACCAAGTTACATAATCATGAACTAAAAAGAGAGCTCAAGGGAATTCTATTGAAGTTTAGAAGCTCAAACCATTACCCAACTCAAGGAAATCACCAACACTTTAGCTACTCATGGAAAAAGAGAAGGATGAAGCTTGATGAAATGAGAGGAGGATAGCCATGGAGAACAAAGGGGAAAACACCGAAAAGCACTTCACTCTCCATGCAACAGCGAATTCTCGCTTCCTTTCATTTCGGTGCTGTGTTCCCTTTCCTTCTTCACAGCCGCCCATTTGGACTTTTTCTCCTCTTTTCCTCCATGCACAGCGCCATTTTCATCCTCCAATCCCCAGCCGCCGCAATCACTTCTCTTCTCTATCGCCAGCTGCAGCGCCCCCCTTCTATTACATCGTGTTTCCCTTTTATTGCGTGGTCTTTTTCCACTCTTCACACACGTCAGCCCTCAGCAATTCGGTCCCCTTTTTTTTACACACACAGCCACCACTCCACCTTTTTCATTTCATTTGCTCATGCCCCTTTTCTTCACGTGGTCCCCCTTTATTTTATGCACAGCCGCACACTCTAATTCATTTCGGATCTCTTCCGTTATGCTCAATTGCTTGCTTCTTCAAAACCTATTGGGTCAACAATTTCGGCTCATTTCCTCCCTTTACTTCAATTTGGGTCCATGGGTTTATCTCCAATACTTTATTATCTATTTGGTCCAGCTGCCTCATCTTCACACCAATTCTCATATGCTCCCAATCATGGTCCCCACGTCAATTCTTTATGCTCTCTCTTCTTTTCTTATTCCATGTGGTCCCCTCTTTTCATTTCTTCAATTAATTCAATTGGTCCACTCCCTCCTTTCTTCATTTCTTCCCTCACGGTCCAGCATCTTCTTTCCAAATTCGGTCTCAACAGCCACCTCTCACAAATGCATTTCGGTCCATCTAGCTTCAATTCTTTCCTTTTGTATTCATTTCATGCTCTCAATTTGCTTAAATCAGCTGCCACTCCTTTCTTTTCTTTCTTCAATTCTCTCTAATTTAAATGAGTAAGTTGTGCCATATCATCACCTACAAAATTATATTCACAAAGTTAATATCTTTTGTTCACAATTAAAGAATAATGAAAATAACAAATATTAATTAAACATATAACAATTTAACCACTTTAATTCCCAAATTATTCTTCCATTAAAGTCTCACATTAACACTTGATTATGCCCAAAATATTCAATTAAGTCCCATAAAAGCCTAAGATTAATTAATAAAAAGATATAAATATTGAGCTCTATCAATTCCCCCACACTTAAGCTTTTGCACTCTTGAGCAAAACATTAAATTCACAATAGGAAGAGAGGGATGAAATTTGGAAGGAAAAGCAAGATCAAGCTTCAAGAATTTCACTTAGTCAAATAACAAGGTATCCTCTTATCCAAATGCAATGAACATGCCAAAAATTGAAGTAGCTAAAGCAATGCAAAGTTTAATTACAATGAGCTGAATTGGAAACCTTAACTATGACAAGTGTGTGCACTCTTCTCTCATAGAGGGTAGTTTTTTTTTTCACTCATATCCACTTTGACCATACTCTACCATAGGCTTGTAGAATTTCTAGGCTCTCCACTACTTGCAACAATGGCATAAATAAATCCAAAGGACTTTGTAGGGTTGTAATGTTGAATAGGCCAAATGATGGAAAATGTAACAAACACTATGCTTGCACCAAATAAATTGCTAGATCTCTTAGCACTATAGAACTAACTTAATTCACATATTTCACAATAGTGAATCTATTTCTTTCTTTGATTTGATTTTTTTTTCTTTTCTATTTTCTTTCTTTTGACTATTCACATGGCAAATTTTTTCTTTCTTTTTTTTTAATATATAATAGTACTTTTTTTTTCAATAGTGCTAATAAGAACTTGATAAAGGATGCAAACATAGCATTTGTATAATGAAATGGAAATGAAAGTGAAGGGTTCAAGGGGCTAAACAAAGGTAAATGGTAAATGGTTTGAGTTTGGGTAAATGGGTGATGAAATGAATGCCAATGTCATCTCTATCTATACCATTGCAAAATGTAGCCTCAAGCAAGAAACAAAACAAGTTCTAGAGAGCAATAATCTAAGTAGATGAATCACACAATGAAATGAACAATTAGGCCCAAAACACCTTCCAACTAGGCTTTTTGTTTCCTAACAAACTCATCAAAATTAAACCATGCATCATTAAAACACTTAAATTTTATGGCAATTCACTAATTCAAAGCAAGTTTCAACCATGAATCCAACTAAGAGTAATCAAGATACTTGATCATGACTAAAGGCTTCAAAAATCTCAGTGAATTGGACAAAAAATAACAGAGGAACAAGCAGGAGACAGAGGCATATGATATCACAGTGAATTCTCCTGAGAATAACACACACTCCCCCACACTCAATCCTTACATTGCCCTCAATGTAATGCACAAAAACAAAGAACCTAGACGCACTTATCTCTTGGGTGAAGTGAATGTTGTGAAGTCTAATTCAAGATTGAAGCACAACACATCATCGTCACAAGGAGAGAGAGAGAGGACAAGACATAAGTGGAAATAGTTCTCAGAAATTAGGCATAAGGATAAGAGAAAAAGGGTAGTGTAGGATAAGGTTAAGCACAAGGGTATGATTCACAATGGATTTTATTCAATTGAAAAATGAAAACAAACAAACTACCTTTTACTACTGGTAAGTCCCTCCCCCACACTTGTTCAATAGCATATATCATCAAATAAAACAAGAACAAGGTAAGGAAAGAGACTACCGTGTAATCATGGTGGCTTGTAGCTAGATAGGAAAATCAAAAGGAAGCTTAGTATTTTGCTCCTCAACAGTTGAAGCGCAAGTAAGAGTAGAGGTTCCCAAATGGAAAGATAATAAGAATGAGGGCAACCACCAAGAGAATTAGCCTGCAAATAATTAACCAAAACAACAGCAGTACCTACTCCAAGTATGCCACATGAATCAAAATACTTAAATCCATGGAAAGCATTAGGACCAATGAAATGACATAATGGTGTATGTAATGTGAGAAGATTAGAGTCGGGTGCATTCGATAACAAGTGCTTCTCACAGCCAATAAAATCAACTAGTGGCATACAGCAATCAACACTAGGTATCAGAGAATCAATTTGCATTTCAGTAGTGGTAGTGACATAGTCAAGCACCACTCTATCATGTATAGCACAATCCAAATCAATAGAATCACTAACAACATCAAATCCCAATAAATCAGGAGGTAAATCACATGATAAGATTTGGGAGTATGATTCATGAATATGCTTGAGATCATCTAGCAAAGAAGTATGATCATCACAAAGCACAAAACTAGGTCCAAGCAAATCAAGTGAATCAAGGTGAATCTCTCTTGCCAAATCAAAAGCACTAACAATTGAAACAATGGGTACATGCTTGTCATCATAAAATATGTGCACATTGAACTCTTGCAAACAAATATTGACCTTGGGATTAGTGAGCAATTGTGATTTAACATCTTTATCTTCACTCTTGTGTGAAATGGAAAGTGCAGAATCCAATATAGAGTGCATCAAGTCACTTTCACAAGTAAGAGAGAGAAAAGAAGAGAAAGATAAAGGAGTTTGATTCTCAACATCATGCATGGCATGCATATCACTAGGTTCTAGAGGATGGTCATCTCTACTTCTATGTATTTCAACAAATTTAGGATATTTCTCATCAATGCAATCCATACACATTGTATTTTCATCACAAGAACATGTAATTTCAGCACTAGCATCATCATTATCATCCAAATCATCACTCAAAGTATCATGCAAAGGAGTAGAATCATTACAAGGCATAGGCTCATCAAAGCTACCACTACTAGAATCAATGGGTTGAGCAATTACATGTTCAAGCATTAGAGGGAATTCAACAATTATTTCCTCCTCCACCTCATTATCACTTAAATCATAAATTACTTCATCAATCAAAGTAGTAGGAGAGTCAACTTTTGTAAGGATAGGATTGTTACCAAAGGGTAAGGAAGACTCTTCATTGCTTTGTTGTACTTGCTTTACTTCTTGTGCTTGGATAGATGCATTCGATGGAATCATTGAAGGTTGAGAACTCTCCACATGTGAAGTAGCATAAAGCTCTTGATTTTGGGTTCCTTGTTCCTCCTTTTGTAGATCTTGAGGCCAATGGGTTCCAGCTTCACCTTCTGTCTTTACCCATAACATGTGATCATAATATGCCTTGAAGAATTCATCAATATCTTTCAATTGCTCTTCTCTCTCTTTAGAGCTATCAATTGGTCCTTGATACATGAGTAATTGAAGGTATTGCTCTTGGAGTGTCTCATACTTTCTTGTTAAGGCACTTGTTAGAGGATCCATGTTGTGAGGTGAGAAAATGGTATCCAATCCACTAGGTTGTGGGTCATGAAATGGAGATGGAGGTTCAAGGTAGGATGGTGGGGAAGGTTCACAAAGTGGTGGGTTAAATGATTGGAATAAAGATTGAAATGAGGGTTGGTATGGTGAGTAAGAGGGTAGATGGTGTAGAGGAAATGGTTCATAAGGTGGTCCTTGTGGTGAAGGGATGGGGTCAAAATTTAAGTGGTAGGGTGGGGAACAAAGGTCATGTTGAGGTCCATATGGGGGTTGTGGTGGGAATAAAGGACTATCGAAGGGTTGGTGTGGTAGAAAAGATTGTTGGGGGTAGGGTTCATGACATAGATTGTGGAAGGATGAATCATATTCTTGACTATTGGAACCTCTCTCTAGACTCTCCAACTGGGCTTGAACAAGCTCTAATTGATGTTGTATGGCTTTAAAGCTTTGTGAAAGAGGATCTTCCATTTTGGCAATATTACCAAGAGCGTCCCAAGGATGAAGAATGCAAATTTGCTCACCACAAGACAATAGTAAACCACACAATGGCTAATAAGAACATGATAGCAAAGCAACAAAATGCAAATTTCTTTTTTCCTTTTTTTTAAAATGCAAATGGAATGCAAAACAACTATGAATATGAAAAATAACTAAACCACTATCAAACACTCCAACAATGAACAACCACCTAAAACAAACTCAAAAACACACTAACAACCAAGAAAAATCAAAGTAAACCTTAAGAACAAACTAAATCAAAAACTTAGAAAAATACCAAAAAATGAAAGAAAATTCAGAAAAGTATAGCAAACCTTCGAATTTGGCAAAAATCCAGCAGACCTAATAGCTATTAGTCTTGCTCAGAATGCTGAAAAACTTTAACTTGTCAAGTTTGAGAATTTTCTGGGCACAAATACTTCAGTTCCAGCAAGACAGTCTTAATCGAAAATCAGAATTTCGTCAAAATTCAAATGAGTGCTACACACTTCCTACTAAACTAAGACACACTATGACAATAGAAAAGAACACCTAACTACTTAAAACCTTGGTAATCATCCTCCCCGGCAACGGCGCCAATTTGATGAACCCTTGTCGTGTGAGTTCACAAAATAAAACTAGGTTAGAAAATGTAGCGTAGTAGCTCAACCTAGGTCGTTCTTGTGAGGAGATTAATTTCCAATTTTCTAAGTAGCAAAGTGATAAAAAGCCTTAAAGTTGTGAGAAATCATTTTTGAGAAATTGCATTTGTAAACTAATGAACTAAACTAAGCTAAAGCAATATTTTTGTATTTTTCGGTTTCCAAAACAAAGAAGCAAAAGGAATTGAAATTAACACTAACAACAAGGTCAATTTGATAAACTAGAATAATGATGAAATGGGATTCCCTTGAGTTGGGGTTTTAGTCTTCCTTGCTTGCTAATGATATGAATTCCACAATATGAGTTAAGAGGATGGAACTAAGTTACCACTAGTTCCATACTTGCAATATTCATTTAATTCATTCTACCGAAGCAATTAAATGAATACCACCAAATAATTCAAACTCAAGGAGATGAATAATCAACTTCCAATTCTAGCTCGTAATTACCATTACAACAATTCAAAACATTCAGTTTAATCATTTAAATCCACTTAACCAAGTTGGAATAAACAATTCAACCTACTCATAATATGAATCATACAAAGCTTAATTAATCAACTCCTAGCTCAACAACCAAGTTTATTCACTTGGCATAACAATCTAGATCACAATTACATACTTAACCAAGTTACATAATCATGAACTAAAAAGAGAGCTCAAGGGAATTCCATTGAAGTTTAGAAGCTCAAACCATTACCCAACTCAAGGAAATCACCAACACTTTAGCTACTCATGGAAAAAGAGAAGGATGAAGCTTGATGAAATGAGAGGAGGATAGCCAAGGAGAACAAAGGGGAAAACACCGAAAAGCACTTCACTCTCCATGCAACAGCGAATTCTCGCTTCCTTTCATTTCGGTGCTGTGTTCCCTTTCCTTCTTCACAGCCGCCCATTTGGACTTTTTCTCCTCTTTTCCTCTATGCACAGCGCCATTTTCATCCTCCAATCCCCAGCCGCCGCAATCACTTCTCTTCTCTATCGCCAGCTGCAGCGCCCCCCTTCTATTACATCGTGTTTCCCTTTTATTGCGTGGTCTTTTTCCACTCTTCACACACGTCAACCCTCATCAATTCGGTCCCCTTTTTTTTTTACACACACAGCCACCACTCCACCTTTTTCATTTCATTTGCTCATGCCCCCTTTCTTCACGTGGTCCCCCTTTATTTTATGCACAGCCGCACACTTTAATTCATTTCGGATCTCTTCCGTTATGCTCAATTGCTTGCTTCTTCAAAACCTATTGGGTCAACAATTTCGGCTCATTTCCTCCCTTTACTTCAATTTGGGTCCATGGGTTTATCTCCAATACTTTATTATCTATTTGGTCCAGCTGCCTCATCTTCACACCAATTCTCATATGCTCCCAATCATGGTCCCCACGTCAATTCTTTATGCTCTCTCTTCTTTTCTTATTCCATGTGGTCCCCTCTTTTCATTTCTTCAATTAATTCAATTGGTCCACTCCCTCCTTTCTTCATTTCTTCCCTCACGGTCCAGCATCTTCTTTCCAAATTCGGTCTCAACAACCACCTCTCACAAATACATTTCGGTCCATCTAGCTTCAATTCTTTCCTTTTGTATTCATTTCATGCTCTCAATTTGCTTAAATCAGCTGCCACTCCTTTCTTTTCTTTCTTCAATTCTCTCTAATTTAAATGAGTGAGTTGTGCCATATCATCACCTACAAAATGATATTCACAAAGTTAATATCTTTTGTTCACAATTAAAGAATAATGAAAATAACAAATATTAATTAAACATATAACAATTTAACCACTTTAATTCCCAAATTATTCTTCCATTAAAGTCTCACATTAACACTTGATTATGCCCAAAATATTCAATTAAGTCCCATAAAAGCCTAAGATTAATTAATAAAAAGATATAAATATTGAGCTCTATCACCATTCCGCATGCAAAGGCAACAATTCCCAATTACACTTTCATTTGTTATGACAATCAATAAAAAGTCAAGGCCAATCATTGCATTTTGTTGGATTGTATTTGTCAAAACCCGTTTTCAGTTACGAATAACTATATGTTGCCCTTTCTAGAGTGAGAAGCATGGATAGACTCAAGATTTTTGTTAACCCTAATGATTCAGTAACAAACAAAACTACTAAGAATGTTGTATATGAAGAAGTATTTAGAAACATCAATACCTAGGTATCCACATGTACCATGTATAAATGAACAACCAAGGTTCTTTTATAGCAATTGAGTGTATCATTTCACCTTTCGCTTCTTCTTTGTTGTTGTGGTCAGTCCACTTAAATAGAGATAATAATCATTGAAATGGTATAAGTTAGTGCATTTTTGGAATCCTGGCATTATTCACATCTTTCAGTGCAACGCACGAGAAGTACAGGCTCATTGCCACTAATACAAAAATGAAAAAAATGTGATGGCAAATATTGTAATTATGGAATAAATTAACATCAGCCAATTTTGCTTCTCTTATAGGCTTGGGACGTCACTTATGGGCTGATTAGAGGAGGGAAATTTAGTTCAATTACAATAGAGGCTTATGGTATCAAATTTCATGTAGATAAGCTTCAGCCACAAAGTCAACATTTTAGGATTTTTGGTAATTAAATAAATCAAGGAAAATTGGGATATTTTATAAAACAATTCCCTTCATCTTTCTTCACTCAAAACCAATAGCCAAAGAGAGGGCAAGAGAGAGAGTAAGAGATTTCTTGAGATTTTAGAGAGAATGAGGAAGAAAAAACTTAAGGTAAGTATGATTTTCCTTGGTGTTTTGGCTCCAAATTGTGTAATCCTTTCTCTAAGCTTCCTTTCTCTATGATTCCATATGTTTAGCAAGCAAATTTCAAGGTTTGTGGATGAGGAGGGTTTTGGCTAGAGTGAGAAATAAGGAGGAAGTAAAAGGTAACTTCAAAACCTTCAATTCTTGGTTGTTGTGGTTGTTGTTATTGAAGTTATTTGTAGTTTTGTAGTTTGATTGTTGTGATTTGTAAATTTGGGAAGTGTTTACTCTAAAGGGTTATACTGCCCAAATTTCCTCAAATCTTGGGTAATAGGTATTTCAATGATTAATCAAGTGATTAGAAAAAGAAAGGAACAAGGATTTGAAATTGAAAATAAAAAAAATCCATTTCCCCTTTTCCTTTTACAAGTTTCTGCTAAGTGAAGAAATAGAGGTAGGAGCTGGATTTTAAATAATTTGATGATTCAATTGTATTTAGGAAGGAAAATTAGATGGGTTTAGTGTTGAACACTTTTTCAAAAAAGGCTTGGAAAGTAAAATGACTCAATCACCCCCCGGAACCCTAATTAGAGGTTGCCAAGGGCAAAACTATCATTTGGCAATGATTTTGTGAAAACCCAGGCTTGAAATAGATTTCCTAGGTAACAATATGTAAGAATAGTCAGGTCACAATTTCACAAAAAGTACGATCAGACCGGGTACAAAGTGGATTGGATCGGATCCGAGGGTCATTTTTCTAATTTCGCAGTTTAGACTAATATAACCAACAAAAACACTTTAGAAGTTTGTAAAGTAGTACTTGAACAGGTTTTAACCTAATTCTTGTACATTTGGGATTTTAGGACCTAATTGATAGACCAAGCTATAGCACAAAGTTCGAGGAGCCTATTTGAGGATAGAAAAGGGTTAAGGTAGTAACTCTATCTCTCATATACAATGTGAACAATGATATGTTGTATGTTCAATACTCTGTGATATGAACACGTGCCTGGGGCATATTACCTAGCTGTGGTCTGGGACTCAGCTGAGGTACATGGACAAGTAGGGGATCCAAACTGTCATGTGGCCTTGAGTATTGTGCACACACATGATATAGTGTGAATTTTCATTTTACATTATATGGTGCGTTGCATGTTTAATTTTCACATTTTATATGACTGTTACTACTAAGATTTGTTTAAATCTCACCCTTTTTCAAATATAAAATATTCCAGCAGAAGTTAGTAGCTCCAAGGGCAAAATGGTAATACTAGAAGATGAAGGGTGCGGATCGCGAGATTGAAGTTATTTGGTTATATTAGTTTAATTTTAATAATTTAGATATTTTGGCCAAATTGTATATATATTATCAAACCCTGAGGGGGAAAACCTATAATGTAATCAAGTACCATGTATAAACATATTAGTATATTTATGCTATTGCTATATTGTTCACCAAACTACGCTAAAGTACTATGATTAATATCAATGATAAGTGGTATGCAAGATGTGGCCTTACACATTGTATAATTCACATTAAAGTAATACAATACTCTTTTCCACTAGAAAATATCTTAAATCTCAAATTGAGAACATGCAGTAGATAACTAGGAAAATGAAGACAAAAATAGCCAAAGAAAATGAAGAAATTACCAAGAAGCGAAGGTGAAATTGATGAGGGCTGGTAGAGTGAAATGATGCTAGCAAAGGGGAGAAGGAATAGAGTATGAGCGAGAGACACTGATGGAGTGAGCAAGAGAAAGAGGGGGAAAGTGTGTATCGGAGACAGCTGTGACTTAAGAGGAAGAGCTTGTGGTCAGAGAAGGGTGGGAGAAGGAGGTGCAAGACGGTGATGAGAGAAAATAGAGAAAAATAGAAATGAGCTAGCGAGAAAAAAGAAATGTAGGGTTTAAGGGGTAGAGATTCAATTATCTTTTTCAAAAAACGGTGATTGATTCTCAACATTTAACGACCATATTTTGAAAAACGGTTGAGATTCAACGACCGTTTTTTAAAAATGGTAATATAATCTCTTTCAATGACCATGCCTTAAAATGGTCATTGAAAGGCTTCTTTTAATGACCATTCTTGAGAAACGGTCATTGAAAGCCATATTTCAATTATTGTTCCTGGAAAATGATCATTAAATAATTGCTAGAATTATAAATATGATACCGATTGCTTTTTTACTTCTCTTTTTTTTGAAAATGGTTGTTAATTAGTAATGTTAAATGTGTTCTTTGTAGTAGTGTGACCTTTTTCTTCTACCTCACCTTCTGTAGCGAATAGAGGCACCACAATACACTAAAGAAAGAGAAGCTCAGAACTGAGAAAGAGGACAGAAGAGATGCAGCGAAGTTTCTTCATCAGGGGAGAGAGACTAGATCAAACCACCTTCACCTTCTCCAGCGAACACCTTACCAAAATCAATGCCGGCAAACTTCAACCGGAAACCTTCAATTATCTTTATCATCTTTCCCTCTTCCTCTGTTGATCTCTCTCTTTCTTGTTAGTGTCAATGGTTTCACCCAAGGGGTGCACTGGGCGGTATTAAAAATTTAAAATGGATCACAAAAAAAAATAATTAAAAGATAAGAGTTGGAAAAATTTCACCGAAGTATGCATTAGAGTTTATATTAGTTCGGCCTTACCACTTGACTTATGTCTAATCCATAATACTTCTAAGATTCGATGGGTTCTTGGCACCACAGTATAAGAGAGTTTCTCAATAAGACACTTACTCCCCCTTACACTTTGTAAGTAGATACCCTTACTCAAGATCGTACTACCATGAGATTCTTTTGATGAGTAATAAATAAGGTTGTAAAATGTCTGTCAAAGAGTTGATAAATGAATACTGAAGAGCAATAAGAATATTTTAGAGAATATCAGACAAAAACAAAGAACTTAAAGCACATAATTGATTTTGTTGTTCATTGTTAGCTCCGTCTTAAATGCTTCTATATTATAGGAAGAATGTCTTAATGACCATTATGAGCATTCAGATATGTCTATTAGATAGTAATTGTAGCTGTTAATAAAAAAGAGTGTTTCTGTTGGTTATCTTTGCTACACATTTAATCCTTCTGATAGGATTTTGCTTTTCTTGATTTTCAAATTAATCCTGAGATTAACCACCTGAAATTTATACATAAATGTGATTAGTAACATTTAGAAGTAGTATAAGAATTTAGGATGTTGATCATGATGAGTAGAAAAAGTATTAAGATTGTCGAGAGATGCTGATTTAAAAAGACAAATGAACACACACTCTAGTGTGACTTAGGATCACTCAAGTGATTCCTTATCACTTGAGTTCTTGCTCTATCACTCTAGTGTTCAAGTGATCTTATACTGATAAATACTGGTGAGTAACCTTATAATGTATTTGAAGAAAAGGAATATCACTAGAGTGCATATTTAAATGACTCGAGTATCTTTCATAGGCTTAAAAAGATTAAGTTTAATCACTACATAGTAACTTGAGTATACTTTCAGAACACTTGCAAGCACCCTGTAAGTAATCATGGATCACTCGAGTAATTTCCTCAATCACTCGAGTGATCTTTTTAGAAGATCACATCACTTCAGCTTTACTTGAGAGTGACTCCCATGTGAATGCCATCACTTGAGTGATTTTTAGTATACCACTTGAGTACACCAATTTGTCACTTAAGTGATCTACTTTACTATATCACTAACTTTTAGATTCCTTACATGTTACTTACAAATACTTGCAAGTGATGTTAATCACCTGAGTGCTTCCATCACTCGAGTGATCTTGACAATAAAAATTGCACAACTTCTGATCACCATCGTGTGACTTGCAGAAATTCTAGAAGTGAATATTCATCACTTGAGTGCATCCATTATCACTCGAGTAATCCTCTTTGATAATATTTATTCTTATTAGCTATCACTCGAGTGCTAAAACTAATACTTGAGTGATTTTCCCAAGATGGAAAGGATTACTATAAAGTTCCACTTTGATCACTTGAAGTGAAAAATCATTCCTCAAGTGACTTGATGATTCAATTTTTTCCATATATACTTATATCGCTTGAGTGCTTAAAACTTTACTCAAATGAATTGAATTTTCAAGTCAATTTTATATTATCTTTTTTGTCTATCAAATTAAACTTAGAGACTAAAGTTTGTTGACACTAAAACATTGTGAGAGCTAACATTTCTCTCCATAGTTAGACTTCTTCTCTCTCTACTATCATTGGCATTTTTCCTCTACTCAGATCACCTACCAGAGTTGTAACATCATAGTCTCTAGTGTTCACAGCATTATTGGACCTCCTTCCTTTGTTTCTCACACCACTGTTACCTTCCTCCTTCGCTGGAACTGATTTTTCATGGAGATTTCAATTTTGCAGCTTTAATTGGATTCTCTAATAACTATGTGTAGCTCAATCTGTTGCTTTTTGCTTATGAGGATTTATGCTTGAGCTCAATGGACTACATAGAAGTGTTTTTCTATCATTCTATTAGTCTAGAGTTTTATATTTAGATTTCATAGTTATAGGAATGATTGTTTTGATTCTAGAACTAAGATTGATGTAAAGTTTCTTTGTTGGTTTGGTATTTTTAGTTGAGATTGGATTTTGTAGTGTGAAGATTATAAATGTTTGAATTTCTTTGTAGTTGTAATGAAATTATGTTAATTAGTGTGTTATTGTCGAGTTAATGTGGTTGGTTTATGCCTTTAAGGGGCAATTTAGCTTTCAAATTCAAAAAGACACATGTTGCATCATTCCATATTAAGTGGTTTTAAACAAAATCTCAAGAGATAGTAGTTAGCTATATTTGTAAGAACTACTATTAATTGGGAATATTGGACTCAAGTGTTATCTTGAGGTTTTTCTTAAGACTCAATAAACTTTTTGTTAGATTCCAAGTTTTGATGATAACAAAAGATTATTGTGTGTTATGATAAGAAACTTATATTTAGCAAGTTAAGACAATGGTTGAAAATATTACCAAATACATATCACTAAGTTCAAAGGTAATTACTGAGATTTTAACTGATGTACTCGAGTGATGGAGCTTGCGCTCAAGCAATAAGCACTTTTACACTCGAGCACAAGCAAGTGTTGAACAGAAAGTGTTTGACAGAAGCAGACTCTAGCTGAAAATACCAGGACAACTCGAGTGATGATGTGATTTATACTTAAGTATTAAAGGACACTCATCCAAGTGTTTGGCAGAGAGCAATCACAGAGATAGGATATGATCACTTCACTTAAGCATAGACTCTCTACTTGAGTGATAGCCTCAAGTGCACCTGAGTCCTACCAAGTGTGGTACAAGAAGTACTTGCCCTAGAGCAAGCAAACTGAATATACAAAGTTCACTCAAGACCTCAGTGTGACACTCAAGTGCTATTCAGAAGTACGCCCGAGTCCAAATGAGTGAAGCACAGAAAGTACATGCCCGAGAGTCAACTAGCATGGAAGAGCAAGTACACTCGAGCAAAAAGTACTTACACTCAAGTGATACCTTAGCACCCACGAGTAAGAAATCTAACTCTCTCCATTTATGATGCAAGTGCTGAATCAAAATAGTTTCTTATACAAGAATATATTGTCCACTAGAGTGAAGATTAGTGGACTCGAGTGAGGTCCTACATCACCTGCGAGTGAGAAATCACACTCTTGTAAAAATCAGTGCGAGTGTTATCCAAAGATGAGAGTTCATAGTGCAAGCTACA
Source organism: Inga oerstediana (assembly GCA_963210345.1). NCBI lineage: Eukaryota > Viridiplantae > Streptophyta > Magnoliopsida > Fabales > Fabaceae > Inga > Inga oerstediana. The sequence goes on from OY723401.1 coordinate 66,459,418, forward strand.
TGTGTGCTCAAATGAGACCAGATGTACTCGAGTGAGGACCCACATCACTCACAAGTGTGAGAATGCACTCTTAAAATCTCGTGCAAGTGCAACACAAAAGTAGAAGCAGAAGAGGAAATATGAAGAAGCACTCAAGTGAGGCCTCAGTGCACTCGAGTGATTCTTTGTCAAAAGCCAAAACGTAGCTAACTTACAGCGATCAATTCGAATATAGTTTAATATTATTTATTCATTCTATTTCCACTTGTTATTATTATTTAACATCATTTAACATATATTGCAAGTGTGAAATGGGAGTTTAACCATTTAAATTAGAAAGGCATAGAGGAAGTCAAACAATGATAGATAGAATCATTACTACCAACTAAGCACATACCTACCACGTTCAAAGATTTCAAACATACGCATGTTGTTCCACAGTAAAATGCTCTGCTCCACAATGATTATTATTCAACGGAAAAAATCAACCAACTATAAATGCAGAGCTTCAGAGACCATTAAAGAGAACTAAGAACAAGAATTCACACAAGAAAATTCACGAGTTTCTTTTATTCACATTTTCTCTGTATTTATATTGTACTTCAATGTTTATCATATTTACTCTGTGAGAGAGTCTATATACACTTCAAATTCTATTTTCATTTGATCTCAACTTACTTGGACTTTGAGAAGGTAGATATACTTATGAGAGAAGCAGTTGAGAGAATTCCTTATAGGACTTTCTGCTTATAAGACTTACAAGGTACAAGCAGTAGAGAATGTTGCTGCTCATAAGACTTACATTGGTGTAAGTAGGAGAGAACGTTGCTACTCTTAAGACTTGTATACGTAAGCAGGAGAGAAAGGTCACATGTTTGTTTTCTTGCACGTAAGACTTGTCATAAGGGGAGGGAAATTTCTAAGTGTTAGAATATTTCTGCTCATAGTCCATTCAAGGATGATTGTTGTTTTGTGACGTTCTGAGAGCCCATTGAATCTTGGAAGTATAGTAAACACCTTTGTAGGTCTTGATCTCTAAGAACTGGACATAGGCCTAGGTTTTGCGCTGAACCAGTATAACTCTCTATGTGCTAATCTTCTCAACTCTACTCTATCTACAATTATTGTCATATCACCACATCAATCAAAAAATTTATCACATCACCTAATTCACCCTCCTCTTGGGTGAAGCTTGCCTCTTTCATTTGGTATTAGAGCAAGGTCTTCTCCAAAGAGCCTAACAACTTGAGAAGGATTCAGTAAATGGCAACAATGGGAGAGAACATCTTTCTAGATAGAGCTTTTATCACTAGACCTCCTGGTTTTGCTGGAGAATAGTTTTTCTTCTGGAAAGCTAAGTTTAGAGTGTTTATGCTAGCTAACAAATACAGTCTATGGAATGTGATACAAGATAGTGATTATGTTCTAATGAAGAAAATCAAAGATAGAGTCATTAAAAAGAATCCAGAGGAGTTTGACGAAGATGACAAGAGGTTAGTAACATTAAATAGTAAAGCTATTTTAATGATCAGAGTGCCCTCAATGAAAAGAAATATTTTCGAATCTGTACACTAGCAATAGCCAAAAGACATGTGGTATGCTCTTGAGATAACTCACGAAGGCGCATCCGAAATCAAAGACAATAAAGTCAATACTCTAATTACAGAGTATGATCTATTTCTTATGAAACATAGAGAAAGAATCTCAGAATTCGAACTCAAATATGCTTATCTTATTAATCAACTATCAGCACTTAGGAAAACATTTGATCAAAATTCCCAGGTAAGAAAGATCCTTAACATTCTTATAAAAGAATGGGAAGCAAAGGTAACAGCTATCGAAGAAGCTAAAGGAGAGTCAATGAGATCTGTAGATGCTCTCTTTGGTAGCCTTTCAGAATATGAAGGAAAGTTAAGGTTCAAGAAGGAACTAGAAGAGTTCAATGATAAAAAGAAAAGAGGAGTTGCACTTAAAGCCATAAAAAATATAAGTCTTCAGAAAATGAAGATGTCCCTGATGATGATATGGGAATGATCATAAGGAAATTCAAGAAGTTCTATAGAAGAGGCTAAAAGAATTTCAAGAATTATCAAGGTGGACCAAGCAAGAAAGAAAACAAGGAGCAATAGATAATATGCTATGAATGTGGAAAGCCTGGACACATCAAATCTGAATGCTTTAAAAACAAAGACAAGAAGAAGCAGAAGAAGAAAGCATGCATATCATCTATATGGGGTGATAACTGATCAGATGAAGAAAGTGACAACGTCAAAGTTGCAAATCTATGCTTGGTAGCCAAAGAAGAAGAATCAGATTTTAAGGTTAGTGACTCTGAACTTACTTATGATGAGTTGTTATATGAATATAATGCTTTGCATACTGAATTTGTCAAGGTAGCTAAAGAAGTGGTTAATCATACGAAGAAAGTAAAAGAGTTACAAAATATTGTCATATCATCATGTGCATTATGTGAAGAAAAAGATAAGAAAATAAGTGATTTAAAAAAATGGGGAAAGATTTACTAAAAGAAGTGAAACTCTTAAAGTCATTCTAAAATCTCAAAAAGTTTCCTTTAATAAATCTGGAATTGGATTTAAATTTGATTAGGATAAAAACAAAGGAAAAAAAGGCAGTAGGACTTATCTCAAATATTTTAAGAATTTTATGCATACATCAAATCCATTTGCATCTTATAGTTATTGTAATGGAAAAAGGACATTATACTTCATCATGATATTTTAGAAAAGGACAGGTAATTGGTACATACAAATGGATTCTGAAAGGGACGTATGTACCAAAGGTAATGCATACTAACCACAAAGGACCCAAGAAAGTGTGGGTACCTAAAACTTGATCACATTACTCTAGGTATGTCTCAAACCATCACGAGCAAACAAGTAGTACATTGATAGTGGATGCTCGAGACACATGACTGGTGATAGAAATAAATTCACCATGCTAGAAAACAGAGAAGGAGGAAAGGTAACTTTTGGAGGAAACCAATCTGGACGTATTGCTGGAATTGGTAAAGTGGGAAAATTTGATGGTGTTCAAATCAATGATGTATATTATGTTGAATGATTATGCCATAACCTCCTGAGTATGAGTCAAAGCACTGATAGAGATAACTGGGTGATCTTTGATTCAGATGAATGCTTGATAGTGTTAGGATCGGTAAGCACAGCGGAAGAATTTTAAAAATTTTCACCGATCCTAATCGAGGATCCACCAACGGCGTTTAAACCAAGTTAGAAGGATTCATACCTTTTTGATGATTCAGAGTTTTCACGATCTCTAGGAGCCAACACGTCAAGTCCGCTCCCTCTACCGGTATCCACACGAATGCTCTCCAACCGAGATTGCGTGCTAGCGCCTCTAATGTCTCCTAGGGTTTCACTTGCGGCTCTCAATTCTCATGTGTGTCTGAATATATCTGCCCTATCAAGTTTATAACCTATGAGGGCTATTTTCAAATTTTAAAATTAATCATCATTAATTTCAAAATTAATTAACAATTAATTATCTTGATGAGCTGATTAAATAAATTCAGTTTAAATTAAATCTGTCCAACAATTTTAATTTAACCTATTTATTTAATCCAAATAAAGAGCCATTAGATTTAATTTATCTTCATAAGTTAAATCTGAGATACTATATCTCTATCATGTTAGTTATTAAATTTAATATATCTTAATAAATTAAATTTATCTTAATAAATTAAATTTAAAACTAACACAATATAATAATATCATATAATATATATACATATATATAAGATATATATATTTCGAAAATATATATATCGATATAATATTATTAAATATAATAATATCATATAATATATATATACATATATATATATTTAAGATATATATTTCAAAAAAATATATATATCTATATAATATTATTAATGAATTTTATATTATATATATATATATAAATATAAAATTCATCCACCCTAAATTAAACATTATCTCATGTTGGGCCATTCTTGTGTGCGACCCTGTAGGCCCATATGAAGTTGGCAGTGGGCCAATAACTATACTAACCCAAAAGTCGCAAGCGGCCTCTAGCAAGACATTACGACTACCCAATTCATATGAGGATCATTATCACAATGCAACCTGTCATACAACCATGTCACGTCCCTTTTGTCACACGATATATCGATCAAGGATAAGGCATGGATAATGTCATCCTCTTGTTCCTGACCATTACTTTCTCGATTCTTGAGTAGCCTGATAACAGAGATAGAAACTCCTTTCATCATAGTATGGCCATACATTTCTCAGACTCACTCATCAAGGGGCCCAGTAATATCTCTCTACTAATGTGAGGGACAAATTCCATCTTGATCATTCATATTCCTTTGCATGAAAAACCACTAAGCTCGATCATAGCCTTTATCATCACCCGGTCAAAAGTGACTTTTGACTAGTTCAAAGATTAGCAACTCTCATGTAAGAATCCATGATGACCTCAGGTCTAAGGGCATTGTGACGTGGTTATACATGAGAAAAGCTTATGACTTGATCCATGTAGCTTTCTCATAGTGGGTCGGTCTAGCACCTTGTACTCTTACAAGTGCCTAAGACTTTGATTCGTATCTCCATATCTTATCAAAGTCATACTGGTCTTGTTTTATCTCTGCTCCCACATAGATGACCGACCAGGGACATTTTAGGACAATCTTTATGAATTATCCAAGGATACAATTATCACAGTTAACATGCAAATAATATGATAACAGAATGGAGAAATTTCATTAAAATAATAATGTTCAAAGTACAATGATTGGTCTTTAGGGCACAATTTCCAACAAATAGTAAATAAGAAGGATCTACTACTTAACAAAGAATCCATCAAGGCAAAGATCCGAGCTCAAAGGGACGGTAACTATTATATTATTGATTTAAATTCAAATTCTTATGAAAATTGTTTTCTTAGCAAATCAAAGGAGAGTTGGTTATAGCATAAGCGTCTGGCTCATGTTAATATGAACCAACTCGATAAACTGATTAGAAAAGATTTAGTTGTTGGTCTTCCTAAACTTAAATTCAAAGATGACATGATTTGTGAGGCATGTCAAAAAGGCAAACAAACTAAATCTTCATTCAAAGCAACGTATGAGATTTCTACTTCTAAGCCTTTACAATTACTTTGAGCAAACAGTGTGACACCTGAGTGCTAATCAGAAGTGCACCCGAGTCTAAATAAGTGAAGCACAGAAAGTGCATGCCCGAGAGTCAACTAGTATGGAAGAGCAAGTGCACCCGAGTGATAGCTCAGCACCCGCAAGTGAGAAATCTAACTCTATCCATTTCTGATCCAAGTCCTGAATCAAAAGAGTATCTTATACAAGAATATACTCTCCACTCAAGTGAAGATCAGTGGACTTGAGTGAGGCCCCACATTACCTGCGAGTGAGAAATCACACTCTTGTAAAAATCAGTGCGAGTGTAATCCAGAGACGAGAGTTCATAATGCAAGATACATGTGTTCTTAAGTAAGACCAGATGCACTCGAGTAAGTACCTATATCACTCGCAAGTGTGAAAATGCATTCTCAAAATCTTGTGATGTGCAACATAAAAGTAAAAGCAGAAGAGGAAATATGAAGATGCACTCAAGTGAGGCCTCAATGCACTCGAGTGATTCTTAGTCAGAAGCCAAAATGCAACTGACTTATAGTGATCAATCCGAATATGGTTTAATATTATTTATTCATTCTATTTCCACTTGTTATTATTATTTAACATCATTTAACTTATATTACAAGTATGAAATAGGAGTTTGATCGTTTAAATTAGAAAGGCATAGAGGAAGTCAAACAACGGCAAACAGAATCATTACTACTAACCAAGCACGTACCAACAACGTTCAAAGATTTCAAACGTACCTATGTTGTTCCATGATAAAATGCTCCACTCCATACTGATTATTATTCAACGGGAAAAAACAACTAACTATAAATGTAGAGCTTCAAAAACCATTAAAGAGAACTAAGAACAAGAATTCACACAAGCAAATTCACGAGTCTCTGTTATTCATATTTTTTCTATATTCATATTGTACTTCAATGTTTATCATATTTGCTCTGTGAGAGAGTCTGTATACACTTCAAATTCTATTTTCATTTGATCTTAACTTACTAGGACTTTGAGAGGGTAGATATACTTATGAGAAAATTCCTGGTAAGACTTTATGCTCATAAGACTTACAAGGTACAATCAATAGAGAACGTTGTTGCTTGTAAGACTTACAGTGGTGTAAGCAAGAGAGAATGTTGCTGCTCTTAAGACTTATATACGTAAGCAAGAGAGAAAGGTCACAAGTTTATTTTTTTGCATGTAAGACTTGTCGTAAGGGGGAGAGAAATTTTTAAGTGTTAGAATATTTCTGCTTGTACTCCATTCAAGGGTGATTGTTGTTTTATGGTGTTCTAAGAGCCTATTGAATCTTGGAAGTATAGTGAAAATCTTAGTAAGTCTTGATCTCTGAGAACTGGACGTAGGCCTGGGTTTTGGGCCAAACCAAAACAACTCCCTATGTGCTGATCTTCTCAACTCTACTCTATCTATAGTTATTTTCATATCACCGCATCAACCAAAAAATTTATCACATCACTCAATTCACCCCCCTCTTGGGTGAATCCTGCCTCTTTCAGTTTTAACTCCTATAACCTTTTTGAGTAAGGATAGCCACTTCTTCATTACCAAAAGTATCCATCAGTCTTATTTTCAAAATCCAATTCCATTCACCATTTAAAAAAAATATATACGAAAAACAATAGTTTAGCATTTAATTAAATTAATTACTCTTTTAGTTACTAATTTGAAAAATCCAAAGGCAACCTGTTCCCCTTGTTTTATTGCATTTGCATGGCATTTAGATTACTTGGGAATCAATAAAAGGCTCCTCAAGAAGAGATAATGATCCTAGGTTTACCTATAGAAAATCTTTATTAGTTTTGCATTTTTGGTTTTCCATTGCGTATAGTTTAGAATTTATGCATTCAGATAGCTTGCATTGCATTCATTATAGTTTTGCATTGTTTTGACTTGGTAGCCTCTATGTAGTGTTGTTTGTATGAAATTTAATATGATTTTAAGCTCATTTGTCTGAATTAACCATGTCTTTAACTTAGTTCATAGCATTCCTGTATCTTTGGTCATTCTGAAACTTCTCTTTCTTTTTCACTTTCATTTGTATTTTCTTAGATTATTTTTATTAGTTTTTATAGTTTATAGTTAGATGGTCATCTTGTGATTCATTGAGGATTTGTTGATTGAATTTTTGTGGTTTAGTTTACAGGTGAAAATGATTTACCACTCAATTCTCAATCTTTTGTAGGCAATAACACTAGGGGGTGAATGATGATGTCGCTCAAGGATCTCAATCGGTGTAACAACAACTAGATCTCATTTTAGCTCGAATGGAGAATCTAAAAAGGGGTTTGGATTGTCAAAAAAAATCTCCCTTTCAATCTCACTCTTTTATAGATACGTCCACTAGAAGGAAAGATGCTCTCTCCTAATCCCTTGATTCCACGGAACATACATTATGACTTCTTCAAGCTAATTTGGAAAGTCAAGAAAGAAGTCCATTTGCTCAAGAATGTTATGGTCCATTTCACCACCCATGCCTTACACCTTGTAACATCCCAAATTTTAGTCATCAAAATTTCTTATATTAAAGGGTATTATTCACTAGGCATAAATCATGCCAAGTGGAAGCTTTAGATGCCATTTTGTAAAAGAAGAAAAGTCAATTTTCACATGCAAATTTGGCAATTAAATATTATATTGCAAGATGATATTTCACAAGATCATCATCTCCTTCAAAGGGGCATGATTTACATATGACAAGAGGAAAAAGCAAGAGAAAATACATATTGGCTATTAAATATGACATATGGAGACAATTTAACCAAGTTAGCAAAAGATGAAGACTTGGTCAACAATTGCAACTAAAGTAAGGAGGAAAATATGATAATTCAAGAAACAACTTTATTTCCCTTTTCTCATGATAATTTCAGTCAACAAGGGAAATATTTGAGAAAAAGAAATATTTGGAAGATGATGATGCCATGTTGAATTAATTTGGGCCAAGTAATTAAATAAAAGTTCATAAAGATAAAAGCACTTGAAAAATTACTAATAAAATATGGTGAATTAAGTGAGATAGAGTGGATATTTCATGAGCATTCCTCTTTCCATTTCTATATGCTTTTCATCCAAATCATAAGGGAAAGATAGAGGAAGAGTTTAATTAATACCATTCTTTACTTTTCCTTAAGAAAAGTGGGTCAAATGGGTTAAAAGCATATCAAGAGAAAAGAAGAGACTTTTTAACACAACTCCCTCCCCTCAAGTAAATTATTTTGGCTAGGTTGTAAGAAGAGAGAGGAGGTTTGATTAATCAAATTCTCTTATCCTCTTATTCATCTAAAAAGTCGGTCAAGACACCAAATCAAAGAAAGATAATTGGATTATAATATTTTCTAACCTTTTTGGTTCTTTAGGACGACCAAAGAGAAAGAGTGAGAGAGAAAATATTAAATTAAAATTTTTCCTCACTTTTCTAATAGGAAGGTCGGCCAAGCATCTAAGAGCAAGAGAGCGGGAGTAGATATTTAATTAAAACACTCTCTCACATCCTCACCTAGCCATAAAGTCGGCCAAAGGAAGTAAGGAAAGAAAAAGTGAGTTTTGGAAGAACAAAGAGTAAGGAAAAGTGATTTCCACCTCCTTAACCTCATCTATGGCTCAAATACCCTATATAATCATTGTTCCTCTTGATGGAAGCTTCATTTCTATGGTTTTAGTATTTGAAGAGGAGGTGTTTTGAGCCATCTTGTAAGAGCAAAATTTGTAAAATCAAAGAACCTAAGGAGGATCAAGAGGTGAGTATTGGCTTTAATTTAAGCTATTGATTATGTTAGTTGAATGAGTATTTTGGCATGTGTAACCCCGTCTTAATTTCAATCAAGTAAGAATTTGGAGGAGTCATGGTGGTTTGATTATGTTTATGGTGTTTTATGATGATTAGAAAGCATATGACACTAGTTTGATGCTTAAATTGGAAGTTTGGTAATTGTTGAAATTTATGTTAAATTTATGCCAAAACAGGATGAGTAGAATGGTAAGGAATTTGGTCATTTCAATGTTACCATTGTGTTCTACATGAAAAATTTTGTGGGAATATATGTGTTCATGATTTTTGGGAATTTGTAAGTAAATCTGGAAATTTTTTAAATTAAAGGAACACGCTGTTTGATTTGCCTCTAGTAAGGCATATTATTGTGCAATGAAATTCGTTTGTCAAATCTACTCCAAAAATTATGAAACTTTGCAAGATTATTGTAGACATCCAGAGCTTTAATTTGATAGGTATTTTACAAATTTTGGACAAGTGTATTAAAAGATATGAATTTTCAAAGTTGTGCCCCATTTCTGGAAGGAAATCTAGAATAGTGCCTAGTTGGTGAATTTCTAGGAACAATGTAAGTATAGTGGTTTGACTTAGGTATTTTTCCATAAAAATACACTTAAAGTGCTTCATTTAGGCATTAGAATCATTCAAATTAAAATTTCCTAGAATTAATTGTGATTTTCCAAAGTTGAATAAAAATCTGTCAGTTTTCTGGAAACAGTGAAACTGTACTGTGCAAAATTGTATTGTGCAGAAATTGCTTAAACTATGATAGATAACCAACAAAAATGAGTTTAAAAGAGTTTAGAGTAGTACATGAATGGGTCTTAACTCAATTCTTGTACATTTGGAATTTTAGGACATTTCAATAGCCCGAGCCTGATAAAAGGTATTGAACAAATAAGTAGAGTAGAAAAGGGCAATTCCAGGTAGTAACACTTTCTTTCATACACTTTGTGATTATTCTATGTTTGTGTATGCCATCTTTTGTAACCAGAGCACAGTGTCTTAGACACACATATTAGCCAGGGTTGGCGCTGGGCTAAGCTAGGGTTGAGTAGCCATTTGGACTTGGACAGTATGCACACAACATTCTATCATCTTATAAATATGGTGTATGGCATATTTATTTCCACATCTTACTGAGATTCTTTGAATCTCACACTTTTCCTACACTTTAAAAGTTTTCAATAATAGACAGCGGATCAAAGGGCAGAATCATAATTACCGGCAATAGAAAGTTCTGGGCGAGCACAAGAGGAGTCATTTGTTATCTACAAACTTTTTTGTTATTTTAAAGTCTGTAATTATTATGTATGAACCCCCTATAGGAAATTCATGTAATCTAATCAAGCAATATTGTTTCAATAATATCAGTATATTTACGCTATTCTAGTGTACCCACAGAACTGCACTCAAGCACTCTAAAAAATGTGAAAATAAAATAAGGGTGTTACACACCTTACTAACAACTTTCATTCTAACCCACCCACCTACCCTGCAGTCCATGTTATGAACCTTTTGTTCAACCATGTAGAAACCATATGGAACTACCTAATGTACCATTCTTCCAACAATATTACCCATATCTTAATCATTCTTCTTCACTATAAGAACATTATCATATGCCACCCATCGCACCTTACCTAGAACCTCTTTCCCCACCACATAGACTTCCAAATGAGCCACCCATTCCACCATACCATGAACATCCACCCTAACCCTTTACTCCTTAACCTTTTGAACATGATGTCTTCCTTACATTACTATATATAGATGACCAAACCCTTACCCAAAGAAGAAAGGTATGACCAACTAAAGGTCTAGCATCAACAGTTATTCATGCTGAAGGAAGCTCTTTGACTCTCTAAGGAAATGGAATAGGAATTTTTTAGGACATTCAAAACATCATTAAGGCATTTGTTGACCATGTATTATAGATAAAGACCGAAGGAGAAGAAGGAGCTCTATAGCCCTATAACTCCAATGATGATGACGAAACCAAAGAGCAAAAGCTAAATGCCACTTCACAAGTAGAAGGTTCTAAAACTCCTGTGTCACTCCCATACAAGATGTAAAGAGAAAGCAAGTTCATTTTCAACTACCAGAGGAACCACCCCCAAATCATAGTAATATTCCTCTTCTTCTTGAAGGGGTTGACCCTCCTCATATTACTATTCTTGATAATGTTTGTCATGATAAGGTGTATGAAGAAATAATTGTTGAATCTTCTCAGATGTTTGAACATGAAAATGTTTTACCTTTTACATCAAGTAGTAGTGAACTTTTGCTACAGTTGTTGATTTTACTTGTGATATTGATGCTAAACTAAATGCATATGACGATTCCTTCTGTCCTTATTCCATTCACTCTTTTGATTTTGGTGTTGTAGGGAATTATAAGTAAAATATTTACATATTTATTTTCCCTTATATGATGATTTTGTGGACGGTATTTGAGACTAATGTCATAAATTTTGGTGTAATTGATAAATACAGGATGATTTTAGGATAAATATTTTTATTACTAGTATAATTATTACTTGTTTTCTCTTTGATGGCCACACAATAAGAGGAGAAAGGAGAGCAAAAATTGGACCGATAGGATTGAAAGATGTCAATTACTGTAGCATCGGTTACTATTCACTGGGGTCACTATTCATGATGGCACTATTCACGATGAAAATCACTATTCAAGACGGAAGTACTGTAGCGGATGGAAGCACTATTGCAAACACGATTTTCACTGTTGCCAATGCGCTTTTCACTATAGCAACACACTTTTCACTATAGCAACCACATTTTTGTTACTGTAGCAACACGTTTTTTACCCTATAAATAGAGATGAAGGCCAAGCATCAAAGGGAAGAAGTGAGAGAAGTAGAGGTTTCATTCTATTACAATCATACGTCCTTCTCTGATAGGGAGAGATCTTTTCTCTGATAGTTCTGAATAAATTATGTTATTTTCTAGATTTAATTTCATGCATTGTATTACTTTTTGCATGCCTCCTACATGAAAAACTTAGGATTGTATTACTTTTTGCATGCTTCCTATATTGAAGGCTTAGGATTGTGTTACTTTTTGCATGCATCTTTTGGTTGCATATTTATATTTTAGAATTTAATATTCAAGTTTTATGCAGTATTTTTTAGGTTTTCATTCAAGTTTTATGCAATATGTATGAAGTTTTCATGTTATTTTGGTTTTATTTTTAATTTCATCATGAGCTAAATTTCTATTTTCCCGGGTGATGACGTAGCTTACTAATGACGAATTAAATCTTAACTTATGAAATCTAGTTTTAATTTTTCCTTCATGATTGAGTTTTAATTATTTTTTTAATGCTTTCAATTGATTGGCCATCTTTTGAATGATTTAAATATGTATGTTGAGACTGCAAGGAGATGCATGTGTCTAGATCCTATAATTAAAACCATGACTTGTCTATGAAATAGGAATATATTCGTATGAGTTGTGTAGTCTTACTGAGTTCTATAAATCTTAGTGTATAATTAATTGCTTAAATTTATATAGGAATATATTGGATTAACAATTAATTATAGAATTGCGTGACCTTGGAAGAGGCAAGTAATTAAATTAGAGAAGCTAGACTATTAATTATGTGGAATAAATTGGGTTAGAATAGATAAGTGATTCAATCCGTAATTTGTTAAGTGAAATCTGACCCCAAGGGCTTTTTCTCATAATTGCTTTGATATTATTTGCACTCATACCTAATCATTTTATTTTGTTTTCTCAATCACTAACTAATCGATAGACTAAATAGAATTTAAATTACCTATTTTGGTGCTTAGTGATCAATCCTTGTGGGAACAATACTTTACTCACTTCTGTATTACTTGATTATGACAGTGTACACTTACACTATTTAATAGATCATCTAAACTCGTAACAAGTTTTTGGCCCTATTGCTGGGGATTGTTGTCATTAATATCAATACCAAGTAGTTTTAATACCAATTTGGTCTTCATATTACATTTGTTTTTCTTCTTGATGTCTTGTGTTTCTTTTCAGGCTTTTGCTTAGTGTATAACCAAATCGAAAGAGATTGAACTATTGCCTTTTGATTCGAAGATCAAGAGAACTTGTCAAATAATTCAAAGTGTTTGAAAGTAGTCTACTTCAATCTAGCGGTAAATTAAGAGGGAGAAGCAATAGATACCAAAACACTCTGTGACTAAGCAATACTAATAATGCTGGGGACAAATTCTGGAATCAGAAGACAGCTAGTATGTAACCCCCTCCATAATTATATCCGAAATACGCGATTAAAATGAAATAGAGCCCAATAATAATCAAATAACATTTACTAACCCATCACATGACGGGGTTTTCGCGAATACTTTTTGAAATCATTTATAAATATGGTCTCATATTCACATTTCGAATACAATTACTACGCGAAGATAAATCACATTCATATAAATATCAGAGTGCACAACTTAATCATCCCGACAATCCCGAGTACATACCTTCACTAAAGATACACAGGGTACAATTGCCCATTACAATTCTTCAAATGGGGATTACACAATCTTATCTCAAAAGAGTTCTAGCCACTCCCTCCACAAGCCACTTGCCCTGTCTAAATTGTTGGTAGGGGAGAGTGAGATTCGAGAGAATCTCAGTAGGAAACAGATACCATAATGCATGCATGATAGATGCTATGTGTATGACATGTTAGCTTTATCTAGATGCATACCCCATAATGATATTTCTGCATGCTCAATGTTTCATACAACAAGACTATGGCCACAGCGAAAACAGAAACAGAGCTTCATTTATTCAAATATGCTCTACACAATCAAGTAAAGCAATCACATACATCACTACACAAGTAAAGATATCGAATACATGCAAGTAAGGTAAGTCCCCTACCTCCAGTCTTTTCTCCTCGATTTGCGTGCCAGCAACTCGAGGCTTCACATTCGATCCTACAATGTCAAATGTACTATTTAGAACTTACATAGTGTTTCTGGGGGTTATATGAAGTTATATGGAAAAATTACTAAAATACCCCCGGGGACCCGGCCCGGCCCCACCGTACCCGATCCGGCTGTACTTTTCTTGAAACTTTGACGTGGGCTATTCTTACATATTTTTGCCCAAGGAATCCATTTCCCGTCTCGGAATTATCAAATTCAATGTCAATTTACCAATTTACCCTTGGCAGCCCCACTTTAAAGGTTTCAAGGGCGTTTTCGTAATTATGCTTTTTCAGCCTTTTCAGAAAAAGTGACCAACTGTCACCCCACCTAATTTTCGCTCCTGAACTCAATGGAATCATCAAATCATTGAAAATCCATCTCTAACCCCTCCAAACTAGGCTTGGCCGAAATTCTCAATTCCCCGGGAAAAATTGGGGTTTTTCGGTTTTGGCTGCGTAAACGCGTTCCTTTCTACTCCTAACCACTTTATTAACCATTACATTAGGTTACAACTAACATTAAGACCCAATTTGGGCAGCATAACCCCTAGGCCATGTCATTTCCAAACTTTAAAACCAATGGCAATCCGGCGAAATTTCATCGATTAAATTGCCCACAACAGCCAGAATAAGCAATATACGAAAGTTTGGAAGTTACCTCAAGCTCCCTCTGGCGTTTACTCAATCTGGCTGAACCCTAGCCCCTTTTGAACAGCAAAATTAAGCTTCAAGTACCTTAATCCATGTAGAAGAGAACCTTAGGAGAAGGATCATACGCGTTAGGTACTAGATCGTCGGAGAAATCGGCTTACCTTACGAGATTTCTTCCTCTTTCTCTCTCTAAAGATCCCATATGCTCTCTCTCTATTTCAGCTGAAACTCACGACAGAAAATGGGAGCTGAAGAAGATGAGAAGATATTTAATTCCATGATGATGTCATCTTTTATTGAGATGATGTCATAATTCCCATTTTCGGATTTTCTGCCCATATTTTGAAATATCATAACTAATTTTAGAAATATCGAAATGAGGTGATTCCAAAGCCAAATGAAAGATATTTAAGTCCTCTTCATAGGAAAAATATTGGCCATTACTAAAAATCACCACACAATTCCAGAATTACATAAAACTCATCACTGCCCCAAAACAGAGTTCAGTTTCCATCCTAAATTTGGACAGTCATATCTCCTAATTCACAAAACGAAATGGCACAAATTATATGTCCATTTTGTAGCTTGAGATGTGAACTATAAGACTGGAAAGTTTCGGAATTTTTAGACACCATTTGGTCATTAAAAACGTTCAAACAAACGGACTGCCCAGAATAGAGTTTCACTGGACAGCATTTCCAGTTTTGCAACCAATGTGTCTAATCCAATTTAAATCAATTCCAATGATTAAATACCACAACATGACACCATTTCCATCACAATACCCCATTCAATTCTTCCCTCTATTCTAAGTCAATTTGGATGTTAATCCACAATTGAACTCAAATACAGGGTTTTGGCGTTGCTCATAACACAAGCGACTACAATCCTCTTTATATTCTCCAAAAGGGTTCATTAATTACTAACCACGTCCACTTTTGGAGTCATTAACCCTTAATCACAATTTGGGATCTTGTTAAACCGGGACTTAGCAATCCACTAATCTCAGGCTTATTCTCTAGCCTCGAGTCTCAAAATTCGGGGTATTACATAGTATCAGCTAACAACTTTGAAATCTAGCCTACAATTATCCTGATGATGCAAACAAATTAGTTTGGTGTTTAACCAACAGAAGATCCTAATGCACATATAGCCAACTTCCTATAAATCTTTGACACATTCAAGCATAATGGTGTTACTGATGATGCCATTAGACTTAGACTTTTCCCTTTCTCACTCAAGGATACTCACTGGTTACAATCGCTACTAGTGAGAAGCATAACTACATGGGGGACTATGACGTAGAAATTTTTGGAAAAATACTTTTCATCAGCAAAAACCACTAAATTGAGGAATGAAATTGCCTTATTCACCCTGCATGAACAAGAAAGCCTCTATGAAGCATGGGAAAAATACAGGAGTTGCTAAAGAGATGTCCTCATCATGGGTTACCAAATTGGTGGCAACTGCAAACTTTCTATAGTGGGATGACGCACACCTCCAGAATTCTTGAAGATGCTGTTGGATATGATTAGTTTTGATGATGTCAAATATAGATGTGAAGTGATAAGAGCAAAAAGTTTATATAATGTATTTCTTTGACTAATTACTATATTTAATGTTACATATTTTGTAGATTAGTCAACCAAAGAATGAAGAAGATTGAATTAATGTAAATGAACAAGAGGAAGAAGAAGGAAGAAATTGAAGATAGTCAAGGAGATGCTTACTTTGGTTATGGAGAATTATTATCAAGAGGAAAACCAAGAAGAAAGATATTAAAGAATGAAGAACTTGGAAGATCTATCATGAATATCAAGATTCAAGTTGTTAGATGTGATATTGGAGGTTTCTATAATGATACCGGAGGTTTCTATGATCAAATGATGGTTGGAATAGGTTAATACGAAGCTAAGATGACTTATATATGAGTTTTGGCACTTCTAGAGGTGTTATGCTTGAGCACAAGGTGTTATGCTCGAGCACAGGAAGAACACACTCGAGCACAGATGGATTCACTCGAGCACGGGGTGTATACTCTGTTCTACTCTGTTTTATGTTCAGCCTGAGCGAGGTCTGGTATTTTGATCATATCTCTCAAACCACACGTCGGATTGACACGAAACCAGTAGCATATGAACGAGAACTCACAACACGTAAATTTGGCACCAGGATCACATTAAAAGAAGATCAAATGATGGAGATATGATCTGTGGAAGAAGACAGTGAAATCAACGTCACCTTTCGACACAGGTTCGGTATTTTGCACGTAACTTACAAAATACACATCGAATTGAGACGAGACCAGTGCCAAATGAAAGTAGACTCAAAGAGCTTTCGATGGATAGGTAATTTGCCTAATTTGAACGTATATTCTAGGAGCTATGCCTTCTGGAATTTGATGCTTGTGCAGACTAGCTAAATATACACTCGTTCGATCATAACTTGCAGAATACAAGGAGTTTGGAGTTGATTCTTGTTGCATTGGAATGCATATGGCAAGAGCATTCTTATGTTACATCATTTGAATCAAATGAACAAAATTTTTCTAAAGTGGCCCCACATCACCCACGAGTGTAAAAACTGACTCTCTGGAAAATTTGTGCGAGTGATGTCTAGAAGCAGCTGAAACGCGAAGAAATTTGCAACACTCGAGCACTAGGATTCATGCTCGAGCATTGGATGATTTCTCACTCGAGCACAAGCAAGTTTTGACATGGAAGTGACAACCCGAGAAGAAGCATGTACGTGAAAACTTGAGGCGCACTCGAGCAGGACGTTTTGTGCTCAAGTGATTCGAGAATTCACTCGAGCAGATGCGAGTGAAGTGCAGCGAGTGCTTGCCCGAGAGGAAGTCAGAACGTGGAAATATGAACTGCACTCGAGTGAGGCATATTGCACTCGAAGTGAGGACCCGACAGAACGTGGTAGAATGCACAAACAAAACAAAGCCTCACAACCATCAATCCAAACATTGTTAAACGTTATACAATCATTATGTTTTCACTTGTTATTGTTTCTAAACATTATCTAACATATATTTCAAGTGTAAAACAGGAGATTAAATATTTGGGTTGTATCTTCAAGAACGGAGGTCACAGCGAATATCTTCACTCAACGTGATGAGTCACAGAAGCCAGAAAATCATCTTTTGACCAATGATCCAACATACCCATGACTAATACTTCATCATATTAGTGATTAAGTATTTTACAGTGTGAAACAGGAAATTTAACGGTGAGCGTACAAATTCACATGAAAGAGTCAAGAATGGCGGGCGACATTATTACACACCGAGCATCAGCTACCTACCACGACAAGTAACTAACCCACCATGAGAGAATGTTTGGAAACTCAAACGAATTCATCCCGCTCCACAATGTGATGTACAGCTCAAAATGAGACATGCGGCTCCTCAACGTGACGCTCTGCTTTGCAGCAGAAATCTCATGGTAGCTTGTTTTTCAAATATGCTCAACGGACAAAATGACTCCTACGGACGAATGCTCACAACGGTCATCATCTTCATCAACTATAAATAAGAGAGCACTCAAAGTCGATAGAAGATAGAGAAAACAGTGCAACGACACCAACATGTGAATAACATGAATCCTCTGCTTCTACCCAAACTCTCTCTGTTTTCCAGTTTCAGTATTACTTATCATTGAGAGAGTGATTATTTGTATTGTACTTCAGTGAGCATTATATCCACTCTGTGAGAGAGTCTGTAAACACTTTCAACTATATTTCTGAGTTGATCTCAAGGTAGAGGGACCTTGAGAGGGTTGATTTTCTTACGGGGAAGCAGTAGAGAGAATTGCCAGTAAGACATTCTGCTCGTAAGACTTACAAGGTGCAAACAGTAGAGAACGTTGCTGCTCATAAGACTTATAGGGGTGTAAGCAGGAGAGAACGTTGCTACTCGTAAGACTTGCATGAGTAAGCAGGAGAGGAAGATCTTCGGGATTGCTCTGCTCGTAAGACTTGCCGTAAGGGGGAGTATTTCCGTAAGAGATTTGTAAAAGGTTTCACAAGTACCCGACTAAACTTGTGGGATTGTAAAGGCTTTTCTTGTGCCCGGATTAAACAAGAAGATAGTGGATTTGAAAATCTCAGGAGGAGTCTGGGGACTAGACGTAGGCCATCACAGATTGGACTGAACCAGGATAAATCACAGTTTGCATATTCTCTTCCCTAAACTCTTATATTTCCAGCATATATTATTTAATCTAATTGTTGATTTATAAACCTTCATACTTACCGCTTTCGTTAAGATACGAAAAGATTTCTAAAGTTCTTAAGGTTTTATTATACACCCAATTCACCCCCCTCTTGGGTGATAGCCGGTTCTAACATTTGGTATCAGAGCCCGGGCTCTTGTTTAAAGGACTTAACCGTCTCAAGAGTTACAATGGCTAATTTTGGGTGTTTTATATTTTCAGAAGGTTTTGATTATACAATCCCACCTCTTTTTAAAGATATTGATTTTTGGTTTTGGAAAGCTAGAATGACTAGTTTTATAAAAGCTTTTGATTTTGATATGTGGAATGTTTTTACAAATGTTTTTGATTTCAAACCAAGAAAGGATTGGACAGAAAGTGAAAAGAAAATGTTTTCATTGAACATTAGAGCAATGAAAATTCTGTATAGTGCTTTAACCGAAAATGATTTTGAGAAAATTAGATTTTGTTCTAATGCTAAACATATATGGGACACTCTTGATCTATTTATGCTTCTAACAATTTTGTTGAAGTTGAAAATGTTGACAGTTCGTGTGAAACTACACGCTACACATCTATTGTGCATGAACAATTGGAAGTTGATGATGAAGATGAAGAAATCATAGAACACTTCCATACAGTCAACATGAATAGACAAGAGGATTCCCGAAAAGAGCTCAGTATGGATGAACATGAAAAATCACTCTCCAGAGCTCAAGATGAACTTAAGGTAAAAAGTTCCAATTCTTTGTGTGATTTTCATAAAACTGATTTTCAGAGTATACAAAAGTTTGTTTCTCAACCAATTGTTGATTCTATTGAGAAAAGCAAATATGTTTTCAAATATGCTGGAAAGTTTGTTGGGAAGAAAGAATATTCAAATCAAATCCATTCGAATTTCTACTCTCATGATCAACATAATAGTTGTATGATATCCCATAATGCATATCTTGATACAATTTGCAATTATTGTGGTAAATCCGGTCATATTTCTCATAAATGCTATATTAGAAGAAATTCCCATGTGAGAAATAAGTATATTTGGGTACCGAAGAAACATGTAAGGGTTAATATTAACAATCAAGGACCCAAGTATATGTGGGTACCAAAATGTCCATCTAGTACTTTATGTGTGCAGACTGATTATAAGAAGAATAGACATAAGGGTACGGAGAAGATAAAGAAGAAGCCAAGGGTTTCTCATGCACCAATAAAGAGGTTCATACCATTTATATCCAAAAGGAGAACTCTCAAGGCACCCATTGCTGGAGTTACAGAGTATAAACAGAGAAAGAAGCAATGGAGAAAAGGAGTACGTTCCACCTCAAGAATGAACTACCATAGAATACCATTCAACTATCTTGAGGAGAACAAGAAAAGGAGGATCTCTCAAGCATCAAATAAAAGACTCCTGGAGTCTATATATTTTGAGAGAGGTTGCCAGCACCCAAAGCAAGATATTCAAAGTATCAACATCATAGAAAGATGCAATGGGTAAGCAAAAGCAATCCTCCAAATATCTAAGGCAAAGGTACACAATGATAAAACCTCATATGCTGTTGTTTTTAATATTTTTTGAGGTTTATACATTGTTACTTGTTAACTTAGATATAAGCATTGCACATAAATTTTCACAATCATACATAAAGAGTTGCAATGTTTGTTAGTCTAACTTGTTATGCATATACATACTTCATGAGAAAACAATGTTTATGCATAAAGACATATTTAATTCATTATGCTCAGTTGTTTCAGATTAACTATATTTTTAGAGCATTTGAATTATGATTCTTTCAAAGCTAACCATGAGTGGATCTAAGTAGAATTGGATACCCAAGGAAGAAAAAATGGTTATATGATTTTTGCAGGAATAATTTGAAAAAGAAGCATGACACTAGAAGTGAACATTCGAGTGCAAGGCATGTTAACACTCGAGTACTGGTTGGTCACTTAATTATAGATTTGAATCCTATGCTCTGCTTTTAGATTGCAAAATAGGGATTAACAGAGTGTGCAGAAACTCTAAGGACACTCTCGTGTTCATCAAGAATAATGTCACACACTCGAGTGAGACGTGAGCACACTCGAGAGCATAGAGAACTCACCTGAAAGTGCAACAAGAACTCATGAAAGCCACAGACACAAATGCATAAATTAGCTTCAAAACATGGATTACTTAAGTGATCTTGGAGGACTTGAGTACAGAGATACAAGGAGATGGAAATTAACTTGGGTGTCTACAAGTTACACTCAAGCCAGGTACACTGTATCAGTAATTTCAAAACTCAACCATCGTACTCATTCTTTCCAACTCATTTTGAGTGGTTAATTCTTGCTCATTACTATATACCATTAGCAGTCAATGATTTATGGATTTCAAAATATTTTCAGATTGCTAAATGTATCGAAATAGAATTATGCATGATTTTTCTATGCATTGGAAATTTGACATACATATTTCACAAATTTACTTGGATTTCAATTCATTCTATTTATAAAAGTGCATACACATTATTTGAAAATTTTTCATATCTTGTTTGCATTCAAATCAGTTTCAAAATTGGAAGTTAATATTTTTATACTGAAAGTCAGAATGCTTCAAATTCATTTATCAAAGTATTCTCCCATCATTGACACTTTGATCTTAAATGTGCTATCCAATACTTGAACTCTCTTCAGTCTTTATTCCTTAACATGCTAGACCTTATGTCTAAACAAGTTAACTATCTATATGAGTGTCAAGTATATTCCCTTGATAAGAATTCAACTTGTGAAAGCCTTGTGCCTAATGTATAAATCATTAGTTGACCACGTTATTCCAAGCATTATAAATGTTCATTAGTGCATTAAATCTTAATGCATTAACCATTATTGTGGAATAACTTACCGGGATAATCTTCTAGAACTCTAGTCATTTGGATCAATGAGTATATGCTTCATCATCCATAAATTCTTATACTCATATTATTGCTCAAATGCATTACCATTTGTCTTCATCCATTTTTTTTAGTAACTAGAATCTTGCACTTTAAGTCTTGCTGCCTTGAATTTTTATCCATTTTAAGATGCAACTCTAAAAGGCAAGGTTATCTCTTGATCAATACTAAAGTTATCATGCTTATATATGTCAAGATAAGCCATTTTGGCTAATTCATTTTTCATATGACTTTTGTTCTTGAGAAAATTCTCCAACATGTTAACTCTTATAATTAACATGTTATCTTAGTTGAATTCCTTAGTGAAACTTTCTGATATATATTTTATAACTGTTGACTTCCATTGTTTTTGACATAAGCATTGGTATTTAACAAGCTTCATAAATGAGTTTTCATGTATTCAAAATCTTAATGTCATAATGCATATTTATGATTCGAAAGAACATATGAGATTTTGAAATAATTGGCATATCTCATTATCATTCTTGAAAATTTGGTTTCATTCATGATTTATCACTTCATAAAAGTTGGTCATTATGGATAGATTCTTTACTCTCTTTGATCCAACTTACATCTATTGCATGAAAATCTTATCAATGACATAATTTCTATTTAAAATGTATTTACAAATTGTCATTGATCTTTGAAATCATCATTCTTGGTAGTACTTGTTCGTTATGCTTTATAATGACTTGATTGGGAAAAGAATTATATTTTGGTTTATGATACTCTTTGCTGAAATTTCATATGATTAATTGCTTAAGAGCATAAGAGTTTCTATGTCTAATATTGTACGGACCCAAAGAAGATGGGTACCAGAAAGCATATGTTTATACTTTTACAGGAGTTGATCAAGATGCTTTCATTTTGGATACAAAGGTCAGAGTCTAACAGAAAAGGCATGACTGGTAATGTTACAGCGTGAGATGAAGCAGAATATATGATATTACTCAAATGACATCCCATCACTAGCAAATAACTAGCTAGTGATACAATTAGAGAAAGAGAAAGAGAAGGAAGATCTCTTAGTAGACCCAGCGGAGATTATTTCAAAGCAGCACAGAGCCAAGAATAAGTTTATCCAATATGAATCTTTGTTGCCTACCCACCGTCCTTATCATTTCAAGGTGATTAGACATTTTCACTATGATATGGAGCCAACAGAGATGTTCAGAGGAAGATGCTGAGATGCACAGAATCATCAAGCTTAATGAGCCTATGAGGATTCTCAACTACTATCCTAGCTCTATGTCTAATCTTCACTGGATTATCTGCTATACCTATACTAGAGCTATGGCGAACAAGGAGAGACAACACTTTGCTAGAGTTGGTCTCCATGATCCTTCATTCTTTGGCCAATTTGTCTAAAACTTTCTGAGAAAGGAGCTTCAACAATCACACAGAGCTTGCTGCAAACAATGCTGAGATCATCATTCAATGATAAGAAGAAGCAGTTGTGTGACTTAGTGAACCAGAACTTCAAAGTTCTATTTGAGATGATGAATGACAAAATAAGGGTGTTATGTGCTATGATGAAATTAAAAGTTCTCAATGATGTTTGCTAAGCAAGGGGCACATACTAAGCCAATATGCACATAAAGCCTTACTCCGAGCTCATCTTGGTATTCTAAAGTGCTCACAGAGGATTACACTTCAAAATCCCTCAGTACTAGTCACATCATCCAATATTGACTAGGACATGATGCATCAATGGACTACAGAGGATTATGACTCGAGTGATTACGATATTACTTGAGTGAGGTATTGTATTCTTGCTTAATTCAAAATCCTTGAGTTGTATCACTTGAGTATACAATCGAGTAATGATTGAGTAGAATCACTCAAGTAACCACTCAGATGATAGTGGGTTGTATCTCTTAAAACCTCTTATTAGCATTGCCATTTAATCTCTCTCTAAATCTTTCAAAATCATTTTCTCTATAAATTTTCCAATGGTTTCTCAAATCCAGGAGAGTTATTAACTGTTTTCCTAATGAAAATGTTTAAAACCATGCATCAATTAAGGGGGAGCTTCACATTCACATGTATTTTATATGTTGAAAGCTTATCGGTCTCCTATTGAGAAGAAAATCGTTTTAATATACTCATCTATATTCACCATGTCTTGATTAGTTTTGATGATGAGATACTCTTATACTATTCTTTCCACAATCATAATTTTAATATATCATATGGAAAGGAATAGTTTGTTACTTGATTGAACTAACAATTCTCTTTGCAAAGAAAGATTTAAATTTTGTGACAGGAGAATTTGTTTTGTGCAATAACATTCCTCAACATACTACAAGAAGACTCTATCAACCTTGAGGATGTTTTTAACGCTCAGTCAAGGAATATATATTGGCTACAACATTCAAAACAATATAACTAAGCATTGAATATGCTAAACGGAAGCTCAACTCATTTGGAGAATCCTGGCAACAACATGAATATATATTGAGTTGCATAACAAAAGTGTGGTGTACATCATCATGACCTAGCATTGCCAAAGGATAAAGCAATGGACTTCATGGAGCGCTTCATCAATTTTCAAAAACTACATGAGCATTTCTAAACCTTTTCTCTTTATATTTCAAGAATACGTTTCATATATCTCATTTATCTTGATTATAAAAGTTTTCTTGAAAACCTCTCCAAATCTTTTTTAGTTCCCTCTCATTAAAGTATTTTCTACCCTATTTACTTCTTCACAAGCTTTACTTCTTTATATTTCAAACTTTTTGCTGATGTCAAATAGGGGGAGAAAAATGTAAGAAAAATATGTACGTTGCATTATATATAATATGTATATTGCACTTTGCATTATATATGTATGTTGCACTTCATTCAGACATATTTTTCTTAAAGGATTTGTCATCATCAAAAAGGGGGAGAATGTTGGATATGATTAGTTTTGATGATGTCAAATATAGATGTGAAGTGATAAGAGCAAAAAGTTTATATAATGTATTTCTTTGACTAATTACTATATTTAATGTTACATATTTTGTAGATTAGTCAACCAAAGAATGAAGAAGATTGAATTAATGTAAATGAACAAGAGGAAGAAGAAGGAAGAAATTGAAGATAGTCAAGGAGATGCTTACTTTGGTTATGGAGAATTATTATCAAGAGGAAAACCAAGAAGAAAGATATTGAAGAATGAAGAACTTGGAAGATGTATCATGAATATCAAGATTCAAGTTGTTAGATATGATATTGGAGGTTTCTATAATGATACCGGAGGTTTCTATGATCAAATGATGGTTGGAATAGGTTAATACGAAGCTAAGATGACTTATATATGAGTTTTGGCACTTCTAGAGGTGTTATGCTCGAGCACAGGAAGAACACACTCGAGCACAGATGGATTCACTGGAGCACGGGGTGTATACTCTGTTCTACTCTGTTTTATGTTCAGCCTGAGCGAGGTCTGGTATTTTGATCCTATCTCTCAAACCACACGTCAGATTGACACAAAAATAGTGGCATATGAAAGAGAACTCACAACACGTAAATTTGGCACCAGGATCACATTGAAAGAAGATCAAATGATGGAGATATGATCTGTGGAAGAAGACAGTGAAATCACCGTTACTTTTCGACACAGGTTCGGTATTTTGCACGTAACTTACAAAATACACATCGGATTGAGACGAGACCAGTGCCAAATGAAAGTAAACTCAAAGAGCTTTTGATGGATAGGTAATTTGCCTAATTGGAAGGTATATTCTAGGAGCTATGCCTTCTGGAAGTTGATGCTTGTGCAGACTAGCGAAATATACACTCGTTCGATCATAACTTGCAGAATACAAGGAGTTTGGAGCTGATTCTTGTTGCATTGGAATGCATATGGCAAGAGCATTCTTATGATACATCATTTGAATCAAATGAACAAAATTTTTCTAAAGTGGCCCCACATCACCTGCGAGTGTAAAAACTGACTCTCTGGAAAAGTTGTGCGAGTGATGTCCAGAAGCAGCTGAAACGCGAAGAAATTTGCAACACTCGAGCACTAGGATTCATGCTCGAGCATTGGATGATTTCTCACTCGAGCACAAGCAAGTTTTGACATGGAAGTGACAACCTGAGAAGAAGCATGTACGTTAAAACTTGAGGCGCACTTGAGCAAGACGTTTTGTGCTCGAGTGATTCGAGAATTCACTCGAGCAGATGCGAGTGAAGTACAGCGAGTGCTTGCCCAAGAGGAAGTCAGAACGTGGAAATATGAACTGCACTCGAGTGAGGCATATTGCACTCGAAGTGAGGACCCGAGAGAACGTGGTAGAATGCACAAACAAAACAGAGCCTCACAACCATCAATCCAAACATGGTTAAACGTTATACAATCATTATGTTTTCACTTGTTATTGTTTCTAAACATTATCTAACATATATTTCAAGTGTAAAACAGGAGATTAAATATTTGGGTTGTATCTTCAAGAACAGAGGTCACAGCGAATATTGTAACCCCCTGCCGTAATTATATCCGAAATACGCAATTAAAGTGAAATAGAGACCAATAATAAACAAATAACAAATTGCAAACCCATCTACCAGACGGGGTTTTCATAAATGCCTTTCAAAATCATTGATAACTTGGTCTCACAGTCACATTCCGAATACAATTACTACGCGGAATATCACATTCATGGGAAATCAGAGTACACAATATAATCCCGGCAATCCCGGGTTCCATACATTAACTCAAAGCCTTATAGGGCATATTCGCCCCTACAAGCCCTCATATGGGGATTACACAAATTCTCATATCAAATACATACTCGAATATACATTCCAACCTACACAATTATATATCCAAATATACTTAATCCCAATCATGCATTGATAACCACCTATCACAAGATTACAACCCGAACGAGTCCTGTCGCCTTTGATTGATTACTCCATCCTCGATCCACCTACCCTGTCTAAATTGTTGGTAGGGGAGGGTGAGATTCGAGAGAATCTCAGTAGGATAACAATATCAAAATGCATGTATGATAGATGTTTAATGCATGACATGCTTGCATCACACAACTCATGATAACACAATGACAATTTGCAAGCTCAATGCTTCGAACAATATACCTATGGCCATAGCATAAATTGAAACATAGCTTCAAATTACACATAATTATGCAAAGCTAAGACATGCACCAACACACTAACACATATATCAAATACAAGCAGAAGAGATATGTTCCCTACCTTAACCCTTTTCCGCCTCGAAACGCGTGCCTCGATCTACGTGCAAACAGCTCGGGGCTCCATATTCGATCCTACAATGTCAAATGTACTATTTAGACACTTCCATAGTGTTTCTGGGGGTTATATGATTCTATCTTGAAAATTTACCAAAATGCCCCCGGGACCCCGGCCCGGCCCCGCCGTACCCGGTCCGGTTGTACTTTTCCCGAAATTTTGACATGGGCTATTCTGACATATTTTCGCCCAAGGAATCCATTTCCGGACTCGGAATTATCAAATTCAATGTCATATTACGAAATTGCCCTTGGCAGCCCTACTTTTAGGGTTTTAGGGGCGTTTCCGTAATTATGCTTTCTCGGCCTTTTCCGAAAAAGTGTCCAACTGTAACCCCACCTAATTTTCCCTCCTGAACTCAATGGAATCATCAAATCATTGAAAATCCAACTCTAAGACCCATTTATAGCCCAGACCGAAATATATGGGTTTTCTAGGGAAAATCAGGGTTTTTCGGTTTCGGCTCCGTAAACACGTTCCTTTCTACTCCTAACCACTTTATTGACTATTCCATTAGGTTACAACTACCATTTAGTATCAATTTGGGCAGCATAACCCCTAGGGAAACCCATTTTCCATTTTTACAACCAATGGCAATCCGGCGAAATTTCACCGATTAAATTGCCCACAGCAGCCAGAATAGTCAATATACAAGAGTTTGGAAGTTACCTCAAGCTCCCAATAGCTTTTCCTCAATATGGCTGAACCCTAGCCCCTTTTAAAACCATGAAAATTGAGCTTCCAACACCTTAAAGAACATGAAAGAGAAGCTTAGAAGCAAGGTTATACGAGTTAGGAGCTAGATCGTCGGAGAAATCGGCTTACCTTGTGAGATTTCTCCTCTTTCTCTCTCTAAGAGCTCCCAACTTTCTCTCACAAGTTTCAGCTGCTTCATCACGACAGAAAATGATAGCTGAAGAAGATGAGAATATATTTAATTCCATGCTGATGTCATCTTTTAATGAGATGATGTCATAATTCCCATTTTCGGATTTTCTGGCAGATTTTCTGCCCAAACTTTGAAAAATCATAACTAATTCTAGAAAAATCGAAATGAGGTGATCCCAAAGCCAAATGAAAGGTATTTAAGTCCTCTTTATAGGAAAAATATTGGCCATTACTAAAAATCACCACACAATTCCAGAATTACACAAATGTCATCACTGCCCCAAAACAGAGTCCATTTTCGACCTCAAACTTTGGACAGTCATATCTCCTAGTTCCCAACATGAAATGGCACAAATTATATGTCCATTTTGAAGCTTTGGATGTGAACTTTAAGACTGGAAAGTTTCATAATTTTCTGACATCATTTGCCTATTAAAAACGTCCACACGAGAAGACTGCCCAGACAGAATTCACACTGGACAACATTTCTAGTTTTGCAACCAATGTGTCCAATCCAATTTAAATCAATTCCAATGATTAAATACCACAACATGACACCATTTCCATCACAATACCCCATTCAATTATTCCCTCTATTCTAAGTCAATTTGGATGTTGATCCACAATTGAACTCAAATACAGGGTTTGGGCATTGCTCATAACACAAGCGACTACAATCCACTTTATATTCTCTAAAAGGGTTCATTAATCACTAACCACGTCCACTTTTGTAGTCATTAACCCCTAATCACAATTTGGGATCTTGCTAAACCAGGGCTTAGCAATCCACTAATCTCAGGCTTATTCTCTATCCTCGAGTCTCAAAATTCGGGGTGTTACATTTCTCCCCCCGTTCAATAAATTTCGTCCTCGAAATTTGTCATACCACTTAATCCACAAACTACGGATGCTTTTTCACGACAGCTTCCGTTTCACAATTCATTTCACATTGGAATAGTCCCCTCTAGACCACCCAGACAACTGGTGCACCACAATTTAGATTCTCGAAAGAATCTCAAACAATGAATGCAACTCAATTGCCCCAAACTGCAATCGGCCCATTTCACGATTGCCACACAAACCAAATCACCATTTTTTTTTTGCCAAGCAGATGCAATTGCTTCCACATACGATTGCTACAAAACCATCATAACATAACCACAATCATCGCAAGCCCTTCTAACTCATGAGTGGCTAGCGTATCTCAATATCCGAAGGCTCTAATTTATGAGCCACATCATAAGATCTTGGCAGTTGGGCGGCATAGGCCACCACTCTGCTTAACTCAAACTAGTTACTCCTTCCGGGAGTAACCCCAAAACACCACAACCTCAATACATCAAATGACAGCCTCAGCCATATACACAAACATTCAGCTTCCGCTATATCCACTTTCACAGCTTTACCCTCACCCGTACACCCACCAGTAACTCCACTAGTGGTAACCGGGACTTTTGGTATCAACCACAATCGCATCAAGTCACTCCGGAATCTCAATCTCTTCTATCCGAAGCACCCTACCATAATGGCCCACCTAGAGTCTCAGTCTCTTCTATCCAGGCACCTTTTATTGTCACACCTACCCCGGTTTTACCCCCTCTAGGGATGCCCCGTGCCGGTGGTGCCCACCCCGGTTTTACCCCCGCTGGGGATGCCCCGCGACGGTGGCTGGGTTACTCACATTTCACCCAGGACTCACAAGAAAATCCATTTCCTTATCAAACGTACATTGCAGATTCTAGTTTTACGCACCGCCTTTCGGCCTTGGGTTAACACCAGTGCAACCAACGTGGTGGCTAGCCAGGTTGGCCATGCCGGGGTAATGCCCTCAAAATAGATAACCCCCGATCATGTAGTCGAATTAGCCATCAGCTGAATTAGTTCTGCTCTGCTACACAACTATATCTCAGTCCCAGCTTGTTCACAAATATCACAGATTCACAATCACACTCCACTCTCATCCCCTTTCTCCGCCGGGAAGACACACAGTCTTTACCCGAACCGTTGTTAGCTACTCAGGGACTATTGACGTGGCAGTGCACCCATATAGCCATTCAGGCTCACAATAGCAGATCCATAATCACACCCTACCCTCATCCCCTTTCTCCGCCGGGAAGACACACAGTCTAACCCGAACCGTTGTTAGCTACTCAAGGACTGTTGGCGTAGCGGTGCTCACACATAGCATTTCAGGCTCACAATAGTAGATCCACAATCACACCCTACCCTCATCCCCTTTCTCCGCCGGGAAGACACACAGTCTTTACCCGAACCATTGTTAGCTACTCAGGGACTGTTGGCGTAGCGGTGCTCACAAATAGCCTTTCGGCTTCCACATCACACTCACACGCTTCCGCTGCACACTCTGAGGTCTTTCTCCTCATTTGTGCTTTCACAATGTCAAGTTGATTTAACAAGAGTCCCATAGGAATCTCCCACCACAACTGACAACATTCATAACATATATTCATCTGTGTCAGACCTTGGCCCGATTCAACTTGAATCATCCAGAGCCACAACCAGCACTTTGTTGAGATCCCATACTCCCAACATTCCCAGAGCTCTATTCTACGATTCAACGTCACGGCTATTGCTCTCCACGGTTCGTTATCACGGCAGCTGCACACTAGGGTTTGTCGTCATGGAGGCTTTCACAAATATAGTCACACCCCGGTTTTACCCCCCTCAAGGGATGCCCCGCGCCGGTGCCCACCCCGCTCACGTACATGGGGCTGCCAGGTGGCTGAGCTAGCTGGTCTCACCCCTCATGGGCTAACCCACCACCCAGGACTCACACATATCCCCCGTATTTCCACCGCCCCAAAGGTACGGTCCTCCCACTGTGTGCCATACACACCCCCAGTGGGCCGCAGGTGATAAATTCACAAACAGCCGCTCCGGTCAGACGTCACCGTAGGTAGCCCTCTCCGATCAAAACTCCCCGTAGGTTGCCTTTTCCGCTCCGAATCCTCGTAGGTAACTCTTTCAAATTCAAACTCTCTGCAGAATCACTTTTCCCTGTGCTAGATTAACACTAGCAACCTCAGGATACCTGATACACATTTCAATTCCAATCTAATACCATATCTTGGTACCACAGACCATATAGGTCATATCAACCTCCTAAGGACCAGCTTGACTATTGAGTCTGATCCTTGAATCACAATTCATCTTTCAAACCTTCAACCTCAGTTAAACCGGAAAATCACTTCCCTCCAATCCACGGAGCATCATCCACTTCAGCATAAGCCCAAATATCTCTGCCAGCCTAAGGCACCTCAGCCCCTAGGTCTTAAGGCCTTTAAACATACAAGCTCAGTATGACATCAATACATGTAACATCATACCACCTAGGGTTACTTACCCAACATCTAGGTTAGACATAACACCTAGAAGCTCAATATCACATTCCTGGAAAATCATTTCATCCATTCTCAAATCAGATGATGGGTCTGATTACCTCCACATCTGAATCTACACATCTATTTCTCAGGAAAACCATTATATCTTTTGATTCCACAATGATTCACCACTTCCCGATAATCAAATAATGTCTACACAGTCCACAAATCACATATATCCACAACCAGCAGGGACCTTAATGTGTATACCACAAACAAACAAAGTCATGCTCAATGACTTAAGACAATAACTATTGCCATTATCCTAGCAAATCCTTTACTTGCCAGGAACGGCAGCTCTGATACCAAAATGTAACCCCCTGCCGTAATTATATCCGAAATACGCAATTAAAGTGAAATAGAGACCAATAATAAACAAATAACAAATTGCAAACCCATCTACCAGACGGGGTTTTCATAAATGCCTTTCAAAATCATTGATAACTTGGTCTCACAGTCACATTCCGAATACAATTACTACGCGGAATATCACATTCATGGGAAATCAGAGTACACAATATAATCCCGGCAATCCCGGGTTCCATACATTAACTCAAAGCCTTATAGGGCATATTCGCCCCTACAAGCCCTCATATGGGGATTACACAAATTCTCATATCAAATACATACTCGAATATACATTCCAACCTACACAATTATATATCCAAATATACTTAATCCCAATCATGCATTGATAACCACCTATCACAAGATTACAACCCGAACGAGTCCTGTCGCCTTTGATTGATTACTCCATCCTCGATCCACCTACCCTGTCTAAATTGTTGGTAGGGGAGGGTGAGATTCGAGAGAATCTCAGTAGGATAACAATATCAAAATGCATGTATGATAGATGTTTAATGCATGACATGCTTGCATCACACAACTCATGATAACACAATGACAATTTGCAAGCTCAATGCTTCGAACAATATACCTATGGCCATAGCATAAATTGAAACATAGCTTCAAATTACACATAATTATGCAAAGCTAAGACATGCACCAACACACTAACACATATATCAAATACAAGCAGAAGAGATATGTTCCCTACCTTAACCCTTTTCCGCCTCGAAACGCGTGCCTCGATCTACGTGCAAACAGCTCGGGGCTCCATATTCGATCCTACAATGTCAAATGTACTATTTAGACACTTCCATAGTGTTTCTGGGGGTTATATGATTCTATCTTGAAAATTTACCAAAATGCCCCCGGGACCCCGGCCCGGCCCCGCCGTACCCGGTCCGGTTGTACTTTTCCCGAAATTTTGACATGGGCTATTCTGACATATTTTCGCCCAAGGAATCCATTTCCGGACTCGGAATTATCAAATTCAATGTCATATTACGAAATTGCCCTTGGCAGCCCTACTTTTAGGGTTTTAGGGGCGTTTCCGTAATTATGCTTTCTCGGCCTTTTCCGAAAAAGTGTCCAACTGTAACCCCACCTAATTTTCCCTCCTGAACTCAATGGAATCATCAAATCATTGAAAATCCAACTCTAAGACCCATTTATAGCCCAGACCGAAATATATGGGTTTTCTAGGGAAAATCAGGGTTTTTCGGTTTCGGCTCCGTAAACACGTTCCTTTCTACTCCTAACCACTTTATTGACTATTCCATTAGGTTACAACTACCATTTAGTATCAATTTGGGCAGCATAACCCCTAGGGAAACCCATTTTCCATTTTTACAACCAATGGCAATCCGGCGAAATTTCACCGATTAAATTGCCCACAGCAGCCAGAATAGTCAATATACAAGAGTTTGGAAGTTACCTCAAGCTCCCAATAGCTTTTCCTCAATATGGCTGAACCCTAGCCCCTTTTAAAACCATGAAAATTGAGCTTCCAACACCTTAAAGAACATGAAAGAGAAGCTTAGAAGCAAGGTTATACGAGTTAGGAGCTAGATCGTCGGAGAAATCGGCTTACCTTGTGAGATTTCTCCTCTTTCTCTCTCTAAGAGCTCCCAACTTTCTCTCACAAGTTTCAGCTGCTTCATCACGACAGAAAATGATAGCTGAAGAAGATGAGAATATATTTAATTCCATGCTGATGTCATCTTTTAATGAGATGATGTCATAATTCCCATTTTCGGATTTTCTGGCAGATTTTCTGCCCAAACTTTGAAAAATCATAACTAATTCTAGAAAAATCGAAATGAGGTGATCCCAAAGCCAAATGAAAGGTATTTAAGTCCTCTTTATAGGAAAAATATTGGCCATTACTAAAAATCACCACACAATTCCAGAATTACACAAATGTCATCACTGCCCCAAAACAGAGTCCATTTTCGACCTCAAACTTTGGACAGTCATATCTCCTAGTTCCCAACATGAAATGGCACAAATTATATGTCCATTTTGAAGCTTTGGATGTGAACTTTAAGACTGGAAAGTTTCATAATTTTCTGACATCATTTGCCTATTAAAAACGTCCACACGAGAAGACTGCCCAGACAGAATTCACACTGGACAACATTTCTAGTTTTGCAACCAATGTGTCCAATCCAATTTAAATCAATTCCAATGATTAAATACCACAACATGACACCATTTCCATCACAATACCCCATTCAATTATTCCCTCTATTCTAAGTCAATTTGGATGTTGATCCACAATTGAACTCAAATACAGGGTTTGGGCATTGCTCATAACACAAGCGACTACAATCCACTTTATATTCTCTAAAAGGGTTCATTAATCACTAACCACGTCCACTTTTGTAGTCATTAACCCCTAATCACAATTTGGGATCTTGCTAAACCAGGGCTTAGCAATCCACTAATCTCGGGCTTATTCTCTATCCTCGAGTCTCAAAATTCGGGGTGTTACAAATATCTTCACTCAACGTGATGAGTCACAGATGCCAGAAAATCATCTTTTGACCAATGATCCAACATACCCATGACTAATACTTCATTATATTAGTGATTAAGTATTTTACAGTGTGAAACAGGAAATTTAACGGTGAGCTTACTGATTCAAATGAAAGAGTCAAGAATGGCGGGCGACATCATTACACATCGAGCATCAGCTACCTACCACGACAAGTAACTGACCCACCATGAGAGAATGTTTGGAAACTCAAACGAATTCATCCCGCTCCACAATGTGATGTACAGCTCAAAATGAGACATGCGGCTCCTCAACGTGACGCTCTGCTTTGCAACAGAAATCTCATGGTAGCTTGTTTTTCAAATATGCTCAACGGACAAAATGACTCCAACGGACGAATGCTCACAACGGTCACCATCTTCATCAACTATAAATAAGAGAACACTCAAAGTCGATAGAAGATAGAGAAAACAGTGCAACGACACCAACATGTGAATAACATGAATCCTCTGCTTCTACCCAAACTCTCTCTGTTTTCCAGTTTCAGTATTACTTATCATTGAGAGAGTGATTATTTGTATTGTACTTCAGTGAGCATTATATCCACTCTG
Source organism: Inga oerstediana (assembly GCA_963210345.1). NCBI lineage: Eukaryota > Viridiplantae > Streptophyta > Magnoliopsida > Fabales > Fabaceae > Inga > Inga oerstediana. Next base: position 66,494,094 of record OY723401.1, read on the forward strand.
TGAGAGAGTCTGTAAACACTTTCAACTATATTTCTGAGTTGATCTCAAAGTAGAGGGACCTTGAGAGGGTTGATTTTCTTACGGGGAAGCAGTAGAGAGAATTGCCAGTAAGACATTCTCCTCGTAAGACTTACAAGGTGCAAGCAGTAGAGAACGTTGCTGCTCATAAGACTTACAGGGGTGTAAGCAGGAGAGAACATTGCTACTCGTAAGACTTGCATGAGTAAGCAGGAGAGGAAGATCTTCGGGATTGCTCTGCTCGTAAGACTTGCCGTAAGGGGGAGTATTTTCGTAAGAGATTTGTAAAAGGTTTCACAAGTACCCGGCTAAACTTGTGGGATTGTAAAGGCTTTTCTTGTGCCCGGATTAAACAAGAAGATAGTGGATTTGAAAATCTCAGGAGGAGCCTGGGGACTGGACGTAGGCCATCACAGATTGGACCGAACCAGGATAAATCACAGTTTGCATATTCTCTTCCCTAAACTCTTATATTTCCAGCATATATTATTTAATCTAACTGTTGATTTATAAACCTTCATACTTACCACTTTCGTTAAGATACAAAAAGATTTCTAAAGTTCTTAAGTTTTTATTATACACCCAATTCACCCCTCCTCTTGGGTGATAGCCGGTTCTAACAGATGCTGCAACTAGAGGATCTTTAATGGGAAAAAATATAGATGATGCTTATAATCTACTTGAGGAGATGGCAGCTAATGCATACCAATGTCCTTCTGAATGTAATATTTCAAAGACAGCACTTGGAGTGCACAAGCTGGATGTCCTTACAACTTTGACTTCTCAGTTAGATCCCATATGTTTTGATAATGACAAAGATTAAATCAATGATATAAAAGGATTTGATAACAAACAAATGAATTTGAACAAAGTAGTAAAGCATTACTTGAAGTAAGTATTGGAGTAATGAATAAATTTTGTGATAGCTTACTCGAGTGACTACTCGAGTAAGGGAAGCTATTACTTGAGTAAGCACTCAAGTAATCACAGAGAATTTTATCGAGAGAAGTACTGCCAAAATTTGGAAGAAGTTACTCGAGGGACCACTCGAGTAATTTGCAAAGTTATATAGAACATTACTCAAGTAGCCACTCGAGTAACATGATTTGCAAAGGCAATAATCGAGTAGCCACTCAAGTAACCAAGGAAAAAATCTTCTAGTAGCTCTCGGCCAAGAAATGAAACATATTACTTGAGTAACCATGTGAGAAAACGGCATTACTCGAGGGAGCACTCCATTAATTTGTGGAGTTATTTGATCCATTACTCGAGGGATCACTCGAGAACCAGGTAAGCAAACTCTCAGCCAAGATTTGAATGACATTACTCGAGGGAATAATTGAGTAATATGCAAACTTATTTGAAATCTACTCAAGGGAGCACTCAAGTAACTTATGAAGAAAGCACATAGCCACTCGAGTAACCACTCGAGTAATCAGATTACCAGATTCAGTACCCGAGTAACTTGTGAAGGAAAGACATGGCCACTCGAGTAATCAGGTATTTCCAAGGTTTGTGATGTATTGCACTCCATGTCTTACCCGAGTAATATCTTATGCAAAATGTTGAATTAGGCACTGTCATATATTTGATAGGTTTACTCGAGGGACCACTCGAGTAATGATCATGATCACTCGAGTAGCCACTTGAGTAAGGCAGTTAAGAAATTATGTTCTTAATCGAATGTTTATTAAATTGTTTTCTTTATGATTAACTCTTCATTGAATTAGTATCATAAGTATATTTACTGAGAAACAATGAAGAGATCATGCAAAAAGAGTAAAGTCAAATAAAGTGTCTGAGATCTCACTTACCGCTACCTACCGCAAATGGATAGTTTTCAAATTTGAAGAATGGTCAACCGTTACTGTGTGACTCAAACAGACATGTTTGAATTGCTTCCAACAGACACTACAAATCATCTATATATATGGAGCATTCAAAGAAAAGAAAACGAGACACAAGAACTGAGAACACACGAACATATACTAATTAACACACTCTTAGTGCTTTGTTTTCTTATACTCATTCATTGTACTTCAGTGATTATATATTTGCTCTGTGAGAGAGTTTTTCATTATAAACTCAATATTTGTTATTGAGACAACTTAAGGTTGCGGAACCTTGAGTTGGGGATTTGATTACGTGTAAGGAGGAGCGAGTGTCCAGGTAAAGGAATTTCCTGTGTACTGAGGTGCCAAGAACCCACTGAATCATGGAGAATATAGTGAAACTCTCAGAGATGCTCTGAGGACTGGACGTAGGTCAAAGTGGTTCTGGCCGAACTAGTATAAATCCCGTTGTACACTTCGGTTGTATTTCTCTTTGCTCTCAACTGCTTTAAATATTTAGTTAATTTATTTATATGCAACGAAATTTCTGGTATCACCCACTTCACCCCCCTCTTGGGTGAAATGCTTGCACTAACATTCTCAAGTCGCATCTATATCCAAGCAAGTAGGCTTTTTGACAAACCTGTTAGTGCAAGCGTTTTACCCAAGAGGGGTTGAATTGGGTGATACCAGAAATTTCTTTGCGTATAAGGAAATTGATGGAATATTAAAAACAGTTAGGAGCAAGGAGAAATATCACCGTAGTATACACTGGGAGTTATACTGGTCGGCCACAACCACTTTGACCTACAGCCAGTCCTCAGAGCATCTCTGAGAGTTTAACTATATTCTCCAAGATTCAGTGGGTTCTTGGCACCTTAGTACACAGCAAGTTCCTACACCTGGACTCTCGCTCCCCCTTACACGTTGCAATCAAATCCCTAAGTCAAGGTTCCACTACCTTAAGTTGTCCAATAACAAATATTGAGTTTGTAATGAAAAACTCTCTCACAGAGAAAATATATAATTTCTGAAGTACAAATGAATAAGTATATGAAAACAAAGCACTAAGTGTATTGATCGATGTGTGTTCTCAGTTCGTGTCTCATTATTTTCTTCTCTTTGAATGCTCCATATATATATAGATAGATGATTTGTAGTATCCGTTAGAAGCAATTCAAACTTGTCCATTAGAGTCGCGCAGCAACAGTTGACTATTCTTTGTATTTGAAAACTATCTGTTAGCGGTAGGTAGCGTTAGGTGGACATTCGGACTTTTATTTGACTTCTCAAATCTGTCATACTCTTTCATTATTTCTCTGTAAATGTACTTAGAACACTAATACATTGAAGAGTTAATCATATAGATAACAAATCAAGAGATATTCAATGAAAATATAATTTCTGGACTGCCTTACTCGAGTGGCTACTCGAGTGATCAAGTTTGTTACTCGAGTGGTCCCTCGAGTAAACCTGTCAAAAATATAGCAGTGAGCAAATCAACATTTTGCATCAGATATCACTCGGGTAAGACATAGAGTGATATATAACAAACCTTGAGAATACATTATTACTTAAGTGGCTACTCGAGTGGCCATGTCTTTACCTTCACAGATTACTCGGGTAATCACTGTGGTAAACTGCTTACTCAAGTGGCTACTCGAGTGGGCTTCATTTTTCTTCACACCTTACTCGAGTAGTCCCTCGAGTGGCTTTCAAATAACCCGGCAGATTACTAAATTACCCCCTTAAGTAATGGGATCAAATTCTGTTACCCGAGTGGCTACTCGAGTATGCCTTCAAAGGATTTGTTGATTACTTCTAGTGCTTACTCCAAGTGATGTTTTGCCAGTTTGTTCAAATCCATTTGTTTGTTGTCAAATCTTTCTACATTATTAATCCAATTTTTGTTATCATCAAAACATATGGGATCTAACATTCTCCCCCTTTTTGATGATGACAAAACTTGGTGATTTTGAATAAAGTTTTTGAAGTTGAGTTTTTCAAACATATACTTTTCAAATTCTTTTCATATGAAATCATTTGTTGAATTTAAACTTGAAAAGCTCTTCGTGAAATAACTTATTAAAGATCTTTTCATAGTTTTTTTGGTTCTTATGATTACTTGTTTACCTTGCATACATAATCAAAAACACATTAGTCCCAAAATGCAATAAAATTGCAACAAAATATCATAAAATAAAAAATTGCATAATGAGGAATTCAATACATAATCAAACTTTAAACTTAAAATCGTTCAATAACAAAAAGAAATAAATCACCTAAAAACAAACCCCTTACACCTAAATCCCAATCTATAGACTCATCCATTCTTCATAAAATCACTCAAGTTCTTCTCCCCCGTTTTGTCTTCATCACAAAGGTGGAATCAATCATAAGGAGGAGTAGGTGGTTTGGCTGCTGAGATGGGAGTGACAGGAAAAGCCAATGACTCATATGAACCATCAGAACTAGAAGAATCTAAAGATGATGATTCAGGTTCAGGAAGGTTCACTAGTAGTGTCTGAAGATCATATGGAGGATTCACCGGAGGAGATGAAAGGTAAGGAACCAGAGAGGTAATCTCTACTTCTTCTGTAGCAACCAGTAAAGACACAAGTTCCTCCTCAGTGAGTGCAGGAGATACAATGGGAGTAGGTGTGGGCTCAGGCTAAATAGGCTGAGGTGGTTCATCAGAGGTTATGTGAATGGGCTCACATGTTTCAGGATCTGGCATAGAGAATAAGATATTGCTGGGTCCACTCTCAGATGGTCTATGCTCAGTAGGGATAGAGGGTTCAGGATTAGAGGTAGGTATGGGCTCAGGAATATCAGAAGGACCAGGAGTAGAAGATCCAGATGCCATAGCATCAAATCTAGCCATAATGGATCTCAGAAGCTCACCCTGGGCACGTTGTTCAGCAAGCAACTCTTCGTGCCTCTTGTCCATTGTCTCCACGAGTTATCCCATTTTATCATTTATGTGGGTAATCAACTCCACATTGGTATTTGCAATATAAATGTAGAAACTCCTCAAAATATTCTCCAAGAACGTCTGCATTGCAGCACCAAAGAAAGATGCAGTAGATGTGTTGGTAGGAGCAGAAGACTGTGTGTCATCCATACGACTTATTGTTGTCTCAGTCTTCTTTTTCTTTAGGCTTGCTTCAAGAGGTGTCTTCAGAGGAATCTCAGTATTCAATTTTCCAATTTGATTCCTTGCCTCTGGTGCTAACCTCTCTACTGGCTCCATACTCTCTAAATATCAGATTTGGTTCTTCTTGAGAAACAGGGAAATTAGTTGAGGATAAGGCATTGGTGTAATACCCCGAATTTTGAGACTCGAGGCTAGAGAATAAGCCTGAGATTAGTAGATTGCTAAGCCCCAGTTTAGCAAGATCCCAAATTGTGATTAAGGGTTAATGACTCCAAAAGTGGATGTGGTTAGTGATAAATAACCCTTTTGGAGAATATGATGTGATTTGGCACTCGAATATGATTCGTGTGTGTTGTGAGCAGTGCCAAAACCCTGTATTTGAGTTCAATTGTGGATTAACATCCAAATTGACTTAGAATAGAGGGAAGAATTGAATGGGGTATTGTGTTGGAAATGGTGTCATAGTGTGTTTTGATGTCATTGAAATTGGTTTGGAACTTTGGAATGGAAATGTTGCAATGTTAGGTTTTGAAATATGAATTGTGTTGACATGTTGAGATTGTTGTGAAAACATGTCAATGAAATGTGAATTTGATTGATTTGGTGTTTCCAATGGATTCCTTGTGAAAATTTATGTGGGAATGATGTTTGGTATGAAAATGGAACCATTGGAAGCAAAGATGCAAAATTTGAAATTCTGTCCAGTTAAACTCTATTCTGGGCAGTCTTCTCGTGTGGATGTTTTGACTAGGTAAATGATGTTATAAAATTATGAAACTTTCCAGTCTTAAATATCACATCCTAAGCTTCAAAATGGACATATAATTTGTGCCATTTCGTTTTGGGAACTAGGAGATATGACTGTCCAAAGTTTGAGGTCGAAAATGGACTCTGTTTTGGGGCAGTGATGAAATTTGTGTAATTCATGAATTTTGTAGTGCTTTCTGGTAATGGATCATATTTTTCCAATGACGAGGATTCAAATACCTTTCATTTAGCTTTGGAATCACCTCATTTCAATTTTTGTAGAATTAGTTATGATTTTTCAAATTTTGGGCAGAAAATCTGCCAGAAAATTCAAAAATGGGAATTATGACATCATCTCAATAAAAGATGACATCAGCATGGGATATGTTATTAAACGTTTTTTTCCTTCTTCCTCCTCATTTCGGACACTGAGAACAGCTGAAATAGAGAGAGAGCATATGGGATCTTTAGAGAGAGAAAGAGGAAGAAATCTCGTAAGGTAAGCCAATTTCTCCGACGATCTAGCTCCTAACGCGTATAACTCCGCTCCTAAGCTATTCTTCTATGTGATTCAAGGGTTGGAAGCTCAAATTTGCTTGTTGAAGTGGGCTAGGGTTCAGCCACTCTTGAGAAAAGCTAGTGGGAGCTTGAGGTAACTTCCAAACTCTTGTGTATTGACTATTCTGGCTGCTGTGGACAATTTAATCAGTGAAATTTCGCCGGATTGTCATTGGTTTCAAAAATGGAAAATGGGTGTGTGGGGCTGTTATGCTGCCCAAATTTGTACTAAATGATAGTTTTAACCTAATGGAATAGTCAATAAAGTGGTTAGGAGTAGAAAGGAGCGCGTTTACGGAGCCGAAACCAAAACACCCCAATTTTTCCTGGGGAATTGAGAATTTCGGCCAAGGCTAGTTTGGAGGGGTTAGAGATAGATTTTCAATGATTTGATGATTCCATTGGGTTCAGGAGCAAAAATTAGGTGGGGTTACAGTTGGTCACTTTTTCGGAAAAGGCCGAAAAAGCATAATTACGAAAACGCCATTGAAACCCTTAAAGTGGGGCTGCCAAGGGTAAATTTGTAAATTGAAATTGAATTTGATAATTCTGAGTCTGGAAATAGATTCCTTGGGTGAAAATATGTCAGAATAGCCCAAGTCAAAATTTCAAGAAAAGTACAGCCGGACCGGGTACGGCGGGGCCGGGCTGGGTCCCCGAGGGTATTTTAGTAAATTTTTAATATAGCCTCATATAACCCCCTGAAACACTATGGAAGTGTCTAAATAGTACATTTGACATTGTAGGATCGAATGTGAAACCCCGTGTTGCTGGCACGTAAATCGAGGAGAAAAGACTGGAGGTAGGGGACTTGCCTTACTTGCATGTATTTGATATCTTTGCTTGTGTAGTGATGTATGTGATTGCTTTACTTGATTGTGTAGAGCATATTTGAATAAAGGAAGCTCTGTTTCTGTTTTACTGTGGCCATAGTTTTGTTACATGAAATATTGAGCATGCAGAAATGTCATTATGGGGCATGTATCTAGATAAAGCTAACATGTCATACACATAGCATCTATCATGCATGCATTATGGTATCTGTTTCCTACTGAGATTCTCTCAAATCTCACTCTCCCCTACCAACAATTTAGACAGGGCAAGTGGCTCGTGGAGGGAGCGGCTAGGACTCCTTCGAGATGAGATTGTGCAATCCCCATTTGAAGAACTGTAATGGGCAATTGTACCCTGTGTATCTTTAGCGAAGGTATGTACCCAGGATTGCCGGGATGATTAAGTTGTGCACTCTAATATTTATATGAATGTGATTTATCTTCGCGTAGTAATTGTATTCAAAATGTGAATATGAGACCAAGTTTATAAATGATTTCAAAAAGTATTCATGAAAACCCCGTCATGTGATGGGTTAGTAAATGTTATTTGATTATTATTGGTCTCTATTTCATTTTAATCGCGTATTTCGGATATAATTACGGAGGGGGTTACAATTGGAGTAGTTGGTTTTCCCTCATATCTATACCTCTTGATCTCACTGAAGATATACTCTCCTAAATCTTTTTCCTCCTTAAGGATCACTGAGGCAAATTTCTTGAAGTCCCTCTCAATGAAGTGAGTGAAATTTTTGGATTTATTTACCATGGATCTAGAGTAGATATACCATAAGGCTCTATAAAAATCACTCATATCACTTGGATTGAAGTTGAGAGGTCCCACAACCTCACCAGGTCTAAGAATAGAAAAAATTTAGTTTGGAGAAAGGTTAGGGTAATCATCATCAGGAAGATTTTCTATTCATAACTAGTTATTCATTCGGGAGGGTGAGATAAGAATTCTTTGACCTCTAACCTCGAAAGTCATTTCTTCTTCTACTGACTTCCTAACAGGATCATTAATCAGTTTGAGGTTACAATAGAAGTGTCTCACAATTTTGGTGCAAAAAGGTAGTTCGACAGACAACCAAGGCATATAGGAATCGAGGTAGGGACTAAGATCAAATTTCAATACCTCTTGAAGCACCTTGTAGTCAATGTAGTGCATCTTGCACACATTCCTTCTTGAAAAATGACTCAGGTACTTCTGTGATTCCTCGAGCTTGTTCACATTAAATCCCTTTAGAGGAAATGTGATTTATTCATCCTTCTCCTCAATTTGCTTTGAATTTTTCCCTTTCTTCACATCTTTAGACTCGAAAGCTTGCTCAAGCATGCCTACCATAACTTTGGTAATCCTCTCACTGACCTTAGGCTTCTTCAGTGGCTTAGGAGTAAAGGTAGGTGTGTCTGAAGAATCAGAGGAGGGAGGAGATGGATCTTTTGTTGCTTTACCTCTTCCTGGAGGTGAACTCTTCTTGGATTGAGCTCTTGTGGTAATTGGCTCCTTGATCACAACCCCTTTTACCTTAGGTTTGGTTTGCTGTTTGGCTTTGGCTTTGGGAGACATTTTCCTCTTCTTGGTAGGAGGAGAGGAAAGTGAATCAGAGGGTTGATAAGGCTTCGAAGACTCAGAAGGCGTACTAAGGTTGGTAGATTTTGTCCTTACCATTGTGATTTTAGAAAATGAGAAGTTTCAAGAAAAACAGGGATAACTGTCGCACTTTTCGAACAGGGATTAAGAGATGTTTAAGAAGTTTTTGAGGATATGAATCACTGGGTTTTGATGAAAATTGGAAGAGAAAGATTCCATGAAAATTTTTGGTAAGAGCACAGAAGAATCACTCGAGGAGATTTTGTGAGAAATGACCGAGTTTCAAGTAGAAATAACCTAGAACCCGACATCACTCAAGGCTTACTCGAGTGATCATCATCATCACTCGAGTAGCTACTTGAGTGATCATATGAAAAATTTTAAAATACAGCAATTTAGAGCGTGTACCTGGCATGAATAATATTGTAATTATCTATGTATATTCCCTCGATCATTGGATGTCTCTTTAGAACAGATTTGTATTGAAAATCAGATGATTTAAAATTTACACCTAGGTTCACTCGAGTAACATTAAACATCACTCGAGGCCTCCCTCGGGTAAGCTGTCTCTCCACCTTCTAACTATTTATTTTCAACCATTGTGCCATTTTATTTGAAATTAATGCTTTATTGGCACATTTCCAAGTTCATTACTCAAGTGGCTACTCGAGTAATGCATCCATTACTTCAAGTGTCACTCAAGTGATACATCTATTACTTGAAGTTGTCACTCCAGTGATGCTCATTACTTGAAGTTGACACTCCAGTGATGCTCATTACTTGAAGTTGACACTCCTATAATGTTGTCCTCTATTAACCTCTGCTATTCATACCCCAAAACAGAATATTATGATTATGTAAAACAAATTACTAGAAACTCCGATGCTTAAGTTAGTAATCATCAAAACATCAATAAATAATATCATATAACATCTTGTAAACACTAAATAACTTACCACTCATTGGGATTTACCATTCCCAATTCTCGTCTAATGTATAAAAATTGATATTTAGCAAGAGGTTTTGTAAAGATATCAGCTAGTTAAAGATGAGTTGGAATGAATATGACTTTGATATCTTTCTTTTAGACATGATCTCTGATGAAGTTATGTCTAACATCAATATGTTTGGTTATGGAATGTTGAACAGGATTCTTTGCCAAACGTATCATGCTAGTATTGTCATAGTATATTGGTGTTTCTTTTAGATAAATACCAAGATCCTGGAGTTGTTGCTTTAGCCATATTACTTGTGCATAACAACTTGATACCACAACATACTCAGCTTCCTTGATGAAAGGGACACTGTAGTTTGTTTCTTGCTAAACCAAGATACAAGTGAGCCTCCAAGAAATTGGCCTTGTCCACTTGTGCTCTTTCTGTCTGTCTTGTATCCTCCATGATCAGAGTCTGAGTAAGCAACTAGATATTCACTTCTTCATACCATAGACCCAATTCTGGAGTGTCAGCAAGATTTCAAAAGATTCGTTTGAAAGTTTCAGCATGTGATTCTTTTTGTGTTGATTGATATCTTGCACACATACCCACACTGAATTGAATGTCAAGCCTGCTTGCAGTGAGATAGAGTAATGATCCAATCATTCTTCTATATTTTGTGATGTTGTAATCTTTTCCCTTAACATCCGTATCAAGCAATGTGGTTGAGCTCATGGGTGTGTCTCTTCCATTTGCTTCATCCAATCCATACTTCTTCAATAGCTCTTTCAAATATTTTGTTTGAGATATGAAGATTCCATTCTTTCTTTGTTTGATTTGCAAACTGAAAAAGAAATTTAATTATCCCATCATTGACATCTCAAACTCCCCTTGCATTATCTCAGAAAATTCTTTGCATATAGTTTCATTAGTAGCACCGGAAACTATATCATCAACATATATTTGCACAATTAATATATCATCATATTTTTGTTTTGTAAAAAGTGTTGTATCAACTTTTCCTCATACAAAACCTTGATCAATAAGAAATTTACTGAGCCTCTCGTACCATGCTCTAGAAGCTTGTTTTAAACCATATAAAGCCTTTTTGAGTTTGAAAACATGGTCAGGTTGGGTTACATCTTCAAAACCTGGAGGTTGCTCTACGTATACTTCTTCCATAATATAGCCATTTAGAAATGCACTCTTTACATCCATTTGATAGAGTTTGAATCCTTTGATGTATGTAAAAGCTAAGAGTACGCGTATAGCTTCCAATCTAGCCACTGGAGCATACATTTCCTTATAATCAATTCCTTCTTTCTGATTATAGCCTTTGGCCACCAATCTTGCCTTGTTTCTGACTATAATTGTAGATTCATCAAGTTTGTTCTTAAATACCCATATAGTGCCAATGATCGGATGATCCTTAGGTCAGGGTACTAAATCCTAAACTTGATTTCTTTCAAATTGATTTAGTTCTTCTTGTATTGCTATAACCCAATCATTGTCTGATAAGGCTTCATCAATGTTAGAAAGTTCAATCTCAGAAATGAATGCAGAAAAACTTACTTCATTGAAAATTCTATTTCTAGTTTTGACTCCTTCATTCACATCTCCTATGACTTGATCTAGGGGATGACTCCTATTGTATTTCCAGGCTTTAGGTTGACCTAGTGACTGTTCTTCTTCCTTGGTTTAATCAACTTCTGGAATAAGAGATTTAGAAATAGATTGACCATTTTCTTGATTTAAAACAACTTCTTGCTCATCATCATTGGTTTTTTCAGAGGATTCAAATTCATCAAATACAATGTTAATAGATTCTTCAACAACACATGTTCGTTTATTGAAAATTCTATATGCTTTACTTCGGTTGGAATATCCTAGGAAAATTCCTTCATCTGTTCTCGAATCAAATTTTCCTAAGTTATCTTTACCATTATTATGAATGAAACACTTACAACCGAAGATATGAAAATGAGCAAGATTTGGCTTCCTTCCTTTGTATAGCTCGTATGGTGTCTTTCCAAGTTTTGTTCTAATGTATGCTCTATTTGAAATATAGCATGTTGTGCTCATGGCATTGGCCCAGAAAACTTGAGACATATTCTTTTCATTTAGCACTGTTCTAGCCATTTTAGTGATCACTCTATTCTTACATTCCACGACTCCATTTTGTTGTGGTGTCCTTGGAGCAAAGAAATTGTGATCAATGCCATTAGAATCACAACATTCTTCAAATGCTTGATTTTCAAATTCTCCACCGTGATCTGTCCTGATACCTATAATGGACATACCTTTCTCATTTTGCACTTTCTTGGCAAAAACAATGAATTCTGCAAAGGTTTCATCCTTTGATGACAGAAAAATAGTCCATGTAAATCTAGAGAAATTATCAATAATGACCAATAAATATAAGTTGCCGCCAAGGCTTTTAACTCTCGCTGGACTAACTAAATCCATATGTATCAATTGAAGTGATCGATTTGTTGTAATCTCATTTTTTTTTTATTTGAAAGATGATTTAGTTTGTTTAGCCTTTTGACATGCGTCACAAATCAAGTTGTTTTTAAAACTTACTTTAGGTAAACCAAGAACTAAATCCTTTTTGAGTAGTTTGCCTAGTTGGTGCATGTTGACATGAGCTAGTCTCTTATGCCATAACCAACTTTCATCGGCATTGCTCATAAAACAATTTTCAAAATCATTTCTATTTATATCAATTGTATAGCAATTACCTTCCCTTTTTGCTCTGAGCTTTGCCTTGATATTTTTCTTATCAAGTTGTAAGTCTTTCTTGTTGACAATCAGACATTCCTCTGAATCAAATATTATCCAGTTGTCTTTATCTGCACTTTGACGTACGCTCATTAAATTATGACACAAGCCTTCAACATAATATACATCTTTGACTTGTATTCCTTTGTCATTTTTTATTTCACCAACTCCTGCTATCTTTCCGGATTGATTTCCTCTAAATTTTACCTTTCCACCTTCCTTAGGTTGCAATGTGCTAAAACTTTCGAAATCTCCGGTCATATGTCTAAAGCATCCACTGTCTATGTACCACTTGTTTTTTTGGATGCTTTGAGACATATCTGTAATCAAATACGATTAAGTCTTAGGTATCCACTTCTTTTTGGGTCCTTTTGGGTTAGCACAAGAAATTTTTGAAATATATGAACCTTTAGGTACCCATTTGTAGGTTCATATCGTTTCTTTCTTCTTATGAATGCATGATGAAGTATAATGGCCTTTTTTATTACAATAATTACAATGAGCAAAAGGATTTGATGTATGCACATAATGCTGAAAATAATTCAAGTATGATTTACCTCCTGCTTTCTTTCTTCCTTTCCTTCTGTCTGATTTTGGATCATATCCAATTCTAGATCGATCATTCACAAATCGTTGAGCTTTTAAAATTACATTTAGCATTTCACTTCCTTTGGTGAATTTTTCAAGAGATTTAGTAAGATCTATGTTTTTCTTTTTTAAAGAAGTACAATTTACACAATCCTTTTCAAAATTCTCTTTAAGTTCTACTTCAAGAGCTTTGTTTTTCTTTTTGAAAACAACTAGTTCTTTGACTACTTTGATGAATTCAGAATGTGAATCATTATATTCAAAAAGTAGTTCATCATAGGTAGGATCAGAATTAGTTACCTCTTTTTCTGTTTCCTCTTGAGCAACTAGACATATATTGGTTACTTCCTCTTCATGGCTTTCTTCGTCAGAAGAACTATCTCCCTATATGGTAGATACAAAGGCTTTCTTCTTGTTATAGAATTAGCCTTTTCTCTTTTCTTTATTCTTCTGAATAACTCTTGACATTCTGATTTAAAATGTCTAGGCTTTCCATATTCGAGTGGTCCCTCAAGTAACTTCGTTCAAAATTTGGCAGTGCCTCACTAGATGAAATTCTGTTTGCATACTTGAGTGGCTACTCGAGTAAGCCTTCAAAGGATTTATTGATTACTTCCAGTGCTTACTCCAAATGATGTTTTGATACTTTGTTTAAATCCATTTGTTTGTTATCAAATCATTCCATATTATTAATCCAATCTTTGTTATCATCAAAACATATGGGATCTAACAAAACCAAGCAATTAGTACTCCCACTGAAGCTTGTGATCGATATGGAAGACCTCATGTGAGCACGCGATGTCAAGAAGGACACTCATTCATGCTGGAGCAAGCTCAAAATGTGTTTAGGCCGTAAGGGAATTACCAACAATAAGCTCTTCAACCAGCAAATCTATCACATCAAAAAGTGAATATGGAAGATGCACTGGCTCAACTAACCATAAATATATCTCAATTCATGGCTAGGACTGATGTAATACTCAAAAGCCAAGATGCCTCAATAAAGAACTTAAAGATCTAGATAGGCCAAATTGCAAATATGTTGAATTCCAGACAACCAAGAAATTTACCAAGTGACACTGAAAGAAACCCAATAGAGCATGTGAAGGCCGTTACACTAAGAGGTAAGAAAGAATTGAAAGATCCTTTAATTAAAAAGAAGGATGATGGAGAAAAGAAAGAAAGCAGAGAAGAACATAAGGAGGAAGTACAAGAACAAAAGGATGATAATGTAATACCAAGAAGAATCATCTTTCCAAACAATCCTCCTCCATATGTACTACCAGTTCCATACCCTCAAAGACTTGTGAAGGCAAAGCTAGACAAGCAGATTGCAAATTTTCTGGAGGTTTTCAAAAAGTTGCACATCAATATTCCTTTTGCAATTGTTCTTATCCAAATGCCCAGTTATGCAAAATTCATAAAAGACATTCTTTCAAATAAGCGTAAGTTTGAGGAATTTGAAACAGTTGCACTTACTAAGGAGTGCAATACTATTATCTAAAAGAAATTACCACCAAAGCTAAAAGATCTAGGAAGCTTTTGCATACCTTGCACCATAGGCCAATGTCACTTTAAAAGAGCACTTTATGACCTTAGAGCAATTGTAAACCTCATGCCTCTATCTATCTACAACAAACTTCATCTTGGAGAGGTGAAGTCAGCCACAGTTTCATTACCTCTTGCTGACTGATCAATAAAACATCCAAGGGGTGTCTTAGAAGATGTTTTGGTGAAGGTGGACAAACTCATATTCCCAATCGATTTTATAATACTTGACATAGAAGAAGACCAAGAAATTCCTATTATTCTTGGGAAGCCATTTCTAATAACTGGGAGAACGTTAATAGTTGTGCAACAGGGGAAGTTAACCTTGGGAGTTCAAGATAATTAAGTATCTTTCAATATTTTCAAGGCTTTGTCCTTTCCAGATGAAGTTTACAACTTTTACAGAGTAGATATATTGACCAGTTGCACAAAAGACGTGGTGAACGAAATCTGCATAGATCATCTATTAGCAATGGGAATGGTAGATGTATCAAAATTTACTAATCCAGAAGTCTTAGAGCAGATAAGGTACCTTGAAGCAAATTCCCCAATTTTTATCAAGAAACCATTTGAAGATCTTAGGGAATGGCCGAGTAAGCTGGTACCTTCAACAGAGAAACCACCAATATTGGAGTTAAAAATTCTACCATCCTACTTGAAGTATGTTTATCTGGGAGGAAATTCAACATTACCTGTAATCGTCTCTGGGGCTCTTACTCCTGAAGAAGAAGAAAAGTTATTAAGAGTTCTAAGGGACTCTAAAACAGCATTTGGATGGTCAATAGCTGATATAAGAGCGATTAGCCCTTCAATTTGTATGCATAAGATCTTGATAGAGGACAACTACAGGCCATCAGTCAAGCACCAAAGAAGACTTAATCTAAACATAAAGGAGGTAGTGAGAAAGGAGGTAATAAAATGGCTGGATACTGACATAATCTACCCAATCTCCGACAGTCAATGGGTAAGTCCAGTTTAAGTTGTGCCAAAGAAAGGTGGAATGACAGTAGTGCCCAACGAGAAAAATGAACTAATTACACAACGAACAATGGCTGGATAGAGAGTGACTATCGACTACAGAAAGCTCAATAAAGCCACCAGAAAAGATCACTTCCCTATGCCATTTATAGACCAGATGCTTGACAGACTTGCTAGAAAAGCTTATTATTATTCCTTGGATAGGTACACAAGATATAATCAAATTACAATTACTCTGGATGATTAAGAGAAAACCAATTTTACATGTCCTTATGGTACTTTTGCTTTCAGAAAGGTGCCATTTGGCTTATGTAATGCACCAGCAACATTTAAAAGGAGTATGATAGCAATCTTTTTTAGACATGGTGGAAAGGTTCATTGAGGTGTTTATAGATGATTTTTCAGTTTTTGGAGAATCATTTGATCATTGTCTTTCAAATCTAGCAAAAGTCTTGCAATGTTGTGTGGAGACAAATTTGGTTCTAAATTAGGAGATATGTCATTTCATGGTGAAAGAAGGAAACATGCTGGGTCATAAGGTGTCTAATCGATGCATTAAAGTGGACCGAGCTAAGATTGAAATAGTTGAGAAGCTATCACATCCTTCCTCAATCAAGGGCATTCAGAGTTTTTTAGGACATGCTGGCTTCTATCAAAAATTCATCAAGGACTTCTCAAAAATCACAAAGCCACTTGACATGTTGTTAGAGAAAAATATTCCCTTTGTGTCAAATAAGGATTGCTTATCAGCTTTCCAATCACGCAAAAGTGCCTTGACTTTTACACCAATTATCATAGTTCCAAATTGTAATCTTCCATTCAAGATGATGTGTGATGTAAGTGATTATAAAATTAGAGCTATTTTAGGGCAAAGAAGAGGCAAGATCTTTCATGCCATCTATTATGCTAGTAGAACACTCTCAGAAGGACTGCTGAATTATGCAACAACAGAAAAAGAGCTCCTAGCAGTAGTGTTTTCATTTGACAAATTCAGAGCATACTTGTTTTAGTCAAAGGTCATTGTCTTGATGGATCACTCAATAATCAAATACTTGATTGAGAAGAAAAATACTAAGCCTAAACTGATCAAATGGGTACTTCTACTATAAGAATTTGATTTGGAGATCAAAGACA
Source organism: Inga oerstediana (assembly GCA_963210345.1). Taxonomy (NCBI): domain Eukaryota; kingdom Viridiplantae; phylum Streptophyta; class Magnoliopsida; order Fabales; family Fabaceae; genus Inga; species Inga oerstediana. Next base: position 66,510,794 of record OY723401.1, read on the forward strand.
AAAACGGGACCAAGAATCTCATTACAGATCATCTTTCTCAGTTAGAGCCACCTGAACAAAAGAAAGAATCACCAATCAAGGAGAATTTCCCAGATGCACAACTTTTTGTCATGCAATCACAACCCACTCCTTGGTATGATGACTTTATGAATTATTTGGCAAGCGGAGTAATGCCATATGAACTTTCTAAAGTGCAAAAGAATAAGCTTCTGGCTGATGTAAGGCATTACTTTTAGGAGGATACGTTCTTACACAAAACATGTTTGATTGAATTGTAAGGCGATGTGTTCCTGAAAAAGAAATGGATAGCATCTTAAATCATTCCCATTCATCCCTATATAGTGGTTATTTTGGAGCAAATATAATAGCTATTAAAGTTCTTCAATCAGGATTTTATTGGCCTACACTCTTCAAGGATGCTCACAGAGTTGTAGCAACCTGTGACAAATGTCAAAGAACAGGAAGTATCTCGAGGAGACATGAACCCCCTTTAACTAATATCTTAGAAGTTAAGCTTTTTGATGTATGGGGGATCAATTTTATGGGGCATTGTCCATCCTTATTTAGCAATCAGTTCATTTTGGTAGCTGTTGACTATGTCTCCAAGTGGGTTGAACCAGCTGCTTTTCCTACAAATGATTCTCGAGTGGTTGTGAAGTTTTTGTGAAAAAGTATTTTTATAAAATTTGGAGTGCCTAGAGCTATTATTAACAATGGAAGAAGGCATTTTTGTAATCAACAACTTCAATCATTGTTAGCTAAATATGGAGTAACCCATAAGGTTGCAACTCTATATCTTCCATAAGCTAGCGTGTATATTGAAATCTCAAACAGAGAACTAAAGTGGATCTTAGAGAAGACGGTGAATTCTAACCGAAAGGACTAGGCTCAAAAGTTAGATGATGCACTCTGGGCTGATAAAATTACCTTTAAGACACCAATTGGGACATCTCCATATCAATTTGTTCATGAAAAAGCATGCCATCTTCCAGTAGAAATGGAGCACAAAGCATATTAGACTGTAAAAGCCTTAAATTTTGACTTAAAGGCAGCTGGTGAGAAAAAACTTCTCCAACTCAATGAACTTGAAGAATTAAGATAAGAAGCTTATGAAAATGCCAAGTTATATAAGGAGAAGACAAAAATATGGCATGACAGAAGAATTTTGAGGAGAGAGTTCACACTAGGATAAAAAGTGCTATTATACAACTAAAGGTTAAAGCTCTTTCCAAGAAAGCTGAGATCCAGGTGCTTAGGTCTATTTACTGTAATCCAAGTATGGCTATATGGAACTGTAGAGATTCAAGATGGTGATCAAAAATTCATAGTGAATAGGCAAAGGCTCAAAGAATACAATGATGATGCACTCAGCACTTTGAAAACTGTCATCACTTTTGAGGAACTAACAGGTACGCTCTGATATAAAAAATTAAATAAAAATAAAAATAAATTTTGGTTTGGTTTTTGTATAGCTAAAGACGTTAAAGTAGAGCGGCTATTTTAGAGGTCACTCAAAACTTCTCTCCTACTCTTTCAAACTTTTTTCCTACTTTCCCATTTTCCTTGCCTACTCACCAAAACACACTGCACTGTGTTGAGATTTTAGTTTTTACCAGCTTCATTTTAAGTTACCACGGAGAAATCTCTTGTAAAGCTTAAGAATAGGTTCCCCACACTTCCCAAAGATGTCCTCAAGAAGATTTAGAGCAGTCGACTTGAAAGGATGATGATATTCAATTGTTTGGGCCTTCCTGTGGACATAGGCTGGATCATTAAAGCTAAGGTATGTTTAGCAGGTGAGATTTATAAATCATTTGTTAAACCTTTACTAGGAATGGGAAGAAGGTGTACTCCAAATAGAGAAGAGCTAAAAGAAAGAATGGCTGCTGTAAATGTGCAAGGTAGACATGTGATCAGTATTGTAAGAGCAAAGGTATGTTTCTATAAATCGAGAATATAAAATTAAATTTATAAAGGATAGACTGTGTAAGGAGTCACTGGATGATATCATTCAAACTCTTGAGAAACATCCAAGTGGTGATGTTGATAGTATTCTTCTTGATTTAGTGGATGTATTCAACAACAAAAAATAGCGCTACTGTTGTCTTGGGAATTAAACGAAAAAAGACCATGTTTTTCTATTTATAAGAAAACTACATGGGAAGCAAATCCTCAATTCATAGAAATCATTTAAGCCGTTACTAGACATAAAACCAGAGGAAGATATGAACCAAAATCACAACTACTGTACATAATCATACTTTTGTCTAATCTGTCTTATCTTTTTAGCAGCTTTTGTCTAATCTATTTTACCTTTTCAGTAACTTTTAACTTTCTTTCATCTTTTTGTTTAATTTCTTAACCCAATGACCCACCGGTCATCTATGTCAGAAATGTTTTTCAAACTTCTTTGAAAATCTTGTGATTTTTATGATTTTTTTGTCGCTGTTTTAGTAATATAAATATGTACTCTTCTACTTGTACATATGCATTCTTCTACTTGTAAACACAAATGGTCTGAGAGAAAAGAAAAGAAAAAGTGTATCATACAAAAATGTAGATTTACATCTATCTAAATTTTTGGTGAAACTAATACGAGTGGATGGAGAGTTTATAACAGCAACAAACGAACTTGGAAATGCATTAGCCGCTAGAAAGATCAACTTTTTATATAGGATGTATGGGACATATGTTCTACAGGGCTGAAGCTTTTATCGCTCTACCCGGTGGTTTGGAAACGTTGGATGGGATTTCCAGTATCGCATATTGTGCTAAGTTAAACTTTCACAAAAAGCCATTATGATTGTTAAATGTTAATGGTTTTAATAACAATCTGTTGTTTTTTTTATCATGCTGTGGAAATTTTCCCTAATCTCTTAGTTTTACTCTTAGCATTTTAGTTTTACTTTATTGTATGTTTATGTTCCAAAAAAAAAATTTCTCAAAGCTCTAGATGACATTGGGGACAATGTCTGATTTAGGTTTGGAGAGGAGGAAAAAATTTATATATTTAGTTAGTTAGTATAACCATTAGATGCATGAGGTATGGAAAAAATGGCAGATTAAGGAGTTATTCTTAACTCCTGAGACAGATTTCATTAGTTGCATGTTTTTTTTTGTTCCTTTTTTTTAAAAAAAAAGAGTAAAATTAAAAAAAATCATCATGTTCAAGTGTTTTGTAATGATTTTAAGAAGTATATAAGTTTTAAGGATTGATCAATTGAATTTAGAGATTTTATAGCGCATTTTACTAGTTGCATGTTGTTTTCTTTCTAAAAAAAAGAGTAAAAGTAAAAAAAATCATCATGTTCAAGTGCTTTGCAATGATTTTAAGAAGTATACAAGTTTTAAGAATGGATCAATTGAATTTAGAGATTTAATAGCATGAATGAAAAACTGATTGTTGCAATTGGTGATGAATTTTGAGATTGAATGAGCTAAGTTTGAAAGCCCCTAACTGTAAGCTTTAGAGCCTATAATGATTATTTCTCTTATGTGTAATATTCACCTATTAAGTTGTCACTCTAAAACTTGCTTTAAATCTGGTTGAAATTAAATTTCACATACACATTCAAAAATGATAAAGGCATTCATTTTCTTTAGCTAGAGCCAAATAGCCAACCTTACAATTATATCGTTGTTAAGCCCCTTTGAGCCTAATTGACTGTTTCTTCTTTTTTTTCAACCCATTAACATATGTTGTAAAGATATATCAAGTATTCTTACCTAATTCGGAAGATTAGCAGAGCATTTGAAATTTCTATGAAATGGGCTTTTGACAAGTATGGGGGTGTATATATCATCAACTTTAGAGTTGCAAATAAAAAAATAAAAAAAAAGAGAGAAATAAAAGAAAAAAAATATTAAGTATTTGAATTATGGGTTGTTATGATAAATTTATAAGTAGCCTATTTTTCAATTGTTCTATTAAATTTCTTACATTTAGCCTTTCATACCATATTTTACATTCCTTTTACCTTAACCTCATTACAACCCTTAATAAGTCCTTTTGATTTGAATTATGCATGTGAATTAAGTAGTGGAGATTGAGATTTTTAGCAAGCCTATGGTAGTGCAATTTTTTTTTTTTTTGAATTTGAGTGAAACACTTACCTTTAAACACTTGAGAGATTAAGAGAATGAGTTACACTTATGAACTCGGTTTATTTATTTTCAAATAAAGTTACTAGTTTATATTTTCGTTGATTCATGAATACTATGATCTCTTTATTTTTCAATGGTGTTCTTGCTTATGACTTGACACTTTTTATTTTGTTGGAAGCACTTATTAGTCATTCCATGTCTGAGGATGTCCAAAAGCCAAGTGTGGGGGAATTTGATAGGTAAAATATCTGCATATTTATTTTCCCTTATATGATGATTTTTTGGACGATATTTGATATTAATGTAATAAATTTAGGTGTAATTGATAAATACTGGATGATTTTGGCATAAATATTTTTATTACTATTATAATATTGACTTGTTTTCTCTTTTGATAGCCACACAATAAGAGGGAAAGGAGACAAAAAATTGGATTGATGGGATTGAAAGAGGTCAATTACTGTAGCATCGGTTACTATTCACCGTGGTCACTATTCATGACGGACTATTCACGACGGAAATCGCTATTCAAGACAGAAGTACTGTCGTAGATGGAAGCACTATTGCAAACATGGTTTTCACTATTGCCAATGCTCTTTTCATTGCAGTAACGCATTTTTCACTATAGCAATCGCATTTTTTGTTATTGTAGCAACGCGTTTTATCCCCTATAAATAGAGATGAAGGCTAAGCACTAAAGGGAAGAAGGGAGAGAAGTAGAGGTTTCCTTCTCTAACAGGGAGAGATCTTTTCTCCGACAGTTTTGAATAAATTGTGTGATTTTCTATATTTAATTTCATGCATTGTATTAATTTTTGCATGCCTCTTACATGGCAGGCTTAGGATTATATTACTTTTTGTATGCCTCCTATATGGAAGACTTAAGATTGTATTATTTTTTCCATACCACCTACATAGAAGATTTTACCTCCTAAATGGACGACTAGAGTTCTCCATTTTTTATGCATCTTTTGGTTGAATATTTATATTTTAGAATTTAATATTCAAGTTTTATGTAGTATTTTTGAGGTTTTCATTCAAGCTTTATGCAATATTTATGAAGTTTTTAATTTATTTTGGTTTTATTTTTAATTTTATCATGAGCTACATTTCTATTTTCTTAGGGTGATGACATAGCTTGCTAATGACAGATTGAATCTTAACTTATTAAATCTAGTTTTAATTTTTCCTTCATGATTGAGTTTTAATTATTGTTCTTAATGCTTTTGATTGATTGGTCATCTTTTTAATGATTTAAATATGTATGTTGAGATCAGAAGGAGATGCATGTGTGTAGATCCTATAATTAAAACTAGGACTTGTATATGAAATAGGAATATATTCATATGAGTTGTGTAGTCTTATTGAGTTCTATAAATCTTAATGCATAATTAATTGCTTAAATTTATGTAGGAATATATTGGATTAGGAATTAATTATAGTTGCTTGACCTTGGAATAGGCAAGTAATTAAGTTAAGGAAACTTAACTATCAATCATGTGGAATTAATTGGGCTAGAATAGATAAGTGATTCCATCCATAATTTGTTAAGTGAAACCTGACCCCTAGGGCTTTTTTCTCATAGTTTCTTCCATATTATTTGCACTCATATCTAATCATTTTATTTTGTTTTCTCAATCACCAACTAATCGATGGACTAAATAAAATTAAAATTACCCATTTTGGTACTTAGTGATCAATCCTCGTGGGAGCGATATTTTACTCACTTCTGTATTACTTGATTACGACAGTGTACACTTGAACTATTTAATAGATCATCTAAACTGATAACAGGAAAATGTATATAGTTTGAAAAGAAAGGAAACAAAGAAAAGAAAGGAAAAGTATTGGAAAAGAAAAGGGAAAAATAGAAAAAGTATTTTGTAGATAGAAAGAAAAGAAAAGGAAAATTACATTTCTACCCTAAAACATTTTAAAGTTTGTAGTTTAGTCCCTCCACAAACTTTTGGAAAAGTTCAAAACATTTATGACTTCTTCGTGAAGAGCCCTGACATTACAGTTGGGAGCACTGCTGAGGAAAATTTTGAACCAGAGAGCTCCTTCTAGAAGGAGAGCTTGAGAGGAGATGGAAAGAGACAGAGAGCTACCACCATCATGGAGAACTTCCTTCCTCAATACCACAAGTCGACCTTCTTCTTCCACCTTTATCTTCTCCTGTGAACAAAGGCGCTATGACAAACTGAAGAAAGAAAAGCTCATAATCAATAAGGAGGGGGAAGAGACACCATGAAGCTTCTTTATCAAGAGAGATAGACTAGATCAAACCACCTTCACCTTCTTTGGTGAACACCATACCAAAAGCAGTGCTAGTGAACTTCAACTGATGACCTTCACTTATCTTCACTATCTCCCCTTCCTTCTTTGTCAATTTCTCTCTCATTATCACCTAAGTCAGACTTCCTTTCTCTATTACAACTGGCATTTTTCTTTGCTCAAACTACCTACCAGAGTTGCTATATCATCACAGTCTCTGACATTTACAACAATGTCAGACCTCCTTCCTTTATTTTTCATATCACCATTACTTCCCTCCTTCACCATAAACCTCTGCTAATTTTCCATGGAGATTTTAGTTTAACAGCTCCAATAATTGTATGTAGCTAAATTTCTTACTTCTTGGTTATGAGGATTTGTGCTTGAGCTCAATAGACTACATAAAGGAGTTTTTCTATCATTCCATTATTTAGATTTCCTAGTTATATGAATGATTGTATATGATTCTAGAACTAAGATTGACGTTAATGTCTTTGTTGTTTTGATATTTGTAGTTGAGATTGGTTTTAAAGTGTGAAGATTATAAATGTTTGAACTTCTTTGTGATTGCAATGAGATTACATTAATTAGGGTATTATTGTCTAGTTAATGTTATTGATTTAGGCCTTAGAGTGATTGTTTAGCACTCAAATTCAAGAAGACTCATGTTGCATTATTTTAATTTCGATTGCACATTAAGTGGTTTTAAATAATATCTCAGCGGTAGTAGTTACCTATGTTTGTAGGAGCTATATTAATTAGGAATATTGGACTCAAATGTTATCTTGAGATTTTTCTTAAGACTTAATGAAAGTTTAACTTCCATAACCTATTTGACTAAGGATAGCCACTTCTTCATTACCATGAGCTTCCATCATTCACATTTTCCAAACCAATTCCATTAACTCATTCACCGTTTTTTATAAAAAATACCAAAAGCAATAATTCAGCATTTAATTAAATTGCATTACTCTTTTTGTTATTATTTTGACAAACCCAAAACCAACATTTTCCTTTATTTTTATTGAATTTGCATAGCATTTAGATTACTTAGGAATCAATAAAAGGCTCTTCGAGAAGAGAGAGCAATCCTAGGTTTTCCTATACGAGATCCTTGGTTAATTTTTTATTGTGGAACCCAAGGCTAACGTACAAAAAGGCCTTCATCAACCATATTTGTTTTAGAGGTACAAAAATACCTATGAACATTCAAAATGGAAGCAAAAATGCCAGCATCTTTATATTTGATCTAACACCGTTACATAAGCATGTGCAAAAAGATAATGGGATTAACTACAAAAAGTAATGGTGTCAGGTCAAATGTAATGGTAATTGTTTGCTACTAGGCTATAAACGTCCAATAGAAAAGCTAAAGCAACAGGTAATGGTAAGTGGAAGGAGAAGTTAACTTTCTAAGGCATTATTTTGCAATTAGTTGAAAGATGCTTGGATAATTTCAAGGGATTTGTAAATTCAATATGTGGCCTTGGAATGTATATTTGGTTTGTAAGGATGCATTGTAAATGGCTATATGCCCTAGTGATGAGCTAGGATATTAATAGGTTAAGAAGGCCAATTTCACAAGAATTATGCAACTAATGATGGCAATATTATTGACATATGATTGATAATTGATTAAGTGTGTTGTGGCTTGAAAAGGATAACTTAATTGTTAAAATTAAGGACTTTTGTAAGTATTTGTACTTGGTGCAGGATAGGGACTTGGTTGCAATGTTAAAAAGTTTATCGAGCACAAATTTAATTAAAAAAAGATGAGAATGAAAGTGGAAGAAAGTTTGTTGGGGTACGAGTGCTATTTCAGAACATCATGTTTAAAAGAATTTGGCACCAAAGGAGTCAAACGATGCCATTATGCACTGTCGAAAAGAGTTGGATTCCAATGAAGCGTGATTTTAGCAGAGAAAGAAGTTAGATTCTATGATTAGAGGAATTCCAATTCCTTTAGTTGAAAACTATGATTCAATTGAAATTGAGGCACAAGAACTTGGCATTTCCATTCCTTCTTGTCCGAAAATGCTAAGTGCATAAGTGTGACTGGTTACCTTGGCAACAATTGAGAGTTTGAAAAGAGTTGGAGCAATAGTCACTAGTGATTCCAAGAGAAGAAGGAGCTGAAACCATCGAGCTTAAGTAAACGATGAGAAGCAATTCTGAAGATAGAATTAGCATTTTGGAAATTTGTAGAAGCATAGAGAATAGGGAATTGAGTTGGAGATCAAAGAGAAACACAAGTTCTAGAAGATTGAGTGCGATAGATCAAGATTCCTTTGAAGCTTAGATCAATATGCTATGCTAAAGCTTCTACCTTCATCCATGGAGTTTATTCCCTAAGAGCTTCTGGTGCTATGACTAAATCATGATCAGGAAGTTCCTCTACTTCTTATTCATTTCTGCACTTCAATTCTATAGCTATTGAGCTTATATCATATTTTCGTGTGTATTTTCCTGCAAGCTATGATTGTAGTGTTATTGCGATGAATTGTAGACTTTTGACTTATAATATGAGCATATTTAATTTGTAGTATGAACTTATGTAACAAGTGCATTTCATCAGGATTTGATTGAATATGATGTTACATGCTTGTGAATTACATTTCATGTATGATTGTTCGTATAGAGACTATGTGTTACAAAATTGCAATCACTATTCCATTGATTTCATCTTGCTTACATAAATTGAATGTTGATTTTGATGACAAGTGAGAGGCGATTTGATTTAGTTTAAGGTGCAGCAATGACATGAGGAAGAATTCTCCTAGGATAAAGATGAATTTGGCATTGTAGTGAATTTATTTAGGTGTTTTGTCTAGTGATAGCTTGATCTTACATTGTAGAAATTAGTCATATATTCAACTTGATTCTTGGATAATTAACTTGTGAAGTCTCATGTAATTGAATCAAAGCATAAGTGAAACCAATGTGGAAATGACCTAGGGTGCTTATTGCTAGCTATATGAGCAATTCTAGTCCATCTTGAGAGGGCTAACGACAAGCTTAATCAAATGACGCCGTTGTTAAGGAGCCTTACTTGTTGAGGTTCCCTAGCAATCTCTTGGGCCCGGAAAAAGCATAAAAAGGAAGAAAAACACAAAATCAAATAAAAATTAAGTAACAGGATTTTTTTGGTTTGTAGTGATTATAGCTTGATGAATTTTGCTATTGCTAGCATGTGAGAGATGTATCATTACATTGTAGATTGAAGTGCTATTATTAGCTTAATGTTTTGCTGATTTGTAAGCTGCTGAATTGAGAAAATATTGTACATCAGAGTTGTATTTTGGCTGCATCATTTGTGAGTTTTAGATGTTATTGGTACTATGATTGTGAGTTAATTGTTGGACTTTGGGCATGAGTGGTGAAAAGTTGAGTCTTCAATTTTCGAGTGAATTTACAGGTTGCATTGGTAGTTGCAATTTTGGAAAAATCTTGTAGGAATCTTGGTTTCATTGTTGCTTTTGCTGCCTTGGACATATCTGTATAATCTGAATTTTGCTTGCTACAATTGAGTTGCATCTGCACATTACTTTTCTGAGGTTTACCATTGAATTCGTGCACCAAATTGAACTGAAGTTCTCTACCATGTCAGCTGATTTATGCATGTAAATTTACTGTCATTATGTGCTGTCACTTGTGTGGAAATTATTGGATTTGGGTTGCTATCATGAGAGAACACATCTTTGCTATCATTTCCCCATTTAATGTCAACAGAGAGATTGTGAGGATTTGAATATTATTGTGTCCAGAATTGGTAACTTGCTGCTATGATAGTGTTCCAAGAATCCTGACTTTAGCTCAATCTTATTGTGAAGTTGCTCTGAATCTGAATTGTTTAAGTAAATCATGTGCTGCTACTATTGTAATACTTATGAATGCATACATATGATGTTACTTGCTGGTTCTGAAATTTTCTAGAAGATGACTTAAACTCATTTTTGAATCCTCATTTGATTTTAACCTGAATTCCTTGACAAATAGCTGCTGTAATTTAAAAAAAAAAAACAAGGAAAGAAAGTGTTTCCACTGTGCATCAAAACACTTTGTTTCATTTTTCATAAAAGGAAGTTGTTCTTCCGGGAAGTTGCAAAGATTTCTTGTTGTGATTGTTAATATCCCTTGCTATCACTATTGCTTTTTGTGCTGCCAAAACGTGTGTTGCTACTATCATACACTGAAGCCTGCTGACGTTGATTTTGAAATTGTGTGGCTGATTGCTTTTATTGAGGTGTTTTATTGTGGGAAAATTTGAGATTGAGGTGGCAGCCATGAAATCTAAGCTGTTTAGAAATTCTGTACTATGATAATATTAATGTCTTAATCAATTACTACTAAAGACAAATTGTTTTGTGCATGCAAATCCCGAAAAGGTTCCTTTCTTTCTTTTTTTTTTTCTAATTTTTTGCAGCTTTGAATTTTTTCCTATATCCTTTAGTCTAATACAAATATATAATTTGTCCAATATTATACTGTAATAAATTAGTCTAATACAAATATTTAAAGTGAATTAAAATTATAAATTCATCAATAATTCAATATTCCCAATATTTCAATGTTTTGCTCCCTTTGACATAAACCATAGATGCACTTATGATTGTCAGGTAAGCCCACTTATGTGACATCCTTATTTCCATCACTATTCAAATGAGTTATATTCATAACGAATTTGAACCACTAAGCCAGGTTTGGTCCTGAGAAGAAAACACTTTCCAAAATAGTTTAAAACATAGCCTAAACACAATATCTGAACTTGTAAATGAATGGGCTTTTCTGAAAAACTTAAAAATTTTTAAATCAATTAATCAGTCGTTTAAACTCTTTATTATATCTCATCAATCTTTCAACTTGATTTGATATTATTAGAATTATACTCTACTCTTCCTAAGTCTATCATTCTTAGGTTATAGGCTCGAGTCATTCAAATGCCCAATCTAGTTTCGTTATTTAAGCATAGTATTCTACCGCTACCCCTACTATGCATGCTTATACTACTACTATGTATACTATTTTCACTATGTACATCTTTTAGGCTTGTGTATATACACATATATATATACATACACAGAAAACTTGAAGCTACATGAGGCTACCAATTGTCCTAAGTATAATTAAATAGATTATACAGATAACCAACAAAATTAACTATTTTAACGTCTCCACCTTCTAATTATCTGCAATAACTACTCACTTGCCCTTCGAGCTACTTGCCTTAGCTATATGTTATTTAATGGAAATGGGGTAAGATTCCTGAAAATCTCAGTAGTAACAACAAACCATCATAATATATACAAGTTCACGAAGCATGCAAAACAAACCACCAAACAATAAGCATCTGGCATTCAAGATGCAGCACAATACACAATCATAGGACACATCAGTCAATTACAACTCAGCTGGTATATCTGGTATTACAGTCCAATGATACGCCCCATGCAAAAATGCATATCGGGATTCACAGCCTTAGGACACATAGTCCAATACAACACAGCTAGTATATCATGTCTTACTGCACAGGGATACACCACATGCAAATATGCACATCGGCCCTCATAACCTCAAGATACACTAGTCTAATACAACACAGATTGCATATTAGGTCTTACAGCCTAGGGAAACTACCCATGCAAAAATGAACATCGTGACTTACAGCCTCAGAATACTACCCAGTAACCACTCTGAATGCATATCATGTCTTACAGACTAGGTACACTGCCCGTGCAAGAATACACATCAGGATTTATAGCCTTGGGACATTACCCAATAACCACTTTGAATACAGATTAGGTCTTATGGCCTAGGGACACTGCCCATGCAAAATGCACTTTGGGACTTACAGCCTTAGGAAAAATTGATCCAATAACCAAACCATATATTCATGAAATGAATATAATGGATGATACAAACAAACATGCAGAACAATTACATAATATATGAAAGAAAGAGGTACTACCTCATGTAATATGCATATTTACTCCCTGTCTAAAATCTGGAAAACAAAATGCTTCTAGTTTTCTGTCCAAACTTCCAAAAATTATACCTTTTGTTCTAGATATCCATTTAATGTGTTATAAGACTCATTTTAAAGCTTAGGATGTTTATTAGTTCCTTGCCAACTTTCGCAGACAGAGGATACCATCAACCTTATCAAAACCATGCCTGATTCTAATTATCTGGCTGACTCAACAGAACTGATACCCTATCACAAAACATCAATAACACCATATATCTCTTCCTATTGTGAGTTCTTCTTGGTTCTATCTTCCCAAACACATTTTAAACTCGCTAAGCCTCAAAGATATTTAATCAAATCCACTGAAAATGTCACATGCAATTACTCCTTATTTTCAGAAATGGAAGATTAAGAAGGAAAAATGAACATGCAAGCCCTAATCATAGGTTATACCTCAAGAATTTTGACCCTAGAAACCTGAACATGCATGCTTTAATTCATTGACAACTTTACAGAACCAGAAAGCCTCAAAATCTCTCTAAAAAATGACATGCAAGAGATTTTTAATATGATAGAATATCTTTCCCAGCAACTCTCAACTCCAGCAGCCAAAAGAACCAAATGAGCACCCCAAATCAATAGAAACAAAAATGGTAGAGGGTTAAGGAGGTTCACCTTAGTCTAGATTAAACTTTGCATGTGGGTTTCATAGGTTCCTTCTTCCTCTTTCCAATGCCACAACTCTCTTCTCTCTCAGCTCTCTTCCTCTCTTTCTGTTTCTTTCTCTAGCCCTTTCTCTCTCTTTACTTTCTATCTTCAAAACACAAATAAGGGTGGAGAGGGAGCTTATAGTCTTTTATTTGTGTGTCTGTCATGTGATAAGCTGGCTGGAGTGTTTTATTTAGGTGTGAGTTTTGTGTATGGGTCGTGAGTGTGTAGATGTGTGTGTTTTAATTTTTATCCAATTGGGCCTACTCACATGGCTTTTAAATTTTCTACTTTGTCTAATTTAAAATCCCTTAAATCTCTTGGGTTCCATAATTTGGCTTAACTTTAGTCCAATTCTGATTTTCGAGTCCATATAGTAAATTTACTATTTTCCCCCTTTTCTAAATTGATATTGGCTCGCCATATAATTTTCATAAATTAATCTGTAATACTTTATAAGTATTTTCTTCCTTAATTAGCTACTTCAAGCCTTAATAAAATTTGTCAAAAATTTTCAAGCCAAATTATAACCTCTAACTAGTTTTCCTTGAATTTTTGAGAAAATAGGCTTTTAATTCCCATAATTTAACTTTAAAATTATTTAGTTCACTTGTGGGAAAATTAACCTCTTAATAATTTTTGGGATAATACAATTATCCCCCCATAAAATAAGTTCCATCCTCAAAATTTTATACATACCTTAAGGAATAAAATCTAGATATTGCTTCTTCATGTCTCCCTTTACTTCCCAAGTTGCTTCCTTAGGAGATAAGTCTTTCCATGCTACCTTTACAAATGGTATGCTTTTGTGTTTGAGCCATCTTTCCTTATGATCAATAATTCATTTTGGCTTAACTTCATATGTGAAATTATCTTGCACGCTAATATCTTCATGTTCAATGACATGTTATGGGTCTGGTTGATATTTCTTTAGTTGTGAGACATAAAAGACATTATGAAGCCTACTCAGATTTGGTATGCCACTGGTCCAATTCTCGTTAAAATTTCAAAACGACCAATATACCTAGAGCTTAGCTTCTTTGTTTTCATTTCCCTACCGGTACTTATGATTGGTTAAACCTTTAAAAACACTCCTTCACCAACCTCAAATTATCGAGGTCTCCTCCCCTAGAGTAAGGTGTTACATCTGTTCACATGCCACTATGTCCAAAGGTAGTTCAACTTGTTTTTTGCTACCTAGAACCAATTGATGATTGTAGTGGGAAAGGAACAAATATTGAATATCAACTTGACACAACTGTCAGAGGCCAAAAGTTTATCACTTCCCTTACCAAGATTAACAAGAGGTTAGGAATTGAGAGAACACCGCTTGGACCCCCTAGAGAATTCATTCAGGCTGAGATGTATAGGATCATCAGACCATGAGATCCTATGGCTATCTTGGAGTTCAACCTGAGTATAATATGTGATCTCCATAAGATAATTTGGTATATCTACACTAGAGCCACTGTCAACAAATCCAATAGTTACACACACTTCATTACCAAAGATTATTGGATGATGGTTTCAATCCTCAATAAGGATAAGAGAAATTGGGTGAGATCATCTTCTCTAAAATTAAGAGATATGATACTTGATAGGGGAAAAATATAGAGCTAAAAACTCTATAAATGAACAGGCCATATCAAGTAATAAAACATAAGTAAAATATCGTTCCCACGAGGACTTATATGAGCTCCAATATTTTGGATACATGACTCAATACTGATGTAAAGTTTGTTTTGTTCATGAAGGTAATCCTTAACTAATCTTTTGAAGCAAGATTCTTCAAATTCCTTATGGGTGTGTCCCTCAACATAGGGATAAGAGTGAAAAGATGGGGTTATCTCATTAGAACAATATTTGATATATGGATCCAAAGACTCTTGTTGCTCTAAACTTTCACTTTGATAAAAAGAATGATCAAAACAAGTTCGCTTCCTAGTGAATTTATCTCTCCTATAATGACTAATTGTGCAATATGGACAAATCACATATAAATGACTCTCTCCACAATAAACACAAGAAAAAAAAATTATAAGGAGAAGAATTTTCAATCCAACCAATATTTATATTTGTTTGTCTCATTTCATCCTCATGCATCTGTAGTAAAAAAGAAGATTTGACAATCTATCAATGAATGGATGCTCAAATATATTATGTGAATAATCCAACTTTTTTATTTTTTCCCAAAAGATGAACAAAAAAATAATTCACAAAACTCAAGCTTAAAGTACTAATGTTCAATCAATTCCAACCAAACAGTATGAGCACACAAGTCCCTGGCAATAACGCTAAAAAATTGATAAGGGCAAACTATAGAGCCAAAAACTCTACAAGTGCATAGGCCGCATTAAGTAATAAAAAGTAAGATATCATTTCCACGAGAACTTGGTACCAACAATGCAGTTGAGTAATGACTTTACAATTTTGCCTAAGTTAAGTCAACACAAGTTGAATTATGAATTAAAGCTAACTAGAGAAAAGAAGAAAACAAATCTAACTATAGTGAAAGCCAAAGGTGATTCTAGATCTTAAACAACAACCTGGATTATTATAGCCTTGATTACTTCTTAGTGTCTAATTTCTCCATTAATTGAATTTAAAGTTGTATTTGCTAGTCTAGGACTCTTATACACCAAAGAGTGTCTTCCGATCAACAAAAAGGCATTCCAATTATGTTAACCCTAAATCATTAGGTGGTTAGTACTTAATTGGATTAATTTAAATGCAAACCTAACGAAACTATGTAGAGCCAATAGGTATATGTCTATCTTATTAGCAATTAAGTCCAAAAACCTCATCCTGCACGATTCAATTGAAGGTCCATTCAAAATTCCTTATGTCTAGGTTCCTTTAGAATACCAAAATAATCTCCTAATAGGATGCCTCTTGTTTCAGGATAATCAAGCACACAATTAAATCAACAAATATAATAGTAAAGCAATTAACGATAGAAATTATCATCCACTCACTAATTCATAAAGAAACTAAATAATCCAAAACCAAGGTTTAGCTACATAAACTGAACATTCTCATGAGTATAATAGCTAACCAAAGAAAAGATAAAAAGACAAAGAAAGAAGATAAGAGAAAGGAGAAACAAAAACTCATTGCAAAATTTTCTTTCGTGCCGTCATTCTTCTACATCCCTAAAGTTTAATCTCCCTCTAGTAAAGATCTTAACATGCCATCAACAACCAGGAAAATAGAACACACCTCCCTCCATTAAAGCTCTTTGCATATATATAGGTATATATTGCCTCCCTGCATGCATCTCTATCACAATATCTTGGTCTATCTCTTTTTTTTATCAATTATCATATAATATAGATATATTATATTGATATTTTTGTTCTCACTTGAATGTTATAGTATCTCCTGCAAAATAAATTAAGATATGAGTAGATTTTATGTCAAAATATCCTTTTATCCTATAATTAATTAAAGGATAGAAAAATATATAAAAGATAATTAAATAAGCATAAATATTGATAAATTTAATCAAATATATGACAAAATCTACACTTATTTAAGTATAAAATATATACTTATCCCCCCATACTCAAACATTTGCTTGTCCTCAAGCAAAAGAAAGAAAATTCATTATCCAAACAAGAAAAACATTGCTTATGAAATTCCTAAAAAATTGCTTATGAAATTCTATTTAATTGAATGTTTTATAAGAATGGGTCAATAAGCCAAGAGCCTTAAAAATTGTAATCATCCATTAACATCTCTATGATCAAAGGATCAACAAGTAACAAATGTAACACTAAGATTAGTAAAGGAATATTAAGTTATTTAACTCATCCAAAAGAACTCAAATGTCCCACTTAACCTACCTTTTCATTTAACTTAATTCGAGTCCTCAGGCAGAAAATGGATTCATTTGTTTTCTTCTTCTCTATGTTTTTGTTTCTATGTTCTTTATCTTGAGCTATTGTAGGTCCCATTTTGATGCAACCCACCATATGGGTGATGCAGTATCGGTTGCTCAGTTACTCCAACAGATACCTCAAGTGGCATTTAGCCCAACTCAAAGCCCTCTTTGAGTAGATTTTATATAAAATTATCCTTTTATCCTATAATTAATTAAAGGATAAAAAAATAAATAAAAGCTAATAAATAAGCATAAATATTAATAAATTTAATCAAATATGCCTCAAAGTCTATATTTCTTTAATTATAATATATATATATATATTTATCAATACTCCTCCACCAAGTCTACATCAATGCCTTATCCTCAGCTGGCATCACTCTTACTGAAGGCCAGAAAGATATGACTTTTGAAGCCAAATGAGTCCTTGGTAAGACTAACTTAGTTTAGTAGGCTGCACATTTTGAAATTGAAGATGGATTTTCCTTTACCTCACCCTCTAGCCACTACACCAAGAATGAAAAATAGAAATGAGTTAGAAACTTCCATGATTCTTGATACATAGTCCTCTACTCAGGGTGGATCACCTACTCCTTCATTCCTTGGTTCCACCATTCAGCTATAACTAATAAGAGGTGCTGCAGGCCTTCTATATGAACATTGTCTCCACCAATGCTAAATTCATTTCACATATGGATTACAAGATGTGGCAATTGTGTGAGATGGTCAACAATAACTTCAAGACTCTCTTTGCTCAATAAGAAGAAAAAACTCAGGGGATGTCAGAGTTTGGTAGTATGTTGAGGTCTTTTAGATAGAGGATAGATGCTCTTGTGCCCCCACATACTACTTCCATTGAGCCACATCCTATCTCCTTTGCCTCTTTTTAGCCTACACACTAATATACCTTGGATACTACTTATGGACTCTTTCTCATAGAAACGTTCTATTTTCTATGCATGATCATGATTGCCACTCATTTCAATGTCACTCTTGATCAATATCATCTTGATCATGTTGCTAAGCCACTTAGTATTGATCCCATTGTTAATAGTAAGCGTCCTCATGAGGAGACGGTGCTCTATTCTCCCTCTCCCTCTCATGCTTTTCATGATCATTAGTCTCACCATTCTAGTGATACTGATTCCTATGTTGACAAGGAGGTTAAGCTTTCTAAGCACATTTCAGAATAGCCTAAAGTTCCTTCTCACACTCTTCTCT
The DNA here is from genome assembly GCA_963210345.1 of Inga oerstediana. Taxonomy (NCBI): domain Eukaryota; kingdom Viridiplantae; phylum Streptophyta; class Magnoliopsida; order Fabales; family Fabaceae; genus Inga; species Inga oerstediana. The sequence continues at coordinate 66,528,949 of OY723401.1, forward strand.
ATATCCTTAACCTTTATGATGACATCATTATCCTCATCTTAATCTCCCTAATCCAAACTATTCTGACTCTATCACTTTATCTCATTAGGATATAGATGTAACTAATAATGCCTCTACTCCTATGCATGCTATCCCTTTTCAGACAGTGTTTCCATATTCTCTATATTCTTCTACTAAGTCTGATCCACATGCACCTAATGCACCTTTATCCGTTTCTAATATTGATAAAAAGGGGGGAGAGGATCTCCTAGTGGTGGACATAGAGGTGGTGTCGCTCTATGTGGTTCTCATGGAGATGTTGCTGCTTAGGATGTGTTCTATTATGTTTTCTGTATATACGTCATGTATTTATGTGCTTCTAAAATGTAATTCTTAGATTTTATGTTTTAACTATTTTGATACACTTGCTTGGTCTCTCATATCTATCAAAGTGTAACCACCTAATAAAATAAATATATATGCTTCCTTCATATGCAACTATAATAATTGATAGTTAATTGTTCATTTGGATTAGTATCAAAGGGTTTAAATAAATTTTAAATTGTTTTCAAAGTTTTTCAAAATTTTATCTAAGTTTTATCATCATCAAAAAGAGGGAGAATATTAGGCTCCATATTTTGATAATAACAAAGCTTAAGGATAATGCTTTGTTCGATATATGTTTATTTGAAACTGAAGAAAATAGTTTATAAATTTGTAGTGGCTAATCAATCGAGTGATGTGAAAAAGACTAAATCACTTGATCACTTGAGTAAGCACTTGAGTAATGTATATATACTTTATCACTCTTAACCTATTGATAGTGATTGAGCCACTTATAAAAATAATCACATATCACTCAAGTGATGTACTTTGAAAAATTGCTCTTCACTCTATTAGACACTAGAAGTGATCTATTGTTTTCATACAAGCTAAGATTCCTTGAGTGAGCATTGATGCAATGTTAGTTTTAGAACACTATCTCAAATTTTTTGCTACTCATTCAAACCACTCTTAAACATGTTCCTTTTACTCCTAATTGACTCTATACATTACTAAACACTTGTGTGAACATGTTTCAAGAGCTTACTCATTTATTAACCCAAGGATTAGCAAAAAGCACTTTTTGTCATAAGCATTTAATGTTATTCTCCTCCACCAATCAAAAATCATCTCTGTCTTCCAACGATAACATTAAAGGTAGAAGAAGTGACCTTACCTCTTAAATGGTTATGTTCAAACCAGCAACGGTCATTAATTCACACCAAGCTATAAATACTCAAGTATTCAAGCCAGAGGCACTAACCATTAACAAACACTTACTGTTTCATTCATTGCTTAGTTTAGTGCTCTATTTTTCTGAGAGAATATTTGTACTTTAATGTTTATTTCATTTACTCCTAGAAAGAAATTGTTTTGTATCATTTATTAATCTTGGTTAGTTACTCAAGGTAGTGGAACCTTGATTGTAGGCATTGATTGCAAAGTGTAAAGGGGAGCAAGTATTCCTAGAAGTGAAACTTACTTGTACTGAGGCACCAAAAACCCATATAATCTTGGTAGCAAAGTAAAACACTTAGAGATACTTCTAAAGACTGAATGTAGGTCAAGTACTTAGATTGAACTAGTATAAATCTTGTGTTTCTATCCCTTTCCTTACACCTTTTGGTGGTATCTCTCTATCTCTAATGCCTCATTTGGTATCATGGAAATGTTCTTGATGGCACTAGAAGTGGAAATAGAAGTGGAAGTAGATTTTGAAGCGGGTTGGAATTGGGCTTTAAAAAGTTTGTTTGGTAGGTTATAAATGAGTACGGAATTCATATATGTTTTGTTTTAAAAAATAGATAAAAGAGATAAAATTGAGATGAAAATAACTTTTTTGCCCTCATTTAAAAGCAGCAAGAAAAACATAAAAAGAATTAAAAATCTTTGTTGCCCTAATTTCATATGCATATATCATCTTCTCCTATCATATGTGGTTCATCCTTGTCAACTTCAATCTCTTTGCGTCGAAAAAACTTTTTGCTTATTGCCGTCGTCAATCACCGTCATCGCCACCTCCTGCCATGGCACCTGTAAGTCTCTATATTTAATAAACTACAACATAAATTATTCCCCCTTCCTTTTTCTCTTATTACTCCTTGCGAGAATGGCAATAAAGGTTTTGTAACTTTAATTCTTCAATATGCAACTTTAATAAGTCTCTATATTTAATAAACTACAATGTAAACTTTAATGTAAAATAATATTCCTTTTTCTATTGCTCATGTCCAATATTGCCTTCTCACATCTGTCTTTCCCGACCCCATTTGAAATTCTTTGATCTATTTAATTTCTCACTCTATTTGATATTGATAAAAAGGTATAGTTACGATTTGATGCTCCTATATACCAAGCTGAAGTTCTATGGTGGAATTTTGGAAATTTGTTAATCTGTTTTATTTCTCAAATTGACATAAGTCTTTTACTATTAAATTCCTTATAACAAATCTAAAGATTAATTAGATTCCTTATAATAATTTCTTCCAGATATGGATTTTCATTATATTGGTTATAATGTAAGATTATAGCAAGAAACCATCACTTATGGACTCCTAAAGAGGATAAGCTCCTAGTTGGATATTTATTAAAGCTTGTGGAAGAATGGTGTTTGGCCATCGAGAATGGATTCAAACTATATTTGTTCAAGAAAATAGAAAAAAATGATTCAGTAAAATTGTAATGGATGTAGGATAAAAGCCAGTCCTGACAATGTTTGTTAGGAAAAAGGAATGAAAGAAGATTGGAGAATGATTTATTAGATAACACACAATCTACAAAACATGGGATTTCAATGGGATGTTAAACAAAATGTATTATTGCAAAAGAGGATGTGTGAGATAACTATATTTGGGTAAGACATTATAAAAGAATCTTTCCATAATTTTATGGGACTTTTGAATGATTTGTTTCTGTCATTTATCATTTATAGGTCAACAAGATAGCTGCAAAGTTCCATGGGAAATTGTTCCCTCACATTTATACTCTTAATATGGTGTTCAAAATTGGTAAGGAAGGTCCACGTATCTATGATGTGTAACACCCCAATTTTTATATTCACCAAATACATTGTAATTATTAGGAAAATTCAATAAAATGGGGAATATTCATGAATGTAGAACTTATGAATTTTATAAATATTCATATTCAAGAGAAAATAGGCAAATTAATTCAAGAAAAGAAATTAGATTACAAATGTAATGGAAAAATCGAAACTTTGCCAATTTAGCACAAGATTAATTATCTTCCAATTAATTAAGAAAAATAAAGGAGAATGTATATTTGGATATTCTTGGTGGAATAAATCAAGAGTTGTGAAATTGGAAGGATTTGTGCATAATTCCTTTAATTGAATTATGGAAGTATTGAAATAATTTTTATTTCCCTTTCCTTATAAAAATTTGCCTAGCACAAGAAAATGGGGGGAAATGATTAATGGGATTAAATATGCCAAGTGTCATTATCCTATGGTAAAGGGATTAGTTTATAATTCATGAAGATAAGCACATGTTTAATTGAGTTAAAATCATGTTACTTTCACATAGTAATCATGGTTATGGTACAACAATTGAGTGCATGGTTGGATTAATTGGAAGAAGCCATTTGGTTAGTGAGAGCATGAGAGGGGACGGTTTTTGAGCTAACTAAAAGGGGAGAAAAATTAGTTCTAGGCTAATTGAACCTTATGACACCGATTGGAAAGAGATAAGACTAATGCCAAGTGTCACAATGGGATGCATTGTTGGAAATGAAGTGATTAAAGGAGTGGGAGATATTTTATAAAACACTTCCATCCTCTTTCCCTTGTTTTTGGCCAAGCTAGAGGAAAGAAGAGAGAGAGAGAGAGAGAGTTCAAGAGATCCTGAGATCCTGAGATCTAGAAAGAAGGAAGAAGAGAAAGCTTAAAGTAAGGGTTGATTTCTTAAGCATTTTCTTATAACATAGCATAGGATCTTCTCTAAACTCTTCTTCTCTATGGAATAAATGGTTTAGAAAACACATCTTGAGCTCAAGGAGAGAGAAAGGAGGATTCCTAGAGAGAGAGAGCCCAAAAACTCAACAGGTAACTTCACAAACCTTGGATCTATACTAGTATGATGTTGTTGTTGAGGTTTGTGGTTGGATTTGGTGATTTTTTTGTTAAGTTTGTAAGGTTGGAACGTCCTAACCCTAAGGGGTTATGCTACCCCAATTTCTTTAAATTATGATTAGTATGTGTTTAAATGGCTTAAAAATGGATTAGAAGTGGAAAGGCATAAGCTTTAGAGGTTAGATCACGAAGTTGCAATTTTCCCTTTTCTTGGAGCATGTTTTGGCCAGCATTGTTCTGGGGGCAAGGAGTTGGATTTTCATGAAATTTATGGTTCCATTTGATTCAAGAGGCAACATTATGTGAGGTTATAATTGGTCACTTTTTCGGAAAAGCCCCAAAAAACATAATTACGAAAACGCCCTTAAAACCCTAAAGCGGGGCTATCAAGGGAAATTTTATAATTTGACACTCAATTTGGTAGTTTTGATCCCATAAATGGATTTCTTGGGTGACAATATGTCAAGATAGTCCTAGTCAAAATTTTGGGAAAAGGTGCTGTTGGGCTGAGTACGACCGGGCCGAGCCGGGGTCCTAGGGGCATTTTGGTAAAATTTCATCATAGACTAATATAACCACAAGAAACACTAATGAAGTGGCTAAAATGATACTTGGATAGGTTATAACCTATTTCTTATACATTTAACATTTTAAGACCGAGTCAGAAGTTAGAACCAACACATTTTACAAGGCACACTAAAAATGGGTTGAAAGAACTTTGAGGTAGGAACATTATCCTTCATATATCATGCCATAGTTATATGATTGTGTGGATACCAATGTTTGTAAATATGCTTCGTTAATCAACATGGTTTGCCTAGAAAAGGGCAGTTAGTGCCAGAGGTACACTTACATTGGGAGTTGGTGAGAATCCAACCATCGTATAATTAGTGGGGCTGGGCCCTACTCATGTATACATGATGATGATGTGTTTATATTGTTCATTAATTGGTGCATAAATGGCGCATATCATATTTACTTTTCACATTTTCTATGAACGATAGCATGTTTCTATTGGGATTCCTTAGAATCTCACCCCTTTTTCTAAACAAACATCTCAGCGAGTGCTAGTAGATCGAAAGGCAAATGCGTAGATGCTGTGAAGTGTTTGGCACATGTCCCGAGACAAGGTTAAAGTCGGTGGTTATAGTTAGTTTATGCTTAAGATATTTTGGGAAATCCTGTAATTATTGGAATTTTTGTGCACTTTGTATTTGTCTACGAATGACTTTAGATTGTAAATGAATACTGTTATCAATATATATGTACTTTTTTGGATGCCCATGGAACTTTGTCATTATTACTCTTCGAATATCGAAATGGAAATAGGTGTTGACAGTTTTTGTATCAGAGCTAATAAGCGATTTTAGCATTATCAGAATGGTTTACTGATATGGTTTTATTTGAATGGCGACAGGACTGCTCATGGATAGTCCAAGTGAGCCTATGGTAGTGATCAGCAGTAGCAGGGAGTCGTCTGGGGCCGAGACGATAGTGAACTAGCATGTTCCAGACATATGACCGATGATAGACTACTTTGGGCATAGTGGTATGCATTTGAGATACAGAACATAGAAGAGCATGCCGAAGCTGCCTGTGTATGGTCCAGAGCTGAGGCCTGCATCCCCAGGAGTGACAGAGGTTGGAGATACTAGATATGTGCCAGATGAGTACCCGTAGTAGGATTCTGACTATGATCTGGAGGAGATTTCAAAGGAGAAGCTAAGCGATAGTGAGTCTCAGGTAGAGCCGGTGCATGTGCTGTATGATTTACTGCTACACATAGAGCTATCATACCTTCTTAGGGCTAAGTATCACAAGGCACTACAGGAGCACGATACACTGAGAGGCTAGTAGTTCTCATTTCTTGGTGGCATAGAGACTATGTATCAACTGCAGATACCATTGGGGGTTACGGTGACTTAAGAGTGCTGGGTTTGTTCTATGTTGTACTTCTTCCCGGACTCTGCATTCTGGAACAGATAGAAGAATCTCATTGTTGAGCGAGGCTCGAGGGAGAACTTCTGGGTTTTCTGGAGGCACATCGGAGTCTTAGTGCGGGATTTCATGTATACCGAGATGTGATGTAGGGCTTACGCGAGCTATATTGGTGACCAAAGCTAACTGGCACATATTACAAGTTTAGGGTAGTCAGACGAAACTGACAAATAGAGAAAGAGTTAGCCAAAGTTGGTAGTTTTGGGAGGGTACATAAAAAGTTAAGCATGCTCGACCCAGGGTAGTATAGGATGGGTAACCCTTGGGAAGTTGCATGAACTTAGTATTTTGGTTATGTAAAGGACTAATATGTCATGAATAGTAGTATATAAGATATATGATGTTTCTGTTTCTCCATAACTACTGTAAATAGTTGTTATGTGCTATATATGACATATTTGTACTCTGACTTTTATGAAATGACAAAAATGCCCTTTCTCTTATATAAAATGTAATTCTTCTCTATCTTCATGTAGTTTGAAACATAGAGATGCAATAGTACAAAATTCTATGTTTAGACCGTCACATTTAGACCGATTATGTGAATAAGGTCTACAAAATTTGACCGGTGGCAGCTTCATAATTTTATAGAACTTATAAGACCGGTTCTCCAAAAAAACCGGTCTTAAAAAAGTTATTTAGATCGGTTATAAATAAAACCAGCCTAAAAATATCAAAATAATTTAAAACTTAAAAAATTGAACCTTTTAAGACGAATTTTTATTAAAAATGGTTTTAAATGTTTTAATAAAAATCGGTCTTAATAAAAACTAGTCTTAAATGTGAAAAATTTTAAAAATAATTTTTTCCCCTTTCAAGACGGTTTTTATCAAAAACTAGTCTAAAAGGTAAGCTTTTTCGCTTGTATTTTTACTCCCGCGCCTAGATCCCACACTTTATGAACCCTTTCTTCTTTTTACACCATTTCTCTGTGAAATCTGTCCCTGCCTATTATGAACTCGTCCATCGCACACCGTTCCTCATTTGGTCAACTCTCCTCTATCATTACCGCTGCTATTGCTGTGTTTGTCGTCGCTATTCTTTGATCATCATCACTCTCCTCCGCCGCCACCTCTATTCTCCGTAGTGACCATTCTCCTTTTCCGTGACTTCACTTTGTCAGTGCCGTGAATTTGAGGACTTTATTTTAACCTCAGTCAACACCACCGTGACTTTGGGTAGAAACTCACCCTTAGTCTTCAATCTAGTTAGTATTCTGTTAATTAAATCCCTCAACTTTCAGCTTGTATTTTCTTATTCTCAACAATATTAACTCTGACAATATAGTTAGACACGAAATAATTGCAGAAAAAAGTAATTAAGGTGAAAGGGAAAACTGTGTGATGACTTTACTACTACATAATTTTTTTCTTGTTTTGGACCAAAAGTAAATAAGATGCTCTGACTTGTGATATTTGGCTTGGAGTAATACCATTTTAAGTTTAGTTTTAATTTAGTGTGATTGTTTGATTGTCAATGTTATTGGTTTGTTGAAACAATACTGTAACCCCCTCCGTAATTATATCTGAAATACGTGATTAAAATGAAATAGAGATCAATAATAATCAAATAACATTTACTAACCCATCACATGACGGGGTTTTCACGAATACTTTTTGAAATCATTTATAAACTTGGTCTCATATTCACATTTCGAATTCAATTACTACGCGAAGATAAATTACATTCATATAAATATCAGAGTGCACAACTTAATCATCCCGGCAATCCCGGGTACATACCTTCGCTAAAGATACACAGGGTATAATTGCCCATTACAATTCTTCAAATGGGGATTACACAATCTCATCTCGGAGGAGTCCTAGCCGCTCCCTCCACGAGCCACTTGCCCTGTCTAAATTGTTGGTAGAGGAGAGTGAGATTCGAGAGAATCTCAGTAGGAAACAGATACCATAATACATGCATGATAGATGCTATCTGTATGACATGTTAGCTTTATCTAGATGCATACCCCATAATGATATTTCTGCATGCTCAATATTTCATGTAACAAAACTATGGCCACAGTAAAACAGAAACAGAGCTTCATTTATTCAAATATGCTCTACACAATCAAGTAAAGCAATCACATACATCACTACACAAGCAAAGATATCAATACATGCAAGTAAGGTAAGTCCCCAACCTCCAGTCTTTTCTCCTCGATTTGCGTGCCAGCAACTCAGGGCTTCGCATTCGATCCTACAATGTCAAATGTACTATTTAGACACTTCCATAGTGTTTCTGGGGGTTATATGAGGCTATATTGAAAATTTACTAAAATACCCTCAGGGACCCAGCCCGGCCCCGCCGTACCCGGTCCTATTGTACTTTTCTTAAAATTTTGACATGGGCTATTCTAATATATTTTCACCCAAGGAATCCATTTCCAGACTCAGAATTATCAAATTCAATGTCAATTTACAAATTTACCCTTGGCAGCCCCACTTTAAGGGTTTCAAGGGCGTTTTCCTAATTATGCTTTTTCGGCCTTTTCCGAAAAAGTGACCAACTGTAACCCCACCTAATTTTCGCTCCTAAACTCAATAGAATGATCAAATCATTGAAAATCCATCTCTAACCCCTCCAAACTAGGCTTGGCCGAAATTCTCAATTCCCCAGGAAAAATTGGGGTTTTTCGGTTTCGGCTCCATAAACGCGTTCCTTTCTACTCCTAACCACTTTATTGACCATTACATTGGGTTAGAACTAACATTTAGTATCAATTTGGGCAGCATAACACCTAGGCCAACCCATTTTCCAAATTTACAAATAAAGACAATCCGGTGAAATTTCACTGATTAAATCAACCACAGCAGCCAGAACAATCAAAGATTGAAGTTTTGGAAGTTACCTTAAGCTCCCTCTAGCTTTTACTCAATATGGCTGAACCCTAGCCCCTTTTAAACCATGAAAATTGAGCTTCCAACACCTTAAAGAACATGAAAGAGAAGCTTAGAAGCAAGGTTATACGCGTTAGGAGCTAGATCATCGGAGAAATCGGCTTACCTTGCGAGATTTCTCCTCTTTCTCTCTCTAAGAGCTCTCAACTTTCTCTCACTAGTTTCAGTTGGTTCAGCACGAAATGAGAGCTGAAGAAGATGAGAAAATATTTAATTACATGCTGATGTCATCTTTTATTGAGATGATGTCATAATTCCTATTTTCAGATTTTCTGGCAGATTTTCTGCCTAAACTTTGAAAAATCATAACTAATTCTAGAAAAATCAAAATAAGGTGATTCCAAAGCAAAATGAAAGGTCTTTAAGTCCTATTCATTGGAAAAATATGATCCATTACCAAAAATCACCACAAAATTCCAGAATTACACAAATTTCATCACTGCCCCAAAACAGAGTCCATTTTCAACCTCAAACTTTGGACAGTCATATCTCCCAGTTCCCAAAACGAAATGGCACAAATTATATGTCCAGTTTAAAGCTTCGGATGTAACCTTTAAGACTGGAAAGTTTCATAATTTTCTGACATCATTTTCCTAGTCAAAACATCCACACTAGAAGACTGCCCAGAATAGAGTTTCACTGGACAGAATTTCAGATTTTGCATCTTTGCTTCCAATGGTTCCATTTTCATACCAAACATCAATCCCACATAAATGTTCACAAGGAATCCATTGGAAACACCAAATCAATCAAATTCACATCTCATTGACATGTTTTCACAACAATCTCAACATGTCAACACAATTCACATTTCAAAACCTAACATTGCAACATTTCCATTCCAAAGTTCCAAACCAATTTCAATGACATCAAAACACACTATGACACCATTTCCAACACAACACCTCATTCAATTATTCCCTCTATTCTAAGTCAATTTGGATGTTAATCCACAATTGAACTCAAATACAGGGTTTCGGCACTGCTCACAACATACACAAATCATATTCGAGTGCCAAATCACATCATATTCTCCAAAAGGGTTATTTATCAATAACCACATCCACTTTTTGAGTCATTAACCCTTAATCACAATTTGGGATCTTGCTAAACCAGGGCTTAGCAATCCACTAATCTCAGGCTTATTCTCTAGCCTCGAGTCTCAAAATTCAGGGTATTACAAATACTGGTTTCAAATGGTGCATGTTAAAATTTGTTGAAATCTCTAAAATTCTATGGTTGTTGTTTTTTTGTATATCCTTTTGCTATTGGATATAGGGTGCTATAAGTGTTGAAATATATATGGATCATAGTTGGATAAACGCTAAACGAACGAGTGTTGAATATGATAATAGGGTGAGGAATTTTTTAGAGTTCGCTAGAAGAAATACCAATGATGGTAGTCAGAAGTTTTATTGCACTAGTGCAGTATGTTTGAATAAGAAGCGACTAAGTATTGTAGATATATATACACATTTAATTTGTGAAGCATTTTGTAAGAGTTATATAATATGGGTATGGCATAGTGAAGAATTAGAAATGCCAAGTTCATGTCAACAAGGAGGAGTGACCTTTGATGATAATGACACGGATACGGATGATCAGATAGAGGATATTATTTGTGATGTAGGAGAAGAGGCTTTGGAGCAATCACATGCATATGGTAATATGTGTAGTGATGCTGAGATGCCACTGTACTCGGGGTGTAAAAAATACCAATTGTTAAAAGCAGTATTGAGATTGTTAAGCTTGAAAGCACTATATGGATGGTGCAACAAGAGTTTTTCAGAAATGCTTGAGGATTTTAAGGACATGCTTCCAGATGATAATGTGTTGCCTTCTTGATACTATGATGCTAAAAAAATATTGTGTCAACTGGGGATGAAGTATAAAAAGATCTATGCATGCCCTAATGATTATATATTGTATAGAAAAGAGCATGAAAAGGAACAACAGTGTCCGATATGTGAGACTTTGAGGTATAAATCAAATAACGCCCCTGCAAAAGTGTTGTGGTATCTTCCAATCATACCAAGGTTCTAGCGATAGTTTGCTAATGAAAATGATGTAAAAAATTTGAGATGACATGTGGATGAGAGGATATCCAATAGAAAGTTTGACATCCAGCTGATTTTTCTCAATGGAAGAAAATCAATCAATTATTTCCAGCCTTCTGTGAACAACCAAGGAACCTTAGGCTTAGGCTTAACATGGATGGCATTAATCCTTTTGGTAGCCTGAGTAGTATACATAGTTCATGGTCTATTCTGTTGGTAATTTACAACTTATTTCCTCTGTTATGCATGAAATGAAAGTACTTCATGTTGTCTATATTGATTTTTAGACCCAAACAACATGGAAATGACATAAATGTTTACCTAAAACCCTTGATCGAATACTTGAAAGAGTTGTAGGATGAAGGTGTTGATGTTTTTTACGCGAACAAGAACAAGGTTTTTAAAATGTGAGCCATGATCTTTTGTACTACAAATGACTTCCCTGCATATGGAAACCTATCAAGATATAATGTTAAAGGCCATATAGCATGTTTGATTTGTGAAGAAGGAACATGTTACCATCAACTTGAACATGGAAGAAATACAGTGTATCTTGGCCTTAGGAGATTTATTAGACGAGGCCACCCGTATCGTAGATTAAGAAAAGCTTTTTTTGGTAGACAATAGTTTAAAGATGCTCCAAAGGCATTGACTGGGGAGCAAGTTTATGAAAGGTGAAAAATATGAATGTTATCTTTGGCAAGACTATAAAGAATAGTAATGAAAAAAATAAATGGAAAAAGAGGTCGGTCTTCTTCAATCTTCCATATTGACCCAATCTTGATGTGAGACACTGTAATGATTTCATACATATGGAGAAAAACATATATGATAGTATTGTTGGGACAATGCTTAACATATGAGGTAGTTCTAAGGATGGTGTGAAGGCAAGATTAGATTTGCAAGAAATAGGGATACGAGAAGACTTGCATCCAAAGCCATATGGTAAGAGAACTTTTTGTCCTCCACCTGCTCATACTTTGTCTAAGGATGAGAAAAAAAGCTTTTGTGAGTGTTTACATGGCATTAAAGCTCCTTCAGGGTATTCTTGAAATTTTAGGAAGCTTGTGTTGATGAAAGACTTGAAATTAGTAGGGCTAAAGTCTTATAACTGTCATGTCTTAATGTAACAACTACTCCCAGTAGCTATTTGAGGCATTGCCGAATATGATCTTTAACATATTTTGACTAGACTTTATTTCTTCTTCAATGCTATTTGTAGTAAAGTCATTGAGACAAAAATATTGGATAAACTAGAAAATGAAGGGTATCTAATCTTGAGCCAGATTGAGAAGCTTTTTCTTCCTTCTTTTTTTGACATCATGGTATATCTAATTGTTTATCTAGTCAGGGAGATCAAGTTGTGTGGCCCTATCTATTTACAATGGATGTACCCAATTGAAAGAACTATGAAAATCCTAAAAGGGTATATGAAGAACCCTAACTAGCCTAAAACATCTATTGTTCAGAAATATGTTTCTGAAGAAGCCATAAGATTACTTGTCAAATGTACGACACATTAGACTCCTGAACGTCTTAATGAAAAAGGCGGTAGACGCAGGGCTTCAGTAAAGAGTGTGGATCTTGATGAATTGCAACAAGTCCACTTATACATCTTGAATAATATTAATGAAGTTCAAGATTACATTAATGCTTATAAAGAAAGTGTATGAAAAGGAAATAGTCGAATGACTGAACAAAGGTTAATTAGGGAGCATAACAATACTTTTGTACATTGGTTCAAACAAAAGGTTGATAGAGAAGAATATGTTTTTGATACAATTAAATGGTTAGAACGTGGTCCTGAGGTTGATGTCATAAGTTGGACTTCATTTGTGATCAATGGTTATATGTTTTACACAAAGTCCCTCCATGATAGGAGCACCATCAAGAACATTGGGGTTATGTTAGTGGCTGAATCTATGCACTTCTCTAGTTCAAAAGATAAGAACCCTAGATTGGAAGCAATACCTTATTATGGGGTTATTGAAGAGATTTGGGTGGTTGATTATGTTAAAATTAAATTTCACATTTTCAAATGCAAGTGGGTCGATGTCAACAATGGTGTGATGATTAATCAATTAGGATTTACATTAGTTGTTCTGATTAGTAGAAGTTTAGAGATGAACATTTTACTATGGCATATCAAGCAAAACAAGTGTTCTATATTACGGATCAGGCAAATAAAATATGGTCTGTAGCTTTCCAAGGAAAAAGGGTCGTTGATATTAATCAGGAAAGTCATTCAATAAATGATTTTCTTGAGACTCCTTCTTTTTCTAGGGGTCTACCAGAATTAAATGAAGAAGATGAAGCAGACAATGAACACGGCATAAAAAATGATTATCATGAAGGGATATGGGAGGATATCCCTTTATAAAACTATTTTGAAAGTTAGTTAGCTAAAATAATTATCATGAACTATATTTGAATTATGTATATTGTTATTGGTATATATAAAACTACTTTTTTGTTGTCTTCACAGGAAAATGAAGGATATGAGGTGTCTTACTATAGATACTCCGAAGCTAGCTAGTGATCATCAGCTATGGATTACTGTCTACTGCATGTATTCTGATCTTGCCTAAAGTTTTGATTTCTTTTGTCAAACTGTAACATTAAAATAGGGTAATAAAAATGTTTAGCAACATACCTTAATTTTCATATTGTGTGTGATCATGTGTTGAATTTCAATGATTTATAGTTGTTGATTCTGTGGAATATGGGGTGTCGGAAGAATGATAATGTAAGTTACAAAATTTGAAATTATGTTTTAAAATGCTTGACGAAATGGGAATGTGTAAGAGATAATTATTTATGAAGAGCCTAGGAAAATGATTTATTGTTCTTGCTTTTGTTTAATGTGTGGTATAAGATGAATGATGTAAGTATTACAACATATCCAATTGAAATGCTTGATGAAAATGCTTCTGTATAAGATAGATGTTTGTTATATAATGTGTATGAGAATAATTTATTTGGATGTCATTGAAATGGTTGCTTGTTGAGTGAAATGTCTTAATAGGGGAAATGGCTTGTTGGGTAAATGTTTTTAAACTGAACAATTTTTTTTAAAAAAAATTCAACTTTTTAGACCGATTTTCTAAAAAATGGTCTAAAATTACTTTTTAGACCTGTTGTTAAAATAACCGGTCTAAAAAGTATTCCTTTTAGACCAGTTAGACGGTTTTCTAAACACTCGGTCTAAAAATAATTATTTTTAGACCAGTTGTCTCCATAACCATCCGTAAAACAATTTTTTAAGACCGGTTCCTGAACCGATCTAAAAAGTAGCAAACTTTTTAGACCGGCTGTTTCTAGACCGCCTCCAGAACAGGTCTAAAATGTCATTTTTAACCTATCTTAAAAGTGATTTTTCTACTAGTGATGGTTTAACCCGGTGACCTCCTGGTAGGCCATGTGCAGGTCATAATCATGTCACACTTGAGCCATGACCTGATCTAATACAGCAGTGAATACTGATATGTTACAACAAGAACAAGTAATGAATGAAATAAGAGTTGACCTTCAAGGAGTACAGCAAAGGTAGGATGATCTAGAGAATCGTCTAGATGAATTTATGAGGGGTAATGACGAAGAATAATATGAGGAACCTCCAGTAGAGGGTGATATACCTGAGCCTGAGGTGGATATTCAACCTTGGCTGAGCAGATTTAGTAAACAACAACCACCTATGTTTAGGGGGAAGTTCGATCCTCAACTAACGGAGGACTGGTTAGCTCTTTTGGACAAGATTTTTGATATGTTGCAATGCCCAAATAAAGTGCAAGCCCGGTTAGCTATATATAGCTGGAAGGTGATGCGGATCACTAGTAAAAGGGCATAGATCTTATTCTGAAAGGGAGGAATGTTCCTATCATATGGGAATTATTCTAGGAAAAGTTCAATGAGAAATATTTTCCCCCGATTATTAGAAGAGAAAAGGAGAAAGAATTCCTTTGCATCAAACAGCAAGACCGGGAGAGCTTTAACGATTATTTGGCCCAATATATCTTACTATCACAATACTCGTCATATCACAAGTTAAATGATAATGAAGAGTGGAACATGGACATGATGATTGAAGGGTTAAGTTCCAAATTCAAAGAGAGGATGATTTCTCAACACTTTACTGAATTCAGCAAAGCGACAGAAGAGTGCCGTTAAATTGAGAAACGTATGTTGAACTGGGTAACACAGAATGGGAACAAAGGTGCAAAGTAGATTTTCTGGAGGGGATCCTAAGAGATCGAATCAATCTGGGGGTCATGGAGGCTAGAGTTCTTCTGGAAGCAAGAGTTATTGGCGTTGTCGAAAGCCACTTTACCATGGTAGATCTTGTAGCGGGATTCCGTTTAGGCCAAAATCAAGTAAACCACTTGTCTGTTATGTTTGCAACAAACCGAGACATATGGCCGGGGATTGTCTACAAAAGCAATAGCCGGAGGAGACTAGACCCAAGGTTTCCGGTAGGGTCTACACACTGACACAAGAAGAAGCCAAAAAGTCTCTGAGGTTGATTCAAGGTATGATTTCTCTGAACGGTTTAGTGCATGTTATGTATGATTGTAGTGTAAGCTATTCGTTCATTGCATATGACTATGTTAGACAGTTATATTTACCTGTGCATAAATCCCCATATGATTTGATCTATATACACCTATAGGCACATGAATTGTGACGGCTGACGTTTGTTTAAATTGCGCCGTAAATGCTGAAGGGCACGAATCGATCGTAAATCTGATTTGTTTGCCACTACAAGGTTTGGACATAATTTTGGGGATTGACTGGTTGACAGCAAATAATGTATTATTGGATTGTAAACATAATAGAGTCATATGTCTAAATCCACAACCTCGACTTGACACAGAAATCACTCTTAACCTTCTATCCACGGCTAAGGTTGAGACAGATTTGCATAAAGGTTGTTAGAAGTATATGGTATTTTGCTCTATGCAATCAAAGGCTGGTGTAGCCTTGGAAAGTATCCCTATAGTGAGTAAGTTAACTAATATTTTTTCAGAGGATGTCGGTAGATTACCTCCAGATAGGAAAGTGGAGTTCTCGATTGATTTGAGGCTTGGAGCGGGTCTAGTTTCCAAAACCCCATATCGTATAGCTCCAAGTAAAATGTCTGGTTCCTTTGTATTCTTAAAGATCGATTTGTAATCGGGATACCACTAGTTGATACTAAAAGCAGATGTATTAAATACTGCTTTTAGAACCGGATATGGGCGTTATTAGTTCCTAGTGATGCCATTTTGGCTAACCAATTCACCTGCTGTGTTCATGGACTACATGAATTGAATCTTCCATCCATACTTAGACTAGTTCATAGTAGTCTTTATCAATGATATATTGGTGTATTCTTGGAGTAAAGCTAAATACTTCCTACTGATTAGTATTCACTATTCTCCTGACAGATTGGCGGAAATCTATATTAAAGAGATTGTGAGATTACATGGTACTCCAAAGTACATTATCTCTAATCGAGATCCACAGTTTACTTCTAAGTTTTGGAAGGCGCTACATGAAGCTTTGGGTACCAAGCTCTGATTTAGCACAACATATCATCCTCAAACTGATGAGCAGATAGAATGAGCAATTCAAACCCTTAAGGATATGCTAAGGGCATGTGTACTTGATTATAAATGTAGTTGGGACAAATTCCTTTCGTTGGTAAAGTTTGCCTACAACAATATTTATCATTCGAGTATCAGATGTCTCCATATAAGGTATTCTATGGGAGAAAGTGTCAATCACCCTTATGCTAGACTGAGTTGTCTGAGAGGCAATTGTTGGGGCTATATCTTCTTGATCAGACAATAGAGTAGATAAAATTGATTAGGCAGAGGTTGCTAGCTACTCAGAGCTAATAGAAAAGTTATGCAGATAAGAGTAAAAAACCTCTAGAATTTGAAGTCAGTGACCATGTGTTCATGAAAGTATCATCTGTTACAGGTATTGGCAGAGCATTGAAAGAAAAGAAGATGCAACCAAGATACATTGGTCCATTCAAAATGTTAGAAAAGATTAGGCCAGAAGTGTACCATATTGCTTTGGTGCCAAATCTGAGTAGGCTACATGATGTTTCTTATGTTTCCCAGATGAAAAAGTATCAACCTAATCTAGAACATATAATAGAGTATAAAGATGTAGAAATGCGTGAAGATTTGACATATAAAGTCATGCATGACCGAATCATTGATCGGCAGGAAAACCAACTTTGAAAAAAGAGCATTTTGTTCGTCAAGATCGTCTGGAAAGGGTTATCGCCTAGACAATCTATATGGGAAATAGAGGAGAGTATGAAGAAACGTTACCTGGAATTTATGAATGTATAAGTAAAATGGTGAAATTTAATTAAGTAGGGGAGAACTGTAACACATCAAATTTTATATTCACCAAATATATTGTAATTATTCAGGAAATTCAATAAAATGGTGAATATTCATGAATTTGGAACTTATGAATTTTAGAAATATTCATATTCATGAGAAAATGGGCAAATTAATTCAAGAAAGGAAATTAGATTACAAAGGTAATGGCAAAATCAAAACTTTACCAATTTAGCACAAGATTAATTATTTTCCAATTAATTAAGGAAAATAAAGGAGAACGTATATTTGGATATTCTTAGTGGAAAAATTCAAGAGTTGCGAAATTGGAAGGACTTGTGTATAATTCCTTTAATTGAATTATGGAAGTATTGAAACAATTTTAATTTCCCTTTTCTTATAAAAATTTGCCTAGCACAAGAAAATGGGAGGAAAATGATTAATGGGATTAAATATGCCAAGTGTCATTATCCTATGGTAAAGGGATTAGTTTATAATTGATGAAGATGAGCACATGTCTAATTGAGTTAAAATCATGTTACTTTTACATAGTAATCATGGTTATGGTACAACAATTGAGTGCATGGTTGGATTAATTGGAAGACGCCATTTGGTTAGTGAGAGCATGAGAGGGGACGGTTTTTGAGCTAACCAAAAGGGGAGAAAAATTAGTTCAAGGTTAATTGCACCTTAAGGCACCATTTGTGAAGAGATAAGACTAATGCCAAGTGTCACCATAAGATGCATTGTTGGAAATGAAGTGATTAAAGAATAAGGGAGATATTTTATAAAAAAATTCAATCCTCTTTTTTCCCTTCGACATTTTTGGTCAAGCTAGAGGAAAGAAAAGAGAGAGGGTTTAAGAGATCCTGAGATCTAGAGAGAAGAAAGAAGAGAAAGCCTAAGGAAAGGGTTGATTTCTTCAGCATTTTCTTGTAACATAGCATAAGATCTTCTCTAAACTCTTCTTCTCTATGGAATCAATGGTTTAGAAAACACATCTTGAGCTCATGGAGAGAAAGAAAGGAGAATACCTGGATAGAGAGAGCCTAAGAGCTCAAGAGGTAACTTCATAAACCTTGGATCTATACTAGTATGATGTTGTTGTTGAGGTTTGTGGTTGGATTTGGTGATTTTTGGTTAAGTTTGTAAATTTGGAAAGTCCTAACCTTAATGGGTTATGCTGCCTAAATTTCTTTAAATCATGCTTAATATGTGTTTAAATGGTTTAATAATGGATTAGAAGTGGAAAGGCATATTTTAGAGGTCAAATCACAAAGTTGCAAATTTTCATTTCCTTGAAGCATGTTTTGGCCAGCACTGTTCTAGGGGGAAAGAGTTGGATTTTCATGAAATTGATGGCTTCATTAGATTTAAGAGACAAAAGTAGGTGGGGTTGTAGTAGGCACTTTATCGGAAAAGCCCCAAAAAGCATAATTACGAAAACACCCCTAATACCGTAAAGCGGAGCTATCAAGGACAATTTCATAATTTGACAATGAATTTGGTAGTTTCGAGCCTGGAAATGGATTCCTTGGGTGAAAATACGTCAAGATAGCCCTAGTCAAAATTTTGGGAAAACGTGTTGTCAATGTGAGTATGGTGGGGTCGAGTCAGGGTCCTGGGGGCATTTTGGTAAAATTTTATCATAGACTAATATAACCATAAGAAATACTATGGAAGTGGCTAAAATGATACTTAGATAGGTTATGACCCATTTCTTGTACATTTAACATTTTAAGGCCGAGTCGGAAGCTGGAAGCAACATGTGTTACGAGGCACTAAAAACGGGTTGAAAGAACTTTGAGGTAGGAACATTATCCTTCATTCATCATGCCATAGTTATATGATTATGTGGATGCCATTTTTTTATAAATATGTATTATTAATCAATATGGTTTTCCTAGAGAGGGGCGTTAGTGCCAGAGGTGCACTTACACTAGGAGTTTATGAGATCCAACCGATGCATGATTAGTGGGGCTGGGCCTTACTCTTGTATACATGGTAATGATGTGTTTATATTGTTCATTAATTGGTGCAAACATAACGCATATCATATTTACTTTTTGTATTTTCTATAATTGATAACATGTTTCTACTGGGATTCATTGGAATCTAACCCCTTTTTCTAAACAATCATCTTAGCGGGTGCCAGTGGATCGAAAGGCAAAGGCATAGATGCTGAGAAGTGATTGTCACATGTTCTGAGGTAAGGTTAAAGTCAGTGGTTATAGTGAGTTTATGCTTAAGATATTTTGAGAAATCCTATAATTATTGGAATTTATGTGCACTTTGTATTTTATCTGCGAATGACTTTGGATTGTAAAAGAATAATGTTATCAGTATATATGTACTTTTCTAGATGCCCATAGAACTTTGTCATTATTACTCTTTGAATATCGAAATGAAAACAGGTGTTGACATAATGATGAAGATCTATGTATCTATAATGGGGTTGTTGATGAGCTTGGGATGCTTTATGATAAGGTGTTGAAGGTAGAAGAAATGACTAATGAGGAGTGCCAGCAAGCATATATAAAGTTGATTGGAGACGATGAGTTACAAATGGACTTTTCTCATGTTCCACTTGATGCAAAGAAAAATATGTTAATAAACCTTCTTCACTAGATATGTTTAATGGATGTAACCATTTTGTTGGTGGTGGTTGTAGTTATGTTAATTAAGTTTCATGGATATAGTTTTTGTTGTAATTTGAACTTCTGTTGTTTTTCTTTGTAATGTTTTTGTCCTAGTATGTTGCTGAAACTTTATGGCCTTATTGAATTTCCAGTTAATGCAATGAAGAAAAAGCTGATAGCTTATTCGGTAAAAAAAAAAAGCTCTTAGTTTATTCACATATGAATGCATTGAGCATTAATTCCTCTTTATCCCAATATGTCAACACGTCTTTTTCAAAGTTTTGATTCAATCTTCTCCGACTGTGTAAAAAGCACTCAGACCTAGTAAACTATTTGTACGTTATTCAAGCTTTAGAAGGAAAAATATTAACAACTGGAATAGGTTACAAAAGACAAAACTATAGGTTCCAAAAAGATAACCATATTCCATATGTATTGTGTGTACTATCCTAGCCACTTTTACATGTGTTCTACTCAAACTTTTATAGCAGATATACTAAACAAAAAATCTACCGACTTCTAGTTTTATTGTAAATATACCTATAATATATAACCTTGCATATACCAAAAATTAAAAAGTAGGGTCTTCCTTACAAAATATACAAAATACATGGCCAATAATATATTTGCAAGAACTTTACAAACCATTTCTAATTTCAACTAAAACAAAATATGGCCTAAATCATTGTCATTACGACTTCCAACTATGCAAGTACCCTATAAACCATTTCCAATTTTGCCTAGTATGGAAGGCTTCAGAAGACAGCAAGGATGTTTTCATTTGCAACAATTTTTAATAGAACATCATGTTGCTTTTTTGAAGTTAGCTCTGTTAGATCTCACATGTTTTGATGATAACAAAGAATGGATGTGAAAAAGTCTTGATAAACAAACAAGTTTGAACAAAGTAATGACAGAGCAAATCATCACTTGAAGTAAGAACTGGAGTAATGAAGAAAGGCCAAGAGAGAAAGCTGAAAAACTTCATCATTAGCAGAATTTCTAAAGAGCTACTCAAGTAAGAACTTGAGTAATGAGACAGAAACTTGAAGTAACTAGAGCACAGAACCTCAAGTAACTCACAGCCAGATACATCACTTGAAGGATGACTCAAGTGATTTGAAATGAAAAGAAGAGTTACTCGAGTCAACATTCGAGTAACCTGCCACAAGGAAATGAGTTGCTCTCGGTCATGTAATCCTGCCAACGTTACTTGAGTAAGTACTCGAGTAATCAGGGAAATCACTTCCAGTTGCTTTTGGCCTACCAACGTTCCTCGAGTAAGCACCTGAGTAATCAGGAAAATCACTTCCAGTTGCTCTTGGGCTGCCAACGTTACTCGAGTCCCCTAATTTCAAGAAATATGTTGCTCTCGGCATTTCAATCCTGCCAATGTTACTCAAGGAGCCACTCGAGTAAATCACTGTAGTAAATAAAACTTGAAGGTAACACTCGATTAATCTGAAATGTTATTATCACACTACACTCAAGGCACCACTCAAGTATGCAGGTATGAAAATTTTATATGTCAAAGACTTGAACGAGATTACTTGAGTCAGTAATCGAGTGATCTGCAGAGTTATTTATAATGCACTTGAAGTCTCCATCCGAGTAAGCTATACAGAAAACAGATGTTCACTCGAGGTGATACTCGAGTAAACAGGTATTTCCAAGATTTGTAATTTGCTTTACTCTGTGCACTACCCGAGTAATATGATATATTAATTCTCTACCAAGTTTTTCATCAAGTTACTCGAGTAATCAAACCCAGAAATTCAGAAATCATTCCAACGTTCATTGATTTATTTCTTATATGATGAACCCTTCATTGTATTAGTATTCTTAGCATATTCGCAGATAAACAATGAAGAGATCTTACCAAATAAGGAAAGTCAAATGCAACGTTTAAATGCCACCTACCGCCACCTACTGCAAACGGATATTTTTCAAAATCTGGAAAAATCAACAGTGGCTGCGCACACTCTAACGGGCGAGAAGAAAATGTTCCAACAATCATTATCAACACATCTATATATATGGGAACATCCAAACAGACATGACAACAAGAACACACACGAATGCATTATCAAGTTCACGCTCAATACTATGTTTTTACACATACTTGTAATTCTGTACTTCAGTGATTCTTACTCACTCTGTAAGATAGATATTTCATTCAAACTCAATATTTGTTATTGAGGTAACTTAAGGTTGTGGAACCTTGAGTTGGGATTAGATTGCAACTTGTAAGGGGGAGCGAGTGTCCAGGCGAAGGAACTTGCTTGTACCGAGGTGCCAAGAACCCACTAAATCTTGGAAATTACAGTGAAACTATCAAAGATACTCTGAGGACTGGACGTAGGTCAAAGTGGTTGTGGCCGAACCAATATAACTCCCGGTGTACACTTCGGTGATATTTCTCCTTACTCTTTACTGCATTATATTCACCGTCAAGTTTTTTATATTTGCAACAAAATTTTTAGTATCACCCAATTCACCCCCCTCTTGGGTGAAATGCTTGCTCTAACATTTGGTATCAGAGCATTGGTTTTCTTGTTAAGGTATAACAACCTAAGAAGGATCCAATAGCAAGCATGGGTGAAGGAATTCTTCTCGACGGAGCATCCATCACTAGACCTCCAGGTTTCAGTGGCGAACATTTTTCTTTCTGGAAAGCAAAGTTTAGAGTATTTGTGATGGCTACCGAATATGGGCTATGTGATGTGATTGAGAGTGGAAACTATCAACCTATAAAGACTGTAGATTCTTAGAAAATTCCCAAGACGCCAGCGGAATATGATGAGAATGACAAGAAACTTATCACTCTCAACAGCAAAGCAATTCTGATGATACAAAGTACTTTAAGTCAAAGTGAATACTTCAGAATTTGCACGCTTCCAACAGCAAAGGAAATGTGGGAAGCTCTGGAAATAGCTTATGAAGGAACTTCGGGAATAAAGAAGGAACTTCGAGAATAAAGGAGAATCAGATCAACACCTTGGTCATTGAATTTGATCTACTTCGAATGAAATCAGGTAAGTCAATATCTGAATTCAAACTTAGATATACTCATCTTGTTAATCAACTTGCAGCACTTGGGAAAGTCTATGATCAACATACCCAAGTACGAAAGATTTTGAATATTCTTTCTAAAGAGTGGGAGGCCAAAGTTACTGCGATAGAAGAAGCAAAAGGATAATCAATGAGATCAGTTGCTTCTCTATTTGGAAGTCTTTCTGAATATGAAAGTAAACTAAAGTTCAAATGGGAACTAGATGACATTGGTAACAAGAAGAAGAGAGGTCTAGCACTAAAAGCAAAAGAAGAAAATCAAGATGAGGATGAGGAGTTTGATGATGATGAAATGGGCCTAATCATAAAATGATTCAAAAAGTTTTACAAGAAAGGTCAAGGATTCAAACACTTTCAGAAAAGAGGAACTAGCAGCAAAGATCATATTATCTATTATGAATGTGGAAACCAGGACATATCAAATCAGAATGTCCAGAGCTGAACCAAAAAAGCAAAGAAAAGAGAAAAGGCAAATTCTTCAACAAAAAGAAGGCCTTCGTATCTGCTATATGGGGTGATAGTTCCTTTGACGAAGAAAGTGATGAAGAAGAAGTAGCCAATATATGTCTTGCTGCTTAAGAAGAAACAGAAGAAGAGGTAAATGATTATGATCCTACCTATGATGAATTACTTTCTGAATATAATGCTCTACATTCTGAATTCATCAAAGTAGTTAAAGATTAGTTGTTTTCAAAAAGAAAAACAAAGTTCTTGAAATTGAACTTAAAGAAAGTTCAGAAAAGGATTGTGAAAATTGTTCTTCTTTGAAAAAGAAAAACACTGATCTCACAAAAACTCTTGAAAAATTTACTAAATGAAGTAAGATGCTAAGTGTGATTTTAAAAGCTCAACGATTTGTAAATGACCGATCTGGTATTGGATATGATCCAAAATCAGATAGAAGGAATGGTAGAAAGAAAGCAGGAGGTAAGTCATATTTGAATTATTTCCAGCATTCTGTGAATACATCAAATCCTTTTGCATTTTGTAATTACTGTAATAGAAAAGGTCATTATACCTTTTCATGCATTCATAAGAAGAAAGGAATGATAGGAACCTACAAATGGGTACCTAAAGAATCATATGTTTTGAAAATTTCTTGTACTAACCCAAAAGGACCCAAAAAGAATTGGGCACCTAAGACTTAATCATATTTAATTGCAGATATGTCACAAAGCATCCAAAAATAACAAGTGGTACATAGACAGTGGATGCTCCAGACATATGACTGGTGATTTTGAAAATTTTACCAAATTGCAACCTAAAGAAGGTGGAAAGGTAAAATTTGGAGGAAATCAAACTGGAAGGATAGCAGGAATTAGTGAAATCAAAAATGACAAAGGCATACAAGTCAAAGACGTATACTATGTCGAAGGATTGTGCCATAACTTGCTGAGTGTGAGTCAAAGTGCAGACAAAAACAACTGGGTAATATTTGACTTAGAGGAATGTCTAATTGTCAACAAGAAAGACTTACTACTTGATAAGAAGAATATCAAGGCTAAGCTCAGAGCAAAAAGGGAAGGTAACTGCTATACTCTAGATATTAGTAGAAATGAATCTAAAAACTGTTTTCTGAATAATGCCGATGAAAGTTGGCTATGGCATAAGAGATTGACTCATGTCAACATGCATCAACTAGGCAAACTACTCAAAAAGGATTTAGTTCTTGGATTACCCAAAGTAAATTTCAAAAATGATTTGATTTGTGACGCATGTCAAAAAGGTAAACAAACTAAATCATCCTTCAAATTGAAAAATGATATTTCAACAAATAGACCACTACAATTATTGCATATGGATTTGGTTTGCCCAGCAAGAGTCAAGAGTCTTAGTAGCAACTTATATTCATTGGTCATTATTGATGATTTCTCCAGATTTACATGGGTTATTTTTTCTATCATCAAAGGATGAAACCTTTAAAGAATTTATTGTTTTTCCCAAGAAAGTGCAAAATGAGAAAGGTATGTCAATTGTAAGTATTATGTCAGATCATGGTGGAGAATTTGAAAATCAAGCCTTTGAAGAATATTGTGATACTAATGGCATTGATCACAAATTCTCTGCTCCAAGGACACCTCAACAAAATGGAGTCGTGGAGCGTAAGAATAGAGTGTTCACTGAAATAGCTAGAGCAATGTTAAATGAAAAGAACGTGTCTCAAGTTTTCTAGGCTGATGCTATGAGCACAGCATGCTATATTTCAAATAGAGCCTATATTAGAACAAAACTCGAAAAGACACTATATAAGCTGTACAAATGAAGGAAGCCAAACATTGCTCATCTACACATCTTCGGTTGTAAGTGTTTCATTCATAATAATGGTAAAGATAACTTAGGAAAATTTAATTCTAAAACTAATGAAGGAATTTTCCTAGGATATTCTAACCGGAGTAAAGCATATAGAGCTTTCAATAAAAGAACATATGTTGTTGAAGAATCAATTCATATTGTATTTGATGAATTTGAATCCTCTGACAAAACCATTGATGAAGAGCAAGAAGTTGTTTTAAATCAAGAAAATGGTCAATCTATTTCTAAATCTCTTATTCCAGAAGTAGATGAAACCAAGGAAGAAGAGCAGTCACAAGGACAACCTAGAGCCTGGAAATACAATAAAAGTCATCCCTTAGATCAAGTTATAGGAGATGTGAATGAAGGGATCAAAACTAGAAATAGAATTTTCAATGAAGTAAGTTTTTCTGCATTCATTTCTGAGATTGAACCCTCTAACATTGATGAAGCCCTATCAGACAATGATTAGGTTATAGCAATGCAAGAAGAACTAAATCAATTTGAAAGAAATCAAGTTTGAGATTTGGTACCCCGACCCAAGGATCATCCGATAATTGGCACTAAATGGGTATTCAAGAGCAAACTCGATGAATCCACAATTATTGTCAGAAACAAGGCAAGATTGGTGACCAAAGGCTATAATCAGGAAGAAGGAATTGATTATGAGGAAACATATGCTCCAGTGGCTAGATTGGAAGCTATACGCGTACTCTTAGCCTTTACATGCATCAAAGGATTCAAACTCTATCAAATGGATGTAAAGAGTGCATTTCTAAATGGCTATATTATGGAAGAAGTATACGTAGAGCAACCTCCAGGTTTTGAAGATGTAACCCAACCTGACCATGTTTTCAAACTCAAAAAGGCATTATATGGTTTAAAGCAAGCTCCTAAAACATGGTACGAAAGGCTCAGTAAACTTCTTATTGATCAAGGGTTTGTTCGAGGAAAAGTTGATACAATACTTTCTATAAAATGAAAACGTGATGATATTTTAATTGTTCAAATATATGTTGATGACATTGTTTTCGGCGCTACTAATGAATCTCTGTGTAAGGAATTTTCTGAGATAATGCAGGGAGAGTTTGAGACATCAATGATGGGAGAATTAAATTTCTTTCTCGGTTTGCAAATCAAACAAAGAAAGAATGGAATCTTCATATCTCAAACAAAGTACTTGAAAGAGCTATTGAAGAAGTATGGAATGGATGAAGCAAATGGAACGGACAAACCTATGAGCTCAACTACGTTGCTTGATGCTGATGTCAAAGGGAAAGACTACAACATCAAAAAATATAGAGGAATGATTGGATCACTACTCTATCTCACTGCAAGCAGACCGGACATTCAATTCAGTGTTGGCATATGTGCAAGATATCAATCAGCACCAAAGGAATCACATGCCGAAACTGTCAAATGAATCTTTAGATACCTTGATAACACACCAGAACCTAGGTCTGTGGTATCCTAAAGGAAGAAGTGAATATCTTGTTGCATATTCAGATTCTGATCATGGAGGATACAAGACAGACAGAAAGAGCACCAGCAGACAAGGTCAATTTCTTAGAGGATCTATCTCTTGTATCATGGTTCAGCAAGAAACAAAATGCAGTGTCTCTTTCATCAACAGAAGCCGAAGATGTTGCAATCTCAAGTTGTTGTGCACAAGTGATATAGCTAAAACAACAACTACAAGATCTTGGTATTTATCTCAAAGAAATACCAATCTATTGTGACAATACTAGTACGATAAGCTTGACAAAGAATCCAATTCAACATTCTAGAACCAAGCATATCGATGTCAGACACCACTTCATCAGAGATCATGTCCAAAAGAAAGATGTGAAAGTGATACTCATTCCTGCTCATCTTCAACTAGCTGATATCTTCACCAAACCTCTTACAAAAGATCAATTTCTATACATTAGAAAAGAATTGGGAATGGTAAATCCCAATGAATTGTAAGTTATTTCAGTTTTTCATAATGTTTTGATGATTACTAACTTAAGCATTGGAGTATGTAGAAACTTGTTTTCAGGAAGATTGAAACTCTGTTTTAAGAAATAAAAACAGAGGTTAACAGAGGACATCATCACTGGAGTGCCAACTTCAAGTAATGTCTGACAATGCAGCTTTACCCGAGGGACAACTTGAAGTAAAAGGGCACATTACCCGAGTGGGCACTCAAGTAATGGACTTCAAAAACTGGCAGTAAAGTCTCAAGTCATATGGAATTTAAATCAAACGGCTTATTTGGTGGGAAATGAAAAGTCAAGAGGAGAAAAGACAGATTACCCGAGGGAAGCCTCGAGTAAACTCGAAGTTTACTCGAGTGAGGCCTTGAGTGACTGCAGGTCCATATCACAAATTCGATGAGAATTAACTCAAATCTGTTCTAAAATGGCTATTAAATGATCGAGGGAACATATATGGATAATTACAATATTATTCATGCCAGGTACGCAATTTAAATGAATTATTTTAGAATTTTCTATATGATCACTCGAGTGAACCTGATAATCACTTGAGTAGGGCCTAGAGTAATGTCAGGTTCTAGGTCTTTAACAGTTGCAAACTTGGTCATTTCCGTAAAATTTCCTCTTGTGAATCACCCAATCCTCTCACAAAAAGTTTTCACAATCTCTTCCTTGCTTGATTTCCGTCAAAACCCATCAAATCTTAGCTCCAAAAACTTCCTATTTTGCTCAGAATCTCTCTGCCCTAACTCGTGACTTCTCACTCTGGTTTTCTGAGATTTCTATTTTTCTCTAAATCAAGATGGTTAGAAACAAGAATCTTACTCCTACAGACTCTTCTGAATCTCAACAACCCTGTAACCCTCTTTCTTCTCCTCCTAGAAAGAGACAAAAGCTTACTCCAAGATCAAAAGCAAAGTCCAACCGAAACCTCAACCTAAACTAAAGGAGAGAGGTGTTGTGATCAAAGAGCCAATGGTCACAAGGCCTCAATCAAAGAAAAGCATCTCAACTGGGAGAGGCAAAAGCACTAAATCACCTTCTCCTTCACCTTCTGATTCTTCCACTCCCTTTTTTACTCCGAAAACTTCCAAAAAGCCAAAGTATGATGCGAATGTTGCCAAAGCTATGGCTGGGATCCTTGAAGAATTAGAAAAGGCCCAATCCTCCAAAAGGCCAGAATTTCCAGAAGAAGAAATCATTAAACCTCCAAAAGGATTTAATGTCAAAAAATTGGAGGAATCTCAGAAGTACCTGACACAGTTCTCAAGAAGGAAGGTATGCAAAACTCACAGTGTGGATCTCAAGATTCTTCGGGAAGTATTGAAGTATGACCTAAGTCCCTTCCTTGAACCCTTTATGCCTTGGTTGTCAATTAAACTTCCTTTTTGCATTAAAATAGTCACTCATTTCTACTGCAACCTAAAAGGGGATTTTGGTATAGTTCTTCCAACCCTTTAGGGCTTTTGTTAAAGGTGTTTGCAGCTTCCCAAAGAGCATAAATGATAACCAATTTAAGTGATACGAAGTCATTTAAGTATATAACACTTCGTCCCTAATTGTGATTATAAGATTTGACATTTGTCCTACTCGGGAGAGACCAGTGCCAGAGCATACCCGGAAGGGCCAAGGTAGTGACTTTTCTCTCATGTTATATATGATGTTTAGTATGCATGACTTATCATTATGTATTGTGAAAAATCTTTGGCATGAGGCTAATGTGAACTTGTATATGTGTTATCGGCCGTAGGGCATTACAGCATAAGCAGTTTAGCCTGAGCAGTCGTAAGGGGTGATGGTTATCATACCTACCCCTGTCGTTGCATCTGCCGTTGTAATTGCTGAGGCTGTGTTGTGGAATCGTGGATTCCCTTTTGAGTATTTGGCTAGTGTGGCTGTGTGTATGTGAAAAATTTTATATGGATTCCAGCTTTGGTGATATATATGATATGAACATGTGAATGTGCAATACAATGTGAATACTTTAGCGTGAGCAAATGTAAGGGTGATGCGAGTCATACCTTCCCTTGCCGCTGTAACTGCCATTGTAGTTGTCATGTGTTGTGTGATGATTTGCTTTCATGCTTTGTGATTGTGCATACTATGAGTGATTTGACACTACTGGGATTCCTTAGAATTTCACTCAAATAGAAACTTGAACTACCTTAATTGGAGTTTCCAAGCTTAAGTTATGATTTTTCAAAGTTCCTTAAAAGTTTAGAGGCAAATTTTCAATTAAGTCCGAAAATGACACATTTTGAAGAAAATGCACTTAGTGATGTTTGAGAGTTTTGGGACAAGTTTAAGGGGCTTACTTAATTGAATTAAATGTTGATCAATTTGAGCCTTCCCTTGAGCATAGAATGGAAAATGAGTATCCTATGAGTTTAAGAGAGGAGTTAGTGTGGGATTAAGCTCATAGCACAATTTAGACCAATTGGGATTGGAAATGAATATTTATATCAAAGTTAAAGAGCTAATTGAAAGAGTTAGTGTTTGGGGTCATGGGGAGAGATTAATTATGCAAAGTAAGTATCTCAAAGTTTGTGTATTAATATGCCCTTTACATGAATACAATAGTGAGTAAGATTTGCCTTTTGCTATCAAGCAAAGGGTGAAGAAAAGGAAATACAAGCAAGCAGAAGTAAGTTTGGAAGAAAGCTTGAAAAGATAGTAAAACTTATTCTTATATAGTTTGTATTTGGTTGAATGCATGTTTATTTGTCATGTATGCCTTAGAACATGTAATATCCTTGCTTGAGTTTATGCCATAGCCATGTGTATATACTTGTAAGGTATTGTTCTTACTTGGCTATTTACATGCATAGTTAATTACTATTGCACATTATATATTGAAATAACGTTTTGCTATTGAGATTCCCCTGAATCTCACCCCTTTCTCCCATGACATACAGTAAAATCAAATACTTCTAGGGGAAAGAGCGTTGTTGTTGGTGAAGCTTGAAGAAGGTTGGAGCTAAACGAGTTAAGAAAATATTTGGTTTAAGTGTTGGTGGTATGTATAATAATTTTGTTAAGACTTAGGATATTTTGGTAGCATCATGCGGCTACATGTTTTGTATATATATAGAGACGAATATAGTGAAGATAATGCCGGTCGTAGTTGTATAGTAGTAGTAATAGTAGCAGTATGAACATGCATAGCACAGAGTAGCAACAGTATTCCATACATACATAACACAAAGGTAATAATACCATGAACAACAATTAAATCAGGGATGGGCAATTGCATGTTAAGAGCTTATAGTTTAACCAGCAATAGACTAGAATAAGAGCAAAGCAATACTCTGATTAAAATTAAATGGTCTTAAGGATTCATGAGTCAAAATGAAGTTATGAACCACTAAATAACTGTTTTTGAAATTTTTTTAATTTTTTCGGAAAAGCCTATTCATTTATAGGTTCCAACTCTATGTTTGGGCTGGGATTTTAACTATTTACAAAAATATTTTCTTCCCAGGATTGAAACATGGCTTAGTGTTGGAAATTGTGCCCTAAGGGCCAATCATTGTACTTTGAACATTATTATTTTAATGAAATTTCTCCATTCTGTTATCATATTATTTTCATGTTAACTGTGATAATTGTATCCTTGGATAGTTCATAAAGATTGTCCTAAAATGTCCCTGGTCGGTCATCTATGCGGGAGCAGAGATGAAACAAGATCAGTATGACTTTGATAAGATATGGAGATACGAATCAAAGTCTTAGGCACTTGTAAGAGTACAAGGTGCTGGACCGACCCACTATGAGAAAACTACATGGATCAAGTCATAAGCTTTTCTCATGTATAACCACGTCACAATGCCCTTAGACCTGAGGTCATCATGGATTCCTACATGAGAGTTACTAAGCTTTGAACTAGTCAAAAGTCACTTTTGACCGGGTGATGATAAAGGCTAAGATCGGGCTTGGTGGTTTTTCATGCAGAGGAATATGATTGATCAAGATGGAATTTGTCCCTCACATTAGTAGAGAGATATTACTGGGCCCCTTGATGAGTGAGTCTAAGAAATGTATGGCCATACTATAATGAAAGGAGTTTCTATCTCTATTATCAGGCTACTCAGGAATCGAGAAAGTAATGGTCAGGAACAAGAGGAAGAAATTATCCATGCCTTATCCTTGATCGATATATCGTGTGACAAAAGGGACTTGACATGGTTGTATGACAGGTTGCATCATGATAACGATCCTCATATGAATTAGGTAGTCGTAATGTCTTGCTAGAGGCCGCTTGCGACTTTTGGGTTAGTATAGTTATTGGCCCACTGCCAACTTCATATGGGCCTACAGGGTCGCACACAAGAATGGCCCAACACGAGATAATGTTTAATTTAGGGTGGACAAATTTTATATATATATATAATATAAAATTCATTAATAATATTATATAGATATATATATTTTTGAAATATATATCTTATATATATATGTGTATATATATTATATGATATTATTTTATTGTGTTAGTTTTAAATTTATTTATTAAGATATATTAAAGTTAATAACTAACATGATAGAGATATAGTATCTCAGATTTAATTTATGAAGATAAATTAAATCTAATGGCTCTTTATTTGGATTAAATAAATAGGTTAAATTAAAAATGTTGGACATATTTAATTTAAACTGAATTTATTTAATTAACTCATCAAGATAATTAATTGTTAATTAATTTCAAAATTAATGATGATTAATTTTGAAATTTGAAAATAGCCCTCATAGGTTATAAATTTGATAGAGCAGATATATTGATACGCACATGAGAATTGAGAGCCGCAAGTGAAACCCTAGGAGACATTAGAGGCGCTAGCACGCAGTCTCGGTTGGAGAGCATTCGTGTGGATACCGGTAGAGGGAGCGGACCTGACGTGTTGGCTCCTAGAGATCGTGAAAACTCTGAATCATCAAAAGGTATGAATCCTTCCAACTTGATTTAAACGCCGTTGATAGATCCTCGATTCGGATCTGTGAAAATTTTTAAAATTCTTCCGCTGTGCCTACCGATTCTAACATTGGTATCAGAGCCAGATCAATTGTGCATTTAAAACTGAGTTTATGTTCTTATACATGTGATATATATGGGATGTGTACGTATGTTTATAAGAAACACTCGAATATGCATGTGATTTGGTTAATACGAAATGAAATTATTTAGAAGATGTGATCTTGTAATTCTGTTGATTTTTGTTTTCGTTTAAATTGAATCTTGAAATTTTTTCGTTTTCGGTTTTGAAACATGTATGTGATTCTCGTTTTGGAACAAGCATGAAATCGATTTTGAACATGTATATCTTGAAACATGTATGTGATTTTCGTTTTGAACAAGCATGAAATTGGGTAGGGTACCTGAGATCGTAGTTGGCAGCAATCAAATCGGGTCTAGGTTCGGATATCTATTCGGGTAATAGGGATCCGAACTATGGGGAAGACAATTTGGATCAGAAGCGTTCTGGGCCATTGTTGTTTTTGTTTTGAAAAATTGGGTCCGAAATTTAAAATTTTCAAATATTTCTTTTAAAAGGAATGCACCTTTTTCGAAAGCTCCAAGGGCGCTGCTCCTTGCAACCCCGCAAGGGCGGTCCCCCTTAACCCCGCCCGCTAACCGGCTAGCGGGACCACCGTGACCACCTCTGTATAGCGCAATATAATCTGATCACGACATTTATTTCTTTTCATATTGTATGAATTCTTGTTGTGGTTTATTATTTATCCTTGTTTGGGTATGGTGAACAACATGGCTTTAGAATTTTACAAAGGTTGTAATATTTAAATACGGCCTGCATGCCGTGCCTTTCTCTAAATACTCTCGATGTATATTCTCTTCTCATCTCACTCCCCTCGAATGTTTAAACGAGGTTTCTCTCAATATATTTTTTTTTATTTAGAGAAGTCCCCTCATTGGCTTGGGAGGATTTTAGGTTAGGTAAGCCATGTTGTGTCACGTTTAAATTCTGCTTTTGATAAAATCATTACATGATTACTTTTACATTTATATGTATTTATCTGTATGAGATACGACCACGATTGCATCCATATAAACAAAACTAACTAATTAAGCCCTCTAAATTAAATCTTAAGTCATAATGCCGTCAATTAATGAATACTTGTCAAAACCTAGATCGCTCAATTGTGGAAACCACCAAAGTGGATGCACTTGAGTTATCTTGATGAGACAAGCTTGAGTAATTGTGCTGCTCATAATATTCATTATTGTTTTGACTTAATTGAGATTAACAAAACAGTTTTTGAATCTCAAGGCATTAGATGGGGTTAAACATGCCAGATCATATGATGATTAAATCCCATAAAGATCTAAGAGTTACATGTGATGTAATTGGTAAATAGGTTACCTACCTAAATAACTTGAATTTAAGCGTCTTGCCAAAGCGGACTTAAGTTTAAGCCAAATATGGATCTTAGGCCACTAATTATTATATTGAGGGTTGTTAATTTAGTGGGAGATTACTAACTAACTTTGCATATTTTAATTGTAGAATCATGTCGACTAGTAATACTACTACACTGTCATTGCGATCGGTCCTTGAGAAGGACAAACTCAATGGGACAAACTTTCTTGACTGGTTCAGGAACTTGAGAATTGTTCTCAAGCAGGAAAGAAAGGCTTATGTCCTAGATCAACCCATTCCTGAGGAGCCTGCAGCTAATGCTCCAAGAGCTCAGAGAGATGCTTACACAAAGCATAAGGATGACTCTGTGGATGTAGGTTGCCTGATGCTTGCCACTATGATTCCAGAGCTCCAAAAAGATCTGGAACTCATGGAGGCTCATGAGATGATAGTACATCTCAAGGAAATGTTCCAGCAACATGCAAGGCAAGAAAGGTTTAAGACCATAAAGGCCTTACGTTCCTGCAAAATGGCTGAAGGTGCATCAATTAGTACTTATGTGTTAAAGATAAAAGGCTATATTGATCACCTTGAGAGGCTTAGATTTCTCATGAGCCAGGAGTTAGCTACGGACTTGATCCTCAACTCACTCCCGGAGAGTTATGACCAGTTTGTTAAGAACTACAACATGAACAACATGGAGAAATCAATTTTTGAGCTGCATGGGATGCTCAAAACTGCTAAGCAAAGCATTAAGAAAAAGCCTAGCACAGTTTTAATGGTTCAGAAAGGAAAGGGTATGAAAAAGAAAGGGAAGGGCAAATAGAAGGGTAATGGCTCAGGTGGTAAGACCAAAGAGTCAAATAAGCCCAAAACCAAGCCTGCACCCAAGAAGGCAAAGCCTCTAAAGGAAGAAGTCTGCTACTTCTACAATGAACCCAGTCATTGGAAGAGGAATTGCAAACTCTACCTGGAAGATCTGAAAAAGAGGATAAAATCAAACGATTTGAATCCGACCTACCTATGGCATTGTCGTCTAGGCCACATAAATGATAAACGCATTTCTAAACTCCATCAAGATGGATTTCTAAACTCATTTGATTTTGAATCATATGATACATGCAAATCTTGCTTATTAGGAAAGATGACTAAGGCACCTTTTACTGGGCACAGTGAGAGGGCTACTGAATTATTGGGCCTCATACATACAGATGTATGTGGACCATTAAATATAGCTGCCAGAGGAGGTTATGTCTACTTCATTACATTTATAGATGACTTTAGTAGATATGGCTATATCTATCTAATAAAACATAAATCTGAATCTTTTGAAATGTTCAAAATATTCCAAAATGAAGTACAAAACCAACTTGGTAAAACAATTAAAGCACTTCGATCTGATCGAGGTGGTGAATATTTGAGCCAAGAATTCATTGACCATCTTAGAAGTTGTGGGATAATCTCACAATTGACTCCTCCAGGAACACCATAATGGAATGGCATTTCTGAACGGAGGAATCGAACACTATTAGATATGGTTCGATCTATGATGAGTCAAACAGATCTTCCACCGTCCTTTTGGGGACATGCCCTAGAGACAGCTGCGTTCACACTAAATCGTGTTCCATCTAAGGCAATTGAAAAGACACCATATGAGATATGGACTGGAAAGAAATCAAGTTTATCTTTTCTCAAGATCTGGGGACGTGAGGTGTATGTTAAGCAACAAGCCTCTGATAAATTAGCGCCCAGATCCACAAAGTGCCTTTTCGTGGGGTATCCTAAAGAAACGAAAGGATACTATGTCTACAATCCCACCGATAACAAAGTGTTTGTTATTCAAAATGGCAAGTTTCTAGAAAGAGAGTTTGTCTCTAAAACAACCAGTGGGAGTGACGTACATGTCGAAGAAATTCGAGATCCACAAGATGGTACAGAACCACAGATGGAAATTAGAGAAGACTCACAACAAGTTGCTTAGCCTCCTCAAGTAACACAAGGTCCACGAAGATCTGATAGGACACGGCATCAGCCTCAGAGATATGGATTTCTGATTACTGAAGGCCGTGATGTGTTGCTCATTGAGCAAAATGAGCCCACCACCTATCGAGAAGCCACAGTGGGACCAAACTCTGAGAAATGGCTAAATGCCATAAAGTCTGAAATGCAATCCATGTACGACAATCAGGTATGGACCTTAGTCGATCCACCTGAAGGTGTAAAAACCATTGGGTGCAAATGGGTTTTCAATGTAAATGTCTTCAAGGCACGACTGGTTGCAAAAGGATTCACTCAAACTCATGGTGTAGACTATGATGAAACCTTTTCCCCAGTCGTAATGGCCAAATCAATCAGAATCCTTCTTGCCATTGCAGCATATTATGACTATGAAATATGGCAGATGGATGTCAAAACAGCCTTCCTTAATGGAAAGCTGCTTGAGGATGTGTACATGACACAACCTGAAGGTTTTATGCGTCCAAATGACTCTGGTAAAATTTACAAGCTTCAAAGATCCATTTATAGATTGAAGCAAGCATCTCGGAATTGGAATCATCATTTTGATGAAGTAGTCAAAGAGTTTGGATTCATTCAAACATCGATGAACCTTGTGTTTACAAGAAGGTTAGTGGGAGTATAGTTGTATTTCTAGTGCTTTATGTATATGATATCCTACTCATTGGGAATGATATTCCTACCTTGCAGAGTGTCAAGTCTTGGTTAGGAAAGTCCTTTTCAATGAAAGACTTAGGTGAAGCCACCTATATCCTAGGGATTAGGATCTATAGGGATAGATCCAAAAGACTAATAGGCCTAAGTCAAAGCACATACATAGATAAGATACTGCATAGGTTCAATATACATGATTCAAAAAGGGGTTACATGCCTATGTCTCATGGAATCCATCTTAGCAAGGATCTGTGTCCTAGTACACCTGATCAGCGAGATCGCATGAGTAAGGTTCCATATGACTCGGCCATTGGATCCATCATGTATGCCATGTTATGTACTCGACCGGATGTCTCGTTTGACTTAAGTATGACCAGCAGATACCAACAAGATCCTGGTGAGGGTCATTGGACTGCCATTAAGAATATTCTGAAGTACTTAAGAAGGACTAAGGACTTATTTTTGGTCTATGGTAGATTGGATGATGAGCTTTGTGTAACTGGTTACACAAATACAAGTTTTCAAACTGACCAAGACGACCTTAAATCGTAATCCAGATATGTATTCCTCCTGAATGGTGGAGTAGTAAGCTGGAAGAGCTCCAACCAAAGCACTATAGCAGATTCTGCAACAGAAGCTGAGTATATAGCAACATCAGATGCAGCTAAAGAAGCCGTTTGGATCAGAAAGTTCATTACTGAACTAGGGGTGGTGACTACCATCTCAAATCCAATAGATTTGTTCTGTGACAAATAGCGGTGCTATTGCACAGGCCAAGGAGCCTAGGTCACATCAAAGGACCAAACACATACTCAGGCGATTTCATCTTATTAGAGAAATCAATGATAAAAGTGATATAAAGATATGCAAAGTAGCAGGAGAAGATAATATTGCTGATCCACTTACTAAGCCACTTGCACAGGCAAAGCATGAGCGTCATGTTAGGGCAATAGGAATTAGGTAAATTAATGATTGCACCTAGGGCAAGTGGGAGGATGTTGGAAATTATGCCCTAAGGGCCAATCAGTGTACTTTAAACATTATTATTTTAATGAAATTTCTCCATTCTGTTATCATATTATTTTCATGTTAACTGTGATAATTGTATCCTTGGATAGTTCATAAAGATTGTCCTAAAATGTCCCTGGTCGGTCATCTATGTGGGAGCAGAGATGAAACAAGATCAGTATGACTTTGATAAGATATAGAGATATGAATCAAAGTCTTAGGCACTTGTAAGAGTACAAGGAGCTGGACCAACCCACTATGAGAAAGCTACATGGATCAAGTCATAAGCTTTTCTCATGTATAACCACGTCACAATGCCCTTAGACCTGAGGTCATCATGGATTCCTACATGAGAGTTGCTAAGCTTTGAACTAGTCAAAAGTTACTTTTGACCGGGTGATGATAAAGGCTACGATCGGGCTTGGTGGTTTTTCATGTAGAGGAATATGAATGATCAAGATGGAATTTGTCCCTCACATTAGTAGAGAGATATTACTAGGCCCCTCGATGAGTGAGTCTGAGAAATGTATGGCCATATTATGATGAAAGGAGTTTTTGTCTCTGTTATTAGGCTACTCAGGAATCTAGAAAGTAATGGTCAGGAACAAGAAGATGATATTTTCCATGCCTTATCCTTGATCGATATATGGTGTGACAAAAGGGACGTGACATGGTTGTATGACAGGTTGCATCGTGCTAACGATCCTCATATGAATTGGGTAGTCATAATGTCTTGCTAGAGGCCACTTGTGACTTTTGGGTTAGTGTAGTTATTGGCCCACTGCCAACTTCATATGGGCCTACAGGGTCGCACACAAGAATGGCCCAACATGAGATAATATTTAATTTAGGGTGGACGAATTTTATATTTATATATATATAATATAAAATTCATTAATAATACTATATAGATATATATATTTTTGAAATATATATCTTATATATATATGTGTGTATATATATATTATATGATATTATTTTATTGTGTTAGTTTTAAATTTATTTATTAAGATATATTAAATTTAATAACTAACATGATAGCGATATAGTATCTCAGATTTAATTTATGAAGATAAATTAAATCTAATGGCTCTTTATTTGGATTAAATAAATAGGTTAAATTAAAACTGTTGGACAGATTTAATTTAAACTGAATTTATTTAATTAGCTCATCAAGATAATTAATTGTTAATTATTTCAAAATTAATGATGATTAATTTTAAAATTTGAAAATAGCCCTGATAGGTTATAAACTTGATAGAGCAGATATATTGATACGCACATGAGAATTGAGAGCCACAAGTGAAACCCTAGGAGACATTAGAGGCGCTAGCACGCAGTCTTGGTTGGAGAGCATTCGTGTGGATACCATTAGAGGGAGCGGGCCTGATGTGTTGGCTCCTAGAGATCGTGAAAACTCTTAATCATCAAAAGGTATGAATTCTTCCAACTTGGTTTAAACGTCGTTGATAGATCCTCGATTAAGATCGATGAAAATTTTTAAAATTCTTCCGCTGTGCCTACCGATTCTAACACTTAGTGGTTCAAATATTATGCTTATAGGTCATTGGATAGTAATAGAAATATGGTGTGATAGTTTGTAAAGCTATTAGGGGCTCTTTTCTTCATCAGTGATGGTACGCGAGATAGTTGTAGTATTATGGCTTCTAACTCTTCGCATCTTCTTTTCTATCCCCCGTCATTTGATAAGCCATGCGTTTGCTTTTGGTTGATTGGTGGTCATCTTATAGGTTTTAGCATTAGATGCGCCATGGCCACCTGTCAGCACGGGGGTCTTCTTGAACCAGTTGAGGGCCTTCTTTATAGTTGCAGGTTGCTTCTTGACAGGCTTATGGATCTGCCAGATTGGCACTAGGACCTGAAATATGAGTTTCATTAGTAGGAATCTTATTCACACCTTCGGGCCTTGGTTGGATGAGAACAGTCCATATGGGCACGACCTTAGAGTAACCTTTGTGGTAAGTGAGACGACTTGTTTCCGCAAGGTCGAATTCTCCTCTTCTAGGTGTTAGAGCTGCTCTTACTGCTATGTGAAACATTCTAAGTGTTGCGAAACCAGCTTGGCCTATATCACAATTTGAGCGATTTGATCTTTCACCAATGTGGCCAACTTAGCGACGCTTACCTTATGACTAGCAGCTGATTCTGCCATGGTAAGTATTGCAAAGAAAAATAAAGAAAGAGATGAAAAGAAGGTTTTTTTTTTTGAAAATCTTGTCGTTAAGTTCTCATAGAAGGCACCAAATTGTTTATCCAAAATTTGGTAATAACAGATTTTAATTATTGGGTCACCAAAAACATGCAATTTCACTAAAGATAGTAAAAATAAAGAGAAGACAATATTATTGATAATTCGTTGATTGTGATTACAGGGCGATAAGAGGTCAAAAGATGATATGCAACGTTGAACAGTACAACATCAGACTAGAGGAGAGAAGTAAGCGAAGAATAGCAGGTGAGGAGAAGTCTAAATGTCCCCTAGGGAAGTGGCACTTGATTGATTTATACTCACCCCTCCAGACTTATTGGTTACGATATTCTTGGATCTAGATAGGTATTTTCATTCCTATTATCTAGGATTTTTAAATCTCTTCTCGGTTAGTCGATGGACTGGATGTTTTAATGGACTTAGTCAAGATTTATAGCTTGGTGAGTTTACTTCCAATGAGCCCTACTTATTCTTGGATCGAATCCAACGTGTTGGGCTTGCTCTATGCTCGTAGGCCTAACATACCAGATTAATTAAAAATAGTTGTCATGAACAAAGAATTATTCATTAAAAAAATTGATTCTTATTAAAATGAATCCTATGAACAAGAAAGTGAACAAAAAGAGAAAAACGAAAAAGATGACATAGAAAAACTGACTTGCGTAGAGATGAAGTTTCAAGATATCGGATTGAACTCGAAAGATGATGAAAAGATAAACCAAGAAGGTAGGATTTCAGGATCAAATACTATAACCATTTGATTAGTCTTAATCTGAACCTTACTTTAGTATAATATCGTAGTTTCAAATAGGGTTATCAATGTAATATAAAATCTTTAGCACCATGATATGCCTGTCCCATTTTCTGTTTGTCTCATTGGGTTTGGATTTGATATATATATATATATATATCTATATTGTTTAGATTGATTTATTAGTTTTAATTAATTATTTATCGATTAATTTATTGATGGCAACGACGGTGGACAATTTCTGAAGATAGTGGTGGTCATGGGTGCTTATGACGATTGAAGTGGAATTTTTTTTTTGTTTGATGATAATTTGGCATTATCACATTATATATACTAATCTGGTCTTATTTACAAGTCATTTTTAACTAATTCTCACATACCAACACTACTATAAAAAATACAAGATGTGACGCTTAATTTAAAGAACACTATGGCGCTTGGGAAGCGCCATAGCTTCCAATGCAATTAAAACAAGCCATGGCACTTCTTAAATATATGGAAGTGTCATAACTTCATTATTTACTTTTTTTTAAATGCAAAACTATAGTGCTTTCATGGGGAAGTGCCATAGAAAGTTGGCACTTCCTATGGCGCTTCTCTAAGGAAGTTCCATTGGAAGTCAATGATTTCCTATGGCACTTCCTATGGAATAACCATTGGAAGCCATTTACTTCTAATGGCGGTTCCTTAGGAAGGGCCATAGGAAATCAATGACTTCCAATGACACTTCCCTAGAGAAGCACCATAGGAAGTCTTTTTTTTAAAATATTTTTTCATAATTATTTTATTTTCTTTATGCAAACCTCCATTTACAATTTAAAAGCCACAACAATTTATAATACAATCCACAGCAAAATGAAATAACATAGAACGTATCTTTTGTAATATTTCGTTTTCATGTATCAAGCATAAAAGAATTCTAGTATTTAAGTTACTTAAACTTGAGTCATACATGTTACTTCTACGGAGTATTAAACTAAGTATTATTATATTTGTAAGCTCAAAAATTAAAAAACTTACAATGTATAGGAAGTTCAAGAAGACATAGTTGAAACTTCAAATAAATACCTGAAAACAAAATTATGAGCACACATATAAGATTCATAATAGATTTAAAATAAAAAAGACGTGGACCAAATGTTGAAAAAAAAACACTTACACGCTAGGGAGCTTCTGAAGGAGGCCAAGACAAGGAAAAAAACACGTGGGAGAGGAAGCTTTGTACTACAATAGAATTCTTGGAAATTGAAAAGTTAGAGGGAACACAGGAAGATAAATATAAAAATGAAAAGGGCGGGGTGTGGAAATTATATAGCATATTGTATAGCTTTATATAGAAGCGTCATACAAGGTGGGTGAAGCTACGACACTTTGTGTCAAAGCGCCAAGCTTCCCAATTTTTTTTAAAAAAAAATTGAAATGACTTTTGTTAGATCTCATGTTTTGATGATAACAAAAGAATGGTTTCAAAAGGAAATGTTTAAATAATCAAGCTTGAACTAAGTAATGACAGGAATAAGCTTTACTTGAGGTAAGCATGGAAGTAATAAAGATTGGCCAAGAGAGAATACTGAGGAACCTGATCAGAAGTGCATTTTCTAAGGCATTACTCAAGGCGCTACTCGAGTAATGAGCCAAAACTTGAAGTAACCAAGGAGAACTTCCAGTTACCTGCCACCATTACTCGAGGCGCTACTCGAGTAAACAGGTAAAACTTTAAGGTTGCTCTCAGCCTGCTAATGTTACTCGAGGAGCTACTCAAGTAACCATGTGAAAACTTCCAGTTACCTTCAAGTTTTCCCAATGATACTCAAGGAGCTACTCGAGTACCTGTGTATCCTAAAATATGGACCTCTCGGCATTTTATACCACTGCTAATGTTACTCGAGGCGCTACTCGAGTAACCAAGTCAGAAACTTCCAGTTGCCTTCAAGTTTTCCATGATACTCGAGGAGCTACTCGAGTAACCGTGTATCTGAAAATGAGAAGCTCTCGGCACTTTGTACCACTGCCAATGTTACTCGAGGAGCTACTCGAGTAATGCATCAAGGTGAGTGAAAACTTGAAGTTTGTATCCGATTAACTTGATTTCTCTTTTTCATCTTCCTCGAGTATGTACCCCAGTATATGCAAAAGTTTTCAAAGTAAACTTCAAGTCATTACCAGAGTAAATCACATTCAAAAGTCTCAGTTACTCGAGGAGCTACCCGAGTAATCTATGCAAAAATGAATGCATTACTCGAGTCCTTACTCGAGTAATGAGGTAATTGCTCTCGGCCTTGAAATCCTGCCAATATTACTGGAGTAGAGCATCGAGTAATCAAAAGTTTCTCAAAGGATTACTCGAGGTGTTACCCCAGTAATCTATGAAGTTGTAGAAGCATTACTGGAGGCGGTACCCGAGTAAATAACTGTTCACAAAGGTTTGAAATTTAGTTTACTTCATGCACTACCCGAGTAATCTTGTTTATCTTCATTGAATTTCAATTAAACAGTGATTTCACGATGTTACTCGAGGAGCTACTCGAGTAAACTTCAAGGGTTACTCGAGTAAGCATACCCAGAATTTTAGAATTCATTCAAATCTTCATCATATTGTTTCCTATATGATTAACCTTTCATTGTATTAGCATTCTTAGTGTATTTACAGAGAAACAATGAAGAAATCATATCAAGAGATGAAAGTCAAATCAAACGTTCAAATGCCAACCACCGCCAACGGATATTTTTCAAAAACTTGAAAAGTCAACAGTGGCTGCGCACTCACCAACGGACGAAAGGAAATGTTCCAACGGTCATCACCAACATATCTATATATATGGGAACCTTCAAACAGAGAAGAACAACCAAGCATCCACACAAACGATTCATTAAGTTCATTGCTCTGTTTTCATGTTGAAATTGTATTCATATGCTTCAGTGATTATCATTTACTCTTTGAGAGAGATACTTCATTAAAATTCAATATTTGTTATTGAGATAACTTAAGGTTGTGGAACCTTGAGTTGGGATTGGATTACAACCTGTAAGGGGGAGCGAGTGTCCAGGTGTAAGGAACTTGCTTGTACTGAGGTGCCAAGAACCTACTGAATCTTGGAAGTTATAGTGAAACTCTCAGAGAAGCTCTGAGGACTGGACGTAGGTCAAAGTAGTTGTGACCGAACCAGTATAACTCCCGGTGTACACTTCGGTGATATTTCTCCTTCCTTATTACTGTTTTAATTCTTGTGTCAAAGTTTTATATTTTCGAAAGACTTTTCAGTATCACCCAATTCACCCCCCCTCTTGGGTGAAATGCTTGATCTAACAACTTTGTATGGCGCTTTATATAAAAGGGCCATACAAGATCTTCTTATCACCAATCATCATTTTCCCTCGTCAAATTTTGTATTGTCTTGACAACATATAAATTAAACTTCACTTCATAAAGCACTTCATAAATTATATTAATAGGACCACCCCTTGCCAAGTACTTTGACTAACTACTTTTCTTTTTTCTCTATTAATATAATGGTTTAAGTTTAAGTTTGGTCATCATGAGCAGAACATTAAGAAAAAAATACTGACTCACCACTATTATGATGCCCTAATTTTGTAAACCCT
Organism: Inga oerstediana; assembly: GCA_963210345.1. Taxonomy (NCBI): domain Eukaryota; kingdom Viridiplantae; phylum Streptophyta; class Magnoliopsida; order Fabales; family Fabaceae; genus Inga; species Inga oerstediana. Next base: position 66,572,974 of record OY723401.1, read on the forward strand.
CTTATTAAAATATTAAACAAAATATTTTCTGCACTCCAAGTTGAAATTTTTCTATGAACTTTTAATAATTCATTGTTGTCATTAATTAAGTAAAAATTAAAATACAAAAAAAATCATTAAGCAACACCTTGTATGACCATAGCTTCTCAGTTTGAAAAAAAAAATTTGAAAGCCTTGAAATTTCCAAGGTATTAAAAAAAGGCCTTCCAGTTCTTTTTTTTTTTAAAAAAAAAGCACAAGCGACTTTAAAGGCTCTTGGAGATCAAGCGCCTTTAAAGGCCATCAAGCACCTTTAAAGGCCTTTAAAGGTGCTTGATCTTCAAGAGCCTTTAAAGGCGCTTGTTCTCCAAGCACCTTTAAAGGCCCTTTAAAAAAAAATATTAGAAGGCCTTTTTTTTAAAGTTGTTTTTGTTGGCTTTTAAAGATTTCAAGGCCACTGCGGCGTTGAATATTCAATGCCACTCTATGGCCTTGAATATTTCAAGGTTACTGTAGCATCTTGTATGCTGGACTAAATAAGCATCATACAAGTATTTGATTTTTTGTCTTTAGGAAAAATAATGCCAATTATGGTGTTTTCTTAGGAAGCTCCATAACTGACCCTTTATTTATTTTTTTAAAAAAATGCCCTTGTATGATACTTATTTAGACAAGCGTCATACAAGCCTAACACTAGCTATGTCACTTATAATAGGAAATGTCATAGCTTCTAAATTTTTTTTTTGAAAAAAAATAAAAACAATTATCTTTGGGATGTCTTTAAAGAAGCACTGTAAGAGAGACGCCACTAAATCCCTCTTTTGTTATAGTGCAAGGAGATTTAATTAAATCATTAACTATGGGCTAAATTTCCAATTTCACCATTATCTATGATCGGTTCGAAAATTCAACATGAATAAATTATTTTTGTTTATTGCAATTATTAGGGGTAAAAAAATACAAAACACATTTACTACCGTGAAACTGGACTTATAAATAGGACCAAATTTTTTGATAAAAAATTATTTATAAATAGGACCAAAGTGGTATTAGTTAAAAATTATATTTTTCTTTCATTTCATACTAAACATACTTTTAAATCTCACTTCTACTTCTATTTTCACCTCTAGGTTCACTTTCATTTCCACTTTCACTTTCTCTAAATGCACCTCAGGTAGCAAACAGGGAATAAGATTATGGGTTTAGTTAACAATAAAAATGAAACTTACTCCTCCGTCCCTAAATGTAAACTTGATTTAACCATTTCTTGTTTATCAAGAAAGTAGTTAAAAGAAGTTAAACACAATAACTATGAAAGTAATATTTTTTTTCCAATTATGCCCTTATGTATAAAGAGAATAAGTGAGAAAAAAATATGAGAGAGATTGTATGGGGCAAAGATAATGAGAGAGAGTGTGTTAAAGAAGGGAGAATAAACAAAATTGATGCATGCTTCTGTCGCTAAAGCAATCAATTAAACTAGGTCCTAAATTATTATGCAATTTAGGATCAACCTAGGTCATTTTCTCAAGGAGCAAGCTATGGGTTTTCTTTAAGATTGATTTTTTAGTGACAAAAGATGCAATGGAATAGACCTAAACTAGAATGCTAGACACTATTACCTAAATGCAAATGACTCTAAAATCTATATGAGACTGAGACTAATCTATATGAATTTGAATGCAACTTTTGGGGGTTTTTATGAAAAAGGAATTAAGATGCTAAGCAAAGAGAATAATCAAAAGTAAGACAATCAACAAGGGTTTAGTTCAGTTATGATGATGAAGGGGACAACTTAGGATTCACATGGATTTAACTTTCTTAGCCATCCAATAATTAGACCAAAAGGAGGTTGATGAAAAATTGGAATCAATAAACTTAATCACTTAATTGAAACATGGGAAACCCTCAAGCTCAATAACACATAATCCACTAGAAAACTCATAATGGAAAAAGTGGTGGTTAATTAAATCCATTAAAAACCAATTATAATTGTTTAAGATAGTTTTGGAAATTGTGTTCACAATTGCCTAATTAAACAATTTGACAATTAATCACCTAATTAAACAATCAAGAGATTAAATCCAAATTGACAATTAAATTAATAATGAAAACTCAGTTAATAATCTAATTGACAATTAAAGGTTTGCAAACAAAAATCCCAATAATCATATAAGAACAAATCAAATCTAAAATATCAATTCAATCCAAATCAATAATAAGTCTACAATCTAAAACTAAATTGTTCTTAATTAGTACAACCCAAAATCATTTAAAACTAAATAATCTCAAGTCTTGAATCAAAAAGATAAAAAGAAAGACACTCCCTTGTGGCATTCAAATATAAGCTCCTAGGCTCTAACTTCCTCCATACTTCTCCCAAGTTGCCTTCCAAAAGAGTTTAAGCTTCCATGATAAATTCTCCTCTTCCTCCAAACTCCTTCACGCAGCAAGCCACGGCCATTTGGTCAATGATGAATGGGAGATGATGATTGAAGGAATTCCAAACACTTGTATGGTAATTGGAGAGAAGGGAATGAAATAAACTATGTGATGGAAATTGTAAGTGTGGGTCAGAGAATTGGAGAAGAGAAATTAATCTATGGTCAGTGTTCTCTGTACGTTAATTGGTGAAACTCTTGGTGAATAGAGAAGAACATCTTGTCGACACGTTCGTCGATGATATGCGAATCAGCCTATGCGTGATTTCCAGCGTGCGTCTCCGCCTCTGCGTGTCTCGTTTCAGTGTGACGGCTCTCAATGAGTGCTCCCTTTTCAGCGGCAGCAGCTAGGTTAATTTTTAAGCCAGGAGGACAGAGTTTTTGGGGTCCAATTTTGAGTCCATTAAAATTCAAGAAACCCAAATAAAATTCAATCATTGGATATTCTTTTAGCTTTCAAAAAAAATTTTGCACCACAGGATCTTTCAATATGCTTTCCCTTACTTTGCAAGAATTAAATGAATTCGTGATCTATCATATATTTAAAAATATTATCCAATCACAAGATAAAAATCAAAATATTATCAATTTAAACTCAATAATATCATAATTAATTCAGATTTATATTATTTCCTAAAATTGGTTAACTATCCAAATATTATCTAATAAATCCAAATTAGCCTAAAATAATCCCCAAAATAAATGAATAAGGTGGGATAAATTATATAAAATTTGGGATTTATCAATATAGCACTATTTTATATCACACAAATAAATTAGGAGAGAGAAAAAATAAATAAAATGTGGAGGGAATTAAATATAGCACTACTCTTTGTTCTGCAAGTTCGTCGATGCCCAAGGTATCATTCACCAAAGAGTTGAAAATAAGTCCAGTGAATCTCACCAAGGGTCCTTTCCTCCCTCCCTCATAAACAAGTTTGGTTTTAACTTTTAAATGACCATTTGATGGCAAAAAAAAAAATGAAATGACCATTCTTTCTCTCTCCCGCATAAATAGCAGTACCTAATCAATGCAAGGACCAAACTTAGGTCAAGTAGGTCCATGAAGCCAACAAGAGTGAGACACATGTATTAATTTATCCATGTCAGTACTAAACCCTAACACCCTGTTAACCTTCCGTTATTCCTGAAAAAAATAGGAGAAGCTGCACACTTGGGGGAAGAGAGCCACCGGTTTCAAAGAGTTCCTCGTGGGAATAATTAGAAGGTCGTGCTTTGGTTATACAGATAACAGGCCTTGGGATATCAAACAACAAGAACATATCATGCATTGCATTGATTATATTGCTTGAAAGTTCCCAACTTTGATTTCCCAGGATGCATAAGAAACATCCATTTTCTCATATGTGTCTATTTGAGTACTTAAAGCCCACAACTTTGATTACTATTGATTCTCTCCTCTCCGCTTATCGAAATCGCATGGCTGCTGGTGAGTGCAGTTAATATTAATTTTAGGTTCTATTTTGTTTTTTCAATTAATTATATTGGTTTTTGTTTTTTCAAAGTTGAAACCAATGAATCGTGCATAACGAATTGCACCAGAATAGATCGCACTGCCGCTACAGCTTCTTACTTGGCCCATCCTGGCCGCTGTGCTCTCTCCTTCGCAGTCGCCACCGTATCCTCCCTTCAATCTTCATGATTGCCCTAGCTAGAGTCTTCCTTTTATTAAAAAAATTAAAAACTAAGAGTTAACAGTGTTGGGGTTAAGTGCTCACAGGGATAGGTTAATACATGTGGCTCACTCTGATTGGCTTCATGGACCTACTTGACCTAAGTTTGGTCCTGAATGCAATCCATTCATTAGTAAAAAAATATGCAAAACAGCAAGGGTAAATATAAACATTCAACAAGGACAAAATTGGAAAAAAAAGCATTAAATATTGAAACAAAACTGAAAGCAAACTTACATTTTAGAACGGAACTCTTCTAAAAAATTAAGCTTACATTTAGTGACGAGAGAGTAATACCTTAGTTATGTGAAAATGATCTGGCAGAGAATGAACATTGACCACATAAACTTAATGAGATGACGATAATATAACCGACATATTGAAACAAAAATAATACATATTCAAATAAAAAATAAATAAACATTATTTAAAAGGCAAATTACATTACTATGTCACTCGTCGCCCTTAGCATGCATACATAACATTTAAGTTTCTTCTATTCAAATAGAAAGAATTGGATACACTTTAAGAAATTAATAAGGCAAGTCTTAAAACCCATATTAGTGTCTTCTAGATGGAAAAAACTACTCTCCTTTAAAACTTCATAATGCTATAATTTGAACTATTGAAGCCAAATAATTTCCATGAAAAAGAATTATTCATTGAAAAATTTGATTCTTAATAGTAAAATGAATCCTATGAACAAGAAAGTTGACAGAGAGAAAAACAAAATAGATGATATAAAAACAACTAACACGCAAAGAGATCAAATTTCAACGCATTATTATATTGAACTCAAAAGATAACCAAAAGATACACTGAGAAGGTAGGATTTCTGGCTCAAATACTATAACCAATTAATTAATCTCAATTTAAACCTTACTATAGTATAATATCTTATTTAATTACATGGTTATTAATGTAATATTAAATCAAAAGATTCAGTGATAAAAACTAAAAGACAAAATGATAAAGTTCATGAATTAAAAGCTTGTAATATCTGACATAATGTTCATTGAAGTAGGTAACCTAACTTATCATTTATCTTATTAATTTATTTCTCTGTGAGCTACATTTGTTCATGTCTATCTCTTTCCCTCCTTTACTTTTTATTGCTAAAAAATAAAATCACCTGCTTTTCTTTAGACAATCTTACCCCTCTGCCCTTCAACCTAAGGAAGTTACTATAAATAATTAGTTAAAAAAAAAAATCTTATATTTACAGTTCGAGGCACTGAGGTGGTATAGAACTTTTTAAAAAAATGGGTTATAGTAATCAACAGAGGGAGCTGGTTGATATTTCTACAAATACTTCCCCTTAATTAATACTCCTTCTAGTGAGCACTTAAACTAATTCACATGAAATAAGAAGTGATGGTTAATTCATTAAATGTGTCCTAAATTAAATTCTTTTTCACTTTTACCTTTATTAGAAAATGTGTTTGAAAATCTAATGATCACTAATTAACTTACAAGTGATTTATATTTTAGACAAAGATAATCTTTTAGAAGTGCCGTATATTATAGACCGGAGAGAGTAACATTTCCTTTTCATTCTCTTTTTTACTTCCTCTTATTCAAAATATAAGAGTCAAACTTGTGAGGGGTGTGGTTTTTTATATAAGAGCCACTTTGTTTTTATCTCATCATTTAATTTTTTATAATTTTACCCCTAATTAATTATATGTCTCTCTCATCTATTTTTTCTACTCATTCTTTCTCATATCTATTTCCACTCATTCTCTCTCCCAATCACCCCCTCCATGAATAGGGACTTTTAGTTATATTATTTTTATATATTTATTGTTTTTAACTAATTTTAACTAACTCTTGGAATTGCATAATTTAGTTATTTTGCTCTATATTTTGAAATAGAGGCACTACTCTAATCATACTTATAAGTTCTTTTAAATTAATTTTCACATATCAAGAAGAGTTAGTTAACTCATTAATTATGGGCTAAATTTCTAATTTCGCCCTTATCTATGATTGGTTCTAAAAATTAATATAAATAAATTCTTTTTGTTTATTGTAATTAATAGGGATAAAAAAGTATAAAACACATTTATTACCCTGAAACTGGACTTATAAATAGAACCTAATTTTTTGTCAAAAAAGACTTATAAATAATACCAAATGTAGTATTTGATTTAAAGCACCCGGTTTTAGTAATTTCCTTCTTTCCTTCTTTATGTATTCTGTGGGGGTTGAGTAAAACTAGAAAACAGGTAGCTCAATTCTCAAACCATTTAATGCCGACTTAGTACGTATACCAATAAATTAAATATGGTCAAAGAGTAGTATTGTCCACTTGTCTGCACTGAAACCTGAATCAATTTATAGCATGGCAGCTCACAAGAAACAGCATTTAAGTGCAGTTATTAAAACCAACCCCCAGATTCACCATATCTCTCAGACAGGACCAAGAAGAAGAAGAAGAAAGCTCAAGAACAAGAATCTTAATAATGGATAGGTCACCGACTACACCACAAGCAGCACAAGAAGAACAAGAACAAGTGAAGGTTACTTCAGAGTCGCCGAAGAGAGCCATTTTCTATATTTACCATCCCAGCCATTTCCTTCAACAACTTCTAAGGTCTCTGTTCAATTGTCTAGGGTTTCATGAGATCTCAGTGTCTAACAACGAGTTTTCAAAGAACCTCAATCCTCTGTCAGGCGGTGCAGATTCTTACTCTGCTGGATGCAACAATCCAAATGACCAAGACGACGTTGCTGTTTCTTCTTCCCCTTCACAACAAGCTTCAGATCCACTTCCTTCCACTACAACAGACCAGGTGTGTTTGTGTGTGAATAACATAGCTTCTACAAATTTTTACCATCAAACCCTCTTGAGCTTTGGAGTTTCATACACTTCCAAATTTTCACATGTTTTTTAATAAAGAAACGATTTATTTGAGTTGATATTTTGATAATTTTGTTCATTAATTTCAGATGTTCTAGACTTTTTATATGAAAAAACAAATCTGAATAGGTTTGGATTATTTGAACAGCCAAATTTATTTTACCGGTGTTACTTTTTTTTTTTGTTTTTGACTTAAATTTTATAGCATGTACAGGATAGAAAAACGTAACCAGCTGGTATGAAATATTGTTTTTTTACATTTAGTCAAAGGTAAAAAAGTAGAAACATAAAATTTTTATTTTATGAAAATTAATCATGATGATATTTTGAAAAAAAAAGTACAAAACTTAACGTTTTAACCTTCATGCCATAGACACATTTCAAAATTAAAAATTAATACACACACACATTAAACGTTAACACTTCAGTATTTTAAACCTTTTGCAAATACCAAGGAATGAAAAATCGGACCGGGCAATGAACCAGTCACAGCATAGATTTAAGGGTGAATGGGTCAACCGGGGTCTAACCGGTAGTTGAACCGATCATATTAAAATATTATAATTTATTAGTGACAATATATATTAATATATTTTTAAACTTCTATAGATAAAAATGATTATTTTTAGAAAAAAAATATTTAAAATCTATTAGTATGAGTTATAATGCCTATACTTATGTAATGATATCTCTTTTTCTATAATAATTATATCTTTTTAAATAATTTTTTTCATTATCTTCTTCATTTTTCTTGATTTATTCTTTCTTTACCTATTTTTCTCTTCATTTTGATCTTCAACTTCCAATTTTCCCATAACAAAAGAAAAAAAATGATAAAAGAATAAAAAAAATGAAACCGGTCCAACCGGTTGAACCACCGGTTTTAACCGGTTCAACCGGTTTCAGACCGGTTCGACCAATTCTCCAGTTTAATCATCAAACCAAATCGGACCATTGGTTGGTTCTCGGTTCAACCGGTCGCATCGGCCGGTCTGGTCCGGTTTTTCATACAGTGGCAAATACACTGAATAAACGCATAACTTGAGAGGATTTGATTTAGTATACCATGATACTAATTGATAATTAAGGATACTCTTTAATAAATGAGATCAGTATTCATAAATGACTGAAAATTAATTAGCTTCCTCTTATTAAGTTGATTAATTAGGATTTTTTCATAATAGTACAGAGTTTGACGATAAATAGTATATCAATATGACCTTGTTCATAAATTGCGTTCTCTCTAGTCCTATAACTAAGAGAATTTAGGAAGCCTTCTCTTGATCTAAATATAAGAGAGATTTTGTCTACCTTATTTGTTAAATATAAATTGATTTTATGATTGTCTTCATTAAATATTTGGTAAGAGTTCAAACTTCATTGAAGCATTTTTTTAAGATTTATACTTAGTGATATACTTATGAAAAGCACATGCTTTTAAATAAATTTCTTATTTTTGTAAGTTAATTGTTTATTTAAAATTTAGGGTAAATTGATTATAAAAAATTTTTGGCAAAAATTGGGAAAAGTCCTCCCGTACAATGTAACAATACCCTAAAGATTTTTAGCATGGTACAGGTGCAATAATTTTGGTCATTCCCATTCATAAAATTTCAATGGGTTAGTTTTCCAAACTTTTCCCTTTATTTAGTTTGTAGTACAGGATTTGTTACACAGTTTTTTTTTTTTTTTTGTCAAATGGAATTGTTACATTAACATAATAATTTGTGTGTATAATATTGATGTGGCTGTTACAATTTGTGCAGCAAATTGGTGCAAGTGCACTAGCAAGGCGTCGTCATTCCGGAAGGCCAGGACCAACTCCAGGACCAGATCCTCAGACTAATTAGTTGGTTATCACTGAACCAACAAAGCGTCTAGCTTGACCTTTTTTTAATTTTAAGCCTTCATTTATCTTTTCAGTGTGATATTTTCTTTCTTTCCTTCTTTCTTTTTTTAGGGTCAAACTTATGTGTGATGGTTAATTTAAAGAATTTTGTTAATTTGGAAACATCTCAAATAGAAAAGATGCTAGTATATATGATAGAAAGTTGGCTGTAAATCCTTATATATCAATATTTGTTTTTGTGTATGTAACATTAGGCTTCTTTTCTTAATTATTGCTCGTTTGAATTGAATTTAAAATTGAGTGATTTTTTTATATAATAAGCAACGTAAACATACACGCACACAATCATGTCGATGCCTGAGCTTAAATCTGATACCTCTACAACGTGAGGCAGAAACGTTTATCAATTCTCCCTGGAGCATCTGATCATTGATGAAAATTGTAAACAAGAGATAAGTGGTATTATTTGTAGTCAAACAACTTAGCCTTTTTGAGTTTTTCCCCCTCATTCTAATACATAACAAAAAAATATTATTGTGTTTAAAAAATAAAAATAGAACAATTTTATCAGTTTTGTTTTTTTTTTTTTTATGTGGAATTGGAAAAGAACATAGAATGTGTTTTTTAAAACAATCATTTAAACATTTGTTTTTTTTTTCTTTCCAAGACTTGTTCTAAAAGTAACTTTATCACTACTACAAAAAAGGCCATTAATTACAATTATTTCCGACAATACAACACGGTTTCGAACTATTATGTATGGTGGCATTATATGTTCTTGGCATAAATACTTAATGGTTCCGAATTGTAATATATTGAAAACATACTAAACAGTTCTTTGTGAATAACTATAATGTATTGAAGTCGTTCTTAACAGTTCTTTTTTAACAATTGTAAAATAAAATGGCTTTATTTTTTATTATAGATGTAGTTATTTTCTATTATTTGTTTTTATTTAGTTTTAGTGTTAATAGTTATTATATAAGACACAATATAATTATTGATAATAATATTAATTAATAATTATATTTATAGTATTCAAAATGTTAGTTCAAGCCTTTCATCCAAGAGGGGAGTGAATTGAATGGTATTTAAAACTTTAAACTCAGAACAAACTTAATGAGGAGATTAGAGATATAGAGATATCATTAAAAGGTGTAGAAGCGATAGAAACACGAGATTTATACTGGTTCGGTATCACCACTTGACCTATGTCCAGTGAAACTAAATAAAAACTGATAATAGAAAAGTGTAAAGATTTCCACCAAGGCTTTTTACTCTTACCAGACCAACTAAATTCATATGAAGTAGTTGGAGAGGCTTATTAGCGGAAACTATCTTCTTTGATTTGAAAGAGGATTTTATTTGTTTCCCCTTATGACAAGAATCACAAATTAAACCATCTTTGACTTAAAGTTTTGGGGACCAATAACTATGTCTTTCTTAATAAATTTGCCTAGTTCGTTCATATTGGCATGAGCAAGTTTCTTATGCCATAACCAACTTTCATCAGCATTACTTAAGAAATAATTTTCAGATGAATGAGCATTTATATCAAGATTATAACAGTCACCATCCCTTGATGCTCTTATCTTGGCTTTGAGATCATCTTTGGCATTTTGAATATCTTTCTTGGTTACAATGAGGCACTCTTTTGAATCAAAGATAACCCAATTATCTTTGTCAGTGCTTTGACTCACGCTAAGAAGATTGTGGCAGAGTCCTTCCACATAGTAGTAGACATCTTTGACTTGAACTCCATTTGTCTTGCCAATTTCACCAATTTTGGCAATCTTCCTAGATTGGTTGCCTTTAAAGCTAACTTTGCCACCATCCTTTGGTTCTAATGTGGTGAACATATTCTCATCACTAGTTATGTGTCTCGAGCATCCATTGTTAATGTACTATTTGTTTGATTTTGATGCTTTCAGACACACCTACAACAAGAAATGATCAAGTCTTAGGTATCCATACTTTTTTATGTCCTTTTAAGGCTAGTGTGAATCACTTTTGGCACATGTGATCCTTTCGGAACCCATTTATAGGTGCCAATGATTCCTTCCTTTCTATGATAGCAAGAAGTAGTATAGCTACCTTTTCTCTTATAGAAATTACAATATGCAAATGGATTAGAGACATGAATCGAGTGTTGAAAGTAACTAAGATAGGCCTTACCACCTTTCTTCTTTTTACCTTTCTTTTTGTTTAAGTTTGGATCATATCCAATTCCAGACTTGTCATTTGTGCATCTTTGAGCTTTCAAGATAACTTTGAGCATTTCACTTCCTTTAGTGAATTTCTCAAGTATCTTGGTAAGTTTAGAGTTCTTTTTCTCAAATTGTTAGAATGATTGGCAATGATCATCGGATTTCATCTTGAGTTGGTCTTCAAGATATTTCACTTTCTTTTTGGAGCTCACCAACTCTTTAATTACTTTGATGAATTCAGAATGTAAAGCATTGTATTTAGCTTGTAATTCATTATAGGTAGGTTCATAAATTGTTACCTCCTTTGTCTCTGACTCTTATTTTTGAGCCACGAAACAAATGTTGGCTGCTTCTTTGTCATCACTTTCTTCTTTTAAGCACTTGGTCCTCCCTTCTGGAATTTTTGTTCTCCTTAGACCTTCCAAAAGAAATTTTTGAATCTTTTCACAATCATTCCCATTTCTTCATCTTGTACTTCTTCTTCATCTGACTCTTTTTCTTTGATCATACTAAGAGCCAGACCTTTCATCTTTTTCTCATCCATCTCAATAAGATTCTTTTTGAACTTTTGCTTTCCTTTATATTTGGGAAGGATTCTGAATAAGGTAGCTACCAACCTCCTTTATTCTTCCTTAGCTTTAGCTTCCTCTATTGCCATAACTTTAGCTTGCCACTCATTCATGAGAATGTTGAGGATCTTCCTCGCTTGAGCACCTTGATGATAGGTCTTGCTGAGAGTAGCTAGCTAGTTGACAATATGAGTGCATCTTAGCTCAGACTCAGTAATGCTTTATCCAGGCTTCATTTGAAACATATCAAACTCCATATAGTGAGAGTGTTGACTTTTTTCTATTTTCCTTCATTCTGGAAGTTCTTTCATGAAAATTTTCCAAGGCTTCCCATATTTACTTGCCCGTAGGAAGGTTGCATATTGTGAAGTATTCCTTTTGACTCAAAGCACTTTGAATCATTAAGATTACCTTACTGTTAAGTGTGGCATTCTTTTTCTCATTGTCATCAAACTCAATTGGTGTCTTCTTCACCATCATTTCTCCTTCTTTCTTTATAGGAACATAGTTTCCATCACGTATCACTTCCAAGAGCCTACATTCGTTTATCATTATAAACACTTTGAACTTGGTTTTCCAAAAAGAAAAGCATTCTCCATTGAAACCAGATGGTCAGGTGATTGAGGCTCTATCAAGAAGTATGTTTTCACCAAGGCTTGTCATATGATCCTTCTTCAATTGTTAAACTTGAAATTAAGAAGACTTGCTCTAATACCAAATGCTAGTTCAAGCCTTTCACCTAAGAAAGAAGTGAATTTGGTGATATTTAGAAATTTGAACTTAAACAAACTTAATGAGGGAATTATGCCCTATTTAGTACACTGAAAAAGAGGAGGAGGAAGTGCAAGTTGAAGTAGAATTCTAAAGTTTAGCTATTTGGTTTGTGGGTATCTACTTCCACGTGGAAGTCACTTCCATAAAAAATGATGGAAGTGAGTCCTATGGGTGGACCCATAGAACTCATCTCACTTCCCTGGAAGTGAGATATTTTAGACAATATTACCCCAAGTTATGACATATTTGGACAACTTTTCCCCTACCCCAAATATAATAGAAAACCCTATCAGATCCAAGAGACACCAGTCGTACCCCTATGCTCTGCTCCAAAGAGAAGGAAGGAAACGGAAGACATGATGGAGAACAGTGGACATTGCGGCAGAGGTTAGAGCATGAATTAGCAAGGCATAGAGGAGAGGAGAGAAGGAGGACGGTGGTGGAGAAAAGGTGATTTTTCATATATATATATTTGGGTTTTCCTTCATTTATGCTTTTTTAGGATTTTCGGTGAAAGTAAGAGCACAATTGGTGATTTTTTGGGTTTGCTTCATTTGATTATGTTATTTTTTTGTGACTTTTCCTTCATTATGCATGAGAGATGCAACTGTTCCTTTTTTCGAATGAGTGTTGCAATTTCATAAGAAATAAAGATCCCTTCATTTTGTCATTTGTTTACAAAAGTATGATTGTTGAGTTGAAGCTCTTTTTTTTTATCCAAGTTGAGTGATGTGAATAGCCATATGCATTGAAGTCAATCATGAAACTTGCTTGATTTAAAAAAGCAGCTGGCTACTTACTTGAGATTCTGAATTACGTTCTTTTATGGCTATGGCCAAACTTCTCATCATCTTCTTATGTCTTTGTTTACTCTTCACAATTTAAAATATTATAGAATCATTAAAGTTAAATAAATTAGTAACCAAAATCCTTTGTAGAGAGGTCCCCTATGTTTCAAAAGTATATTTTCCATAATTTCAAAATTTATAGCTCTAGAAAATACATCTTGCAAGTGTTATTGCTTCACTTTGATGTCTATGCTAAGGTGCAATGCTGCCAGTTATAGTTTATTTTTGCTTTATCCCCTATTTACTTGCTTTCTATTTCTAATATGTGACTCACCTCAGCCTATTTCATATTCTTATATAGCCATAGATCCAGACACAAGTGAAATGATTGTGCACCTATTAGTTTGGTGGTCGCAAGTTGTATTTGGTATGCACCAATGTTTTGAGTGTCTTTATGGCTATTAGTATGCATAGACCTTGAATTTCTCATTAGCCATACAACTTGACTGTCTTTATCCCCTATTTACTTGATTTCTATTTCTAATATGTGATTCACCTCAGCACATATTCTTATATAGCCATAGATCCAGACACAAGTGAAATGATTGTGCATCTGTTAGTTTGGTGGTCACAAGTTGTATTTGGTATGCACCAATGTTTTGTGAGTGTCTTTATCGCTATTAGTATGCATAGACCTTGAATTTCTCATCAACCATATACTGTGGACTTTTATTATAGGAGAGTTCACCTTCAAAATCTAGTGTATAATAGTGACACAACTTGTTTTAATCAAATTAGAATGAATAGGGCTACTTTGGACAAGATGTGTCTTATACTGGATATAAGAGGTGGTTTAAAACCAACTAAAAATATGTTGGTTGATGAGCAAGTTGCAATGTTTCTCCACATTCTTGCTTATATGTGAAGAATAGAGTTGTACAATTTTATTTTAGGAGGTCCGGTGAAACTATAGGCCGATACTTAAATATAGTCTTGATAGCTATGATGTGATTGAGTAAAGAGCTATTTAAGAGACCAGAACCAATTCACGAGGATTCAATAGCGAGAAGTAGAAGTGGTTTAAGGTATATTATCATTCATTATATATAAATTAATTGTATCATTTATTTGATTGCACTTATATCACTATTCATGTTATTTCATAATTGTTTAGGTGCCTTTGATGGTACTCATGTTAAAGTAAAAGTCCTTATTAAGGATAAATCAAGGTATAGGAATCGAAAGGGAGAAATAACTACTAATGTGCTTAGTGTTTGCTCCCCTGATGCACAATTTATATATGTCCTTACTGGTTTGAAAGGGTCAGCTATTGTTGGGAGAGTTTTGAGAGATGCAATTCATAGAAGAAATGGAAGCCTAAGGGCTTGTTTGGTATGAGGGGAGGGGAGGGGAGGGAAAGTGGGCGGAGGGAAAATTTTATTGAGTTGAATTTAAAAAAATTAGAGAAATGGGGTTAAAAAATTTTAATTAATTTTTCTTACTCTTTTATCTTATATACTGTATTTATTAAAATTTTATTACCCCACTTCTTTAATCTTTTAAAAGTCAACTCATAAAAAATTTCCCTCCCCTCCCTTCCCCTCCAAATCCCTCACACCAAACAGAACCTAAAAGTGCCTCAAGGTAAATATTATTTCTATACAGCTTAATCTTTAGTCATGGAAAATTATATTATAGTTGGCCTACTGTACATCTTAATCATGAGTCATATTTAACAAAATTAAAAGAAGTAATTAGAACTATGTATATCGCTGTAATCTAGCTCTATTGAATCTGATCACATTGTACTGCATAACATATATAGCCATATTCTTAATTTATAATTTGATTAATGATTAGTTAAACCATTTTTCATTTTTCATTGTCATATGATAACTTTTATTTTACATTATGCAGGATAATACTATTTAGTAGATGCTGGCTATACAAATTGTGAAGGATTACTTACTCCTTATTGTGGTCAACAATACCACTTAAGTGAATGGAGAGGTGGAAGACACCTTATAAATGCACGTGAATGCTTGAATTTAAGGCATGCATCGGCACAAAATGTCATTGAGCGTTACTTAGGGATGTTAAAATTACATTGGGCTATTCTTAGGAGTCCTTCATTTTATTGTATTTGAATTCATAGTCGAATAGTTATAGCTTGTTGTCTCTTGCATAATTTGATTCCATAGCAAGGATTAGATCCTCTTGATATTGGATTTAAAGAAATGGACATGGACACATCTAACATAGATGCTCCACCTATTATGACAATTGAGCCAAGTAATGCATGAAGCAACTTCCATAAACAAATGGCCAATGAAATGTTTGATGACTTTATGCAGCGTAGGGATAGTAGATGAGCATTGATAAATGTATTATACTATAAATTTTATATATAAGTGAATTGGTAGTTGTATTATGTTTTTGGTGTACTCATGCCTT
Source organism: Inga oerstediana (assembly GCA_963210345.1). Taxonomy (NCBI): domain Eukaryota; kingdom Viridiplantae; phylum Streptophyta; class Magnoliopsida; order Fabales; family Fabaceae; genus Inga; species Inga oerstediana. The sequence goes on from OY723401.1 coordinate 66,588,592, forward strand.
TAATTTGTTAATAGTGACCTTACTTGTTATAAGTGGACTAGTAGTTGCATTATGTTATTGGAGTCCTCATGCCTTTAAATTTTATATGTTGTAAATGTATGCTCTATGGTTGAATTTATTGCTATATTAACTAGTACTAGTGAGCCAGTAATTTTTTGGAGTTAAATGGCTGCTTTATGATTTCTTATGTAGATAATGGAAGTAGATGGAACATCGAAAGGAAAGCAACGTCAATGGACATTTGAAGAGGATGCTATGCTTGTTGACGCTTTGTTAGCTCTTCAAGAATAATGTTGTTTGGTTTTAGATAATGGTCTTAAGTTAGGAGTACTTACTCAATTGTAAACAATATTGAATGAAAGACTCTTGGATTTGGGATTAAAGTTGACCCATACATTAAATCTCGGCTGAAGACCTTGAAACAAAATTGGTAGGCTATATATGACATGGTTACTAGGACTAATACATCTGGATTTAGATGGGATCCCGATAGCCATTGTGTTACAGCTGAGAAGAATGTTTGGGATGAGTATATAAAGGTAATATTTAGTACTCTATACACATCATGCTTTATGAAATTCATGCAAGATGAAAATTAATAAAACATTGTTCTCTTTTAATAATTATAGAACAACAAAAAAGCTTCCTATCTTCGTGGAAGAGTATTCCATTATTTTGATGCACTATGCACAATTTATGGGAAGGATAGAGCTAGTAGAAAAGGGTCCATAGCTAGACTAAAAGATCAAGTTGATGAAAGTGACATCCTCCTACCACTTCATGCTAAAGACAATGACGAAAATGCTGATTTAAGAGAAGATGTAGATCGTTCTATTCCTACCATAGCTAAAGAAGTCAATGCTGCCACAACTGCAAGTAGGAAGAGAAGAAGAAATAGTAGTGATCGTGATAACCTTTTCTTGGAGGGCCTTGGGAAAATGATCAATACTACTTGTCAAGGTATCCAGAAGCTTCTGCAACTTTAGGAACTCAGATCGGAAAGGTTGTAAGGGTTGCTATGTTAGATGCAAAGCATGAGTCCATTTATGATGAGCTATGCATGTTGGAAGAGCTTGTTAGAGCAAGCATTTCACCCAAGAGGGGGGTAAATTGGGTGATACTAAAAATTTCGTTGCAAATATAAAAAACTTGACGGAGAATATAATGCAGTAAAGAGTAAGGAGAAATATCACCAAAGTGTACATCGGGAGTTATACTGGTTTGGCCACAACCACTTTGACCTATATCCAGTCCTCAGAGTATCTCTTATAGTTTCACTATAATTTCCAAGATTCAGTAGGTTTTTGGCACCTCAGTACAAGCAAGTTCCTTTGCCTGGACACTCGCTCCCCCTTACAAGTTGTAATCCAATCCCAACTCAAGGTTCCACAACCTTAAATTACCTCAATACCAAATATTGAATTTGAATGAAATATCTCTCTTACAGAGTGAATAAGAATCACTGAAGTACAAAATTACAAGTATGTGTAAAAACAGAGTATTGACCGTGAACTTGATAATGCATTCGTGTGTGTTCTTGTTGTCATCTCTGTTTGGATGTTCCCATATATATATATATATGTGTGTGTGTGTGTTGATAATGACTGTTGGAATATTTTCTTCTCGCCCGTTAGAGTGTGCATAGCCACTGTTGACTTTTCCAGATTTTGAAAAATATCTGTTTGCGGTAGGTGGCGGTAGGTAGCATTTGAACGTTGCATTTGACTTTCCTTATTTGGTAAGATCTCTTCATTATTTATCTGTAAATATGCTAAGAATACTAATACAATGAAGGGTTCATCATATAGGAAACAAATCAATGAACATTGGAATGATTTCTGAATTTCTAGGTTTGATTACTCGAGTAGCTTGATGAAAAACTTGGCAGAGAATTAATATATCATATTACTCGGGTAGTGCACAGAGTGAAGCAAATTACAAATCTTGGAAATACCTGTTTACTCGAGTATCACCTCGAGTGAACATCTGTTTTCTGTATAGCTTACTCGGATGGAGACTTCAAGTGCATTGTAAATAACTCTGCAGATCACTCGATTACTGACTCGAGTAATCTCGTTCAAGTCTTTGACATAGAACATTTTCATACCTGCATACTTGAGTGGTGCCTCGAGTGAAGTGTGATAATAACATTTCAGATTAATCGAGTGTTACCTTCAAGTTTTGTTTACCACAGTGATTTACTCGTGTGGCTCCTCGAGTAACATTGGCACGATTGAAATGCCGAGAGCAACATATTTCTTGAAAGCAGGGGACTCGAGTACCGACTCGAGTAACGTTGGCAGGCCGAGAGCAACTGGAAGTGATTTCCCTGATTACTTGAGTACTTACTCGAGTAACGTTGGTAGGATTACATGATATAGAGCAACTCATTTCCTTGTGGCAGGTTACTCAAATGTTGACTCGAGTAACTCTTCTTTTCATTTCTTATCACTCGAGTCTTCCTTCGAGTGATGTATTTGGCCGTGAGTTACTTGAGATTTTATGCTCTAGTTACTTCAAGTTTCTGTCTTATTACTCGAGTACTTACTCAAGTAGCTCTTTAGAAATTCTGCCAGTGATGAAGTTTCTCAACTTTCTCTCTTAGCCTTTCTTCATTACTCCGGTTTTTACTTCAAGTGATGATTTGCTCTGTCATTACTTTGTTCAAACTTGTTTGTTTACCAAGATTTTTTCACATCCATTCTTTGTTATCATCAAAACTTGTGAGATCTAACATTCTCCCCCTTTTTGATGATGTCAAAACTTGGTGATTTTGAACAAAGTTTTTGAAATTGAGTTTTCAAATAAACACTTATTGAAATCAATTATAACTTTGAAATCCTTTTTGAAATAACTTGTTAAGTGTCAATTCAAAGTGTTTTGGAAAGTTTTGAGAACATAACATATTCACCTTGAATACATAATAAACTCATTAGTCCCACAATGTAATATAACTTAAAACATAAATGAACTTGAATTGAAGTTAAACTTAAATGAACTTGAATTGAAATTGAAGTTAAAACTTAAATGAACTTGAATTGAAATTGAACTAGAATTGCATTAGAAATATGAAAAGCTCCCTAAATCCCATGTACACCCATATACCCGAAATAAAAGAAGCTCAGTCAACCACAAAATCACTCAAGCTCTTCTCCCCCTTTTTGTCTTCATCAATCAAGTGGAGAACTAGACGGCTTGGATGGAGATATAGGCTTGACAGGAATGACCATGGAGCTATGTGAACCATCTGAACTAGAAGAATCAAAAGAGGAGCTGGAAGATTCTGGTTCAGGAAGGTTGAGTGGAGGAATATGAATGTCATCTCTTGGAGGGATTGGATATAACTGATATACAATAATAGAGGTGGTCTCAACCTCTTCTGTGGCACCTAGAGAATGATGACCAGAGGATGAGGAAGAGATCTCCTCTGTATGAGTAGGGGAAGGAATAGGTGTAGGTGTGGGTACAGGCTGAACTCTGGGTGGTGAATCCTCAATAGTGATGTGGATAGTCTTATTGGTTTCAGGATCATCCACTGAGCATAGAATATCTCTAGGAAGAATAATGGGGATTTTGAGTGCAGAGGGTCTAGGTTCAAAGGGTTTAAACTCTGGAAGTTTGGGAAAGGAGGTTTCAGGGATAGTTGGATCAACCTCAATATGATGATGCTCTGAGGGGATGTTCTTTAGAGGTGAGAATGCCTCAGGAACAGATGATGGACCAGCAGAAGGTCCAGGACCCATAGAGTCCAATCTAGCCAAAATCAACCTCAGAGTTTCACCCTGGGCACACTGCTCTGCTAATATCTCCTCATGTCTCTTGTCCATCCTCTCAACCAATTCAGCCATCTTGTAATTCATGAGTTACCAGCTCAGCATTTGTGTTGGAGATGTCGATGTAAAAGCTCTTCAACATGTTCTGCATGAAGGTCTGAAGTGAGGCATTGAGGAATGAAGGTGAAGAAGTAGTGGCAGCTGAAGCAGAGGACTGAGCATCATCCATTCTGCTTGTCTCAGTCTCTGTCTTCTTCTTCTTCCTGGAGCCAGACTCCATAGGGCTCTTGAGGGGAATCTCAACATTAAGCTTCCCAATCTGGTTTCTTCCAATTGGAGCGATCCTCTCAATGGGCTCCTTATTCTCCAAATACCATATCTTGTTTTTCTTTATAATAAGAGAAATAATCTGAGGATATGGCATAGGAGTAGTTGCTTTCCCTTCTATTATGTACCTCTACATCTCAGAGAAGATGTATTCTCCCAAGTCCTTTTGTTCCTTTAGGAGTAGAGAAGCAAAATACCTATAGTCTCGATTAGAGAAATGGGTGTAGTTATTGGCTTTGTTCACAAGGGATCTAGAGTAAATATACCAAAGAACCCTGTGATGGTCACACATGTCACTCGGTTTAAAGTTAAGAGGACCCACTAGCTCACCAGGTCTAAGGACAGTGAAAATCTGGTTAGGTTCAAGCTTGGAATAGATGTCATCAGTGGGATTTTCTATTCCTAACCAAATATTGATCCTAGAGGGTTAGAAAAGGATTTTCTGGCCTCTAATTGTTGTGGTAATTTCTTCTTCTGTATATGTCCTATTATGTTCATCTAGGATTTCTAGGTTGCAGTAGAAATGAGTGACTATACCAAAATCCCCTTTTAGAAGCTCAAGTATTGGTTTTTCAATGTTACACTCGAGTGAAGATAGCCTCACTCAAGTAATGATGCACTTTACACTCGAGCACAAAGCTTAATACTCGAGTGATAGCCAAATACTTACTTGAGTTCTAAGAAGTGAAATGCAAAAAGTGTTAAAGCGAGAGCAATGAAAACTTTCAAAGAAGAGGATCACTCGAGTGAAGACCCCTATCACTCGAGTGACAGCTTAACACTCACAAGTGTTAAGGTACACTCTTGAAACTTGGCAGTGAATGACAACCTAAGACAAGAGTTCAAGGTGTCAAATACACCTACACTCGAGTGAGAGGAGGCTCACTCAAGTGAGAACCCATAACACTTGCAAGTGAGGTAACACTCTTGCCTTTCACTCGAAAGTGCAACAAAAAAGCTGAAGGCAAAAAGGGAATATGCACTACCGCACTCGAGTGGACCCATCCCCACTTGAGTGATGCTCATCCCGTACTTGAGTAGACCCCAGATCACTCAAGTAATGCTTATCAGAAACCAGAAAAGGCAAAAAAATTGACAGTACTTCCATATTTTTACCTAAGTGATTCTAATGGTCCTAAATACCAAACCAAAACTACTCCCACACAAAAATGCACAAGGAATCACATGGAAACATTAGAATTACCAAATTACTATTTCATTATCATGCTTTGGTCTTAAGCCACAATCAATGCAAATTTCCAAAATCTCCAAAACTAATATTTCAACTTCTATTCCATTTCTTTCTATCAAAAGCTCATACTAAGACACCATATTCATGACAGCAACATGCCAAACTCTCCATAACCCTCATTTTTGAAATTAAGGCTAAACTTCCAGAAATTCAAGGCTGAATCAAATGCCACAAAATTTATATAGAAGTGTTTCTCTTACTCACCTCTATAACTTTGCCAAAGAGGTTTCTTGATTCTCCAATCTCCAAATTTCCTTGAGTGCTCAAACACCACCCAATGGAGAATCTAAAACCATCAAAATGGAGCCCTCAACCCTAAGAACAATATTAATGAAATGATTTTTTGCATTTGGAGTCATTAGCTTACCTCAAATCAAGCTTTTCTTCTTCCTTTTTTTCTTCAAAAATGGTGCAGAAATGGGGAGAAAGAGCAAGAGAGAGATGAGAGTGAGGAAGAAAAAATGATGGTACCTCCCCCATACTTCCTTGTTCAGCCTAAAATGGGGAGGGAATAAAGTAAAAGAATTGTTTTAAAATGCAATATTTGACTTTTCTCTTACCCTCTGTCTTCATCTTCACTTGACACATGTCACAATCTTATTGGCTCTCCTTAAATAAGTAACTAATTAGTTACTCTAACCACTTCATTAGCCATTTAATTACACTTCTCATTTTCCTCTTAGTTAGCAATTAATTTCTCCCTTAATTATTAACTCATGGCCAATAATTCTATTCTTTCAATTTTTCCACCAATTATGGCATATTAATTAAAATTGCCAAAACATGCATAATAATTCCAATTTGAATTCACAAATATCCATAATAATCCTCTTTAACCCTTAATCAGAAATTGGGGCATTACATCTTTCACTTTCTAGGGCTTGTTCTTGATTTCTCCAACTTTGGCAGTTTATCGATAGCACAAAACACCTTCCTTCAAGATATTAAAACTATTGGAAATGACGTTCTTAGTGAGAAGAACAACTTTCATGAATACCTCAAGAGCTAGAGAGGTGATTTGAAAGGTGAAAATCAATGTAGAGCACCTACCTTGCTTCTTTGTTCTTCAATTTCTACATTTTCTATTTCTTCTTCATTTTTTTCTCTTTTCCTTTGGTTTGGCCAATTTTTTTTTCGCAAATGAGGAAGTGTGATGTTTTAATATCTATTCCATGCGTCCTCAATTTACTTGGCCAAAAATCACCTAAAGGGATAAAGAAAAGTCTATGCGCCATAGTCTTATGGTGTCTACAAAAACAATTGAGTTAATTAACTAAAGATATTTTGGTTAAATTGCAACTCACTCCTTCTCTCTTTCTTCTTGGCTTTGGATGAAATATCATTCAAAAAGGGAGGAGATTGTTGGCAATATTGATTTAATTGCCATTAGTTATCTCTTGTGCCCTTGATTATGGCAATATTGATTTAATTGCCATTAGTTCTTTCTTTCTTTCTTTCTTCTTCCAAAACACCATTCTTCTTCTTTTTGGATTCAAGTTAGGTTTTAGATCCTAGTTGACTTTAGATAAATGAATTGGGTATTTTCCTTTGACTAATTGGAGCTAAATCCCATACTTTAATTCCAAAAAGTCATTATGGCTATTAGACATTCTTGAGACTCTTACTAAACTAGACTCAGTAGTCTACTTTATTCAGGCTTATTCTCTAGCCTCTAGTACTAAAATTCAGGGTATTACATCTCTTGCCCTTAGAAGTACTTGCACTTGTTGTATGTCATGGAAGAATGGGGTGAGATTCAGGGGAATCTTAGTAGAAAAATTGTTATCTCAATATATAACGTGCAATGGTAATTAGCTAAGCATGTAAATAGCTAGGCAAGAACAATACCTTACTAGCATATACACATGGCTATAGCACAAAAACAAGCAAGGATATTACATGTTCCAAGGCATACATGACAAATGAACATGCAATCAACTAAGCACAAACTATGTAAGAGTAACTTTTACTACCTTTTAAAGCTTTCTTCCAAAATTACTTCCTCTTGCTTGTGTTTCCTTTGCTTGATAGCAAAAGCCAAATCGTATTAACCATTGTATTCATGTAAAGGGCAGATTAATACACAAACTTTAGGATACCTACTTTGCATAATTAATCTCTCCCCATGACCCCAAGCTCTAACTCTTTCAATTAGCTCTTTAACTTTGCTATAAATATTCATTTCCAGTACTAATTGGTCTAAATTATGCTATGAGCTGAATACTACACTAACTCCTATCTTAAACTCAAAGGACATTCATTTTCCACTCTAGGCGCAAGGGAATGCTCAAATTGATCAACATTTAATTCAATTAAGTTAGCCCCTTAAACTTGTCCCAAAACACTAAAACCATCACTAATTACATTTTCTTTAAAATGTGTCATTTTCGGACTTAATTGAAAATCTACCTCTAAACATTTAAGGAACTTTGAAAAATTATAACTTAAGCTATGAAACTCCAATTAAGGTGGTTGAAGCTTCTATATGAAACTCTTGAAGTCCTTTGTACAAGAAAAATATTTTCCAATATCTATTTATGGTTTTAAGCTCCCAAATTCCATGACTAATCTGACAGCCCATAAAGAGAATTAGAATTTTTCCAGATTTTCTAGCCAAATATAAAAATTCATAACTAATAATTTACACATCGAATTCCTAAGTTCTAATACTTGATTGAATGATCTAAATGTCCAATTTAAGGGAAAAATAATGACACGGCCAACTTACCAAATTAACCTCTTGAAATTAGTCCATTTTCCCACTTTTAGCATCCTGTCTTGTATTATGATCAAATTCCAAAAATCATAACTTTTTCTATAAATATCAATGGACATTTTATAAAATGTATTTTAAAGCTTTAGATGTGTAATATTTACCTACCAAATTTTATAAACAATGGACATCATTTGCCTAATCAAAATAGTGTCCAAAATTGACAGACTCCCATAAGATCACTGGTTTGGCAGTCCTTTTTAAACTCTCTAAACTCCGCTTTTCTCTACTCAAATTGAGCTCTTTTTAATTCTAACATCTAATACATATCTTAAATTCTCAAAAAATCAAAATAAACCAAAGAAATTCCACTTATGATCTCAATTTGAGCTTTTGAAAAATCGTGCAGGAGCACTCTATTTTTCTGGCGACAAGAATATGTGAAGAAATTGACATGTAACCATGGATTTGAAGTCTAAACCTCAAATATTTTGACTTTACACACTCTTACTCACATGCTTTGTATTCGGTGTCCTCTAAACAGAAACAAGAATAGCCAAAAATTCCCCAAAAGCTGACATGTATGCACTGTATTTTACACTTATAAGTGAAAGCAAACTTTTCCGGCAACTTCTTATACTTCCAGCCCCCAAACAACCTAGAAAACACTCCAAATCAAATGGTAACAGTTAGATAGAGGTATAGGAGACTCACCTACACAAGAATTTGGCCTGCATGTGGTGTTTAACTTCTCCTTCTTCCTTTTCTCTAGCAAAACTCTCGGCCTCTCTTCTTTTTCTCTCAACTATCCCTTCCGTCTTCACTCAATCTCTCTCTCTTTCTCTCTCTTTCGCTCTAGCTAAATAAATGAGAGTGAGGGAGTGTTTTTGTTTTAAGTGTTGGCCGTTGTTTGGGTATAGTGGGTTGGGCTTTTGGATCCAAATAGTGAACTAAATTGTGAGGAGTAGGGTCGGGTAGTGAGCTAGAGAGTGTGTGTTTTTATTTATATATAGGTGTATTTTTATCCTATTAATCTCATACACTAGGCTCTAAATTTTCCCCTTCGTCTAGTTTACAATTTCTTAAATTCCTTAGGCTCCATAATTTGTCTTATCTTCAGTCCAATTCTGATTTTCAAGTCTGAATAATAAAGTTACTAAATTTCCTCATTTTCCTAAATCGATATTGGCTCTATATAAAGTTTTCATAAATTAATACTTAATACATTTTACGGATTCTTATTACTAATTAGCTTCTTAAAGCCTCAAAATAATTTCCTGAAAGTTTCAAGCCAAATTATAGCTTCTAACTATTTTCCTCAAATTATTCGGAAAATTGGCCTTTAATTTCCAAAATTAACTTTAAAATTATTTGGGTCAGTTTAGGGAGCTAAGTCTCTTTATAATTTCTCTAACTCTCTATAATAACACTTGATACTATTTCTTTAATATATTTGGGCCCTTAAATAATTTTATAAGCATCTTAAGCATTTTCCTCATGTTATGCTTAAGACATTTGGCTTAACTTGGCTTAGTAGTTTACTTAATTTAGACTAATTCTTTATATTCTAAGCCCATAATTTGGGATGTTACACAAACTCCCCATTCACTGATAACATATCATTGGTTGAGATGCGTAAAAAATTTACTTTCCCTTATATAAGACTTTATGATGGCTCGACAGATCTAGATGAGCACATGGCATAATACTGGCAAAGGATGCATACTATAGCAATTCTAAGGGAGTTGTGCAAGGCTTGTATTGGCAAAGGTTTTGGGTTGATCTTGGTCAGACCTAAAAGAGGCAAGCTTCACCCAAGAGGGGGGTTAATTGGGTGATGTGATATGTAAATAGTTAAAGACAGAGTAGAGTTGAGAAGATTAGAACATAAAGAATTATACTGGTTTGGCCTAAAAACCAGGCCTACGTCCAGTCCTCAGAGATCAAGACCTACTGAGATTTTCACTATTCTTCCAAGATTCAATGGCTCTCAAAATGCCACAAAACAACAATTGTCCTCAAACGGACTACGAGAAGAAATATTCTCACACTAAGAAATTTCTCTCCTCCTTACAGCAAGTCTTACGTGCAGAAAAACAACCTAGAACCTTTCCCACTTGCTTACCTATACAAGTCTTATGAGCAGCAACGTTCTCTCCCGCTTACACCACTGTAAGTCTTACGAGCAGCAACGTTCTCTACTGCTTGTATCTTATAAGTCTTATGAGTGGAAGGTTTAACTAGGAATTCTCTCGTAAGGATATCTACCCTCTCAAGGTCCCAATACCTTAAGATCAAATGAAAATAGAATTTGAAATGTATATAGACTCTCTTACAGAGCAAGTATGATAAACACCGAATATCAATATGAATACAGAGAAAATATGAATAACAGAGACTCATGAGTTTGCTTGTGAATTCTTATGCTTCATTAACTTTGACGATCTTTGGGACACTGTATTTATAGACATTTGTTTTTGCCCGTTTGAATAATGATTATTGTGGATCGGGGCATGTTACTATGGAACGGCATACGTACATTTGAAAACTTTGAATATGGTAGGTACGTGCTTGTCATGATGTTGTCTGCCGTTGTTTGACTTCCTTCGCGTCTGTTTATCTCAACATTCATCCTCCTGTATCACACTTATAATACATTCAAAATGATGTTAAATAATAATAAGTGATAATAAGATAAATAAATATCATTAAACCATATTCGGATTGAACGCTGTAAGACTGGTGCATTTTGTCTTCTGGCATAGTATCACTTGAGCATGGATGGGCTCACTCGAGTGAATACACATATTTTCTCCTTATTCTTCAGTTTTATGCTTGCACTCTCACAAGATTTCAGAGAGTTAATTTTCTCACTCACGAATGATGTGGGGCCTCACTCGAGCACAACTCCTTCTGCTCAAGTGGCCTTGCTTATTATACTAGGAGACCCGTCTTTGGACAACACTCGCATACCATTTTAGCAAGTGTGAGATTTTGCACTCGCAGGTGATGTGGGCCCTTACTCGAGTACACATACTCCTGCTCGAGTGAGAAGAATATTTTCATGTAATATACTCTCGTTATCAGCACTTGCATTAGAATTTGAGAGAGTTAGATTTTTCACTTGCGAGTGCTAATGTGTCACTCGAGCATATGAAGTCTCACTCGGGCATACTTGTGCTTCTCTGACCTTTATGACTCTCAGCCAAACACTTGCAGTGCCTTACTCACTAGTGCTCAAGTACAAACCAGCTTCATGCTCGAGTATTGATTACAATGCTTGAGTGCATCAGTAAGAATGACAGGAATTGCTCTCGGCCAAGTACTTGCAGTCCCTCACTCGCATGTGCTCGAGTGAGAAAGAGTCTTCTGCTTGAGTGCTATCTCCAGTGCTCGACGCATCAGTAAAAATGACAGTAGTTTGCTCTCGGGCAAACACTTTCTGTCTATCACTTGCATCTGCTCGAGTACAAAAGAGCTCCATACTCGAGTTCTAGTTCTTATGCTCGAGTACATCAGTTAAATCTGACAGCAGACATCATAGAACTTTGCCATATGCATTTGGTAACTTTGTAATCATTCTTTAGACTTATAAAAATATGCTTTGCACACAATTGCCTTTTGTTATCATCAAAACTTGGGATCTAACAAGACCAGCCTTAAGATGGTTTACCAACCTACCAACCAACTCAATAGGTTCATTCGCACATTCGAATGACTTGTTCATCCAACAGTTTTCTAGTAGCCATAAACTTGAGAAATAGCTGAATGACCTCTATAAAGTCATCCAAGGGAAATATGAATTACTGTGTGATTTTATGGGCAAGTTCAATAAGGAGAAGATCAACATCCCAAATTGTGACACTATGACTATTATTGCGGCATTCTGGAAGGTTTGCTCCCCAACTCCAATTTGTACAAGAAAATAACCAAGTACACATGCCACACCATAGATGACGTGTTTGCATGAGCCTAGGCACAAATCAAATAGGAAGAGGACAAAGTGAATGCTTGCCAATCCTGCCATTAGGATAATGAGCGCTTGAATAGAAGAAGTAAGAACTTGAGATATACTAACTATAATTGGAGGGTAGAGCCACACCAATGAAGCACCAAGAGATGAAGCAAACCAATAGTGTGATAGTTCCACCCCACCAGGCACTCCCACCAGGGATAGAGGACTACAAATTCTCAATCAACTCTAGTGAGTTAATACAGACCCTTATAAAGATGGGCGATATGGTGAAGTGGCTCCCCAAACCAAGAAGCCAGCTGACCAGCGGAATAAATCTAAATGGCAAGAATTCCATTCCGACAATGGGAATTAGACAATAGACTACATCATACTTAGCTTAAAAGTGGCAGAACTCCTTAACTACATATACCTAATGCATTTATTAACCAACAATGGTAAAGCTACTCTATCAAACAATAGTTTTAACCATATGGGTTTGCTACCAGTGGAGCCACACAAGAATCCGAGAACCATCAACTGCATAATGGGAGGCTCAGAGATCAGTGGCATCACTTGCTTGGTAATTAAGCAACATCTCAGACTCTTGCCTAATGATCCCAACCAGAAATGCACTAAGGATAAATGTACTAGCCAAGATATGGTCAGATTATGTTCTGTAAGGATGAGATAAATGAACTAGACCAACCATACAATGATGCATTAGTAATCTCTTTGTTCTTGGGTAATTTTGATATTAAAATTTTCAAGTTGATCTAGGTAGTTCAGTCAATATCATATACTTGGCGACGGTAAAGGAGATAGGAGTGGAATCCCGGATCGTTTGTGCACCATCCTTACCAGTCTTTTACAATGGAGTACCAGATAGGACTATCAAAGTAATAACCCTCCTAACCTATGTAGTGAGATTGAACATACCATTCAAATATCATGTGATGAATTGTCCGTTAACGTATAACATATTATTAGGGAGGTCGTGGATCTACAAGATGAAGGCCATTTCATCTACCCTCCATCAGGTAGTAAAGCTCCAAACTACTTAGTGGGTACATCAAATTAAAGGAGATTAAAGGGTAGCTAGTAAGTGTTAACAGATGACTGTGAAATCTACAGACAAGTAGTCTGTATCACAATTATAGGACCTACCTTCTACAGAAAAATAGAACCAGCCTAGGATAGAAGAGCTCAATGAAGTATATATTGATAATGACTATCCAGAAAGGAGGGTCTACATAGGGGTAAAACCTACCACCTACTATATGAAGTACTTTAATCACGTTTTTAACTAACAACATTGATTGCTTTGCTTGGTTTTATGAGGATATGATAGGTATAGACCTCGAGATTATAACAACTAGTTCATTATCGACCCGTCATACAACCCAATCAAGCTGAAACGTCTTAAGTTTACACCGGAAAGGAATTAGATCATAAACAAGGAAGCATAGAAACTCCTAAACATTAGGTCAATAAGAGAGGCTCAGTACCCTAACTAGCATGTTAACATAGTTGTCATACCAAAAATCAATGGTAAGTACTGCATATGTATAGACTTTACTAATTTGAACAAAGCATGCCCAAAAGATTCTTTCCCATTGTCACACCTTGATTCTTTGGTTGATGCCACATCTAGACATGAATTATTGAATTTTATCGATGGCTTTTCTTGTTATAACCAACTCCTAAGACACCATAATGATCAAGAGAAAATGGCTTTTATAACAAAGTAAGGTATTTATTGCTATAAACTTATGCCTTTCAAACTCAAGAATACAAGAGCAACCTCCCAAAGGTTGGTCTATAAGATGTTTGTAGGATAGATAGGTAAAACCATTAAAGTATACATTGACGACATGCTTGTGAAGTCCCTCCATGCAGAACAACATGTGATATACCTTAAACAAACCTTTAATTTACTCTATAAGTACGACATGAAGATGAACCCAGGGAAATCTTCAATATTCATTTGGTATTACCTTAAGGATGTTCCTTGGATATCTAGTATTGTAGAAAAGGCTCACAGTGAATTTGAGCTAGATCAAAGCTATAATCAACATACTGTCCCTAAGGTAAGTAAAAGATGCCCAGAAGTTTATCGGTCAGGTAGCAGACTTGAGTAGATTCATCTTTAGATCATCCAAAATATGCCATTTATTCTTTGATGCCTTGAGGAAGAACAAGAGCTTCAAATAGAGTAAAGAATGTGAAAATACTCTCCAACAATTGTAACAATATTTGACCAATACACCATTTCTAACAAAACCAAAGGAAGGTTAGACACTGTATGTTTACTTGGTCGTGTCACCCGTAGCTATTAGTGTTGTTTTGGTCAAAGACGAGGAAGGCAAGTAACACCCCATCTGTGATACCAAAAGCCCCACCATCTATTTATTTTCACTTTCATAGGTTTCCTTAGTAACAAATCTTAGAGTTCAAATTTTCATAGTTTACACACCAACTATATAGTTGTTGTTCCTTGTTTGAAGATTGGTAGTACATACTTTACAAAGCAATGTACTACTCTAAGTTTCACTCTATAACTTGTTAGTAGAATGAAAAATGTGTCTTTTATCTCATGAACATCTCAGTTCCATATGACAAACTTACTTACCTACCGAATTAGGCTTGGCATGCCCAACCAACGCACCAACCATAATCTTATGTTAATGACACGTCGAACTAACTAAGAGAACTCTACTCTAGCTTTCTTACGATTGGAAGACCCAACCTTAGGGGAGTCCTATAGCGAAACACAAACCAGGTCACGTAGATGTGACATACATACCTACCAATTAATATCAAATATTCCATAGAGTCTTATGACAACTATGTACTAATATACCAAACACTACAAAAAAATAACTCCCACTCAGCACAATAGAGATAAAGTCAATTAACTAAGCAAGCCATACTTAAACTAAGATTGACACTCTTAAGTTGCTAGCCTTACTATCTAAAAATATGAAGCATTAGAAATTATCGTGAAGTATTGGTGTGAACCACACCTAAAAAGGCCACACACAGCCAATACAAAATAAAATACAAAGTCAATGTTTAAAGAGAGAAAGGGGACATATGCCCACCATACATGCCATCCCCTACACCAGCCATGGTACCATTCTCAGTGCCACCTTCAACAGTAGTCATAGAGCCATCCTTTCCACTACTAGCATTACTATCATCCTCAAGCTTACGGTCATACATTGACTCATACTTCACAATGGCTTGATTAGGCTCCCACTTGTCCGACTTACCTTCCTTAAAATCTTTCATCAATTGTACACAGGTTATAAAGAAAGATTATGTGCCAATGTCCTTGAGTTATTACTTTAGAGCATCATTCTTAACCCTTAGGTTTGACTGTCTGTGCTTGGATTCAGTTAGCTCTTTTAAAAGGCCCTCCATATAAGCCTCCCGCTTAGATTGTATGTCTAGCAGTCGCACCATTTCCTATTGCAGCTCATGGTTGACCTTTTCCTTCTTGGATGATTGAAACATCAATTGGAAGACCTCACTCTCTAAAAATATCAAGCATTAGAAGCCCCATACACCAAGAAAGAACGTCAAAAAGTAGGATAAGTTACAAACAACGTGAAAAGGAGCAAACAGGTTTTAACTGGAGAACCTAGGTAATGCATGATTTCATTGAACTAGACAAGCCCTATGCCTTTAGTTTGGCTAGATCATTGGGAATAAGAGACTTCACACAAGAAGAAGTACTAGAAGCATATCAGGTACTAACAAGGTCATATCAGGGAACTATAAATTGAAAGCTCCGAATGAACTCTCGCTGACACTCTTGCACTTTATGCTTGTTTCAGCTACTCCTTTGCCTATACTTTAGACCTTCAAAATAGCTAGGACAAATATCGATTGGTTAAGGGTAGACCCTAACCTACCACTGATCTTAAGGGGAAGCCTCACCTTTATCTCATCAGCATTAGGGAGTTTGAAAGGTTTTTCCTTCTTGATTGACATAGTTGAAATAACAAACACCCAATCAAACATACTATTTAAACAAAATAGGGGGCTTGCATAAGTTATAGTAGTAATAGAACTTTACCTGGAGGAGTGTTATTTAAATAAAGCAAATATCCGTAATGCCTTTCAGCCGCTGGAACGACTAAAAGATGCTTCGTCTGTTCTCCAATACCTCCCTCTGGAGCTTTCCTGTCCTTCCTTACTTCTACAAAAACATTGTGTAAGAACTTAACGCAGTTCATACTACCACTAATCAGGGGGAAGAAGAACTTACCATCAGGGTTCCACCTAATGCGGACTCCCAGACCATCTTCAACTAAGAATCAAGAGTCCATGAATACAAATCCCTCCTACCACCCATGGTCATTAATTTGGCAATTCTTAATTGGAAACATGTGTTTCATCCTACCAAATAAGGTAAGCATCCCAGGGTTCCTTATAACCAGATAGTATGACTTTAGCAAGTCATTTATTAAAAATTCAATCCCTACTTGCTTAGCTAAGACCTTTATCGACATGGATACTCTCTAAACATAGGGCATAAGCTGAGATGGAGAAAGGTCAGAGTGGTGGCATAACCCTACGATCAAAGGACTTATGGGTACCAAGCTCCAAACCTAAAAGATTTAATGTACATGGCAACCCAGCCATCGATGTACCAATTTGTTCTTACGTTTGGGGAAAAGGCCCTCATAGTAATGTGTGCAGGTATACTATAGGTTCTACATATTCTATTAAGGTTATTATGCTCTACGGTATAGGCTACAGATCGTACTAATGCAGTAGCACTCCAAAGGTCACATTTAAATCTTGGTTTCCCTCAATGGAACCCTCACTATCTCAATCTACCTCCACACCCTCGCTAAGTGATTCCTCAGCCCCACAATTTCCCTCAATGTAACTAGTGACACTAACAGATAAACTATCTAATTCTGATAGGGTAACCTATAAAACGTAAATACATAAAGCAGACAAAATCAAGTGGGAAACAACACCAAAAGTACAATAGTCGAAGACTAGAAAATCTAAAGGGATTCAACATTGGTGGTTTAAAATGTTAAGACCAAGAGTTTAACCCACCAAAAGTAAAGTGATTCAAGCCAATATAGGAAGAAGGAGGTTTAACCTTAACAAAATCTCAAGAACAAAAGCAAATATAGAGAAGGAAACAAGAAATCAAACAAAACCTTAAATAATCAAACCTAAGTTCTAAACAACACAGTTGAAGAAGCCACGAGCCATAGCCATTATGCCAAAAATTAAAGAAAAAATAAAGTAGAGAAGAAGAAAGGAAGTACTTTTAGAGATTTTTGTAGAAGAGAAGTTAGAAGTTTTCAGTTCAACTTTGCAGAGCTTCGAAGCTAACGCTTGAGAATGTACACCAAAGAAAATGAGAAGTTATGGAAGAAACTAGCGAGGAAGCCTAGAAATAACTTACCAATAGGCTACGAGTAACTACCAATGATGCAAAAGGGCACCTCAATAAGGAACATGCGTATGAGAGAAAGTTCAAGCATGAGCATTTGATCAAGAAAATCGAATAACAGTAATGATCATACCTTACTTTTTGAGATAATACCTAATTAGACTTAGAGAGTGGGGGACTTATTATATACCCAGAATCTGGTGTGCTAGGCCCACGAGCATAGAGCAAGCCCAACAAGGAGGATCTAATCCAAGAATAAGTAGGGCTCATTGGAGGTAAACTCAACAGCTACGAATCTTGACTAAGTCTACCAAAACATCCAGTCCACCCATTAACCAAGAAGAGATTTGAAGATCCTAGATAGTAGGAACGGAAATACTTGCCTAGATCCAAGAATATTGTAACCAATGAGTCTAGAAGGTCGAGTATAAATCAATCAAGTACCACTTCCCTAGGGGATATTCAAACTTCTCCTCACCTACTATTCTTCGCTTCATTTTCTTCTCTAGTCCGACGATGTATTGCTCAACCTCTCATATCATCTTTTGACCTCTTATTACCCTATAATCACAATCAACAAATTATCAATAATATCGTCTTCTCTTTTTTTTCTTACTATCTATTGTTAAATTGCATGTTGTTGGTGACCTAATAATTAAAATCTCTCATTATCAAACTTTGGATAAAGATAAACATGTATCTAAAAATGTATCTAAACAGGTTTTATAAAACTTCCAAAATTTTCAAAAAATGTCTTATTAAAAAGGATAAGGATTATACAAAACTAGGTATTTCAAATATAAGTTATATTTTGTAAAATCATATGTTTCCATATATATATATATATAAAGCATTTCATGAAGTTTTAAGAACAATAATTTTTTTTACTTGTAATACCCCATGAGTAAATCAAAATTACTTACCTGTTATCTAACCAATGATTAACATACCTACCTCTTAGCTGAAATTTCATTAACTTTATGTTCTTAAATACTCCATTTGTCTCTTTTTTAATTAAAAATTCCTTATACAAATAAATAATATACTATAAAAGAAGAGGCAAGTACTCCTTAAAGTCCTTAATATAAGATTTAGTTTTTTTTTTGAAAAAAATTATAGAAGATAAATAAATTGCTTATTTATAATATATATTATGTATCATTATATTATATATTTGTTTATAAGCCAGACAAATTAATTTAGAGAAAATTGATAAATATAAATAATTTAAAGTGATTTATTTAGAGAAAACCGATAAATATCATATACTAGAGGAAGTATTTAAGGATATAAAGTTAATGAAATTCAAACAAAAAGAAACATAATCTTTAAATGTACTATAATGCATTGAGATAAATGCCCTCACTTGAGAGGAAAAGTGGTTTGCTTTTTTCCAACTTTAATTTTTTAGGGAAATGTCACTATCAAATGAAGAAGCATGGAACTTGAAATAACATTACCACATAAGAAATAGTGATTTACAGCCTCCGATCCTTAGCATAAGAGCTAGTTGAGTAATTTGAGTACATTAAGGAACTTAGTTTTGTTAGTTATTTATAACAAATATAGATTGGTTTTCCTAAAATATCATTACTTCCATTGGGTAGAAACCCTTAAATATGTGCAAGCAATATGGATACTTTGGGGGAAAATTATAAATTTGGAGGACAAAATGGATTGAAATCTTATATATATATTGAATTAAAGGGGCAGGCACTAAGGGCCTGAGGTTACAGGCGGGATCAAACTCACAATCTTCCCCTTAGAAGAGATCTCTCATAAATTTGCCACGAATTTTTAACAAAATTTCCAATAGAACCCATTCCCTCATTGATATGATTGTGGCAATTCAATATGCAATGAAATGTCGATGTGGACAGTGCAACCATGTGTCTCCCTCTCACCCTGCCACTTGTCACTGCATCGCGCTGCCACTTCACAATTCCTAAAAATGCGTCTTCCCCTCAGCTCAAACTTGGGACCTCATGCATGCATGCGTGAAGACTTACTGGTTGAGCTAGGATGCATCTGCATTTTATTATTACAAATTATATATATAATATAATTATTCATAATTATAATTTATAAATATATATTTGTTTTATATACATAAATATATATATATATAGATATATATTATCAAAAACTAAACATAAATTAAATAGTAAATTGAAATAATTGTTATATATTTATTATAATTTCTAATATAAATTAATTTTAAATTAAACAAATTTTACACGTTAAATAAATTTTCATATAAATATATTCTTATCCAATTTATGAAATTGAATTTCATTTTTATCCATTTTTATATATGATATATAATATAGTATTAAAAAATACATCTATTATATCAAAATATGGAAAAATATTTTGTATATATTTATATGACTATTAATATCATAATTTTTAATTTTATAAAGATATCATTTTAAAATTAAATTTATCTAAAAATAATATTTTTTTTTATTTTTTCAATGGAATTAGCCTCGGAATTATTCCTTGCAAAATCAGCCATAGATTAGTTCTGTGACTAATTTTGTCAGAAATTGAGTGTTTTTTATAGTAGAAATCTTATACTTAAGAGTGAATTTGCAACCTTCAATTAGCTCTTAAGACTTGTTTGGTTGGAGGGGAGGGGAGCAAAAATGAGCCCTTCCCCTCATTTAGTTTGAAATTTTGGAGTGTTGGGGAATTAAAATCTGTCTACCCCCTTCCTTTTTCTTATTTTGGTCCCCTCCAAATTGGAGTTTTTTTTAGGGGAGCCAAATTTTGTGACCAAATTGTCCCCTTGTATCTTGTGATATTCTATCTCTGCCCATAGCCATTCCTTAACTTCTGCAATCCAATACTTGTTCATTCATCTACTTCAATCACTTGTAAAAGCTCAAACACACATTGAAAGGATTAGACTAAAACACCACTAACTATTTATAAAATTCTTTATTCAATCGAGCCCGATGTTGTAGGGCATTCTTATTTGTTCTTCCCTCAGGAACATAAGAAAGCAGGACTCTAGAGGCATGGGGTTATTTCTTCTTCTATTCTTTGTCTTTATCAATTTGTCGGCATTTTCAGCTGGCAATGATGAGACCGTGCTTATAGGTGAGTTTTCTACTTTTCTTCTTCTTTTTCTTAATTAAAGTTTTTTGGTTTTTGATGTCATGTGCTACATGTTAGATTGCTAAGTGGCAATTGAAACAATGGGGTCCTTTTAATGATTCTTAGGGTTTCTTTATCTTCACATTGTACTTGATAGAAGACTCAACCTTGTCGGATGGTTGGGGATTTCAACAAAATTTTATTTGTTGTTTTGTCTTTTATTTATTTATTTTTTTAATGCTAGTGTAATTTGTAAGCAGAGTAAGGTCTGAACTATTTCCTTAGTATAGGGTCCTTAATTTTAACCGACCAAAGCTTTATGCAATAATTGATCGATAAGTCTGGTAGAAGATTGACTGTATCATGGTTGATCTCCCATTCTTCAGTATGATTGATCTCACTAGACTATTATTTTGATGTTCCAAAATCAATTCTAGTTGTTTGAGGTAATTAAATAAATATATTTAGGGACGGTGTTCTACTTATATGTTAGTAAAATGCTTACTTGATTATATAATCAAACATATTGTTAATGGTAGCAATGGAGCTGCAAGCTACATCTATTAATTTAGTAATTTTTCTAGCAAAAAAGGTATCATCTTTTTTTATAGATGAAGTGGTATCATCTTTTTTTCTTTTTTACCTAAAAGCAGTATTATCTTTATAATCTGCAAGTTAATAATAAGCTGAGATGAGTGTGAATTTTCATAAATCATGAAATTTAAATTAAGTTTAAAAAATTGTATAAATAAAAAACTATAATCTAACATATATTATGGTAAATTAGTTATTATCTCCCCTCCTATCCCCTCTTGAACAAAACAAATGATCATTAAACATCCCTCCCCTTCTTTCCCCTCCAACCAAACCAAATAAGGTAACCTTTTGCCTTTTCTTTCCATCCCCTCCCCTTCTATCGCCTCCCTTTGAACCAAATAGGCCCTTAGGGAAAACCCCACACAAGGAACTTTAAACATATGAAAAGACAAAAGGATTCACTACTATAGATTTGGGCATTTATAATGCCTAATACATAACGTTTACACCTAATAAATGTCATGTATTTTAAGGCGGAGGTCATACAAGAATATATAACGCTTAATGTGCATCATCATATATTGAGGTAGAATTCGTGAAAACACAAAAAAAACTATCATTTATTTAGTGACAAAAGTGATAGTTCTTTCAAAACAACTGCTATGTAACGGTTACAAAAGATTCGACTTCCAACCTCT
Source organism: Inga oerstediana (assembly GCA_963210345.1). Taxonomy (NCBI): domain Eukaryota; kingdom Viridiplantae; phylum Streptophyta; class Magnoliopsida; order Fabales; family Fabaceae; genus Inga; species Inga oerstediana. The sequence continues at coordinate 66,610,374 of OY723401.1, forward strand.
TATATCAACAAAGAAAAAAAATAAAATATTTTCAAAAACAACAGTCATGTAATACTTTCAAATGATTTATCTTTCACAGGTGCCAGTTCATTAGTCATAACCCTTCATAGCATCATGGGATCTTTATAAGTCATACCCATTTGTAACAATTGTTAGATCTCTATTTAAACTCACATATTCCTTATGATTCTTACTTTTCTTTATCGGCCTCCTCCTTCTTTCTATTATGTTAACATCCTAAGGAGCTCCTCTGCCACCACTATTATTAGTCAACATTTCACCCAAGAGGGGGGATGAATTGGGTGATATTAAAAATTCAGAACTATAATTACCAAATTTAACCAAGAGATAAGAACTGGAGAAATTTCCCTAGAGTATACATAGGAGTTTTATATTGGTTTAGTCTCAACTATTATATTTAATTGCAATAAACATGTGCCACAAACATTAGATCATCATCTTTCTCTTGCTTTATTTATTTCATAATTACTTGTCCCCTTTTTAAATGCATAACATCATCTTTTTATGTCTTTATTTCATTGACTGTGAAATTTCCATTGAAATATGGATCTTGAATGAGCTAAAACAACAGCTTCTTCAATTATCATAGATTTTTCCTACTCAAAATTTCATCTTTTAGTTGAAATTGTTGACCAAGTCTTCACATTTTCTAGGTCTTAATTGTGTTTCTCTTTCCTTCCCTCTTATCATAAGATTATGGCTCATAAAGGGGCAAAAAGTGCTTCTTAAATTCTCATGGTTTTTGCCTCCTCTTATATTATTTATAGCATGATATATTTGATGCAAGTCATAATGCCTCCAAATGCTTTAATTGTGAGCCAAATATCATTTTCTCTTTCCTTTCTTTTATGTTGGATGAAATATCACTCAAGAATAAAGGAAAATGTGGACCAATTTACTCTTCTTGCTTTCTTTCTTTTTGACTTGTCATTGGTTATAATTTAGTTACATATTCTCTTTCTCTTTCTTTAGGAAACAAAATTAATTGAGAGAAAGGGAGAAATATATATTGATCCATTGATCTCTTGGTTCTTGCTTTATTTATACCTAGCCACAAATGTTGACTTTTCAAATGGAAAAGATGAAGAAGTATATCATTTAAATTCTCTTTCTTTCTTCCTATGGTCTTGAACATTTTTTATCAAGTGAAAAGGACAGGAAATTAATTTAATCTTCTTTATCATTATCTTTACTTTTCAAGAGCAAATCTTAGCCCTTCATTTTGGTTTCCAACTTTAACCTCAAGATCAAGTGGCAATTGTCTCTTTTGTCCTATATTATGGCAATATTATTTAGATTGCCATTAACTCTTTATTTGTTTCATTTCTTTCTCTTCCATATGCCATTTCCCCTTCTTCTTATGTTCAAATTAGGCCTTTGGTCATTTTTTACTTTAGGCTAAAAGACTAAGTAGTTATCTCAAGTTAATCGAAACTAAAGTCATAACAAAATTTATGAGGGTAATTTTGTCATTAATCCTACTATCTATTATGTGCATTTAGCCCTTGAGTACATTTTGGGGTACTACAATAATCATGTTTCTTCAGAGAGCTAAAGTTTGCCATTGATCCAAGATAGCTCGTCCAGTGTCCACCACAGAATGCAAGTAGGAGGAACTATGTGATATGCGTTCGAACTTATTGCTTGGCTTGACCACCTTATTGTCATATCATATATGACAAAAAAGATGTTATATAGACACACACACACACACACACACACACACACACACACACACACACACACACACACACACACATTAGATAGAGTTTTTACTTGAGCTTTGCTTGTTAGATTTGGCTATATAATAGAACAAAGCTCACACATCCAGTATAGTCATGCAATTTAGGATAGATCAAGACATTCCCAATTTTGTGGCTAGGCTAGATGGAACTCCCTACCATAGAGGGCTCAAGGGGTATGCAGCCTAGAGCAAGACTTGATAGAGAAGGAGAGATTAAATATATAGAACGTCATATGCTTCCTAACGAGAAAAAGCATATGGCGTACTATAGATTTAACCCCAAATTCTCCATCAAATCTTGCTTGATGCTACATTCCCATTGAGCCCTTTACAATAGGGAGTTCTATTTAGCCTAGCCACAAAGCCAGAAATGTCTTGATTCATCCCAAATTGCATGGCTATACTCGATGTGTGAGCTTCTGTCATATACAAATTTGTATATAATTTCATTTTACATACAAGGTGAAAGGAGAATCCTTATTTAGTAAAAAAAATTGCCTCAAAAAATAACAGTTATGAAATAAGAACCAGTATATATTTATACACTATATATGACAGTTGTTTCATTAAACCTATTAGCATTTTATAGCAAATAAATAATGGTTACTATATAACGACCATTATGTATGCTAGACTTTTATATAACAGTTATTTTGAAAGCACCATTATGTATGTTATGTTAGACATGATTAGTTTTGATTATGTCAAATATAGATGTTAAATATTGAGAGCAAAAAGTTTACATAATGTATTCATCTCCTATATTGACTAACTAATATGTTTAATGTGAAATATCTTGTAGATTAGTCAAGCAAAAGATATCAAGTTAGGTTGAAAAGATTCATGTAATTTAATATTGTGGATTATTTAAACAGTCAAATTGTTATTCGAATAGTAAAACTTGTTTTCAGTTAAGATCTATTTGAATAACTCTCAATTTATCCGAATAAGCAAAGTATTATCTGAATAATAAATATGATATTCGAATAGAGAAGAACTATTAAAAGTTGAAAGTATTCAAATAGGCACATTATGTTAGAATCGGTAGCCACAGCGGAAGAATTTTAAAAATTTTCACCGATCCTAATCAATGATCTATCAATGGCGTTTAAACCAAGTTGGAAGGATTCATACCTTTTTGATGATTCAGAGTTTTCACAATCTCTATGAGCCAACACGTCAGGTCCGCTCCCTCTACCGGTATCCACACGAATGCTCTCCAACCGAGACTGCGTGCTAGCACCTCTAATGTCTCCTAGGGTTTCACTTGCGGCTCTCAATTCTCATGTGCGTATGAATATATCTGCTATATCAAGTTTATAACCTATGAGGGCTATTTTCAAATTTCAAAATTAATCATCATTAATTTTGAAATTAATTAACAATTAATTATCTTGATGAGCTAATTAAATAAATTCAGTTTAAATTAAATATGTCCAACAGTTTTAATTTAACCTATTTATTTAATCCAAATAAAGAGCCATTAGATTTAATTTATCTTCATAAATTAAATCTGAGATACTATATCTCTATCATGTTAGTTATTAAATTTAATATATCTTAATAAATTAAATTTAAAACTAACACAATATAATAATATCATATAATATATATACATATATATATAAGATATATATTTCAAAAATATATATATCTATATAATATTATTAAATATAATAATATGATATAATATATATATACATATATATATATATAAGATATATATTTCGAAAATATACATATCTATATAATATTATTAATGAATTTTATATTATATATATATAAATATAAAATTCATCCACCCTAAATTTAACATTATCTCGTGTTGGGCCATTCTTGTGTGCGACCCTGTAGGCCCATATGAAGTTGGCAGTGGGCCAATAACTATACTAACCCAAAAGTCACAAGCGGCCTCTAGCAAGACATTATGACTACCCAATTCATATGAGGATCGTTATCACGATGCAACCTGTCATACAACCATGTCACGTCCCTTTTGTCACACGATATATCGATCAAGGATAAGGCATGGATAATGTCATCCTCTTGTTCCTGACCATTACTTTCTCGATTCTTGAGTAGCCGATAACAGAGACAGAAACTCCTTTCATCATAGTATGGCCATACATTTCTCAGACTCACTCATCGAGGGGCCCAGTAATATCTCTCTACTTATGTGAGGGACAAATTCCATCTTGATCATTCATATTCCTCTGCATGAAAAACCACTAAGCCCGATCATAGCCTTTATCATCACCCGGTCAAAAGTGACTTTTGACTAGTTCAAAGCTTAGCAACTCTCATGTAGGAATCTATGATGACCTCAGGTCTAAGGGCATTGTGACGTGGTTATACATGAGAAAAGCTTATGACTTGATCCATGTAGCTTTCTCATAGTGGGTCGGTCCAGCACCTTGTACTCTTACAAGTGCCTAAGACTTTGATTCGTATCTCCATATCTTATCAAAGTCATATTGGTCTTGTTTCATCTCTGCTCCCGCATAGATGACCGACCAGGGACATTTTAGGACAATCTTTATGAATTATCCAAGGATACAATTGTCACAGTTAACATGCAAATAATATGATAACAGAATAGAGAAATTTCATAAAATAATAATGTTCAAAGTACAATGATTGGCCCTTTGGGCACAATTTCCAACACTAAGCCAGGTTTCAATCCTAGGAAGAAAATATTTTTGTAAATAGTTAAAATCCCAGCCCAAACATAGGGTTCGAACCTGTAAATGAATAGGCTTTTCCGAAAAAAATTAAAAAATTTCAAAAACAGTTATTTAGTGATTCATAACTTCATTTTGGAAGATGACATTCAAATCATCATCATATTTTAGAATATATTCAGTAATTTGGACATAACTCTCAAACTACACATTGGATTGAAATGAAACTAGTACCATATGAAACTAGACTTAAAGATCTTTCCATAGATAGGTCATTGGTCATATTTAGAATTATATTCAAAGGAAAATGCCTTTTGGAAGTTGGTATTTGAAATCAAGCTCTGTTCTATACCAATTGATACACATTGAATCATAACTTTTGAAATACAAAGTATGTGTGATTGATTCCAGTTGCTGAGCAAAGAATACTTAATGAACTTTATAGGCATAGTTCATTTGCCATGGATTTATATCCAAAGAGTTACACCCTCAGAAGTTTATTCAAATATTAAGGTTACAAGAATATGAAGATTCATTATCAAAGTGTATTATTGGAATACAACAAGTTGTATTCGAATAGTATATCATATCTGGTAGAAAGACTATTCAAATAAGGGTTGATCTATTCGAATAAGAAAGTTCATTGTGAGAGAATATTATTTGAATTTAAATGGCACTATTTGAATAAGATCATTTGTTTTACAAGGCAACTATTTGAATAAGGAATTTAGTATTTGAATACACTTCAAGTTCTAAAATTTTATTCAAATAGAGGATAAAGTATTCGAATAAGGATTACTCATTATCAAATAAGTCTATTCGAATACAATAGATAATATCCGAATAACTGATTTTCCAGAAAAAACAGTATCACCTTGAAACTTTTGAAAATCATTCAAATTTTGTGTGACGTGTTCTTATTTATTCTAATCACTCTAACACTTCATTATATTAGTGATTAAGCATTTTCTAGGTAATCAAACAAGGATTGACACATAAGACGGAGAAAGCACTTTTGTGTCAGAACCTTCCAACGACTAGTTCAATAGTAATATTTTAAGACTCAATGGGAAGAAGAAAATCTCAAACGGTCAAATGCTCTTCATCAACTATAAAAGGAGAGTCATTCAAAATGAATAGAGATGAGAGCCCATGCCTACAATGTTGATATGTTGTTACTCTAAATCTAACCTGACCAAAGTTCTAGAATGATACTCCCATTATGTACTACAGTGTTAATCATTATCTACTTCATATAGAGAGAAGTAATCACTCATTGTAATCATTCTATATTTGTAAGAGTTACTCAAGATTGGGGAATCTTGAGTAGGAAACAAATTGTATCCTTACATGTGTAAGGGGGAGTCCTTATCTCAATACGAGAATTGCAAGGGCTTTACAAGTGCTTGGATTAAACTTGTGGGATTGTAGTGGTTCTCAAGCACCCTGTTAAACTTGAGGGAGATAATGAATTGAAATCTTAGGAGGAGCCTAGGGATTAGACGTAGGTCATCGTGGATTGGACCGAACCAAGATAAATCGCAGTTAGCATCTCCTCTTCCCTAAACTCTTATATTTCCATCATATATGATTTCAATAACTGATTATGGTTTTATATTTCATTACTTACATACTTATTGATTTCATAAGATGTAAAAAGAATTTCAAAGTTAAGTTTTTATAATACACCCAATTCACCCTCCCCTTAGGTGTCAGCCGGTTCTAACATTTGGTATCAGAGCCAGTCTCTTATTTAAAGGACTTAATCGTCTCAAGAGTTATCAATGGCTGATTTTAGGTATTACTCGCTTTCAGAAGGTTTTGATTATACAATCCCACCTTATTTAAAAGATATCAGTTTTTGGTTTTAGAAGGCTAGAATGACATCATTTTTAAAAGCCTTTGATTTTGATATGTGGAATGTGTTTACAAATGATTTTGATTATCGAGAAAGGATTGGACTAAAAAAGAAAAGAAATGTTTTTGTTGAATATTATAGCAATGAAAGTTTTATATAGTGCTTTGACCGAGAATGATTTTGAGAAAATCATATTTTGCTCTAATGCCAAAGATATTTGGGATACTCTTGATTCTATGTATGCTTCTAACAACTATAATAAAGTTAAAAGTGTTGACAATTCATCAGAAACTATAAGCTGTATATCTATGATTGATGAACAATTGGAAGTCGAGAATGAAGAAGGAGAAATCATAGAACACTTCCATGATCTAGTCAACATAGAAGAACAAGAGGAAGATGATTTCCAAAAAGAGCTCAGTACTGCCGAATTTGATGGGTCATCCTCTGGAGCTCAAAATGCACATATGGTAAACAATTCCAATTCTTCTGTAGTTATTTTGAAAACTGATTTTCAAAATTTGAGTAAAATTATTTTTCAGCTAATTATTGATTCTAGTGAGAAAAGCAAAAATGTTTTCAATCATGCTAGAAATTCATGTAGGAAGAAAGAACCTAGGAAAACTGATCATTTGATATTGTCTTTTCTTGATCAATACAATACTTGCATAGAATCTCATAATGCACATCATTATATTATTTGCAATTATTTTGGTAAATCAGGTCATATTTCTCACACTTGCTATGTTAGGAGAAATTCTAATATGAGAAATAATTTTGTTTGGGTTCCTAAAATGCAAGTGACTTCAAATGCTAATGTTCAAGGACCCAAAGCAAAGTGGGTACCAAAATGTCCATCTAGTGTTTCTTGTGTGTAGATTGATTCTAGAAAAAAATGGACATAAGGGTACAGAAAAAATAAAGAAGATATCAAGAGTTCCTAATCCACCTGAAAGGAGATTCACATCAATTAAGAGAACTTTTGGATCACCTATTGCTGGAACTACAAAGTCTAATAACAAAGAAAGGCAATGGAGAATAGGAGAACGTCCTACCTCAAGAATGAACTACCATATAGTACCATTCAACTACCTTGAGGAGAACAAGAGATGGAGGACCTCTCAAGATTCAAGGAAAAGACTTTCAGAGTCTACATCATATGAGAGGGTATTGCATGCACCCAAAGCTAGGAATTCAAAAGTCAAATATAACAGAAAAATTCATTGGATAAGAAAATGCAATCCTCCAAGTACCTAAAGCAAAGATATACAACGGTAAAACCACTTGCACTATTATCTTTAGTATTTATTGAGGTTTGTATCTTGTTACCTTAGGAATGAACATTGCAAACATTCTTGGAAATATGGTTTTCACGTCCCTTAAAAAGCTTATTTTGTAAATTTATTTACAAAGGGATTGCAATGTTCAGGAGTTTCATTCTCTATTCATACATGCATATTTCAAAAATATCCCCTATTATGCATAAAGTCATTGATTGATTCATTATGCTCAAATTGGTTTGATTTAATTATCCTTTGAACATGTGAATTTTATCTTGATTCCTACAAGCTAACAAGAAATGGATCCAAGCAAGGTTGGATACCAAGAAGAAAAAGAAATTTATACAGTTCTATAGGATAAAAAAAAGCTTATCAAGGCTATGACCACATGAAAACAAATTCATATCTTGATGATACTGAATTTTGGAGTTTGGATTTTGGTGCTGAGAGTGCAAAGGAGGAAAATCAATATTTCTCTACCAAAACCAGGCAAGCTATTGCAAGTGCAAGAGCAATTACGGTGATATCTAATCCTTACCCTATATTGTGCTTATATGAATGATTTAATTTGGGGAATGAATATTTGTCCATTATTGCATTCCTTTAGCAATCAATCTTTAATGATCGTTAAATTATTCACAGATTGCTAAATGAACCAAAAGTGAAACTGTGCATAGTTTTTCTATTGGTTCATGTTTTCAAGTACACAATCCAAAATTGTATTTTGGTTTATATTCATCCTGTTTATAAAAGTGCATACTCATGGTTTGAAAAATTTTCATATTTTGTTTACATTTAAATTGGTTTCAAAATTGGAAGTTAATATTTTTGTGTCAAAAATGCTTCAAATATGACAACTAGGTTTTTCCCATCATTGATCATAAATGTGCTATCTAGTGCTTGCACTTCTTAGTCTTTATTCTCTAATGAGTTAAACCTTATGTATAACAAGTTGATCATCTATATGAGTGTCAAGCCTATCTTTAAGAAATGAATTCAATTCATCAAAAGCTTTGTTCCTAATACATAAATTCTTATTAGTGGAGTCATTCAAAGCATTATGAATATTCATTAATGTATTAACCATTATAGTGGAATAACTTGATTATATTTTGGAATTATGGTCATTTGGACCAATAAGTCTGTACTTCATAATTCATAATTCCTTGTACTCATTTTGTTGCTCAAACACATTAACCATTGATATGATCTATCTTTGAATAACCAGTGTCATGTATTTGAATCTTTGAGTTGCATGTTCCGATTCTTCAAGACAAAACTCTAAGAGTCAACCTTATCTCTTAGTCAATAGCAAAGTTATTGTGCTTATATATGTCTATCAAGCTAAGCCTTTTTGGCTAATTCTTTTTCCATATGACTTTTGCTCTTGGGAAATCTCTCAAACATGTTAACTCCAATGTCTAACATGTTATCTTAGTTGTTCTCCAACTAAAGCATTCTGATATATTTTAAACTTGTTGACTTCCACCATTTTTAACATGAGCATCGATTTTAAGCATGTTTCAAAAACAAGTTTTGCATATATTCAAAATCTCAATCTTACAATGCATTGTCATGATTTGAAATAACATTTGAAATTTGAAAAAATTTGCAAACTTGATTCAATTCATGATTTATCATTTCATACAAGTTGGTCATTATGGATGGATTTTCTACTCTCTTTGAACCAATTTACATGAATTGCATGAAAATATTTTCAATTATATATTTTCCATATAAAGTGTATTTACAAATTGTCATTGGTCATTGAAAAACATCTTTATGATATCATTTGTTTGTTTCCCTTTATAATAAATAGCTATAACTAATTGGGTAAAATTGTCTTTGATATTTTATTACACTCTTTGCTTAAATATCATATGGTTTAATTATATGAGAACAAGAGAGTTGTTATGTCTAATATTGAGTGGACCTAATAGAAGTTGGATACCAAAGAACATATATTTATACTTTTGTAGGATTGTCCATAAAAATGATGCTCTGAGAAAAGAAGTTTTATTCGAATACTAACCACTGTATTCAAATACCCAAAGAAGTTTTTAAAAAGATTTTATTTGAATACAAACTATTTATTTGAATATAAATATTACTATCTCAACCTGTTTGTTGACAACTATTCGAATACAAAACAAAGGTTTTGCAAGAGCTTTATTCAAAAAAAAAATAGCAAACAATTTGAATAGTATAAAGTTTTCATAAAACTATTTGAATAATTGATTCTCTATTCGAATACAAAAATAGATTTTACAAAGAGACTATTTGAATAATGAACAGAGTATTCGAATAGTAGGATGATTTTTACAAAGCATACAAAACCTATTCGAATAATAGAGTTACTATCTGAATACAAAAACAAGTTTTACAATGAAGGTATTCAAAGAGTTTACTTATTATCCGAATAGCAGAAGACTATCTTCAAATGTTCTTCAGGGATCTATTCGAATACTACTTAAGCTATCCAAATAGAGACAGTTTATATTTTGATAAACTATTCGAATACTCTGAGAACTATTCAAATAATGTTGTTTCTTAAAAATGTAATCGATTAATGAATCTTCTATTCGAATAATCTCTGTTAAATTTTCAAACTGACTATTCAAATAATAAACTCCTTATTTGAATAGAATAAATTGTAAGTATTCACAGGGAAGGAAGTGTATCAAAATACTGAAGTTTCTATCCGAATACACCAAGAAGCCAAAGATAGAAGACTATCCAAATAGTGGTGTACTATTCAAATAAAACAAATGGGTGAATGGATGTAAAGAAACTATCCGAATACTACTCCTTCTATTCAGATAACAAGAGTTACAAATCAACAGAGACTATTGAATACTCTATCTACATTCAAATAGTTGAAGGGATCAAGGAAAAAGACAAGGGATCAGCAAACACATCATATTATGATCCATCTATTGAGAGTGAGGATCTTGACAAAACAATGAGGAATGTTGTAAAAGAGATTGCTAAAACTTTTGAAGTTGGACATAGTAGAGTCAATCACAAGAAAGCCAACAAGATCAATCAAGGACTTAGATAGAAGAAGTTGCAGAACCACCCCCTGAGTTCAACACAAAATCTCTGCAACAACATGATGAGAAAAAGAGTTTCTTCAACAATGTCACACTGAGCTTGCTACAAACAATGATGAGCTTATCACTTCTATAAATGGCAAAATTAGATAACTCTATGACTTGATTAACCAAAACTTCAAGGTTTTATTTGAATAGCAAGAAGCTCATACCAGGATGCTATAGGAGCAACCTAGCATTGTGAGAATTTTATGTGCTATGATTGTTTGCTAAGCAAATGGGTACACACTAAGTTAATGGATGCATATGAGGCCTTATTTCGAGCTCATCTTGGTATCCTTAAATGTTTGAAGAGATTAGCTTTAGAATCCCTCAGTACCGATCACATCATCTAATAGTGACTAGCCAACCATGCATCAATGGACTATAAAGGACTATGACTCGAGTGATTACGACATTACTCGAGTGAGGTATTGTATTCTTTATTAATTTAAATTCTCTAAGTTGCATCATTTGAAGTGAACAATTGAGTAAAGACTTGAGTGATATTGGGGTATAGCTGTTAAAACCTCTGAATAGCATCGTCATTTTCAAAATTTGATTTCTCACTAAATCTTCCAACTTTTATACTCAATTTCTCTACAGAGGTTTTCCAATGGTTTTTCAAATCCATGAGAGTTTTTAACTCTATTCCTTATAATATTTTTTTAAAAGAAATGCACTCATTAAGGGGGAGCTTCACATTCATATGTGTTTTATATCTTAAAAGCTTATCTCCTTTATTTGAAAAAAAAATCATTATACTCATCTGCATTCACTCTCAATTGATTAGTTTTGATCATAAGATACTCATATATCTTCTTTCCATGATCTTAATTTGCATATATTTTATAGAAAGGAAACTTTTGATACTTGATTGCACTAACCATTCTCCTTGAAAGAATGCTTTTACTTATAGTAGGAGAATTTTCTCTATGCAAGATCATTCCTCAACACACTAAAAGGAGAATATATCAACTTTGAGGACATCTTTAATGATCAATCAATGTAAATATATTGGCTGCAACATTCAAAGCAACAAATACCTATGCCAATATAAAAGAGCATTATATGGAACAGAAGCTCAACTAAAAAAGAACATCCTGGAGACAACATGAATATACATGATAATTGCACATCTAAAGCATGGTGAACTGGACTTCATGGATCTATCATCAGCTTGTTGAATCCTAATTATCCTCTTTATATTTTGAGAATATCTTACATATACTTTGATTATGAAAGTTTTCTTGAAAACCTCTTCAAATTAGTTCACACTTATTTTCATCACTTTTATTTGCATCAAAATGAAAATACTTTCTTGACACATTTCTTTTGATTAAAAAAAGGTTTGTTTTCTTGAACACCTTTCACATGCATTTCTTCTTTGTTCTCATATTTGCCTCCCCTCAAGCATTTCTTCTATATCCTTAAAACTTTTTGATGATGTCAAATAGGAGGAGAGACACTGCACGAAAAATATGTTGCATCTAATATGTTTTCATACTGATATATATTTTTTGTAAAGGATTTGACATCATCAAAAAGGGGGAGAAGGTTAGATATGATTATTTTTGAAGATGTCAAATATAGATGTTAAATATTGAGAGCAAAAAATTTACAAAATGTATTCATCTCCTACATTGATTAACTACTATATTTAATGTGAAATATCTTGTAGATTAGTCAAGCAAAAGATATCAAGTTGGGTTGGAAAGATTTATGTGATTTAATACTGTGGATTATTCGAATAGTAAAACTTGTTTTTAGTTAAGATTTATTCGAATAACTCTCAGTTTATCCAAATAAGCAAAGTATTATCCGAATAATAAATATGTTATTCGAATAGAGAAGAACTGTTAAAAGTTGAAAATATTCAGATAGGCACATTAGTATTCAAATAGTATGCCTAACAAATTGTTTTGAAAATAATTCAAGTGAAAAAGTATTCGAATATCAAGGCACTATCTGAATAGTCATTGTGATTTTAAACTCAGTTTCTAAATATATTATCCAGATGGTAGAATAACTATTCGAATAGTAAGGGAACTATTCGAATAGTAAGTGTACTATTCAAATAGTGTGATGATTATCCTAATAATATTTTGATGAATTTCAGCATCCAATATCACAAGACTATTAGGATAGTAAAGTTACTATCAGGATAGTAAGGAGACCATTAGAATAGTAATGGAACTATCAGAATAGTCTCAGTACAAAATAATCAAATACTATTCAAACAGTAAAGTGACTATTCAAATATCACAAGACTATTAGGATAGTAAGGAGACTATTAGAATAGTATTTGACGCATTTCGAAATGACTATCAGAATAGTAATGGAACTATTATAATAGTCTCAGTGAAAAATAATCAAATACTATTCAAATAGTAAAGTGACTATTCGAATAGTCCATAACTGAAAAAGGGTGATTCTATTCAAATAGAAGCAATGTTATTCGAATAATAGCAGCACACTTTGTTTCTTTTCAGCATGGGCGAGGTTCAGTAATTTGGTCATATCTCTCAAACCACAACTCAGATTAAGGTGAAACTAGTGGCATATAAAGCTAGACTCTTAATACGTCATTTGGACAGCTAAATCAAGTTAAAAGGAGCTGAGATGAAAGAGATATAAATTTTGAAAGATGACATTGAAATCACCGTCATATTTTAGAATAGGTTCAATATTTTGGACATAACTCTTAAACTACACATCAGATTGAGATGAAACCAATGCAATATGAAACTAGGCTTAAAGGTGTTTCCATGAATAGGTCATAGGTCATATTTAGAGTTATATTCAAAGAGATATGCCTTCTAGAACTTGGTGATCGAAATCAAGCTCTGTTCTAGACCAATTGATACACATTGAATCATAACGTTTGAAATACAAAGTATTTGTGATTGATTCCAGTTGCTGTGCAAAGAAGACTTAATGAGCATTATAGGGATAGTTCATTTTCCATGGATTTATATCCAAAGAGTTACACCCTCAGAATTTTATTCAAATATTGAGGTTGCAGGAATATGAAGATTCATTATCAAAGTGCATTATTCGAATACATCAAGTTGTGTTCGAATAGTATATCATATCTTGTAGAAAGACTATTTGAATAAGAGTTGGTCTATTCAAATATGAAATTTCATTATGAGAGAATATTATTCGAATACAAATGGCACTATTCAAATAAAATCATTTGTTTTACAAGGCAACTATTCGACTAAGGAATTCACTATTCGAATACACTTCAAGTTCTAAAAGTTTATTCAAATAGCGGATAAAATATTCGAATAAGGATTACTCATTATCAAAGAAGGCAATTCGAATACAACAGATGTTATCCGAAAAACCGATTTTCCAGAAAACAAAGTATCACCTTGAAACTTCTGAAAATCATTGAAATTTTGTGTGACTTGTCCTTTTTTTATTCTAATCACTCTAACACTTCAATATATTAGTGATTAAGCTTTTTCCAGGTGATCAAACATGGATTAACACACATGATGGAGAAAGCACTTTTATGTCAGAAGCTTCCAACAGCTATTTCAACAGTAATATTTTAAGCCTCAACGGGAAGAAGAAAAGCTCAAACGGCCAAATTCTCTTCATCAACTATAAAAGGAGAGCCATTCAAAATGAAAAGAGATGAGAGCCCATGCCTACAATTTTGATATGCTGTTACTCTAAATCTAACCTAACCGAAGCTCTATAATGATACTCCCACTATGTACTTCAGTGTTAATCATTATCTACTTCATATAGAAAGAAGTAATCACTCTTTGTAATCATTCTATATTTGTGAGTGTTACTCAAGATTGGGGAATCTTGAGTAGGAAAGAGATTGTATCCTTACAGTGTGTAAGGGGGAGTCCTTGTCTCAGTATGAGAATTGTAAGGGCTTCACAAGTACCTGGATTAAACTTGTGGGATTGCAGTGGTTCTCAAGTACTGTGTTAAACTTGAAATCTCAGGAGGAGCCTGAAGACTGGACGTAGGTCACCGTGAATTGGATCGAATCAGGATAAATCCCAGTTTGCATCTTCTCTTCCTTAAACTCTTATATTTCCAACATATATGATTTCAATAACTATATTTCATTACTTACATACTTATTCATTTCATAAGATGTAAAAAGAATTTCAAAGTTAAGTTTTTATAATATAACCAATTCACCTCCCTCTTGGGTGTCAGTCAGTTCTAACATGGTACAGAGTTTTTTAATGGTTGTTTACTTGATACTGTTATTTATTATGCCAGCATTACGCACAACATAGCCTCACTACATCTCAATATATAACAAGTGTTATCTTATAACCATTATAATAGGTCCGAAATAAATAACGGTTCAGAACCGTCATTTATCTGTGCCAATCTTTTATAGTGCCCGCATATATGAAGATTCATAACCGTGATGTATGGCAATTAATTACCATCATATATCACGATTTCTGTAATATTGATACTTCCAATTTAAATATCCCTATGAGATGTGATGTTCCCAATATGGGATATTCAAAATTAATGTCAAAAGATACAAATACCCTCCCATATACATATATATATATATATATTAAGAAAAAGTAATAAACCTCATTGGCAGGCCGTCAACCACTGGCAGGCAGCCACTGCCGATCTAGCCCTGCCGATGCTAGATTTCAATTGGCATATGTAATTATTTGGTAAAGTAGTAGGAGTGGGATTTGAACCACCCCTACAACTTCTTTGCCAAAAATGTGGGTGTCCATTAAGCAACCAATGCCTTTCAATATATATTGTGCAAACAAATATGTATAAGTTAATTAGCTCTATATATTTGACTCAAGCTCATTTAAAAGTTTTATTAAGGAATTCACCACATTTCATTAACTTTTGATAACTTTTGTTTACCAAGTAACAAATCTATACTATCAAGTCATTCACAAGTTTTGTTAAGGAATTCACGACATTTCATTAGGTTTTGACAACTTTCGTTTACCAAGGAACAAATCTACACTATCAGATCATTCACAAGTTTTATTAAAGAATTCACCACATTTCATTAGGTTTTGATAACTTTCGATTGCCAAGGAACAAATCTACACTATCAAGTCACTCACAAGTTTTGTTAAGAAATTCATCACATTTATTAGGTTTTGACAACTTTCACTTACCAAGGAATAAATCTAGACTATTTGGTCATTCACAAGTTTTGTTACAGAATTCATCACATTTCTTTAGGTTTTTAACAACTTTCATTTACCAAGTAACAACAAATCCACACATTTAGTTTATTTACAACTTTTGTTAATCCCTAATGAAATATGTGAAATGTCTTAAAAAAATTTGTGAATGACTTGATAATGTGAATTTTTTTACTTCGTAAACAAAATTTGTCAAAACCTAATGATCAATGTAGTGAATTACTTCACAAAACTTGCGGATGACCTAATAGTGTGAAAGTTTTACTTGGTAAATGAAAATTATCAAAACCTAATGAAATGTAGTGAATTTCTTAATAAAATTTATGAATAAGTTTGAGTCAAAGATATAGAGTTAACTTTTATATATATATATATATGTATGTTTATTGAAATGCATTGGAAGCCAATATTTTTAGCAAACAAGTGGCGGGGGATTCAAATCCCACTCCACCACTTTGCCAAATAATTACATCCGTAGGCATTGTAGCTCCGGCATCGAAGGGGCTCTATCGCCGGTGGCTATTTGTTGGCAGGGGCTGGTGTCCGGTCACTGGTGGGGTTATTACTTTTTTAAAAAATATATATGGGAGGGCATTTGTGTCTTTTGGCATTAATTTTGAATATCTCATTTTGGGAACCTCATCTGATAGGAATATTTAAATTGGAAGCAACTTTTTGTCTTTTCATATTTTTAAAGTTTCTTTTTTTGTGTGGGATTTTCGATAACTATTATATCAAGGATTAAAAGTAATATCTATTAAAAAATGAAATAATCATTTACTGTATATGGCCCTTTTGGTGACCTAAAAGTATCATATTTTGTCCATTTGGGCCTCTATATACTTTATGTTTGTGGCCCAAAGTTTTTTCGGCTTTACTGCCTATTAATTAGAGATATTATTGCTTCCATCAGAGTACCCTAAATGCCTATAAAAAAAGACTAACCAATGGAAGTTGAATCTAATGAGAGAGATCAATCCGTCGTAATGTAATGAATTAATATTTGAATCCTCATTAGAAGATATATCAACATCTAATACATGATAGTATCTTGAGTAGTAGGAGAATATTTTTGCACTTGGAAAAACCAGAGACGACTAGATAGATATGTAGCTTATATTTTTTATATAGATAAAAAGATCAAAATGACGTGAATAATTCACTTTGCAATATGAAAAAAATGAACAATAAGAATATGCTAAGTATCCGATGAAATACAGTATTTATGTTAATTCATACATATTTAGATTAATTATATTGAAATTTGTAAAATTAATCTGTTCTTTAAGATTATGCTCATATTTCTGTTTTTATAAGGATAAAGTACATATTTTGGACGAAAATAAATAAGGATAAAGTACATATAACTTTAAAAAAATCATATGTATAACATTATTTTAAGTACATTTAACTTCAGTTGAGTTTCTTTTTCCTGAGCGGGTGAATTTTAATTAAGTGGTTAAAATTTTAATTTTTAAGCGGAAAATGGAGATCTTCAGGCCATAAAAAATGTAAAGTGGATGGGTCTAGTTGTGTGGGCATGAACAGGGTTTTTAAAATTAAAGCCAATCGGGTCCCTCCACCAATGTTTGATGATTGTGATACTTTGTATGTTTTCCCCGTAATGAATAAAAATATTTTCATCAAGTGGAAAAATAAATGCACACGTGAGAAAGTGGTACCCACCAAAACAAAAAAATTAAAAAAGACCGAATATTAATTAAAAAGTCCAAATATCGAAAATTTGGATGGGGCAAGGCAAATGATGGTATGGGACAATATCTTTTTGGGTGTGCAATACATTATTCAGTTTATGTGTCCTCAAGTTTGGAAGCATGACATATATGGAATATCATTATTTTTTATTATCCATTCCTTCATTTTATTTATGTTTTAAGAAGTTATGGCTTTTTAAATTTTAATTATCGAAAAGGCCATAATATGTTTTTAGCATCTTATAACTTTCGGAAAATCAATCCATAAATCCTTATAATGATTTTGAAATAATTAATATGAAGATGATAAGACATTTATTTTTTCTCTCTATGTGGGAGGCGAAAGGTCTTGGAGACTGGTTTTTCTCTAGGTCTGGGGATTTTGTTGTGTTTAGGGAGTAGTTCTTCTCTAAGTGTGTTTTCTTTTCTCTGTTCAATTTCTTCCCGAAGGAGAGCAGTGAAGGTTTAGTTTATATAGCCTTTAGTTAGTGTTTCTTGAGTTGCGAAGGAGTGGAAGAATATGGAGCTTGGTAATCTAAACTCCCATATTCGGTGGAAGAAGGAGGATCCTGTAGACGGTAGCCTAACTGAATAGTAGGAAGAGTCATCTCCAAATAAAAAATAAGCTACGTAGCGGTGAAAGAAAGTGTGATTGTAGCTTGGAAAGTAAGGGGAAACCTGAACATTGATGGTTTCGGTTTCAATCATTTCAAGTTTAAGTTTAAGTTTCCTGCAGAAGAAACTAGAGTTCTCGAAGACAGTCCATGGGTGGTAAAACATTTGATGCTGTCTATTTAACGAAGGAAGAGGTATCTTAGTGACAATGAAATCCAAGTATATTCTTGTCCTTTTTGGATTCACATACACGATATCCCAATGGCTGGGCAACTGAAGGAGAACTATATTCTATTTGCAAGTAGAGTTGGGAAAGTGGTAGCAATGGAGAATCCCGATGATAACCGTTTGGCTGCTCGGAGTTTCAGACATATCAGGATTGAGTTCGATGTTGAACGACCTCTGGTACTAGGTTTTTTAATGCCAAGACTTGATAACCTACGACCTATTTGGGTTAAAATTAAATATGAGAAACTGGCTCATTTCTATTTTAACTGCTGAAAACTGGGGCATGAAATTAAAAACTACGAGAATGAGGATGTATTCCAATGTGACGATGAAGGGGTTTTTGATACTTCTATGTGTGCTATTCCGATCAAAGATCGTCCCAGAATTTCGGTGACCGGGAATGTGGAAGTGACTACAGAAGGCCAAAGGGTGCATGGGGAACATAGCAATATTAAAAGCACGTGTGGAATTGTGAAGGCTGATTCGGGTCTCGAGAATAGTGGGCGAGATGTTCGATGGTTCCAAGGAGCATCTTTGGGAGTCAAACCAAAACAGATGAGGAATATGCATGATGATGTCATTAAAGAATAAATAACTCCTGATCTCCCCTCCACAACTAATCAAAACGCGCCACATAGTTTTATTCTAACTGAGAAAGTGGGCCTGGGCTGTTCACCTGAGATGAGAGCTTTTTTTGAAAGAATGGGTGGAGTGCGCCAAGATGGTTTGTTAGTGGAGGATATTTTAAAATGTTTGGGCCCAGGATAATCTCTAAAGGTCAAAAATGATGGCAAAAAGAAAGCCTTGTTAGTGGAATTAGCTAATGAAAATATCAACAATGATGGAGAGGCTCATATGCTAATTACTGCGGAAATCAGAAATGAGGTTGGAGCTCTAATACATTGAGTTGTGTAGTAAACCTTAAAAGAAATGCCAATAAAGCATGGGAGTCGCCTTCAGCTAAAAGAAGGAAAAGTTATAATGATGATTCTCCAAATCGAGTTGAAGAATGTGATCGGACAGTAGAAGAGGTGAGATGAGATCAGCTGGTTCTTGTATCTTCAATGGTACTTCCCTTCTCCTTTTATGGTTCTTTAAATTTCGTCAAGGGAGGGAAGGATAATGAAACTGTTAAAAAGAGTAAGGCTAAAAGGGCTTTATTTAGGGGTGATTATTCAATTTTAAGAACTTATCAGGAAGGAAAATGGGAAATTGATCACCAACACTATGACAACATATGGGAATCTCATGTTAGGAAGGATAGTGACTCTGAAAAGGGTGGTGGATGGCCTTCTCCAACCACCTAGGAGCCATGATTTGTTTTGTGTGGAATTGTCAAGGTCTTGGAACCACCCTGATAGTTCATCATCTAAGGTCCCAGTGTAAGAAGATAAAACCAGACTTAATTGTTCTCTCAGAGACTAAGATGAATTCTGTAAAAGTGGAAAAAATGTGTAGAAAATTGGGCTTTGATAACTGTGTGACTTTTGATCCAATAGGCCGTTCAAGAGGATTATGCTTATGGTGGAAAGCTAGTGTGAATCTTAATGTGGGTGTTGTGGATAGATGCTTTGCACATGTAGATGAAGTGTGCATTGGGGGAAAAGATATTGGTGTTGTGACGTTTGTTTATGGTCCTGTGATTGAGAATTAAAGCAGAATTTTTGGAGAGAACTGGAGTATTTTAAACCTTCTGATGGTACCCCATGGCTGGTAGCTGGAGATTTCAACGATATGTTATATCACTTTGATAAGGAAGGGGGTATTTCAAAATCAAATAGAGAGCTAGACAAATTCAAAAGGTTCATGATGAATTGTGACATGTTAGGATTGGGAACTAAAGGAAATCATTTTACTTGGTTCAATAATAGAGAAGCGGAACACTTCATAAAGGAAAAACTGGATAGAGCAATAATTAATAGTGATTGGAGAACTAGTTTTGCTTAAGGGCAGTGCATAGTGCTTGAGGCTATTGGTTCTTATCATTGTCTACTCTGCATTGCACTTGATCCTAAGGAAGAAAGGACTCCATGGACATTTCAGTTTGATGCGTAATGGTTTACACATTCGGAGCTGATGGAACTGGTAAAGAAGAACTAGATTGGAAGGGGTAATGAGGATATGTTACATGACTTTGTATCCAACATTCAGAATCTCACAACAATTCTTACTGAATGGAGCAAAAGGGAGATGGGAAATGGACAGAAGTTATTAAACAGATTATTAAGGAGAGTAGATAGATGTTTGAGTATGTAATGGATAGTAGTAACGACAAGGGAGCTTGTTGATTTAAAGAAAAATATTAATGAGTTATGGCAGCAAGGGGAAGTGTACTAGGCTCAAAAGTCATGATTACAGTGGTTGAAATATGGGGACAAGAATACAAAATTTTTCATATGACCACTGTAAACAGAAGGAAAATTGGGAATTGATAGTGAAGAGGAAATTGGGAATTGTTTTAAGTAATTTTATGAGAACTTATTCTCATCATCTAGGAGAAGAAATTTTGATCAAGTTTTGAATTATCTTGCAGAATCTGTATCAGCTGATGATAATCTTGGGCTGATGAGAGAAATAACAAACGATGAAGTAAAGCATGTTGTTTTTGAACTTGATGCTTCAAAGGCTCCTGGTCTCGATGGATTTACAGGATTATTCTATCAAAAATCATGGGACACAGTTGGGAATCAGGTATGTTCTCTTGTTAGAAAATTTTTTATATCAGGTTTTCAATTCAATGAAATCAATTGCACTGATCTTATTTTATTGCCAAAAGTTGAAAATCCTGAATCCATGAATGATTTCAGGCCAATTAGCTTATGTAATTTTTCATATAAAATTTTCTCCAAAGTTTTAGCAAATAAACTTAATTAAATCCATTATAAATAAAGTGGTGTTGGAAAATCAAAGAGCTTTTGTCCCAGGAAGGTTAATTCAGGACAATATTATTATTGTCCATGAAGTCTTTCACCATTTGAAGCGGAAATCCTGAGGTCCTGAATTAGCAATTAAATTGGATATGAACAAAGCCTTTGACAGAGTGGAATAGGACTTTCTTATTGTTGTTCTTCTAAAAATGGGTTTTTCTAAAGAGTGGGTAGAAAGAATTTTCTGGTACATTTCCTCTGTTGATTTTTCACTTATGATGTCTGGAAAGCGAATACACAATGTTAAATCTCATAGAGGCTTGAGGCAAGGGGATCCTCTCTCACCTTACTTGTTTATTATGGTTAGCAATGTTCTCTCTATGATAATCAATAGCTAGGAGCTGGATGGGAAGATTGTTGGTGTTAAACTTGCTAGGGACTGCCTCTCCCTGACACATAGTTTTTTCGCAAATGATTCAGTATTTTTTCTGCAAGCTAAGATTGAAAATTGCAGAAATATGAAACATGTGTTTGATATGTATTATTTGGCCTCAGGCCAGATGACTAATTTTAGCAAATCTTGTTTGTTTTTTTCTAGAGCACAAAGCAATTATTGAGGGAGGAAATTGGGCAAGTCTTCCAAATTGCAGCTACGGATATTCAAGGTAATTATCTCGGCCTTCCAATTACTTAGGGAACATCCAAGATTCAAGCACTTAATTTTGTAATTGACAAGATGAAGAAGTGGACTCAGGGATGGAAGAAGGATGTTTTATCTAAAGCTGGCAGACAGGTATTAATTAAGTTTGTGGCTAATGCAATCCCTGTATATCCTATGTTTTGTTTCTTATTCCCCAAATATGTGATTAAGCTTTTAGAAGGATTAGTTAATGATTTTTTGTGGAAGAGTTCTAAAAATAATAAAAAGATTTATTCGGTCTCTAATGAAAAGCTTAAGAGGGATAAGCAAGAAGGAGGTTTGGACTTCAAAGATTTTAATGCTTTTACTCTTGTTTTGGTTGCTAAGTTAGGGTGGTGAATTTTGTAGGAACCAACTCAGCTCTGGGTTCGTCTTCTTAAGGCCTACTATTTTCCTAGATGTGATTTTCTAAAGGCTAAGAAAGGAGGTTCGGCATTGTGGATATGGAATAGTATTCTGGCGGGGTGCTCTCTTTTAGAAGGAAATATAGTTGCCAAAATTAGGAATGGAATGACGATCAAAGTTTGGGGGGACCCTTGGTTACCAAGCGTTCCAAGTAATAAGATTCTCTCACCTTGCCCTAACCTATTTTTTAAGAAATTAAAAGTTGCAGATTTGATTATAAATGGGACATGGTGTTTGTTTGGAATTGATGAATTTCTATCTACTTTAGAAATTGATGTAATTTTAAAAACCACTCTTCCCCTGGTTGATAGATCATATAGATGGATATGGATAGGAGGAAAGAAAAGTTTGTACTCTGTGAAATAGGGATATAGAATGGCAAAAGTCCAATGTTCACAAAATGGGGGTACATCCCCTGGCACCTCTAATGTTAAGTCTAATGGACTTTGGAAACAAGTATGGAAGTTGAATGTTCCTCAAAAGATTAAATTTTTCATGTGGAGGGTGCTATCAAAAACTATTCCTACTATGGAAAATTTATTCAAAAGGAACTGTGGTGCAACTAATTTCTGTTTGATCTGTAAAAATGCTATGAAAAATTAAACTCATCTTTTTTTACATTGTGAATGGATTAAAAGGGTGTGGTTTGGAAGTTCATTATCCATCAAAACACCGGATTCTCCTGGCACAGATTTGACATCATGGTTGGCTTCATTCCTTATTCATGAGCCCTGCTCTCTCTGGCAAAAGAGTATTATTGCTGTAATTATGTGGTTTATCTAGAAGAATAGATATGCTTATCTGTTTGAGGATCAACCTCTTGATCCTTATCTTGTTTTCCTACAAGCAGAAAGATGGCTGCAAGAATTATGGGACTATAATAGGTGGTGCAACGAGAAGAATGAAAGCATGTCAGTGGATAATCAGAATGCTATTTTCGGTCACAAATGGCAAAAGCCTACTAGTAATACTTTGAAAATTAATACAAACTGCTCATTTATTAAAGAATAAAAATCTGCATCAATTTTCTTTGTTATGAGAAATCTTAATGGTTTAATAATTGATGGTAATCATATGCTGGTACCCGCTGATTCTGTTTTGATGGCAGAGAGTAAGGCCTTATTTGAGGCTATGTCCTTTGTCAGGGATAATCAGCTAGATGATATTGTGTTTGAGACAGATAATATCTCTTTGGTCAAATATCTTAATGAGTCTAGAGTGTCCCCAGAATGGAGATGTGAGACAATTTTGGAACACATCCTCGATATGAGGAAACTAATTAGGAACCATGTTGTGCAGTGGATTTCTAGAGAAGATAATCGGGTAGCTGATTGGGTTGCCAAGGCTTCAAGGCAGAGGTCGTGCCCGGAAGATTGGCTCACAAGACCACCACCAGACTTGCGGAACTTATTGAGATCTGACTTGAATGCTAATACTTTAGATACTGGCTAGTTTTATGTTTACCTTTTCTGGTTTTTCTTGTTTTTCTTCTTGCTTTTGAACTCTGCTTGTATGGTTTATTTCTATCAAATAAGATATTTCTGTAGGCAAAAAAAAATCCATAAATCCTTATATGGTAGTACCGGACTTGTGAAGTCTTTGTAGTTTTACTTATTTTCCTTTTTTATTAGGTTACTCGTACAATTTTATTAGGTATAGTCATTAGTCCTTATAGCCATAATATGTTAATTTGTAAGATAAACAATGTTAGTAATTGACGATATTATTCTCACTCTTGACTCAATTTTACATCTGGGTTGATTTTGTCATGTTAATCTAAATAAAATAAAAATCAATCAGATTACATATTATATAAAGATGTACTGAGACAATTATGACCGTAACAAATTTTTATTGTCGATAGCAAATAATTTTGCTCCATTATTTTATTCTTAAAATCTTCTTCTTCTTTTTTATTTTGTGACAACTTACATATCATTTAATCATCATAGCATAAGCCATAACTAAAAGGTTACAAACATAAGAACTACTGTAAGCACCTACGGATTAATTTTTCCTGTAACATTTTAAAGGTAACGGGACTCTAAAATAAAATATAATATACATTAACTTTGTCAATTTAAATCTTTTTTTATTTTTGAATAAAAATAATAATAACAGTAGTTATTTTTAAGCATGATAACAAAATTAAACAATGTTTTTCATTTAAAGAAAATTCTTATGAAAATTTTTGTGAGTTTGTTTCAAAAAGTCACAAAAATTGATGATGGGTAATTCGACCTAAATAATGCTTACAAAAATATTTAAGAACTAACCACTAATAAAATTATGGCACTGAACCTTGCAGGATATAATTAATGTATGCGAGAGAGAGAGAGAGAGAGATCAAAACCCTAAAATTTTCATATCAGCAACAAAACTTAAAAACTATATTGTTATGGAATATGAAATCAAGACTTATATGTCTTAGAGAAACTTGATAAATGTCTTGCAGGTTGGAAGGGTAATTTGCTACCACAAATAGGTTGTTTAGTATAAGGCACTCTTTGTCATCCTTACTAGTATACACCTTCTCCTGTCTCAAGTTTAATTTTCTTATAAATTATGTCATGCAATAGAAATGAAGATGGCAAATTTCTTCTGGGGTCGAACAGAAACTTCGAATGCGGCACATTTTCTTCAATGGGGTGAGTTATGTCTTCCTAAAGTGAATGGTGGTCTTCAAATTGTCCAAGTAGAAGCCTTTAATTCTACTCTCTTAGCAAAGCATTTGTGGCAAGCCATCACTAACAAATCTTCCTTGCTTAGTTCACTGATGTTACAAAAATATCTGGATTCTAAGCATAATTATATATTTATGACTACTTACAATAGTTCGTCTTTGTGGAAAAAATACTTAAATCAGGTGATGTTATTGCTAACTATCTTACCTGGCAAGTGGGTGAAGGTGCTTCTATGTCTCTAAATAGTTGGCTTTGGTGGCCTCTATAGCAGTATGGTTTGATATATCCTCATCTTCAGGTATCAAACCTTATACTGCACCCTATAGGATCTTGGAACACGCAATTATTATCCTCACTTTACCTAGGGCAAGTGGTTCGAGAAATTCTAAAATACCCAATTCTTTTATCTAAACCCCCTTATCTTATTAGATGGTATGCTACTAATTCAGGAGTATACACTATTCGAGACAAATATAGACTTCTCCAATCCATATCTGGCCAATATAATCAATCAGCTAATGAGATGTACTTTAATTTGCAACTCTTCTTTACCTTTGTTCTTGTGGAAGATTGTTAGATGTATCTTGCCTATCAATCAGTTCTTATATCATCAACACTTGGCTTCTACGAAGGTTTTAAACTCTCTCTGGTTTGCAAGAAACAAACTTTGTCATGCAGGTTCTAGTATCTCTCCTTTGTAGGTCATTAACTCTGCACATGCTTTTACTAGTCAATTTATGGCTTAAAGACTTCAACAAGAAGATGCTTTTCGATAGCAAGCTATATAGCCTCGAGCCTAGCAATCTATCCTACAAAGTTGTTCTTGCTAGTGGGATGTTTGCTTCAAAATCAATAACACTAACAACTATGGATGTACCATTTCTATTATGATCCTTTTCAACAATGTTCATTTTCACCATTGGTTGTTAAGTCCTCTGACCTAGCTTGGCATCCTTTGATTGTAGTTGTAGGCACTCTGTGACACAATGACTCTAATGCTTTGGCAAAATCATGTTAATTATCCTCATCGTTTTCCTATCTACTAAAAGTTAGTTAAATCCTCACATAAAAATCATTACTCAAACTAGAAATGTTTGTTGAACTATACAATATCTTATGAGATTTGTATATTACTCAGCTACTTTGTAACTTATGTTTTAACAGTATAAATGCAAATTTACATTCTATAAAAAATAAAAGAATATGAAATCAAGATAGACCGAACATATGTCTTCCTTAAAGCAACTATATGACAACCCTGGCCAATTACAAGAAGTCAATTTTCTTCAATATTTCCATGTCTCAATAATATTTTCAAATACTCATATTTTTTAGCATGCACCTGGTATATGTTGGGCTAACTTCTTGTCACTCGCAGGGAACTCCATAAGCCTATACTAATCTGGATTTAAGGCATAACATGACCATTTTGCCAAGCGATGTGCAAATTGGGATGTCTAGTATGTTTAGTTTGTATGGACAATATAGTTGGGCCTTGTATGTTATGTTGGTCCAGGTCTAGTATGATCTATAAATTTAAATAGCTCAGTTGTATATGAACATATTATGTTTTACCAATTCAATAAAGAGTATTATTCAATTGGTGTGGGTCAAGAATTTGCCTATCAACATGGCATCAGAGCCCTATGTTAGAAGTCCAAAAGAATGCCTCAAGTAATGAATTTAGGGGCCCAAAGTAAAGAAGACAAACCAAGAAGAAGGTGGTCTTACAAGATCAAAAGTCTACGAAGCGCAGATCCTCAAGAAGGCTTGACTCGAGTTTGATCGGAGATCTAAGAAGGCAGCCGGACTTCATGAAATGGGTCAAGAGATTTGGATACCTAATACCCACCAAAGAGCATTTTGATTTAGAAGCAAAATAAAACTCTAGAAATTTCGATCCCCAGAAATCATTCCACAAGCACTTAATTCTTTCAACAGACTAGTCAAGATCGTCATTTGATCACTCAATTCTTTTACTAAATTCATCAACATCATCGTCTTTCCTTCAAACCTCAACCCAGACCATTAGTTTCCAGAGAAATAATCATTCCAGAACTTTTGATCTCTCCATATTGCGATCCCCATAAATTATTCACCGGATTTGTTGAAGATTGTCGTTTGCCTCTCAAATCTCAACATAGGCCATGAGTTCTCCTTGACTTCATTTACATTCATAACTTTTGATTTCTCCAATCTATCATGGCTAAGAAGAAAGACGATCTCACCAGCAACTTCATTTCGTACCTCTACCCTTTTGATACCCAGCAACCTCTCTTGTTCCCCAACTACTCAATGGATGTGAAAACTAAACTGTGTGGAGCTGCTCCATGAGAATCACCCTTAAAGAGCAAGCTGAAATTGGGATTTATTAACTGATCTTGTAGTCGACTCCATGATCAATGGGGGAGGTGCAATGCTTTTGTTCTTTCTTGAGTACTGCATTCAATTTCTAAAGAGCTGGCCAATAGTGTGCTTTTTCATCAAGATGCTCATCTCATTTTAGTTAATCTACAAGAGCATTTTGGTAAGGTAATCAAATCACAAAATTTCAGTCTTAATTAGGAACTTAATTCTATGAGTGAAGGGATTCTCATGGTTCACAGAACTATTCCAAGATGAAAGAGTTCTGGGAAGAAGAATCGATTCTCTTGCCAATTCCCTCTTGTAACTGTCCCACTTCTCGAAGTTGTTATAGTTCCTATTAGGACTCAATAACTCTTACAGCATGGCAAAGAGCCAAATTCTATTAATGAGTCCTTAACCTACTGTGTATCAAGCATTTAGTATGATCATAGAGGATGAAACTTGATATAATCTCATCAACACTGTAAAATCACACCCACTGGCATTTGGTTGGATTTCTTGCAGATTTTAAAGGAAACAAGCCCAAGATGATTCAAAGAGCAAACCTAAGCCAATCAGACTAGGAAGGATCTGCTCGTAATGATGATATACTAGCACCAACATTTACTCGTGAACAATATGACAAACTGATGGAGTTTCTCAAAAAGGACACAAAATTGACTTCAAATGTGCACGCATTAATCGGTACAGGTTTGATAAATTCCTCCTGTCACTATTTTTCACATGCTAATTGGGTAATAGATTTTGGTGCAACCACTTACTTAGTTGGAGACTTATCTTTGTTAAATTATTATGAGAAATATCTAGGGCCGTTAAGACAATCAAAATTCCTAATGGTGATAAGGTGCCAGTTACTTATATAAGACATGTTAAATTCTCTAATAACTTTGAATTGAGTAATGTTCTGTATGCACCAAAATTATAGTTCAATCTTATTTATGTTTCAAAAATTACAAAAATTACAAACGAGGCACATTGTATGGTTATTTTCCTTCCTAACTAGTGTATCTTATAGGGCCTTCAAGCTGGGAAAATAAAGGTGACTGGTATATTAATTGAGGGTCTTTACATTTTACAAAATGAACCAAATATTGATGTAAATCTTTTGAATTTGGTTGATAAAGGGAATAGTGATCATAATGACCCCATAGACATTTCAACCTTACATAATACGTTGGGTTACACCCCTTTTTCAGTTTTGAAACATCTGAATTTTACAAAAGATAAAGGCTTTGACATGAATTAAAATTGTGCAGTTTGTATTCAATCCAAAAACCAAACGTCCCTTTCCCTCTAGTTGTATTAAACCGCTTTGTTGTTTTGAATTACTTCACATGGATGTATGGGGTCCATATAGGACACCTACCTACCAAGATCATCAATTTTTCCTTACAATTGATGATGACTACTTAATAGCAACTTGGGTGTTTTTAATGAGACAACTCTAAAACTAATAGATATATAAAGAACTTTATTGCATATATTCTTAATTAGTTCGCTTTTCATGTTAAACCTATACATAGTGATAATGGAACTAAGCTTGTGAACAATAATTTGCAAACATATTTTCTTGAAAAAGGTATTATACATGAAACATTTAGCCCATATACCCCAGAGCAAAATGGGATTGTACAGAGAAAGCATAGGAGCCTCATGCAAGTTTCCAAGAGTCTTATGATTCAATCTAACATACCTATTCAGTTCTGGGGGGAGTGTGTGATGTAATGGCCCCACACAAGTTGCCGGCCAGGTGCACACAGCTTGGCCGCACAGACCCCCGCCAGGTACTGTCCCTTCCTCCACACAACATAGGTGCTTGGAGATTTATCCAACCACACTGGAAGGATTTTGCCTCCCCAAGGACTCAAACTCTGGACTTAAGGATAAGTCTAAAGCCTAAGAGCTCATTGGTAACCATTGTGCCTGGATAAATCCCCAAGAACCTGTATGGTGTGAAGGAAGGGACAGTACCTATCAGGGCTCTGTGTGGCCAAGCTGTGTGCACCCGGCTGGCTGCTTGTGTGGGGCCGTTACATGTGAAGATGGCAACATATCTATTTAATCGAGTTCCCTCTAGGATTCTAAGTTTTCAAACTCCTTATGAAAGAGTGTATAAGAAATAGGCTAATTATAGTTTCTTGAAAACCTTTGGTTGTTTGGCATATGCTACTAACTTGACTAACTGTGATAAATTTCAATCTCGAGCTATTCCTTGTGTTTTTATGGGTTATCTGAGTCATCAAAAGGTCTATGTTCTTCTTAATTTATGTACTCACAATATTATGATTAGTAGACATATTGTATCTGCTGAGGATGCTTTTCCTTTTCATGATAGAAAATCCGCTAATCAGGTAAGTCAGAATGCAGAACTTCAAAAAATGTTTCTATTTATTGATGATTTGCTTTGGATAAAAGAGATACGCAGCTAGTAGTCTCTAATTTAGCAAGAGGAAATATTGAACATGAATCTAAACAAGAAAGATGCATTCCTGATTCTCATGTGCTTCTATTCCATCAAATTCATAAACATTGCCTGGTGGCGGTAATAGGATAACAAGGGAACGTAGACTTCCCTTATAGGCCACAAACTATGTTTGTGGACTTCTTTCCTCAAAATCAATAATACATTGAGAGCAGAGTAAACGTTTATATCCCATTGATAAATATATGTCTTATAAACATGTTTTAGACTCACACCTGTGTTTCTTGTGTAACATAGATTCGATTGTTGAGCCTACTTCTTATTTTGAAGCAATAAAAGATGAAAAGTAGATCCAAGCAATGAATCTAGAAATTGCATCATTGGAGTGCAATAAGACATGGGATATTGTCCCGTTGCTTCAATGAAGAAGGCCCATTGGTTGCAAAATGAGTCTATAAGGTTAAGTGCAAATCTGATGGAATTATAGATAAGTATAAAGCTCATTTAGTTGCTAAAGGTTATACATAGAGAGAAGGGATCAATTATCATGAGACCTTCTCACCTGTGGTAAAGATGGTTACCGTTAAATAAGTACATTTTAGATTTGCTTACGGAAACAAGAATGAGTGGGTGTAAGCCACTTTCTATACTGATGGCCACCAATTTGAAGTTGTTAGCTTATGAAGAAGGGAAACACAAGAAAGTGGATATGTTTGGAGATCCAGAGAGATATCAAAGACTAATGGGTAAGTTAATCTATTTGACTATAACCAGGCCTGATATCTACTTTTCCATGCAGGTCTTAGGTTAGTTTATGCACTAGCCCATGAAGTGTTGCATGACAATGGGGCTAAACGTGTTGTGCTACTTGTAGCAGAGCCCTGGAGTAGGAGTAATTATCAGTAGAGAAGGTACTGCTACTTTAGACTATTTTTGTGATGCTGATTGGGGAGTGTGTAAGACAATGAGAAGATCAATTACAAGATATCTTTTAAAGGTTGGTGGTTCACTTGTGGTATGGAAGACTAAGAAACAACTTACAGTTTCAAAGTCGTCAGTTGAAGCAGAGTACCGTGCACTTGGTTCTACTACGTCATAAGTTGTGTGGGTAGTTGGTCTACTCAAAGAAATTAGATATGAGCATTT
Organism: Inga oerstediana; assembly: GCA_963210345.1. Taxonomy (NCBI): domain Eukaryota; kingdom Viridiplantae; phylum Streptophyta; class Magnoliopsida; order Fabales; family Fabaceae; genus Inga; species Inga oerstediana. The sequence goes on from OY723401.1 coordinate 66,641,382, forward strand.
AACCCCTGTCAATGTATTTTGTGATAGTAAGGCAGCCTTGTGCATTGCTTCTAATCCAGTTTTTCATGAGAGACCAAACATATTGAGATAAATCTCCATTTTGTTAGGGAAAAGGTTTTGTAGAAGGTAATTGCATTACAGCATGTTCGTTCTCATAGTCAAGAAGCATATATCTTGACTAAGGCTGTGGGTAAAGAGATACAAGATCGGATGCTTAGTTAGTTAGGAGCTATATATTTGTTTAGCCCTAACTTGAAGGGGAGTGTAGAAATTAGGATATTTTACTATGTTTAGTTTGTAGTCTTATATGAATAGTATAATTGGGCCTTGTATATTATGTTGGTCTAGGTCCAGTATTGTCTATAAATTTAAACACCTCAATTGTAAATGAACATACACTACTATAAAAAGGGTAAAAGGTGGCGCACATTTTGTGGCCCTTCTTTAAACAAGTGCCATAGCTTCCCTTTTTTTGTTTTTTACCTCTATAATTTTTTTTTTAATTTTGGGTACCAGCTGTGGCACCTATTAAGTTAGGTGCCACAGTTGGGGAGGCCTAGTGTGGCGCCTGCCTACGCAGGCGCCACACTTGGTGCCACGCAAGCAGCTGTGGTGCCTGACCCACCAAGTGCCATAGCTGCACCAAAGATCATGTGTGGCGCCTAAATAGTTAGGCACCACACATGATATATTAAATATCAGCTGTGGTGCCTAGGCATCCCAGGCGCCACAGCTAATGAGGCAATGTGTGGCGCCTAAATAGTTAGGGGCCACACTTGCCCATTTCTAAAAAAGAAAGGAAAAATTTCAAATGGATAGTGTAATCCCTTATCTCTTAATTATTTCATTTCCCGCGTAGTGGTCCCGTGTCCGCCCCCATTCCTTCTCCTTTTGACTACTACACTTTAATTATTCAACTACTCTCTCCTCCATTAAACTACTTTCCCTTTCTTATCTTCTTAGTGGATCCGTCGGCCCCCTCCCTCCATTTCCTATCATCATCACACTAAAAAACACACCCACACGCTCACTCGTCACTCAAGCTAGCGTCACCAACGTGGTCCCCCACTCCCTGCGCTGGTCAATTAATAGATTTGTAAGAAGAAGATTGTTTCATTCTAGCTTGCTTTGTTTAAATTTTTTTTAGTCATGATAAACCGTAATATAACGTTTGCCTTTTTGTTCCTAATTTAATAGGAAAGAGTGAAAACCTAGCTTGTTTCGTTTGCCTTTTTGCTTTGTTTAAATTTTTTTGCCGACAAGCTTGCGTTTTTTAGTAATCTTTTAATTTACTTAATTAGTTGTTGATGTACTATGTTCCCATATCAAGTTCTTGTATTGTGATATTTTTTATGTTAGCTTTGGAGAGTATTAATGTAAGAACATTATTGTTGGGAAACTTGAATTTTAAATGTGAAAATTATACATATATATATATAATAGGTTGAAATATAAAATAGAAAGATTGACAATTTGTGGAGATGATAAACACGAAAGCCACTTATTTTATATAAAGCTTCACAATCAGGAAGCTTAAAAAATGGCCACAGGAAAAAAAAGAAGAAGAAGAAGAAGAAGAAGAAAGAAAAAAGGGACCCTCCTATGGCGCTTGTTTGAGGAAGTGCCACAGGAGGGGGGTCTCCTGTGGCGCTTGCTGGCATAAGCGCCACAGTAGGACCCCCCTCCTGTGGCACTTCCTCAAACAAGCGCCACAAGAGGGTATTTTTTTAAAAAAAATAATTTAAAATGTTGTGGCGCTTGGAAGCGCCACAGCTTTTTTTAGTGGCATCCAGATATGTGACACTTCTCTAGCGCCACAGTTAATGCAATTATAAGCACCACATCTTTAATTTTTTATAGTAGTGATATTATGTTTTACTAATTCAATAGAGAGTATTATTCAGTTGATGGGGGTCAAGAATTTGCCTATCAACAAGTGGCGTCCCTACCTCCTAAAGGAGCTGCATTTCCAAGTCTCAAATTTTATACCCTTTGTTAAACTAGAACAATCTCTACCGAACGATTTAACCGTTTAGTGGTTCAAATACTCATATTTTTTTTATGAAAATTATTTTGCATATACACACACGCGCACATATATATATTTGACTTCAATTATGTGAAATTATTTTGCATATACAGTTATACACACACACGCACATATAATTGCTTAGTGCCCTTGGAAACATGAAGCTTTTTGGACGTGTGCCATAATTCCTGCCCTCCAGCAAGACACCAATGATGTACATCATTGCCTTTCTTCAAATGATTCCATTCTGCCCATTTTGAGTTTTCTTCTCTTCTTTTTCATGTTTCCAAATTTCTTTTTCACAGTATCGTCAATAAATAATTTGATTATTTGAGAGTTTCCAATTAATGCATTAACTAAAATAATGCATACAATCAACTTAGTTAATGCGAGTGATTAGAACTCTCGTCACGTAAATAAATAGTCGTACCGGGAGTTCATATCTTATTCGCCCTCAGTGTCCCAGAAGGGATAATCTTTGCTAAGGTATAGATTACATAGTCATGATCCAATAAAGACCTATAGCTCTTAAGGACTTTCCTAAGGACAACAAAAGTGTGCCTTTGGAACCACTTCTATGTGATTCCAAAATTACGTTTTAATAAAAGTAATATTCTTTTAATTCTTAATATAAATCCTAATTAATTAATTTAATTAGATTAAGAAAGTTAGATCAGTTAATATAGCATTTTTTTTTTCTAAAACACCATAAGTATCTTCTTTAATACCCTATGTCTCTCTCTTACTTGATTATTGTTGAGGGAATATCCAATAAGGCTTGTTTAAGGAAAAATTGATAAATATGTAAAACATGTCATACATTTAAAACCAATATCAACTTCTTCATTTGGTCCTACATTAAAGGCTGATGAGTATTACTTCCTCCGGTCCTAATTATAGGACAACATTTGAGAGTTGATCTTGGTCCTAATTATAGGACAAAGTTTTAATTTTTGTCAATTTCTTCCCAAAATACCCTCTATTAATATTTTCTCAATAATAATTAAATACAATAATAATTTATAAGAGTAGATCGGAAGTTGTTGAGGGAAATTGACGACGCCGGATTGTGTGAGAGCTTGGAGAAGTCGTGTGTGAGGCAGGAGAAGTACAAGAAAAAACAGAGAATCAATGTAATTAGATGTCATTTTAAGTTTTAAATAAGGGTATTTTAGGAAAATAAATATGATTAACTAATTTAACCACTATCCTTATTTTCTCTAAAGTTAGGTAAATATGTCCTATAATTAGTACCGGAGGGAGTACTATTTTATTTCTTAGAAAAACATTTCAAAACATAGCTTCAAGCATGTGTTGTACTTCTATAAAATGAGCTTTATTTGTCAACCAAGAGTTATTTCTTTATGGATGGTCACTGGCAAATTATACACACATCAATCTTTAATATAAGACCCAATTAATTTTTTTAGAGAAATCAATGAAGTTAAAATAAATTACTTAATCATAGTATATGTTGTGTATAATTAGTTTACATATTATTTTATAACTTAAGTAAATTAGTTTAAAAAAATGATAAATATAAATACTTTAAAATAATTTATTTATTTTTCTTAATTTCTTCAAAAAATAGGCAATTAAATCTTATATTAGAAATACAAGGCAATGCTAACCTGATCGTGTTCCATTCACCGAATCCAATGTGGCTTGATATATATGAGACGGAGCCTATATATAGACCATATATAATCTGAATATACTTGAATAAAAAAAATGAGCCCAATTCGACCTATGACACTGCTACTATGTGTATGAACATTGACACCAATGAGTTCCCTTTACAGAATACATGAATGACTCAATAAACTTGACTTTGAACCTACATACAAGTCATAAATTCAATCTAAATATACCATACCTGACTATACAATGTAACTAACCAATAGTGTACCAAACAATAATATATCAATAATACATTAATGTCTCTTAAAATGTTCCAATAACAATTAAATTCTTTTATTGTATTTCTTATTATATTAAGAATAGTATTACAATACCATATTATAAAAAAAATAATGATATCAACAAAATGGTCAGGTGATAATATGTGTGTGTTAAACGATATTCCCATTACATTTTTGAATTAGAATACACACACACACAGACACACACACTTCCTCCCTCCATCCCAAAATATAAATTTCAAATATGTGAATGTGTGTCACAAAATATAAACTTTATTTTAAGTTTGTCAAAGCATTTATTGTGCTTTTTCCAACTTTACCCCTTAACTTTATTTGTTACATGTATTGTCTCTTCACTTATTCTCTTTACAAATAAGGACATAATTGGGAAAAAATACATATTTATAACTCTTAACTAATTTTAACTGTTTTTCTTTTTATAAAAGCAAATTGGTTATTTGAAGCTAATAATTATGGATAGAGGGAGTAGTATTATTTTGCCCTTTCCATTTTTTTTTTTAAATGGAGGGGGCCTCCTTATCACCGTTTTAAATCATGACTTCATTGGCAGCCACCATCTAATCTTTAAAACTCATGTTATTTTACTAGTATATATTGGAGGTTAGAGCAATAAAGCCAATTTTTTCCAAGATAAATTTAAAAAATCCGGGATAGGCCAAGCCAATGAAGCTTATGAACATCCCAATAATGAAAATTTACATTTATCATATCTAATTGGTATTCTTAAAAATTACTAGGAGACTTTATATTGAGATATATTAATAGCAAGTAAATTAAATTCGTTCATCATTAAAATAATACGAAATACTATACTCTTAAAATTATTCGCATGATTTAACTATGATGAAATGTAAGCACTAGCCGATCCATCTAGCTAGAAATGTTTCAATTTGTACATAAAGTAATCTCTATTCTCTGCTAGCAAATATTGACCATGATGATGATTTTGATGGAGATGATCCCTTTCCAAATCGTTGACTATTGACCTTTGTTTTTTGATTCGTTTTCTTTTTGGGTGAAGAGACGGAATGACACAAAGTGGGTGCACTTCCACTAATGATCATTATTGAGCATGACCAAGCTTGCATTATTCCCTTTTCCCAATTCTTCATAGATTCTTTGAATGACATTTCATGTCTGCGATAAAGACCCAAAAATCCCCTCAAATTTGTAATTATCAATTCAGGACTCGGAAATAGTTAACTCATTGTGAAGGTTCTAAAGACTATCTCTAAAATAAATTTTGTAGAGAAATTACTTAAGTGTCGTTGATTAAAAAAAATGGAGCAACCACAATTTAACAAGTAATAACTTAAATTTATAAAGAAATATTTATATACTCTAGGAATGTCGCGTTAACAGAATTCTATGCAATAAAAACACTACAATTCATATTATTGTTTTCGATAACAACAACTCATAACATTTTAATACTTGTTGGCTAATAACTCATCTAAAATAATTCATAATTTATTTTTTTTAATAAAACTATTTTCTAATTATTTTTTTTCTTTTTAAATTAAGATCAATATCTTTGTTAAAAAAAATAATATATGAATTATTTTAAATTCTTTTATTAAAAATAAATTTTGAATTATGTTATTTAAGTCATTAATCAACCAAGATTGAAATGATTTGAATTATTATATTTTTATTGAACAGAGTTCCGATGATATAGTACTTTTGGAGTATGTAAGTATTTCTCTATTAAATATAACAACCAATTTCATTTGGGTAATTAGTTCATTTCAAAAGAAAAAACTTAATTCAACAATAATCCTTAAGAACTTTGTAGAACTCAAATTATTTCAAAGAACCATTTTAAGATTCCCATATTTTGGTAGTCCTCATATGTCCTTCTATCATTATGTCTCTGTATACTTTTTCTATTAATATGAATATTATTTTTTAAAAAATAGGGGAATTAAATATTTTGTGAAGGAAGAATTAAAATATGATTTGTATGAATTATGGTAATATATGTGTGATTGTGTGTTTTTACTGTATAAATTGTATTTATATTTAAAATTGAATGCCTTTTTTTTTGGTATTACAGACAGCCAAGAAAATCTTGGAGATTACACAAGAAGTTCAAATACTGACACTAGGCCATATAATCCTGAGTCATATAGGCATTACATTTAGGAGGTGGATCTTGCAAAATGATAAAGTTCTCCTCAAGTTGTTGAGCATCCCTGGCTAGAAAATCAACACACCTAATTGAATGCCTTTTTAATTCATGCAAATCCGTGTGGTCCCTTGTGTAGAAAATAGAGTAATAGACTCAGGATTAATTTGTCGGTCACTGCAAAGAACCAATAATTATGGTAGTGACATTGATGGATTTGGGTTGTTAGCCACGCCTGAGCAACTGCTCACTTTGTTGTGCCCCTATTTTGGGGCCTTCTTAAATGTATTTTTATGGCTCTTTAAATTATTAGATCTTACATGAAATGAGCGACATTTTGATATCTTATGGGAAAAAATGGAGTTATTCTCAATTTTTTATGATTTTTCAAAGATATTTAAGAAAAATGGTGTATTTTTTTTCACTTTAAACACATTTTTCTAAAATATCTTTGAAAAATCATAAAAAATTGAAAAAAAAAACTCTATTTTTTGCCCATAAGATATCAAAATATCGCCCATTTCATGTAGAATATAATGATCAAAAGAGCCACAAAAAATACAGTTGGAAAGGTTTCGAAAATGGGGGTGCAGCAGAGGTGGCAGTCGCTAAGGCACAGCTAACACCTCAAATCCGACGTTGATCTGGAAATTAGTGTGTTTTTCATTTAAAACCATATTGCATATAAACATTTTGAACATTGGTTAATTTATATGATTGTTGTTATTCTTTATATATCTCATTTAATAAACTAACTATTATAGTTATTATGAAGATTTTTTTTTTGGTAAAAAATGGAGCTCATTCACCCATTATTCCATTAACATCAATCAAAACTACAGCCGTCGGTACACTACGCCCACTACATCACTATACAGAAGATATATGACCCTTTTTCGGGGAGAATCAAACAAAACAAAGTCCTCACTATAATCAAAACAATGATTGGCTAACCAATCTGTAACAGTATTACCTTCTCTCAATGTATGAGAAAAATGAACATGTAAATTCATGTTACAATTCCGCACCCATGAATTTAAAATTCTGTCCTTAGCCTTACCTTGGATCCAAGCTTCCTGAATCATGTGGATAGCCAAATTAGAGCCCCCTTCAACAATGATCTTAGTAAGACCCAAGTCTTGTGCCAATCTTAGGGCTTGTACTGTTGGAAATTGTGCCCCTAAGGGCCAATCATTGTACTTTAAACATTATTATGTTAATGAAATTTCTCCATTCTGTTATCATATTATTTGCATGTTAACTGTGATAATTGTATCCTTGGATAATTCATAAAGATTTTCCTAAAATGTCCCTGGTCGGTCATCTATGCGGGAGCAGAGATAAAACAAGACCAGTATGACTTTGATAAGATATGGAGATACAAATCAAAGTCTTAGGCACTTGTAAGAGTACAAGGCGCTGGACCGACCCACTATGAGAAAGCTACATGGATCAAGTCATAAGCTTTTCTCATGTATAACCACGTCACAATGCCCTTAGACCTGAGGTCATCATGGATTCCTACATGAGAGTTGCTAAGCTTTGAACTAGTCAAAAGCCACTTTTGACCGGGTGATGATAAAGGCTACGATCGGGCTTGGTGGTTTTTCATGTAGAGAAATATGAATGATCAAGATGGAATTTGTCCCTCACATTAGTAGAGAGATATTACTGGGCCCCTCGATGAGTGAATCTGAGAAATGTATGGCCATACTATGATGAAAGGAGTTTCTGTATCTGTTATCAGGCTACTCAGGAATCGAGAAAGTAATGGTCAGGAACAAGAGGATGACATTTTCCATGCCTTATCCTTGATTGATATATCGTGTGACAAAAGGGACGTGACATGGTTGTATGACAGGTTGCATCGTGATAACGATCCTCATATGAATTGGGTAGTCGTAATGTCTTGCTAGAGGCCGCTTGTGACTTTTGGGTTAGTATAGTTATTGGCCCACTGCCAACTTCATATTGGCCTACAGGGTCGCACACAAGAATGGCCCAACAAGAGCTAATGTTTGATTTAGTGTGGATGAATTTTATATATATATATATATATAATATAAAATTCATTAATAATATTATATAGATATATATTTTTTTTTTGAAATATATATCTTATATATATATATATATTATATTATATTATTATATTGTGTTGGTTTTAAATTTAATTTATTAAGATATATTAAATTTAATAACTAACATGATAGAGATATAGTATCTCAGATTTAATTTATGAAGATAAATTAAATCTAATGGCTCTTTATTTAGATTAAATAAATAGGTTAAATTAAAACTGTTGGACAGATTTAATTTAAAATGAATTTATTTAATTAGCTCATCAAGATAATTAATTGTTAATTAATTTCGAAATTAATGATGATTAATTTTAAAATTTGAAAATAACCCTCATGGGTTATAAACTTGGTAGAGCTGATAGACTCAGGGTACATCAGAATTGAGAGCCGCAAGTTAAACCCTTGGAGACATTAGAGGCGCTAGCACGTAGTCTCGGTTGGAGAGCATTCGTGTGGATACCGGTAGAGGGAGCGGACCTGACGTGTTGGCTCCTAGAGATCATGAAAACTGTGAATCATCAAAAAGGTATGAATCCTTCCAACTTGGTTTAAACGCCGTTGATAGATCCTCGATTAGGATCGGTGAAAATTTTTCAAATTCTTCCGTTGTGCTTACCGATCCTACATGTACAACCTCCAAAGTTTCAGCAGTTAAGGCATTGCAGTGTCTTAAATTCCTACCAAACCCACACATCCAACTAGCATCACTCCTTCTTAATACTCCTCCATAACTTGCCAAACCTAGACACCCTTTAGCAGCACCATCAAAATTCAGTTTCACCCACCCTTCCTTTGGGAAACGCCATTTAACTTCCATTGGTTCCTTTCTTAGACCATAGCCATCAAAGCATTTGGCCGAACTTATACATTCACGCACATAATTATGGATCACAAGCACAGGACACTCAAGCATACTAAACCCTTCCTCAAATAATATTCGGTTTCTCTATCCCCAAATCATCCAATTAGCCACCGTAAATACTATACTCTATTCCCCTCCCTCTTGTAAGTTATTCCAAAACCAGTAATTTAAATTTTCTATAAAAAAAATTGTGGACATACCTTCAACATATCCACAGCTAACCATATTACACTACTTGAAAAAATGTTTTTAACGTCCCTTTTTTAGGCGGCCTTTTAACGTCTGAAAATAAGGGGACGTCTATGTGAGCGATGTAGTAAAAAATGGCAATAACGTCCGTAGATAAAAGGACGTCTAAAGTCTGAACTTTAGACGTCATCATTTTAAGAAGGGACGTCTAAAGTGCCACAGTGACACTTTAGACGTCCCCATTAAAATGGGGACGTCTAAAGTGTCACTGTGGCACTTTAGACGTCCCCATTTAAAATTGGGGACGTTAATGGGGACGTCTAAAGTGTCACTGTGGCACTTTAGACGTCCCCATTTAAAATTTGGGACGTCTAAAGTGGGACTTTAGTTGTCCCCAATTTAAATTGGGGACTTCTAAAGTGGGACTTTAGAAGTCCCCAATTTAAAATAGGGACATCTAAAGTTCTTTTTTTTTAAAAAAAAAATCATTTATATTACAGATATGAATTGAACAGTATTTAAAACCAGAAATTACAGATCATTGTCAATAAAATTACAGATCTAGTGTCTGAAATCCAAATCTACACAATAGTAACTCTAAAGCTGAAATCTCATAAGGAGAAGATGAAAACAATAAGAGGAATCAGTTGCAAAAAAAACTTATCTTCTTCTATTATTGAAATTCATTTTCTCGTAATAATGAATAGAGAAGAGCGACAGGGAGAGATGAACCTCATTTTCTCAGCGGAACATAGCCATGAAGCATGTTTCAGAGTCCTGATCTACAAACCATAACAACACGAGTTAGAAAATAAAATAGAAGGAAAACCCAAAGAAAAAAGAGAAAGAGGATAAAATAATAAACAATAGTAAGAAAGCATAACAGATCTGGAGGTGAAAGAGAGAGAGAGAAAGGAAGAAGCAAGAGTAAAATGAGCATATAAAGAAGAAGAAGCAAGAGTTAAAACGCGTGGTGGTAATGGCTTTTCTTATGTTTGTGGCGATGGGGAAAGAAAGATGAGTGTAAAAGTAGTATAAGACTGACAAATAAAGACTGTCAGTAAAAATTTGAATTGTTTTTTAGTCCCTAATTTAATTTAGGGACGCCTAAAGTTGTTCAGCTTTTTTTAAATTTTTTTTTTACTTTAGACGTCCCCATATACATTGGGGAGTCTAAAGTTTTTAAAATTTTTTTTTTTTTAATGTTTGGCATCCCTCATATATATATAGGGACGCCAAATAATAGTATTAGGGATGCCAAAATGGCGTCCCTATATATATGAGGGACGCCAAAGGGCATCCCTCATTCAAAAAAAACAAATTTAAAAAACTTTAGACGTCCCCAATGTATATGAGGACGTCTAAAGTCAGACTTTAGACGTCCCTAATCTGAATTAGGGACATCTAAAGTAAAAGAAATTTTTTTTTTACTTTAGGCGTCCCTAATTCAAATAGGGACGTCTAAAATTTGTAAAGTCACATTTTAGACGTCCCTATTTAAATTGGGGACGTCTAAAGCTATTCAGCTCTTATCCATAATTACAAAAATGCCACCGCCTTTATTTTTTACCTCCCTTTTTTAAAAAGGGACGTCCTTTAGGGACGTAAAATATATATTTTGTAGTAGTGTTAGGTGAGACTCAAGGCAATTCCTTAACACATAATCCAGATCTTCAACTTCTCCACCGCATCTATTACAAAATGGGCTACCCCTATAACTCGTACATATCTAGCAGCCGTGAGTAGTTGTACTGCCAACCATAAGAACACTTGAATCCTTCTAGTGGTTTGCACCTTCCAAATATCTTCCCTCTCTATATTCACCTCACATCTCAGCTATTGGTACATTTGCGCTACAGAAAACATGCCTCTGTGATCCCCCCTCCACACTAGACTATCCTCGCAATCTTCAATACACAGATGGGGAATGGCCTTAATTAATTGAATAATTTCGTTTGGCAACACCCCCTTAAGACATGCCCATTTCCAATCCCTTTCACTATTTACAGCTTGATTCATAGTTAGGCTCGGATTTAACGACCCCAATTCAACATAATAGTTGGTCAACTTACTATCTCCATTCAGCTACCTATCCTCTCAAAATTTAACACTCCTTCCATCCCTTACTTCCCATCCAATACGCTTGGTAGCAACATTTTTCCAAAGAGGAGAATCATGTTGCTTCATAGTACATTCAGCAAACCAATTAGCACCCCTTCCATACTTAGCTTTTAGTACCTTAGAACATAGCCCTTTTGGTTTAGCTAGTAGATTCTAGCAAATTTTCCCCATTATGTAAAGCATCATTCATCACCTTCAACCTCTTTATACTCATACCCCCTTCTTCCTTAGGTCTTCACACTCCTTCCCAACTAACCGCATGTAACTTCTTCTTGTCTCCATCTGAACCCCAACTAAAATTCCAATGGAGTTTCTCAATTTCATTACAAACACCAATTGGTATGCTCTAATGTTGCAGTTAGAAGTTCAAAATTGTAATGTAACCGATTGGACTAAAGTAAGCCTCCCTGCTAATACCAAAGATTGAGTTTTCCACCCACTCAGTTTCCTCTGCACCTTATCAATCAGAAATTGAAACCTAACTCTGGAGTTGTGACCTTGAGTGATATATGTTGGGATCGGCAAGCACAGCAGAAGAATTTAAAAATATTTTTTTAGTCACAATCTAGGATTTATCAATGATGTTTAAACAGAGTTAGGAAGAATCATACCTTTTCGAATTTACGGTTTTTGGATCTCTAGGAGCCAACACCTCAAGTCCGCTCCCTCTATTGGTATCCACACGAATGCTCTCCAACACAAACTAAGTGCTAGCGTCTCCAATGTCTCCTAAGGTTTTCCTTGCGGCTCTAATTTCTCATTCATGTCTGAGTTTTTCTACTCTATATATTTTATAACCCATAGGCTATATTCAAATTTCAAAATTAATCTTTATTAATTTTGAAATTCATTAACAATTAATTATCTTGATGCGCTAATTAAATAAATTCAACTTAGATTAAATTTGTACAACAGTTTTAATTAACCTATTTATTTAATCCAAATAAAGAGCCATTAGATTTAATTTATCTTCATAAATTAAATATGAGATACTATATCTCTATCATGTTAGTTATTAAATCTAATTTATTTTAATAAAATTAAATTTAAAACTAACACAATATAATAATATCATATAATATATATACGTATATAGATATACACATATATATATAAATATGTATTTCAAAAACACACACACACACATATAATATTATTAATTTTATTTTCACAAATTTTATATTATATATATATATATATATAATTCGTCTACTTTAGATTAAACATTATCTTGTGTTAGGTTATCCTTGTGTGCAACCTTGTAGGCCCATACGAAGTCAGCAGTAGGCCAATAAATGTACTAACCCACAAGTTGTAAGTGACCTATAGCAAGACATTATGACCACCCAATTCATATGAGGATCGTTAACATGATACAACCTGTCATACAACAATATCACGTCCCTTTTGTCACATGATATATCAGTCAAGGATGAGGCATGGATAATGTCATCATCTTGTGCCTGACCATTACTTTCTTGATTCCTGAGTAGTTTGAAAATAGAAACGGAAACTCCTTTCTATCATAGTATGGCCATACATTTCTCAGACTCACTCATTAAGGAGCCCAGTAATATCTCTCTACTAATGTGAGGGACAAATTCCATCTTGATCATTCATATTCCTCTGCATCAAAAACCAAAAAGCCCAATCATAGCCTTTATCATCACTTGGTCAAAAGTAACTTTTGACTAGTTCAAAGCTTAGCAACTCTCATATAGGAATTCATGATGACCTCAGGTCAAAAGCATTGTGACATGGTTGTACATGAGAAAAGCTCATGACTTAATCCATGTAGCTTTCTCATAGTGGGTCGGTCCAATACCTTGTACTCTTACAGGTGCCTAAAACTTTGATTCATATCTCCATATCTTATCAAAGTCATACTGGTCTTGTTTCATCTCTGCTCCCATATAGACAACTGACCAGGGACATTTTAGGACAATATTTATGATTTATCCAAGGATACAATTATCACAGTTAACATACAAATAATATTATAATAATATGGAGAAATTCATTAAATTATAATGTTTAAGGTGCCATGAGACAATTTCCAACATCCTCCCACTTGCACTACGTACAATCATTAACTTGCCTAATTCCCATTATCCTAACATGACACTCATGCTTTGCCTGTGCAAGCGGTTTAGTAAGAGGATCAACAACATTATCTTCTCCTGCTACTTTGCATATCTTTATATCACCTCTATCATTGATTTCTCTAATAAGATGGAATCACCTAAGTATATGCTTGGTCCTTTGATGTGACCTAGGCTCCTTGGCCTATGTAATAGCACTGCTATTGTCACAGAACAAATCTAGTGGATTTGAGATGGTAGGCACCACCCTTAGTTCAGTAATGAACTTTCTGATCCAAACAGCTTCTTTAGCTGTATCCGATGCTGCTATATACTCAGCTTCTATCATAGAATCTGCTATAGTGCTCTGCCTGAAGCACTTCCAGCTTACTGCTCCACCATTCAGGAGGAATACATATCCAGATTGTGATTTAAGGTCGTCTTGGTCAGTTTGAAAACTTGCATCTGTGTAACTGGTTACACAGAGCTCATCATTCAATCCACCATAGACCAAAAATAAGTCCTTAATCCTTCTAAAGTACTTTAGGATATTCTTGACGGTAGTCTAATGACCCTCACCAGAATCTTGTTGATATATGTTGGTCATACTTAAGGCAAATAATGAAAGAGGCAAGCTTCACCCAAGAGGGGGGGTGAATTGGGTGATGATATAAAATTTTCACTTGAGGTGGTGATATGTAAATATAGTAGAAAGAGTAGAGTAGAGAAGATTTGAACACAGAGAATTATACTGGTTCGGCTAAACAACAAAGCCTACGTCCAGTCCTCAGAGATCAAGACCTACTGAGCTTTTCACAATATCTCCAAGATTCAAAGGGCTCTTAGAATGCCACTAGACAACAATCGTCCTTCAACGGACTTCGAGCAGAAATATTCTCTCAACAAGAAACTTCTCTCCCCCTTACGACAAGTCTTATGTGCAGAGAAACAACCTATGATTCTTCTCACTTGCTTATGTATACAAGACTTATGAGCAGCAACGTTTTCTTCTGCTTACACCACTGTAAGTCTCATGAACAACAACGTTCTCTCCTGCTTGTATCTTATAAGGCTTATGAGTGAAAGATGCTACAAGGAATTCTCTCAACTGCTTCTCTCGTAAGGAATAACTACCCTCTCAAGATCCCAATACCTTGAGATTATACAAACATAGAGTTTTGAGTTTGAATGAAGACTCTCTTACAGAGTAAATGAATAAACACTGAAGATCAAAAGTGTATACAGAGAAATCAGATGAATAACAGAGAATTGATATGAGCTTGTGAATTCTTGTGCTACATTATTTCTATTTCTCCGTGAGTCTCTGTATATATATAGTTGCTCCATCTTTTGCCCGTTTGGATTCTCTTCAGTTGTGGAGCGGGACATTTGAAAATATTGGCAGACACGTGCATGTTAGAATATTTTGAGTGCGGTAGGTGCCAGCGTGTTCTTAATCATCTTGTCTGCCGTTGTATCACTTTTCTCATGTGGTTCAATTCAAACGTTCATATTCCTGTATCATCCTCTTAAAACATTCAAAACAATGTTAAACAAAGATAAAAAGCAATGATGATATGAATTAATAACAATAAATTACATTCGTAATGAACGTTGTGACACTTAGCATTTTCTGTGGTCAAATAGGGCATCACTCGAGCATGGAAGTCTCACCTCGAGTGATCTCCTATTTTCCTTCATATACCTCTGTTATCGGGTTGTGCTTGCATGGAAAATCAGAGAGAAAATATCTTCACTCGCGGGTGAAGAGAGGTCTCACTCGAGCACAATATCTCTGCTCGAGTGATCTTTGCATTTTACACTGGGAGTGTCTTCTCGGGTCATCACTCGCATACCATTTTGACAAGAGTGAGAATTTGCACTCGCGAGTGATCTGGACCCTCACTCGAGCACACTTACCTCTGCTCGAGTGAGAAGCATATTCTCAAGGAATATGCTCTCTAAACCATCACTCGCATCAGAAATCCAGAGGGATAGAATTTTCACTCGCAAGTGATATTTGACCCTCACTCGAGCACACTTACCTCTGCTCGAGTGAGAAGCATATTCTGAAGGAATATGCTCTCTTGAACAAGCACTCGCAACTGATCTAGAGAGGGATGGAAATATTACTCGCAAGTATGGACGTGTCACTCCAAGCATGGATGGGTGTGCTCGAGCACACTTGTACTTTTCTGAACTTCAAGACTCTCGGCCAAGTACTCGCAGTGCCTTTCTCGAGTGAATGATGGAAGCATGCCTTAACTTGCTCTCGGCCAAGCACTCGCAGTGCCTTGCTCGAGTGAATATAGGAAGCATGCCTTAACTTGCTCTCGGCCAAGCACTCGCATGCCCTCACTCGCATATGTGCTCGAGTGAGAATGACTTCTCTGCTCGAGTGTGAACTTTGTGCTTCGAGTGATCCATTGATTACAAAGGAAGAATGTCTCTCGGGTACTCACTTCCTAGCTTTCTCTCACACCTGCTCGAGTACAGAAGTGATTTGTGCTCGAGTGCAGATTTCATGCTCGAGCACTTAAGTGCAATTTCACAGCAGATATCAGCAAACTTCAAATATGCATTTGGTAACTTGGAATCTTTTCTTAACCTTCTAAAAACATATTTTATACATAATTGAATTATTGTTATCATCAAAACTTGGGATCTAACATTCTCCCCCTTTTTGATGATGACAAAACTCTTTGGGATGAAGGTTTAAAGGAAATTGTATAAAATTGAAAAGATTTGAAATTCATTCAAAGTTTCTAAAATGCATATCAAGTTTAAGTTCTAAATTCAAGTTTTCCTGCAATGTTTCCTTTGGACACTTAACAGCCAAGATAAGTATAGTATGAGATATATAGCTTGACAAGAACTTAATAACTTGAACTATGTCATTAACTTTAACAAGCTTGAACAACAAGATAATTTCAGAATATAACTTCAAAATAGTAAAATGACATACATATCAAAAACCTACCCAATACAGAAAACTACCCAAACACCCTTATACACCCCTACAGAAGCTCAGAAAACATCACACATCCTTCTCCCCCGTTTTGTCAACATTAGAAGGGGGTTCTGGAGGTGGAACAAAAGATATCATGGCAGAGAGAGGGTCAATGGGCTGGTCAGGAGGAGATGGTAGTTGTGGGACAAAGGTAACATCGACATTAGACTCAGGATCAGTGAAAAGTACATGTGTCTCTGAATGAGGGGGTGAGGTATGAGTGGTCTCTGGAGGCACTCCGGAAGATGAGGAGGGAAAATGTGAATGCAGGAAGGTCTCCATATTAGTGATCCTCTGTGACATCTCATCTTGTGTTTTGAACATCAGTTCAAAGTTAAGATTGGCCTGATCTACCAATTTAACAACTTGTGTTTCCATCTTCTCCACTAGCTTCTCATACTCAGTTACTAGCTCCTTCTTCAAACTTGATACTGCTTGATTAATTACCTCAGACAGATGATTGGACAGTGAGGTATTGAGAAATGAAGGAGGAGGAATAGGACCTTGTGCAGATGATTGTGCCTCATCTCCTCTAGATGGAGTAGCTTCCCTCTTTGATGTGGCTTTGGTTCGACTCACCGGAAGATTGATTCCCATGTGAGATAATTGAGTCTTTCCAAACCTTGAGATGAGCACCCTTTCTTTCCCTTCCAGATACCAGATCTTGTTTTTCATCAATATGAAGGAAACAAGTTGAGGGTAAGGTATGGTTGTGGATCTTGTTGAAGAAAATCGAAACCTTCTCATCTCACTAAAAATGATCTCCCCTACATTCCTCTGTTGCCCAGCAACCAATGAAGCCAAGAGATAATAATCCTTTTGAGCAAAGTGGGTAAAGTTTTTGGATTTATTTACTATGCTCCGGGAATAAATGTAATGGAGGATTCTGTGATTATCAGGCATGTCAATAGGTTTGAAAGTAAGGGGGCCAATTGGGTCTTTTGGTCTCAAAATGTTAAAGGTTTCATTGGCAGAGAATGGGGGTGGATCAGTAGGAGGTGCTACATAACCAAGCAAATCATTAATGATTTTGGCAGAAATCATAATGAACTTCCCTCTAATGGTTGTAGATACAGCTTCTTCAATCAAATCACCGGATCTAGACATGATATTATGAGTTTTCATGTTGGAATAAAATGTCTTTACAACAGTGGGGGAATATGGCAAATGAATTTCTAACCATGGAGCATAGTATTGAAGATAAGGGTATAGGTCCAAATGACAGTTCTTTTTCAGGTAATCCAAATCTACATATACTACAGGGCAGAAATGTCTATGCTTAAATTCATCATCATATACCTTCTGTGGTAAGGCCTTAAGCTCTGTCACATTGAATCCCTCAGGAGGGCTAGTGAGTTGGTCATCCACTGGTGCTTGGGAGGCAGAGGGTGCTCCTGAAGCAGAAACACTTGGGTGCTTAACTTGATGTGAACTTGAGACCCCGGCCTGAGATGTGATCTTCCCAACTATCTTGTCCAATTTGGATTTTTCTATTGCTTCCCTGAGTTGTTTACTGAAAGTATCCCCAGATGAAGAGGATGACTGGGGTTGCTCTGAATCCTTCTTCTTTCCCTTCCCTTGTACCTCTTTGGATTGAGACCGGGTGAGTATGGGTTCCTTGAAGACCACACCCTTTGGTTTCTTTTGAGGAGGTTGGTCTTTCTTGGAAACTTGAGGCTTTGGGTGAGGTTTCTTTGCGGGAGTTCTCTTTTTGGTCTTAGGCTTAGGAGGAGGTGAAGGTGAGGGAGAGTTTTTGGGAGATGGAGGAGTAAGTTCAGGAGTTCCAGATTCACTGGCAGCAGAGTGAGTAGGAGAAGGGGAATGAGACTTTTGAGGGATAGAAGGTAACTTTGTTCTTGCCATTGGAAAAGTGGAAGAGAAACAAGGACTCTTGTTTTTGAGAGAAAGGGAAAAAATAGAGACACACGAAGAAGAAATTAGGGCACAAGTGAAGAATGTAGAAAGCAAGAATCACCTCTTATAGAAGCTTGAAAGGTTGTAACGGCGATTTGAAGCAGAAGGACGTGATTGAATGATGAGAAAACGGTTGAAGATGAAGAGTTGTGACTTTCGAGTGAGAGAGCACTTCGAGTGAGAGGAGGAAGTGCGACGTTCTGAGCTCCCTAGTAACTGATATAAGTGACAGTGCTCGAGCATGAGCCCTAGTGCTCGAGTGATGTTCATATTGTGCTCGAGAGTGTTCTAACTGTGCTCGAGTGATGTTCTGGAAAAATAAAGAAATAAGTAGAACGTACCTGGATTGTTGATTTTCTGACATATTTTTCATCTTTGTACTCAAATCCTCCAAGATCATTTGAGTAACCTTGATTTGGATAGCTCTTGCACAAGGATTCTTCTTCCTCACTCGAGCAGGTATTTCTCACCTCAAGCATGTTCATACCATGCTCGAGTGAGAATTCCTCACTCGCGAGTGAGCTCAATTCTCACTGTAGTTTAAGTTATATCTCCTTGGTGTTCTCAACTCCTCTGTTAACCTCTGTTCTTACTATCAGAGAACAGAGCATCATGAATAATGCTGTGCTCGAGCAGAGCTTCTAGTGCTCGAGTGACACAGCTCCTCACTCGAGCAGTACCTCCAGTGCTTCGAGTGAGACTCCTGCAAAAACACATTTTGGCCACTCCGATGCCAAAGTCAATATGGTTATCATCAAAACAACATTTAATTAAACATTTTAACAAGAAAACTTACAGCTCATTGGGATTAACCATTCCCAATTCTCTTCGAATATAGAGAAATTGCTCTTTTGCAATTGGTTTCGTGAAAATATCCGCAAGTTGAAGATGAGTTGGTATGAATTCCACTTTGACATCTTTCTTTTGAACATGATCTCGAATAAAATGATGTCGAATGTCTATATGCTTGGTTCTTGAATATTGTACAGGATTCTTTGCCAAGCTTATCGTGCTAGTATTATCACAATAGATTGGGATTTCTTTTAAATAAATTCCCAAATCTTGAAGTTGTTGTTTTAACCATAGCACTTGAGAACAGCAACTTGCCACAGCTATATATTCAGCTTCAGTCGAAGATAATGAAACTGTGTTCTGCTTCTTGCTGAACCATGACACTAGAGAACCTCCAAGAAATTGACATTGTCCACTGGTACTCTTTCGGTCAGTTTTATATCCTCCATGATCTGAATCTGAATATGCCATTAAGTACTCGTTCCCTCTCTTTGGATACCAAAGTCCAAGCTCTGAAGTATCTCCCAGATACTTGAAAATTCTTTTTACTGTCTCTGCATGAGATACTTTAGGATTGGATTGATACCTTGCACACATTCCTACACTGAACTGAATATCTGGCCTGCTTGCTGTAAGATAGAGTAATGAACCAATCATTCCTCTATACTTTGTGATGTTGAAGCTAGGTCCCTTTACATCAGCATCCAGCAATGTTGTAGAACTCATTAGAGTATCGGCTCCGTTAGCATTATCTAGACCATATTTCTTTAACAATTCTTTCAAATACTTTGTCTGAGATATAAATATGCCATTCTTCTTTTGTTTGATCTGAAGTCCAAGGAAGAAGTTCAATTCTCCCATCATGGACATTTCAAATTCTCCCTGCATAATCTTAGAGAAATCTTGACACATAGATTCGTTAGTAGCACCAAAAATAATATCATCAACATAAATTTGTACTATTAGAATATCATTTTTGTTATGTTTGATGAATAAAGTTGTATCAACTTTCCCTCTGACAAAACCTTGATCAAGAAGAAATTTGCTTAGTCTTTCATACCAAGCTCTAGGTGCTTGTTTCAAACCATATAATGCTTTCTTAAGTTTGAAGACATAATCAGGTTTTGTTTCATCTTCAAAACCAGGAGGTTGTTCAACATAGACTTCCTCCATAATATAACCATTTAGAAAAGTGCTTTTTACATCCATTTGATAAAGTTTAAAACTTTTGATGCAAGCAAAGGCTAAGAGTACTCGTATTGCTTCCAATCTTGCCACTGGAGCATATGTTTCCTCATAATCAATACCTTCTTCTTGATTATAGCCCTTGGCAACCAATCTTGCTTTATTTCTCACAATGATTGCTGACTCATCAAGTTTATTTTTGAAAACCCATTTGGTCCCTATAACCGTATGATCTTTAGGTCGAGAAACCAAATCCCAAACTTGATTTCTTTGAAATTGATTTAATTCTTCTTGCATAGCAATCACCCAATCATTGTCAGATAAAGCTTCTTCTATATTAGAAGGTTCAATCTCAGAAATAAAAGCAGAAAATGTTACCTCATTGAGGATTCTATTTCTGGTTTTGACACCTTCATGAATATCTCCTATAACTTGATCAATTGGATGATCCTTCATATGTCTCCATGCTTTAGGTTGATCATGATCATCAATATCTTCCAAATTTTGAAAATCATTTGTTTCAAAATCATCCTGTTTTGAAATAGATTTGTTTTCCTTGATTGAATCCATTTCTTCTTCATCATTAGGTTTTGTTTGAGATTCAATTTCATCAAACACAACATTAGATTCTTCAATAGTACATGTTCTTTTATTAAAAACTCTATAAGCTTTACTTCTATTTGAATATCCTAGAAAAATACCTTCATCAGACTTAGAATCAAATTTACCTAAATTTTCCTTACCATTGTTGTGAATGAAACACTTACACCCGAAGATATGAAGATGAGCAATATTTGGCTTTCTTCCTTTGTAGAGTTCATATGGTGTCTTTCCAAGAGATTTGCGAATATATGCTCTGTTTGAAATATAGCATGCAGTACTCATTGCATCTGCCCAGAACACTTGTGACATTTCTTTTTCATTAAGTAAAGCTCTTGCCATTTCTGTAAGTATTCTGTTCTTCCTTTCCACTACTCCATTTTGTTGAGGTGTTCTAGGAGCTGAGAAGTTGTGATCTATCCCCTCGTTGTTGCAGTAATCTTCAAACAATTGATTATCAAATTCTCCTCCATGATCTGTTCTAATAGAGACAATAGAAACACCTTTCTCATTTTGAACCTTTTTGGCAAACATAATAAACTCAGCAAAGGTTTCATCTTTTGAGGCAATGAATATAGTCCAAGCAAATCTAGTAAAATCATCTACAATTACTAACGTATATAAGTTTCCTCCAAAACTTTTTACTCTTGCAGGTCCTACTAAATCCATATGAAGTAATTGTAAAGGTTTTGAAGTGGAAATTTCATATTTTGTTTTAAAAGAAGATTTAGTTTGTTTGCCTTTTTGACATGCTTCACAAATCATGTTATCTTTGAATTTTAGCTTGGGAAGACCAACAACTAAATCTTTTCTGATCAATTTGTCAAGTTGATTCATATTGACATGAGCCAAACGCTTATGCCATAACCAACTTTCCTCTGATCGACTTAGAAAACAATTTTCAGAAGAATTTGAATTTAAATCAATTGTATAACAATTACCGTCCCTTTGTGCTCGGATTTTTGCCTTGATAGTTTCTTTGTTTAGAAGAAGATCTTTCTTACTGACTATCAAGCATTCTTTTGAGTCGAAAATCACCCAGTTATCTTTGTCAGTGCTTTGGCTTACGCTTAAGAGATTGTGGCATAATCCTTCAACATAATATACTCCGTTGATTTGAAAGCCATCTGTTCTTCCAACTTCACCAATTCCAGCAATACGTCCGGATTGATTACCTCCAAAAGTCACCTTTCCTCCTTCTCTAGGTTCAAACATGGTGAACTTATTTTTGTCACCAGTCATGTGTCTCGAACATCCACTATCGATATACCATTTGTTTGCTCGAGATGCCTTGAGACATACCTAGAATAAGATGATCAAGTTTTAGGTACCCACACTTTCTTGGGTCCTTTGTGGTTAGTATTTGGAATATGTGTCCCTTTCGGAACCCATTTATATGTTCCAACAATCTTTCCATTTTTGAAATAACATGATGAAGTATAATGTCCTTTCCTATTACAAAAATTGCATGACACAAATGGATTTGATGTATGCACAGAATTCCTAAAATATTTAAGATAGTCTCTACTACTCTTCTTATTCTTATCATGCACAGCATTATATCCAATTCCAGATTTATCAAAAGAAACTTTCTGAGAACTTAAGATAACCTTGAGAGTTTCACTTCCTTTAGTAAATTTTTCAACAATCTTTGTTAAGTCTTCTATTTTCTTATCTTTCTCTTTACACATTTCATGTGATGTCATGACATTACTTTCTAATTCTTTTACTCTCTTCTTATAACTAACCATTTCTTTAGCAACTTTAATGAACTCTGTATGCAATGCATTATATTTAGATAATAATTCATTATAAGATGGTTCAGAGTCACTTACCTCAGAGTCTGATTCTTCTTCCTTAGCTACCAAGCATAGATTGGCTACTTCGTCGTTGTCATTTTCTTCGTCTGACGAACTATCACCCCAAATAGATGATATATATGCTTTCTTTTTCTGCTTCTTTTTGTCTTTGTTCCTGAAGCATTCAGATTTGATGTGTCCTGGTTTTCCGCATTCATAGCATACTATTTGGTGTTCTTTGTTTTCTTTCTTGCTTGGTCCACCTTGATAATTCTTGAAATTTCTTTGTCCACTTCGGTAGAATTTCTTGAACTTTCTCACGATCATTCCCATTTCATCATCACTAGGAATATCTTCATTCTCGGAAGTTTCTTCTTCTTCTTTGATAGCTTTAAATGCAACTCCCTTTTTCTTTCTATCATCGACTTCTTCAAGTTCCTTTTTGAATCTCAACTTACCTTCATATTCAGAAAGACTACCAAAGAGAGCAGCTACAGATCTCATAGACTCTCCTTTGGCTTCTTCGATGGCTGTCACTTTTGCTTCCCATTCTTTCGTAAGAATATTAAGAATCTTTCTTACCTGGGAATTTTGATCAAACGACTTTCCAAGAGCAGATAATTGATTAACAAGATGAGTATACCTTAGTTCAAATTATGATATACTCTCTCCAGATTTCATACGAAATAAATCATACTCTGTTATTAAAGTATTGATCCTATTTTCTTTGATTCCAGATGTACCTTCATGAGCAATTTCAAGAGCATCCCACATATCTTTGGCAGTGGGTAGAGTACATATACGAAAATATTCTTTTTGACTAAGAGCACTCTGTATCATTAAAATGGCTTTGCTGTTTAATGTTACTAACCTCTTGTCATTTTCGTCAAACTCATCTGGATTCTTTTTGACAGCTCTATCTTCGATTTTCTTCATTGGAACATAGTCACCATCTTGTATAACATTCCATAATCCATACTTGTTGGCCATAATGAACACTCTGAATTTGGCTTTCCAGAACGAAAAATGTTCTCCAGCAAAACCAGGAGGTCTAGTGATTGAAGCACCGTCCGGAAGGATCTTTTCACCCATTGTTGCCATTGATAGGATCCTTCTCAAGCTGTTAGGCTCTTCGGAGAAGACGAGGCTCTGATACCAAATGAAAGAGGCAAGCTTCACCCAAGAGGGGGGTGAATTGGGTGATGATATAAAATTTTCACTTGAGGTGGTGATATGTAAATATAGTAGAAAGAGTAGAGTAGAGAAGATTTGAACACAGAGAATTATACTGGTTCGGCTAAACAACAAAGCCTACGTCCAGTCCTCAGAGATCAAGACCTACTGAGCTTTTCACAATATCTCCAAGATTCAAAGGGCTCTTAGAATGCCACTAGACAACAATCGTCCTTCAACGGACTTCGAGCAGAAATATTCTCTCAACAAGAAACTTCTCTCCCCCTTACGACAAGTTTTATGTGCAGAGAAACAACCTATGATTCTTCTCACTTGCTTATGTATACAAGACTTATGAGCAGCAACGTTTTCTTCTGCTTACACCACTATAAGTCTCATGAACAACAACGTTCTCTCCTGCTTGTATCTTATAAGGCTTATGAGTGAAAGATGCTACAAGGAATTCTCTCAACTGCTTCTCTCGTAAGGAATAACTACCCTCTCAAGATCCCAATACCTTGAGATTATACAAACATAGAGTTTTGAGTTTGAATGAAGACTCTCTTACAGAGTAAATGAATAAACACTGAAGATCAAAAGTGTATACAGAGAAATCAGATGAATAACAGAGAATTGATATGAGCTTGTGAATTCTTGTGCTACATTATTTCTATTTCTCCGTGAGTCTCTGTATATATATAGTTGCTCCATCTTTTGCCCGTTTGGATTCTCTTCAGTTGTGGAGCGGGACATTTGAAAATATTGGCAGACACGTGCATGTTAGAATATTTTGAGTGCGGTAGGTGCCAGCGTGTTCTTAATCATCTTGTCTGCCGTTGTATCACTTTTCTCATGTGGTTCAATTCAAACGTTCATATTCCTGTATCATCCTCTTAAAACATTCAAAACAATGTTAAACAAAGATAAAAAGCAATGATGATATGAATTAATAACAATAAATTACATTCGTAATGAACGTTGTGACACTTAGCATTTTCTGTGGTCAAACAGGGCATCACTCGAGCATGGAAGTCTCACCTCGAGTGATCTCCTATTTTCCTTCATATACCTCTGTTATCGGGTTGTGCTTGCATGGAAAATCAGAGAGAAAATATCTTCACTCGCGGGTGAAGAGAGGTCTCACTCGAGCACAATATCTCTGCTCGAGTGATCTTTGCATTTTACACTGGGAGTGTCTTCTCGGGTCATCACTCGCATACCATTTTGACAAGAGTGAGAATTTGCACTCGCGAGTGATCTGGACCCTCACTCGAGCACACTTACCTCTGCTCGAGTAAGAAGCATATTCTCAAGGAATATGCTCTCTAAACCATCACTCGCATCAGAAATCCAGAGGGATAGAATTTTCACTCGCAAGTGATATTTGACCCTCACTCGAGCACACTTACCTCTGCTCGAGTGAGAAGCATATTCTGAAGGAATATGCTCTCTTGAACAAGCACTCGCAACTGATCTAGAGAGGGATGGAAATATTACTCGCAAGTATGGACGTGTCACTCCAAGCATGGATGGGTGTGCTCGAGCACACTTGTACTTTTCTGAACTTCAAGACTCTCGGCCAAGTACTCGCAGTGCCTTTCTCGAGTGAATGATGGAAGCATGCCTTAACTTGCTCTTGGCCAAGCACTCGCAGTGCCTTGCTCGAGTGAATATAGGAAGCATGCCTTAACTTGCTCTCGGCCAAGCACTCGCATGCCCTCACTCGCATACGTGCTCGAGTGAGAATGACTTCTCTGCTCGAGTGTGAACTTTGTGCTTCAAGTGATCCATTAATTACAAAGGAAGAATGTCTCTCGGGTACTCACTTCCTAGCTTTCTCTCACACTTGCTCGAGTACAGAAGTGATTTGTGCTCGAGTGCAGATTTCATGCTCGAGCACTTAAGTGCAATTTCACAGCAGATATCAGCAAACTTCAAATATGCATTTGGTAACTTGGAATCTTTTCTTAACCTTCTAAAAACATATTTTATACATAATTGAATTATTGTTATCATCAAAACTTGGGATCTAACAAATAAGACATCCGGTCGAGTACATAATATGACATACATAATATATCCAATGGCCGAGGCATATGGAACCTTACTTATGCGATCTCATTGATCAGGTGTACTAGGACATAGATTCTTACTAAGATGGATGCCATGAGACATAGGCATATAACCTCTTTTTGAATCCTACATACTGAACCTATACAGTATCTTGCCTCTGTGTGTGCTCTGACTTAGGCCTATTAGTTTTTTAGATCTATCTCTATAAATCATAATCCCTAGGATGTATGTGGCTTCACCTAAGTCTTTCATCAAGAAAGACTTTCCTAACCAAGTCTTGGCACTCTGCAAGGTAGGAATGTCGTTCCTAATAAGTAGAATGGCATCTACACAAAGCACTAGAAATACAACTGTGCTCCCCACTAACCTTCTTCTAAACACAAGGTTTGTCGATGTTTTGAATGAATCCAAACTCTTTGACTACTTCATCAAAATGATAATTCCAGCTCCGAGATGCTTTCTTCAATCCATAAATGGATCTTTGAAGCTTGCAAACTTTACCAGAGTTCTCTGGATGTACAAAACCTTCAGGTGGTGTCATGTACACATCCTTAAAGAGCTTTCTA
This sequence comes from Inga oerstediana, assembly GCA_963210345.1. NCBI lineage: Eukaryota > Viridiplantae > Streptophyta > Magnoliopsida > Fabales > Fabaceae > Inga > Inga oerstediana. Next base: position 66,667,928 of record OY723401.1, read on the forward strand.
ATAAGGAAGGTTGTTTTGACATACATCTGTCATATTTCATAGTCAAAATATGCTGTAATGGCAAGAAGGATTCTAATTGATTTGACCATTACAACTAGGGAAAAGGTTTCATCATAATCTATACCATGCGTTTGAGAGAATCCTTTTGTAACCAATTGTGCCTTGAATACATTTACATTGTCATCAATGTCAGTTTTCTCCTTGAAAACCCATTTGCACATTATGGTTTTTACACCTTCAGGTGGATCAACTTAGGTCCATACCTAATTATCGTACATGGATTGCATTTTAGACTTCATGGCATTTAGCCATTTCTTGGAGTTTGGTCCTACTATGGCTTCTCGATAGGTGGTTGGCTAATTTTGCTCAATGAGCAACATATAACGTCTTCCAGTAATTACAAATCCATATCTTTGAGGCTAATGCCGTGTCCTATCAGATCTTCATATACCTTGGGATACTTGAGGAGGCTCAGCAACTTGTTGTGATTTTTATCTAATTTCCATCTATAGTTCTATACTATCTTATGACTCTCGAACTTCTTCAAGATGTACCTTGCTCCAACTGGTTGTTTTAGAAATAAACTCTCTTTCTAGAAACTTACCATTTCAAATAACAAACATTTTGTTATCTGTGGGATTATAGACATAGTATCCTTTCGTTTCTTTTGGATACCCCATGAAAAGGAACTTTAAAGATCTGGGCGCTAGTTTATATGAGACTTATTGCTTCACATATACCTCACATCCCTAGATCTTGAGAAAATATAAACTTGGTTTCTTTCCAGTCCATATCTCATATGGTGTCTTTTCAAAAGCATTAGATGGAACACAATTTAGTGTGAACACAACTATCTTTAGGGCATGTCCCCAAAAGGATGGTGGAAGATCTGTTTGATTCATCATAGATTGAACCATATCTAATAGTGTTCAATTCCTCCGTTTAGAAACGTCATTCTATTGTGGTGTTCCTAGAGGAGTCAATTATGAGATTATCCCACAATTCTTAAGATAGTCGATGAACTCTTGGCTCAAATATTCACCACCTCGATCATATCGAAGTGCTTTAATTGTTTTGCTGAGTTTGTTTTGTACTTCATTTTAGAATATTTTAAACATTTCAAAAGATTCATATTTATGTTTCATTAAATAGATATAGCCATATCTACTAAAGTCATCTATAAATGTAATGAAAGACATATAACCTCCTCTTGTAGTTGTATGTAATAGTCCACATACATCTGTATGTATGAGGCCCAATAACTCAGTGGCCCTCTTACTATACCCAATAAAAGGTGCCTTTGTCATCTTTCTTAATAAGCAAAATTTGCATGTATCATATAATTCAAAATCAAATGAGTTAAGAAATCCATCTTGATGGAGTTTAGAAATGTGTTTCTCATTTATACAGCCTAGATGACAATGCCATAGTTAGGTCGAATTCAAATAATTTGATTTTATCCTTTTAGTACTTTCGTTATAGATATTGCCAGTATTAGGATGTTCCAAATTTAATATATAATGACCAACATGCAAATCACCATCAGTATAGAAAACGTTATTATGATAAATAGAACATTTACCATTCCCAATAATGGAAGTATAACCTTCCTTATCCAAATAAGAAAGAGAAACAATTTTACTACTCAAAGCAGGAACAAAATAGCAATTGTTCAAAACTAACAAAAGCCTAAAGTGCCTACGGCTAAAGCAGCAATTCTTGCTCTATTTCCAACTCGTAGGTCCACCTCACCCTTCTTCAACTTTCTACTATCCTTTAGACCCTATACATTTGTACAAATGTAAGAACCACTTGCAGTATCTAATACTCATGTAGATGAAGTAGAAAAATGAATGTCTATAACATAAATACATGAAGTGATAACCCGCTATCCTTCTTGTTCTTTTTCAAATATTCGAGGTAGAGTCTGCAATTCCTCTTCCAATGACCAGGTTTATTGCACAAGTCACTACTACAGAATATAATTATAAAGTCCCTAAAGGACGTCCCTTTTTGAAAAAGGGACGCCCAAAATATTGGGCGGTGGCATATGTGTAATTATAGATCAAAATTGAAAAGGTTGGCTCGTTAAATAAAATTGAATCTCGCGCCTGAATGTGTTTTAGACGTCCCCATGTTTATTGGGGACGTGTAAAGACAGTTTAAGACGTCCCCATGTTCATTGGGGACGTCTAAAGACTGTTTTAGACGTCCCTAATGAACATGGGGATGTCTAAAGACTCTCAGAAAAGTGTATGAAAGGGGGGGAAAACACACTTAAGACGTCCCCAGATGGCCAGGGGACGTCTAAAGATTAACATTAGACGTCCCAAACATCTGGGGATGTCTGAAGCTTATATTAGATATCCCCAGCTGGTCTGGGGACATCTAAAAGGGGACTTTAGACGTCCCCAGCTGGGCTGGGGATGTCTAAAGGGTGCCTTTAGACATCCCCAGCCCAGCTGGGGACGTCTTAGGCTTAAACAAATGCACTGGTCGACATGACCAGTGCATGTGAAGTGTCAGAATTTTTCTGTGCACTTGCTTTACTCTCCCTCTCCTTCATCACTTCCGTCCCGTCTCCCCTGCTTCTTGTTCTTTTTACTTTACTCTTTCACTTTCGTCCCCTCTCCCATACTTCTTGCTTATTCTCCCATCTTCATCACTTCTGAATACGAGCGGCCATTTCTCCTATCCCCAGTTTCTTCTTGTTCCTTCTTAGCCTCTATTTCATCCAGACCGTTGCTAGTCGCCATCTTTGCTGTGCTGGTTCTGCACTGTTCTCTCTCATTCTCTCCACAGTCAGCCTCCTCTTACCATCGTGGGTCATCTGCTCTAAAGTTGCAGCAACAGGTTGGCTAAAACTAAACTTGTGAATGAATTTGTGAATGATTAGGAAAATGCATTTGTTCTGTGCTAGAATTTAAGTGTGATTTGTGCTTGAGCTTTATCTTTGCTATTTTGCTGAATTTTAGACATACCACATCAAGTTTTAATCTTTTGCTTTTTCCCATTGTTTTGAGAAACATGAAATTCTCATTAACTAAAAAATATGAGTCCACAACTTGAAGCTCTACAAGTGCCTAATATTTATACAACTATGAGGGGCGTATTGAGCAATACAACAATCCTAAACATTGAACACAGAAACACAAAACGATAACACTAATATCAATATCCTAATTACAATACATCATAATTGTGTATGTTACTTACCTTCACAACAAGGTGATGATTGCAATTTAAATTTTTTTGGTTGATTTGAAAATTGAAGAATCATTATCTAATTGTTTTAAATAATTAATTTGATTTGAAACAAATTTGCATTTGCAATCTTAATTTTTTTTTAATTTGATTTGATTTGAATAATATACTAATATTTTGTACTTATTGAATTATTTGAATGTTTTATTTCAAATACAATTTTCAAGATGATGTTTTGTTTCAAATTTGGTGATGATTTTGTTTGCTTTTTATTAAAAGAAGTCAGTTGTAAAGAAAATTACAAGTTCTCTTTATAAAGAAAATTACTGTGAAAACATGACTAATTTGACACTTCAATCACTAATCAATAAAATTATATAAGAATTCATAATTTTCTGGTATATTAATTTGTAAGTTGTAATGCAACATTGTATTTAACTAGTAAGCAACGCATTCATCAAGGAAGTTCTCAACTATACTTGCCAATAATGTTTGTGGACTTTTTCAAGCATGTAAATAATAGGAGTAGACAAAAAGTTACGGTTAATGCAATGTAATCTTATCAATTAATGACTATTATACTATGAGCCCTCAATTCCTCAGCCCCAAATGCCCTTTATAAATTCCCAAAAATTCCCACATGTGTCTCTTGTAAATACACATAGTTGATTTGTAAATTCCCACATATCTCACTTATGGTACATATTTGATTTAATATTTTGATTTCTAAAATATAAGTGTATTCTGTTTATGCTTGGTGGTAGACGCTAAAGTTTAGTTTCGTTTAAATTAAGCTTAGATGGTTTGTTATTTTGATTTTGGGATGTCTTACTTTTAAGGGGAAATACTGCCAAAATTTTGAAAAACATGCGTGTAAAAGGCAATTCCCCGTGTTTTCAATTATTCTAAACTTGAGTGTAAATGGAAATGGCATAGGTGGTAATAAAATGGATCATAGTTGGATGAATGCTCTGAGAACAAGTGAAGAATATGAGAATGGGGTTGAAAACTTTATTGAATTTGCTAGGAGGAACGTTCCAGCAAAATATGGGATGTATTTTTGTCCCTGTGTCAATTGTTTAAATGAGAGAAAACGGGATGTTGAAGTTATAAGGGATCACCTACTTTGTGATGGAATAAATCTTCGATACACAAGGTGGATATGGCATGGTAAGAAAGTAAGTGATTGTCCATCGCACAAGAAGGAAGCTATGGATGTCATAGATGAAGATAAAATGGAGAGAATGATTCACGATGTTGAGGTAGAATCCTTTACGCAGTCGCATGAATATGATAGCCTGCGGAGTGATGCAAAGACACCGTTGTACCCTGGGAGTAAGTACACACGGCTCACAGGAACATTACATTTGGTTAACTTAAAAGCAACTTGTGGGTGGACCGATAGTAGTGTCACATTGCTGCTTGAACTATTGTGTGATATGTTTCTAGACGATAATGTACTTCCAAATCGTATGTATGAGGCCAAGAAAATCTTATCTACAATGGGTATGGAGTATAAAAAGATACACGCTTACCCTAATGACTGTGTACTGTACAGAAAGGAGTATGAAGGCCTGAGTGAGTGCCCTAAGTGTCAAACCGCACGATACAAAGTGAAGAAAGATAGTGGTTGTGGCGATGGGAAGACTAAAAGGCAACCTGTAAAAGTTTTGTGGTATCTTCCAATAATACCACGCTTTAAGTGTTTGTTTGGCACTGCAAAAAAGGCGAAGAAGTTGAGATGGCATTCGAATGACAGAATATCTGACAGAAAATATCTTCGGCACCCAGCTGACTCTCCACAGTGAAAGAAAATAGATGAAATGTTCCCTGAATTTGGCAGCGAGTCGAGAAACCTTCGGCTTGGGCTTTGTACAGATGGCATCAATCCGTATGGAACTCTTAATAGCACACACAGTGCGTGGCCAGTACTCCTTGTAATATACAACTTGCCTCCCTGGCTTTGTATAAAACGCAAGTATGTGATGCTTTCTATGATGATTTCTGGACCAAAACAGCTAGGAAACGATATCGATGTCTACCTAGCGCCTTTGATTGAGGACTTGAAGAAGTTGTAGGAGGAAGGCGTAGATGTGTTTGATGCGTATAAGAATGAGTCCTTCAAGCTACGTGTAATGCTTTTTACCACCATAAATGACTTTCCTGCTTACGAAAACCTCTCAGGATACAGTGTGAAGGGGCATAAAGCATGTCCGATCTATGAAGCAAACACTCACTTCCACCAACTTAAACATGGAAGAAAAACGGTCTACCTCGGTCACAGGAGGTTCCTTCCTAGGTTCCACCCGTATCGTAGGTTAAGAAAGCGTTTTAACGGCTTGCCAGGGCTTACCGGAGCATGGAATGGATCCAAAGGCATTAACTGGAGAGGAAGTTTACAGTCGAGTTGAACGTATCAATGTCTTACTCAGTAAGAATCATAAGACTTTGGGTGAGAAGAACATATGGAAGAAGAGATCAATTTTCTTTAATCTTCCATATTGGTGTAGTCTTGACGTGAGACACAGTATTGATGTAATGCACGTGGAGAAAAACGTTTGTGATAGCCTTGTCAGTACACTTTTGCACATTCCAGGGAAGACCAAGGATGGGATTAATGCGAGACTAGACCTTGTTGATATGGGAATAAGAAAACGGTTACATCCACAGTTAAGAGATGATGGTAGGAGGGCATACATGGAGCCAGCAGCGCATACACTATTCAAAATGGAGAAAAGAAGTTTGTGTGGGTGTTTGCATGAAATTAAGGTACCACAAGGATATTCTTCGAATGTGAGAAGGTGTGTGTCAATGGACGATTTGAAGTTTGTGGGAATGAAGTCCCATGATTATCATGTGTTGATGCAACAACTGTTACCAGTAGCTATTAGAGGGATTATAAAAGATGAAGTTCGAAGCACTGTGACAAGATTGTGTGTTTTCTTTAATGCTATCTGTAACAAAGTCATTGACACTGAAAAGCTGGATAAACTGGAAGCTGAGGGTTATATCATATTGTCCCAATTAGATATGCACTTTCCTCCTTCATTTTTTGATGTAATGGTGCATTTGATAGTTCATTTGGTAAGGGAGGTAAGGCTCTGTAGTCCAATTTACCTGAGGTGGATGTACCCTTTCGAGTGATACATGAAGATCTTAAAAGGGTACTCTAAAAATCCCTATCGACCAGAAGCCTCAATAGTTGAAAGGTATGTTGTTGAAGAGGCTATGGACTTCTGCAGCAATTATCTATCAGGGAAGAAGGAACAATCTCGGCATGAAGAGGGGAGGAGAAAGGGAACACGAGGACTGAAAGTGAAGACTATGCCTCATGAAGAGGTGTTGCAAGCACACCTTTATATCCTGAATAACATGGCAGAAGTTCAACCGTACATAGATGAACACAGAAAGAGATTGAAGAACAAGAATCCGAGGAAGAATGACATGCAGATTACTATTGAGCAAAACAAGACATTCATTCAGTAGTTTGAGGAAAAGGTTTTGCATGAGACCGGTGTGTCTGGGACAATAGAGTGGCTAGCCTGGGGGCCTTCATTTCAGATCATTACTTGGAGCGGTTATGATATAAACGGGTATTCTTTCTACACAAAAGACCAAGATGACAAGAGTATCATGCAAAATAGTGGGGTGATGGTAGAAGCTGAAGCAATGCACTTTTCCAGTTCGAAAGACAAAAACCCTATATTAGCATTCATGGCTTATTATGGAGTGATAGAAGAAATATGGGAAATCACTTACAACAAGTTTAAATTTGCTTTATTCAAATGTAAGTGGGTTAGCAATAATGCTGTGGTAATAGATCAACAATTTGGATTTGTCTTAGTTGATCTTGAAAGAGTAGGTTATAGGGATGAGCCCTTCATTCTAGCAAGCTAGGCGAAACAAGTGTTTTATGTCATAAATCCCGCAAATAAAAAAATTTCCATTGTACTTCAAAGTAAAAAACAGAAGCATGGTGATCTGACCTTCAACCTTGACGACACACCACCTTTCACAATTAATCCACCTACAATAAGTGAAGTAGAATTGGTAGATGATGAAGAATATGCTGTGAGAAATGATCATGGTGAAGGAATATAGGAAACAATCTAGAGTAAGAGCTTAACTTAGAAAATAGTAATGTGTGCTGTTTGTTTTATTACGTCTCAATTTATTCATTTACTTACAATTTATTCACCTATCTGACAATGATTTTTGTGCTTACAGGAATATGGATAATTCTGGTGACTCACAAAGTGATAGGGACAATGAAATGAATAGGCCTGAACTTGATGCGAGACATGAACTGGTTGCGAGAAGAAGGGTTAGAGGCAGTATAAAAATGCCTGCATTGGTAGCACATCATCACCATCAACAGGAGAGGTTGTATATTGACTTTGATGAAAATATGAAACCAATTGGTCCAGAGGAAGACCATTTCATTAGCTACATAGGTTTTTTGGCTCGAAGCAAAGTTCGCATTACCTATGATAATTGGAAGTTGGTTCCACCAAAAACCAAAGACTTGATTTGGCAACAACTTTTGGTAAATAAGTTTCAATACATCTGCATTATATCTTTATTCCTATCACTTCAAATATAATTAACTTATGTTTTTACCTTGCAGCAAACCTATGATGTCCCTGACACCATGGAGATATACAAGGAGTGGATGACGGAGGTTCGTCTACGATGGAAAGATTTCAAGAACAGGCTCACACGAGATTACATTCGAGGGGACATGAGGGGTCAGGATCCATGTTATGAGTATCCATTTTTGTCTCCAGAGGACTGGAGGTTGTTTATGGCATCACGAGAAGATCTAAACTTTTTGGTAAGATTTCTGTCATCATGGTGTTTTATTTGCATATAGTTGACATTATTGATTCGGTGTTCATTGTTTTCCTTTCAAAGGCATTAAGTGCAGCAAATGCAGAGAGGCAAGCAGCTAATAACTATCAACATTGTATGTCTCGTGGTGGTTATAGAAAGCTTGAGCGAAAGATGATGGTAGAAGAGTTGGAGAAATTGAAGGAAGCAGCCACATCAGATCCTACCGTTGTGGTCCAGCCCCCGCCACCTCCACCACGTCACAAAAAATGGAAAGCAGGGAGGCTTAAGGGTGGGAAGTATGTAAATCCGACTGTTGCTGAGGTTGCCGCAAGAATTGTAAGTAGTTAGAGCATAAGTACAAACTTATTTGTTCATATTAGGAGTGCTTACGATAACTTTTATGCTGCAGGATGAACAGGAAGATCATAGTAGCCAAGGTTCGTTCACTCCAAGTGGACGGATGGACATCTTGTCAACGGCGATTGGGAAGGCAGATCACCCTGGTCATGTTCGAGGGGAGGCAATGGGAGTTCGTGTCATGAAGTATTTTGGCCAAGCCTCACATTCTTATTCGTCACAAGCTGAACCCAGTAGGGAGCTTGTGGCCAAGATTCGTTAGGAAGTCTCACAAGAGCTCAAGGCCAACCTTCACGACAAGCTCCGATAAGAGCTATTGCCAGAGCTACGTCTTGAGCTGATGCCTGAGATACAAGCTAAAATACAGAAGATGTTTGAATCGCAGATGGCAACTACCGAGCGTAGAACCCATTCATCCCCAGCCTTCCACAGCACCAAAGGAAGTTACAACCCGGAGGAGGAACCACTTGGTGACCCTTCTCCCACTCCAGCGCAGGGAGAACCTGCCATCCTCTCTTTGGATGCCCCAGTACTGCGTGTAGTTGCAGTTGCTCTCGTTCACACACAAGCTACCACCCACCATCATCAGTAAATTCCACAGCATTTACGTAGGGTGACTGTGACATGTGTTCGAGAGGGGGAAGAAGGTACAGCCATCCCTATTCCTGATGACGAGATTGCCACGATAGCTCAGGCGAGAGGATCTTTCATCCTTTGGCCTGTACATCTTATTGGCTTGTTACCATCAACACCTCCAATGGTATGGAACTACCTCACTTTTACTTGAGATGTGTTGACATCCTACTAACAATATGTGTTTTTATGTTCTAAAAGAACGAGCAGGAAGCAGAGAAATGGCCCTTCTTAGCACGACTGCAGCATATCTATAAAGGCATTCGCCAGATTGATTTGGTCATCTGCAAAAAGTAGGTGAGATATAGAAACATTAGATCTGCCTACCTTTATCTGTTTCCATCTTCTATTCTCAACTGAATCTATAATAATATGAGATGATTTCTCTATGGCTAGGACAAACAAATAAGGAGATACGAGATCTCCCTGCCTAATCCCTCTAGTCGGTTTGAACTCCTTCTTCCTACTCCCATTCCACAGTAAACACATTCTAATTGAATATAAATAGTGTTTGATAATATTGACAATGTTCTCTGGTAATCTAATTTCTTCCAAAACATTCATTAAGAACCCCAAACTTAGCCTATCATAGGCTTTCTCTAGGTCAATCTTGATTGCCATATAGGCTTTCTTACCACTTATCCTTTGCATCATTGTATAACCTCCTTAGAAGTAATAATATTATCTTGAATGTTACATCCTGGCACAAAACTAGCCAGGAAGGGTGACTATAACAGCCCAAATTTTCAATTAAGGGCTAATGATAATATTGAGGATAATTATGGAGTTAAAGTGGAATAATTATGCGTTATATGACAATTTTAATTAATATGCCATAATTGTTGGGAAAATTGAAAGAATGATTATAAATTAGTGATTAATAGAAGAGATTAATTACTAATTAAGAGGGTATGAGATGTGAAATTAAAATGGCCAACGAAGGGATTAGAGTAACTAATTTGGTTACTTACTTTATGAGAGCCAATAGATTTGAGACACTTGGCAAGCTTATATGATGATGGGAGTTGTTAGAAAAGTCAAATGGCCATTGTTTATTATTTTCTCTCCCTCTCCCTCTCTTTTGTACTTATAGAATGGGCTAGGGGGGCAGAATTTTTTGTGCTTTATCATCATCACTCTCATCTCTCTCTTCTCTCTTCATTTTTGCCATTGTTGAAGGAAAATGAGGAAGGAAAGCTTGTGAAAAAGGTATGATCTTGACCTCTAATGCCAAAACTTCCTTCTATAAAGTTGTTCCTTGGAGTGAGAGCTTTAATTTGATGGTTGTAGTTTCTCCATTGGTGGTGATTTGAGAAATCACGAAAATCTACAAGTTGGAGAATCATGAAGTGCCTTTGGAAAAGTTGTTGAGGTGAGTAAAAGCTTCATTTTCATATAAGTTTTGTGGCCATTTGTTGGGCCTTGAATTTCTGAAAATTTTGCCCTAATGTTCATGATTTAGGATTATGGGGGAGTATGGTATGTTGTTGTCATGGAAATGGTGCCTTGTTTAGTGTTTTGAATTGATAGAATTGCATTGAAACTTAAATGTGAAGTTTGACACCTTTTGTGATGGTTTTGTGCTTTGGTCAAAACAAGGCATGTTGATAGGTTATGATTTTGGTCATTTTAAGATTACCATTGTGTTCCTTGTGGAAAATTGTATGGGAATAAGTTTGGTTAATGATTTTGGAGTCATTAGACACTTTGGTAGAAAATTGGAAAATGCTGTCAATGTGAACTCTATTCTGGGCAGTCAATTTGTATGAAAGTTTTGAATGACCAAATGGTGTTGAAAAATCCTGAAACTTTCCAGTCTTAAATTTCACATCCCAAGCTTCAAAATTTACATATAATTCATGTCATTTCATTTTGTGAACTGAGATTTATACTTTGCCAAAGTTTGGGATCAAAACTGAACTCTGTTTTAGGGCAGTGTTGAGTTTTGTGTAATTCTAGAATTGTGTGGTGATTTCTAGTAATGGTTCATATTTTTCCAATAAATATGACTTAAATAGCTTTCTTTTGGCTTTGGAATCACCTCATTTCTATTTTTATAGAATTATTTATGATTTTTGGAAGTTCAGCCAAAAAACAGATTTTTCTTGGCCGCGGCTAGAGGTTATGAACCGTAGCCCAAGACTTTCTGTGCATCCATTGGTCGCGGCCCATGGGTAGGCTGGCAGCGGCCAACCCCCAAAAATCAGCATTTTGGACTTTTAAAAGGTGACCTTTGGTCAAGTGTTTCTCAAGACTTTAGGCATGTGTTTAGGCTTTGATTAGCTACCTAAAGGTCATGAATGGTAACCAACTTTAAGTGTTATGAAAATGAGAATTTGGAAAAGAGAATGAACCTATGTCCTTGATTTGGTTATAGGGTTGGGTATTTGCCTTGATTATGGTTTGATATCCACTCGGATCATGAGTAATCGATGCTGGAGCATACGTGGAAAGAATAAGTGTAAGGAACTTACCTCTCTTGCATGTATTGATATTTGTGTTTGTGTATTGATACATGTTATTGCTTTGCTTGATTATGTGAAACATATATGAATGATTGAAGCTCTATTTCTATTTATGCTATAGCCATGAGTATGTTGTTGAAACATTGAGCTTACGGATATATCATTATGTGAGCACGAGTTATTGTGATGCAAGCATGTCATGCATTAAAAACTTATCTTGCATGCATATTGGTATCTGTTTTCTACTGGGATTCTCTAGAATCTCACCCTCCCCTACCAACATTTTAGATAGGACAAGTGGCTCTAGGAAGGAGCAAGCGACTAGGGGCGGCGAGAATCCATTATGGGCATTTGGATTTGGTAGTTGGTTATCATTGCTATTTGGGATAATGGTAGTTGATTTAGATGTATTTAGAGTTGTATATGTTAGGATGGATATATGGTTGTATATGTTGTGGAGGTGTATTTGGATATGTATTTGGATTGAAATTTGTGTAATCCCCATTTGAGAAATTGTGAAAGGCGTATGTGCATATATATCTTTAGTAAAGATATGAACCCAGGATTGCCTGTATTATTATTGTGCACTCTGATATTTATATGAATGTAGTTTATCTTCACGAAGTAATTGTATTCGAAATATGAATATGAGACCAGGTTAAAGTGTTTGTGAAATGTATTTGTGAAAATCCTATCTTAAGGATGGGATTGTAAATGAATTTTGATTATTATTGGTTTCTATTTCATTGTAATCATGTATTTCAGATATAATTACGGAGGGGGTTATAGTGACACCAGACTATCTATAATGTCCTTTATTATATGCATTAATATCTTTGTCAAACCTTTTATAAAGAACATTACAAAGAGCAATTAGCCTGAATTGGGTAACCAACTTTGGATTATCCACCTTTAGAACTAGGACTAATAGAGTTTTGTTAAGATCATAAATGTCTTTTAGTTTATCCTATATCTTCTAATTAAATCAGAAACTTCCTTTCCTACCACATCCCAATTTTGCTAATAAAAACAGCCGAAAACCCATCCTCACTAGGAGCCTTAAAGCCTCCAATATCAAAGAAAGCACGTCTAATCTCCTCATTCTCAAGTCCCTTCCCTATTCTTCTCATATCATCCCTTCCTACATCTCCCCAACCTTGCCTAGTGCAATGCCACCCTCTATCCATATTTTCCTCCAAAAACAAAGAATCATAAAAGTTCTGAAACATGCTACAAATAAGTTGCTCGTCCTCTACCAACATACCCTTATTATTTTTAAGGCTCTTTACCTTATTTCTCCTTTAGCGTATCATGGTCTTATTATAATAGTATCGAGTGTTCGCGTTACTTTGACTAATCCATAACCCCCTTGATTTCTGGAACCACAATAACTCCTCCTGCTTTAGTACATTCACTAATTCCTCTTCTAACTCCTTTTCAATGTTCATCAAGTAAGGATTACTAAAACGGTCCTAACATCGCTGAATGCCTTCCAACCTATTACATAAACCTGTGATCCTATACCAAATGTGACCAAACACCTCTTTGCTCCATACCTTCAGTTTCTCCTTTAAAACCCTTAAGTTCCTGATACATTACCTCCTCTCACCCAATAATCCGAAAGGAAACTCTTGAATTCACCATGATTTAGCCATGCAGCCTTAAAACGGAAAGGCCTATCTTTCCCCATGTCAACATCAGAACAAGTGTTGATAATTAAAGAATGGTGGTCTGAGTTCAACCTTACACCTACCTTAACCACAGAATCCAGAAACAGTTCTTGCCATCTCATATTACACAAGCACCAGTCAAGCCTTTTGAAAACTCGTTCATATGCTCTCCATTCAAGCCCCTTCAAAGTAAAGAAAGGACCTTTTATACCCAAATCAATGAGTCAAATACCTTTGAACCATTCACAAAATCTCTGACGCCTTCCTTTATTAATCCTACCACCCCTTTTTTGCCCCAAATAGGAACTTATCTCATTCCAATCTCATGCTAGTAGCCACAGATCCATCATGGAGTCAACTATCTCATTCAACTTCCCATAAAGGTTTCCCCTTAGATTCTTATGTAGGCTAGCATAAACAATAGAGAAAAACTAGGGGACTAGTTCCCCAATTAACAATTGACAGTGCAAAAACTGGAAATGTCTATATACTACATTAACACTAGACTTGGGTTATTCCACATTAACCATATGCCCCTTACAAAACCCTCAGCTTCCATTAATGTGAGTTTCTAACAAAACCACCATATCCACTTTATGCACAAAGATTAGCTTTTTTAAAGGAGCAGCAAAACCTTTACTAGCTGGCCCTCTACAGTTCCAGACAATAATCTTAAACATTAAAAATGATTAAAAGGTGTTACCTCCTTCCCCTCGTACACATCGATTGATCCTTCTTCATGAGCTTGCCTTTCAATAGTAGTAGCCAAAGTACCTTAATTGCACTAATTAACTTCCATATCATCACCATAAAACTGTCCTACATCCTCCACTAAAACTAGATCATTCCCTTTGTTGCAAGGATACTCAACTTTATTATTCAAACTAACTTGATCATTCCCTTCTCTCCTCCATTCCTTCACAAAATTAGTAAGTGGCTCAACTTCTTTAAAGGACCCCAATCTCCCCTATAATTTGCTCCTCTCCCTTCTACCCAACCCCTGCTATGACTCATTGGGAACATCATCACATCAGTAAGTGGATTAGAGTTTTTAATTATACTCCTAAGTTGTCTCGACCCCTTCTCTCTCCTTTTGTAAAGAGCCTTACATTACTTTCTTCCATCACAGTCCCTTTACCAAAAGATTCCTCACCCTGCCAATTTTTGGCTTCTTCATTCAGAAAACCATACCTAGAGGACACGCTGACATCCTCATTTCCTAACCTGCCCCTCTTCTACCTATGAAACCTCTAACAACCCTGCATGGGCCAACAATTTCCTTAGAGCCCTCTGTAATCTCTCATTCCTTCATCACTTATGACACCTCCAGACTCCCCTTTCCCATTTCACTTTGTCCTCTCTTACAGTGTCCACAGCTCTCCTTAAAGTGACCAAATAAACCACAAGATAGACATAGTGCATGCAAACTCTTATATTCCATAAGCTTGAGAATTCCATCCACCATATAATAAGGGACTAATGGCTTAGTGAGGTCCAGTTCAATACACACCCTTGCTGATTTGTTATGTCCCCTACTAGCAGTATCCACTTCTAGTTTCAACACCTTCCTTACTGAGTTGGCTACATTATATAACACTTTCTTATCAAACATCTCAGCTTCAATTTCAGGAAACCGAATGCATGCTGTTATCTTATCAATCTTCTCCTTCCTAGGATTAAACCCCCGTCTCCAATGCATGACACTCAAATATTTATCATAAATCACCCATGGGCCACCCATAAGAGCTCTCCATAGTCTTCTCACTCCTGAAATGAGACTATAAAAAATTCATTCTCCAAATCCCCCTATTTAATTGCTCCCTTTCCTAGCCTGGATTTAGTTTAGCTTAGTTTTCAAAAAATACAGACTAGTTGTACCACCAAGCAATTTAACAATCAACGATTTCGCAAAAGACTTACAAAGACGCTCCCTTTCCGTATCATCAATCATAAACTTAGGACACATAGGATCAAATAGATAAATAGAGATACCTGAATCCAAAACATGCTCGAAGCCAACGCCTATACCAGAACCACCTCTACACGCTGCCATCATTTGCACACCATCTTCATCCCTAACAGCAAACCAACAACTGCTCCATTTTGATTTAGCCATCAATGAGTCCCCGTACACTTTTGTTTTGTTCCCTTTTGTATTGTTTTCACCAGTACTGTTATCCATTCCTCAAATTTAAGAGGATTCGACACCTTCCCTGTGAAATCCTGACCATCACACCTAATCCTCCTCTTCCCACACTATATCGTCTCTTTTTCTTTTATCACCGGAGCACCTTACTTCGGCGCCCTTTCCATTTCCATAAGTGTCCTAATACCTCATGCATCTTGTGTCAATTAACGAGCCAAGGATTCACTCTTTAATCCCCATCGCAATAAACGATGAAGACACATAGAGAACACTCCGACCACCTCTCGGTGGCGACCCACGTAAACCCGACATGAAACCTAGCAAAGCAAATCAGATTGCGCGCGTGGCTTGCACTCTCTCCTATGTGTGTTGTTTACTATAAATATTATTTACTATTTCAATCTTGGAATATTTCATAACTTATATAAGTATGTGAAAATAATGTATAATATTATGGCTTCTTTACGATTTTTTTAAAAAATGTTGCTTTTGATTTAGATAGTAGTTTTAAGGGTATGGCACTACAACAAAAATGAGATTTCGTAGCGGTAAATTTGTAGCTGTTAATTTCAACCACTACAAATGTTGACATTTATACCGATTTCAACATAAACCGCTACAATATTGTAGCGGTAACCTCACGCCAAGTGGCGCGACATATTAGCATCATTATTTGTAGCGGTTAATAGGAAATAACCGCTACAAATATGGCGCAAGTTTCCCCCCAAACTTTTGTCGTGGTTATTTTGTACTGGTTATACAAATAAATCGCTACAAAGTTCGCACCACTTGGCGCCACTGAGCCGTGTCAATAGTGTATCATTTTTTTGTAGTAGTTACTACGAATTGAACCGCTACAAAAAATGAAAGGTCGCCTATTTGTAGCAGTTATGAAAACATAACCGCTACAGAACTTCAAAGGTCATGACATTTGTAGTGGTTATTCTTTTATAACCGTTATAGAACTTCAAGGGTCTTAACATTTGTAGCCGTTATTTCATAACTGCTACAAAGTTTGGCCACCCTAATTTTTTTGTAGTGCTTTTTTAAATAAAAGCTACAAAATCCCCAATTATAAAAGTCGCGCCACCTCTACTTTTTCACAGTTTGCCATTTTATTTTTTGAAATTTCTCTGAGAGTTTTTCTTCAGATTTGAGTGTTCTAACGTCTGTCGGAGAGTTTTCTTTTTAGCATTTCTCATTATCACTTAAGGTACAGACAATACTTAATTTATTTGTATTTTTATTATAATTTTACATATAAATATGACTAAATATTTTTTAAAAAAAATTTTGTAGTTTGTATGGCTTCAGGGATGGACAAGGGGAAGGAGCCTGTAGTCCCTAGACCGATTCTATGAGGTGGTAGCAACAGAGGAGGGGGTAATGAGAGGGGGCAGCGCGAAGGGCGAGCTACCGTACCATTTCAGCCCATCTCCCCACAGTAGCCTAAGAGTCAGCCCTACTACAGCCACCGCAGACAGTCGTCCCACAGGTGCCTGATCTGGGAGAGGGAGATATCTGTATCGATGAATATGATGTGAATGAGGACTTTGAGATCCCAATTGGGATCAGAGAGATGGAGTAGTTCCTCAATGAGTAGGAGGCACGGGAGCAGAACAACCACGAGGGTCGTCTTCACGGTCTACTGGGTTTGCAGTGCAGGTCCAAGGTAAATAAATTTTTTTATTTAATAAATTATATATTTTAAATTCAAAATGTTAAATTTAAATTACAATTTATCTAACGTGCGATTAATTGTGCAGATGAGTAGGGGAACGTGTCCATGAGGAGGCTGGACTTGGCCGGTCTGAACAGCATGGACTGGACACTACGAGTTGTAGTGCCGTGGAATGAGGGCACAGACAAGCCTATCAACAATGGGGGTCACCTGTTCAACCACTTCCTGAACGAGCTAGGCTTGAATTGGATGCGGTTCCCCCTTCACTTCATGACGTAGAGGAATGTTCCGAAGGACCTAGTATGGGAGGAGGTGGTGTAGGTAATTAATATTTTTTGTATTTAATTCTATTTAATTAATATTTTTTAATAGGATATTTGTAAGTATTCATATTTAAATAGTTTTTTTACAGTTGAGGTTTTCCGTCTGGACCAACCGAAAGAGGTACACACTGATGAAGATGGGCGATGGCTAGAGGAATAGGAGGAATCATCTCTTCCACAGTGTGGATAAGGATGGGACGATGCCTCTGGAGCAGCTAATCGACAACATCCCACCAAACAACTGGGCGAGTTTCATCCAGTTCAGGAGGAGCACTGAGGGGCAGGTAATATATTTATTAGATTATTTATATATAATTTTGTAATTGATAATTATTAAATTATAATTTAAATTTAATTAATTTTATGATTTTATTAATTTTAAATGTTTTATATTGTTTTAATACATTTAATATTACTTTTTTTCTAGGCGCTTTCTCAGATGAACACGAGTTGCCATGGGCAGTAAACGATCTACTACACAGTAGAATCAAAGACCTTTGCTATCACTTATAGCGACCTAGGAACTTTTCATAATATCAATTACTTTTAGCTGGTTATTTTATATTATGAAGAATGTATATGTTTTAATAATACTAATTGAATTTTGTAATTGTTTTAGGACAGGAAGGCACAGCAGAAGAACCGTCAGACAGACTATGGGGAGTTGTTCGCTATCACACACAGACACCGTGATGGGACTCTGACCTCTCAGCAGGCAAAGGCGGCCATTGTAAGTGATTTCATTATTATAATTTTTATAAAACCAACTTAATTATGAAAAATGCTAATAAGTAATTATTTCATAAAATGGCAGGAGTGGATGTAGCAGTCACACGCTGAGCTACGAGAGACCCAGGTCGAGGAGTCATAGGGGTCAGTGGACCCCAAGGCTCCTTTGAAGGCAGGTTTGGGTCAGGCTGAGTGCCCAAGACGCATGCGAGGGATGGGGATAGGCACTAGACCTAGCATGGTCTACCGCAGGAGCGCCGCCTCTAAGGCTGGCAGCGCTAGAGCACAGACGTCTAGGGTCAGACGTTTGAGGGATAAGTCTAATAAGGAGCTACACTCAGATTTGGCCCTGACATAGGCTACAGTAGTTCAGCAGTAGCAGTAGATGCAGCAGCAGGCCAATTTCTACTACACTCAGCAGATGTAGTGGCATGGTATTACGAACATCATGCTCGAGCGATCATGGAGTCGCTTGTTCCTGAACGAGCATCATCCACAAGTTCCCCCTGTCCCTTGGTTCGTCATCCAGCCTCCTCCTCCTCCTCCTCCTACTGATAATAATGCTGCTATGAACTCTACCTAGCATCCCAATCCAGCAGCATCTGAGGGAGTCCCACCTGAGGGAGGACCAGATGATCAGCCTCCTACTACTTAGTTTAGGACATATTTATTTTTTCTTATTAAAACATTTGTAACAAATATATATAATTTTTATTTCATAACTTAAATTCTTATTGTGTTTATCATAGTTATATTTATATTTTTAGACCGCGTTGCTAAATTTGAGAATTAATTGCAACAGTATTATTTATATTTCTAAAGCTAAAAAAACAATTAATTATATATATTTGTAGCGGTTTTATTATAAAACCGCTACAAATATTAAAAAATTTTTGAACTATATTTGTAGCAGATACTACAAAAACTGCTACAAATATAGTTATATATTTGTAGCGGTTATGAGTTAAAACAACTACAAATGTAAAGAAATGTGTGGAAATTTCAAAATTGAAATGTTGAATATTTGTAGCTGTTACAGTAACCGCTACAAATATTCAACATTTCAATTTTGAATTTCCCCCCACTTTGTGCAAATTTGTAGCGGTTTATGAGAATAGCCGCTACAAATTGAAAACAAATTTTTGATTTAAAATTCTCCGACGGTCATAAATTATTTGTAGTGGTTTTTTTTATAACTGCTATAAAGGTATTTATTTGAAATTTGAAATTATTCTACCACAAGAAATTTGTGGCAGTTAACAATGTATAACCGATACAAATATATATTAGTAGCGGTTTGTCATATAACCGCTACAAGGTTAAAACTAATTCTTCAATTTGATTCCAATGGCTTGAAAATTAGTAGCGGTTTAAGTCATATAACCACTGCAAATTTGTAGTATGGTAGCGGTTAATGTAGCGGTTTCTGAACCGTTACAAAATATTAAATGTTGGAAATTCATAATATAAGGTTCCAAATATTCGCCAATATCTATTCACTCATCTTCTTCACTATACTTTCTTCTCTCTTACTAGTAGCTATGGATAAGTCATGGATCAGGTTGCCATATAATTCTCTGGAATATTTGTACGGATTAAACAATTTCTTGGATTTCACATTCACTCACGCTAGCTTAACGGTAAGATCGTCTGTCCATGTCAGAGATGCAAGTTCAAGAAGTGGCATGCATGAAATGTTGTTAAGGAACATTTGCTTCTGAAGCCTTTTCCAGAAGACTATACATTTTGGGAAGTTCATGGTGAGAAGGCTGGTATGAGATATGATGATGCTTTTCCTCGAAGTTTGCAAGTGAGAGTTCAACTAGATGAAGATGATCCTGTAAATGATGATATGTGTGATGTATTTGGTGTTCATGATGACAACTTCAACATAGAAGTATAGGGCTCAGAGCCGGTGTTCATGCGAAATGAAGCCGCTTGGGATTTTTTAAACTTGATGGATGAAGTAGATTGTCCTTTATATCAAGGTTGTCGAAAATACTTTAAATTATCTTTCTTGATCAAGTTCTATCATATCAAGTGCTTGTGTGGAATCACAGATAAGGGAATGTTGATGTTGCTGGAATTATTACAAGATGCATTCCCCGACGCAAAGATTCCCACGACATTTTACGAGGCCAAGAAGATTATTACCACTACTTCCTGGGGACTCACAACTGACGACTTAGGTATCACATCAATAAATTTCTCGCGGCCAATTCACATTGGTCATTCTCAAGATGATGAGCTGTATATTCTTGCCTCAAAGGCACACTAGGTTTATTATGTTGAGGACGAGAGACATAGGGATTGGCACATGGTTGTTCATTTAAAGCCTCGAGACCTTTACGACATGGGTGATGGTGATAACATCACCTATGAGAGTGGGCCGTTTCAGCCCGCTAATTTTGAAAACTTCTTCCTTGAAGGTGATCACAATTTACCTATAGTTCAGTTCGTTTTTTAAATTCATATTATTTTAATTAATTTTTTTTAACAAATAACACATCGCTAACAATTTTTCTATACAATTTATGTAGGGATGGCACTGATGACTGATCAAACAAATTATGTTTTTATTTTAAAAAAATTTATGTTTTTGTTTTTTTCAAAAAAAAAATTTTAAGAAAAAATTAAAAAAATATTTGTAGCGGTTAAAAAACCGCTACAAAAATAAAACCGCTACAAACACGTGACACTAACCACTATAAGTTCCATGCTGATACCTATAAATATTCTAACCACATCTCATTTCAAACACTCCCTCTTTTCTTTTCACCTTACCTCTTTTTCATCTTCTCTCATTTTCAATTTTTTTTTATGAGCCGAGGAGCTTAACAAGGTGATCAAATATAATAATAAATTCTTAAATTATTTATTTCAATACTATGTTTCTCTCGTATAATATTTATTTTCACTATTTTTTTCAAATATTTATTTACATAATCATATTCATATTAAAGCGGACAACATAATGGTTCCTTATTATCTACTTATCCCCAATAATATTATCAATACAATTTTAAAACTTATCTAATTTAATTAAATCATTCCTTTAAAATTATAAATTTCCTAAACTCATGAATAATAAGCTAATTAAATTAGCTAAACTATTTAATTTAATATTAACAAGAAGGAAACAGATAATTGTAAATATTTTTTATAACTTTTCTGAAATTTGTAGTGGTTTTATAACCGCTACAAATATATTTTTAAAATCAGCGCTCAAAATTTGAATTTTTTCTAAAATATATAACCGCTACTAATTATTCCCGCCCTTTTAAATTCCAATTTGTAGCGGTTAATTAACCGCTACTAAATATTCTCGCAATTTTTATATTCAATTTTGTTAATATCACTTCAAATTTTTATTTTCATTTCCCGCCAAAAGATATTCTCTGTTACAATTTGTAGCGGTTATATAACGGCTACAAATTAGTAAGAAAGGTTCTTCATATCTTAAATTTTGTAGCGGTTATTATTAACCGCTACGAATATAATAGTGGTTTGTTCCCTTTGAGTAGCAGTTATTTATAACAGCTACAAATTCACTTGTAACAGTAGATTTAGTAACGGTTTATTGAACCGCTACTAATTATGTTAGTAATGGTTAAAACCGCTATAAATACTTACTTTTAACCGCTACTAAATCACAGTTTTTTTATAGTGTGTATTTCACTTTTTGGGTAAAAGAAATTGTACTTTTGATTAAGAAAAATAATTAAGACTATTTATTAAAAAACTATCATATTGATGTGATAAGTAAATTGTTCCTTTTTTCTATTAAAGTATTAGCTGATTTCCTTTACATAATAATAGCCTACTAGTGTAATGTAACAAATATTACTCTAGAACCAGAATAATACTAATTATTACTAGGATGTGAAACACTAGTAGACTAGCACGGAGCTAATTGATTGGGACTTAGGAACCATTTAATTAACTAATGCTTACTTTTTTTTTTTTTGGATCAATTACTAATGCTTACTTTGGTGCAAAGTAACTTGACTATGTATTGAATCGTTTGATTGGGAGCTGAAATTTGAAATAAACTAAAGGAATAATTAATACGTAAGTGCTATAGTTTTACCTAATTTTTAACAGGGTCCATATATTATTTTTGCTTTGTATCAGGTTATTATAGTTTCAACTAGTTTTGTTGAAGTTCCAGTAATTTTCATATTTTTAGGGTAAATGTAGAATTTTAACAATAATATTTTATATAAAGGGTAACTAACACCATTAAGTTTTCAATGATACTATAATACACATAAACTTTAAAAAATAGGATAATTTTATCACATGCCTTAACTCTGAGAAAACAGCCGTTACTTTAGTCTTACTGGGGGCACACACATTGTACACATGTCATTTCTTTTGCCCTTTAACCATTTGAAAGTCACATCTCACCCTGAGCCCATATACAACCTCATTAAAGACCTTTTATTTTTTTTTTAACTGAACCTCCATTGAAGACTTGAGAAAAAGCTTTGAACCTCTAAATCTTTGAACCTCAAAAATGATTCCTATAAAATTCAAGGAGAAATTTGAGCTTTTCTTCCATTAAGAGCATCTTGATCGTCAATTGCAGGGGGAAGCATATAACCTTAAATTGTGGCAAAATCGTTGGATTTTCTTGCACCCTCTGTATTTTTAGGGCTTGTTTGGAGAGGGAGAGTGGGTGGAGGGGAAATGTTTTTGAGTTGAATTTAAAAAATTTAGAGAAGTGGGGTTAAAAATTTTTAATTAATTTTTCTTACTCTTTTATCTTATATATTTTCTTTATTAAAATTTTATTACCTCATTTCTTCCATCTTTTAAAATTCAACTCATAAAAATTTTCTCCCCCTTCCCTTCCCAATCCCTCACAACAAACAGACCCTTAAGCTAACAAAGCATGAAAATTGAGATCCCAGCTTTCTCTTTACGGTGTCTCGTATTTTAGTTATGGAGGAATCTGCCATTGTTGAAAGGTAGGGCCAAAGAGAAAGACGTAGCAGCGACAACAACGCTTTCATCAAGTTCGTGCCTCTTGCTTCACCATTAGGAGACGACAGTACATCCCAAGAGACAAATCCTAAAATACTCCCTTCCCTCTTACACTTGCCAATTTCAACCATTTCGAAGCCTTCTCCTCCTTCCCGATGAGCCTCTTGGTGCGTTATTAATGGAGAACGACGACGTGGTCATTTCAAATGGTCAATGGAGAAAAAATATGAAAACTGTACAACGTGTGGAACCGGCTTGACCTAAAGCAATGGATGTTATATCAGACTTAACGGCTAGTGCTAAAATTGTCCCACTTTTTAAAATTTGAGTTTTTAACCACAATTGAATGGTGTCAATTACCTTAGCATAAAACATTATTATTAACATCGCGGGCATAAAAACATTATTATTAACATTGCACTTTCACCCTACTTTTTATCATATCTTTATGGTTTCACCTATTTTTAATAAGTTTGTTGTAGCTTTTTTCCTTTTTATCAATCATATGAAACTACATGGATTTTATTAAAAACCAGGTGAAATGATAAAGACTTGATAAAAAAGGAAAAAAACTACAAAACCTAATAAAAAGAAAAAAATTAGAAGGAGTTGATTAAAAAATTAGTTAAAATTACAAAGACTTTCGGATTAATCATCCGCCAAATTTGATTTTCACGAAGAGTGAATGAGTGATGATATTTTATTTTTGACATGGTTGACCTAGTCTAAAGAGGTGTTTGTTGTCAATTGACCCAATGAGTAATAAATGATAATATATAATCATTTATTAACTACTTATTATTTTCTTTTTCTCTTTTTTAAATATATTTTATTATATGGGTTAGATTTAAGTATTGTTAGGTTCAATTGAGGATAGTTCATTCATAGGCATTTCCTGCACTTGTACATACTTGAATTTGTGACCTCATCTTAAGTGACTAAAACTCATTCACTAAGACGGTCACTTGTTGGTATTAATTGTTCTTTTTACTCTTAATTATGCAGATAGAGTGATAATTTTTTAAAAAAATAAAAAAAAATATGAATATTAGAATATATTTAATGATAGTAACTAATCAAGGGGGTTCTTGCACGCTCTCTCTCCCCCTTGGTGGAGTTATCTGTCTTTAACAGGCGCTATTTTTTCAGCATCCTTTGGTCAGAGGGAAGGTCGTACTGTGTGGGGTTTTCAATTTTTAAGGTTAGGATTTTTGTTTACTCTCTTATGTATGTTTGTCATGTTGATCTTTGTGAAGGCATTCAAGTAAGGAGAGCCAGATTTATGTGGTCGAGATGTATGGAGGCGATGTGGTGGATGACTGGGTAGCTTCTCAAGATCCATCATCTCTTTGCAATGATCTTGACTTGGTAGGCTTCTTTGCTCCACTTTCTCTGATATGGTTTTGCTGGAGATGGATCCTAGATTTTCTATTAAGATTTTTGGCTTTGGCTTGAGGAATGATCGGTGGCGATGGTTGGCAACTTTTGGGGTAGTTGGGTTGTCTATGTTTGTGGCGGCGCTTCTCCTCAGGTGATGACAATTGCATGGGGATTATGAATTTGTTCTCATGGCGGTAGATGTTTTCTTTAGAAGAATGAGACTTTTCGGTTGGTTTTTTGGACCCACATCCCTTCTTTCCGACAAGACTAACAGATTTTCTATGCTTTTTCTGCAGCGGTAGCTCACGCAACTCTCTATCTTTGACTATGGTTAAGGTTTGTGTTGGCAATGTTGATTGAGTTTAGAATTTTTTTTAGTGAAAAGGGAGATTTCATTAATAAATCAATAGTATAAAAGGAAAGCCGAAAGGTACATTATATAAGGAAATGGACTTCTAAAAAGAGAAAGCTACTATGATCAATGACTAATTGCAATGGTATTTGACTGTGTGAGAAACTGTAGTGTGAATATCAATTAAGATTTTGTCTATGTTGTATCTTTCATTAGAATTTGATTTATGTTATTTGGGCTTTAGACTTTTATTTCGTTGGTTTTTATTTTGTACTATTGTGTTGTCATTTATTTAATATTAATACAAGATATCTTTGTTGGAAAAAAAATAATTTCAATTAGTTTTATCAATTCGTGTAAAAGTTGTTAAGCACCTTCTAAACTTCTATTGAAAAAAACGGAGGGAAAATATAGATAAAATGATTTTTCAATTTCAATAAATATGAGATCTCTAGTTTTTCTATTTTAATGAGTTGAGACTTGAGAACATCTTTAAAATTATTAGCAAATCCAATTTATAGATGGAGAGTTTAATTAGTTCGCTCCTTGACTTTGGAAATTTAAGATTTAGTGACATAAATTCATTCATTAATGAAAACACTAAAACACGACAAGAAAGAAAATATATGGTGGGATAGGGTGGGTCCACAATTATTCTAAATTCACAACTTTACAATTACATGGACCCATTGTTTTAATTTGTTCCTTACTTAATATCCCTAATCTATATTGACACAACATTTCCCTAGAGTTTTATTTCCATGGGGGGGGGGGTGTTTTGATCGCTTTTAACAATTTAAAAAAAAAAAGCAAGCGTTTTTAAGAAAATGTATAAAAAAGCACTTGCTAATAATAGCTTCCATAGGCGGCACTAAAAATGGAGTAAATAGCGTTGATATTTTCCCAAGGACCGATATTGCAACAGTGATGATATTTATCACAAATTCATTGGCTACGAATTTTTGTTTTAAAAAATTCACTTTTAGTCTTTTAATTTTGTGAAAATTCTAAAAAAATATATTAGAAATTGGGAAAGGACGATTCAGTACTCTGAAATTTTAAAAGAACGAATCAGTACTCTATCAGACGGGTAGAGGAATCTAAGATTTTGAAATCTTGGAGAAAAGATGAAAATACCTCTCAGTCCTCCCTCTTTCCACTTCAGAATAACAACACGGTCATCTTAATTAACAACTCCGGATTCTCCATTAACAACTTCATTTTCTTCTTTTACAATTAACAAGTTTTAGAACCAATAACAACACATATCTCTTTATTAATAATACCGTATCTTACATTAACAACTCCACTTTCTTCTTTCACATTTAATAAATTTCAGTGCTAATAACAACTCCTTTCTCTTTATTAATAATACCGTATTTTACATTAACAACTTCACTTTCTTCTTTTATAGTTAACAAGTACGGACTCTTTGTGTGATTTTCGTGTTGTTAATGTAGAATCCGGAGTTATTAATTAAGAGGTTCGTGCTGTTATTCTGAGGGAGCGCTGAAGGGCATTTTCGTCTTTTTGCCAAGATTTCAAAATTTCAAATTCCTTCTCCTGTGTATGATTCGTCTTTTTCTAATTTCAAGTAGTAAATCATTCTTTCCCAATTTCCAATGTATTTTTTTTGAAATTTCCCATTTAATTTTATATAAAAATCTTATTTTAATTCCCTAATTTCATAAAATCTCGTTTTACTCCCTTTGTCTATTTTTATAAGGAACAACCGAACAACTAATAAAATCAAACGTTTCAATTTTAGTTTAAAATAATAAATATATAAGATATGTATCTTTCTTTTTAATTAAATGTTTATTTATAAATGGTACATGAGAAATAATAAGTAAAAATTTATTATAGTGATAATAATATATATTTAAAAAGAATTTTTTCCTTATATTAAAGAAGATCCTTAAAGAGAACATTTCTTATAAAAAAAATCTAAGGGAGTAGTTTTTAAACTATAACATTATTAATAAAAGAAGTTGAAAAAAATTTTAAATGTTAATAAAACATTGTCAAATGCTGGCATATTGAATTTAAGTTTTAAAATAACATTGTTTGTTAAAAAAATATTATTTGAGAATTGAGACTAACAATATTTTTTTTTTTGGTCAACGAGACTAAGAATATTAATATTAAAGGATTTAAAATATATTTTATAAAATTGAGGGGTTAAATTGAAAGTTTGTACAAAATTAAAGGAAGGAATGTGTAGTTTTGTCTGCTCTTAAAAAATATTTAGATGATCCTTGTGGCAACAGAAAATGGGGATGTGGGGCCCATTGGACTCCCACGCTCCCTTTGACTCTAAACGGGGGCTTGCCCCCTGCCTTCTGTGGGTCACGTCGCTTTCCAAGATATAGCGGGGGAGGTCGTTTTGACTTCGTTCGGGGCCGCGGGCAGCACCGTTCGGGCAGCCTCCATTTCTCTCTCTCTTCTGTTCACCCTTCTGTGTGCACGCCTCGCACAATAACAAACACATAACAATCTCACACTGAACTGGTTGGGAGCTGCGAGAGATATGTTCGGCGGAGAGAGGAAAGTGGGAAAAGAGCAGTAATAAATGCTGTGAATTTCTTCAGATTTTTTAACTTTTAGAGGATTTTTTCAGTTCGTATTCTCTGGTTTTTTCTGTAAGGTGTATTTGGATGAGATCGGCTCTTGGGTTTGATGCTTTGGGTTTGTTCCTGGGCTGTAATGGTGAAGAATTGGGAGGGTAATATGTAAGATTTCGGGAGTTATGGTATTGAGTTGTTTGGGTTTCTTGAAGTGTGGAGAAGAGTGGTTTTGTGATGGTGTTTTGGGGGTTGAGATATCATTTGGATCTGCGATTTTTGGCTACATAGATGGAGATAAAGGTCTGGACTTCAACTATTTTCCGGTTGGCCGTGATAGTTCATTCAGTATGGCTGATTTCTGCTAACATGGAAGGTTTGTATGGATTTCTCTTAGCTTTAGAGCTCATTTACTCGTTACCTGTTCCGCCTTTTTCAGTAAAAAGGAACATCTTCAAAGTTAGTTTGAGATTTTGGTGGTTGCTTCTTTGATTGTATTGAATTGGGGTGATCGGGTTTCTTTCCCCCTCGGAAGGTTGTACGCAACTCAGAGGTGATACTATTTTCCAGACAGCCTTAGTTCGTTCTTGGTTGTTTCATTGTGATCTTTATATCTCTTTTTCCTTTGGTTTGGGACAAAAGAAGAAAAATGTGTGGAGGCGATCAGATGGAGTACCGTCTAGTAATATTTCTCCCGCCTCCTGTAGTATGTTTTTCGTATAGTACTATGGGATTCTCTTGGAGCACGTTTGAATAGAATGTCTTACTGCTGGATGCCTTATTGGATGCTCTTAGTAAGGGTTATGATGCCTTGCGGCAATGCAAACAAGTAATCATGGCACGTGGAAATTGGATTGGGATGAACAGTGTAAACCGGGGCCTTGCTTCTACCAGGCTCTCCTGATTCAATTTTCATGTGTCCGGCTTACTGAATCCTTAATCCCAAGTTTCTTTATGCCATCGGTTGTTTTTGTTTCTTCACACGTATGTCTAATACAGTACCTAAGATTAGATCTCTAGTTTACTGATTCGTGTGCTGGGAAACTTGTTTTGCTGCTTGAAATGTATTGTTCAAATCAATGTGGTGCAGTTTTTTTCTGAGCCTGCAATGCCTAACAGGTTTAGCTTGTCAAGCTGATTGTTTGTTCTTGTATTTTGATACAGGCGATGCTTTGCATAGCCTGAGGACAAATTTGCAGGACCCTAACAATGTTTTGTCAAGTTGGGATCCTACACTTGTCAATCCATGCACATGGTTTCATGTAACTTGCAACAATGATAATAGTGTGATAAGGGTGTAAGCTTTCTGTCCCTGATATCGATCGCTTATAAGCTTATTCTGTATCTGATGTCTGGTCTAAAGCATCATCACTGAAGATGCTTTTACTAATGTTCTCTTATGTTTTCTCTTTTTCCCCTCCTGATGACAGTGATCTAGGAAATGCTGCTTTGTCTGGTCAACTTGTTCCACAGCTAGGCCTGCTCAAAAACTTGCAGTATTTGTATGTTATGTCTGGCCTTGATCCTTCGATGTTTTCATCTTCTTTTCTTTTCTTGTCTATTGTTTAATGAATTTACAGGCTCAGTATTGGAGTCGTCCATGCTACATTGTTTCCTTTTGGGGTGTTAAAAATTCTTCTTTATTCATGTTCCTTTTTTGGTCCTTTTCAATTGTTTTTGACACTTGAATATTCTGATGTGATGGTGCAATGGTTTTGAACATAAATGTTGAGGTTATGGAACACGGAACATGCTACTTTTGGGTTGTTCTCATTTGAGTATTTTTCTAAATAATGGCATCGCATTCCAATATTTCCATAATTTTTTTAATGTATTTTTCATTACAGAGAACTATACAGCAATAACATTACTGGCCCAATTCCGAGTGACCTGGGTAATCTTACTAACTTGGTGAGCTTGGATCTGTACTTAAACAGCTTCAGTGGTCCCATCCCAGATTCATTGGGCAAGTTGTCAAAATTGCGTTTCCTGTGAGTATGCTCATTGTTTACATTATTTGTTTGAAACCTATGGTGTGGTGGCCCTTCTGGAGAAATTATTTCTTATCCCAAATTTCGTTTTGTTTGTACAAGGAACATTGCTTCTTTTGTTTATATCATTGGTTTGTATGGGAGGATTAGTATGTAAATTCGCATTTTGTTGATCTCAAATTGTGTAATTTTGAAGATAGATTCCTTGACTACAACAAAATTAGTAAATGGAAGTCAACTTTGTAGACTACTAGATCCAACAGGATAACAGTGCTGCATTAAAATGAAGTCTTTAAAATCAAATGTGCTTTAGCATTTATATTTGGGAGTCTGAATGAATCAGTAGAAGCTTGCTATGTCACTTTGTTTTAAATTATAAATTCTCCGTTGAGGCAAAAGACTGTTTTTTTGCATTGGATTTTAGTCTGATTTTTATCTTCTTCTATTTCGTGCTAATATATATCTTTATATTGTTCTCTTGACGTTTGTCTAAGGATAGCCGACTTAACAATAACAGCCTGACGGGTCCAATTCCTATGTCATTGACTAATATTTCATCTCTCCAAGTCCTGTGAGTGCCCTTTTTGCCTCAACATATGCTGTTTCTTCCCCGCTTTTGAGAAGCACTAATGTTTTTTTCTCAATTTATACACCAAAATGTAGGGATTTGTCAAATAACCATCTGTCTGGTGTGGTTCCTGATAATGGCTCCTTCTCATTATTCACTCCAATCAGGTGCTTCATTAGTCTTTGACCTCTAGTTTAATTTGCGAACTTCAATTGGTAACTTTATCAACTGCCTTTTTGCTTGCAGTTTTGCTAACAATTTGGATTTATGTGGGCCAGTCACTGGGCATCCTTGTCCAGGATCTCCACCATTTTCTCCTCCTCCCCCTTTTGTGCCACCGCCCCCAATTTCTGCCCCAGGTAAAGTAAACTTCCTATTGTTGTTGAATCAAAGTTTAGGGTTTAGATGTCCGTTGTTTATACATTCTAATGTCTCGTGTTCTGATCGCCTCTAGTCATGTATAATATTTGTCCACTTTCCAGGATTTTTAGGATGAATTTCTTGCAATGCCTTGGGAGTGGAACTTTTATCTATATGCAAGTTGAGTGAACATTAATAGGTGATCGAAGCACTTATGTCTTGATTTTTCTGATTATGGAAATTTCAGGAGATGGTGGTGCCACTGGAGCAATTGCTGGAGGAGTTGCGGCTGGTTGTGCCCTGCTATTTGCTGCTCCTGCAATTGCATTTGCATGGTGGCAACGAAGGAAACCACAAGAGTTTTTCTTTGATGTGCCTGGTGAGAAAATATGACTAATATTGGTTTATCTTGTTAATAATACTTTTTCGGTCTATAGTAATATTAATGAGATGATTTTGACTTCGTGTCTGTTTGCAGCTGAAGAGGATCCTGAAGTCCATCTGGGGCAGCTCAAGAGGTTTTCACTACGAGAACTGCAAGTTGCCACAGATAGTTTCAGCAATAAGAATATTCTTGGAAGGGGTGGATTTGGTAAGGTATACAAGGGACGCTTGGCGGATGGTTCATTGGTTGCTGTGAAAAGACTGAAAGAGGAGCGCACACCTGGTGGGGAGCTTCAGTTTCAGACTGAAGTAGAAATGATCAGCATGGCGGTGCATCGTAATCTTCTCCGTTTACGTGGGTTCTGTATGACACCTACCGAGAGGCTACTTGTTTATCCCTATATGGCAAATGGAAGTGTTGCATCATGCTTAAGGGGTAAATATTTTCCATATTTTTTCTCCTTAGTCTATGTTAAGCCAATGGGCATGTGAACTATAGAAGCGCTTCTTTTGACTTCTTGCCATGGAGTGACTTTAACCAGAGGTTTTAATGAAATTTGATTGACTGGCGTGTTAATCATTCACTCCTAACAAGTGCTATGGTAAAATAGATGCTCAAAATCGGGTCGATTATTGTTAAAATTTCAATGCTTCAACACTCCTGACAAACCTTTCTTTTTCAGTCAAGTGTCAGCTTTTGCTGCCAAACTGTTCTCATGCAGACATTTTGTAGAAGGAAGTAAACATATATGAAACAATCTAATTTATGCAAATTGTAATTGCTTTAACTGCAGCATAAATAGAACTTGCTTTTAAAATTAAAGAATAGTATGGACCAGTTCTATCAATCATTTATCAAAAAAGTCAGTGATATATATGTTAGTATAGCCTTGTGACTTTGTATTTATATTATTACAGAGCGTCTAGTAAATCAACTGCCTCTAGATTGGCCAACTAGGAAGCAAATTGCTTTGGGATCTGCTCGGGGTCTTTCATATTTGCATGATCATTGTGACCCAAAGATTATCCATCGTGATGTTAAAGCTGCAAACATATTGTTGGACGAGGAGTTTGAGGCTGTTGTTGGTGATTTTGGGCTGGCAAAACTTATGGATTACAAGGACACCCATGTCACAACTGCTGTACGGGGCACGATTGGGCACATAGCTCCCGAGTACCTGTCAACTGGGAAGTCTTCTGAGAAAACTGATGTTTTTGGGTATGGTATCATGCTTCTGGAGCTCATAACTGGACAAAGAGCTTTTGACCTTGCTAGGCTTGCAAATGATGACGACGTCATGTTGCTTGATTGGGTATGTTCACTGTAAAGTATATCCTGTCTTAATTAAATATCTTTTTCCCTTGCTTTAAATTTAATGTTATAATTAGAGTATTCTGTATTTGTACGTCCTAGAATTTTGGCCTTGGCATGGTGTTAATGCACATGAATGGTAAAAGGAGGGAGGGAAAATCTTTTTCCTTTTATCATGATATTGGTTGCTTCAACACTTTTAAGTTTGCAACCCCTAGAATATTATATTTGATTTCATTTATTGTTTTGGCCAATTACATGACATGCTGGAGAAAGATACTAGAGTGATTTAAAAAATTTATATTTTCTATCCAAACTGATACGGCTGAACATGTTCAGGTAAAAAGCCTTCTCAAAGAGAAGAAGCTAGAAATGCTGGTTGATCCTGATCTACAGAACAACTACGTAGGGGCTGAGGTAGAGCAGCTCATCCAGGTCGCACTTCTCTGCACTCAAGGCTTACCTATGGACCGGCCTAAAATGTCAGAAGTGGTGAGAATGCTCGAAGGTGACGGCCTGGTGGAGAGGTGGGATGAGTGGCAGAAGGTTGAAGTTCTTCGGCAGGAAGTGGAGCTGGCCCCGCATCCCAATTCCGATTGGATTGTTGACTCAACTGAGAATTTACATGCAGTCGAGTTATCAGGTCCTAGGTGACTTCAGCGCAATGGAAAGTAACATAGAAGAAGAATCACTGACTTTTTTTTTTTTTAAACTATAAAGTTCTCTTTTCATTTATATTTTTTGCTTCCTCCTCTTTGCTTTCTCATGGCGTACCATAATCTGATTATATCTGATCGTCTGTAAGTTCAATGCGTTATAATATATTCATTTATATTTGTGAATAGGGACTGCTTTGTCAAGTTGCTATTTGTATCATCTTGTGCAGTTTGACAAATTGATGTTTACTTGATGAAACAATGGAAGCTTAATCTTACATCATGTCTAACTTGTTCTATTAGCAATTTTTGATTTTTAAGTTTATTTTTATATTTTAAAAATTTAAAAATTTATTTTTTTAGCTCAAAATAGTCCTAATTTAATCTTTGATATTACTATTGTGCCATTTTTTTTTTTGGCAAGGCTATTGTGCCATTCTGTTACATGTGCGAACTAAATATTTTTGTAGTCATGGTTATTTGAAAGTAATCATATTAATAATTTTAGAAAATTTAATGTTTTTAATCGTTGTGATTGAACAAAACATCTATTAATTTAAATGATTTAGTTACAAATTGTATACTATAAGACAATTTTATTTTCTTTTTCCATATCCAACCTACAATCAATTGGTATCTTGTGATAAATATTGAAATTTTTTGTAAATTTCTTTGATATTTTCAAAATTGTTTAATAATTTTTGTATTTTATCGTTTTTTAGAATTAAAAATAAAAATATTTATTATTGATTATCTTTATTCTATTTTTTCCTGATTCAACGGAACAAAACATAAGTTCATAGCTCGTCTATATGTATGTATATAGGCATTGGTCTCTACTATTTTTAAGCCTTGTGGGCTTGGCAGGGTTGGATTATTTGAGCTCTTTACTTATGACTTGATCTGTCTAAAAATATTGCTGGCAAAAAAAAAAAAAAGAAGAAAAAGAAAAGAAAGAAAGAAAGAAAGAAAGAAAAGAACATCTGTCTAATAATATTGGTCAATCTTAATTTAGCAAAATCAGATTGCATATCAAACTTGAAAAAGATGTGTTGATAGAACATGAGTTCAAATTTATTTTATCAAGTTTCGTGCCAACGTAACGTTTAAATATTATTTTCATGCTTAATGCTCTCTTTCCATAAGGAAGAACTGCCTATCTGTTATTTATCTGTTTCATGATAATGCTGCAAAATCTAGTTTGGAAAGAATTTTGGCTGGCCTATCTTTATATAAAGAAGAATCACCAATAAAATATTGAATTAGAAACAGATAAAGAATTTCGTGCCAACGTAACGTTTAAATATTGCAAATGTTGAGTAATAGAGGTTTTATCTCTTTCTATTTTTACATGTCTAAGTATTTGGTCATCTTTTTCCTGTGAGACATAACCTTTTATAAATGTGGTAAATCTGACACCATATACAAATTGGGTATGTTATGAATGAAAATTAGAATCTAAAAACTTAATGAAAAAAGCAATGAGAAATCTTATGATAAGTTTTGAAAAGATAAAAAAGGTTCGTTTGGATAATTGTTTAAACAATTTATGTATAGGTAGCCAACCTAGTGGCTAGTAGCGGCGCGCCCCTTGGTGTAGGCAGGCGGTGGTTCTCAAATTTCAACTCGTTGTGTGATATCCTGCTGATCTTTTTTATAAATAATAATTATAAAAATTATGCGGTTCAAAATATTAATTAAAAGCAATAAATACGGAAAATATACAACTTTCTTTCCATTTATACTTTTATTTATAAATAAAGTACATGAGATATAATGAGTGAAAATTTATTTCAGAGATAATAAGTGATATATATTTAATGAAGATAAAATAGAAAGACTAGTTTAAATTTTTAGACAAAAAAAAATTGTTCCTTATACCAAGACCATCCCTATGAGTATGATTTATAATGTTGAAAACTATAATTGGAGGACGGGGTATTCATGTCTCTCGAGAGGTAATGCCGTTGACACATTTGATGTATGTTGATGATACTCTTTTTTTTTTTTGTCTTGCAACGGAGGATGATTGCCTATCTTCAAAGCATTGCTCATACGATATTCTCCAATCTTGGAGCAACATATTAATTATCAAAAATCAACCTTAAGTGTATAGCCCCTCTGTCTCACATCATATGAAGTGAAAATTGTCAAATTTACTTCAAATCATATCTCATTCTTGATTGGGGAAATATTTGGGTATGTATATTGATGACCCAAGATCAAAGAAAAGGAAGTGCCATGAGGTTCTTGAGAAACTTGACAAGAGATTTGCAGGGTGGAAAAGCAATCTTTTGTCTTGAGCAAGAAGAATTGTGTAAATAAAGAATTTGTTGTCATCTCTGTTGGTGTACCCTTTTTCATGTATGAAGTTTGCTAGTCAATTATGCCATACCATAGCAATGAAGATGGCAAATTTCTTCTAGGGATGGTTTGACACTTCAAACAAAGCTCATTTTTCTGATGGGAAGAGTTTTGTCTGCCCATAGTCAATGGTGGTCTACAAATTCTATAGTTGGAAGCTTTCAATAATTAACTCCGCTTTGTTAGCTAAACATTTATGGCTAGTTATTTCTCACAAATCTTCCTATCTCAGTAAAGTGGTGCCGAAGAAGTATTTGGATTATGAGTGAAATTACTTGTTTAAACCTGCTTACAATAGTTCAACTATATGGAGGCACATTATTAAGATAAGAAATGTAATTACTGACCATCTTACTTGGCAAGTATCGATCCCTTTAACTAGTCGTCTCTACTTAGTTTGGTCTAGCATACACTAACCTAAAGGTGTCAAACCTTATATTGCACTCTAAAGGAAAGTGAAATTTTCAACTTTTATCCTAACTTTACCCTAGCCAAGTGGTTCAACAGTTTGCAAGATATCTGGTTCCTTTATCTAGAGCCTTGATATTATCATATGGTCAGCCAATAATTCAGGAATATATACTATCTGAGATGGTTATCGTTTGCTTCACTCAACTGTTGGGCAATCCAGCTAAGCAAAGAATGAGGTATTTGAATTGATTTGGAAATCCTTGTTCCTTGTCCAATTAAGATGTTGATGTGGAAAATTGTTAGACGTATCTTACCAACAAATCAATTACTATGAGCTAGACGATTGGTTGCTATTGAAGTATGTTATTTCTGTGGCTGTAGTAATGAGTCATTAGAGTATTTGCTCTTATATTTCACTTTCTCCATAACTTGTTGGTTTAGTAGTATTGCCGGTTTTAGACTTGACACTAACCCTGATAATTCCATACAACAGTGGATAGTAACATGGTTGTTAAACCATAAGGATCCTAGTAATTTTATGACATATTTTCCTTTTCAATTATTGGAATCTTTGTGGTTTGCAAGAAATAAAGTTTGTCATGCAGGAACAAGAATATCTCCAGAGCAGGTGATCAGGTCAGCGTAAACTATAGCAAGTACTGCTACATCTTAATTATTGCACCAATATCGGCAAATTGTCGATATAGTCGAGGACCAACTAGTACAGGATGGAGGGGGCATCATTTTTAGTAGAACTACTCTACTTAGTGGGATGTCATCTTCAGTGTTAACAAATCAAGGATAGGACAACGTAGCTTATCTATCAAAGTATATTTTGATCAAATCGAATTTCATGAATGGTGTAATGGCCCCATATAGGCAACCTGCCGGGCCAACACAAGTGGCCATAAAGGCCCCTAGTAGGTATTGTCCCCTCGTCCATACCATACAGGTGCTTGGGGGATTTATTCCAACTACACAGGAAGGAATACACCTCCCTAAGGGATCATACACACTACCTGAGGATAAGTAGTGCGCCATGACTCACTTGGTAACCACTTGCACCACAAAATGTAACACCCTTACTTATTTTGACTTGCAACGGAATATTAATGCGTGGTTCAATGGGCAACATAGGAATAGCATAAATATATTGATAATATATGCATGATTACAGAAATTCCCCATAGGGGTTTGTACATGATAATTACAATCAGTGTAGCCGTACAGAGCTATTTGGGTATCTAGACTCGTCCCAGTGAAACAGAGACATCTTCCTACCTTCTTACCACCATTGCAATCCTCTTTTGTAGTTATCTTCTCTGATCTCTACGTACCTTATGTATTTACCTGTCTAAATTGTTAGTAGAGGAGGGCGAGATTCAAGAGAATCTTAGTAGGGAAACAGTTACCATAATGCATGCATGATAGATGCTATGTGCATGACAGATGCTATGTGTATGACATGTTAGCTTTAACTAGATGCATGCCTCATAATGACATTTATGCATGTCCAATGTTTCATGCAACAAAACTATGGTAAAAGTATAAACAAAAACAGAGCTTCATTTATTCAAATATGCTCTACATAGTCAAGTTAAGCAATCACATACATCACTAAACAAGCAAAGATATCAAATACATGCAATTAAGGTAAGTCCCCTACCTTAATCCTTTTTGATCTTTAAATAATCTCCTTGAACTTCGTGCTGTAGGTTGGGCTATCAATCGGGTCTTAAAATTTCAAATATACAGGAATTAGGTTAAAACCCATTCATGTAATACTTGAGAGACTTTCAAAGTGTTGTTGGTCGTTATATTAGTCTATATTGAAAAATCACCGAAGTGCCCCTGGGGACCCGATCAGGCCCTACTGTACTTGGTATGACTGTACTTTTCTTGAAATTTTGACCTAGGCTATTCTGACATATTTTTTTCCAAGGAATTCATTTCTAGCCTCAGAATTACCAAATTCACTTCCAAAAGACAAAACTGCCCTTGGCAGCCCCTAACTTATGGTTTCAGGGGTGTTTTTGTCATTTCGCTTTCTAGGGCTTTTCTGGAAAAGGGATCAACAGTGACCCCACCTAATTTTCCCTCCTAAACATAATGGAATAAACAAATTATCAAAAATCCAACTCTAACTCCTCCATATAGCTCTGGTCAAAACAAAAGATACTCTAAGAAAAATTACGATTTTTGAATTCTGACTCCACAGACCTGCTCCTTTCTACTCCTAATCACTTTATTAACTATTTAATTACATTCCCAACATGATTCAGGCTAAATTTGGGCAGCATAACTGTTAGGGTTCATCATTTCCCAAATTTACAATCTATAGCAAATCAACCAGAAAACCACCGATTAAACCAACAACACCAATAACAACCAAAGATTGAAGTTTATGGAGTTACCTTTGGCTTCTCTTGCTTTCTCCCTCTTGGCCTAAATTTAGGCCTCCACAAACCCTAGGATTTTACTTCAAAAACGCCTTGATTCATTTAGAAAGAAAGCTTAGGGGACGGTTTAGACAATTTAGAAACCAAAGACCAAGATTAGCAAGCCTACCATTGCAATTTCCACCACCTCCTCTCTAAAATCACCAAAGCTCACTCTCTCTCTTGCCTTAAATGGTAGCTGACGGTTTTGAGGGAAGAGGATGATGGGATTAGCTTTTAAAATATCTTTCCTTTTTACTCTAATTAATTCATTACTAAAATTGCCAAAAATGTTGACTTTTGGTGTCATATGTAATAAGATCTTACCTACATTAAACTTAATGCCTTAAAGCTCCATTTGATTTAAACCAATCCCTCCCTCTTTGGTCAGCCCATTTCACGTCTAAGGGTCCAAGGTAAAGTCAAAATGGGCTGATGTAAATTTATCTCAAAATTACATCATTTGCCATCACAATTTTTTCCATTTTCAGATTTGTGACAATTTTGGCAGATTTTCTGCCCAAACTTTGAAAAATCATAACTTAATTTGTAGATATCAAATTGGAGTGATTCAAAATGCTATAGAACCATTATTAAGTCTAGTTTCAAGGAAAAATATAGCATTTAGCTAATTCGAAGTACAAAATTCCCAGAATTAAATTCTTTGGACGTTGTTCCATGAAATAGGCAGTTTTCTGGACTAAATTCAAAAATTTATAACTCCTTGTGTATATCTTCAAATGATCCATATACCAATCAAATTAAATATTAGGATGTCTACTTTCAACCTATAAAATTTCATAATTTTTAGTCATCATTTGGTTACCCAAAATCACATGACAAACTCACTGCCTTACAGAAAATCTCACTGGCAACACTGTTCATATTCTCCAAAATTCACCATTTTATTTCATTGACTATTTCCAATAATTACAATACATTTTGGTGAATAAAATTTGGGGTGTTACAAATGAATATTCACTCCTTAAATTACACTTGGAATCCTACAACCACAGCTATAGGCACTTCGGGATGCCATGACCTTCATCCTTAAACAGCACCCAGTAAACCATCCAAATAGATTTCTTATACACTGTAAACTTGTTAAGCAATCCCATATAAAAACCATTACTAAGACCAAAAATGTCCTTTGGAGTTTGCCTTACCTTCTATGGGATGTGTGTATATTATTAAGATACTTTGTAGCTTACACTTTTTCATCATGAATGCATAGTTACATTTCATGGGAAAAAAAGACCATCCCTATGAGAAAAAATGTTCTTTATAAAAAGAATTGGAGGGGATATGATATGATATGATTCGATATAGGCTTCCCCAAAATAATATTAATAATATTGACTTAGAAAAACTAAAAGAAAGAACAAAATGAGTAGACATTCTTTTTTTTTGACAATAAATAGACATTCACTGAGCCGACCTTATCATTAAGAGAGAATCATATTTAAATCTATTATAAATACCTAAATCTAGATCCAAGCCATCACTTTTTTTACAAATATCCCTAATTAGGCCAAAAGGTCTCATTAGTGATTTCTAAATATTGTTAAAAGACCATAATTCCCCTCTAACTAAAATGAGCATCCCATCATAATATCGTATCATGAATAATAAAAAAAAGGAAAAAATTGTAGGTGACCTAGGGCTTTTGAGGGACAAAATCATAGAAGCAAAGAAGAGAAGAAATAGAGTGATCTCAGCCAACAAATAAAATCAGGGGGATGATCTCTGCGTGCTTAGGGATTAACTCAATACGATTCTATGAATATCACTGCCAGAAAAAAGGCCTATAAGATTGCCACATCTAGACCTCTATAGGCGGAGACGATTTAAAAAGTATGACTGGTGGTATTTTTGTAAATATTTATACAACTTAATACTAGTTGCTATTTTGTGCAGTTTAATCTGTTATAAAAATTATATTTTAGACTAGCTGATTTGAAAGACGGTGTTATTATGAATCAAAAATATTTTTAACATATTGACACTGATATTTAATGAGAACCGTTTTGGAAAAGGTTGCCCTAGTATATATACTCACTTTCCCACTCAGTCTTCATATCTATCCTCTCTTAGTCCCGCTTGCGCTCTTTCTCTTGCTATCACCTCTGGCCAGTGTGATGTCTCTCTCTCTGCCATTGAGATGGCTTTGTATTCCTTTCCATTGGGCTCTACCACTCTACCGTCATCATTTTGCTCTCGCGTTCTATAAAAATCTTTGCTTTTCATAAACCCTCGATAGATACATTCTGTTAGCGTTCTCTTTCATTGTCTTTGCTTGCATAGAAGTTTTAATTGTTGTCTTTCGTTGCCTTTCACAAACTTTTGATACTCCTTTTCCTTCTTTGTCGAAAACCTGATTAAAAGTTCAGCTTTTTTCTTTCATCCACATAAATGAAAGTGTTTTACTTGATTGATATTCTCTTTGTTTGGTTGTAATAAATTTAGGCCTACCAACACCCCCATATTTATTACAAGGAGCAACCTACAATGGAAATTTGCACAAGACCATATATTCATGTCTTAAGAAGTGTCCGATATGTAATATATGTGGTGGTATGGCAGGCCAGTATATTCATGCTTGTTTTAGGTTCAATGTAGCTCATAAATATATGGTCTATACATAATTCATTGAATTTGAAACAAGTAGTGATAATTTTTGCCAAGAGTAAAGACTTTATGAAGAGGCCGGTATTATTTCATTTGTTGCTTGCTCCAAATGCAATGTAGTTCATGAACATATGTAGTACATTAGATATGAAGTAATTATGTTATGTAGTACATATGCTTATGAGTTACAATGCATTTGCATGCATAGCATAGAGGATTGGATGAACATAGTCGAATGTTGTAGATACATGCAAGCCCTTCTTGTATGTTCTTTGTGTGACTCAGAGCTTACATTTTTTTTTTCTGTCATATGTATATTTTTTATGGTTGTTGTAGTTATAGAAACGAAGGATTTGAGACCCGGATCGGTCAGAACGTCGGCCGGTCACTGAGGCAGGCCAAACATGTGCATTAGACCGTTTTTCTTAGGGAGCCGTTTTGGGCCGTCATCTATCCATTTTGGGGTTGCCAAGCGTTGTTTGGCTGGAAACCGGACTAGTGTTTCAAGAACCGTCTGGTCCAACAAACATGCTAAAAAAAAATGTGCTGTAAATTTTTTTTAATTTGATTCTGTAATTTTTTCTAAGCTTCTCACTTTACAATTTACACTATACTTAATTTTGTATTGGTAAAAAAAATTAATTAAATGACTTCTAATAATAATACTAATATTTTATTTTCATGTGTTTTTTAGAGTCATTAACAAGAAAAAAGATTTTAATCTCATTGATTATGAAAGTATTGATACGATTGAATATTGGATAATGGAAGAAGTTGATTCTCCTATACTTTCAGCACTTTTGTGTTGAAGATATAGAAGAAGACATCATTTATGATGATACCGCACTACCATCAATGATGAAGGTTAGATATTTTAAATTTTAGACATGTTACTTTTTTTTATTTATATTATATGTTACTAATTTTAATAATTTGGTTTATTACACATTATTTTATAAAGATGCTTTTGAAAAACAAGGCAATGAGGTTCATCCTCAAGTTAAGGATGGAATTGGAAGCTCTGGGATTGGAGTTCAATTTCTTTATTTTAGGTCATTTCCTCAAAAAGATGATGACATTTATAGTCCAAATGCCTTTCAAGAAACTTGTGCTTGGATCAATCAAGAGCCACCAATGTTTGACAAGTCATGAAATCATTATGATTAGTGCATTTTGTTAGGTTAATGGTTGACTTAATGTTCTTCCTTAAATGGTATTTCGTGAACTTTTTAACTTCCTATGAATTTAGACAAAATATATATAATATTTTTAAATTTAGTTATTATGTTATCGGTCCGACTGAACGGCTCGACCGTTATAACTATTTGAACCATGACCCGCTATCCTTCCTAGCTCGATGTCCGGTCTAGCTTTTAAAACATTGATGGAAACACTGATGCTCATGACTGATTGAACCATATTTTTATATGCTTTTTCATGATTAATTTGGGAATTTAATATATTTTATAGGCCATTATTGCCCAATATAGATTTTTGGAAATCTCTATATGTCTACTTTATGCATACAAATTCTCATGATAATTGAAAATCCATTTCTATTCTTTATTAAATCAAACAATGATCATGCTCTAAAAGTACTTGAAATTGTATAGTCTTGATAAAGCATATTAAAAGCATAGCTTGAAGACCATACTCTGACATATAACCCTTTATAGCTCATCATTACATGTCAAGTATATGTGCCAAGCCCTCATAATGAATTTATACAAGTCATGAGATTTATTACACAAATTACTACTTATGGCACAACAATGTCATGGAATTTTCATTCTTAATTTACTTACCCTTGTTTCTTGCTTTTGCTCTTTCCTTTGGAAGCTTGTAACCTAGCAGGGTTAGTTATTAGAGGGTGAGACTCAAAGAATCCTAGTAGTAAATAATTACCATACAAGTAATCAAGTTATGATTCATCGTTGACCTTATCAACAAATAACATTGCCAAAACTTAAATGACATCAAGAATATGCACATAAACATATAATTGTCAATTAGGGCCTTGACACAATTCAAGAAAGCATTCAATATGTTCAAGATAAAATAGTCATTTTGTTAGTTCAAGCATTTTACCCAAGAAGGGGGGTGTGAATTGGGCATTATTAAAAAAATTTAAAACTCAACTACAGACTTAATAAAGAGAATAGAGTTAGAAGGATATCATCAAAGGAAGACATAAGAGATTTATATTGGTTTGATCTAATCCACTTGACTTCCCTCTAGTCTTCATAAACCTTTCTGATAGTTCCACTATCATCCTAAGATTCATCGGCTCGTTGGTGCCTGAGTACAAGCAAGTTCCTCTTCAAAGTACACTCATTCCCCCTTACACTTTACAAACAATGCCTACACTCAAAGTCCACTACCTTGAGTAACTCAACCATAATCAATGATTCAATCAAAGCTCTCTCACTAGGAGCAAATGAATAATCATTGAAGTATAGAATCACACAGAAATAGAGCTCAATACTTAGTAATGAATGCAACAGTAAA
Organism: Inga oerstediana; assembly: GCA_963210345.1. NCBI lineage: Eukaryota > Viridiplantae > Streptophyta > Magnoliopsida > Fabales > Fabaceae > Inga > Inga oerstediana. Next base: position 66,710,874 of record OY723401.1, read on the forward strand.
TGGGTGTAGAGTGTTAGTTGTTTCATCTTCAATGCTCTTCTATTTATAATGTGATGAGAGTTTATGACTATTTTTCATTTGAATATGGCCGTTGTGAGTGTATGAGGTCATTACTTTTGTCTTCGAAAATAGCCGTTGGAGACAAAGAGAATTTCAATTGATTGAATCTCGGAGCATTAAATGCGTCTGACACAAAATGGCTTTTTGCTAATCTTGTATTAATATTTGATTTAGAACCTAAAACATGTTCAAACATTGATTAAAGAAGATATAGAATTAGTTAGAAGTAAAAATAACATGTTTAGAGGTGATTTGAATGAGTATCAAGATTTTAGAAACATTTTTTTGTTTAAGGAACTGCATCACTTGAGTGGTCACTTAAGTGATCTTCACTCTGCTCATAAAGATGACTTTGAATCACTTCTTGGCTCACTTTGGTGATGTGAAAGTGACGAACACAAATAGGGTCTGTAACATTCCAAATTTTAGTCACCAAAATTCTTTATATTAAAGGGAATAAAAAGGTGAAGTAAAGAGCATATGGAAGACAAAACAAGGCCATTAGTGGTCACACACAACATGATTATGTTTGGAACATAAATTGTAAACATTTGAATTTGCTGTCAGTGAGTTTCCCTGTGTAGTAGTCTTGTTATGTGACATTTTTAAATAGGCAAATGATATCGAATGAACATGAGATTTTTTAGAATAAAAGTAGACTTATTAAGCATTAATTTGATAGGTCATATAAGTTATTTGGAGCCGTATACAAAGAGTTATGTATTTTTGAAGTTAGCCCATTGAAACTGCCACGCTTCTGTGACATCAACCAAAAATGGAAATTTAGGGAATTATGAGCTTTTAGTTGGCTAAAGACTATATTTTTCCATAACAAAAGACTTAATAAGGGTCATATTGCCTTTAGAACTATACCAATTGGACATCTGTACAATTAAATATGAATTTTCAAAATCTGATGAAAATTCTGTTAGATTTCCAACAAGATACGAAAATGGAAAAAATGTATGGGTAAAATAATCATTTAGCTATATTTAATCCAAAGTCCATGATTTTCCCTTTCTTATGTGCTCTTGGTCATCCAAATGAGGAAGCAAGAAGGGAGTTTAAATACTTGGTTCATATTATGATTCAATATGGAGGAATTGTGGCCAAGTGAATAGTTGAGTTGAAAAGTCAACAATTGTAGGTAAATTAAAAGCAATATTGAAGAGATAAAATTGTGATAATTAAGAAGCAAATTCTCTTCCTCTTCTTGATGGATTTTGGTCAAGCAAAATGGAGAAAGAGAAAACAATGGATATGACCCAAAAACAAAAGATGAAGAGGAAAAGTCAAAGGATAAGAATGTAGGAAAAATTGCCAAGTTGAAGCAATCAAATCAAGCAAAAGGCTAAAGTTTGAAAAGTCAAAAGTTGATTTCATAATAAATAGTCATCTTGCCATTTATTGTAAGGGAATGGATGAAGTAATTGAAGAAGCTCTTTGGTTCATTTGGAAGCCTCCTCTACGTCATTTTAGTCAAGAGGAAAGAAAGAGAAACAATTTTGTTGGGTTAACAACGGATAAAGCTCAAGAAAAACACATGTGGAAATTCCAATTAAATATTAATTCTTTAAGGAGGTGGAGTTGGATATTTTAAACAACTAATATCCTCTTGCCAAGCCTTTATATTCTTCCAACATGAGAAAGAGAGAGAAAGAGCTTGAAGCACAAAGAAAGCCAAGAGAGCTCAAGAAAGAAACATCAAGGTATGTAAGTGTGAAATTCAAGTGTTCAAGCTCTCTAGTTCATGTATAACCTCCTTTAATCTCCATGCCACCATGAATATCATGGTTAGCAAGCAAAATCAAGAGATAAGAGAGGAAGGGAAGTGGCATCCTAGAGAGATAAAGTGGAAGAATCAAGAGGTTATCTCCAAAACTTTGATCCTCGTGTTATATGATGTTGTGGTTGTTGTTATGGAATTTGGCTTGGTTTTGTGAAATTTGGATGATGAAACCCTAAGATGTCATGCTGCCAAAATTTCCATGAATTATGTTTATTTAGTTTTTAAGTAGTTAATCTTGTGATTATAGGTGAAAAGGAAGTGGTTAATCAAGAGAAATCAAGAAAACACAACTTCCCTCCTAAGAACCCAAATTTCAACCAGATGCAAACCATAGGGGTGGAGCTTGAATTTTGTACTTTTGATGATTCCATTAGATTTAAAAGGGAAAATTGTGTGGGAATATATGTGTCCATGATTTTTGAATGTTTGTATGCAAATCTGGAAATTATTGAAGCTAAGGGTAAATGTTGTTTGATTTGTTTCACTGGAGGCCGTGTTGTTATAAAATGAATTTTGTTGATCAAACCTGGTCCAAAAATTATGAAACTTTACAGGATTAAAGTAGAGATATAGAGCTTTAATTTGGTGGGTAGATTAAAAGATATGATTTTTCAAAGTTGGGCCCTGTTTCTAGAAGGAAATTTGGAACAAGGGAGGTTTGACGAAATTCTGGGAAAATGTGATGACAGGGGTCAGACTTAGGCACTTTTCCATAAAAGCATGCTTGAATAGCTTTACATAGGCTTTAGAACCCATCAATTTGGAATTTTCAAGAATTACGTATGATTTTTCCAAATTTAACTGAAAATCTACCAGTTTTATGGAAAACTGTGAAATTGCACTGTTCATAGTTGTACTATACAGAAATAGTTGAAACTGTGATAGATAGCCAACAAACTATGATTAAAGGCAGTAATAGTTCAAGTAATAACTAGTTACTTGTAACTTTAATTTATAGGAATTTGCAAAAGCTCGAGTTGGATCAAAAGTACCAAATCGATAGTAGAGCAGGAAAAGGGCAATTTCAGGTAGTAACTCTTTCTTTCATGCACTATATGATTATTGTATGTTTGTGTATGCCATTTTCTGTCACATGAGCATAGTGTCTTGGACATGCATATTAGCTTAATTGTGGTCTGGGATCCAACAGAAGCGTAGAGCTAAGCCAGGGTTGCCAACAGTCGTTTGGCCTTGGATAGTATGCACACATCATTCTATCATTTTACATAATATGGTGCATAACATATTTATTTTCATAACGTATATGTCTGATTGTATGTTACTACTGAGATTCTTTGAATCTCACCTTTTCCATAAATGTAAAAAGTTTTCAGTAGCAGGCAATGGCTTAGAGGGCAGAATAGTAATTACCGGCTATAGAAGGTTCCGGATGAGAACATGGGGAGATGTTGGTTATCTAAAAACCTTTTATAGTTTTAAGGTTTGTAATTTTTATGTATGAACCCTTGTGGGAAACTACTATAATATAATCAAATAATATTGTTTCAATAATATCAGTATTTTTATGCTATTTCTGTGTGTTCACCAAATTGCGTGCAAGCACTCTAAAAAATGTGAAAATAAGATAAGGACAGTATAGAGTCACTCAAATGATATAATATTGTCAACACCCGTTTCCATTTTGATATGTACAAAGTAATAGAGACCACGTTCCACAAGTATACAAAAAAGAGAACAACTATATTGATAAGAGTATTTGTTTGCAGTTCAGAATCAACCATATAGAATTTGAGAATATTTACAAATATTACAGAATATCCCAAAAGTATTCTAGATATAGACTAATATAACCACAAACTTTGTCTCGAGAAATGTGTCCGTCAGTTCCCCATAGCTACATCCTTGCCTTTTTAGCTGTTGGCACCCGCTGAGATGTTTTTGTTTAGAAAAAGGGGTGAGATTTCAAGGAATCCCAATAGCAACATACTATCAAACATATAGAATGCGAGAATTAACTATGCAATGCCAAGTATAATGTAAAATGAAAATTCACATCAACCGTGTGTGTACACAAAACTCAAGGCCAACTGTCCAGTTGCAACCTCAATGTGTACATCAGTCAAGTCCTCGACTACAGCTAGGTAATACCAGTGTACCTCTGCTAGGTCCCAGACCATAGCTAGGTAATGTGCCCTAGGCACATGTTCATATCACAGAATATAGTAACACATAACATATCAATAGTCACATAGTGTATGAGAGATAGTAGTCCCTACCTTAACCCTTTTCTTTCCTCAGATCCTCCACCTCGTAGAATGTGCCAAGCTTAGGTTCCCAACTCAGTCCAAAAATTCAAATGTACAAGAATTAGGTTAAAACTCATTCATGTATCATTTTAGGCACTACCATAGTGTTTATTGTGGTTATATTTGTAATGCCCCAAAATATGATTAAGGGTTAATGACTCCAAAAGCATATATAATTAATGATACATGAATACTTTTAGAAAGTACAATGTGAATTGTGAGATGAATAAGCAGTAATTAGTGCCCAAACACTGTATTCAAGTTCAATGGTGGTATTAAAACCTAAATTGAATTAAAGTAAGGGTAGGGCGCATAAATAAGGGAATAGAATGAGAAAATGTGTTAAGTGATGATTCAATAGGTATTGCCATTGTCAAGGGTAAAATTGGACGAATGGGAAACTTGTCGGCCAATTAGTCAGTTACCAAAGAGAAAATTCATTTACAACTAAAAGAGTAAGAGTTGTGACTAATGCGCTAATGAACTTGGTTAGTGTAGTTAATTAGTGAATTACTTTTGTGAGAAACCATGAGATTATGACAAGTGGCACCATAAGAAATCGTCAAAATGTCAAACAGATATTTTAAACTCTATTTTCTCTTCCCTCTCTCCTTGCAAGTCGGACAAGTATGTTTGAGGTGGGGCAAAAATTTGATTCTATCATCTTCATTATCATCTCTTACTCTCTCTCTCTCTCCAAGCTCCATTTTTGTTCAAGCAAGAAGGAAAGAGAAAGAAGAAAAGCCAAGGTAAGTAAGCCATTTTAACCTTAAAGATGACTCCTTTGGCTTAAATCCTCTTCATTAATCTTGACCACCTTAATGAGAGCTTTATCTATTTAGTTTTATATTTTCAAGAGGATGTGTTTTAGTGCTTGAGAAAATTTGAAGGTTGAAGAATCAAGGAACAAGCTTAGGAAATTGAAAGAGACGAGTGATAGCTTCCTTTTGATATACATGTTGTGGCCATTGTTGGGACTTTGAATTTTTGGATTTTTGCCTTGATTTTCATGCATATCAAGATTGAATGAATTGCATGATGTTTTGTGTTGAAAATAGTGTGTTGTTGTGTCATTTAAACAATAAAATTAGTTTGAAGGCTTGAATGTGAAGTTTGGTGAAATTGGGTTTTGTGTTGTAATGTTGTCCCAAAATATAACTTGTAAATGAGATGTGATTTTGGTTGTTTTGATGTTGCCATTGGATTCTTTGTGGAAAATTATGTGAGAATAGGTTTGGTTGTGAATTTTGGGAACCATTGGACACTTTGGTGAAAACTGGAAATTCTGGAAAATGGTTAAGTGTTAAATTCTGTGCAGGGGACCAACTTTGCATAGGGTTTTGAAATATCAAATGGTGTCAAAATGTAGTGAAGTTTTCCATTCTTGTATTTTACATTGCAAGCTTTCCAATGGTATAAAGTTTGAGTCATTATGATGTTTGTGCTAGAAGTTATGGTTATTTGAAAATTAGCCAAGAAACAAGTCAATTGCTGATAGCGGCTGACCCAAAAGCATCTGACCAGTTCTTGGCCGTGGCCTAGGAGTTGTTGGCTGTGGCCTAATACCTTCTGACCTATTCTTAGTCACAGCCCAAGAATGTTGTCTACGGCCAGTGGATGGTTTGGCTGCGGCCAACCCCTTGAAAACTGCTTTTTGAACTTTCAAAAGGGGGTATTTGATTAAGTCCTTCCCAACCCTTTTGGCATCTGTTTGGGCTTCAAGTAGTCACCTAAATGACTAAAATGATAACCTATTAGACCCAAGTTTTGATGATAACAAAGGATGATTATGTGCTTTGACAAGAAACTTATGTTTTGTAAGTTCAAATAATGATTGAAAATGTTGCCAAATGCATACCACAAAGTTTAGAGGTAATTGCTGTTATTTTTACTGCTGCACTTGAGTGAGAAGGACAACACTCGAGTGATAAGCCTTTTTGCACTCGAGCAAAGCAAGTGTTGGACTGAAAGTGTTTCACATAAGCAGTGTTCCAGCTGAAAATACCAGGACAACTCGAGTGATGGAGTCTGCACTCGAGTGATGGTCTAATCTGCACTCGAGCATGAAGGCACACTCATTGAAGTGTTTGACAGAGAGCAAACTAAGACACAGGAAGTGGTAATTACACTCAAGCATGGACTGAATACTTGAGTAATAGCTTCAAGCTCACTCGAGTCTTGCAAGTATGGTACAAGAAGTGCTTACTCAAGAGCAAAGGAAACTGAAAGTAAAAAGTGCACCCGAGTCTAAGTGAGTGAAGCATAGAAAGTGCTTACCTGAGACTCAACCAGAGCATGAAAGAACAAGTGCACCCGAGTGATAGCTCAGCACCCGCAAGTGAGAAATGTAACTTTCTCCATTCTTGATGCAAGTGCTGAAGCGAAAGAGTACTTAATACAAGAATATACTGATGCACTTGAGTGAGGGCCCACATCACCTGTAAGTGCAAAATCACACTCTTGAGAAATAGGATTCGAGTGTTATCCAAAGACGTGAGTTTATAGTGTAAAATACACATGCACTCGAGTAAGACAAGATGGACTCAAGTGAAGACACATATCACTCGCAAGTGAGAAAATGCACTTTTGCTTTTTACATAGAAGTGTAATTGAAAAGCTGAATGAGAAGAGAAAATATGATGTTGTACTCTAGTGCGACCTTAGTGCACTCAAGTGATGCTCTGTCAGAAGCCAAAATGCAATAGACTTATAACGATCAATTCGAACATGGTTTAATGTTATTTATTCATTCTATTTTCACTTTTATTATTATTTAACATCATTTAACATATATTTAAAGTGTGAAACAGGAGTTTGATTATTTGAATTAGAAATACACAGAGGAAGTCAAACAACGACGGATAGAATCATTATGACCAACTAAGAACATACCTACCATGATATATTGCTCAAAGATTTCAAACGTATGCATATTGTTCCACAATGAAATGCTCCACTCCACAATGACTATTATTCAAGGGAAAAAATCAATTGACTATAAGTATAGAGTTTTAGAGACCATCAAGAACAAGAACTTAGAACGAGAATACACATAAGCAAATCCATGAGCCTCTGTTATTCATATTTTCTCTGTATTCATATTGTAATTTAATGTTTATTATATTTGCTCTGTGAGAGGGTTTGTATACATTTTCAAATCATATTCTCATTTGATCTCAAGATAAAGGGATCTTGAGAGGGTAGATATCCTTACGACATAAGCAGTTGAGAGAATTCCTAGTAGGACTTTCTGCTTATAAGACTTACAAGGTACAAGCTGTAGAGAACATTGCTGCTCGTAAGATTTACAGAGGTGTAAGCAGGAGAGAACGTTGCTGCTCATAAGACTTGTATACATAAGCAAGAGAGAAAGGTTATAGGTTTGTTTTTGCATTTAAGACTTATCGTATAGGGAGAGAAATTTCTGGGTATTAGAATATTTCTGCCTATAGTCCATTCAAGGACGATCATTGTCTTGCGGCATTCTGAGATCCCACTGAATCTTAGAAGAATAGTGAAAATCTTAGTAGGTCTTGATCTCTGAGGACTCGATATAGGCCTGGATTTTGGGTTGAACCAGTATAACTCTTTGTGTACTAATCTTCTCAACTCTACTCTATCTATAGTTATTTTTATATTACCACATCAATCAAAAAATTTATCGCATAACCCAATTCACCCCCCTCTTGGGTGAAGCTTGCCTCTTTCATTTGGTATCAGAGAAAAGTCTTCTCCGAAGAGTCTAATAGCTTGAGAAGGATATGGTAAATGGCAATAATGGGTGAGAACATCTTTCCAGGCGAAGCTTTTATCACTAGACCTCTTGGTTTTGCTGGAGAACATTTTTTGTTCTGGAAAGCTAAGTTCAGAGTGTTTGTGATGGCTAATGAATACGGTCTATGGAATATAATTCAAGACGGTGACTACATTCTAATGAAGAAAATTGAAGATATAGTTGTGAAAAAGAGCCTTGAGGAGTTTGACATAAACAATAAGAGGTTAGTAACATTAAATAGTAAATCTATTTTAATGACATAGAGTGCTCTCAGTCAAAAAGAATATTTCAGAATCTACACACTACCAATAGCCAAAGATATGTGGGATGCTCTTGAGATCACTCACGAAGGTACATCCGGAATCAAAGAAAATAGATTCAATACTCTTATTACAAAGTATGACCTATTTCAGATGAAACCTGGAGAAAGAATATTAGAATTCAAACTTAGATATACTCATCTTGTTAATCAATTATTGGCACTTAGGAAAACATTTGGTTAAAATTCGTTGGTAAGAAAGATCCTTAATATTCTTACGAAAGAATGGGAAGCAAAGGTAACAACTATCGAAGAAACTAAAGGAGAGTTATTGAGATCCGTAGCTGTACTCTTTGGTAGCCTTTCTGAGTATCAAGGAAAGTTAAGGTTCAAGAAGGAACTAAAAGAGTTCGATGATAAAAAGAAAAGAGGAGTTGCTCTTAAAGCCATCAAGGAATATGAGTTTTTGGAAAATAAAGATGTCCCTGATGATGATATGGGAATGATTGTAAGGAAATTCAAGCAGTTCTATTGAAGAGGCCAAAAGAATTTCAAGAATTATCAAGGTGGACTCAGCAAGAAAGAAAATAAGGAGCAATATATAGTATGTTACGAATATGGAAAGTCTGGACACATCAAATCTAAATGCATCAAAAACAAAGATAAGAAGAAGTAGAAAAAGAAAGCATACATATCATCTATATGGGCTGATAGCTTGTCAAATAAAGAAAGTGACAATGACGAAGTTGCAAATCTATGCTTGGTGGCCAAGGAAGAAGAATCAGATTCTGATGTAAGTGACTCTGAACCTACTTATAACAAGTTATTATCTGAATATAATGCATTCTATACTGAATTCATCAAAGTAGCTAAAGAAATGGTTAGTCATAAGAAGAAAGTAAAAGAGTTAGAAAGTACTGTCATATTATCATGTGCAATGTGTGAAGAAAAAGACATGAAAATAAGTGATTTAACAAAAACTGTGGAAAGATTTACTAAAGGAAGTGAAACTCTTAAAGTTATTCTAAAATCTCAAAGAGTTTCCCTTGATAAATTTAGAATTGGATATAAGTCTGATCAAGATAAAAACAGAGGAAAGAAGAGAAAGGGCAGTAAGACTTATCTCAGATATTTTAAGAACTCTGTGCATATATGAAATCCATTTGCATCATGTAGTTACTATAATAGGAAAGGACATTATACTTCATCATGTTAGTTTAGAAAGGGACACGTCATTGGTACATATAAATGGGTTTCGAAAGGGATGCATGTACCAAGAGTAATACATATTAACCATGAAGGACCCAAGAAAGTATAGGTACCTAAAGCTTGATCATATTACTCTAGGTATGTCTCAAAGTATCCCGGGCAAACAAGTGGTAAATTGATAGTGGATGTTCGAGACACATGATTGGTGACAAAAATTAGTTCACCATGCTGGAAACCAGAGAAGGAGGAAAGGTAACTTTTGGAGGTAACTAATCTGGATGAATTGCTAGAATTGGTGAAGTGGGAAAATTAAATGATGTTCAAATCAATGATGTATATTATGTTGAAGGATTATGCCACAATCTTCTAAGTGTGAGTCAAAGCACTGACAAAGATAACTAGGTAATCTTTGATTCAGAGAAATGCTTGATAGTAAACAAGAAGAATCTATTACTTAACAAAGAATCCATCAAAGCAAAGATCCGAGCTCAAAGGGACGGTAACTGTTATACTATTGATTTAAATTCAATTCTTCTGAAAATTGTTTTCTTAGCAAATCAGAGGAGAGTTGGTTATGGCATAAGTGTTTGGCTCATGTTAACATGAACCAACTTGACAAACTGATCAGAAAAGATTTAGTTGTTGGTCTTCCTAAACTTAAATTCAAAGACGACATGATTTGTGATGCATGTCAAAAAGAAAAACAAACTAAATCTTCTTTCAAAACAAAGTATGAGATTTCTTCTTCTAAGCCTTTACAATTACTTAACATGGATTTGGTAGGTCCAGCAAGAGTAAAAATTTTTGGAGGAAATCTATATACCTTAGTAATTGTTGATGATTTTACAAGATTTACATGGACTATATTTATTACTTCAAAAGATGAAACATTTGTTGAATTTATTATGTTTGCTAAGAAGGTTCAAAATGAGAAAGATATTTCTATTGTCTTTATCGGGACAGACCATGGAGGAGATTTTTATAGTCAATTCTTTAAGGATTTCTGCAATAACGAGGGAATAGATCACAACTTTTCTACACCTAAAACTCCTCAGCAGAATGGAGTAGCAGAAAGGAAGAACAGAGTCCTCACAGAAATGGTAAGGGCAATACTCAATGAAAAAGAAATGTCACAAGTATTCTGGGCGAATGCATTGAGTACTGCATGCTATATTTCAAATCGAGCATATATTCGCAAGTCAATTGGAAAGACACCATATAAACTTTACAAAGGAAGGAAGCCAAACCTTGCTCATCTACACATCTTCGGATGCAAGTGCTTCATTCACAACAATGGTAAAGAAAACTTGGGTAAATTTGATTCAAAGTCTGATGAAGGTTTATTTCTAGGATATTCTAATAGAAGTAAAGCATATAGAGTTTTTAATAAAAGAATATGTACTGTTGAAGAATCCATTCATGTTGTGTTTGATGAACTTGATTCTCAGATAAAGTTTTTTGATGAAGAAGAAATGGATTTGAAGAAGAAAAACAAAACTATTTGAAATCAGAATGATTTTAAAATAAATGATTTTCAAAATGAAGAAGGTGTCGATGATCATACTCAAACAAAAGCATAGAGACATATTAAAGATCATCCAATTGATCAAGTAATTAGAGATATTCACGAAGGTGTCAAAACCAGAAATAGAATTCTTAATGAAGTAACTTTTTTTAGTTTTATTTCTGAGATTGAACCTTTTAATATTGAGGAAGCACTATTTAACAATGATTGGGTGATTGCTATGCAAGAAGAATTAAATCAATTTTAAAGGAATCAAGTTTGGGATTTGGTACCTCAACTTAAAGATCACTTGGTTATAGGAACCAAATGGGTTTTCAAAAAAAAACTTGATGAATCAACAATCATTGTGAGAAATAATGAAAGATTGGTTGCCAAAGGCTATAATCAAGAAGAAGGTATTGACTATAAAGAAACATATTCTCCATTGGCAAGGTTCGAAGCGATACGAGTACTCTTAGCCTTTGCTTGCATTAAAGGTTTTAAACTTTATCAAATGGATGTGAAACGTTCTTTTCTAAATGGATATTATGGAGGAAGTATATGCAGAACAACCTCCTGGTTTTGAAGATGAAACAAAGCCTGATCATGTTTTCAAACTTAAGAAAGCTTTGTATGGTTTAAAACAAGCATCTAGAGCTTAGTATGAAAGGCTAAGCAAATTTCTTCTTGATCAAAACTTTTTCAAAGGAAAAGTAGATACAACACTTTTTATCAAACATAATAAAAATGATATTCTAAGTGTTCAAATTTAGGTTGATGATATTATTTTCAGTGCTACTAATGAATCTCTTCGTCAAGAATTTTCCAAGCTTATGTAGGGAGAGTTTGAAATGTCCATAATGGGAGAATTAAACTTCTTTCTTGGACTTCAAATCAAGCAAAGGAAGAATGGGATATTCGTATCTCAAACAAAATATTTGAAAGAGTTCTTGAAGAAGTACGAAATGGACAATGCTAATGGAGCTGATACTCCAATGAGCTCTACAATATTGTTGGATGCTGACATAAAAGGCCATGATTTCAATATTACTAAATATAGAGGAATGATTAGTTCATTACTCTATCTAACAGCAAGCAGGCTGGATATACAATTCAGTGTTAGAATGTGAGCAAGGTATCAATCTGCTCCTAAGGTATCACATGTAAAAGTTATAAAAAGAATCTTCAAATACCTAAGACACAATGCAAAACTTGGCCTATGGTATCCAAAAAGAGGAAACGAATATTTGATGGCATATTTAAATTCAGATCATAGAGGATATAAAACTGATAGGAAAAGTACCAATAGATAATGTTAATTCCTTGGAGGTTATCTGGTATCATGGTTCAGCAAGAAGCAGAACATAGTGTCATTATCTTCCACTGAAGCTGAATATGTAGCTGCAACAAGTTGTTGTTCTAAAGTACTATAGCTGAAGCAACAACTTCGGGATTTGGGGATATACTTGAAGGAGATACCAATTTATTGTGACAACATTAGCACTATTAGTTTAGCCAAGAATCATGTACAACATTTAAGGACCAAGCACATAGATATCTGACATCACTTTATAAGAGATCATGTACAAAAGAAGGATGTCAAAGTAGAATTCATTTCAACACATCTTCAACTCGCTGACATATTCACAAAGCCGATAGCTAAAGATCAATTCTTATATATACGAAGAGAATTGGGAATGGTTAATCCTAATGAGTTGTAAGTTCTTCTTGTCAATTATTATGTTCAATGTAAGTTTTGATGATAATCATACTGACTTAAGCATCGAAGTATGTAGAAATTGTTTTTGCAGGACTGTCAATCGAGTGTTAGATGGGTCACTTGAGTGCAAGGCACCTTAGCACTCGAGTTAAAGATGAAATCTCAAGTATGGAGCTATATCTTATGTTCTGTTTTTTAGCTTGCAAAACATGGGTTAACAAAGGAGATAAAAGTAGCAGGGCTTACCGATGGTTAGGATGGCTCTCACTCAAGTGATGGTATTAGCCACTTGAGTGGACGATGAACACACCTAAGAGTGAAGGAAGAACACTCGAGTGCATGAAGCATAAATTCATAAATCAGCCTAAAAACATGGTTTACTCAAGTGATCTTGGAGGACTTGAGTACAAAGATAAAAATCAAAACAAAGCACATTGAGACCAGGTACACATTTACAAGTTTTATGAAATTTTTTATTGGTGTACTCAAGTTATATACTAGGTCACTCGAGTGTTATATAAACAATACTAGAGCACTAGGGTTTTCACTCGAGTGTTGGAACTTATATCAGACACACGGTAGCTCAAACCGTTACACTTCCTCTTCTCACTCAAAAGTGTCTTCTCACTCGATAGCCACACCTCTTCACCTCCGGTTGTTACCCACTGATTAAACATCTCTAAGCTCTTCAATTTTCAGTTGCATCTCTTTAATCATTCCCTAAAGGTCAGATTTTTTCTTATAAATTCCTCATTTTTTGCCTTAACCGAAGTATTGTTTAAAAAATCTGTATTCAAGCTTGTCTTGCTCTTTCAATTCTCAAAATTCTTCTAAATCATTCAATATGGCTAGAACAAAAACTCCTCTAACCTCTCAAAAACCTCCCACTCTTTCACCTACTCATTCTATTGCCAGTGCATCAGAATCTCCAACTGCAACACCTTCACTTATTTCATCTCCCACTCCAACACCTTTACCATCTTCTACTCCAACACCTCCTCCAAAATGCAAAACCACTAAGAAAAGAACAACTCCGCTAAGAAGATTCATCTTAAGCCTAAGGTGGCTAAGGAGGCTCAACCTCTACCAAAGAAACCAAAGGGAGTTGTCTTCAAAGAGCCTATTGTCACTCATTCTCAATCAAAAGAAGTGAAGGGAAGAGGAAAGAAGACTGCCACAAAGGAACCTCAAGAGTCCTCTTCTGATGATTCCTTCAACTAGCAACTTCAGGAAGAAATGAATAAATCCAAATTGGAGCCTTGGTTGGCAAGATTGCCCCCCAAGCGGGTGCCTGGGATCTCAGCTTGTTGGCCAGTCCAGTCACGCTAGTTCACTATTAGGGGTAGCTTCTACTTCACAGGCTTTAGAGGGAGAAAAAGACACAATTCCTTTAGAAGGCTTCAACACTCAGGAATTGAAGCCATTTAATTAGAAGTTATACAATTTTGAATTTGTAAATAGAAGTTTCTGTCTTGTGGTTTATGTGGAATTAGACTATCTGAGTAAGAATTGTAGCCTAGATTTTTGACCTTTTCTTGGATTCGATGATCCTTGGTTGAGTGTACATCTTCCCTATTCACCTACTATTATGAGAACCTTTTACTGTAATATGAAAGTCCACAAAATTATGTCTAGAGCTGGAGAACTGATAGAAGAAGGAGTCTCTACTACTATTAGAAGCCAACTCATTATGATATCTGCTTCTATTATAAACCAAATACTTGGCTATATTGCACCACCATCCGATCTACCCACACTCTCTGCAACTGAAGTCTTTTAGAAATTAAGGCCAAATGACCCTGTAGGACCTCTCAACTTTAAGCCTATTGATATGCCTGACTCTATTCGTACCTTTCATTATATATACAAATCCAAAAACTATACCTATTTTGCCCAGAGAGATTACTACTTATTGGCCTCCTTCCTAGCTGGTTAACGAAGAAATGTGGGGGAGCTTATTTTTGGTGAGATGAGAAGGTTTCAATTTTCTTCATCAAGATCCACCACAATCCTATATCTACAACTTGTGTCTCTCATCCTAAAGTACAACAAGATTTGGTACTTGGAGGGAACTTAGAGGGTAAACATCCCAAGGTTTGGCAAAACACAGTTGACACATATGGGATCATTATTCTAGTTAGTCAAACCAGGGCTACATCTCAGAGAGAAGCCACTCCATCGAGAGGTAATTATGCTCAGTCTTCTGCACAAGGTCCAACTCCACCTCCATCTTTCCTAAATGCATCACTACCAAGCTATTTGGCTGAAGTGATCAATCAAGCAGTGGCAAACCTGAAAAAGGGATTGTTAAGGAGTACGATAAATTGGTGGACAAGGCTAATGCCAATTTTGATATGATGTTCAAGGCACAAGAAGAACAATCACGAAGAATCACTGACATAGAGATTTTCTTGCATACTCATCTTTTGACTACTTCTACTGAGGTGCCTCTAGAGTCTACTCCTACCACTGCCTCACCTTCTTAGCCACAGACACATGTTCTCTTTACTGATCCTCATTCCTAGATTGATGTGACTTATGATCATCTATCATCTTCATCACAGCCCACTGCCTCTACTCCTCAGCCATCATCTCTACCCTTTGTGCTTGTGCCAATTGATCTATCTACCATCATGGTGTTATATGTTCCAGTATAGCCATCTGATCTTACTTTTCCTCACCCCCTTTCTAATGATACTGACAAAATAAGGAAGAAGGATGTGTGATAGTGCTTGAGATATTCTAGTCTGATTTTAGTTTAAGGGGGAGCTTTAGGTAGTTTTTATGTATTGGGGTAGGCTTGATGTTATTTGATATTCTCTTTATTTTTTCTGACTTGGGTGTATTTAGATTTTTATGGTAGATTTTATTTACTAATGTACTTCACAAGTTCAAAAATCTATATATGGTCATTTTCATGTTTTCTAAGTTTTTCTACTCCAATCTTGAGGTACTATGACTTATCTTGGCTTTAAGTGTTCATTGGAAGTATTGCAGGAAATTTATAAAGTCAAGTGCAAAAATGTGATCTATGACTCAAAACTTTAGTGATCATGCATTTAGAAATCTTGAAAGTCTTTTCAAACGTTTTTCAATACAACCAAGTCTTTAGATCTATCACAAAGGTTTTGTCATCATAAAAAAGGGGGAGAATGTTAGATCCCAAGTTTTGATGATAACAAAGGATGATTATATGTTTTGGTAAGAAACTAATGTTTTAAAAGTTTAAACAATGATTGAAAATGTTACCAAATGCATACCACAAAGTTCAGAGGTAATTGCTGTTATTTTTACTGCTGCACTCGAGTGAGAAGGACATCACTTGAGTGATAAGCAATTTTGCACTCGAGCACAGTGAGTATTGCACTAAAAGTGTTTCACAGAAGCAGTGTTCTAGCTGAAAATATCAGGACAACTTGAGTGATGGAGTTTGCACTCGAGTGATGTTCTAATTTGCACTCAAGCATGAAGGCACACTCGTGGAAGTGTTTGACAGAGAACAAACTAAGAGATAGGAAATGGTTATTACACTCAAGCATGGACTCAATACTCGAGTGATAGCTTCAAGCTCACTCGAGTCCTGCAAGTATGGTACAAGAAGTGCTTACCCGAGAGCAAAGTAAACTGAAAGTAAAAAGTACACCCAAGTCTAAGTGAATAAAGCATAGAAAGTGCTTGCCCGAGACTCAGCTAGTGCATGAAAGAACAAGTGCACTTGAGTAAAAAGCACTTGCACCCAAGTAATATCTCAGTATCCGCGAGTGAGAAATCTAACACTCTTCATTCCTGATACAAGTGCTAAAGCAAAAGAGTACTTAATACAAGAATATACTGATGCACTCGAGTGAGGGCCCACATCACCTGCAAGTGTAAAATCACACTCTTGAGAAATAGGATGCGAATGTTATCTAGAGACATGAGTTTATAGTGCAAAATACACATGCACTCGAGTAAGACAAGATGCACTTGAGTGAGTACCCATATCACTCTCAAGTGAGAAAATGCACTTTTGCTTTTTGCATGGAAGTACAACTGAAAAGCTGAAGGAGAGGAGAAAATATGATGTTGTACTCGAGTGATGCTCTGTCAAATGCCAAATTGCAACAGACTTACAGCGATCAATCTGAACATGATTTAATGTTATTTATTCATTCTATTTTCAATTATTATTATTTAACATCATTGAACATATATTTAAAGTGTGAAACAGGAGTTTGATCTTTTGAATTAGAAATACATATAGAAAGTCAAACAACGGTGGACAAAATCATTACGACTAACTAAGCATGTACCTACCATGATATCTTGTTTAAAGATTTCAAACGTACGCATGTTGTTCCATAATGAACGCTCTGCTCCACAATGACTATTATTCAATGGACAAAATCAACTGACTATAAATACAGAGTTTCAGAGACCATCAAGAATAAGAACTTAGAACGAGGATGCAGAGAAGAAAATTCACGAGTCTCTGTTATTCATATTTTCTCTGTATTTATATTGTACTTCAGTGTTTATTATATTTTCTCTGGAAAGAGTTTGTATACATTTTCAAATCAATTCTCATTTGATCTCAAGGTAAAGGGACCTTGAGAGGGAAGATATCCTTACGAGAGAAGCAATTAAGAGAATTCCTAGTAGGACTTTCTGCTCATAAGAGTTACAAGGTACAAGCCTTAGAGAATGTTGCTGCTTGTAAGACTTATAGGGGTGTAAGCAGGAGGAAACGTTATTACTTATAAGACTTGTATAGGTAAGCAAGAGGGAAAGGTCATAGGTTTGTTTTTGCATGTAAGACTTGTCGTAATGAGGAGAGAAATTCCTAGGTATTAGAATATTTTTGCTCGTAGTCCATTCAAGGACGATCATTGTCTTGCGGTATTCAGAGGGCCCACTGAATCTTAGAAGAATAGTGAAAATCTCAGTAGGTCTTGATCTCTGAGGACTGGACGTAGGCCTGGATTTTAGGTCGAACCAGTATAACTCACTGTTGCTAATCTTCCAACTCTTCTCTATCTATAGTTATTTCCATATTATCGCATCAACCGAAAAATTTATCACATCACCCAATTCACCCCTTCTTGGTGAAGCTTCCCTCTTTCATAACTAACTTTAAGTGTTTTATAGGATTTGACATTTGTCCTGCACATGATAGACCATGCCTAAGCATGAGAGGAAAGAACAAGGTAATGACCCTTTCTCTTATGTTGTGTATGATACATTATATGCATGTCTTATCATTGAATCATTATAAACGTTGTGAAACATGCCATTGTGAAATAGGCTGTTGTGAAATATTTCGTAGTGAAACATGTCGTTGTGCAACAATGCCATTATAAAACATGCTATTGCAAATACAACAAAAGCTATCATAGAAATGCCACTGATGTGTTGTTGCTTGTGACTTGCTTACATACTTTGTGATTGTACATGTTATAACTGAATTGTTACTACTGAGATTCTTTTAAATCTCATTCTTTCCATTGACTAACCTACAGCCAGGGCAAGCGGTTCAAAGAGAAAGCAAGTGATGAAGGGCAGTTAGAGCTCCTAGCTAAGAGTTTTAATTTTAGTTGTTGGTTGTCATATTTTGTTGGGGATTAGTTGTACATGTTGTATATATTGAATGGTGTTATCTAATCCCCTATATGGGAAACTAGTAATGGGCAAATGTACCTTGTAAACCCTTCATTAAATGAATGAAACCCGAGTATTCTCTGGTATTTTTGTTACACTCTGATATGTATGAATGAAATCAAACTACACATACCAAATATGTTAGTGCAAGCGTTTCACCTAAGAGGGGGTGAATTGGATGATACCAGAAAATTAGTATTTTGTATAAAAATTGACTAGAAATTTAAAGCAGTTAAATACAAGGAGAAATATCACCGAAGTGTATACCAGGAGTTATATTGGTTTGGCCACAACCACTTTAACCTACGTCCAGTCCTCAGAGTGTCTATGAGAGTTTCACTATATCTTCCAAGATTCAGGGGTTCTTGGCACCTCAGTACACAGCAAGTTCCTTCACTTGGATACTCGCTCTCCCTTACACTTTGTAAACCAATTCCCAACTCAAGGTTCCACAACCTTAAGTTATCTTAATAATAGATATTGAGTTTGTAAAGAAAATCTCTCTCACAGAGAAAATGTATAATCACTGAAGCACAAATAGTGAATATAAGAAATAGAGCACTAAGAATATGTTGATCTGTGTATGTTCGTATGTTCTCAGTCATGTCTGTTTCACATTGAATGTTCCCATATTTATTGATGAGTTGTGATAGCCGTTAGAACAATTTCAACTTGTCCGTTAGAGTTGTGCAGCTATGTTTGACCGTTCTTCGAATTTGAAAACTATCCATTTGCTGTAGGTGAGCGTTCAAACGTTTTATTTGACTTTTCACTCATCGCATGATCTCTTCATTGTTTCTCTACAAATATACTCAGAATACTAATATAATGAAGGTTAATCATATATATAACATATCAATGAACAATGGATTAAAATCATATTCTCTGTAATGCATTACTTGAGTGGCTACTCGAGTGATCATGATTTATTACTCGAGTGGCTAATTGAATGATCTATTGAGAAACTTGGTAAAGAGTTAAGTCAATCACTTCTGACCTAATTACTGGAGTGATTAGTTGAGTTATATTTGTCCATTACTCGAGTGGCTACTCGAGTGGCCCTATCAAATTATTGGCAGTGTCGTTACTGCCTAAAAACCTATCTTGTCACTCAAGGGGTCCCTCGAGTGATCATTTGCCATCACTCCAGTGGTTACTCTAGCGGCATCATGAAAAACTTGGCAAAGACTTTATTGTCTGATTTCTTACCTGGTCACTCGAGTGACACCGTTCAAATCTTATCTGAGACTCTCTGGATGATTTTGGCACACATCACTTGAGTAATGATGGATCATTAATTGAGGGGTCACTCGAGTGATACCTTAAAAAATTTCCAATGGAGCTTTCATCTGTTCATCAACTGTTTATTCTTCTTCATCACTCGAGGGGCTACTTGAGTGATGACTTTCCCTACAACTAAAGGCTTAGTTACTTTGTTCAAATCTCTTTTGTTAATTATCAAAAACTTTTATAGGATCAATCTAATCTTTGTTATCATCAAAACATGTGAATCTAACAAAATATATATCGAAATATGAACATGAGACCGCATCGTACGGGTTTTGGAAAACGTTTTTGAAAACCCTATCTTGAAGAGGGGATTTTTAATAAGTTCTAAATGATCCGTTGGTCTCTATTTCATCATCATGATGCATTTTTGAACTATAATTTTGGCTGTTAAGGTAGGAGGTTACAATATTAGCCTATGGTGAAAATTTACCAAAATGCCCCTTGGACCCCGGCCTGGTTCTGTCGACCCAGTCTGACTGTACTTTTCCCGTAATGTTGACTGGGGCTATTCTAACATATTTTCACTCAAGGAATCTATTTCCAGACTCAAAATTACCAAATTCACTGCTAAAAGGAAAATATGCCCTTGGCAGCCCTGCTTTCTAGGTTTCAGGGGTATTTTCGTAATTATGCTTTTTTGGGCTTTTCCGAAAAAGTGACCAACTGTAACCCCACCTAATTTTACCTCCTAAACTCAATGGAATTATCAAATCATTAAAAATCTAACTCTAAGCCCCTGGTTTACCCCTGGTCGAAATCCTCAAGTTCCTCAGGAAAAATTGGGGTTTTCGAAATCTGACTCTGCAGACGTGTTTCTTTCTACTCCTAACCACTTTATTAATTATTTAATTAGGTTACAACTACTATTTAGTACCAATTTTGGTAGCATAATACTTCCAACAATCCATTTTCTGTTTTCACAAATAAAGACAATCCGGCGAAATTTCACCAATTAAATTGATCATAGCAGCCAGAACAATCAATATTCAAAGGTTTGGAAGTTACCTCAAGCTCCATTTGGCTTTTCCCTAGTGCAACCAAACCCTAGGCCTTCTCAACAAGAGATTTTGAGCTTCAACAACCTTAAAGTACATGAAAGAGAAGCTTAGGATCGGAGTTATACGCGTTAGGTATAAATTGACCTACTGTGCGAGTTTTCTTTTCTCTCTCTCTCTCTAAATGCTCTCAACTATTCTCTCTCTATTTCATCTGAACTTGGCATCAGAAATGAGAAAAGGATGAAGATGGGAAATATTTTTAATTCCATGCTTATATCATCTTGGTGTATGCTTATGTCATAATTCTAAAATTTGACATTTAAGGCTATTCCTAACTTCATATAACTTGATACCTTGAGCCTATTTAACATGCAACTAATATTTCACTCTCTTGTTACATGTATTAGCATCCCAAGGATCCCTCCTTTAGGTCCAAATTGACTTCACAACTTATTCAAGTTACGTATACACGTAAAGTCACAATTTTAGTCAAATTTGCACTTTTGCTCAAATTTTACATAAATTCATATTTATTTGAACAAAATATTTTAAATATATTTTCTCCCTTTATGTTCCTTAATTAATTAAACTTAACTTCAATTAATCAGAAAATAAGTAATTTAATGCTTGCTTGGCAAAATTACAAGTTTGCCACTATATTTTCTTTTCATTTTCAGATTTTCTGCCAAATTTTGAAAAAGCATAACTAATTTTTACGATATTGTATTGGAGTGATTTCAAAGACTATAAAACCCTTATGGAGTCTAGCTTCAAGGAAAATATTGACCCTTGCCAATTGGAATCACAAAATTTCCAAAATTAATTTCTTTGGATGTTATTCCAGAAAATCAATAGTTTTTCTTGGCAAATTCAAAAATTCACAACTTTTTGTATATAGCTCTAATTAAGTAGTATGACCTATCAAATTAAAGCTTAGAATGTCTAATTTCACCCTATAAAATATCATAATTTC
Organism: Inga oerstediana; assembly: GCA_963210345.1. Classification (NCBI taxonomy): domain Eukaryota; kingdom Viridiplantae; phylum Streptophyta; class Magnoliopsida; order Fabales; family Fabaceae; genus Inga; species Inga oerstediana. The sequence goes on from OY723401.1 coordinate 66,732,355, forward strand.
TGATCATGCAAACTCACATGACAAGCTCACTGCTTCACAGGAAATCTCATTGGCAGCACTATTCACCTTATCCAAAATTTACCATTCCATTTTATTGAATGTTTCACATAATTACAATGTATTTTGGTGAATAAAATTTGGGGTGTTACAGTTCTCCCCTACTTAAATAAATTTTGTCCTCGAAATTTGCTACACATTCATAACCTTAAACTCCAGGGTAACACTTTTGTGTATTTTTCATTGACATCATTACCGCTGATCAAAATCTGCTTATACAAACTAAGATCCCTGAAATTCCTCGATTAGCTTTTTGCTCATAAATCATCATATCTGCCACCTACACTATTTTTCAGCTCAATGCGTCATTGACAACATGAGCCTGCCCTGGATAACATTTACATTCTAAGTCTTAATCTTTCAACAACTCTATCCACTTACATTGTGCCATATTTCGTTCTTTTTTATCATACACATATTTTAACCTTTGTGGTCGCACTACAACCCCTAGTTATGCCATAAAGCCAATGTTTCTAGATTCAATACGAACATTATTACCATCAACTCAAGATTATGGATGGAATAGTTCAATTCCTGAAGCTTTAGCTGACAAGATGAATATGCCCTCACCCGACTCGCATCAATTCACATCTCAATCCATGCCTACTTGCATCTGGGATTCAATACCCTTCTGAATCTTTGCCGATTGGTATCAGTAAAGATAATAAAGGTCTACTATGGATCCGGGATTAAGTGTTATTAATTTAATAAATTTTTCATCATCAGCTCTTCAAAGCTCCTCTCACAATCATCATCCCATACATAATGCTGAGTTTTGGGGAGTTTCGGTATATGTCCCTCATACTAATGAACAAGAATCAAAACACTACTTATCACAATCACAATTTCTGGCCTTCTCAGTTCAATACTGCTTCCACTTTACCAGGGTCCATCAAGATCCCTTGGTATGACACTACATAGCCCAGAAATGTTACCTCTAAAAGCCATAACTCGCATTTACTCAAGTTAGCACAGAGTTGCTTTTCCGCTCACCATGTTCAACACTGTTCACGTCCCATTTTACTTAATGAGTTCATTAATTGGCAATAAAGATTACCACTAATTGGACCATTTATGGATGGAAAATTTGATTCACCTGGTCTATAAACATAGTAGGTACATTTGACATCAGTTAACGAATTTTGAGGATTACTACTAAGCTATACCGCCATGCATCCGTGGATAATCAGTCCATTGTCAATTCTTATCCCTCTAAAGTTATTATATCATATATACATACATTGACTATGGCAACCCTAACACACGTGGGTGTAGGCACAGTCTATTCATATGGGAATATAGGTTTACTTACAAACTCTACTACACTTTCTAGGGTAGCCCATTCATATCCTTCAAAACAAATTCTAGAGAATTCGTCAGCCTACTAGGCTGTCAAAACACGATTCCCTACTATCCATTATTCTATCATAGATTTACTCTCAATCATTATTTCTATTGGAACATTTTATGATCAAGTCTTTTCCTATGCTAGACTAGCAACTAGCAACCTTGAGAAACTTCTCACACATTTCATAGTATTCTAGTACCATTTTGTAGTACCTTGGACCATCCAGGTCAATTCAAATTCCTAAGGAATCAGTTCAATTATTGAGTCTGATTCTTGAATCATAATTCAACTCTTAGAACCTCAACATGGGCTGAGCCAAGGAAATAATTTCCTCAATTCCATGAATTACCACTATTACAACACTATTTTGAATAAATTCACCACCTACGGACATATTAGTCCACTAAGCCTTAGGGCTTCTGGACACATAGGTCCATTATAATATCCGGCATGTAAGATTTTATAGTCTAGGGTCCCTAACCCAACTTTTAGGTCCATCATGAAATCTATAACCTTAACATCACATACATTGGAAATCATTTTCCTTAATTATACCCAATAGATTCACTAAAATTCACGATCAATAACGCCTATTCTAACCTTCATAGTATTCAGGTAATATTCTCAAAACATTACTGGAGGTTCAACATTAGCCACATGGTTCAATCCTTTATCATGGGACAAAACCGTAGTACAGCAAATTCACATTCTGACCTAAGTATTATTTTAACTTGGATCAAATTTAGGCCTATCCCCAACTTTCAGTATCATAAGATTGGATCCTCTAAGATCAGCATACTGCATAGTCACCCCACATCATGTATCACGTTCTAATACCTCAAACAACTTTAGGACATATCAAATGCCTAAGAAGTCAACTCAAGCTACCTTAGATGCCTAATGAATTAATTTAACTATGAATTTGATTCTCATATTCCAAATCTCCCACTCAACTTAAAACCATTTCACTGGAGTTTACAGTCATTTCACCTCCATTATCTCTATCATCACCTCATATCTTTTAGAAGGATTTAGGGAATTTACCGATCACTAACCTATCATTTATTCTCTCTATTCTACTCTAATCGAGGACTAGCTTCCAAATTTAATCAAGTATCAAGCAACACTAGGGAACATGTACAATGAATAAATAATTGAACCAGAATCATACATTACTCATATTGAACTACTATTAAAAGAAGCTGTACTTTTAATAAGTTTAGGAGATTTTCTAGCCTTCTCCTAATTTATCATAGGTACTTTAAGAACTCTTGGTTTAGTCACCTTTAGCTGTTGCTTTTGTGGGCAATTCTTGGCAAGATGCCTTGGTTCTCGATACTAATAATAGGTCTGACTAGCTGGATCCTGTCTAGTTGAACTATATCTTCCTAACACATCTCTACATAATTTACTAGGATGATATAGCTTGTGACACTGCTAGCATTTTCTATCCTTAGTGAGATTCTGACCTCTGCGGCCTTCAGGTTGCTTCAGCCTTTTATAGTTCCCTCTAGACAATTCATTCTGATTTTTTTTGTTTTTGTGAGAAACTCCCATCACCAGACACATCTCGATAGTCATCATTTCTGTCATGGTTCAAGCTTGACAAGTCATTTTTAGCAAATCGACTTTGTTCAACCGCTTTGGCAAAAGCTGTAAAGTGTTTAGAAATCAATCTCTTTCTTAGTTCTAGCTTTAACCCATATATCAATATATTAGAGCTTCACTCATCATCATCCTGATGTCTTAGGTATGAGGAATATTGAGACAATTAGATATAACATGCCAGGTACTCATTGAAGCTCTCTTCATTATATTGTTGTATGTTGAGGAATTCCTTTTCTTTTGCTAACCTGTCTGGTTGAGAAAAATATCTTTCATTAAATTTCCCTTGGAACATTTCCCGTGTTACTAGGATATTCCATACATGTAGATCAACTCTACATTCCTCCACCATATATCGACTTATTCTTCTACTTTTCGAACGGCCAGCTGAACCTTACATCATTAGAGCACATCAATCTTGTGAAAATTTGCTCAAGTGCAAATAACCATTGTTTTGCTTGTAAAGAGTCAAATCTTCCTCAAAAAGTAGGAGGTTGTTGTTCCTCAAATTGTTTCACCCATGTTTGAAAAATGCTTGCTTCATACACAAGTATGGGTAGTAACTCTTGATGAGGTTGCTCATATGATTTATATTCACCCTCTTACCTTTCAACCTACTCTAATCTTCCCTGTCTCTGTCGTAACTCACGTAGTTCATTTCTAAGATCATTTATCATAAGTTGTTGTCGTACCATCCAGCACCGAATTTGTTGCATCAAGTTAGGGCTAACCTCTCAGTTTATGTTATAATCTCCTTTTTGTATCATATTGGTACCTCACTAAATGGGAATAAAGAAGAAATGAATTTCATATGAACGTAAGGGCATTTTCGTTATTTTGTAATAATTCGGGTACACAGATATGTCATCTATAACATACATCAGCTATTTACAATAGTTATAAAAAGCTAGAAACATAACACAACCTATAAACTACTGTACATGACATACTTGTCTTTTTTCTATTAAATAACTAAGTTATATGCAACTTCCTAGGGGTCACCCATCTTAGGATTACACTGGGTTGTGCATGCTTAACTTTCAATGTACCCTCCCAAAACACTAACTCTGACTCCATCTTCTTCCTTCTGCTGGTTCCACCTGACTGCCCTCACCTTAAAATACTTGCTGGTCGCCTCTGGTCACCAAAATATAATAACTGAGTCCCACATCACTCGCTGTACATGTACTACTATATAAAATTGGTGTTGTACTTCATGAATTCACAGAAATTATTATTTGGGCCTCGCTCGACTATATCATTCTTCTTTCTAGCCAAAAATGCTGAATCAGGAAGGAAATATAATGTAGTGCGAATCCACACAATATCCCGAATATCCAAATCAAAGTAGCTCTGCCCTACTTGTAGCATGTCTATTTCTTCCATATATTCCCTATATCAGTCAATGGGGGTATCTCATGCAAAGAAGGACTACCGATATATACCTTTCACATACTCCTATAACTCTCGATCTGGTAGTAAGTCATGTAATACATGCACAATTCCAGCTCTAGACAGGCAGCAGAACCCAAATCTGATTCAAATTCATCGATCTCTGGTTATTTAGAATCTCCCACTCTTCTCGAGGTACTAGCTCAGGTCTCGGCTGAGGCCTATATACACTCTGTCATGGACATGTTCCCTTGGTGTCCTCATCTCTACTGACTGCCGTTCCTCAGAAATACTTTGACTCGGGGTACCTTGATTCACCGACGAGAGTGATCCCTCATGTTGCTTGCTCGAATCGGTTAAACTCTAACCATTCATGGTTCCTGTCACTATACAAAGAAAACCATATCAGTATACCCTTCTGATAATGCCAGAACTGCTTATTAGTTTTGCCAAAACTACTTGGGCTTTGATACCAAAAATGTCAGCACATGTTTCCATTTCGATATATACAGAGTAATAGAGACCACGTTCTACAGGAATACAAAAAAAGAACAACTATACTAATAAGAGTATTTGTTTATCATCTAAAATCAACCGTATAAAATTCAACGATATTTACAAATATTACAGAATATCCCAAAAGTAATGCAGATATAGACTATATGTAACCACAAACTTCATCTCAAGAAAGGTGTCTGTTAGTTCCCCATAGCTACATCTTTGTCTTTTTAGCTGCTGGCACCCACTAAGATGTTTTTGTTTAGAAAAAGGGGTGAGATTCGAAGAAGTCTCAGTAGCAACATACTATCAAACATATAGAATACGAGCATTAATTATGCAATGCCACATATAATGTAAAATAAAAATTCACATCAACTGTGTGTGTACACAAAACCTAGGGCCAACTATGCAATTGAAACCCCTATGTGTACCTTAGCCGAGTCCCCAACTATAGCTAGGTAATACCAGTGTATCTCTGCTAGGTCCCAGACCACAGCTAGGTAATGTGCCCCAGGCACGTGTTCATATCATAGAATACAGTAACACACAACATATCAATAGTCATATAATGTATGAGAGATAGTAGTCCCTAGGTTAACCCTTTTCTTGCCTCTGATCGCTCACCACATAGAATGTGCCAAGTTTAGGCTCCCAACTCAGTCCTAAAATATCAAATGTACAAGAATTAGGTTAAAACTCATTCATATATCATTTTAGGCACTACCATAGTATTTATTGTGGTTATATTTGTAATGCCCCAAAATCTGATTAAGGGCTAATGACTTCAAAAGCGTATGTAATGAATGCTACACAAACACTTTTAGAGAGTACAATGTGAATTGTGAGATGAATGAGCAGTAATCAGTGCTTAAACCCTGTATTTAAGTTCAATAGTGGTATTAAAACCTACATTGAATTAAAGTAAGGGGAAGGCACATAAATAAGGGAATGGAATGAGAAAATATGTTAAGTGATGATTCAGTAGGCATTGCCAGAGTCAAGGGCAAAATTGGAAGAATGAGAAATTTGTCTGCCAATTAGCCAGTTACCGAAGGGAAAATCATTTACAACTAAAAGAGTAAGAGTTGTGACTAATGGGCTAATAAACTTGGTTAGTATAGTTAATTAGTGAATTACTTTTGTCAGAAACCATGAGATCAAGACAAGTGGCACCATAAGAAATCATCAAAATGTCAAACAAATATTTTAAACTCCTTTTTCTCTTCCCGCTCTCCTTGCAAGTAAGTCAAATGTGTTTGAAGGGGGAAAAATCTGATTCTATCATCTTTATTATCATCTCATATTCTCTTTCTCTCCAAGCTCCATTTTCGTTCAAGTAAGAAGGAAAGAGAAGGAAGAAAAGCCAAGGTAAGTGAGCCATTTTGACCTTAAAGATGACTTATTTGGCTTAAATCCTCTTCATTAATCTTGACCACCTTAATGAGAGCTTTATCTCTATGGTAATAGAATTTTAAGAGAAGTTTTTGTGGAAGTTTTCTATTGGTGTTCCAACTTTCACCTACAAACCCATATCATTCCTTATAACACGTATGAGTAGTTACTTTTATTTGAAATTTGAATCATAAAAATAAAACTTCATATTTGGACCCATATTCCTCTATATTTACATAATAGCCCCATTTGTATTAGGCTTAGGCCTTAATCCACCAAGGTTGGATACGGCATATTCCAATATCTCCCACTCACACTTGGTGAATTAGATGTTATGGGTCAAATATCTTTCTCTTCCATCATTCTTTTATACCAGGTGCTCTGCTATAACTGTGTGGGCATGACGTCTCCCTTTGGGTGTCTTGAACTAGGAATCCCCTTCACAAAGACCAGTACAAAACAACCCTACAGTGTAACTCGATCATATTAATGTAATGCCTCTGATGTCTTAGATTTTAACTCATATACACTTTTCTTATGGCCAATCTAATCCTTCTTGAGTCGAGATAAAACTCAGATTGCCTTTCTTATATGCATAATGTCCACACTTATGGAATTACACAACTAATATCATATGGGACTAGTCTCAGATACAAGTATAAATGTGTATATTCTAAGTAATCTTCCTTTCATCCATATATCATATCAATATGAATCAACCATTTTCTTAACATAATGCATTTAGATCGCATTGATCATGATCATAGACAAAATGTTAAAGTAGTAGACATTGAAACATATCTCTATGATATTGTTAAAGTTAGAGGACATCTTGAAAGGGTTAACCTTTCTGGGACTCACACAACAATGAAGTAGGAATCTATTAAATTGCTTCCCATTTGTGGTTCTTCTGCATATGTGGTATGAATTGCATGTTATGGTGTTACTTTATACTTTAAGAATGTATGTTGTTTTGATCTCAGCGTTAACACCATAAAAACTTAAGTTTATATACACATCATATTTAAACCAAAATTCTTTAGCTTTACTCACATGACATTAATTTGAAGAATTTGTTGTTTGGCTAAAGGTATTATAGACGTGGGTTTCTATGATTTGATCCATATTTTTAATCATATATCTCATCTTGACAAACTGCATTATTAAGTCGAGGCAACATTTAGTTTATGTTTGTTCTCTACCATATCAACTCTCTCATTGCTTTATTGGTGAACACTTATGTCTCATCTATGCACATTCTTCCTAAGTGTCAAAGGTGGTCGCTCATGTGAGAAAGCTAACCTCATAAACCTGTATGACATACTAGACATTGTATATGTTTGCATACAAATGTAAAACCATAATGAAGTATATATACTTCACTTCCTATGCATGCCAAAGGACTCATCATGATCTTTTTGTATTTCCTTGGCCATATGCTTAGTTAGGGGACTTTGTATAGGAATGTGTTGTTCAACAACAACTTTATGTGCAAGAATCACATCTTCGTGTTTAGTCTTGATATGATACTTAAGGTCTTTTACTCAGTTAATGACTGTAGTATTTTCACAATATATTAATATTATATTTGAATTCTCACTTTTAAATCATAGATATTTTTCCAAACATCATTAGCCATATAGCCACTTATACTGCTATACTACAATAAAATACGCATAATCATTATATGCCCTCAAAGTATCGCAAGACCTTTTATGGAGACATTCCTTGTCTCTCACAATGGTTAGACTAGTACCAACATACAAGTCCTACAATAAAATAGATATCCGGTCTTGTACACATCACTGTGTATATTAGACTACCAATAGTGTTGCATGGAAACGTTTTCCATTTTCTATGTTGATTTAGTTCAGGGACAAATATCAAGACTCAAAAATTATTGCTGAAGTCACTGGGGTATATATTGACTCATATAGAATCGCTAAAGAATCTCTTAATATAATTCTCTTGTTACAAAGAGGATTCTCTTTAAGCTATCTCATTAGATCTCAAGTTCAACAATATGCATTGTTGCACCAATGTGTATCTTTTCAGAATTTATGAGTACTATTCTTTAACATGCACTACTATATTCAAACTATTTCTGGCCAATAGTATATCATCCATTGAAAAGGATAATGTCAAAAATTACTTGACAATGGTTCTCTTCAACTATTTGAAAACTATATTAAGTTATCGCTTTTACGAAACCTTATGCATCACTGTTTGGATGATTGCTTCAATCCATAAAAGGATCTTTGCAAATATATATATATATATATATGAGGTTATCCCTTTATGAAACCTCGAAAACACTTCTAGTTAAAACTAATAATCATTACAAATAGATTTTGTCATCCATGTCACTACTTAGAGGTGTAGGGATTACATCCTCTTAATGTATATCTAAATCCAAATAGTTAAATGTTTAATAAGTCTTATTAAAATGCACAACAAGTAAGTTGAAAGCCTTCCTGTTATGCTTACCCCTTTGTAATTAAATGAGTATTATATTTGCTAATTGATCTATCCGCTTATACTCTCTAGTCTTCAAAATTGACTAGTTCCAAATATACTCTTATCTTGGATTAGATCAACTAATTCTCAAACATAATTCTTTCTCAATGAATCATCACTTATATTGTTTTCATCCATTTTGCCTTAGCAAGAATTTTGTACAGAACATGACTCTATCTTCCAGAGCAGCATGAACTCCTTTCTCAATTACTCTTTTTTATTGGATCTTCCTGCTTCTCTTGTTTAGGTGTCTTTATTGACCCTTTTAAGCTCCTACTTATAGGATGATTGAGAATCACCATATGGTTTTATACTGCCTTGTCTATGTGTCTCGTAAAGAGACACAGAGTCATTTGTTTCACCCTTGCTTGGAAACTGATGCATAATAAATGTGGTAGCCTTTAGTTCTTTTTAGTCACAATTCCATCTTTTCACTTATGAAAAGTAAAGACATAACTCTAATGAGTTCCTACTTACAATCATAATGGGAATGTACAAATAACCCTTATGGTATGCATCCTTATGGTTTACAAAAAATCAAATCCAATTTGTGCTTTGACCATAATTCATACAATGTAGAAGTAATCACTTAGAGAGCACATGGTTAAGTTTTATACCACACACATTTCATGAAAACAAATATATGTATTAATCTGGCAAAAGTGAACCTCAATACTCTCCTACTGATATTTGGTGGGTTAGCTTAGATTATCACATACATAACTATGTCTTATAATGTTTCATTACGCATTTCAATAACTCCATATGGTGGTAGAGTGCATCAGATAGTTAGCTATCTAACTATCTTTTTTATGTCACAGATCTCATTCTATCATTCATAACCTTGATTAGTTCATAGGATCTTAAAACTCCTATCTAATTGATTTTGCAACTTATCCATTCACAGTCCAAAATACTTAAACTTTATACTTATGCGAAATCAAACAAGTATGATCATATCATGAATAATCCTCAACAAAAGTTATAAAATGTTAAGCTATGTGCCTTGCCCTTATACGCAGTACTAAATTTATCATAGTGAAATAATCGCAATGGAAATGCAGTTGTTTCCCTTTACTATAAATCTTTTTGTGTTTCTTTACTTGCTAAACCATCATAAGGACATCTCTATATTGGAAATTAAACTTAGCAATCCTCATTATGTTAATTTTAGTAGTAATTCATATGTCCTTATCTAGCATGACATGTAATCAAGTCAATACTTGAATTATAGAGAGTGGAAAAGAAGCTAAACATAAAGAGTCACCAACTATGTTCAACTTAAAGAAATCTCATAAAAGGAAAATTGAATAAGAATACATATTGGTGTCACAAAATCATAAAAGTGTAAATTAGTTGAACCCATAATCTAGACGGCATGAGATAACAACTTAGTCTCATTTGAACCAGTGTATGAATCACATCATGGAGAACTAAGTTTGTTCCACTACATAAAATGGACTTGTAGGCACTTATGCCTTTCACCTCAATCCTCATGTCACCACCAACGCTAAGCTTCATGCTTAGATTTGAAAATAGAGAACATTCTATAAAGAATCAATCCCTTTTATCATCATTTATAGAGCTTATGTCCTTTTACGTTTCTTTTACTTGGCACAATTCTTTATAAAATTGATGTTTTTTTAGCAGAAAAAGCATTTAACCTCACTTAGGTTAGCCTTCTATTTGAAAATTTCATACCCCATCTTTAAACTTAGAATAATCCTTCTTTCACTTTTCTAAAACCTCTTACCCCTTCCTAGAGTTGGGATTAGAGTGTGAAGGACTTACATCCTTTATGAGGTAAGCTTGTCCAAAGGATTTGTAAAACTCTAGAAATTTATTTTCAAGCTCCAAGTACTTCAATACATCGTTGAAATTAATAATGTTTTTATTCTAGGTCATCTTGACTTTGATGAGCTCCCACCGAGAAATGATCGTCTCGATGAACAAGCTGCACTTATTCATTTGACAATACGTGTTCAGCTTCTTTCAGCTTCCTTGTCATGTTGGTTATCTCATATAGGTGCTGTTAGATCCTATATGTTTTGATGATAACAAAGATTGGACTAATGATATAAGAGGATTTGATAACAAACAAATGAATTTGAACAAAGTAATAAAAGGCAGACAAAAGCATTACTTGAAGTAAGCATTGGAGTAATGAGAGACAGCACAGGAAAAACAGTACTGGTAGATTTTGTCAAGGCTTACTCGAGTAATCACTTGAGTAATGGAAGCTGTAACCCCCTCCGTAATTATATCCGAAATACGCGATTAAAATGAAATAGAGACCAATAATAATCAAATAACATTTACTAGCCCATCACTTGATGGGGTTTTCAAAAAATACCTTTCAAAATCATTTATAAACTTGGTCTCATATTCACATTTCGAATACAATTACTACACGAAGATAAATCACATTCATATAAATATCAGAGTACACAACATAATCATCCCGGCAATCTCGGGTACATACCTTCGCTAAAGATATACAGGGAACAATTGCCCATTACAATTCTTCAAATGGGGATTACACAATCTCATCTCAAATGAGTCCTGCCGCTCCCTCCACGAGCCACTTGCCCTGTCTAAATTGTTGGTAGGGGAGGGTGAGATTCGAGAGAATCTCAGTAGGGAAACATTATCAATATGCAGGCAAGATAAGTGTTTAACGCATGACATGCTTGCATCACATAACTCATGCACACATACAATGACAAATCTATAAGCTCAATGTTTCGAACGATACACATATGGCCATAGCATATATTGAAACATAGCTTCAAATCATTCATACATGTTCCACATAATCAAGCAAAGCAATAACATGCATCAACACATTAATACAGTTATCAGAGCATGCAGGAGAGATAAGTTCCCTACCTCCAGTCTTTTCTCCTCGATTTGCGTGCCAGTAACTCGGTGCTTCACATTCGATCCTACAATATCAAATGTACTATTTAGACACTTCCATAGTGTTTCTGGGGGTTATATGAGGCTATATTGAAAATTTACTAAAATACCCCCGGGGACCCGACCCGGCCCCACCGTACCCGGTCCGGCTGTACTTTTCCCGAAATTTTGACATGGGCTATTCTAACATATTTTCGCCCAAGGAATCCATTTCCGGACTCGGAATTATCAAATTCAATGTCAATTACAAAATTACCCTTGACAGCCCCACTTTAAGGGTTTTAGGGGCGTTTTCGTAATTATGCTTTTTCAGCCTTTTCCGGAAAAGTGCCCAACTGTAACCCCACCTAATTTTCTCTCCTGAACTCAATGGAATCATCAAATCATTGAAAATCCAACTCTAAGACCCATTTCTAGAGCTGGCCGAAATTCTCAAGTATTCTGGGGAAAATTGGGGTTTTTCGGTTTCGGCTCCGTAAACACGTTCCTTTCTATTCCTGGCCACTTTATTAACCATTACATTAGGTTACAACTAACATTAAGACCCAATTTGGGCAGCATAACCCCTAGGCCAACCCATTTTCCAAATTTACAAACAAAGACAATCCGGTGAAATTTCACCGATTAAATCAACCACAGCAGCCAGAACAATCAAATATTGAAGTTTCGGAAGTTACTTCAAGCTCCCTCTGGCTTTTACTCAATTTGGCTGAACCCTAGCCCCTTTTAAACAGCAAAATTAAGCTTCAAGTACCTTAATCCATGTAGAAGAGAAGCTTAGGAGAAGGATCATACGCGTTAGGTACGAATTCACCGAAGAAATCGATCTACCTCGCGAGTTTTCTCCTTCCTTCTCCCTATTTTCTCCAAGCTCTCTCTCACGTTTTTGTTTCTCAAATGGCGTCAGGAAATGGCTGATGAAGATGAAGGAATTGCTTTTAATTCCATGTTGATGTCATCTTTTATTTTGATGATGTCATAATTCCCATTTTTGGATTTTCTGGCAGATTTTCTACCCAAACTTTGAAAAATCATAACTAATTCTAGAAAACTCAAAATGAGGTGATTCCAAAGCCAAATGAAAGATATTTAAGTCCTCTTTATAGGAAAAATATTTACCAATACTAGAAATCACCACACAATTCCAGAATTACATAAAACTCATCACTGCCCCAAAACAGAGTTCAGTTTCTATCCCAAACTTTGGACAGTCATATCTCCCAGTTCCCAAAACGAAATGGCACAAATTATACGTCCATTTTGAAGCTTGAGATATGAACTATAAGACTGGAAAGTTTCAGAATTTTTAGACACCATTTGGTCATTCAAAACGTTCACACAAACTGACAGCCCAGAATAGAGTTTCACTGGACAGCATTTCCAGTTTTGCAACCAATGTGTCCAATCCAATTTAAATCAATTCCAATGATTAAATACCACAACATGACACCATTTCCATCACAATACCCCATTCAATTCTTCCCTCTATTCTAAGTCAATTTGGATGTTAATCCACAATTGAACTCAAATACAGGGTTTTGGTGTTGCTCATAACACAAGTGACTACAATCCTCTTTATATTCTCTAAAAGGGTTCATTAATCACTAACCACGTCCACTTTTGTAGTCATTAACCCCTAATCACAATTTGGGATCTTGCTAAAATGGGGCTTAGCAGTCCACTTCTCTCAGGCTTATTCTCTAACCTCGAGTCTCAAAATTCGGGGTATTATAGAAGCTGTTACTTGAGTGAGCACTCGAGTAATCATGAAGAATATCTTCCAGAGAAGCCTTGCTAGAATTTGGATATAGTGCATGTTTGGTAACACTTATTTTTTGAATATAAGTGCTTATTACGCAAGCTGAGATAAAACTCCTCTCACATACTTACCTCGTATACCGTGAATCACGATTTATAGGTACTTATTACCTAAAAATAAGCTATTCCAAATGAACATATAGTTACTCGAGGGGCCACTCGAGTAACCTGCAAAGTTATATGAACAATTACTTGAGTAACCACTCAAGTAACAACAAGAGAAAAAGGCTTTACTCGGGTAACCACTTGATTTCTATATGCCTTGGCTGTCTATTAAACTCCTATTTTGCACCAAAGTTGTGAGGTATTTTTACTATAATCTTGAGCATATAAATTATCCTCTCCAAGATGCCTTAGAAGAAGAAATGGTTACTAAGGTTAGAGGTAAAGAAATCATAATCTCACCCACCAAAATAACCACCTGGTTAAGAATAGAGGACCCTCCTGATTGTAATACCCTAACTTTTGATACTTGAGCTTAGAGAATAAGCCTAAGATTAGTGGATTGCTAAGCCCTGGTTTAGCAAGATCCCAAATTGTGATTAAAGGTTAATGACTTCAAAAGCGGATGTGGTTAGTGATAAATAACCCTTTTGGAGAATATGATGTGATTTGGCACTCGAATGTGATTCGTGTGTGTTGTGAGTAGCGTCGAAACCCTATATTTGATTTCAATTGTGGATTAACATCCAAATTGATTTAGAATATAGGGAAGAATTGAATGGGGTATTGTGTTGGAAATGTGTCATAGTGTGTTTTGATGTCATTGAAATTGGTTTGGAATTTTGGAATGGAAAAGTTGCAATGTTAGGTTTTGAAATGTGAATTGTGTTGACATGTTGAGATTGTTGTAAAAACATGTCAATGAGATGTGAATTTGATTAATTTGGTGTTTCCAATGGATTCCTTGTGAAAATTTATGTGGAAATGATGTTTGGTATGAAAATGGAACCATTGGAAGCAAAGATGCAAAATCTGAAATTCCGTCCAGTGAAATTCTATTATAGGCAGTCAGTTTGTGTGAACGTTTTGAATGACCAAATGGAGTCGAAAAATTCTGAAAATTTCACTCTTAAATTTCACATCCCAAGCTTCAAAATGGACATATAATTTGTGCCATTTCGTTTTATGAGCTAGGAGATATGACTGTCCAAAGTTAGGGATGGAAACTGAACTCTGTTTTGGGGCAGTGATGAATTTTATGTACTTTCGGAATTTTGTGGTGATTTTGGGTAATGGACCATATTTTTTATACATAGAGGACTTAAATATCTTTCATTTGGATTTGGGATCACCTCATTTCAATTTTTCTAGAACTAGTTATGATTTTTCAAAGTTTAAGCAGAAAATCTGCAGAAAATCCGAAAATGGGAATTATGACATCATCAAGATAAAACATGACATCAGCATGGAATTAAAACATATTGCCTCATCTTCTTCAGTTATTTTCCGTCATTTTTCATGCAACATGAGAGAGAGGAGCTGGTTTGGTTTCTAGAGAAAGAAGGAGCAAGAAATTGCAAGGTAAGGCGATTCATCCTATGATTTAGCTCCTAACCGGTGCAATACTTCTCCTAAGCTTCTATTCTATGTAATTTAAGGTGTTAAAGCAAGAATTTTGCTGATTGAAAATGAGTTAGGGTTCGTCCATTTTAGGGAAAATCCAGAGGGAGCTTGAGGTAACTTCCGAAACTTCAATCTTTGATTGTTCTGGCTGCTGTGGTTGATTTAATAGGTGAAATTTCACCGGATTGTCTTTGTTTGGAAATTTGGAAAATGGGTTGACCTAGGTGTTATGCTGCCTACATTGATACTAAATGGTAGTTGAACCTAATGGAATAGTCAATAAAGTGGTTATGAGTAGAAAGGAACGCGTTTAAGGAGCCGAAATAGAAAAACCCCAATTTTCCCCTGAATACTTGAGAATTTTAGCCAGCTCTAGAAATGGGTCTTAGAGTTGGATTTTCAATGATTTGATGATTCCATTGAGTTCAGGAGCGAAAATTAGGTGGGGATACAGTTGGGCACTTTTTCGGAAAAGGCCGAAAAAGCATAATTACAAAAACGCCCCTGAAACCCTTAAAGTGGGGCTGCCAAGGGTAAATTTGTAAATTGACATTGAATTTGATAATTCTGTGTCTGGAAATGGATTCCTTGGGTGAAAATATGTCAGAATAGCCTATGTCAAAATTTCAAGAAAAGTACAGCCGGACCGGGTACGGCGGGGCCGGGCCTGGTCCACGGGGGTATTTTAGTAAATTTTTAATATAGCCTCATATAACCCCCAGAAACACTATATAAGTTTCTAAATAGTACATTTGACATTGTAGGATCGAATGTAAAGCCCCGAGTTGCTGGCACGCAAATCGAGGAGAAAATACTGGAGGTTGGGGACTTACCTTACTTGCATGTATTTGATATCTTTACTTGTGTAGTGATGTATGTGATTGCTTTACTTGATTGTGTAGAGCATATTTGAATAAATGTAGCTCTGTTTCTATTTTGCTGTGGCCATAGTTTTGTTACATGAAACATTGAGCATGCAGAAATGTCATTATGGGGCATGCATCTAGATAAAGCTAACATGTCATACACAAGCATCTATCATGCATGCATTATGGTATCTGTTTCCTACTAAGATTCTCTCAAATCTCACCCTCCCCTACCAACAATTTAGACAGGGCAAGTGGCTCGTGGATGGAGCGGCTAGGACTCCTTCGAGATGAGAGTTGGTAGTTGGTTATCAATGAGTTGTGAAGACTGTATATGATTCGGTTGAATATATGGTTATGAATTTGAGATGAGATTGTGTAATACCCATTTGAAGAATTGCAATGGGAAATTGTGCCCTGTGTATCTTTAGCGAAGGTATGTACCCGGGATTGCCGGGATGATTATGTTGTGCACTATGATATTTATATGAATGTGATTTATCTTTGCGTAGTAATTGTATTCGAAATGTGAATATGAGACCAAGTTAATTATATTTTAAAAGGTATTTTGAAAACCCTATCTCAAGGATAGGATTTTAAATGAGTTTTGATTATTATTGGTCTTTATTTCATTTTAATCGCGTATTTTGGATATTATTACCGAGGGGGTTACACTGATGATGATTATCCTAATTATGATTCAAACCAGGGTTTTTCTATCCTAAGACCTGGTAAGATAGTGGGAACTCTAAATTTTAACCTGAGTGATATGTGCGATTTTCATGAGTCCTATGGTATATCTGTTTGAAAGCCATAGTCAACAAATCCAACAACTACACTCATTTCATTAAGAGGGACTTCAAAAAATTCACCTCATTGCTTCTCAAAGAACAAATAAACTTGGGTGAATATATCTTTAATAAGATAAAGAGATATAGGTTTGAAGGAAAACCTACAACTCCAATGCCTTATCCATAACTTATTTCTTTATTTCTCAAGAAGAATAAGGTTTGGTACTTGAAGTGTAAGGAGCCAATTGAGAGGATAACTGTAATATTCCAAAAAGTGATTAAGGGCTAATGACTTTAAAAGTGGATATAATTATTGTTGAATAAACACTTTTGGAGAATGTGTGATGGGAATTTGGATATTTTAATGATTCCAATGGCTTCCTTGTGAAAATTCATGAGGGGAGAGTGTTTATTGTGAAATTGGAACCATTGAGAACAATCGTGCTAAGGTTGAAAACTCTGTCCATTGAAACTCTGTACAGGGCAGCCAATTTGTATGGACGTTTTAAATAGGCAAATGGTGTCTAAAAATTCTGAAATTTTCCAGTATTAAAGTTCACATGTCAAGCTTCAAAATGAACATATAATTTGTATCATTTTGATTTGTGACCTAAGAGTTTTGGATTTTTGAAGTTTGCCCAGCGAAATTAATTATTTTCTGGAACAGTATGCAAAGATTTAAATTCTGGGAATTTTTTGGTGATTTACAGTAATGGCCAATATTTGTCCTATGAAGAGGACTTAAATATCTTTCATTTGGCTTTGGAATCACCTCATTTCGATTTTTCTAGAATTAGTTATGATTTTTCAAAGTTAGGGCAGAAAATCTGCCAGAATTTCTGAGAAATCCGAAAATGGGAAATTAAAAATTATGACATCATCATATTGTATGATGACATCAGCATGGACTTAAAACCAATTACACCATCTTCATCAGCCATTCCCGACCATATTCAGAAAGCAAAAGGACGTGAGAGGGAGCTTGGAGAAAAGAGAGAAAAGAGGAAGAAATCTCGCAAGGTAAGCCGATTTCTCCGACGATCTAGCTCCTAACGCGTACAATCCTTCTCCTAAGCTATTCCTCTATGTGAATTAAGGTTTTGAAGCAAAGAATTTGGTGTTTCAAAGAGGCTAGGGTTCAGCCAAATTTGGGAAAAACTAGAAGGAGCTTGAGGTAACTTCCAAACTTTCGTATATTGCTTATTCTGGCTGCTGTGGGCAATTTAATCGGTGAAATTTCGCCGGATTGCCATTGGTTTTAAAGTTTGGAAATGATATGGCCTAGGGGTTATGCTGCCCAAATTGGGTCTTAATGTTAATTGTAACCTAATGTAATGGTTAATAAAGTGGTTAGGAGTAGAAAGGAACGCGTTTACGGAGCCGAAATCGTAAAACCCCGATTTTCCCCGGAGAACTCATAAATTTCGGCCAGCCCTAGAAATGGGTCTTAGAGTTGGATTTTCAATGATTTGATGGTTCCATTGAGTTCAGGGGCGAAAATTAGGTGGGGTTACAGTTGGGCACTTTTTCAAAAAAGGCCGAGAAAGCATAATTACGGAAACACCCCTAAAACCCTAAAAGTAGGGCTGCCAAGGGCAATTTCATAATTTTACATTGAATTTGATAATTCCAAGTCCGGAAATGGATTCCTTGGGCTGAAATATGTTAGGAAAGCCCATATTAGAATTTCGGGAAAAGTGCAACCGGACCGGGTACGGCGGGCCCGGGCCGGGTCCCCGGGGGTATTTTTGTAAATTTTCATTATAGACTCATATAACCCCAAGTAACACTATGGAAGTGTCTAAATAGTGCATTTGGAATTGTAGGATTCGACATTTGCCGCCCTCGTGAGCCAACTACGCCAGCGAACGTCAGAAAGGAACGAGGTAGTGACTTTTCTTTTGTACCATATATGATGCATTGTATGTGTGTTATATCGTTGATTTGTAATGAATTCGTATGCTGCGACATCTGTGGATTTGTGTTAGCACTGTCATTCCAATAGTCCCTGAGTAGCTAACAACGGTTCGGGTTAGGGCGGTGTGCCTTCCCGGCGGAGAAAAGGGATGAGGATGAGGTGTGATATATGTGATTATGTGAGCCGAAAGGCTATTTGTGGAGGCCGACGGGCCATTTGTGAAAGCCGAATAGCTGTATGGGCTATAAGGCTATATGTATGCACTGCCACGCCAATAGTCCCTGAGTAGCTAACAACGGTTCGGGTTAGGCGGTGTGCCTTCCCGGCGGAGAAAGGGGATGAGGGTGGAGTGTGATTTGTGGTGCTGCTGCTGTATGATGATTTGCTTACATGCTGTGTGCTTATGTGTGGTATAAATGTTTTGTTACTACTGGGATTCTCTTGAATCTCATTCTTTCCTTTAACTAACCTTTCAGACAGGGCGAGTGGCTCTAAGGAGAAGCGTACGACCCGGAGCGGTTAGAATCCTGTAGGGACATCTATTTTGGTTATGTTGGTTAAACCTGTTGGACAAGGTGTCTGTATATTATGTTTGCTGTAAAGAATAGTTGAACGTAGTTGTGTAGTCCCCTATATGGGGGTTGTAGACCCTTTTTGTGTATGAATGGAACCTGAGGGTTGCCGGGATTGCTATTAGATATTCTGATATGAATGAATGTGAATTAACTGCACAGGTGATTATATTCGATAATTGAACTTGAGATCGGAATAGGAAAGAAGTTTTGTAAATTTTATAAAGTCCCTACTTCACAGGGAGTTCTAAATGAGTTTTGAACTATTCGACGGTCTCTAAACCAATTTAATTACGTAATATCGAATTATAATTACGTGTTTAAAGTCAGGGGGTTACATGATAACACTAGTGGGGAGAAATCAAATTGGGAAATTGAACATTGATATTCCCCTGAAGACTCCTCTAGAAGCAAGTCTCAAGAAGAATAAGAAAACTAAGACTACAACAAGTCCAATGGATGACACACAATCTTCTGCTCCAGCTAACACCTCCTCTCCTTCATTCCTTGGTGCTGTAATGCAAACATTCATAGAAAACATTCTGAAGGGTTTCCATATCAACATTTCTAATACAAATGCGAAGTTGGTAACCCATATGAATGAGAAGATGGGACAACTTGTGGAAAGAATGGATAAGAGGCACAAAGAGATGTTAGCAGAACAACATGCCTAGGGTGAGCTTTTAAGATCAATCATTGTCAGACTTGATGCTATGGCATCTGGCTCACCTATTCCTGGTCCTTCTGTTACTCATGAGCCAGTACCAGTCTCAGAACCTGGACCTTATGATTCTAGACCCTCTAAGCTTAGACCCAATAATATTTTATTCTCTATGCATGACCTTGACACATCCGAGCCAATCCATATCACCACTGATGATCCAGCTCAGCCAGTTCAACCTGAGTCAATGCCTACTCCCATTGCCTCACCTGCACGCACTGAGGAGGTGCTTGTGTCTTTACCTGTTGCTACAGAGAAGGTAGAAATTACTTCTCTGATTCCTTACCGATCACCTCAGAATCCTCCAGTGAACCCTCTAGAGGATCTTCAGACACCTTCAATGAACCTTCCTGAACCTAAATCATCATCTTCAGATTCTTCCAATTCAGATGGATCACATGAATCTTTGGTATTTCCTCTCACTCCTATCTCAGCAGCCAAGTCATCTACTCCTCCTCATGATTGATTCAACCCTTGTGATGAAGACAAAAAGGGGGAGAAGAGCCTGAGTGATTTTGTAATCAATGGCAGAGTAAAGGGGATATGGGTGTACAGGGCTTTTGGGAGCTTTTTAACTTTAAATTCTAAGTTTGCTCATATAATGAATTCTACTTTATGCAATTTGCTTCTTTATGCCATTTAAGTTAAATTTCATTCAAGTTATATTGCATTATGGGACTAATGAGTTTTTGATTGTATATGTAAGGTGAACAAGTAAATAAGCACAAAAACTCAGTTTTTCAAGCTTATTTGAAAAGATCTTTAGTAAGCTATTTCAGAAGATTTTTCAAGTTCAAATTGAACAAAAGATTTCATATAAAAAGTATTTAAGAAGCATATATTTGAAAACTCAATTTTGAAAACTTTGTTCAAAATCACCAAGTTTTGTCATCATCAAAAAAGGGGAGAATGTTAGATCCCATATGTTTTGATGATAACAAAGATTGGACTAATGATATAGGAGGATTTGATAACAAACAAATGAATTTGAACAAAGTAACTAAAGGGTAGATAAAAGCATTACTTGAAGTAAGCAATGGAGTAATGAGAGATAGCACAGGAAAAACAGCACTGGCAGATTTTGTCAAGGCTTACTCGAGTAATCACTTGAGTAATGGAAGCTGTTACTCAAGTGAGCACTCGAATAATCATGAAGAATATCTTCCAGAGAAGCACTGCTAGTATTTGGATATAGTTACTCGAGAGGCTACTCGACTAATCTACAAAGTTATATGAATAATTACTCGAGTAACCACTCGAGTAATAACAAGAGAAAAAGGATTTGCTCGAGTAGCCACTTGGGTAACCAGGGAAAATATCTTCCAGTAGCTCTCGGCCAAGAAATGCCACAATTTACTTGTGTAACCAGGTGAGAAAAAGGCATTACTTGAGGGATCAATCGAGTAATCTGTAGAATTATTTGAGGCATTACTCGAGGGATCACTCGAGTAATCAAAGAACAGGTACTCTCAGCCAAGATTTGAGTCTCATTACTCGAGGGACCACTCGAGTAATCTACAAACTTATTTGGAAGCTTACTCGAGGGATCACTCGAGTAACCTGTGAAGAAAAGACATGCTGACTCGAGTAATGTTTTATGATGTATCTTACTTCATGTCTTACCCGAGTAATGTTTTATGAAAATGTTGAATTAGTCTCTGCCATATTTTTGATAAGTTTACTCAAGGGGCTACTTGAGTAATGAGCATGATCACTCGAGTAGCCACTTGAGTAAGGAAGTCCAGAAATCATGATTTTAATCGTATGTTTATTGGTTTGTTATCTATATGATTAACTCTTCATTGCACTAGTATTCTAAGTATATTTATAGAGAAACAATGAAGAAATCATGCAATAAGAGAAAATTCAAATAAAACATATGAGATCTCACCTACCGCAAACTGATAGTTTTCAAATTAGAAGAATAGTCAACCGTTGATGTGCGACTTTAACGGACATGTTTGAATTGTTTCCAACAAACACTACAAATCACCTATATATATGGATCATTCAAGGAGCAAAGTACAACAACTGAGAACACACAAACATACACTAATCAACACATTCTTAGTGCTCTATTTTTCTTATACTTATTATTTGTACTTCAGTGATTATTCATTTACTCTAATTTTCATTACAAACACAATATTCATTATTGAGACAACTTAAGGTTGCAGAACCTTGAGTTGGGGATTTGATTACAACGTGTAAGGAGGAGCAAGTGTCTAGGTGAAGGAACTTGCTCTGTACTGAGGTACCAAGAACCCATTGAATCTTGGAGAATATAGTAAAACTCTCAGGGACGCTCTGAGGACTGGACGTAGGTCAAAGTGGTTGTGGTTGAACCAGTATATATCCCGGTGTACACTTCGGTGATATTTCTCTTTGCTCTCAACTGCTTTAAATATTCTATCAATTTTCTTATACGCAATGAAATTTCTGGTTTCACCTAATTCACCCCCTCTTGGGTGAAACATTTGTACTAACATTTGGTATCAAAGCGTAAGTCTTCTTTTTAGGTATAACAACCTAAGAAGGATCCAATGACAGTATAGGTGAATGAATTCTTCCTGACGGAGCTTCTATCACCAGGCCTCCAGGTTTCAGTGGCGAACACTTCTCTTTCTGGAAAGCCAAGTTTAGAGTATTCATAATGGCTATAGAATACGAACTATGGGATGTGATTGAGAGTGGGAGATACAAACCTGAAAAGATTGTAGATTCACAGAGAGTTCCTAAGACACTAGCAGAATATGATGAGAATAACAAGAAACTCATTACACTCAACAGCAAGGCAATTCTAATAATTCAAAATGCCTTAAGTCAAAATGAGTACTTCAGAATCTACACACTCCCAACAGCTAAAGAAATGTGGGAAGCCTTAGAAATAGCTCACGAAGGAACTTCAGGAATAAAAGAAAACTGGATCAATACTCTAGTTACTGAGTTTGATTTACTTCGAATGAAAACAGATGAGTCGATAACTGAATTTTAACTTAGATATACTTACCTTGTTAATCAACTTGCAGCATTTGGGAAAGTTTATGATCAACATACCCAAGTATGAAAGATTCTGAATATTATTTCTAAAGACTAGGAGGCCAAAGTCACTGCAATTGAGGAAGCAAAAGGTGAATCGATGCGATCGATTGCTTCTTTATTCGGTAGCCTTTATGAATATGAAAGTAAATTAAAGTTCAAATGAGAACTAGATGATATTGGTGACAAGAAGAAGAGAGGTCTAGCACTAAAAGCAAAAGAAGAAGATGAAGATGAAGATGAAGAGCTTGACGATGATGAAATGGGCCTAATAATAAAACAATTCAGAAAGTTTTATAAGAAAGGCCAAGGATTCAAAAACTTTTAGAAAGGAGGAACAAGCAGTAAAGAATACATCATCTGCTATGAATATGGAAAGCTAAGACATTTCAAATCAGAATGTCAAAACTAACTCAGAAGAATAAAGAAAAGAGAAAAGGAAAATTCCACAACAAGAAGAAAGCTTTTGTATCTGCCATATGAGGAGATAGTTCATTTGTCAAAAATAGCAATGATGTGGAAGTAGCCAATATTTGTCTAGTTGCTCAAGAAGAAACAGAAGAAGAGATATGTCTTAAAGCATCCAAAAACAACAAATGGTATATAGATAGTGGATACTCCAGACATATAAACGGTGATTTCGAAAGTTTTACCTCATTACAACTAAAAGAAGGTAGAAAGGTAAAATTTGGAGGAAATTAATCTGGAAAGATAGTAGGAATTGGAGAAATAAAAAATGATAAAGGCATACAAGTCAAAGACGTTTATTATATCGAAGGCTTGTGTCATAACTTGCTGAGCATGAGTCAAAGTGCAAATAAAGACAACTGGGTAATATTTGACTCAGAGGAATGTCTAATTGTAAACAAGAAAGATTTACAATTAGATAAGAAGAATCTCAAAGCAAAGCTCAAAGCAAAAAGGGAAGGTAACTGCTATACTCTTGATATCAGTAAAAATGACTTTAAAAATTGTTTTCTAAGTAATGCCGATGAAAGTTGGTTATGGCATAAGAGGCTAGCTCATGTCAACATGCACTAACTAGGTAAGTTAATTAATAAGAATTTAGTGATTGGATTACCCAAAGTAAATTTCAAAAACGATTTGATTTGTGATGTATGTTAAAAGGGTAAACAAACTAAATCTTCTTTCAAATTGAAAAATGAGATATCAAACAATAGACTACTTCAATTATTACACATGGATTTAGTTGGACCAGCAAGAGTTAAGAGTCTTGGTGGCAACTTATATTCATTGGTCATTGAAGAATATTGTGATACTAATGGCATTGATCACAATTTCTTTGCTTTAAGGACACCTTAACAAAACGGAGTCATGGAACATAAGAATAGAGTGCTCACTTATATGGCCAGAGCAATGTTGAATGAAAAGAACGTGTCTCAAGTTTTCTGGGCTGATGCAATGAGCACAACATGCTATATTTCAAATAGAGCCTACATTAGAACAAAACTTAGAAAGACACCATATGAGCTATACAAAGGAAGGAAGCCAAACCTTGCTCATTTACACATCTTCGGTTGTAAGTGTTTCATTCATAATAATGGTAAAGATAACTTAGGAAAATTTAATTCTAAAACAAATGAAGGAATTTTCCTAGGATATTCTAACCAAATTAAAGCATACAAAATTTTTAATAAAAGAACATGTGTTGTTGAAGAATCAATTCATGTTGTATTTGATGAATTTGAATCCTTTGAAAAAACCATTGATGATGAGCAGGAAGTTGTTTTAAATCAAGAGAATGGTTAATCTATTTCTAAATCTCTTATTCCAGAAGTTGATCAAACCAAGGAAGAAGATCAGTCACTAGGACAGCCTAGAGCTTGGAAATACAATAAAAGTCATCCCCTAGATCAAGTCATAGGGGATATGAATTAAGGAGTCAAAACTAGAAATAGAATTTTCAATGAAATTAGTTTTTCTACTTTTGTTTCTGAGATTGAACCTTCTAACATTGACAAAGCCCTATCAGAAGAACTAAACCAATTTGAAAGTAATCAAGTTTGGGAGTTAGTACCCTGACCTAAGGATAATCTAATCATTGGCACTAAATGGGTATTCAATAACAAACTTGATGAATCCGCAATCATTGTCAGAAATAAGGAAAGATTTGTGGTCAAAGGCTATAATCAGGAGGAAGAAATTGATTATGAGGAAACGTATGCTCCAGTGGCTAGATTTGAAGCTATACGAGTACTCTTAGCCTTTGCATGCATCAAGCGATTCAAACTCTATCAAATGGATGTAAAAAATGTATTTCTAAATGGCTACAATATGGAAAAAGTATATGTAGATCAACTTCCAGGTTTTGAAGATATAACCAAACCGATCATGTTTTCAAACTCAAAGGCTTTATACGGTTTAAAACAAGCTCCTAGAGCATGGTACGAAAGGCTCAGTAAATTTCTCATTGATCAAGGTTTTGTACGAGGAAAAGTTGATACAACACTTTTGACAAAATGAAAATGGGATGATATCTTAATTGTGCAAATATATGTTGATGATATAGTTTTCGGTGCTACTAATGAAATCTTGTGCAAGGAATTTTCTGAGATAATGCATGAGGAGTTTGAGATGTCAATTATAGGAAAATTGAATTTCTTTATCCGTTTCCAAATCAAACAAAGAAAGAATGGAATTTTCATATCTCAAACAAAATATTTGAAAGAGCTATTAAAGAAGTATGGAATGGATGAAGTAAATGGAATGGACACGCCCATGAGCTCAACTACGTTGCTTGATACTGATGTCAAAGGAAAAGATTACAATATCACAAAATATAGAGGAATGATTGGATCATTACTCTATCTCACTGCAAGTAGACCTGACATTTAATTTAGTGCTGGTATGTGTGCAAGATATAAATCAGCACCAAAGGAGTCACATGATGAAACTGTCAAATGTATCTTTCAATATCTTCCTGACATAGTAGAATTAGGTCTCTGATATCCCGATGGAAGAAGTGAATATCTAGTTGCATACTCAAACTCTGATCATGGAGGATACAAGACAGACAGAAAGATACTAGTGGACAAAGCCAGTTTCTTGGAGGTTCACTTGTATTATGGTTTAGCAAGAAACAAAATACTGTGTCTCTTTCGTCAATGCAAGCTGAGTATGTTGCAGCTTCAAGTTGTTGTGCATAAGTGTTATGGCTTAGGCAACAACTCCAAGATCTTGGTATTTATCTAAAGGAGATAACAATATACTGTGACAACACCAGCACGATTAGCTTGGCAAAGAATCTTGTTCAACATTTCAAAACCAAGCATATTGATGTTAGACATCACTTCATCAGAGATCATGTCCAAAAGAAAGATGTCAAAGTGATATTCATCCCAACTTATCTTCAAGTAGCTGATATCTTTACAAAAACTCTTGCAAAAGATCAATTCTTATATATTAGAAGAGAATTGGGAATGGTAAATCCCAATGAATTGTAAGCTATTTAGTGTTTATAAAATGCTAGATGATGTTATTTATTGATGTTTTGATGGTTACTAACTTAAGCATCGGAGTTTCTAGTAATTTGTATTACAGGATCTTGATATTTTGTTTTAAGGTATGAAAAACAGAGGTTAACAGAGGACAATATTACTGGAGGGACAACTTCAAGTAACCAACATTACTGGAGTGACACCTTGAAGTAATTGAATGGATTACTCGAGTAACTACTCCAGTAATAAACTAAAAATTATCACAGTGCAGCATTAATTCAAGATGAATTCAAAAGAAATGGTATAACGGTGGAAATGAACAGTCATAATGTGAAATAACAGATTACACGAGGGAGGCCTCAGGTAAACTTCACAGATTACTCGAGTAGGCCTCGAGTGAACCTGGTTGCAGATCACAAACTTGCAGAGTTTTAGCTCAAATTTATCCTAAAGAGCCATCAAATGATCGAGGGAATATACATGGATAATTACAATAATATTCATGCCAGGTACGCACTTGAATTTACTGCTTTTTGAAATTTCTGGTATGATCACTCGAGTAGCTACTTGAGTGAAGCTCATGGTCACTTGAGTAAGCCCTCTAGTGATGTCGGGCCCTAGGTCTATTTCAGTCGCTACTCTGTCATTTTTCACAAAATCGCCTTGAGTGGTTCTCCTAGTGCTCTCATAAAAACCTTTCACAATCATTTTCTCTTCTCATAACCATCAAAACCCATTGATTTTTACTTACAAAAACCTCTCATATCGCATTGAATCTTCTGCCTTACTCTCGCGACCATCAACGCTGTTTTTCCAGAAAATCTCAATTCTCACAAATCAAAATGGTGAGGACAAAAACTCACAATCTTAGCACTCCTTCTGAGTCCTCTGAACCATATCAACCCTCTGATTCACTTTCATTTCCTCCTACCAAGAAACGCAAACTCTCTCCCAAACCAAAAGCCAAAATTTAGCTGCAATCTAAGCCTCAGGTGAAAGGGGTTGTCATTAAGGAACTAGTGGCAACAAGAGGTCAAACCAATAAGAGTATACCTGCAGGAAGAGGCAAAGCAACAAAAGAACTATCTCCTCCTCCTTCTGACTAATCCAGCACACCTACATTTTCTCTAAAACCCCTTAAAAAGCCTAAGCTTGATAAGAACCTCACCAAAGTTATGGTAGAGATGCTTGAACAAGCCTTTCAATCTAAGGGATCAAAGAAATGGCAATCTTCAAAGCAACCATAAGTTATAGATGAAGAACTCACATTTCCTCCATAGGGATTCAATGTGAGCAAACTTGAGGAATCTCAAAAGTACCTGGGTCATATTGCAAGAAGTACTATATTGACTACAAGGTTCTTCAAGAGGTATTGAAATTCGACCTGAGTCCTTATCTTGATTCCTATATGCCCTAACTGTCTATTAAACTCTCGTTTTGTACCAAAGTTGTGAGGCATTTTTACTGTAATCTTGAGCCTATAAATGATCCTCTCCAAGATGCCTTAGAAGAAGAAATGGTTACTAAGGTTAGAGGTAAAGAAATCATAATCTCACCCTCCAAAATCAACACCTGGTTAGGAATAGAGGACCCTCCTAATGATACAAATATTCCTTTTCAATTAAGTGCCACAAAAGCCTAAGATTAATTAATAAAAAGATATAAATATTGAGCTCTATCAATTCCCCCATACTTAAGATTTTGCACTCTTGAGCAAAACATTAAA
Source organism: Inga oerstediana (assembly GCA_963210345.1). Taxonomy (NCBI): domain Eukaryota; kingdom Viridiplantae; phylum Streptophyta; class Magnoliopsida; order Fabales; family Fabaceae; genus Inga; species Inga oerstediana. Next base: position 66,760,561 of record OY723401.1, read on the forward strand.
CTTAACACTAGGCAAAAAGAGATAAGAGTTGAAAAACTAGGCAAGATCAAGCTTCAAGAATCATACTTAGCCAAATAACATGGTATCCACCTATCCAAATCTAATGAACTAACCAAAAATTGAAGTAGCTAAAGTAATGCAAAGTTTAATTACAATGAGCTTAATTGGAAACCTTAACTAGGATAAGTGTTTGTAGTCTTCTCTCATATAGGGTAGTTTTTTACTCACATCCACTTTAACCACACTCTACCATAGGCTTGTAGTATTTCTAGGCTCTCCACTACTTGGAACAATGGCAAAAATAAATCCAAAGGACTTTGTAGGGGTGTAATGTTGAATAGGCCAAATGATAGAAAATGTAACAAACACTATGCTTCCACCAAATAATTTGCTAGATCACTTAGCACTATAGAACTAAACTTAATTCACCTATTTTACCATTATGACTTTATTTCTTTCTGTGAAATTTTTTTTCTCTTTCTTTTTCTTCACACTTTTTCTCTTCTTTTTCTATTTTCTTTTTACTTTTCTTTTTTTTTTCAATAGTGCTAAGAAGAACTTAATAAAGGATGCAAACATAGTATTTGTATAATGAAATAGAAACGAAAGTGAAGGCTCAAAGGGGTAAACAAAGGTAAATGATGAATGGTTTGTGTTTGGGTAAATGGGTGATGAAATGAATGCCAATGTCATCTCTATCCATACCATTGCAAAATATAGCCTCAAGCAAGAAACAAAACAAGTTCCAGAGAGCAATAATCTAGGTGGATAAATCACACAATGAAATGAACAATTAGGCCCAAAACACCTTCCAACTAGGGTTTATGTTCTCTAACAAACTCATCAAAATTAAACCATGCTTCATTAAAACACTTGAATTTTGTGGCAATTCACTAATTTAAAGCAAGTTTCAACCATGAATCCAACTAAGAGTAATTGAGATACTTGATCATGATTAAAGGCTTCAAAATTCTCAATGAATTGGACAAAAACAACAGAAGACACAAGCAGGAGGTAGAGGCATATGATATCACAGTGAAATCCATCATGAGAATAAACATACTCCCCCAAACTCAATCCTTACATTGCCCTCAATGTAATGCATAAAAACAAAGAACCTAGATGCACTTATCTCTTAGGTGAAGTGAATATTGTGAAGTCTAATTCAAGATTGAAGCATAACACATCATCATCACAAGGAGAGAGAGAAGACAAGACATAAGTGGAAAAAGTTCTTAGAAATTAGGCATAAGGATATAGAGAAAAAGGGTAGTGTAGGATAAGGCTAAGCACAAGAGTATGATTCAAAATAGAGTTTATTCAATTGAAAAATGCAAACAAAAAAACTACTTTTTATTACTGATAAGTCCCTCCCTCACACTTGTTCAATAGCATATATCATCAAATAAAACAAGGAACAAGGTAAGGAAAGAGACTACCGTGTAATCATGGTGGCTTGTAGCTAGATAGGAAAATCAAAAGGAAGCTCAGTAATTTGCTCCTCAACAGTTTAGGCACAAGTAGGAGTAAAGGTTCCCAAATCCAACGATAATAGGCATGAAGGCAACCACCAAGAGAATTAGGCTGCAAAGAATTAACCAAAACAACAGCAGTAACTACTCCAAGGATGCCACATGAATCAAAATACTTAAATCCATGGAAAGCATTAGGACTAATGAAATGACATAATGGTGTATGTAATGTGAGAAGACTAGAGTTAGGTGCATTTGATAACAAGTGCTTCTCACAATAAATAAAGTCAACTAGTGGTATACAGCAAGCAATACTAGGTATCAAAGAGTCAATTTGGATTTCAGTAATGGTATGACATAGTCAAGCACCACTCTATCATCTATATTAAAATCCAAGTCAATAATATCATTGGCACCATCGAATCCTAATAAATTAGGAGGTAAATGACATGATAAGATTTGGGAATAGGAGTCATGAATATGCTTGACATCATCTAGTAAAGAAATATGATTATCATCACAAAGGACAAAACTAGGTCCAAAGAATTCAAGTAAATCAAGGTAAATCTCACTTGCTAAATCAAAAGCACTGACAATTGAAACAATGGGTACATGCTTGTTATCATAAAATATGTGCACATTGAACTCTTTCAAACAAAGATTGACCATAGGATCAGTGATCGGTTGTGATTTAACATCTTTATCTTCACTCTTGTGTGAAGTGGAAAGTGTAGAATCCAATATAGAATTAGAGTGCATCAAGTCACTTTCACAAGTAGGAGAGGGAGAAGAAGAGAAAGATAAAGGAGTTTGATTTTCTACATTATGCATGGCATGCATATTACTAAGTTCTAGAGAATGGTCATCTCTACTTCTATGCATTTCAACAAATTTAGGATATTTCTTATCAATGAAATCCATACACATTGTATTTTCATCACAAGAACATGTAATTTCAGCACTAGCATAATCATCATCATCCAAATCATCACTCAAAGTATCATGCAAAGGAGTAGAATCATTACAAGGCATAGGCTCATCAAAGCTACCACTACTAGAATCAATGGGTTGAGCAATTACATGTTCAAGCATTAGAGGGATTTCAATAATTATTTCCTCATCTACCTCATTATCACTCAAATCATGAATTACTTCATCGATCAAAGTAGTAGGAGAGTCAACTTTTACAAGGATAGGATTGTTACCAAAGGGTAAGTAAGACTCTTCACTGCTTATTTGTACTTGCTTCACTTCTTGTGCTTGGATGGATGCATTTGATGGAATCATTGAAGGTTGAGAACTCTCCACATGTGAAGTATCATAAAGCTCTTGATTTTGGGTTCCTTGTTCCTCCTTTTGTAGGTCTTGAGACCAATAGGTTCCAACTTCACCTCCTGTCTTTACCCATAACATGTGATCATAGTATGCCTTGAAGAATTCATCAATATCTTTCAATTGCTCTTTTCTCTCCTTAGATCTATCAATTATTCCTTGATACATAAGTAATTGAAGGTATTGTTCTTGGAGTATCTCATACTTTCTTGTTAAGGCACTGGTTAGAGAATCCATGTTGTAAAGTGAGAAAATGGTATCCGATCCACTAGGTTGTGGGTCGTGAAGTTAAGGTGGAGGTTCAAGGTAGGATGGTGGGGAAGGTTTACAAAGTGGTGGGTGAAATTATTGGAAAGAAGATTGAAATGAGGGTTGGTATGGGGAGTAAGAGGGTAGATGGTGTAAATGAGGTGTGTAACCCCCTGGCTTTAAACACATAATTATAATTCAATGACGGGTAACTAAATCGGATTAAAGACCACCCAATAATTTAAACTCATTTTAAATACCTACCTTACAGTAGGATTGTCACAAAAATCTTTCAAAACCTTTTTCCTATCCTGGTCTCAATTCCAATGTTCGAATATAATTACCTATGCAATTAATATACATTCATTCATATCAGAGTGTATAACCAAATCCCCGACAACTCCCGGGTTCTATATGTATATAACCTGAGGGTTTATAAGTATTCATTAGGGGATTACACAACCAAAATCGAATATAATATTCATATCTCAAAATATACAGTAATCCCAAGTTCAAAATGGATAACCAACATCTCCAAGATCAAATGTACCCCTAAAGGTCCTAATTACTCCGGGTTGGCCTATTCCCTTTTGAGCCACATGCCCTGTCTGAAATGTTAGTCATAGGAAAGAATGAGATTCGACAGAATCCCAGTAGTAACAAATCACTCACACAATGCATAAACACAAAGCATGTACATAAATCACAAACAGCAACAGCAGCAGCAACTCAAAGATACATGGTTTTCACCACAAACAACAGCACTCACGGCTGTATACACAATACGACAGCTCTCACTGTAATCATAATCATGACAGCTTACGCTGTAATTACCATCACGACAGCTTAGCTGTATTCACAATAACGACATGTTACGCTGTAAACGACAGCTTGTGCTGTAATGACAGCTTGCGCTGTAACGACAGCTTGTGCTGTAAATGACATCTATCACTAGCTGTAACCGCAGCAGCATCAGAAATCATCATAAAACAGTGATACAACACACATACAGTGCATTACACATAGTATAAGAGAGAGAGTCACTACCTGATCCTTTCCCGACATTTCTTGGCACTGCGGGCTCACGAGGACGGCAAATGTCAAATCCTGTAAACCAAGTTAGGGTCAACCTGTCAATCTTTTTTCCAAGTTCTTATTTCTATAATACTTTAAGTTGGTTATCATTTGGACTCTTTAGGTGACTATTTTAGGTCTAAACATACGCCTAAAGGGTTAGGTAAAACTACCCCGAAGATCCTCCTTCTTGGATGAATTTCTGACTTTGGGCTGGCTCAATCAAGTAAAAGGAGTCTCACTCGAGTGATACCCCTAATTGCACTCGAGCACCAGTGAGTGGAACACAGAAAGTGTTTGCCCGAGAGCAAACCTTGATATATCATACACTCTCACTCGAGCACAAGAGGCTGTACTCGAGCAATGACCTCAGGTGCACTCGAGCACCAGAAAGTGAGACCCAGCGAGTGACTACCCGAGAGTAACCATAAATTCCTAAGTCTTAAACTGATTCCCTCACTCGAGCATGGCCATGCTCACTCGAGTGGGATCATATCTCACTCGCAAGTCAGGAAGTGTGCTTGCGGTTTCTGCCTGAAGACTTAACCAATATACCCAGAATTTCACATCGTGCTCGAGTGAGTTCCTCCCTCACTTGAGTGATGTCTATCAGATGCCAAATCGCAACAACTGATATGGTTTTTCAGAATTGACCAATTTGCTACGAATGGTCCTAAGACTTATACCATAACTCATTCTTACTTATTTTAACACAAAGAACCCATTAGTTACCCAAAACAACCAAACTTCCACTCAAACAACACATTCTCATCTCTAAACCACAAGATCACCAAAACCACAATTTGTCAAACTTCTTTTCAAATCCAATCCAAAACCATTGACACCCATACACTATTTGGCATCTATTCCACTACATTACATCACTTAATTCATATCTTATAAAATCACAAGAAATCAGGGCAAAAATCCAGAATTTACAAAACTAAACCAATTATCAAAACAATTATACCAAAATGCATTAAATGTTTACCTCTTCCTTTCCCAAATATAATTTCCTTGATTCCTCAACCTCTCAAACTTCACAATCTCTCAAATACCACCAATGAAAATTCTGAAACCATGGCAAGAAAGCCCTCAACACCATGAACAACCTTAGTGAATATAAGATGAGCATTTAAAGCCAAATACTTACCTAGAATTCAAGCCCTTTCTTTCTCTTTCTTGCCTAGCAGCACCGAATGGAGAGAATGGAGAGAGAACGTGAGATATTGATGAAGAAGCAAATTTTCCTCTCTCCCCCATGCATACAGCCGACTCTAAGAGTGGGAGGGAAGAGAAATGAGTTGAATCTTTGACTTCAATCCCGTGGTCCATAGTTTGCCACTTGTCACTATCTCCTTTTCCCTACCATGATTTCACATGAACTTGCATGCATAGGATTTCCACCTCTTGTTCTTTCAATCCTAGCCATTGATCTTGATTACTAAGGAGTTTTCTCTTCGGTAACTGACCAATCTATCGGTAAATTTACCATTTCGCCCCTGATTGTCACAATACTCATTAAGCCATCACTAAGCATCTTTATATCATATTACACAACACATACTTTAAAAGTGCTGAATTAATATAAATTACATCACTTTGAAGTTATTAATCCTTGATTACAATCCAGGATATTACAAGGTAGTTCATAGGGTGGGCCTTGTGGTGAAGGGATGGGGTCAAAATTTAGATTGTAGGGTGGGGAACAAAAGTCATGTGGTCTATATGGGGGTTATGGTGTGAATGAAGGACTATGGAATGGTTGGTGTGGTGAAAAAGATTGTTGGAGATAGGGTCCATGATATAGGTTGTGGAAGGATGAATCATATTCTTGACCATTGGAACCTCTCTCTAGACTCTCCAACTGGGCTTGAACAAGCTCTAATTGATGTTGTATGTCTTTAAAGCTTTGTGAAAGAGGATTTTCCATTTTGGTAGTATTACTAAGAGCTTCCCAAAGATGAAGAATGAAAAGTTTCTCACCATAAAATAATAGTAAACCACTTAATGGCCACTAAGAACATGATAGCAAAGCAACAAAATGCAAATTTCTTTTTGCTTTTTTTATTAAAGATGAAAATGGAATGCAAAACAACTTTGAATAAGAAAAATGACTACACCACTATCAAACACTCCAACAATGAACAACTACCTAAAACAAACTCAAAAACACACTAATAACCAAGAAAAATCAAAGAAAACCCTAAAAACAAACTTAATCAAAAACCTAGAGAAATACCAAAAAAGAAAGAAAATTCAGAAAAGTATAGCAAACCTTCGAATTTGGCTAAAATCTAGAATACCTAATAGTTAAGACTATTAGTCTTGCTTATAATGCTGAAAACCTTTGACATGTCAAATTTCATAATTTTCTAGGCAAGAATATTTCAGTTCCAGCAAGACAGTGCTAATTGAAAACCAGAATTTCGCAAAAATTCAAATGAGTGCTACACACTTTCTACCAAACTAAGACACACTATGACAACTAAAAAGAACACTTAACTACTTAAAACCTTGGCAATCATCCTCCCCGGCAACGACGCCAATTTGATGAACCCATGTAGTGTGAGTTCACAAAATAAAACTAGGTTTGAAAATGTAGCGTAGTAGCTCAACCTAAGTCATTCTTGTGAGGAGATTAATTTCCAAGTTTCTAAGTAGTAAAGTGATAAATACCTTAAAGTTACAAGAAATCATTTGAGAAATTACATTTTTAAACTAATGAAGTAAACTAAGTTAAAGCAATATTTTTGGATTTTTTTTTTGTTTTCAAAACAAAGAAGCTAATGTAATTGAAATTAACAATAGAAACAAGATAAATTCAATTAACTAATATAATGATAAAATGAGATTCCATTGAGTTAAGGTTTTAGTCTTCCTTGCTTGCAATGAATTGAGTTCCATAATGAGCCAAGAGGATGGAACTAAGCTACCACTAGCTCCATACTTGCAATAATCATTTAATTCATTCTACCAAAGCAATTAAATGAATACCACCAATTAATTTTGACTCAAGAAGATGAATAATCAACTTCCAATTCTAACTTGTAATTACCATTACAACAAATAAAAATATTCAGTGTAATCATTTAACTCAATCACCAAGTTTATTCACTTGGCATAGAACAATCTAGATCATAATCACATACTTAACCAAGCCATATAATTATGAAATAGAAAGAGAGCTTAAGGAATTCTATTGAAATACAAATATAATATTGAAATATTTATAGTTTATAGTTTAATAAAATAAAATAGATAAGAAAATAGAATATAATATTAAGTAAAAGTATAAGAAAACTTCGCATAAACCAAACCGTCGAGAACCCTTTAAATCAAGTAATGTAGTAATTCAAGGGGTTCTCATAAACACCAAACGTATCCGGTTACAATTCTAATTCATTTTTTTAGGTTAATCTTAATCTAAAAATATTTTTTTCATTGTACAATGAACACTATTAAAAAAAGATAGGATTTTTTACTCTCTTTAATTTTTTGGTTTTAGTAATTTATTCATGAAAACTATCTATAAAAAATTAGATAGAATAGCTTCGACCTTGTCAACTGATAATGAAAAAAATGAAATCTAGATAAATACCAATACCTATTACAGGTATAAGGATAGAAATCAAAATAAATAACTCTCGGTGCCCAGAATCAAAAAATAAAGAGTTTGGTTTATTAAAAAATTTATATCCATAGAACATCTGGCGTAACATAGATAATGAATAAATAGCAGTTAATATCATTCCAATTGCCATTACAAAAGTGATTAGTATTTTTGTCATTAAAAGATATTTTTGACTGGTAATTATCCCAAAAAAACTATCAATTCTGCAACAAAACCGCTCATGCCTGGCAATGCAAGAGAAGCCATCGATAAGATACTGAAAACTGTGAATATTTTTTGCATTGGAATAGCCATTCCGCCCATTTCGTCGAGATAATAAAGACGTATTCTATCATAACTCGTTCCTGCCAAGAAAAAAAGCGCAGCACCAATAAATCCATGAGAAATTATTTGTAAAATGGCTCCGTTGAGTCCCATATCACTTATAGAACAAATTCCTATAATTATGAAACCTATATGAGATACGGAGGAATATGCTATTCTTTTTTTAAAATTACATTGACCAAGAGATGTTGAAGCTGCATAGATTATTTGAATTGCGCCTAATAGAATTAACCAGGGGAAAATAGAGAATGAGCGTGGGGTAATAATTCCATATTAATTCGAACCAATCCATACGCTCCCATTTTTAATAAGATTCCAGCTAAAAGCATACAAGTACTGTAATGTGCTTCTCCATGGGTGTTTGGTAACCATGTATGTAAGGGTATAATCGGCGATTTGACAGCAAAAACAATAAGAAATCTAGTATAGAATATTATTTCCAGTGCCACAGGATACGACTGATTAGCTGATGTTTCAAAATTTAATGTTGGTTCATTCAAACCATATAAATCGATACCGAGAACTCCCATTAATAAAAAAATGGAAATTTCTGCAGTATACAAAATAAACTTTGTAGCCGAATACAAACATTTCTTTCCACCCCACATGGATAAAAGTAGATAAACAGGAATTAATTCTAATTCCCACATGATGAAAAAAAGTAAAATGTCTTGAGAAGAAAATGATCCTATTTGACCGCTGTACATTGCTAACATCAGGAAATGGAATAATCGGGATTCCCGAGTAACCGGTTGAGCAGCTAAAGTAGCTAAAGTAGTGATAAATCATGTCAGTAAAATAGGGCCTATAAAGAGTCCATCTATTCTGAATCTCCAGTAAAAATAAAAAAATTGGATCCATTTATAATTCTCTGTCAATTGGATTAATGGATCGTCCAATTGGAAATGATAACAGAATGCATAGGTTGTTATAAGGATATTCATTAAGCATATCAAAATGGTATACCACCTAATTACCTTATTTCCTCTATGGGGAAATAAGAAGATTAAGAAACCCACGGATATTGGGAAAACTACAACTATTGTTAACCAAGGGAAGAAATCGTGGTAAAAATAAGATACACTTAGGCTAGAAAAACCCGTGCTCAAAATGGAAAAAAAATCTTTTCCACTTTGAGCACGAATTTTTGTCAGTAAAAAAAGGGTATTCGTATGTGGTTTTTTGAAATGTATCAATAAGCTAGACCCATGCTTCGAGTTGTTTCATGCCATAAATAAACTCGAACACTCAAGAAATCTGTCAGACATGCGGATTCACACCTCTTACATCAACACAGTCCTATGTTCTTGGAGCAGAAGCTATTTGCTTAGCTTTACATCCGTCCCAAGGTATCATTTCTAATACATCTGTGGGGCAGGCTCGGACACATTGAGTACATCCTTTACATGTATCATATATCTTTACTGAATGAGACATTGCCTTTATTAATTTTTAACATCAGCAATTTTTAATCTAGTAAACTTGTAAATGAATAATATATTTCGACACCAGATGAATCAATTATTTACCAAAATTTTTCTAATCAATCTACCTCTGGATCAATTCATAACAGAGGGCCAAGATACTTTGATTTCTTACGTTTTCGCAAACATGATCATACGTTATCATACATGCGAATTTGAATTGATAAATATTCGAATTTCAATATTTGAAATTCAAATCTTTCTAATTAATACTATTTATTCAACAAATTCAATTGATTGATACGAGTTGATTTTCTGTTATGATAAATTGACAAAACATTGGCCGGTCCAATAATTACTTCAGTTTAATATTCGAAATTCAAATCTTTCTAATTAATACTATTTATTCTACCAAAACAATTAAATGAATACCACCAATTAATTGTGACTCAAGGAGATGAATAACTAACTTCCAATTCTAAATTGTAATTACCATTACAACAATTCAAAATATTTACTTTAATCATTTAAATCCACTCAACCGAATTAGAATAAACAATTCAACCTACTCCTAATATGAATCATACAAAGCCTAATTAATCAACTCCTAGCTCAACCAACAAGTTTATTCACTTGGCATAGAATAATCTAGATCACAATTACATACTTAACCAAGCTACATAATTATGAACTAGAAGGAGAGCTTAAAGGAATTCCATTAAAGTTTAGAAGCTCAAACCATTACCCAACTCAAGGAAATCACCAAGACTTAGCTACTCATGGAAGAGGAGGAAAATGAGCTTGATGGAGGAGGGAATAATTGGCCATAGATGCAGCACGAACGTCTTCCTCTTTTTTTCTTGTTCACATTCGGTGCTCGCTTGTTGTTTTCACACAGCCGCTAAGCCTTCCAAGTCGATGCTCTCTTTTATCGTGTAGCTTCTTTCCCTTCATTCAGTCAACTCACCTTTCCCTTATTCTTCCATTTCTTTTCGGTGTTGTTTCCCTCCTCTTCACATCCGCCAAGCCTTCCTCTCTTTTCTTTATTCCATTCTGTCATGAGTCCCTTCACACACACAACCGCCTCCTCCTTTTATTATTCCATCCTGTCTCTTCTTTTTTCTTTGGTCCAGCTGCTACCCTCTTTTTCCATTCATTTTGGTCTATGGGTTAATTCAATTCGGTTCAGCTTTTCTCTAAGGAGGTCAATAAATTCGGCTGTGCTTCCACTCTCTTCTCTTTTTCCTTTCACCATCGGTTCAGCTTTCCATTCCTTCAATAACTCTCATTCGGTCTAGCTCCTTTTTCTCATTCATCGGTCAACGCCCTCCTTTCCTCTCTTATTCAGTTAGCTTGCTTCTCTTCTATTTCTTCAATTCGGTTCAGCAATTCTCAAGTCATTCCTTTAATTTCAGCCATCACTTGCCTTCTCATTTCATGTGGTCCCCTTCATTCCAATTTCTTCAATTGTCTTTAGGTTAAAATGAGTTATACCTTGTTTGGATAAGAGGTAAAAATCTATTTTGACATTAGGTATAAAATTGTAACTACCAAACAAGGCCCTTACTCATTTAACCTTCTCTTAGAAAAAATGTGAAAATAAATTCTGCACTTGTGATGTTCCACTCTTATCCTTCATTAAGCTCCAAAATAACATCTTTAACCTTGACCACTTAAGTTGTACCACATCATCACCTACAAAATTAGATTCACAAAGGTAATATCTTTTACTCAGAATTAAAGAATAATATGACTAATAATTATTAATTAAAAATATAACAATTTAACTAATATAATTCCCAAATTATCCTTTCACTAAAATCTCACGTTAACACTTGATTATGCTCAAAATATTCAATTAAGTCCCACAAAAACCTAACATTAATTACTAAAAATATATAAATATTAAGCTCTATCACTCACCCTCCAAAATCAACACTTGGTTAGGAATAGAGGACCCTCCTGATGATGATTATCCTAATTATGATTCAAACCAGTTGTTTCTATCCTAAGACCTGGTGAGATAGTGGGACCTCTAAATTTCAACCCGAGTGATTTGTGCGATTTTCATGAGTCCTATAGTATATCTATTTGAGAGCCATAGTCAATAAATCCAACAACTACACTCATTTCATTGAGAAGGACTTTAGAAAATTCACCTCATTGCTTCTCGAAGAACAAAAAGACTTGGGTTGAATATATCTTAAATGAGATAAAGAGATATAGGTTTAAAGGAAAACCTACAACTCCAATGCCTTATCCTTAACTTATTTCTTTATTTCTCAAGAAGAATAAGGTTTGGTACTTGAAGTGTAAGGAGCCAATTGAGAGGATAACACTAGTAGGGAGAAATCAAATTGGGAAATTGAACATTGATATTCCCCTGAAGACTCCTCTAGAAGCAAGTCCCAAGAAGGAGAAGAAAACTGAGACTACAACAAGTCGAATGGATGACACACAGTCTTCTGCTCCAGCTAACACCTCCTCTCCTTCATTCCTTCGTGCTGCAATGCAAACATTCATGGAAACCATTCTGAAGGGTTTCCATATCAATATTTCCAATACGAATGCGGAGTCGGTAACCCATATGAATGAGAAGATGGGACAACTTGTGGAAAGAATGGATAAGAGGCACGAAGAGATGTTAGCAGAACAACATGCTGAGGGTGAGCTTCTGAGATCAATCATTGTCAGACTTGATGCTATAGTATCTGGCTCCCTTATTCCTGGTCCTTTTGTTACTCCTGAGCCAGTACCAGTCTCTGAACCTCAAACTTATAAGCCTGGTCCTTCTGATACTAGACCCTTTGAGCTTAGACCTAGTTATATTTTATTCTCTATGCCTGAACCTAACACTTCCAAGCCAATCCACATCACCACTAATGATCCAGCTCAACTAGTTCAGCCTGAGTCAATGCCTACTCCCATTTCCTCACCTGCTCGCACTGAGGAGGTGCTTGTGTCTTCACCTAGTGCTACAGAGGAGGTAGAAATTACTTCTCTGATTCCTTATAGATTACCTTAGAATCCTCTAGTGAACCCTCCAGAGGATCTTCAGATGCCTCCAGTGAACCTTCCTAAACCTGAATCACCATCTTCAAATTCTTCCAGTTCAGATGGATCACATGAATCTTTGGCATTTCCTGTCACTCCTATCTCAGCAGCCAAGCTATCTACTCCTCCTCATGATTGATTCAACCCTTGTGATGAAGACAAAGAGGGGGGAAAGAGCCTAAGTGATTTTGTGATCAATGGCAGAGTAAAGGGTGTATAGGTATACCGGGCTTTAGGGAGCTTTTTAACTTTAAATTCTAAGTTTGATTATATAATGAATTCTTCTCTATTCAATTTTCTTATTTATGCCATTTAAGTTAAATTTCATTCAAGTTATATTGCATTGTGGGACTAATGAGTTTTTGATTTTGTATGCAAGGTGAACAAGTAAATAAGAACAAAAACTTAGTTTTTCAAGCTTATTTGAAAAGATCTTTAGTAAGCTATTTTAAAAGAGTTTTCAACTTCAAATTGAACAAAATATTTCATGTGAAAAGTATTTAAGAAGCATATATTTGAAAACTCAATTTTGATAACAAACAAATGAATTTGAACAAAGTAACTAAAAAACAGACAAAAGCATTACTTGAAGTAAACACTGGAGTAATGAAAGACAGCACAGGAAAAACAGCACTGGCAGATTTTGTCAAGGCTTACTCGAGTAATCACTCAAGTAAAAGAAGCTGGTACTCAAGTGAGCACTTGAGTAATCATGAAGAATATCTTCCAGAGAAGCACTGCCAGAATTTGGATATAGTTACTCGAGGGGCCACTCGAGTAATCTGCAAAGTTATATGAACAATTACTAGAGTAACCACTCGAGTAATAACAAGAAAAAAAGGATTTACTTGGGTAGCCACTTGGATAACCAGGGAAAATATCTTCCAGTAGCTCTCGGCCAAGAAAGGCCACAATTTACTCGAGTAACTAGGTAAGAAAAAGGCATTACTCGAGGGATCACTCGAGTAATCTGTAGAGTTATTTGAGGCAATACTCGAGGGATCACTCGAGTAATCAGAGAACAGGTACTCTCGGCCAAGATTTGAGTCTCATTACTCGAGGGACCCCTTGAGTAATGTGCAAACTTATTTGGAAGCTTACTCAAGGGATCACTCGAGTAACCTATGAAGAAAAGACATGCTTACTTGAGTAAGCACTTGAGTAATCAGGTATTTCTAAGGTTTGTGATGTATCTTCATGTCTTACCCGAGTAATGTTTTATGAAAATGTTGAATTAGTCTCTGCCATATTTTTGATAAGTTTACTCAAGGGACTACTCTAGTAATGAGCATGATCACTCGAGTAAGGAAGTCTAGAAATCATGATTTTAATCGTATGTTTATTAGTTTGTTATCTATATAATTAACACTTCATTACACTAGTATTCTAAGTATATTTACAGAGAAATAATGAAGAAATCATGAAAATTCAAATAAAACTTCAGAGATCTCACCTACCGCAAACTGATAATTTTCAAATTAGAAGAACAATCAACCATTGCCGCGCGACTCTAACGGACATATTTGAATTGCTTCCAATGGAACAAATCATCTATAAATATGGAGCATTCAAAGAGCAGAGTACAACAACTGAGAACACACAAACATACACTGATCAACACATCTTAGTGCTCTGTTTTTCTTATACTCATTATTTGTACTTTAGTGATTATTCATTTACTCTAATTTTCATTACAAACTCAATATTCATTATTAAGACAACTTAAGGTTGTGGAACCTTGAGTTGGGGATTTGATTACAACATGTAAGGGGGAGCGAGTGTCCAGGTGAAGGAACTTACTGTGTACTGAGGTGCCAAGAACCCATTGAATCTTGGAGAATATAGTAAAACTCTCAGGGACGCTCTAAGGACTAGACGTAGGTCAAAGTGGTTGTGGCTGAACCAGTATAACTCCCAGTGTACACTTCGGTGATATTTCTCTTTGCTCTCAACTGCTTAAAATATTCTGTCAATTTTCTTATACGCAATGAAATTTCTGGTATCACCCAATTCACCCCCTCTTGGGTGAAACGCTTGCACTAACAAGTGCTACCTCATAACAGGTGTTAGAAGTACATTGAAGTGTTTCTTTCAATGAAATTCACATTTCTTTCACATTTGCTCATGCATTTATCAAGAATAGCATATGTAGGATAACTTATACTATGAAGTTTAACCCTTTCAGACCATGTAGGTCTTATGATCTCTTATCTGCCGAACAAATTCTCAGCTTTAGTGCCATTTTAACCAAGTCAATGGCTTTACAACATCTTCTATTTATATGAGATCTTTAATTACTAGATATCACAATTGTCCTTATTTAGTTTATTAATTATGTTGTTGTTCTTGGTAGCCTTCCTTGGCTTAATTATTAAAATCATCCCACACGCAGGGTTATTCACAATTGATTTGAACCAAGAGCATGTGTTTATTATATAGTACATTGAAGTATACAATGTCATGTACTTGTACTATTCTTGACTAGAAAAAATAACAGCACCATTAGGCCTATAATCAGGATAATACATTTGTACCTCCCATCTCTTATATTCCAACATTGCCATTACTATATAAGAATTTCATACAAGTACTTCACATACTATGCTCAATTATGACTATCAGAATGCTTTATTTCTGAAAGCTCCCACTTAAATAGAGCATAATTTTAGCTCCCACATAGATAGAGAGCATACAATTCTCTTAGAAGACTCATTCTTCAAGAGCTTTCACTTGTAAAGAGTGTTTGACATTTACTTCTTCATGTCTCTTAGAGCATTATGATGTTCATAATGTCTTATTATCAGGGAATTTAAGACAATTCAATAGTTTTCTTTGGTTTCATATTAATCTCATTTCTTCATTTGGGAAGAATTTTCTTTGCTTCTCAAACCCAATTTGATAAGGTTCATAATAACCATTGTTTTCTAAGGCTGAAAGAATTTTATGTCCCATGTTGTTTTAATCATCTTCTAGAGTTTCTCTATTTTCTTGAAGAGATATTTCAAAAATTCTTATCCAATTTTTCCTTGTTTCTTCAAGGAAACATTAAGTAGTATTTGCCTTCGAGACTTTTATAGCTTCTAATGTTGGTCGTTGGACTGGGCTTAAGGCTCTTTTTCACTCATAAAGTGGGCTATACTTTCTGAGGTGCATTACTTTCTTGAATCTCACTATGATCTAAAGTTTTGTCATTGGGAAGTTTTTTCATTTACGATTCCCTTTCACTATGATTTAATACTGTCTCTTTAGTATCAAATCCTCACTTTAACCTCTATAAGGTTTCTTCACATATGAATCTTGACATTTACCTTCTTAAGATTCAAGAGATTCAGGTTTTTCTTTAGGTTTATCTTCCATATTCTTTCTGGTTACACCTCTTATTTAATTTTAGGTTCTAATGAACCTTAATTTGAATCATTTTCCTCTTAACCTTCTTTAAGATCTTCTCCTTCTAGGTTATGTTTCAGGGCTCAAATTTAAATGAGCAAATCCTTCTTTCATCTATCACTTAAAAGCTCACATTATTCTAAGCAATGTAGGCTTGGATCATTATTTGGAGACAACAAACAAATAATTTTCTCCTTTTATAATCCCCTACAATGTGGTTCATACTCAGGAAAGTGCTTTTCAATATAGTTATCATCTAAAAAGAATAAAATATTATGGTTTAATGCTTTTTGAACTCTCTAAGTTCATATTTATCTTAAATAAAATTATTATGAATTATTAAAAATATTTTAGGATTTTTAAACTCATAAAAAATCATTAAAGATAGCATTGAATGCCCCTAAAATAGATCCAAATTTGCTCCAAAATATTTCAAACATATACCAAAATAAAGATCTTAAATTTAGGAATTTTTAGAAATAAATTGTATCTCAAACAAAGCTCAAATGCCCCTTTACGGGCCCCTAGAAGGAGGAGGAAGACGAAATTCTATAAAAATTTAAAAAGTAGATGAATCTCACCTCTACATTGGCGCGTACAGTACACGTACCACCACAGAGCCCTGAAACCGTTACACACATTGTTAATCTGGACTCCATGCATCGAGAGCTCTTAGATAGAGTTTGCATCATGGCAATGGGATCTTCCACCAACTCCCATGTGCCATGTGGCACTTTTAAGCAATTTTTTTTTAAGTTCGCCAATTTTTTTTGTTATAGATCGAGTTAGCCCATATACCCAACCCACCAAGTCCAAATCCACCTCGACCGTTTTTTTTTTGGCAAGGAATCAAAACAACACCGTTTTGATGTCTGGAGGTTGTCTTCAACCTCTAGACAAGTCCACTTGACCAAGGTGGCTAACCGGGTTGGTTTCGTTAGACTTAACACCTTTTCTCCTCTATATCTTCGCTGTCCAATGTCTGTTTTAATTATTCTTGGTGTTATTTTCTTCATTTTCTAATGCTCTACACAATGGGACCAATTTTAAAGCTAAAAAAATGAATTTTTCTTATGACCTAATTCAAAGCTTCATGTTCGTTAGATAACCTTTTGCTCTGCACATTTGGCACTATTTTTCTCTTATTTTTTGGGTTTTTTCCCTTGATGTTCTCAATGACACTAATTTAATAGTCTAAATCCTCGGTTTTCCTGGAATAGAATCTTAAAAGCTAATATCTTCAATTTCGATTTTGGCTTTAGCTTCCGGTGGTTTATCTATCTCAGCCTTTTAGTTATATGGCTTTAACATACTTCTGCTATGTATTTCGACTGCATACATATATATGAGATAGATATATAAACCAATAGGAAAGATAAACACTAATCCAAAAAAAATGAAAAACATGTAGTTGGAGGATAATCGAGCAAAATAAAAAAGAATGCACATGTCTATAATATGATGCAACAGAAGAAAACCATCTCAGGCCACACAAAAAAAACAATATACGCTCTGATACCACTAAAGGATGTTGGGTGGACCTAGAATTCATTGACTTGTTGAGTACCCACACAAGATCGGACCACCGATATGGACTCCGATTATGTTAATATGGCAGATTCACCATTAGAAGAGAAGAGAAATAGAGAGAGAGATAAGTTTATGTGGAAGTTTTCTATCGGTGTTCCAATTTTCACCCTCAAACCCATATCATTCCTTGTAACATTTATGGTTAGTTACTTTTTTTGAAATTTGAATAATAAAGATAAAACTTCATATTTGGACCCATATTTCTCTATATTTACATAATGCCCTATTTGTATTAGGGCTTGGGCCCTAATATACCAAGGGTGGACTAGGCATATTCCAACAAGAAATATGGTTCCTCATCCATTGAAGGTTATCTCTTGGGCTGGTGGCTAGATATTTTATCTTCTGGTACAAAATCATTGGGTAGAAAAGAGTCAAAATCTGGCTTTAATGTATCAAATAAAGTAAATCTCAATAAATCAAATCCATGTGTGGCATTGTGATGATGGTGGGTCTCATAATTACTTGTGTCCTGGTGAAGAAATAAGGCTTTGCCGGCTTTGCGCCTTGGTAACCTCTTCAAAAATAACCAAGGATTGCAATATAGGGTACAATCCCGGATCGTCTCTCGAAGAGCCTTTTATTAATTACCTAGAAACTAAGTGCAATGATTGACATGAAATGAGTTAAAAATGATCTTTGGGCTTTTTATCTAACAACTAAATTGCAATTAAACTAAAATGCTTTTAAAACTAATATTTTTGGATTTTTGGAATAAAATTGATATGGAATGGAAATTGGTTAAAAATGCAAGTGATAAATATGCTCTTGGAAATGGTTTTTAATGATTATCTTTGCTCAATTAAGATATTTGGAAAGTTAATACACTAAGTTTCTAAATACCAAACCTCAATTACCATTGAGTCTAGCATCACAAGAGAGGAACCCCTACCCTTGAAATGCTATTAAGCCCTCTTAGTGTAATGAGTTTCTCTAAGTTTTCTAATATACCAAACCCCAATTACCATTGAGTCTAATGCTTAAACTCATGAACCCATTTATTTAAGCATTATTAAAACCTCTTAGAGAGTGACTATGAAATAAGTAATGCATTTAGGTTCAACTATAATTCCAATTCAATCAAACTATCCAACTATACCATGTTAAATAGTGAGAAGCAATAGAATCATAGATAAACATATATATAACCATATATATTGATGAGCACAAATCCTCATTAAAAATTCCAAATCACAACAACTCAATCCATAGCAATTATAACTCAAATCATAGTCTCAATCAGCATTTAATCAATTAAGCATTGGGGCTGGATTTGAATTCAGAAGAAAAACAGAACAGAGGAAATTAAGCCACGGATTAGACAGCTCAAGAACAGAGGAGAGGTTGCCGGAGGTGGAGCAGCGACAGTGAGGGATGACGATGGTGGTGGATGAAAGATGAGGGGCAGTGTATGTCTTGGCCTCCCTCTAAAGCTCGCGGCGCCACGACATCCTTCCTCTCCTCTGGCTTTTTTCTGGTCTGCAACACAGTGTGGCGGAGAAGTGAATCCCGCCAGCGACAATGAAGGTGGTGAACTAAGTCACCGGCGAGGCAGGAAGAAGAAGAGCAGAGGTGGATGATGATGATTCTAGCTCAGGTGATGCGATCCTTATGCGGTGCCCCTCCATCTGTGATATATCTCCCAGCTGCGGCTCTCCCAGCGTCTCGGATCGGGCCTCAACATGTCCATTTCCCATGTCCACCGGGTTGGGCCCATGGGAATCGGATCCTTTGGTCAAAACGACCTGTTTTGACCCATGGACCAAAATGAGAACTGTAAAACCTTTTCTTGAGGGACAAACTTGCACATTTTTGAAACTTTGGTGGGCAAAAGAAAACTTTATGAACTTTTTGGGAACTTATCTGTAATTCTCACTGTCACTTTTCTTCATTATTTTGTAATTTTTCCAAAACTAAGGCCCCTTTTTGTGAATTTCCCCAATCTTCAAAATATTAATTTGACCTCCAAAATCTCCAATTTTCTTCCAAACTACCTACAATACAATATTAACAACATGTAGCATCAAAAGTTCAAGGAAAACATTTGTATAAATAATTAACAAATTTATGACCATTTTGCCCTTAATTACAATTAATTCAATACAATTGTTCCTACCTAAAATTAGTGCTTAATCATATAATATTATCCCATAAAATCCATTGAAAATCCCAATTTAATTATGAAATATTACATAAAAATATGGTTCAATCAATTCCCCCACACTTAGACCTTTGTACTCCTGAACAAAGGCAATGAAGCACAAGTTTCTAAATTCAAATCACTAATGCATTTAAATGACGAGCAATTTCATAATTGGAAAGCAATGTATCAATTAATCAAATTCCTCAAGTCAACACTAATCATAGCAAGTAATGCAAAGAAATTAGCTAACCACACAATCCAAAATATTAAAATGAAGCACAAGAGACACTCAGGGTATTAGTGTTTAGCTCATCTCACCTCATTGGGCTCATTTCACTCTAGTTCACTTAATTAACATCTTACCATAGGCTTGTAACAACTCTAACTTCTCCACTACTAATAGTGATTAATATAATAAATCAATAGGACTTATGGGGCTTGTAATGATGGATGAAGGCTAAATGGAATGAATTAATATAAGAAGGGATTGTTGCTATGCAAGTCAAAGGAAATAAGCAAGTTCATAGTACCTAAATAACTTGATAATCTTTTGCCAATTCTTTTTTCTAAATCATGAACAAATGCCTTCTTAATATTTCTTTTGCTTTTCTTTCTCTTTTTTTTTCAAATTTCTTTTCTTCTTCTCTCTCTTTTCAATTCTCTTTTCTTCTTCTTCTTTTTTTTTTCAACTTTTTTTTTCAAACTATATACACTCTTTTTTTTACTTGCTTTCTCTTTCTAATACATGGCATTCCACTATATACAATGTTCAACTTTCTATAGGCAAACCACTTTGATTTAGAATACTATGAACACTATGAATAACAAGACATGCATACAACATAGGAATGGCTCAAAGGGGTAAACAAATGGGTAGATAAATGTAGGTTTGTGTTTGGGTAAAAGGGTTTAGAATGAATGCCTCTTTCATTTTCATCACACTAATGCAAATGCCGTTTTGAAAAAGAGTTGAAACAAGTTTTAGAAGATGAAGAACTAAGTGAACATGAACACATAGAAAAGAATTCAAGGCTCAATTAACCTTCCAACAAAGTTTTTCTCAAATGCTCACTCCAACACAATCAATTGCATAGCAAACTAACCACAACGCATTTACTTAACCATTCCAAGTGCTAACTTTACTAACACAATTAATTAAAACATTGCAATCAATTATAAGAATGCTCAACTCTTAAAGCACTAATGATATATAAACTTCTTTTTTCAAAACAAGAAGTAAGCAAAAATCTAATTATGGGTTCATTTCTCTTTCCATTCTCTTGAAAAGCAAATCATGGTTTCAAAAAGTTGCCAAAACACTAGAAATCAGGAAAGTTCAAAGAATTTCTCACAAATCACATTCCAAAGTGGCAAATGCGACCCTTTACCACTTAGGACATGTATCAAAGCAAGTCATTTTTGAAAACATTTTTGAAAAATTTTCTAGTTGAAGGCATTTTTCATTTAAAAACAACTAATTCATGGGATTTAAAATGTATTTCCCTCCCCCACACTTAATCAACACATTGTCCTCAATGTGTAAAGCAATTCTAAAGAGAGTACTTAGCAAATGGAATTTCAAGGCACAATGGTAATTAAGTAGGGTAGTGGCCACAGATGCAAAGCATACAAAGGGGATTCTTATTAAGCCTACTAAACTAAGCGACTTCTATCTTTTTCTACTGGATTGTGTCCCTCCCCACACTTATCTTCCTCATACAACAATTAAACCCAAAGAAACATAAGAATCAGGAAGAAAACAAGTGAGGAAAGAGACAACCTGTGTTAGAGAATCTTGACTCGTTTGAAGGAGAAGTTCTAATCCCTGATGAGAATCATGCATTTGTCTTTAAAAACAACTTCTCCCGCATTGAAATTCCTTGGTGGAGGTGGCTCAGGATCGATCGAAAGAGGTCTAAGGATATACGGTGGATGTTGGTTCCTCCGATGACCTTTCCAAGAATGTGTCTGTAAAGAAGACAGGCAACCAGCAGTATCCCATCCAAAAATAGAAACATGGAGAGATTTCAAGTGAAGTAAAGGTATATTAAGTTCCAAACTCTCCAAGTAACTATCACATCCAAGGAAATAAATGGCACTCCCATCAGTAGGAGTCAAACAAACAGTCAAATTCTCTTGTGTTTGTAAAGTGGAAGGTGCGGAATCCAACTTAGTGTTGGGGTACACCACATCTCATTGCAATCACAAAAGATGGAAGGGAAAAGAGTGGAAGAAGAAGGAGAATTTTTCAAATCATTACCACCCAAAACTTTTGAACTTTCAAAAAAATCATTTTCCTTTTCTATATCGTGTAGCAAATCACAAGAAATAATCATATGGAAAGATTCATTTTCATTTGTAAAATCATCAATTAAAGCATTTGAATCTTTCCGTATAAAGCTATCATGTAATTCATTGAAATCAAGAGAAAGATCCTTTCCTAGGCTATGATCTCTATCACTCACATCAACCACAGTGGAATTCATACAAGATTAAACATTTTCACAAGTGTCATGCTTAGAAACATCAATAGTACAAGGAGATGCATCAAGATGAACGGTAGAATCAACCACTTCATTAAATGCTTTCTTTCAAAACTCAACAAGTAAGTGGCATTTGTCATGATAACAATCAACACATATTTGATCTACCGCACAAGAACATGAAGATATATCATTCAATTGACCACAATCATCCCTAGTACTATGAAGAGAAGCATTTTCAATAATAGAAGCAACACACAAAGAAGTAGAACCACAGTCATTGACAAGTACAATTGAATCACTACTACTTAAACTAATAGGTGGAGCAATTACATTTTCAAACAGTTGAGGGGATTCAACAATGATTTCCTCATCCACCTCATCATTACTCAAATCATGAATTGCTTCACTAGTTAAAGTAGTAGAAGAGTCTACTTCTATAAGGATAGGATCATTACCGAATTGTAAGGAAGACTCTTTAATACTATTTTGAACTTGCTCCACTTCATATGTTTGTGTGGGAATAGGCATCGGAGGTTTGAAGTCTTCCACTTGTGAAGTGGCATTTGACCCTTGAGCTTGGACTCCTTGTGCCTCTTCTTGTAGGTCATGGGGCCAAGGGGTTCCATCTTCACCTCCTGTTTTTACCCATAGCATATGAGCAAAGTATGCTTTGAAAAACTCATCAATGTCTTTTAATTGCTCTTCTATCTTCCTAGAGCTTCCAATTGTGCCTTGATGGAAGAGTAACTGAAGGTATGGCTCTTATAGTACTTCATACTTCCTTGTCAATGCACTTGTTAGGGAATCCATGTTGTGGGATGAGAAGAGGGCATCCAATCCACTAGGTTGAGGGGTAGGAGATTGTGGTGGAGGTTCATAGAATGATGGAAAAGGTGGTTCATAGGGAGTTCTACATTGGATGGAAGTAGGGGAAAATGGGGGAAGATGAAATGGATATGATGGTTCTTGATAGAGTGGAGTGGGTGATTCTTGATGGAATGGGTAAGGTGAAGAAGTATGGTTGAAGTGGGTTTGAGGTGGTTGAAAGGTGGGTTCATGGTATGATCTATAGGGTGGGTGTGGTGGGTAATGAGATTGGAATGAAGGTTGTTGGTAGGGTTCATGGTATGGAGAGTAGAATGGACCATTACATTCTTCACAAATTGGACTATTTTGACATCCCAATTTGGCTTGAAGAAGCTACAATGTTTGTTGAATAGCATGGATGCTTTCAGAGATGGACTCTTTCCTTTCAGTCGAATCTGCTATAGAAGAGTGAGAGTGAATGGATAAATCTTGATTACCATTAAACCAAGCCATGAAATCCAATCACAATAATTTCCAATGAATCACAAAAAGGATTATCTTACAAAAAACTATAAAAACTAAGGAAAAAAAATCTAAGAGAACACAAATGCAAATGAAAAAGGGGAAAAGGATTGCAAAATGACAAAAGATGCAATATGCTTTGAAAAACATGCAAAACTACCTAAACTAACTAAAATGCAACCTAAAGGCTCAAGGTACCAATTAATCAAAGATTAACACTTAGCTACTAAGGAACCAATTACTTGGCTCCCCGGCAACGGCGCCACTTGAAGAATAGGCTTTGTCGGCTTTGTGCCTTGGTAACCTCTTCAAAAATAACCAAGGATTGCAATATAAGGTACAATCCCGGATAGTCTCTCGAAGAGCCTTTTATTAATTACCTAGAAACTAAGTGCAATGACTGACATGAAATGAGTTCAAAATGATCTTTGAGCTTTTTATCTAACAACTAAATTGCAATTAAACTAAAATTCTTTTAAAACTAATATTTTTGGATTTTTGGAATAAAATTGATATGGAATGGAAATTAGTTAAAAATGCAAGTGATAAATATGCTCTTGGAAATGGTTTTCAATGATTATCTTTGCTCAATTAAGATATTTGGGAAGTTAATACACTAAGTTTCTAAATACCAAACCTCAATTACCATTGAGTCTAGCATCACAAGAGAGGAACCCCTACCCTTGAAATGCTATTAAGCCCTCTTAGTGTAATGAGTTTCTCTAAGTTTTCTAATATACCAAACCCCAATTACCATTGAGTCTAATGCTTAAACTCATGAACCCATTTATTTAAGTATTATTAAAACCCCTTAGAGGGTGACTATGGAACAAGTAATGCATTTAGGTTCAACTATAATTTCAATTCAATCAAACTATCCAATAATACCATGTTAAATAGAGAGAAGCAATAGAATCATAGATAAACATATATATAACCATATATATTGATGAGCACAAATCCTCATTACAAATTCCAAATCACAACAACTCAATCCATAGCAATTATAACTCAAATCATAGTCTCAATATATAAATGAATTCTTACACCTAAGAAATAAAAAATATAATGAATTATAGATAAAATAAACTCCCCTTTGAAACACGTATGAGCTCAAGCCATCTCCAATTCATCCCCAAGAGCACAAAATTTCCTAGCCAATCATGAGAATCACTTCAAGAAACATAACCACATTCTGAATCAAACACCCAGCCATGAAATCACATATTAAAAATGACAAATCATCATTTAATCAATTAAGCATTGGGGCTGGATTTGAATTCAGAAGCAGAACAGAACAGAGGAAATTAAGCCACGGTTTAGACAGTTCAAGAATAGAGGAGAGGTTGCCGGAGGTAGAGCAGCGACAGTGAGGGATAACGATGGTGGTGGATGAAAGATGAGGGGCGGTGTATGGTGTTGAGATTGCCGCTGCTCCCTCTTGATTTTGGTTCTGTCTTGGCCTCCCTCTAAAGCTCGCGGCGCCACGACATCCTTCCTATCCTCTGGTTTTTTTCTGGTCTGCAACATAGTATGGCGGAGAAGTGAATCCCGCCGGCGACAATGAAGGTGGTGAACTAAGTCATCGACGAGGCAGGAAGAAGAAGAGCAGAGGTAGAGGATGATGATTCCAACTCAGGTGATGCGATCCTTATGCGGCGCCCCTCCATCTGTGATATATCTCTCAGTTACGGCTCTCCCAGCATCTCAGATCGGGTCTCAGCATGTCCATTTCCCATGTCCACCAGGTTGGGTCCATAGGAATCGAATCCCTTGG
Organism: Inga oerstediana; assembly: GCA_963210345.1. Classification (NCBI taxonomy): domain Eukaryota; kingdom Viridiplantae; phylum Streptophyta; class Magnoliopsida; order Fabales; family Fabaceae; genus Inga; species Inga oerstediana. The sequence goes on from OY723401.1 coordinate 66,785,836, forward strand.
TCAAAACGACGTGTTTTGACCCAGGGAACAAAATGAGAACTGTAAAACCTTTTCTTGAGGGACAAACTTGCACATTTTTGAAACTTTGGTGGGCAGAAGAAAACTTTATGAACTTTTTGGGAACTTATCTGTAATTCTCACTGTCACTTTTCTTCATTATTTTGTAATTTTTCCAAAATCTAAGGCCCTTTTTTGTGATTTTCCCCAATCTTCAAAATATTAATTTGACCTCCAAAATCCCTAATTTTCTTTCAAATCACCTACAATACAATATTAACAACATGTAGCATCAAAAGTTCAAGGAAAACATTTGTATAAATAATCAACAAATTTATGACCATTTTACCCTTAATTACAATTAATTCAATACAAATGTTCCTACCTAAAATTAATGCTTAATCATATAATATTATCCCATAAAATCCATTTGTATAATGCCAATAAATCCATATAAGATATAAAATTATAAAACTTGGAGATTAACACCGCAATCTGGCCTGAGCTTCCTTCCCATATTTGGAAGCAAATGACATTTGAACCTACAACAAGTCTAGTAGATTGGCATACCTTGGTACATATTGCTTCCTTTAAATCTAGAGGACAATCCTTGAACAACATTGAAGTTTAGTGATGGAATATACTAGTCCACCCTTGGTGGATTAGGATCCAAATCCAATTCAAGAGGGGGGCTATTATAAAGAGACATAGGTTATAAAGAGAGATATCCTTCATGGTTTAAATGTTATATCTATTTCTATATAACTATACATTTAAGGGTCATATCTATTCCTATGTAATCGTACGTACACTATATATATAGGATATGCAATTCAGGGAGTAAATTATTCAGAATATAACACACATAGAAAAATGTTCTCCTCCCTCTAAAAGAATCTCTTTCATGTATTTGTTGTGTATCATGATCGAGGTCCACACCAGTGCTTTGGTTTCGTGTAGATACTTCAGCAAGTCAATTGGATTTAAGGCTTGCCCAAAATTTTACATGGTATCAAAGCCAGGTTTTTGTACAAGTATGAGATTATGGTGTATGTATTATGACTTCATTATATTGATTAATTCATTCTCCAAAGATGATTTTTTTTTTGCCTTAAAGTCTATATATGTAGTATTGTTATATGAAACCATCCTTTTATAGCCTATCTCTTGCTTCTGCGGTTTAGCGTTATGTTCTATAATGTTCATCCATTATGCTAGTTTTAGTATATACATGTCTTAGAGATATAGTGTTTTCTTATGGCTTATATCTCTATTTGTTCGCTTCCCTATCATGGCACAATCTATATACTATTCCAATATTTTTTCCAACCTATTTAAATATATGTTATTTGCTCTAATTGAAATAAACATGTTCCTTTGGTATGAGTATCTTCTGCCATTCTCTTAGTTCTAATTTGCTTCCAAAATAAATGCAAACCTTGCATTCATTTAGTTTCATTTCCCTTATTTTTTATATGAAATGTGTTGCTCGGCTTGCTTGTTTATTTTTGTTGGTGAAATTATATACATTCGTTCTGTGAAAGATCAATGTATCTTATTACATATGTTAAAAGATATGAAACATATTTAAGAAACTAGAAACCACCTTATGTGAAAACATAACCAAGCTTTGATCTTGTTTTGAGATTGTGTAACATCCCGAAATTTATTAAGAAGTTCCCAAAAGTAAATTGAATAATTTTAAAAGTTAAATTATGGGCATTTAAAGCCTATTTTTTCCCAAAAATTCAAGGAAAAATAGTTAGATGTCATGATTTGGCTTGAAAATTGTAGGAAAGAAGCTAATTAAGGAAGAAAATACTTATAAAGTATTAAGGATTAATTTATGAAAATTATATTATAAACCAATACCGATTTAAAAAGGGGGGAATTAGTAATTTTTCTGTACGGACTCGAAATCAGAGTTTGGCTAAAATTAAGCCAGATTATGGAACCTAAGAGATTTAAGGGATTTTAAATTAGAAAATATAGGAAATTTAAAGCCTTATGAGAGGGACCAATAGGATAAAAACACTCATCTCTCTCTCTCTCACATAACACACACCCACCCATTAACCCACACACACACACACACTCTCTCTCTCTCTCTCACAGGTAACATCCAAACCCAACACACACACACACACACACTTCAACCAAATAAAAACACACAATACTCCCTTTCACCTCATTTAAACAATCGGAGAGAGAGAGAGAGAGAAGTTAGAGAAATTAAGAAAGAGAAAGAGAGAGAAGTTAGATAAATTGAGAGAGTAAGATCGATAGAGAAGGAGAGAGCCCAAGAATTTGAGGTGATCAAAGAAGGAGAAAGGATGCCAGAAGCTCACATGCATGCTTGAAGTCTCGCTAGGTAAATCTCTTACACCTCTTCCAACTTTCTTTCACTCAATTTAGTGGCGTTTTGATGACATATTGGTTGCTGGAAGTTAGGTAATGTTGGGAAATAAGTTATGTCATCATGAAAGGTTATGCTGGATTTGAGTGAGTTTTTTAGGCTTTTTGGTTCTATAAGATTTTCACCAAAATAGGGCATGCATGTTTGAGTTTGTATAGTTGAAATTTCTAGAGTTTTGACTCATAGTTTGTGGTTGCATGTCAATATTTCTTCTTGATCTTCCCAAACCAAAAACAGAGCGTTGCATGCATAAGTTTGTAGAAGCTAAAACTAAAATTTTTAAGTGGTTTTGATTCAGTTTTTTTGAGGATTAGATAGCTGAACATGTGTCTTAAAATATATAATCAAGAAGAGTTCATTTTAGAAAAAGATAGGTGATGTTTTTAAGGTTTTAGTGGCAAGAGTAGAATCTATAGTGTCATTGAGATAGTTAGAATCGGGCATGGTTTTGACAGGGCTAATGTTGTCCTCTATCTACGAAATTTTATAAGGAAATAGTAAAACTCCTAATCTTTAAAATGAGTCCTAGAACACATTAATTGGGAATCTAGAATAAAAGTTACGATTTTCAGAAATTTAGACAAAAAACTGGAAACAATCTGCTTTCCAAATTTTAGTCAGTGAGTTAATATTGAAATTACACAAGGTTACTTTTGTAATTTGTTAGTGTGATTATTTTTTCTTTAAAATAGACTTATAGAGCTTTAAATCATATACTAGAACACAGAAATTGGATGTGTATATTATCAGTTATAAAGTTTCAAAATTTGGGTAGACAATCTGAACAATTCTAACTCACTAAATGGATAGTTAGTTTGCACACTGAAACTTGGAACTTAGGTCCTTGATTTAATACTAGACATTTATTTTCCTTTACAGAGGATTGAAAGAGCTTTAAGTAGGAACTTAAATCACTTCATTTGGAGTTTCATAGTTTAAGATGTGATTTTTCAAAATTCCCTAAAAATTGGAAGCATAATTTGTTAAGTCTGGAAATTGATCACATTTTAGCGAATTAAAATTAGTGATGGTTTAAGAGTATTGGACAAGTTTAAGGGGTCAAATTTATTAAATTTAGTATCTAGATTTCAGGGGAAAAGACATTCAAAATTTCTTAATTAGATACACAAATACCTAGTATTTCAAATAAAAGGATAAGAGTTATGAGAGGCTTTAACATAATTTTAATTGTTTTAAAAAGATTGGAATGAGTAGTGACCCATCTCTATATGCATTTCAAAATTATAGGATTTGATATCTGCCCGAGGTCAAGGGGAAAACAAATTGGTGAAGGCAAATTACCAAAAAGGTTGACAGGTAGTAACTCTTTCTCCATATCTTATATAATTGTTCTGCACGTTTGTTTATACCATCAATTATATTCATTTAATGAATATATGGTTTGATTATTGGTAGTGTCATAAGGCCATAAGTCCTTATGTGTATTGTTGGATGGGGTGTATCCTTGGGCAATAAGACATGATATGCATTTAGTATGAGGTTGTAAGTGCCGATGTGTATTGTTGCATGGCGTGTGTCCCTGGGCTATAAGACTTGCTATGCAATTTGTGTTATATTGGACTATTATGTCCCGTGATTGCTGAATGCTTATTATTTGATGGTTTGTTTTGCATACTTTTTGAACTTGCATATAATATGATAGTATGTTTTACTACTGAGATTCTCGTGAATCTCACCCTTTCCATTAAAAGACACACAACTAAAGCAAGTAGCTTAAGGGGCAAAGGAGTAATAATTGCATATAACTAATAGGGTGGAAAAGCAGGATTAATATTTTGTTGGTTATATGTTTAGTAGCCTTGTGTGGGTACAAACTTTGTATATATGTATCTACATATAAACATAGAGATGTGCATAGTGTAAATAGTACATATAATAGTAGTAGTGAAAGTAGTACACATTGTAACTGTATGAGCATGCATAGTAAGGGGTAGTTGTAGTATACCATGCTTAAATAACAAAACAGGAAAGGGCATTTGCATGATTCAAGCTCTAATTTAACAAATGATAGACTTAGGTAAGAGTAGAATAATACTCTGATAATATCAAATTATGATTAATAGATTGATGAGCTATAATAAAGAGTTTGAACTTTTGAATAACAAGTTTTAAATTTTTCAGGAAAGCCCACTCATATACATGTTCAAACCCTGTGTTTAGGCTAAGTTTTCAATTATTTGCAAGAGTGTTTTCTTCCCAAGACCATACCTGGCTTAGTGGTTTGAATTCATTATGTATATAACTCGCCTGAATAGTGATGAAAATAAGGTGACACACTTGTTAGTATCAAAGTTGAGGTTTTGGCAATAAGTTAGAATACTTTGCTCGTATGAAAAATATATACTTTGATGAATTAGTTAGTGACACGTATTAGTGATACAGTGATTAGGCACTATGAGTGATCGAAGAAATCAAAGGAGTAGATCAAATATGACTAAACTATGACTAAGTATGAAAACACTAGAATGTAAAAATCCTAAAAGCTTACCTAGGTCAAAAATACTTGACACTTGTTACTAGAAAACCAATTTCTTGACTCCCTAGCAACAACGCCACATGAAATAGCCCTTTTGTCACCTTTAAGTTATCAAGAATAAAGCCGAATTAATGCAATATAGTACATAAGTCAGGTTGTTTTACTTTTAGGAGCCGATTATCAAACTAATTCCTAGTAAGCTAAGTAATTATAATACAAAATTGATAAGGGAAAAACAAAATTGATTGATTTTCAAAAATATGAATTGAATATACAATTAAAATAAATATTTTTGGGATTTTTCGAATAAGGAGAAATGGAAATTGGTTAACAATGCAAGTGATGAAGATGTTCTTGGAAATGGTTTTTAATGGCTATCCTTGCTTAATTAAGATATTTGGGGAGTTAATACATTAAGCTTTTAATATTTTAAAACTCATAAGTCTAGCATCACAAGAGAGGGACCCCTACTCTTGAATTGCTATTAAGCCCTCTTAGTGTAATAATTTTCTTTAAGTTTTCTAATATACCAAACCTTAATTATCATTGAGTCTAATGCTTAAACTCATGAACCTATTCATTTAAGCATTCCCTTTAGAGAGTGATTATGAAATAAGCAATTCCTTTATGTTCAACTATAACTCTAATTCAATCAAACTATCTAATAATACCATGTTAAATAGATAGAAAGCAACAAAATCATAGAGAAATATATATATATATATATATAACCTTATATATTGATGAGTAAAAATCCTCATTACAAATCCAAAATCACAAGAACTCAATCAAGAGAATAAAAAAACCTAAAACCAGAGTCTCAATATATAAATGAATTTCTAAACCTTAGAAATCACAAATATAATAAGATATAGGTAATTTAAACTCCCCTTTAACGCACATGTGAGCTCAAGCCATCTCCAATTCATCTCCAAGAGCACAAAATTGCCTAGCTACTCATGAAAATAAATTCAGAAAATAAGTTCAAGATTCCAGACATTGAAGACCACCAATTAAGTAACCAATTAGCACTGATTTAAAGAAGATTTATGACTTGAATTGAACCCAAAAATAGAGAATAGGCATAGCTAAAATTAAACCCTGAAACTAAAGAAGGAGAATTGGTGCTGGAAAAATGGTGGACGAAGGAAGTGGTAGTAGGCGAAGTCACCGGCAATCTACAAGGAAGAGGCTCACTAATGTTCGAGTTTCTACAGGTTCTCTGTCTCTCTAGCCATGACGGACAAGGGAGGTGTGTGGTAGTAAAGGACCAGTAGTGAAGAAAGGTGGTGACTAGGAAAGAGAGAGATAATGAAGATCCGATGCAGTCCAGAAGTATTGCTCCTCCATCGACGCTCACAGCCTCTCAATCTCTAGACTTTGAAAGTGACAGTGGTTGAGGGAAGAAGGTCAGTGAAGGAAGAGAGAGTAAGGTGGATCGTGGTGGCTTCTGTAACATCCCAAATTTCACTCACAAAATTTCTTTTCACCTTTGTGGTATTAAAGGGAATAAAATGGTGAATATTGGGACACTTGAATTAGCTAAACAATGCAATTAGTGGCCACATGAATTTTAGGCCAACATAAGACATAAACTTTAATTTGTGTCTTTATAAAAGCCCATTATTAGAGTCCAAATTGGAGAAGGGAAGAGCACAATTTTTGGGCCCAATATATTATGAATTTTGGTCAAACACAAGAGGAAAAGAAGAAGGCCCAATTTAAATGTAAAAATGTAAGGGCAAATTGGTTATATGCTAATAAAGTAAGAAGTTATATATTTATTCCCTTTTCTTGATGCATATATGTCCAACAAGGAAAGGCAAGAGGAAATTAAATACTTGGTCTCAATTAAGAAAAAGATGAAGCAATTTGAGCCAAGTAAAATAAGTTAAAAAGTCAAAAGTTGTCATGTGATTAATTGGCATTAAAATATTCTTTATGTGAGGAAGTGGAATGGCTAGAGGCCATTTAACTCCTTCATAAAGCCATATTTACGTAGATGGAGAAAGAGCATAGAGAAACATTATGGTCAAGTGAAAAGAGTGTTTGGAAAGTCAAAAAAAAAGGTGGCATGTGTTTAATTGCCATTAAAATAATATTTGAAAGGAGGTGGAAGGAGATATTTGAAGAGTTAATTATTTGTTCCAAAGCCTTACACATTCGTCCAACAGGAGGAAAGGAAAGAGAAAATATTCACTTGGACATAAATGGTGACCTTTGGAAGTATTTTGAGTCAAGTGGAGAAAGATGAAGGCATAAGTCAAATATCACATGCAAATTAGCAATAAAATATATTTTATGAAGGTGGAGGTATGATATTTAGAGATCATTATCTCCTTCCCAAAGATCACTTATGTCCAACACATGAGAGCAAAGAGAGAGAAAGAGTTTGGAGAACATCAAGAACAAGATATAGGGCACAAGTGAAATCAAGGTAAGTAGGTTGTGATTTCAGGTGTTTATGACTCCAAAATCATGAAAGACTCTCTCTAATCTCTATGTCATCTTGAAATATACATGTAATAAGGCAAAAATAAGAGCAAGAAGGAGGAGAGATGGGACGGTTTTGGAGGGAGTTCGAGAGAGAAACAAAGGTAAGCCATAAACCTTGATTATCTTGTTGAATTCAAGGTGTATATTGTTGTTGTGGTTGGTTTGTTGGATTGTTTTGCTTGGGTTTATAATTTGGCATAATGAAACTCTAAAGGGTTATGCTACCCAAATTTCCATTCATTTTGTTCAATAGGTGTTTAAGAGGTTAAATAACTAATTGGAAGTGGAAAGAAGGTGTTTTGTTAAATGGAATCAAGAAAATTCATTTTCCCTAAATTATTCTAGATTTTTTCCAGACTTGTTTTGGCTGTGTTTGGACTGGATTTTGGTGTTTTTAATGATTATGTTGTGTTTAGAATTGATAATTGTGTAGGGTACATGTGAATTATGAATTGTGAAGGCATTAGGGTGTGAAATGACAATTTTACCCCTAAAACCCTAAGTTAGGGGCTGCCAAGGGTATTTTTGTCTTTTGGTAGTGAATTTGGAAAATCTGGGGTCAAAAATGGATTCTACGTGCGAAATTGTGTACGAATAGCGTGGGTCATAATTTTTGGAAAAGTATAGTTAGACCGGGTACAAAGGGACTTGACCGAGACCCCAGGGGTATTATGTTCATTTTACAGTTTTAAATGAAGATAAGCAACAAAATGAGTCTTGAACGATACATGAATAGGTAATAACTTAATTCTTGTAAACTTGGACTTTTAGGAATGAACAGTTTGCCCGAGTCTGATCAAGGTTAAGGAACTATTAGCTAGTAGAAAAGGGACTTAAGGTAGTGACTCTTTCGTTGATATACTATGTGATTATTTATGTGTTATTGCCATGTTCTGTAACACGAGTTGTAGGCACACAACCTAGTTGTGGTATGGGAAAAGCATAAGTACCACCCGGTAGAAAATTCACAAGTACTATATGTCCAGTGGGACCCAACTATGACATGGAAACAACATTTTTGGATAGGTAGTCGTCTATGCTGGGACAATGAAACATTTATGGATAAGTAGTCATCTGCCCCAGGACAAGAGAACAGTTAGGGTCCAAATAGTTATTTGGCCTTGAATAGTGTACGCATATGAGTATGGTGATAAAATTCTGTTCCTTATATGGTATATTGCATATTTATTTATCGCATTTTGTATGAATAATTGGCATTTTGTATGAATGATTGTGTGTTACTACTGAGATTTGTTTGAATCTCACCATTTTCACAAAATTTAAAATATTTTAGCAGAAGGTAGTGGCTCTAGGGCCAAAAATGTAAATACAGGCGATTGATGGTTCCAATCTAGAATAGAGTCGTTGTTGGTGATCATTAGTTTAATTTAATATATTTTGGGGTCTGATATATTTTTCAAACCTTGTGGGGAAATCTTGTAACATAATCATGTACTTTATATCAATATCTTCATGTTATTTCTGTGTGCCCACCAAACTGCCCGCAAACACTCTGAAAAATGCGGAAATAACATAAGGGCTTTACAGCTTCCTTCTAGCTAAGCTTCCCTCTCTCCCCACCTCACTCTCAGCTCCCATCCCTCTCTATCCATCCTAGCTCTCCCTCCTCTCCAACTTACGGCAGCTCCCAAGAAAGAAGACCAGGTTCAATCCAAATTGCCATTAGATCCCTTGGTCAAAACGTGCGTTTTGACCTAAGGACTAAAATGGAATAATTGCAAGTTTATTGAGGGACTAGACTGAAAACTTGGAAACTTTAATGGGTCCAACCACAATTAGCAAAACTTCTGGGCTTTTTCTGAAAATTTCCTCAGTCCTTCCTTCATCAATTTGTATTTTTTAATAATCTGGGGTCTTTTTTGAAATTTTAACCAAATTGATTTGCAAATAAAATAAACCCAAAATGTAAACCTTATATACCAAAAATTAATCATTTAAGGCTATTCATAAAATATATGACATTTTTATCCTTGTTCAACCTTAATTTCATACAAACCCCTTTAATCAGAATTAATTACAAAAGAGACATTTGAAGCTCAATTATTATGACAAAAACTCCAAAAGAAATATGAAAATATATAATAAAAATAGGGATTTGTCATAGATCTACTTCATCTGTTAATCAACATTTTGGGGGAAGGGGTAACACATTGTACTGAGCAAGAAGAGCGTCTAGGAGAAGCAACTTGAGAAATACAGTTAGAGCCCCAGGGGTGATTAATTTGGTGTCCAATGAGGAATCTTCTATATATGGAAGAGAATAAGAATAGAGAGTTAAAGGAGATAGCATCAGATTCTACTTCTAACTCAAGGATTTCTGATCCTGTTCTAGAGCATGATATGGATCTTCACCCTCTGCTTTTGGGGTATATAGAGGATATATCACTGCTACAAAAAGGGTAAAAGGTGGCACAAATTTTGTGACACTTCTTTAAACAAGTGCCACAGCTTCTCTTTTTTTTTTTTTACCTCTATAATTTTTTTTAAAATTTTGGGTGCCAGCTGTGGCGCCTAATGGATTAAGTGCCACAATTGAGGAGGCCTAGTATGGCGCTTGCCTACGCAGGCGCCACACTTGGGGCCACGAAAGCAGCTGTGGCGCCTAACCCACTAGGCGCCACAGCTGCAGGAAAGATCATGTGTGGCACCTAAATAAATAGGCGCCACACATGATAAATTCTATATCAGCTGTGGCGCCTAAGCATTAGGCGCCACAGCTGATGAGAGGCATTGTGTGGCGCCTAATTATTTAGGCGCCACACATGCCCATTTTTTTAAAAAAAAAAATCAAATGGATAGTGTATCTCTTAATTATTTCATTTCCCGCGTAGTGGTCCTGTGTCCGCCCCCCATTCCTTCTCTTTTTGACTACTACTCCACTTTAATTATTTAACTACTCTCTCCTCCATTAAACTACTTTCCCTTTCTCATCTTCTTAGTGGATCCGTTGGCCCCCTCCCTCCATTTCCTATCATCTTCACACTAAAAAACACACCCACACGCTCACTCGTCACTCAAGCTAGCATCACCAATGTGGTCTCCCACTCCCTGCGCTGGTCAATTAATAGATTTGTAAGAAGAAGACTGTTTCATTTTAGCTTGCTTTGTTTAAATTTTTTTTTTAGTCAAGATAAACTGTAATATAACGTTTGCCTTTTTGTTCCTAATTTAATAGGAAAGAGTGAAAACCTAGCTTGTTTCGTTTGCCTTTTTGCTTTGTTTAAATTTTTTTGCCGACAAGCTTGCGTTTTTTAGTAATCTTTTAATTTACTTAATTAGTTGTTGATGTACTGTGTTCACATATCAAATTCTTGTATTGTGATATTTTTTATGTGAGCTTTGGAGAGTATTAATGTAAGAACATTATTGTTGGGGAACTTGAATTTTAAATGTGAAAATTATATATATATATATATATAATAGGTTGAAATATAAAATAGAAAGATTGACAATTTGTGGAGATGATAAACACGAAAGCCACTCATTTTATATAAAGCTTCACAATCAGGAAGCATAAAAAAGGTCCACAGGAAAAAAGAAGAAGAAGAAGAAAGAAAAAAAAAGAAAAAAAAGGGACCCTCCTGTGGCGCTTGTTTAAGGAAGTGCCACAAGAAGGGGGCCTCCTGTGACGCTTGCATCAGCAAGCGCCACAGTAGGACCCCTGCTGTGGCGCTTGCGTCCCCTTCTGTGGCACTTCCTCAAACAAGTGCCACAAGAGGGTATTTTTTAAAAAAATTAAATTAAATGTTGTGGCGCTTCCAAGCGCCACAGCTTTTTTTAGTGGCGTCCAGATATGTGGCACTTCTCTAGCGCCATAGTTAATGCAATTATAAGCGCCACAGCTTTACTTTTTTGTAGTAGTGTATACTGAGAAACTTGTTTCACCTAAGACACCATACAGGGACGTTACCTGGTACTTCTGGAAGAGATACACATGCTATACTGGGATGGTGCTATAAACTAGTTGAGATTGCTTGATGAAGAGTGGATCCGCACCATTATGTGTTTCTTTCCTAACAATGCCTTTTACATTAGGAAGATAAATGAGCTCATGGAGCATGGCCCTTTAAGAATATTTGATTTTGATGAGCACATGAGAAGATTTGTATTTAACCATATTAGGTAAATGATATGTAATGTGTAATATCCCAAATTTTGGGATTAGAGGCTTAAGAATAAGCTTGAATCAAGTGGACTGTTAAGCCCCAGTTTAGCAAGTGTCCCAGGAATGTAAACTTTACTGCCAGTGCGATTTCCTACGTGGCAGTGAGATTATCATGTGTTTTTGGAAAAACAAATGATGTCCAAGGAATGTGAAATTTTTCAAAATAATAGTAGAAAAAACCAAATGATGTCCAAGGAATGTGAAATTTTTCAAAATAATAGTAGACTTATTAAGTTTTAATTTGATAGATCATATGAGTCATTTGGACCTATACACTAAGAGTTATGTATTTTTGAAGTTAGCCCAATAAAACTGGCAAATTTCTGTGACGACATCCAAAAATGGAAATTTTGGAAATTATGAGCTTCTAGTTAGCTAAAGGCTATATTTTTTTCTTAAAAATAGACTTAATAAAGGTCACATAGCCTTTGGAACCATACCAATTGGACATTTGTACAATTAGTTATGAATTTGCAAAGTTTAATGCAAATTCTGCCAGATATCCAGTAAAGTGCTAAAATGGAAAAAATGTAAGGGCAAAATGGTCATTTGACTAATAAAGCAAGAAGCCATCTATTTTTCCCTTTAATTGGGATAAAATTTGGTTGAAGTAGGGAGCAAGAAGGGAAAAATATTTACTTGGTCCATATTAATTCAAGAGGGATTAATTATGGTCAAGTAAAACATGCACATACTTGTTTGCATTAAACAATATTATTTCTAAAAGCAAATAGAGATATTTCAAGAAGCCATATCCCTTTTACTTCTTCATTATGTTGTTCAGCTGTCCCGAAAGGAAGAGAAAAATAGAGAATTTCATGAGAAAATGAAAGAGAAAAGATGAATAGTGAAAGCCATTGAGCTCTGAAGCCGATTCCACCTTCAATTCGGCATTTCCAGCTTCTAGAGTTTTCTCTAACGTTGTTCCTCTCATGGAGAGAAACATTTCTATTGTTTTGGATTTTCACTCAGAGGTGTTTGGTTCTATCTACCCTGTAATACCCCAAATTTTGAGACTTGAGGCTAGAGAATAAGCCTGAGATTAGTGGATTGCTAAGCCCCGGTTTAGCAAGATCCCAAATTGCGATTAAGAGATAATGACTCCAAAAGTGGATGTCAATAGTGATAAATGAACCCTTTTGGAGATCATGGTGTGATTTGGCACCCGATGTGATTCGTATGTGTTGTGAGCAGCGCCGAAACCCTGTATTTGAGTTCAACTATGGATTAACATCTAAATTGAATGAAAATAAGGGGAAGGGCGTATATATGGTGTAAATGAATGAGAAAATGATTTTGATGGTGAGTCCAAGTGGATTGCCATAATCAGGGGCAAAACGGTAAAGTTACCGACCGATTGGTCAGTTACCGAAGAGGAAACTCATTGGTAACTTCAAGATCAATGGTTGAGATTGATTTGTGTAATAGATCAAAGGGTGGAATCCCATGTGGTGTGCTCATGTGAACTCATGGTTGATGGAACAAGATCTTGACAAGTGGCACAATGTGAGCCCTTGGATTGGTCAACATGTCAAAGATCTTTCCTCTCTCCTCTCCCTCTCTTTTAGGTCGGTTTTGGGGCTCCAAAATCTGACTTGCTTCATCTTCATCATCATCTCTCATCTCTCTCTTGTCCTCCATGATCGTCCAAAGCTTGGGAAGGAAAGAGGAAGAGAAAGGTGATGTTTTGGCCTTGTTCTTGTCCTCTAATGTTCAAACACTCTTCATTAATATTGTTCATAGTAATGAGAGCTTCATTGCTATGGTTTTAGATTCTTGATTGAAGGTGTTTGATTGCTTGAGGAAAAGTGGAAAGATGAAGAATCAAGGAATTGGTTTGGGAAAGAGGAAGAGGTGAGTATTTGAAGCCTTTTGATCTAAGTCTTGTGACTTTTGGTTAAGTATTGTGATTTGTGAATTTTGCCCTGATTTTATGGTATTTTCGTGTGGAATGTGAATGGTGGAATTGGATGTTGTTTTGTGTTGAAAATGGTGTCATGTTGTGGTATTTAATCATTGGGATTGGTTTGAATTGGATTGGACACAATGGTTGCAAAACTGGAAATTCTGTCCAGTGAGAATTCTGTCTGGGCAGTCTGTTTGTGTTGCCATTTTGAATGGGCAAATGATGTTAGAAAATTCTGAAACTTTCCAGTCTTGAAGTTCACATCCCAAGCTTCAAAATGGACATATAATTTGAGCCATTTCGTTTTGGGAACTGGGAGTTATAGCTGTCCAAACTTTGAGGTCGAAAATGGAACCTGTTTTGGGACAGTCTTGAGTTTTGGGGAATTATGTATTTGTGTGGTGATTTCTAGTAAAGTCCAATATTTTTCCTGTGTAGAGAACTTGCATAGCTTTCATTTGGCTTTGGGATCACCTCATTTCGATTTTTGTGGAATTAGTTATGATTTTTGGAAGTTCAGCCAGAAACTGGATTTTCTTGGGCCGCAGCCCAAATGTTTCTGGGCCGTTTTGGGCCGCAGCCCGTGGATTGTGGGCCGCGGCCCACCCCCAAAAATGAGTATTTTACACTTTTAAAGTTGATCTTTGGTCAAGTGTTTCCCAAGCCTTTAGGCATATGTTTAGGCTTTGATTAGCCACCTAAAGGTCATGAATGGTAACCAACTTTAAGTGATATGAAAGTAAGGTTTTGGAATAGAGAATAACCCTATGTCCTTGCTTTGGTTATAGGGTTGATATTCGCTCTGGACGTGGTTTGGTATTCGTTCTGATCGCAAGTAAGCGGAGCTGGAGCATACGTGGAAAGAGGGTAGGGAACTTACCTCCTTGCCTGTATATGATATTGTGTTAATGTGTTGATGCATGTTATTGCTTTGCTTGATTATGTGGAACATATATGATGTTTGAAGCTCTGTTTCTATTTATGCTATGGCCATGAGTGTGTTGTTGAAACATTGAGCATGCAGTTGTGTCATGGTATGGGCATATGATATGTATTGCAAGCATGTCATGCATTATACACTTATCATACATGCATTTTGGTATTTGTTTCCTGCTGAGATTCTCTCGAATCTCACCCTCCCCTATCAACATTTTAGACAGGGAAGGAAGAGTGAGGATGGGGCAGGCATTCAAGGACGGTGAAGACTCCTTAGAGTATTTGAGTTTGGTAGTTGGTTACCATAGATGTTGGGATAATTATATATGATATGGATGTATATTTGAGTATGTAATCGGATATGTATTTGAGAAAGATTTGTGTAATCCCCATATGAAGGCTTGTAGGGGCGAATATGCCCTGTAAGGCTTTGAGTTAATAAATGGAACCCGGGAGTTGCCGGGATGATATTGTTGTATACTCTGATTTGTTATGAATGTGATATTCTGTGTAGTAATTGTATTCGAAAAATGATTATGAGACCAAGTTTATAAACGATTTTGAAAGGGTATTTATGAAAACCCCGTCTGGTATATGGGTTTGTAAAATGTAGTTTTGTTTCTTATCGGTCTCTATTTCACTTTAATTACGTATTTCGAATATAATTACGGCAGGGGGTTACATACCCAGAGGAGGTGCTGCTAGAATCAAGAGTGCATCACTATTCGAGTTCCGATAAGCGCATGCTTCGATTTGAACCGAATATTCTGTGATTTCGTTGAGTATTTCTTGAGATACTCAAACCTTAAATGTCTTCTAGTGGGAGTCATTTAGGGTTTGATGTTCATATGATGATTATTATGATGTTAAAAGAGGTTTTATGATGATTTTGGAAGTTGTGTTCAAATCTATCTGAATTCGTTTTCTGGAGGCAGAGAACTTGCAGCTTGTTTTTTATCAGTCAAAATTCGTTCAAATACTATGAAATTTTATAGGATTAAAGTATACATCCTGGGATTTAATTTGATAGGGAATACAAGCCATTTGGACTAGTGGATTGAAATTTATGATTTTTCAAACTTTGACCATGATTTTGGAACAAAATCTGTAACAGTCTGAGTTTGACGAATTTCTGGGAAATTTGTGGCTATAATTGGGGCTCTATTATATTTTTTGTTGAAAGAGGACTTAAAGAGATTTTTATATAACTAAGAACCAACCCATTTGGATTTTTGTAGAATTAATTATGAATTTTCAAAATTTGGTCAACAAAATTGACAGATTGAGCTAACCTACAAATTTATGGCAATTGTGTTGAATTATCAAAGTATTGGGCCAAATATAAGAGACATGTCCTAAAAGCCTATGTAGCCCCATTGGACACTCATTTATCATGGTTCTAAAGATATGATTATCTATCTAGGGTCATGAGGTGACATAGAAGAAGCATTTTCAATGGTTGGATAAAATGGTACAAGAGGAGGACATAAAGTCAAAGGTAGTGAAGTCAAAGGTAGTGAACTTACCTTATTTATATGTACTTGAAATTATGCTTGTGTAGTGATGTATGTGATTGCTTGACTTGGTTGTGTAAAGCATATTTGAATGATGAAGCTCTGTTTCTATTTCCTATATGGCCATGAGTATAGTATATGAAGCATTGAGCATGTAGAAATGCCATTATAGGGCATGCATATAGTTAAAGCTAACATTTCGTGCACATAGTATATATCTTGCATGCATTATAGTAACGAAAATAGAGAAGAGAACTGTACAAGAGGAATGCAGTGGTAGAACGAAGACGGTAAGATGTCTGAGTTTCATTGTAACGAGTTTAGACACCTTAGTAGCCATGTGCAGCTACATTATTTGTAATTATTTTATACAATCCCTATGGGGAATTTCTCTTATCAAATGCTTATTATCAATATTTTTATGCTATTTCTGTGTGCCTACTGAAGCACGCACAAGCACTTCGTAAAATGTGAAAATAAGATAAGGGTCTTACATAATGTAAGATAAACTTTTCATGTGATGGCATTATGATAAATTGTAACTCCAGTATGTTGTGATTTGAATGGATTGATATATTCCTGCTATGTGCCAGTGTTAAAATTTAAGGAATATATATCAAATGTGATATTAATGGTGAATCCTTCTCTTCATAGTGAAAAGAAATTATGTTTAACCTATGAGGAGGAAGAATAGAACCAAGAAATGGTAGAGAAAGAAATCTATTAGATCTAATGCAACCAATACTGGGTATGTTAACTAAGCAGCAGGCCATGATTCAAGGGCTCAGAGAAGAGTTAAAAGAGGTGCAAACTAGGAAAAATATAGAGAAAGAAGGAAAAATGATGTAGTGCAGGAAGAAAGGCAACCAAGGATTGACCTGCAGTAGCAGCAGCAACAACAACAACAACAACAACAACAACAGTAACAACATCAACAAGAACAGCTCTAGAGACTCCTGTTGATCTGGATAAGCACGTAAGAGAAGTTGAGAACTTGCAATACTGGATAACGACATTTTGGAAAGGTTTTTCAGAGTGATGGAATGTCCCGCTAAGATAAAGGCTCAGATGGCCATATATAAGATGGAAGGTGATGTTGACAGGTGGTGGAAGAATACATAATTAATCTTGTAGGCCACGAATATTCCTATCACCTAGGAATTATTCCAAGAAAAATTTAACGAGAAGTATTTTCCTCGATAAGTTAGAATAGAGAAAGAGGCAGAATTTTTATCTCTCAAACAGGCAAGCCATGAAAGGTTTGATGAGTATTTGTCAAGATTCATCCACTTGTCTCGTCATTCTTCCTTCCTGAGATCTAGAGATTATGAAAGCGAGAGTTTTGATATAATAGTGTGAGGTTGAGGCCAGAGTTAAAGGAGAAGCTAGTCTCTAAGCAATTCACCGAGTTGAATTAGGCTATGAAGGTATGTTGAATTATTGAGAGTAACTTGATGAATCTTTATTCGGCCAAAAACATGATGAAATGTAGAAGTATGAGCCGTGGGAGTTCTTCCCACAAGCGTAAGAGCCAAAGGTTTTTGCCCAACAGAGATAGTATAAGATTTCACCGGCTGACAAATTGCTGTTTTCAAAGACTTCTAGAGTTAGGTCCATGCCCTTGCTATGGCAAGCCACATGGTGGTAGACCATACACTTTATTCTTGCTAGAAGCTGGGTCATTATGCAAGAGGTTGTAAAAAGCTGCTAACAAAGCCCAGACCTAGAAATCAAGGCAGAGTGTTTGCCATTATGCATGAATAGGCACTGAAATCGAAGCTCATAATTTTGTGGACAAAATTTTCAAAAAATTCTAGCAAGCTTCAAAGTGAATGTGTAACTGAATTTTAACAAAACTCCAATCAATTTCTAAGAATGTAACACTTAGTTCTAGTCACAAATCAAGTTTATGCAAGAGAAATTCAAGAATGCTAATGCAAAGACAAAGGAAAATCAAGATATTTGTTTGTATTTCTTCAAAAATTTCTATGAAAAATGAAAAATGCAATGAGATGCTATAAAATCTACCTCAATGATAAAACCCTAAGCTATACGCAATGAAAAATTTAAAAAAAAAAAAGCAAAGTTAACATTCTACATATGAGAAATTTTGTAACCCCCATCACGATCAAGGCCGAAATTAGTTCGTAAAAACGTAATTAAGTTTGAATTAGAGACCATAGATGATTTGGGACTTAGACAATGTAAAATTTCCCAAAATCAGAGTTTTCAGAAACTTTTACAACACCAGTTAATAATGGTCTCATATTCACAGCACAATTACACAATTGGCCTGTACAGGTTGACTTCATTCATACATATCAGAGTATAATGCAAATTCCCGACACACTCGGGTTCCATTCAATAAATAAGGGTTCTACAGAGGCACAAACCCCTAAACTTTTTCCCTTTTTCTTGGGGATTACACAAAACTATACATTAATACAAAATATATACAAATGTTTCCCAAGAATATATCTGAATGATTTTTACATGATAACCAAAGCAAAACTCCTAAACCGGAGCCCTAACCACTCTTCGTCGCCCACTTTCCCTTAGATCCTTCAGCCCTGTCTAAAAATTTAGTTTTTAGGAGATTGAGATTCTAAGGAATCTCCCTAGTGTCAAATCACTCATAGTATGCACAACAATAAGGCATGAAAGCAAATCATAACCCACACATGGCAACTACAACAGCATTTACAGTGGCAAGGCAGGTATGACTGATGTCACCCTTACATTTGCTCACACTGTATTGCACCACAACAGTTCACACAATATATTTCACCACAACTGGGATTCATATAAAGCATTTCATACGCAAGCCACACATGCAAGATAAATAACACACAGCCTACGGCTGGATTCACAACACGCCGCCCTACGGGTCAGATTCACAAAGGTCCATGTTGATTACAACGGCACTACAATGGCTGAGCTAGAGATGGCCAGTGTCAATATGTAAACAGCTCACACTGAATTGCTCACGCTATAATGGAACATGGCACATACAGTTCACAAAGCTCAATGACAAGTCATGCATACCAAAACATCATACACAACATGAGAGAAGAGTCACTACCTTAACCCTTCCATGCGTGTCCTACTGTCGGTCTCTCCCGAGTAAGGCAAATGTCAAATCCTAGAATCATAATTAAGGACGAAGAGTTATACTCTATTCTAAGACTTAATTCACTTCATAACACTTACATTTGGTTATCATAATTGACCCTTAAGATGCTACAAATGCCTATAATAAAAGCCCTAAAAGGTTGGGAAACAATAGGTTGAAGATCACTTTTCAAAACCTCAAAGTCCTAGAACATAGGGGTTGGCCGCGGGCAGCCCTCCCTTAGGCCACAGCCAAAATATGGTCAGAAGGTCATTAGCCGTGGCCAGCCACCCATGGGCCACGGCTAGAATCAGGATAGAAAGGTTTGGGCCGCGGCCAAGAAATTCCCTGATTCTTAGCTGAAATTCCAAAAATCACAACTAATTCTAGAAAAATTGAAATGAGGTGATTCTAAAGCCAAATAAAAGGTATGTAAGTCCTATTTATAGGAGAAATATGGACCATAACTAGAAATCACCACACAATTCCAGAATTACGCAAAACTAAACACTGCTCCAAAATAGAGTCCAGTTTTTGTCCCAAACTTTGGCAAAGCATAACTATCATTTAAAAAAACAAAATGACATGAATTATATGTCCATTTTGAAGCTTCAGATGTGAAATTTAAGACTGGAAAGTTTCATAAGTTTTCAACATCATTTGTTCATTCAAAACTTTCGTGCAAATTAACTGCCCAGAATAGAGTTCACACAAGACAAATTTCCAACTTTTCTACCAAAGTGTCCAATGACTCCAAAATCATTAAACAAACCTATTCCCATATAATTTTCCACAAGGAACACAATGGTAACCTCAAAATGACCAAAATCACAACCCATACATGCCCTATTTTGCCCAATGCACAAAAAACCAACACAAAGTGGCCAAACTTCACATTTAAGCTTTAATGCAATTCTATCACTTCAAAACACTAAACAAGGCACCATTTCCATAACAATAACATACCATACTCCCCCATGACCCTAAATCACGAAAATTAGGGCAAAATTTCTAGAAATTCAAGGCCCAACAAATGGCCACAAAACTTATATGAAAATGAAGCTTTCACTCAGCTCAACAACTTTCTTAAAGGGATTTCTTGGTTCTCCAAACTCTAAAATTTCTTGAGAGCTCAAACACCACCAAATGGACAAAATAAAACCATGAAATTGAAGCTCTCAACACAAGGAACAACTTTATAGAAGAGCATTTTTCTATTAGAAGCCATTTCGAGGGTCAAAAGCTTACCTATTTCACCAAGCTTCTTCTTCCTTTTTCTGCAGAAATGGAGGACGAATTTGAGAGAGAAAGAAGCTTGAAGAAGAGAATGATGACACTTCCCATGCCCCCATACCCTTTAATTTCAAAAATAGGGAGGGAGGGAGAAGAAAATATTAAACAAAACCTATTTGACTTTCTTACACTCTCTTGGTTCATCTCATCTTGACACTTGTCAGCATTTAATTGGCTCTCATAAAGTAATCACCCAATTAATCACCTTAATCCCTCCATTAGCCATTTTAATTTCACATCTCATTTTTCTCTTAGATAGTAATTAAATTTCTTCATTAATTACTAATTCATGGCTATTCTTCCAATTTCTCAATGATTATGGCATATTAATTAAAATTGCCACAAAATACATAATAATTCCAATTAATTCACAAATATCCACAATAATCCTCATTAGCCCTTAATTAAAATTTGGGGCATTACAAACTCCATGTCAAAAATGAATTTGATAATTAGATTACCTAGGGAGCCAATTAGTTAGCTCCCTAGCAATGGCGCCATTTGACGAGGGCCTTTTGTACGTTAGCCTTAGGATCCACAATCAAAAATCAACCAAGAATTCAATATAGGCAAACTTAAGATCATTCTATCTTCTCGAGAAGCCTTTGGTTAATTCCTAAGTAATCTAAATTCCATGCAAAACAATGAAAACAAGGGAAAATTGGTTTTGGATTTTTCAAAACAATAAACTAAAATAGTAATGCAATTTAATTAAATCCTAAACTATTGTTTTTGGTATTTTATAAAAATGGTGAATGATTGAAAGGAATTGGATTTGAAAATATGAATGATGGATGCTCTTGGTAATGAAGAAGTGACTATCCTTGCTCAAAAACATTATGGAAGCTAAAATTCATTAATTTTTAAGAAAAAACTCAATAGAACACTTGAGTCCAATATTCCCAATTAATAATAGCTCCTACAAACATAGCTAACTACTATCTCTAGAGATATTGTTTAAAATCATTTAATGTGCAATTTAAATTGGAATAATGCAACATGAGTCTTCTTGAATTTGACTACTAAATAGCCTCTCAAAGGCGCAAATCAACCAAATTAACTAGACAATACATGTTAAATAACATAATCTCATTACAACCACAAAGAAATCCAAACATATATAATCTTCACACTACAAAATCCAATCTCAACTACATATGTCAAACTAACAAAGACTAATTAAGATCAATCTCAGTTCCAGAAACATATACACATTCCTAAAACTAGGAAATCCAAATATATAACTTTAGACCAAAGAAATGATTAAAAAAAACCCCATGTAGTTTATTAAGCTTAAGCACAAACCCTCATTACCAAGAAGCAAAGGAATCAGCCTCTCATTGCTTTAAAATAATCATAGCTTAGAATCTCACTAAAAAAATTTATGACCTGGCTGGAAAGACACACACAATGCCACAATAACAAAACATTTGCCAAAGTTCTAGTTTGTCGGCGTTATGATGGTGACATGAGATGATGAAAAAGATGTTACAGATGGAAAAGAAGCTAGTAGTTCTGATCGAGGTCTCAAAGTCCAAGCTTTCTGGGTTGAAAATCATGGATTACTCTCCCTATTCAAAACTCTAACAAAAGTCATGGTCTCAAACTCCTAGTCTCTCCTATATGCTCTTCACGGCATGATCTAGTTCTGGTTCTCAAAAGCTCTTTAAAACATGTCTTGGACTTAAGAGGATGAAGGTGGTACATGGAAGAAGGAAGTCCTCGAAGGTCATGGTGGCTCTCCATCTCTTTCCCTCTTCTCTCAAGCTCTCTCCATCAAATCTCAAGCTTCAGTGTGTCTCGTTTAAGATTCTATATTCTGCGGCAGTCACTACCTCTAAAACTAGTCTGAAATGTCAAAGAGAAAGGTAGGGACCAATCTAAAAATATGCAAAAGTTCATGGAGGGAAATTACAAATTTTTGAAATGTTTGTAAGGCTGAACTGTAACTTCCAAAAAATCTGGATCCTTTTCTATAATTTTCCCTAGTCCCATCTCTTCATTGATCTGCAATTTCCAAAAATTCTGGCTCCTTTTTGTAATTTACCCAGTCCTAAAAAATATTAATTCTGACCCCAATTGACATTTTCCAAAATCTCCAATTTTCTTCCAAAATACCTACAATGTAAGATTAAGCAAAAGGTAGCTTTAAAAGTCTAAGAAATGTTTGCATGAATAATTAACAAATTATGACCATTTTGCTCCTAATTGGAATTAATTCAATACAAATGTCTTTAATCAACTTAGTACTTTATCATGTAATAATGACATATGAAATGCATTAAATTCCCCAACTTAATCATGAAAAAGCCTATAAAAATATGATTCATTCAGACCTAAATAAAAAAATTGAAATACAAGAAGCTCTAGTGAAAATGAGTAACTTCGAAAAAATGTTTATGGCTAATCCATAAGAGGATAATGAGTTGCATTTTATACAAGAGGCCTTGTAAAGTAAGAATGGTATAAATCAATGGAAAAGGAAATAAATTCTTTGAGAAAGAATCAAGTTGAAAATCAGTTGATCTACTTCAAGTCAAAAAGGCTATTGGGAACTAGTGAGTTCTCAAGTTTTTAAGAGAAAAGTATGTAGATCAATTGACATGTACAAGACTCATTTGGTCATAAAGGGGTATGTATAATAGGAAGGTATCATTCTCGATTGTTATGCATTAAAATAGACTAAAGTTAGCAATAATAGTTAACCATTTAGATCTAGATCTACATCAAGCATATGCCTTAAAGTAATGTTTAACACTTTAAGAGAGCAATAACCTAATGCAGTTTTTAAAATGGTTGAAGAAAACCATTAAGAAATGGTTTCTGATGTTATTCCTTTAATTAGATGATATATAATTGGTCACAAATAGTTTGAATTATGAAGTGCCTATTAAAGAATGGTACTAATAAATTTTGAAAAAGAAGTACATGGGTAAAACAATTGGATTTAAGATCCAAAGTGATGGATTTGAAAAGTCTTCTCTTTTTACAAGAGATTACATTAAGAAGATTCTTAAACAATTCAAAATGAGTGAATTCAATCCCATGGGTACCCTAGTGACTTTATGATTTAGTTTGAGTTATGATAAGTTTCCCTAACTAAACCAGCTAAGAAGATAATAGAAAGAATTTCCATATAGATACTGTTAATAGTTTGAATTATGCAGTGATGTGTACTAAACTAGATCTTTGTTTATCGTAGGACTTGTAAGTCAATACTAGTCCAACCATTTTGAAAGACATTAGATGTTTTCACAAAAGGGTTCTTGATCTGACTGTGCCTTTGTGTCTCAAGGTCAAATACGAAATTTTGAATCCAAGAATTGTAGTGTAATACAAAACTCGGGTTGTCTTACTCAAAGAGTCTTTTTATTTTGATTTCCTAAGTAAAAATGAGTGCCAAGAGACATTGGTTAAAAAGGGTTTTAGAAATTAAATGTTTTTTAAAGTAAATGTAATAAATAAACATGCCAAAATAAAAGAGAAAATGAATTGAATTAAATATATAAACAAACATGCCACTCAACTAAGTAATAAGAAAAGCATATATAAATCCCACAAGCACAAACAATTTAATCCCACAAATTTAATTCACACATTTATACAAACAATAATCAAACAAAATATTTGAATAAAAAATATCAAAACAATAACTCCCTTGTGATGTTCCACATGCGTGCATAATAGGAGAACGCATATGGATGTCAGCATGCATGTTGATGATGTCAGCAAGCATGAATCCATTGTTTCACTCCAACTGATCCGTGGCTTGATGATTATGGCAGATGATGATGGTTCTAGATCTAAACTTTCAGTTCTCTAACTTCGTTTTAGGTACCCTGGTGCAATGTGGGTTCAAACTAGTATGAACTGAAACTTGCCGGAAATGGGGGTTAGAGTTGTGACGCTATGGTGAGAGATAGAAGCTTCCAGTAGTTTGCTCTAATTCTGTTCAATGTGATTCGGTGATACAAAGGTGAACGGTGATGTTCTACGATGAAGGAAGAAGAGAGAGAAGAAGTAAAAATGAGAGCGGAGATGGTGTAATGCCCCAAATTTTGATTAAGGGCTAATGATGAATAATGAGAATAATTTTTGAATTTAAATTGAAATTATTATGGGTTTTGTGGCAATATTAATTAATATGCCATGATTAGTGGAAAATAGAAAGAATGGAAATTATTGGTCAATTAGTTAGTGATTAATGGAGAAATTAATTACTAACTAAGGAGAAATAAGGTGTATAACTAAATGGCTAATGGAATGGTTAGAGTAACTAATTAGTTACTTGCTTTATAAGAACCAATGGAAATAGGACAAGTGGCAAAAGCTTATGATAATAGTTGTTGAGGGAAAGTCAAATTGGGATTAGAAAATTAATTTCTCTCTCCCCCCTCCCATATTTCACTGCACAAGGGACAAGGAGGCATGGGCTTCATCATTTCTCCTTTTTCAACACTCATCTCTCTTATTCTCTCTCCCATTTTTCGTGCATCCATGGAAGCTCAAAGAGAAGGAAGAGCTTTTGACTAAGGTGAGTTATTTGACCCTCTTAATGGCCTCTAATGGAAAAACTCTCTTCCATAAAGTTGTTCCTTATGTTGAGAGCTTCAATTTCATGTTTTAGTTTGTCCATTTGGTGGTGTTTGAGCTCTCATGAAATTGTGGACTTGGGTGAATCAAGGAACTCCTTTGGGGAAACTTGTAGAGGTAAGTAAGCTAGACAAACATTTTCATGTAGGTTTTGTAGCCATTGATTGAGTTTGGATTTTTCTGGAATTTTTGCCTTAATTTTCTTGATTTAGGGTCATGGGGGAGTATGGTATATTGTTGTCATGGAAATGGTGCCTTGTTTAGTGTTTTGAATTAATAGAATTGAATTGAAGCCTAAATGTAAAGTTTGGCACCTTTATGTTGGTTTTGTGTATTGGACAAAAATAGGGCATGTCAATGGGTTGTGATTTTGGTCATTTTGAGGTTACCACTGTGTTCCTTGTGAAAATTTATGTGGAAATAGGCCTGATTGTTAATTTTGGAGCCATTGGACACTTTGGTAGAAAATTGGAAATCTGCCAACTGTAAACTCTATTCTGGGTAGTCATTTTGCACGAAATGTTAGAATGACTAAATGGTGTTGAAAAATTCTAAAACTTTCTAGTCTTATATTTCACATCCCAAGCTTCAAAATGGATATATAATTCATGTCATTTCATTTTGTGAACTGAGAGTTATGCTTTGTCAAAGTTTGGGACTAAAATTGGACTCTGTTTTGGAGCAGTGTTGTGTTTTGGGTAATTCTGAATTTTTTGGTGATTTCTAGTAATGGTCCATATTTTTCCTTTACAGAGGACTTAAATAGCTTTCATTTGGCTTTAAAATCACCTTATTTCGATGTTTTTAGAATTAGTTATGTTTTTTGGAAGTTCAGCCAAGAAACCAGATTTTCTTGGCCGCAGCCAGAAGGACTCTGGGCCGTGGCCCAAATGTTTTCGGCCTATTGTTGGCAGCGGCCAATGGATTGGTGGGTCGCACCCAACCATCAAAAATGATATTTTGGACTTCTGAAGATGGTTTTTGGTCAAGTGTTTTCCTAAGCCTTTAGGCATGTGTTTAGGCTTTGATTAGCCACCTAAAGGTCATGAATGGTAACCAACCTTAACTGTTGTAAAAATGAGAATTTGGAAAAGAGAATGGCCCTATGTCCTTGATTTGGTTATAGGGTTGGGTATTCGCCATGATCATGGTTTGATATCCGCTCGGATCGTGAGTAGCCGATGTTGGAGCATACGTGGAAAGAAAAAGGATAGGGAACTTACCTCTCCTGCATGTATTGATATTTGTGTTTATGTATTGATGCATGTTATTGCTTTGCTTGATTATGTGAAACATGTATGAATGATTGAAGCTCTGTTTCTATCTATGCTATGGCCATGAGTATGTTGTTGAAACATTGAGCATGCGGATATATCATTATGTGAGCACGAGTTATTGTGATGCAAGCATGTCATGTATTAAACACTTATCTTGCATGCATATTGGTATCTGTTTCCTACAGGGATTCTCTCGAATCTCACCCTCCCCTACCAACATTTTAGACAGGATAATGGCTCGAGGAAGGAGCAAATGACTAGGGGCGGCGAGAATTCCTTGTGGGCATTTGGATTTGGTAGTTGGTAATTGTTAGATGTTGGGAAAACTATATATGTTCGGATGATAGGTTGGAATATGTATTTAGAATGAGTATTGTGAAATCCCTATTTGAGAAATTGTAAAGGGCGTATGTGCCCTATGAATCTTTAGTGAAGGTATGAATCCAGGATTACCGGTATTATTATTGTGCACTCTGATATTTATATAAATGTGATTTATCTTCACAAGGTAATTGTATTCAAAATATGAATGTGAGGCCAGGTTAAAGTGTTTGTGAAAGAAATTTGTGAAAACCCTATCTTATGGATGGGAATGTAAATGAGTTTTGATTATTATTGGTCTCTATTTCATTTTAATCACGTATTTCGGATATAATCATGGAAGGGAGTTACTGATGTAGGTCGCCAGAAATGGGGGCCAGAAATGAGAAGGTCTGAACTTGCTGGAGACGGAGGAAAGGTAAAGAGAGAGAGGCGGTGGTACTGGGATAATAGAAGGACGATGGTGAAGCTGAGAATACAGAAAGCTGACGGTGTTGTAAGAAGGAGGGTAACGATGATGTTGGTGGAGATTTTAATAGTAAAGGTAGTTGGTGAGGAAGATGAAGGTTGATAATTATGATCTGTGTGAGGATAAGAAGAAGAAGGTGCTGACAATGCTAAAGACAATAGTTACGGTAGTAAAATATTAGAAGAGAGAGTACATGGTGATGGTGTAATGAAAGAAAATGATAGAGAGGAAAATGTTGAGGCTGGTCAAGGTGAATGGTGGTGATGAAGGGAAGAGGTCAGTGGTGATAATGGTGACCTCGTTCTTACTTCAACTCCTTATTCTATAGTACCTTGGCAAAAAAATGGAAAAAAAAAAATTGAAGCTACAAGGAAGGGCTTCGATGCCTGGATGTCCTCAGATGATGCCTCTGCATCTATTTTATAGGGAGGAGAAAGGTGAAAGTAATGATGATAAGGTCCATCTCAAGGTGAAAGTAATGATGATAAGGTCCCTCTCCCCATGCTCCATTCTTATCATTCTCCACCATCCCATATGCTATTGTCGTGTGTCTGCCATTGGTTCCTAATACTAGCTCCATCTAACTCACAGATAAGCACCCTCCACCATTCATGTCAGGTCCAGTTGTGTTGGCAGGAGGAAGGAGAAGCCTGGTCGAAATGCAAGTTTTGACCAAGGACCTTTCTTTTCTATAATTTTCACAAACTTTAAAAATAGTAATTCTAAACCTCCAAAACTGCCAATTTCGTTCTAAAAATCCTGCAATGCAAGATTAAGCACAATATAGCATCAAAAATCCAAGAAATCATTTGTATGAATAATTAACAAATTATAACCATTTTACCCTTATTTACACTTAATTTAATGCAAATATCTTTTACTCAAACTAGTGCTTAATAATGCAATAATGCCTCAAAAACATGCATTCAAATCCCAATTTAATTATGAGAATTATATATAAAAATATGGTTTAATCAGTCCTGAGATACTTGTAGAGCAATACAAGTGGTTATATGGCTAGTAATGTTCATGGAACATGTCTGATTTGAAAGTGAGCATTGAAATAAGGCATTAATGCATTGTGAGTACACATAACCTTTGCCTAAACAAAAGACTAAGTATCATAGTGAAATTATATGCAAAGATACAAAATTATGAGAGACGTTATCGTACATAAAGTTGTTGTTGAACAATGAAGAAGCGTATGTTTTGTGCCTCGGTAACTTTTTCAAAATTTAACCTATGATTGCAATATAGGGAGTGCAATCCCGAATCATCTCTTAAGAAGCATTTTATTAATTATTTAGAAACCAAGTGTGATGATTGGCATAAAACAAGTTTAAAATGATTTTGAGCTTTTTATCTAACAACTAAATTGTAATTATAAACTAAATCGCTTTAAAAACTATTTTTTTTGGATTTTTGGAATGAAAGTGGAATGGAATGGAAATTGGTTTTGAAATGTATGATAAATACTTCATAAAACAATGGATTTCATCTATCCTTTGCTTCAAAATATTTTTAGGAGTGTTCTAGTTTGACAAAAAAATGCCCAAGAGACCCTTTGAGTTATGTTGTGTTAAGTGAATTAAATCTTCCACACCAAACAAGACTTAATCCCTCTAACCGAAACTTAATACAAAACACTAGCAATTACAACCAAAGTCCCTCAAAATATCAAACCTCAAGGTGGATTAATCAATGATTATTCCTAGACCTGGAAAATAATCACTTCTTAAAACACTATGAGAAACCACTTTATATATAATTTATGAAATCACTAAGTTTTCTAAAATATCAAACCCCATCAACCAATGAGTCTAGCACAAAAAGAGAGGAACCCCTACTCTAGAGATGTTATTAAGCACTCTTAGTGTGTGATTTAAATCAATTAATGCAATCGGTTCAATGTAACTCCCACATCAACTCAATATCCAAACAATACCATGAAGAAAGTTACAATCCACATATATTGATGAGTGAAATGTTCAACATAAACTAATTCAAATCACAAATTGGTTCAAACAAAGATGAAACCAAATATATTAGTCTTAACTACAAATCACAACTCCTAAAACCAAGAAAATCATAAATAATAGTCAAACTAATGAACTAAAACTAAAACTAAAACTCCCCTTTTGTAGCTTCAAACATCAAGACTCAATCCCTTGCCCTAGGAGAATATAAGCTTAGCCACTTCAACTTATGAAGCTAATTCTTACAGTAATAGCAAATTGTCCAAAAACCAAACCAACCATATAAACACTTATTAGAGTAACTAATTAGCACTAAATCAATTTAACTTGAGGCTGAAATTAAACGCAGAATGCAGGGGGCTTCGGCCTATGTTTGATGAAAAACTAGTGAAGAAGATTTGGTGCTGAAGAAATGGAAGAGCTCGGCGGTGGAATTGATAAAGTAACAAAACAAAGGAATGATGGAAGGTGATGGTGACAAGAGAAAAAACCGAAGCTAAATGTGGACCGGCGAGAGTGAACAGTGGTGAGGATACTTAGTAGATGGTGATAATGTGAATGGTGTTGAGAGTATATGAAGTTCGCTGCTGCTCTGTCTCGCGATAGGCTCTCACATTGATAGCTTTCTCTCAGCTCCCAGCTTTAGCCTCCCTGCCTTCAGCTCCTCCGCTCCTTGTACACCCATCTCAGTTCAACTTCCCTAGTCCTTCTCTACCACGGTTGTGGTTCGAGATGATGCTCACCGGCAGCTTAGAGTGGTGGGTGATGCCGCCAGTGATAGAGGAAAAAGAAGGCAGGTCAGAGGAGGAAGGTACGGCCGCTAGTTCTGCTCTGTTCCCATGTCCGAATCAAGCTAAGAATAAGAGCACCAAGTCAGGTCCAGTGCAATCAAATCCCTTGGTGAAAATGTGCGTTTTGACCAAGGGACTAAAATGAAAGATTTGAAAGTTTGGCTAGGGACGAAAACTGAAATCTTGAAATCTTTTGTGATTCCAACCATAATTTTCAAACCTTTTGGTCCCTCTTCTACAATTTTCTCTTATTCCATCCTTCCTCAATTTTTATTTTCCAAAGATTTTGGGTTTTTTCTGTAATTTTCACTAATTTGATATGCAAATCAAATAAACCCAAAATATAATACCTTGTATTCCAAAAATTAATCAATTAAGGAAAATCATAAAATATATGACATTTTTACCCTTTTTCAACTTTAATTTTATACAAACTTCTTTAATCACAATTAATCAAAAAAGAGACATTTTAAACTCAATTATTATGACAAAAACCCTAAATAAAATATGAGAATATATAATAAAAATAGGGATTTGTCAAACAACATATTCCTATGCAAAGTCCCTGACTAAGCCTAATGACCAAGGACATTGATTTAACCATGCCTTTGGGCCTTGGGTCAAATGCAAAATATTTTTAATCTGAGAATTGCAATACAATGCAACACTCAGGTCGTTTCACCTGAGGAGTCTTTATTGCACTACCTAAGTTAACTAAGTATCTAAAATGCAAGAAAACATGGGGTTGATTTTAAAAATCAGTTTCAACTACAACTAATAGATGCTATATAATTAAATCCTAACCTACTATTTTTTTTTGGTATTTTCTTTATAAAATGGAATGGTTTATGAAAATGGGTATGAAATATATAATGAATGCTCTTGGAAATGGGAGAATGGCTATCCTAGTTCAATTAAGACAATAAGAGTTAATTTTTCATCAAGTCTAATTGAAAATTCCTGAGTAATCACATTAGGTTTAATACTCCTAATCAATGGCTACTCCTACAATCACATTCATAGCCATGGTTAGGAATGTTATTGAAGTACCACTTGATGTGTATTTGAAAATGAATTAATGTACTTATTTCCTCTTTATGAGAACACAATCGTGATGCTCAAACTAATTCAAAGCAATCACACAATCTAGATATCACATAGAAAGCATAATTTCATCAAACTAATAGGAAATATGTCAATTACAAACTTCAAACACATAAACTTAATCTTCAACACAAACATTCACCAACAAAGACAAATAATCACTCATCTAGGTCTCTAAACTATGTATCATCCAAGAAATATGACAAACAAGATCAAACACATAGTCCAAAGCAAATGGAAACTAAACAACTCCCCTAGTTAAAGCTGTGGAACTCCAGCCATAGTCCATCTTCAAGAAGCAAAGGAATCAACCTCTCATTGCCTTAGAATCTGAGCACTCACTGAAAAAATCATGATCTCTCCTAAATCTGTAAAACTCATCAAAAGCTAGAAAATGTTGTTGGAAAGCACAGAATCTCGCTAAAAAGGAGTGGAACTCTATTATGTGAATCTGGAAGTAGATAGGTCAACGGTGGAGGCATGATAGTGGTGAAGCTTCTAGTTTGTGAGAAGAGGACAAAGAAGAAAGTACTATGATGTCCGACAAATTGTGCTATTTTATGTTGTGTATAATGGTAGTGGTGGTATGAAAGCTAGAGAGAACAAAGGTAGAGAGAGAGGAAGGTGAACTGATCTTGCTTCATAGTGTTCTCCATTCTGGTATAGCGCAATAATGAAGAAAGACAATGAAGAATGTCACCAGAACTGTAATTTTCTGTGGTGATGATAGTGGAACGCCGACAATGGTGAGGAAGGAAGTCCTCGACAATGGTGGTAGCTCTTCGTCTCCTTGCCTCTCCTCCTAAGCTCTCTCTTCCAATTTAGCTCTCTAGGGTTTCTTTTTGGCTTATGGTGCTCAACTCCCATCTAAAACTCTCAGCTCGAGTTCAAGAAGATAAACCTCATTTGGTCCTTGACAAAATGCAAGTTTTGATAAGGGACTAATCTGAAAATTTTAAAAGTTTTGTGGAGGGACTAAAGTGTAAAGTTTTGAAATGTCAATGTGTCAGAATTGGAATTTTCAAAACTTCTAGGTACTTTTCTGTAATTTCTTTAGCCCTTTTTTCACATATTGGCAATTTCCAAAAATTCTGGGGCCTTTAATATAATTTTCCCCATTCCTCAAAAACATTAATTCTGACCCCAATTGACATTTTCCAATTTTCTTCCAAAACACCTACAAAGCAAAATTAAGCATAAGATAACATCAAAAGTCCAAGAAATCATTTGCATGAATAATTAACAAATTATGACCATTTTGCCCCTAATTACACTTAATTCAATACAAATGTCTCTAACCCAAATTACTGCTTAATCATGCAATAATGTCCCAGGAAATGCAATAAAAATCTCAATTTAATTATGAAAAATATATAAAAATGTGGTTGAATCAGACATGTATAAGAAACATGTTAAGTCCATTGGCATATGGTTTGAAGTAATATAATGGATACTTCATTATGGCTTTAAAAGTGTGTGTAGGTATACAATGTCTAGTAAGCCGTAAAGGTTGATGAGATCAGCTTTCTCACACGAGGTATCACCTTTGACACTCAAGAGGAGTGTGCAAAAATGAGACAATTGTGTTCACTAACAAAGTAGCAAGAGTGATGATATGGTAGAGAAGAAACATAAACTATATATCACCTCAACTTAAAGTACAATAAGTTGAGATGAGATCCATGATTACAAATATATATCAAATCATGCAAACCCATATCCATGATGCCTGTAGCCAAATAGAAAATTCCTCAAAATTGATGTCATGTGAGTGGATTTGAAGAAGTTGGGCTTATATACCATTAGTATATAGACTTAATTCTGTACGGTATCAATGGCAGAATCAAAATGACATTTGCTCTTAACATATAAGAGTAACACCGTAGCATATGGTTCATACCGCATATGCTAAAAAACTGCAAAAGTGAGGCAAGTGAATAGATCCCAATGTAACATCTATCATTTTACAACCTTTACTACACATTTAGAAGTATTGTGGTTCTGGCGAATTGATAATTAAAGGCCATAAACTTAAACTTGCTCATTTATCTTTTGGTTACTTTTCATTTGGCATTTCAAGTTTTGTGGTCCAAATTTGAAAATTCATAACTAATTATAGGAAACTCATATAAGGGTGCTCAAGGTTATTTTGAAAAGCACCTAAAGTCCCTCATTTGAGAAAAATATCATTACAATCTAATTTTTATCAAATATTTATTGTTAACTCATTTTCTATCCTCGCTTTGATTTTTAGGCAGATTCTATACCTTCACTTTAACAATTCATAACTCAATTAAGGACTAGTTGGAAATCTCTTTTTGTTCACTTTATATATAGAAATTCTCATGATGATTGTAAACCCTTCATATTTGGTCTTAGACTGGACTATGATCATGCTATGTAAGTAGCCCAAATTGGGCAATCAAGAACATTCATGCTAAAATCATAATTTCAAGGCTAAAATATGACTCTCAAGTGCTCGCTAAAAATCTTAACACATCAATTTCACATGCCAAGGTCAAATCATTAATTTACATATTTCATATAATTGTTTTTATATATTCCTACTTCTAACAAAACAATATTAGAAGTTCATTACTCCTTAAACTTACCCTTGCACTTTGCTTTTGCTCTGTCCTTTGGAAGCTTGTAACCTAACATGTTAGTTATTAGGGGTGACATTCAAAGAATCCTAGTAGCAAACATTCACCGCTACTCAAACATACATGGACAAGCTTGGCATCATAACATGCTGGCAACTTAATACTCCATAATATAATGACATGTTTATTAAAACTATCACGCATTATAAGTTAGGTACATTGTATATAGGCAGATACAGAGTATATATTAATTAGACACATTGTGCAAAGTAAATAATTAAATATTCCCCTACGAAGTTGACAAAAATCACAGTATAAGTTAGATACATTGTATAGGCAAATACGGAGTATTATCTTTAGTTCTCAATATAAGATCTTTTTTTTTGGAAAGATTAAAGAAGCTGATTAAGTTACATCAAAACATTTATATTTATTGCTCTTCTTCAAACTAATATGCTTGATTTATAAACTGATATATAATATAATGATGCACAACATATACTATGATTAAGTAGTTTATTTAGCTTAGTTAATATCTTCAAAAATGTCAATTGGTTCTTACGTTAAGGACCAGAGGGAGTACATAATGTTCACAAAATCTATTAAAGAAACAACAAAATATTTGGTTTGAGTCGTATCCAAAGACACTGTCTTTAAGAGTTATTCCACAACCCCCTTAGTAGATAGGAAGCGGCACTCTATAGGATAAAATGAACTCTTAGCTTCCTCTAATAATCAGGGTGACACATAACTAGCGAAAGATAAAGAACTCAACAAGAAATTACCAAGGCTTCTTTTTCTCTTCTCTACAAATGGTATATTGATTCAGGTATTTATAGGTAAAGAATTGATGCCTTGAAGCGGTACCACTTGAAGCACTATACCTAATCAATTAAAAGGTCATAACTATCTATTAAATTCATGAACCATGAAAATTCCTGAACAAAAATTAATCTTATGGTAATTTACGGTGCTAGTTACACCTGAAAAAATTATCAAGGTTAAGGAGGGAGGGAAAATCTTTTTCCCTATATGTATGATATTGATTGCTTTAATGCTTTCTGAATTGGGACTAATATACATTAGTTGTAACGCCCCAAATTTGGATTAAGGGCTAATGATGATTATCAAGAATGTAATTGTGAATTAAAGTAGATTGAGACGTGAATTGTTCTTGGAAATGCCCCATACCCTGTATTTTAGCATAATTATATGATGAAATAATTATTTGGGCTAAAATAGGGGTAAATGGCATATGAAGAAGAGGAAAAGAATTAAATTTGTGTTATATTGAAATTTAAATAAATGTGCCAAAATTAGTGGGAAAATTTGAAGAAATGGAAAATTGATGAGTAATTAGTTTGTGATTAATGGAGAAATTAATTACTAACTAAGGAGAAATGAGATGTGTAACTAAATGGCTAATGGAGGGATTAGAGTAACTAATTGGTTACTGATAGAGCTCAATATTTATATATTTTTATTAATTAATCTTAGGCTTTTGTGGGACTTAATTGAATATTTTGGGCATAATCAAGAAATAATGTGAGATTATAGTGAAAGAATAATTTGGGAATTATATTAGATAAATTGTGATATTTTTAATTAATATTTATTATTCCCATTATTCTTTAATTGTGAGCAAAAGATATTACCTTTGTGAATATAATTTTGTAGGTGATGATGTGGCACAACTTGAGTGGTTAATGTTAAAGATTTTATTTTGGAGCTTGATGAAGGACAAAAGTGGAACATCACAAGTGCAGAATTTATTTTCACATTTTTTTTCTAAGATGAGGTTAAATGAGTAAGGCCCTTGTTTGGTGGTTACAATTATGCCTAATGCTTAAAACAGATTTTTATCTCTTATCCAAACAAGGCACAACTCACTTTTAACCTAGAGAATAAGGGAAGAGAAGAGGAGGTCATTGTTTGGCACTAGAGTAGCGGCTGCTGAATTGAGACATGCTGAACCAAATTGGAGAAGAGAAGCAAGCTGGACTAAACCAAAAGGAGACCTTGACCGAGTTGGAGAATTGAAGACAAGAAGGAAGAGTGAACCGAATTGGCTAGCTGGACAAAGAGGAAGAATAAAGAAAGGAATGGGGACCGAATTGAGAGAGGAGTGAGCCGATTTTGTTAACTCAATTGGAGCTTGCTGGACCGAATATTATGAAGGAGCAGATCAAATTGAATGAGAAAGGAAACAAGCCGAAATTGTTGACTGAATGGGAAAAGGGGCTAAACCAAATAAAGAGGGAGGAGGTAGCGAATGAGAGGAGGGAGGCAGCTGTGTAAGGAAGAGGAATGAGCAGCCGAAAATTTTGACCAACAAAACAAATGCAGATTTGAAAAGAATTGAAGGGTCACGACTGTGCATGGAAGAAAGGCACCGAATGAATGAATAGAGGGGGAGTGCGGCTATGCAGAAGGTGTGGGTGCTTTCTTGGAGCCGGAAGAAGAAAGGAGCGTGAGGGGCTGCTACAACTCTATATGGCTTATATCTTCAACATTCATCAATCTTCATCTTCTTCCTCCATGTGTAGCTAAGCTTTGGTGATTTTCTAGTAGGAAGTGTATAGCACTCATTTGAATTTTGGCGAAATTCTGATTTTCGATTAGCACTGTCTTGCTGGAATTGAAATATTTGTGCCCAAAAAAATCAAAAATTTGACAAGTTAACGTTTTTCAGCATTCTAAGCAAGACTAATAGCTAAAGCTATTAGGTCTACTAGATTTTAGCCAAATTCGAAGGTTTGCTATACTTTTCTGAATTTTCTTTCTTTTTTGGTATTTTTCTAAGTTTTAAAATTAGTTTGTTCTTAGGGTTTTCTTTGATTTTTCTTTGTTGCTAGTGTGTTTTTGAGTTTGTCTTAGTTAGTTGTTAGTTGTTGATGTG
This sequence comes from Inga oerstediana, assembly GCA_963210345.1. Classification (NCBI taxonomy): domain Eukaryota; kingdom Viridiplantae; phylum Streptophyta; class Magnoliopsida; order Fabales; family Fabaceae; genus Inga; species Inga oerstediana. The sequence continues at coordinate 66,822,222 of OY723401.1, forward strand.
TTTGGTAGTGGTTTAGATTAATTTTCATTTTCATAGTTGTTTTGAATTCCATTTGCATATAAAATTCTGTAAAAAAATGCATTTTGTTGCTTTGCTATCATGTTCTTAGTGGCCATTATGTGGTTCGTTATTGTTTTGTGGTGAGCAACTTTGCATTCCTCATCCTTGGAAATTTGTTGGTTGCAACTTGAGATTTCAGGTAGCTATCACATTCTGTAAGTTGTGCTTCCAATGACTCTACTTATCTACTTGCGGTTTGAGATACTACTTCATTGCTATACCAACTTGTTCCCCTAAAAGGTGAAGTCTTACCTTGCAACTCCTATTTGCCTCTTGTCACATTGTGTTGCACTTGTCTTGTTATTGCTGAAACTGGTCTTACTCTTTAGACACTTGAATTTTGTTGGTTTTGGTTAACTCTTTTGGTTGTCAAAGATTAGCTAACTTGGTTTGTTGTAAGTTGCTAATTTTTGTTGTATACAACCCTTCTTCAATTGACCATTTGACCAATTACTTTGCTGTAATTTATGTGTCTATATGAGTCTTCTTACTGTGTATGACTAGATCTTAGAAAACTGAACTTGTGCCTTTAGATAAAGATATTAACAAGACAACTAGGTCACTTAAGAAAGGTAAGAAAGCTGAATCATCTAGTATAGGGCTTGGACAAGTCATTGACACAGAAGTTGTTGCACATACTTGTGATAATTCTTCTCATATTGGCTCCTCGTTCATTGTAGATCACCATCTTACCATGGATCCAGTTCCTCCTCCAGAAGACGTTCCTCTACCAATTGGGGAGCGTAGAACTATCAAAGATCTTACCTCTTCTACTGATATTATTGATCCTTTCCTCTCTTGTCTTGAATTTAATATTAATTTTGAGTTGAAAGGTCCTTTGTTGAGTCACTTACCAAAATTTCATGGTTTACCTACAGAGGACCCTAACAAGTACTTGAGGAATATGTACGTTGTGTGCAACTCCGTGAAACCAATGGGAGTTGATCTAGATGAGATGTGCCGGAAAGTCTTTCATTTCACATTGGAAAACAAAGCTAAGGAGTGGTTCTTGATGCTACCTCACTACAATCCTAATGCTTTAGCATCCTGGGACAACTTGAAGAGTGCCTTTTTGGAAAAATACTTCCCTTCTTCAAAGATAACATCTCTCACTAAGGAAATCTTCTGTGCTAAACAAAGCCTCCATGAATCTTTTTATGAGTATTGGTGTCATTTTCAAGAACTTCTAGACAAGTGTCCACATCACCAAATCCCAGAAGCTCGATTGGTGCAATATTTTCATAGTGGGTTGCTTCCTCAAGATAGGAAGAGTTTGGATTCATCTTCTGGAGGCACTATTCAATTGTTTACACCTGAAGAAGCTTGGGCTTTAATTGAGAAGATAGCTAGTAATGATCAACAATTTGAAGGGTTGGATGCTAGACAAGTCCATGAGGTCTCACATACTTCAAGATCTTCAAGGGAGTATGATAATTTGTCATCCCAAATAACAGATATGAGAACTGACCTCAATAAGCTCATGGCCCATCTAAACAATGTGAACATTCATGGGTCACATTCTCAAGCTCTAGTGGCTCCTAGCTGTGACATATATAGCTCTCACATGCATATTGCTCCTAATTGCCCACACCAACTTGGGGAGGTCTCGACTGTTTTTCAAGGGAGACAAGGACAGAATCAAGGCCTTGGAATCCCTACTCTAATACATACAATGAGGGTTTAAGGTCCCATCCCAACTTGGGTTGGAGGAACCAGAATCAATTTCAAGGGAGTTCTTCAAATCAAGCTCCAACTCAAGGACCTTCAAACCAACCTAATCCCCAACAAACAGTGGTTGCTACACCTGAATCCCATGTTACTAAAGATGACATCTCTCAACTTCTCAAGTGTATTAACAATGTGTCATCTTCAATGGGTAACTTAGCCTCAAGATTTGATGAAGAGAGAGCTCAAACCAATTCTAAATTTTCTGACATTAGGACTAAGTTTGATACAATCTTTAACAAGTTGGAGTTGTTGGATTCTAAGAATTCTAACCTTACTTTATTTGTCACTCAAATGTCTGATAGCCTCAATGAGCAATAAGCTAAAAGTGGACAAGGGTTGCCTTCCAACACTGTGATCAATCCTAAGGATGTACATGTTATCTCCTTGAGGAGTGGTAAACAAGTGGGTAAATAAGTCCGATTTGAAGAAAATGTTGAGAGCTTCAAATCTAGAATGAATTCTAGTGATAGACACAATAAAGAGGTTGAGGTTCCATTACAACCACAAGTGGAAGATATTGATGGTAGTAATGATTCTGATCACAACACTCACCTTGCTATTGGAAAATCTAAGAGTATGGTTGAACAGAAGCTTCTACAAAGGCATTCTTCTCCAAATTCAAATATGCAACTTCAACAAATAATAAGGTACTTTACCCTTAAACTTCTTCTTCTTCAAGCAAAGGGGAAGGTAAAAAGGTAAATCTCTCTGAAATTCCATTTCCTAATTCATATGTGCTTAGCAAAAAGGTTTTAAATGAAAAGAAATTTCTTGATGTGATGGATATTTTCAGTAAGATTGAAGTTAATTTGCCTTTGCTTGATGTGTTGAAAGGAAAGCCTGCTTGTGCTAAATTCTTGAAAGATTTGCGTACCTAAAAGGGTAGGTGTAAACCCAATGAGTGTGTTCAGTTGAGTCCTAGTGTGTCTGCTATGTTTAAACCCCATCTTCCAATTAAGTGTAAAGGCCCTGGCTCATTTACTGTTCTATGCACTATAGGTACCATGCCTTTTAGTAATGCTCTTCTTGATCTAGGAGCCGCTATAAATGTCATGCCCTACTCTGTTTACACCTTTCTTGGCCTCACAAACATCAAATCCACTAGTGTTATCCTACAACTAGCTGATCGCACCACTAGGAAACCTCATGGCTTATTGGAAGACATCTTAGTCAAGGTCAAAGACTTAGTGTTTCCTGCTGATTTTTATGTCCTAGACATGTCTATTGAGGTCTCAGTTGAGGAACCATTGATTTTGGGTAGGCCTTTCATGTGCACAGCTAATACTATCATTAGTATGAAGGATAGGTACATAACTATGGAAGTAGGTGATCATGTCATTCGGTTCAATATTTATGAAGCTATGAATTACCTATTTGAGGACTACTTCCTTCTTGGCTTGAATGAGATTGATTTAGCCTTGGAAGAGGCAATTGATGAGTCTGCTTTCTCATTGTGTGTGAAAAATGATTGTCATGATGATGTATGTGCTACCATTGGTTCAAATTCTTCTCCCTCTATTGATTGTGATGATGATGTGTGTAGTATTGATTTCATGTCAATTGATAGCTCACTTTCTACTTCCAATCCTTTTATTTTTGATTTTTCTAACCTTGGTAGTACTATCTCTTCATTTGATAGTTATCATGGTGTTGGGAAAGAATTATTGTGTAGCTTTACAGAATTTGAGAATGTTAGTGAAGTAGATTCCACTTTTGGAAGTGAAGCAACATCCATTAGCACTGAGTCTGCTCCTATGGACACAAGTGGAGTCATTGCTGAAGATGAGGAAAGAAATCAATGTGCTACTGATGGCACGACTGCAATTCATGGGTTTAAGCTTCACATTCCTCCATCTTACAAGTTTCAGACTTCTCCTAACCTCAAGGATGATTGTGTGGGTAACCTCACTTCTTTCTAATTATTGAAATACTTACATTCTCCTTTTGGTGATGAACTTAGCAGGTCAAAAGTCATAAATTTCTTTGCTGACAATTTTGGAAATAATGGACAACCACATGTCAAGACTACAATAGGGGAGAAACTCAGTTCTAATCAATTACTACACTGTTGCATACCATTTCATGATGCTACTTCTCATATATTTCACTCTTTGAATGATGTAAGTGGTAGTCAAGGTTGCTGTGTGAATGAGCCATAATCTCAATCCACATCTGAACAAAGGGGGCATACTCTCAATCCAACAATTATTAGGGATTCTCATAAGAAAGGGAAGTTTCTTGGTGCACTTGTGTTGAAAGAACTTTTACCTTCAATTGTGCAACCCCTTGAACTTGATTTAAAACCCCTTCCCCCTAACTTGAAGTATGTTTTTCTTGCTGAACATGATCAATTACCTGTCATTATCTATAATTCCTTAAGTACATCTTAGGAGTTGAGTTTACTGCATGTGTTGAAGAAACACAAGAGGGCAATAGGGTCGACTTTAGGTGACATTCCAGGTATTAACCCAACTGTGTGCACCCACAAAATACTTTTAAATGAGGGTTCTAAACCTGTGAGACAGCCCCAACATAGACTCAACCCTCTCATCTTAGATGTAGTTAAGAAGGAGGTCACCAAACTCTTGAGTGCAGGGATCATATATCCTATTTCAAATAGTGAGTGGGTCAGTCCGGTCCAAGTTGTTCCAAAAAAGAGTGGAATAACTGTTGTGCGAAATGAGAAGAATGAACTCATTCCAACAAGAGTCCAAAACTCTTGGAGAGTTTGTATAGACTTTAGAAAGTTGAATGAAGCAACTAGAAAGAACCACTTTCCCCTCCCCTTTATAAATCAGATGCTAGAGAGATTGGCATGAAAATCTCATTATTGTTTCCTTGATGGTTTTTCTGGTTATTTTTAGGTTCCTATTACACCGGAGAATCAAGAAAAGACAACATTTACTTGCCCATTTGGGACGTTTGCAAACCGAAGGACGCCTTTTGGGTTATGCAACGCTCTTGGGACATTTCAAAGATACATGCTCTCCATTTTTAGTGACTTACTTGAACAAGATATTGAGGTATTCATGGATGATTTTTCTATATATGCGAATTCTTTTGAAGAATGTTTGCTAAATTTGGAGAGAGCATTAGAAAAATGTGTGCAAAAGAACCTTGTGCTAAATTTTGAGAAATGCCACTTCATGGTAGATCAAGGAAAAGTCTTAGGCCACTTGATAAGTAAGAGGGGTATAGAAGTTGACAAATCTAAAATTGAAGTAATTTCATCTCTTCCTTATCCCTCTAACTTAAGAGAACTTAGATCTTTCTTAGGGCATGCTGGGTTTTATAGAAGATTCATTAAGGATTTTAGTAAAATAGCTTGTCCCCTAGCTAAGCTTCTCCAAAAGGATGTGGATTTCATCTTTGATGATACATGCAAATTGGCTTTTGATGAAATTAAGTCTAGACTTATTTCTCCACCTATACTTATTGTTCCTAATTGGGATCTTGATTTTGAGCTTTGTTGTGATGCTTCCAATAGTGTTGTTGGTGTAGTTCTAGGTCAGAAAATTGGTAAGACCTCTTATCTTATTGCTTATGCTTCTAAAACATTGGACAAGCTTCAAATCAATTATAGTACCACTGAGAAAGAGCTCTTTTCCATTGTTTTTGCACTTGAGAAGTTTAGGTCTTGTCTAGTGAATTCTAAAGTGATTATCTATGATCATTCTGCTGTTAAGTTCTTATCTAGAAAGACTCATACTAAGCCTCAATTACTAAGGTGGATGCTACTACTTCAAGAATTTAACACAGAGTTTAGGGATAAGGCAGGTGCAGAAAATCTTGTTGCTAACCATCTAAGCCGCTTGCCCCTTACTATACACAGGGAGTAGTTGATGCTGAAGTTACTTGTGATGGTTTTCCTAATGCCCATCTCCTTGCTATTACACTTCATGACCCATGGTTTGCTCATATTGTGAATTATCCTGCTGCTGGAGTGTTACCTAATTCTTTGTCTCGTTTTCAGAAACAGAAGCTGAAACATGAATCTCAATACTATTTGTGGGATCCTCCTTACTTGTGGCGGCACTGTAGTGATCAAGTCATTAGGAGATGTGTGCCAAAGGATGAAATTTCTTCTATTATAACATCTTGTCATTCTTTGTTGTGTGGTGTCACTTTGGGGCAAAGAGAACTGCTAGGAAAATCTTAGACTGTGGTTTATATTGGCCTAGCCTCTTTCAGGATTGTTATGCTTTTTGTAAAACTTGTAATGCATGCCAGCGTTTTGGGGGTTTATCTAGAAAGCATGAAATACCGCAACAGCCCATGTTGTTTTGTCAAGTTTTTTATGTTTAGGGCATTGATTTTATTGGTCCATTTCCTGTATCTCATAGATATCTGTATATTTTGTTGGCTGTAGATTACCTTTCAAGGTGGATTGAGGCCATTCCTACAAGGAAGGATGATGCCTCTACTATTATAAAATTCCTACGTACTCATATCTTTTGTAGGTTTGGTGTACCAAGAGCAATTGTGAGTGATCGTGGCTCACATTTTTGCAACAAATTGATGGACAACTTATTATCCAAGTATGGTGTTCTACATAAGACTTCTACCCCGTACCATCCACAGACAAATGGGCAAGCTGAGGTGTCTAATAGGGAAATCAAGTATATCTTGGAGCGAATTGTCAAGCCAAGTAGGAAAGATTGGAGTCTCAGGTTGGATGATGCTCTTTGGGCATATCGTACAACTTTTAAAACTCCCATTGGCATGTCTCCTTTCCGGTTAGTCTTTGGTAAGGGTTGCCATCTACCTGTTGAGCTAGAGCATAGAGCTTACTGGGCTGTGAAGACTTGTAATATGGATCTTCAAGGTTCTGCTGAGGAAATGATGCTTGAGATACAAGAGCTTGAAGAGTTGAGGTTGGATGCATATGAAAGCTCCCGTATCTACAAGGAAAAATCCAAATTGATTCATGATCAAGACATCTTACGGAAGCAATTTCATGAAGGAGAGCATGTGCTTATGTTCAAGGCAAGATTCAAGCTCAAAAATGGGAAGCTTAAAAATGAGACAAGGGGGAGGGGGTGTCATCATTTCATCTTCTCCAACTCTCCTTTCTCTCATTTCCTCTCTCATTTTTGTGCATCAATGGCAGCCTAGAGAAAGAAGAAGAACTTTGTGCAAAAGGTGAGAGCTATCATGTAAATGGCTTCTAATGGAAAAAATATCTTATATAAACTTGTTCCTTGTGTTGAGAGCTTCAATTTCATAGTTTTAGATTTTCCATTTGGTGGTGTTTGAGCTATCATGAAATTTTGGACTAGGGTTAATCAAGGAACTCCTTTGGGAAAAGTTGTAGAGGTGAGTAAGACAAACATTTTCATATAGGTTTTATAGCCATTGGTTGAGTTTGGATTTTCTGGAAATTTTGCCTTGAATTTCGAAAATGAGGGTCATTGTGTTGTTCGCATGTTGTTGTCATGGAAATGGTGCCTTGCTTAGTGTTTTGAATGAATAGAATTGAATTGAAGCTTAAGGGTGAAGTTTGGGAACTTTGTATTTGATTTTGTGTATTGGTCAAAACAGGGCATGGTGATAGGTTTGGATTTTGGTCATTTTGAGTTTACCATTGTGTTCCTTGTGAAAATTTATGTGGGAATAGGCTTGATTGTTAATTTTAGAGCCATTGGACACTTTGATAGAAAGTTGGAAAATCTGTCTTGTGTGAACTTTGTCTGGGCAGTCAGTTTGCCCGAACGTTTTGAATGACTAAATGGTATTAGAAAATTCGAAAAATTTCCAGTCTTAAAGTTCACATCCCAAGCTTCAAAATGTACATATAATTTGTGTCATTTTGTTTTGGTAACTGAGAGTTATGCTTTGCCAAAATTTGGGACAAAAACTGGACTCTGCTTTGGAGTAGTGTTGTGTTTTGGGTAATTCTGGAATTTTGTGGTGATTTCTAGTTATGGTCCATATTTTTTTAATAAAGAGGACTTAAATACCTTTCATTTGGCTTTAGAATCACCTCGTTTCAATGTTTCTAGAATTAGTTATGAATTTTGAAATTTCAGCCAAGAATCAGGGAATTTCTTGGCTGCGACCCAAACCTTTTTGACCTGATTCTGGCCGCAGCCCATGGGTGGTTGGCCTCGGCCAGTGACCTTCTGACCATATTTTGGCCGCGGCCAACACCTGTGTTCCAGCACTTTGAGTTTTTGAAAAGAGATCTTCAACCTATTGTTTCCCAACCTTTTAGGGGTTTTATTAGAGGCATTTGTAGCTTCTTAAGGGTCATTATTGATAACCAAATCTAAGTATTGAAGAGTCAATTGAGTATTGGAATATAGAATAATGCTCCGTCCTTAATTATGACATTAGGATTTGATATTTGCCCAGAGCTTAGAAGGCATGTGCCTGCTCAAGAACGGAAAGACCAAGGTAGTGACACTTTATCCTATATCATATATATTGCATTGCTTGTATGCTTTAATCATTGAATACAGAGAAGGGAACATCGCGTAACCCCGATCTCGAATACAAATACAGTGAAGGGAACGTGGCGTAAGCTCGGTCTCGAATACAGATACAGTAAAGGACATGGCATAAGCCCGACCTTGTATACAGTGAAGGGGACGTGGTAATGTGCCCGGCCTCAAATATTGATTGCTGCATTGTGATATATGTTTACTTGCTTTGTTTATATGCATAATATACGTAAACTGTTGCTACTGGGATTCTCTAGAATCTCATTCTTTCCAAATAACATTTTTAGACAGGGCAAGTGGATCGAAGAGCAAGCAAATGATCAAGGACGATTAGGACTGCCGGCGGTAGTTTTAGTTAGATATTTTGGTTTTATTCTGAACTGGTTATTATTTTGGATAAATGTACATATTGAATAGACCATAGAAGTATAGTTTTGTGTAATCCCCGGTATGGATACTGAGATGGGCATTAATGCCCTGATTATTATTTTGGATTAATGTTATTATCCCAGGTGAATGTCGGGAATTATGGTATACTCTGATATTGTGCATGTAACAGACCGAACAAACCATTTGTTTTAAGGAACGAAATGAATGAAATCTATTTATACAGGTGTTATAAAAGTTTTTTAATTATCCCGGATCTCTCATTCGATTATTAAACGTGTTTAAGCGCTAATTTTGGTCTTTATCGAGGTTGGGGTTACATTAGTGATTTAGAAAATTTATATTTTCACTTATGGTGACTCACTCCAATATGGCTTCCTGGAGCTTCCGATTTGGAAGAAAGGTACATTAGTGATTTAGAAAGTTGGAATAGCTAGGTTTAGGGAAGCGGGAGTTAGGAGTACATCAGTTTTGTAAAATCATTATTGTTATTGCTATTGCTGTAAGAGCACCAAAGATCCCATTACAAACCATACAATGTTTAACATCTACAAACTATAAACATTTCATCTACAAACTATGCGAGAAATCAGTGGTTGGACCAAACTTAATTTACATTTAATGTTTTGACATAATTGTTGATGCCTTCCTATCAAAATGTGCCAGTTTTCCCACCTTTTTTTCTTTTAACATTATAATCAAACAAAAAATGTTTGCAAGAAATTTTTCCACGTAACTTTAATATTTGTGTTCATTTCTATATTAATTTATATATTGAAGAAGATTCTGTAGTAATAATTTTATGATTCAATGTTTTTAATAAGAATAAATTGCCCTAGCCTCCCCCTCTATTTTTAATAAGAAAAAATTGCACTAGACACACACACACACACACACACACACACACACACACACACACACACTATGATACAATAAAAAATTAGTGCCGATCAATGGAAATTTTACTCAGTCATACTGTATGGACTAAATTTGTTACAATGGTATGCAATTTACAAAACCTATCCATAACTTGGATGAGGAAAACTTGAAAATTTCATATAAGATAGACATAAATCAAAATTTGCAGATAATCTGTTATATGTGGAGAAGTCAAAGTAAGGCATATAAGAATTCAAATGTAGAATGACTTGATTACATTAATGCTCTCAAATTTATCTCCGCATCCTCCTCCTCGATGATCTGAGAATATAATAATGCTTTTAGCCATTAGAAAAAGCCCAAAGAAACAAAAACTACTCAACAACAAATCTATATTCTTGTAATTTCTAGCCCTATGCTTGTGTTTATGTGTAAAATCTAATGAAAAATACAGCCATACATTTTCATGTGTTGGCCCATATTTAATTTGAAATGTGTGTGTATAAATGAATATACAAAGTGAAATAACCAATGATATACCTTCGGTATGTCGATGATTTGATAAGGAAAGATTAATATGTTATGATGAAGATTCAATGTAGCTTCCGGATCTTCTTCTTCTTCTTGATCTGTGACAAGAACTTTCTCATCATACTTCATTATATTAGCATTAATGCATGATCTGGAACATCAACATACTACAACTTCTGATCCTCTTCTATACATTCATCATGTTTCGATAATATTAATTTCTTGTTGATGAGAAAGATACCAAATGTACATAGTTCACTATGTAAAATAAGAACACAATGTGCAAAACATCATAAACGCACCAGTTTATATGGAACACAGATCAGCAGCCAAAAATACAACTTATTTAAATTATATATTTCTAATGAAGTATGACATGAAAAGGTACCATTTATTGTGTTTAATGGACATGTAGTTTCACATTTGTACACTCTTTTATGATTGTTTCTTTATCACACTAACATGTATGCAATAGGAGGAGTAATAAATAATAAGTGTGATAATAAGAAAAACTAGGTCTTCTTAGGTTTCAATGATGGCGAAGCAATTGAGTTGGAAGTCAACAAATAGATTGATCAAACAATAAGAGCTAATTTGGGTTGAAGATTCTCTCACTTGATGATGGAATATGAGTACGCTTGATCCCTTTCCTCTTTACATTTCTTCAACGAGAAATGTTGGTTCAACCAAAAGTTGCAATAGGCTCTAAGTCCCATGGTGAAACCCTCTCTGGCCTTTGAACAGTGGCAGGTTCTTCCCATTGAACCTATCGTAGGAAGACATTATGGATGTTTGAAATAATGAAAATAATGCACGTTTTAAAAGCAATATTACTAGTGTAATTAAAACAATCTCAAACCTTTAATGATCTCCATTTGGAGTTTGGCCATTATAGAGATAAATCTACAACACCAATACATTCAGATCATTATTTGCAACATAAATTTAATTAGACATCATTATTCTGATCTTTGTTTATAATTATAATTAATCACAGTGGAATTGACAATCATTCTTTGTTCTCTTTGAATTGATTACAAAGACTTCAAAAAAAATTTTGAAATATTCATAATCACTTAAAAAATGAAGAACTAAATGTAAAGATTGATACCAAACTTTGGATTGTTGAAGAAATAGTCTAAGGGTTCAAATGAAAATAGTTTTGAAAGACCCCGTCTTATATGTAAAAAAATGTTTGTCATTATTTTTATTAAATAAATTGGTGATAAATGCATAAAAGCGAAGCCTAAGTTTCGTGTGAAATGCTCTTATCAGCTAAAATCATTGAAACACGTGAGATCGAAGCATGGACTTGATAAGCTTGCAAATTCATGCGTTGTTTTTCCAAGTCCATTGCCACTTCGGTTTTCAAAAATAGTGAAATTTATCAGATTTATAAATTGATTTTATTAAGGATTAATATGATGAACATGACAACAAAATAATATCAACCGATCTTAATAGGTTGCTGCATGATGCTTTTGCCGTAGAGTTGGTCTAAGCGCTGAGATTTTATAATAATATTTGAAAGGAGCTTTATATCAACCAGAGTGATTTACATGTAAGAATCATGAGTTATTATGAAGGTTAATCATATGAGTTGATATGTGTGTATAAACAACTATACGATTAAATAATCATTGCTATATACCTTTGGTATACCATTGATCTGATAGGCGGCATGCATTAACACGCCCAATATACTCGATGATATTTTTAGCCTCTTCATCTCCATCATCAGAAGCTTCGTCAATCTTCAAGGTGGAAATGCAAGAGAAACAAATTCCAACAAAGTCAATTGTTTTTTTCTTAAATCAAATCAATCATAACACTTGAAAAAAAAAACACAAATTAAAGATAGAAATTTATACAAATCAAGACAAAAATCTACCCAACCAAATTAGAAAACGCTGGAGCCCAAAACAAAATAACACCCAGAACAACTCAAAGAAAATAGAAAACAACACCACCACAATTTTAGATCCCAACCTTCGCTATTATAGACCACCAATTTACAAACCACAAAGCGTGCTGAATACCAAATCTAAATAAAAATTGCAATAGCTGATGAATTTGAAACAAAACATATCTCCATCTTAGCTCTAGGAAGCAAGATCGGAGTGATTCATAATCTTTTCGGAAGTGTATGAGACGATCCATCAATTTCATATCCCAACCATTGCCTCTAAAGATCACCGACTCACTAACCACAATGCATTGCTTGCCAGATGCAAATGAAAATTACAGTAGTTGATGTGTTTGAGACAAAACATACCTCCAAAATTTCAGATCTAAAACAACACCACCATAATCTCCTATCCCAATCATCATTACCATGATTACCAACTCACAAACCACAAAGCATTGCATACTATATCTAAATGAAAATTGCGTTAGTTGATGAGTTTGAGACAAAACATAACCCGATCGCAGTTCTAGGAAGCCAGATCGAAGTGATTCACCATCAATTTTCAAATTTAAGAGATGATCCATCAATATCACCATATGCACACTGACATAAAAACATACATGCTCAGGTGAACGTCAAGGGGAGAGTCCCCGAGAACTACAATGCACGCACACAATCCAAGCAACAAAGGCTCTTACAGAAGGAAATAAAGGAAAGGGGTCTCGAATGCTTTTATCCACAAAATCTCTTCTGTCCAGAGATTTTTATTATCGAATTGAAAATAAACCACTATAAGAAATGTGTGTCGGGGTTGGTACGCAGGGGGTGAGAGAGAGAGAGAGAGAGAGAGTTTAGGTGCGTGCCACGTAAGGATGATTTTTTTTTAATAGTAAATGATATTCTACAAACACATCAGAAGCTATCCTCCTGAGTTAACATGCAGTCGCATCCTATTTACATCAGTAACTAAAAAGCTAGTGATAGCATCAGGGGGCGAATCGGTTATATGGAGATCAATCACCACCTTCCAAGCTTCTTTTACCATAGTGTCTACAATTGTGTTAACATCTCTTATGCAATGTGAAATTTCCACTTCCCAGTCTCTGTCCATCAGTGTGTTCTTGAGATACCTTTCCCTAAATTAGATCCATGACTTCACTACAATCAAACTCAATCAGGATTTGTCTGTATCCTCTATCCCATGCAATTTTAAGTCCCCACAAAACACCCCAAGCTTCCGCAGATACTATCGTTCCTTGCCCAATCAGATACATAAACCCCATCAAAAACTCACCATTGTGATCTCGCAAAACACCTCCACAAGTGCAAGTCCGTAAATTGTCATTCCTGGATCCATTAATATTAATCTTCACCCACCCAAGTGATGTTGGCATCCAATGGGGCTGATTCCTTTCTTCACTCTAATTTTGAGACAGTCTTGCATTACCCCATGTTAAGCAGACACGAGCACGAGCTAATACGGCCTGTCTACTCCAAGTATTGTTATTAAAGCATCGGTCATTAGGAGCCAACCAAATATCCCGGCACAGCACCGTAAACCAAAGACGAAACTCAAATCCCTGTATTACGTCTTTTCTCCCCACACACCATATAAGCCTGTCATTTCTATCCAACATGCTAAAAAATATATCACGCCAATCCGGCGGTAAGAATCCATTCCATAATTCAGAAGTGACTGGACAATCTCGTAAAACGTGAAGTACTGACTCTCGTGAATTATGGCATATCACACAAGTACCCGTAGGATGACTACCATGATGGTAACGCACCATATTTGTCAATAGTCGACCATGAAAGCACAACCACAAGAAAATACGATACCTTTGAGGGACTTTCAATTTCCAAACACATCTCCACCAGTACTTAGTGTGAGGCTATTGGGTGCCCACAAGGTATTTGTAAGCAGATCTGATAGAGAATGATTTCTAATACTATATGTTTAATCACACACACGCACATCTATATATATATATATATATTGTATCTAATTTTTTCCTTTTCCTTATATTGAGTGTTAGTGAAGGCTAATATATAAGGAATTATGAGTTGTTATGGAATGGCATAATGATTTTTTTGTCAAAAGAAAGTTTTCCAAAAAGAAAATTTTCCGCCTTCATTTCCGCAAAAGTTCAATGAAATACATTTAAATGGCTTCTTAAAACATAAATAGAGTTAAACATATCATATCTTGATTTTAATGTTTACATCTTCTTTCAATTTCTAACTCTCAAATACACACATATGAGATCAATGACTATCTCAAATACATTATTATTTCCTATAATTTTGGTGTTCTAAAGTTTCATCAAATTTCAATTTAATCCCTGAAGTTTCTAAAGTTACTTTTTTGTCTTAATATTGACACAATTAATTTTCTCATAAATGAAAATGATGACTCACTGAATTTCAATGGTCATTCTGCAATTAAATGCTAAAAAAGCATGCTAAAAATTTAATCTTTTAATATAATATTTTTATATTTTAAAAAATAATGCATGTTGATGTTGAAAGATTAGATTACAACATTTTTAATTAGATTTTATTTTAAATATTTTTCAATATATAAATTTTAAATTAAATATTAATATGTAAGCATATAATAACTAAGTCATCATTTAAATTTTCTGAATCATCATTTTCTATAAAAAGTATATTTTTTTAAATTTGAAGAACTAAATTAAAAATTGAAGTGAAATATTTTTCAAATTTTCAAATAAAGAAATTGAAATGAGTTCTCAAAAGGGTAAATAATTTAAATCTTTTTCCATGTTCAAATGGTAATATTTACGTGCTCTTTCAATCTGATGTATATACGACAAACCAATAAATTTCTTTTTAATTTATTTCCTACTATATTCTTTTTGATTCATTCATCATGGACAACATTCAATATACATAGTTTAAATCAAATTTTCAAGCATGTTTAATGAAAAATTCAAATGAATAAATTTTTACTCACGCAAGTAGAATATATCATGTCGTAAATCTTGTCATACTAAGGATAATTTTATTCTTCCAAAATTAAAAATCCTAACTTTCTTGAGTTATTTTATCTTATTTTCATCATGAATCCCAATTTTTGAGCATATGAGCACCCACACACCCTCGTGCGCGCATGAAAATCCCCCCCCCTAAAAAAAAAACACGCCCTGCACGAGCACCCTGCCCCCACGAGCGTACACACCCACCAAATGCAACAAGGATAAAGCTCATGCAATGATAAGCAATAACTTGTTTTCTTAGACTCTTGTACATGTTTCATGATCAAAGACAAATAACACACGTCTGTATTTTTCTTATTATCTATATCAATATGCGCAACTGAAGTTAATGGATTATGATAATGCATGTACGATGGACAACCATTTTCTATGGGAACTTATTTGTTGGATAAAAATTATTTGACATTTAAATTTTGTATATAAATGTTGATGCCATTGCAACATTTTGCTCCTTTGAAGGTGCATTACTTTTGATATTGGCATTCACTTGATAGACACAAATTGGTCTGCACTATATGTAAACCATACAATATAACACAAATACTCATAGCATTGCAGGCTTAGAATTGAACTTTTTTAATAAAAAAACTTGATTTTTTTAAGAACTCCTACATTAGAAAAAATTTAATTAAAATTAAAATAGATGGCTACTATGTAACTTGCCAAAATACGGAAATGTTTGATTTTTTTTTCTTTTACAAAAAGGAAATGTTGGATTTGGAATGCCTTTTTCCTTAGTTTCTAACGGAGATTCAGTTGTAATACACATGTACATATATAAAATTGTAACTTTCAGTCTTCGTTATTTTTATTTATATCTACAACAGAATGACACATAAGAACAATTAAAAGAACTTAAATATTTCGAAGGATCATAAATTGTAAGTTACAGAGAAGGAGAAAGGTTTTAAAGAAAAGTAAATGGACAAAAATTTGCCTACACTAGTGACAAAAAGCATAGAGAGTTATAAACCAGGTACAATGTATATAGGAGTGTATTAGAGTATATAATAATGATACATTTAATAAAGTAAATGGACAAATCTTTCACTACACAGCTGACAAATAGTATAATATAATTATAAACCAGGTACAATGTAGTTAGGCTGATACAGAGTATATATTAACTAGACACATTGTGCAAAGTAAATAATTAAATATTCCCCTACAGATTTGACAAGAAGCGCAGTATAAGTTAGATACAATGTATAGGTAGATACGGGGTATTATCTTTAGTACTGAATACAAGAACTAAATGATTCTTTTTTTAGAGATATTAAGAAAGCTAATTAAGTTACATGTAAGCATTTATATTTTTTACACTTCTTCAAACTAATTCGCTTGACTGATAAACTGATATATAATCTAATGATGCACAATATATACTATGATTAAGTACCTTATTTAGCTTAGTTGGTACTCCACAAAAATGTCAATTGGCTCTTACATTAAGGACCAAAGGGAGTATATAAAGTTAATCTGCTAAAGAAACAACAAAATATTTGGTTCAAGTTATATCCAAAGACATTATCCTTAAGAGTTATTCCACAACCCCCTTAGTAAATAGAAAGCAGCACTCCCTAGGATTAAATAAATTCTTCATGTAATGATACAGGGTTACACATAACTGACGGATGATAAAGAACTCGGCAAGAGATTACCGAGGCTTCTTATGCCCTTATCTACAAATGGTGTCTTAACTAGGGGCATTTATAGACAATGAATTGACGCCTTGAATTTGTACCTCTTGAAGTACAATACCTCTTCAATTAAAAGATTATAACTATCTATTAAATTTATGAACCATGTTGATTCATGAATGAACACAAATATTAAGGTAATCTAGGGTGCTAGATACACCTCAAAAACATATCAAGCTAAAGGAGCGAGGGAAAATCTTTTTCCTTATATTTATGACATTGATTGATTCAGCGCTTTCAGTTTGCAATCCTTAGAATAATATATTTGATTGCATTTATTGTGTTGGCTACCAACACGGTGTAACCCCCTACCTTAATAGCTAAATTTATAGTTTGAGAATGCGTCATTAAGTTGAAATAGAGACCAGTGGTTAATTTAAAACTTTTCCAAAACTTATTTAGTGTAGTCTCACGTTCACATCTCGAATATGATTGGTCTGTCCAGTTTAGTTTCATTCATACATTTCAGAGTGCATCCAAAAATTCCCAACAACACTCAGGTTTCGTTACTTAATAAAGGGTTTACAATGCTTAGTTTCCCATATAGGGGATTACACAACACTATTCAATATATACAACATGTGCAACCAATCCCCAACAAAATATGACAACCAACTACCAAAATTAAAAATCCTAGCTAGGAGTTCTAACCGCTCTTTGTCACTTGCTTTTCCTTTGAACCGCTTGCCCTTGCTGTAGGTTAGTCATTGGAAAGAATGAGATTCAAAAGAATCCCAGTAGTAACAATTCACTTATAACATGTACAATCACAAAGCATGTAAGCAAATCAAAACAACAACAACAACACAACGGCATTTTTGTGACAGCTTTTGCTGCATTCACAATGGCATGTTTCACAACAACACAACAATGGCATTTTACAACGGCAATGTTACATCACGGCATATTCAATGAAATGACATACATGCAAGGCATCATACACATAATAAGAGAAAGAGTCACTACCTTGTTCTTTCCGCTCGTGCACTGGCACTGGTTTATCACATGCAGGGAAATTGTCAAATCCTATAATTAGAATTATGGACGACAGGTTATTACTTAATCCAATTCTTTAATTCAAACACTCAAGTTGGTTATCATCATTAGGGACATTTAATCAAATCAACTAAGGAGTTAAAGTGGTCAATTAACCTAAAAGACCAATTCCTAACATCAAAGTTCAACAATACTACATTATGCCATTACATCTTCAATTTTCGCATAAGGGACTAAATCTGCCAGAATTTTCTCCAGACTTTGAAAAATCATAACTAATTCTACAAAAATCGAAATAAGGTGATCCCAAGTCCGATGGAAAGCTATTGAAGTCCTCTTCATAGGAAAAATATGAATTATTACCGGAAATCACCACACAATTACAGAATTACACAAAATCCCACACTGCTCCAGAATTAAGTCCAGTTTCGACATCAAATTTTGGGCAACCAGAACTCACAGCTCAAAAAACGAAATGATACAAATTATATGTCCATTTTGAATATTTGAATGTGACCTTTAAGACTGGAAATTTGTATAATTTTTAGAGATCATTTAGTTATCCAAAAACACCACACAAGTAGAGTACCTCGCTGGAATTCTGTTTAGGCTGAAAACCCAGATTTACATTTTGAGTTTCAATGACCCAAAATTCACAACCCGGGGCTATTCCCACATAATTTTTCGTGTAGAACACAATGATAACATCAAAATTAACAAATTCCCACTTGTTCTCCGTGTCCTGTTTTGGCAGAAAATTCAAAATAAATTCCAACAATTACCAACTTCCAATTTCAGCATCAAACTTATGTCAAATGGTTTCCAATCATCATAAACCACCAATAACATAATCAAAACATCATGAATTACCCAAACCCTTGTTTGGCCAATATCAAGGCAGATTTACACATGCCAAAATACTCATTCAACCAACACAACCAATAGCTCAAATTGATGCTAATACTCACCTAGTGCTCCTTCTTAAGTTCTTTCTTTGATTCTTCAACTTTTGTTCTTGCAAGGTAGCTGAAAACTCCTCTTCTTTAAAGACAAAAACCATAGAAATGAAGTTAACGAAGAGAGGAAAAAGTTTCATGAAGGACACTTGAGTCATAGATGAGGTTAAGGAGGTGAAAATTAAGGTGGAAAGTCTCACCTTTTCCTTGCTCTTCCTTCTCTTTTGTTGGAGCTGCAGCACCGACTTGGAGAGTGAGAGAGAGAGAGTGATAAATGATCAGTTTTTTCCTTTCCCTTGTCACTTAAAGGCTGACCGAAATATGGGACTTGAAAGGGATAAATTATATATCAAAAAAAAATATCACACTCCCACCTCCTCAAAATAATATATTTTAATGACTTTAACATGTGCCAAATAAATTGATATCATCATCTTTCTCTTGCCTTCTTTATTCCATAAGTAAGATGCCTCTTTTAATGCAAGTCATCACCTTTTATTTAGCCAACAATTATTGACCGAAAATGGGACAAGAGGAAGAGAAAAATGGCTCCTTACTTTATCATATTTTCCTCCTTCTCACATATTACTTTTAGAATGATATTTTTGACTTTTCTTCCTCTTGTAATACTTGGTCACAATTGAGTTCCCTCTTTCCTCTCTTCAAGTGACGTGAATGTGGCCTTGTGAAGGAACTAATTGGCTTCTTGAACCAGCCATTCCACTTGCTTACATATCAATATCCAATTGCAATTAAGCACATACTAACTTTTGACTTTCCACCACATTTACTTAGTCAAAATTGCTGCATCTTTTAACATAATTATCTCAACATTTATTTTCCTCTTGCTCCCTCATGTTGAATGAAATTTATGGCCCATTGGAAGAGGATAATAATTTCTCAAAATATCCCAATTAAACTTTGTTATCACAATTAAATTTTTGACAATGGGTTTAGGCATCTTCCACTGTTAATTCGTATAATAATTCACACTTGATTCTACAAAATTGTTTCCTAACATTAGTCACATTCTCTTCTGGAGTCATTTTGTACATATTTTAGGGCATTACACATAGCACATGTTAAGGATAGAACATGAGTTTCTAAGTTCATTCACCTAACAGTAAATGTCATCAGCCACTGTTATTGATAGAGCTTCTGAATTGAAAGAAACATACATTAGTGATTTAGAAAATTTATATTTACACTTATGGTCAATCAATCCAATATGGCTTCCTTGAGCTTGCAGTTTGGAAGAAAGATGCGTTAGTGATTTAGAAAGTAGGAATAGCTAGGTTTAGGGAAGAGGGAATTAGGAGTATATCAGTTTTATAAAATCATTATTGTTATTGCTATTGCCACAAGAGCACCAAAGATCCCATTACAAACCTTACTATTTTTACGATCTTCAAACTATAAACATTCATCAAAGCCAAACTATTGCATGAAGGACAATCCTTATGTGTGAGAAATCAGTGGTTTGACCACTTAATTGACATTTAATGTTTTGACATAATTGTTGATACCTTCCTATCAAAATGTGCCAGTTTTCCCACCATTTTTTCTTTTCACATTATGATCAAACAATAAAAGTTCAATGAATTTTTCCACGTAACTTTAATGTTTGTGTTCATTTCTATATTAACTTATGTATTTAAGAAGATTCTATAGTAATGATTTTATGATTCAATGTTTTTAATAAGAACAAATTGCACTAGCGTCCCCCTCTACTTTTAATAAGAAAAGATTGCACTAGACTAATATATATACACATACACACCCTAATGTACACTAAAAAAATTAGCTCCGATCAATGGAAATTTTATTCATAGTCATAGTGTATAGACTAAATTTGTTACAATGGTATGATATTTTCAAAACCTATCCACAACTTGGATGAGGAATACTTTGAAAATTTCATATAAGATTGACATATATCAAAATTTGCAGATAATCTGTTATATGTGGAGAACTCAAAGTAAGGCATATAAGAATTCAGATTTAAAACAACTTGATTACATTCATGCTCTCAAATTTATCTCTGCATCCTCCTCGTCGATGATCTGAGAATAATGCTTTTAGCCATTAGAGAAGGCCCAAAGAAACAGAAAGTTCTTAACCATAAATCTATATTCTCGTAATTTCCGACCCTAAGCTTGTGTTTATATGTAAAGTCTAATGGGAAAAAAAAACAGCCATTTTCATGTATGTGTTGCCGCATATTTAATTTGAAACGTGTGTGTAAAAATTAATATATTAAGTGAAATAACCAATGATATACCTTTGGTATGTCGATCATTTGATAAGGAAAGATTAACATGTTATGATGAAGATTCAATGTAGCTTCTGCATCTTCTTCTTCTTCTTCATCTGTGACAAGAACTTTCTCATCATACTTCATTGTATTAGCATTAATTCATGATCAGGAACATCAACATACTGCAACTTCTACTCCTCTTCTATACATTCATCATGTTTAGATAATATTAGTTACTTGTTGATGAGAAAGATACCTGATGTACATATAGTTCACTATGTAAAATAACACTTCAATGTCCAAACAACATAAGCGCACCAGTTTTTATGGAACACAGTTGATCAACCAAAAATACAACTTATTTAAATTATATATTTCTAATGAAGTAAGACATGAAAAGGTACCATTTTTTATGTTTAATGGACATGTAGTTTCACATTTGTACACTCTTTTATGATTGTTCCTTTACCAGTTACACTAACATGTGTGCATTAGGACAAGTAATAAATAATAAGTGTATGATGATGAATAATAAGAAAAATTAGGTCTTGTTAGGTTTCAATGATGGCGAAGCAATTGAGTTGGAAGTCAACAAATAGATTGATCAAACCATAAGAGCTAATTTGGGTTGAAGATTCTCTCACTTGATGATGGAATATGAGTAAGCTTGATCCTTTTGCTCTTTACATTTCTTCAACGAGAAATGTTGGTTCAACCATAAGTTGAAGTAGGCTCTTAACTCCCATGGAGAAACCCTCTCTGGCCTTTGAACGGTGGCAGGTTCATCCTCTTGAACCTTAACGTAAGAAGACATATTGACGATCGAAATAATGTAGATAATGCATCTTTTAAAAGTAATATTATATGCGTAATTAAAACGATATCAAACCTTTAACGACCTCCATTTGGAGATTGGCCAATCTAGAGATAAATCTGCAACACCAATACATTCGAATCATTATTTACAACATAAATTTAATTAGACATCATTATTCTGATCATTGTTTATAATTATAATTAATCACAGTGGAATTGACAAATATTCTTTGGTCTCTTTGATCTAATTTCAAACGCTTAACAAAATTAAAATAAATAACTTAAAAAATGAAGAACTAAATGCAAAGATTAGTACCAAACTTTGAATAATTGAAGAAATAGTCTAAGTGTTAATGTGAAAAATAGTTTTGAAAGGCCCCGTTTTATATGTAAACAAATATGTTTGCCCGTATTTTTATTAAATAAATTGATAACAAATGCTTAAAAGCAAAGCCTAAGTTTCGTGTAAAATGGTCTTATCAGCTAAAATCATTGAACCACATGGGATCAAAGCATGGACTTGATAAGCTTACAAATTCAAGCGATAATTTGCTTGAATCTCTTTTGTTGCTTCAAGTCCATTACCATTTCGGCCTTCAAAAATAGGGAAATTTATCAGATTTATAAATTGATTTTGTTAAGGATTAATATGATGAACATGAAAACAAAATAATATCAACCGATCTTAATAGGTTGTATGATGATTTTACCGTTGAGTTGTTCTATATGCTTAGATTTTATAATATTATTTGAAAGAAACTTTCTATCAATTCGAGTGATTTACCTGTAAGAATCATGAGCTGTTATGAAGGTTAATCATATGAGTTGATAAGTGTGTATAAACGAATATATGAATGAAATAATCATTGCTATATACCTTTGGTATACCATTGATCTGATAGGCGGCATGCATCAACACGCCCAATATACTTGATGATATTTTTATCCTCTTCATCTCCATCATCAGAAGCTTCGTAAAACTTCAAGGTTGCAATGCGAGAGACACCTACAAAATACCAACAAAGTCAATTGTTTTTTCCTTAAATCAAATCAATCGTAATACTAGAAAAAAACACACATAAATTAAAGATAGAAATTTATACAAACTCAAGACAATAATCTACCTAACCTAATTTGAAAAACCTGGAGCTCAGAACAACTCAAAGAAAATAGAAAAACACCACCACCACAATTTCAAATCCCACCCATATATACTACAGAACTCCAATTTACAAACCATGAAGCGTGCTGCATACCAAATCTAAATAAAAATTGGAATAGTTGATGAATTTGAGACAAAGCGTGCCTCCATCGTAGCTCTAGGAAGCCAGATCGGAGTGATTCACAATCTTTTCGGAAGTGTATGAGACAATCCATCAATTTCATATCCCAACCATCGCATCTATGGACCACCGACTCACTAACCACAATGCATTGCATACCAGATCTAAATGAAAATTGCAGTAGTTGATGAGTTTGAGACAAAACATACATGAAAATTTTCAGATCTAAAACAACACCACAACAATTTCATATCCTAATCATCGCTACTATTGACCACCAACTAACAAACCTCAAAGCATTGCATACTAGATCTAAATGAAAATTGCAAACGTTGATGACTTTGAGACAAAACATAACCCGATCGTAGCTCCAGGAAGCCAGATCGGAGTGATTCACCATCAATTTTCAAATTTTAGAGATGATCCATCAATATCACCATACGCACACTGACTTAAAAACATACATGCTCAGGTGAACGTCAAAGGGAGAGTAGCGGAGAACTACCATGCACGCACACAATCCAAGCAACAAAGGCCCTTACAGAAGGAAATAAAGGAAAGGGGTCTCGAATGCTTTTATCCACAAAATCTCTTCTATCCAGAGATTTTTATTATTGAATTGAAAATAAAGCACTATAAGAAATGTGTGTCGGGGTTGTTGCGTAGGGTGGGTGAGAGAGAGAGAGAGAGAGAGAGAATTTAGGTGCAAGTCATGCGAGGATGATTTCTAATACTATATGTTCAATCACACACACAAGCACACACACATATATAATATATATATATATATATATGCGTATTGTATCTAATTTTTCCCTTTTCCTTATATTGAGTGTTAGTGAAGGCTAATATATAAGGAAGTATGAGTTGTTATGGAATAACATAATGATTTTTTCGTCAAAAGAAATTTTTCCAAAATTTATTTTTTTCAGCCTTCATTTTCCCAAAAGTTCAAAGAAATATATTTAAATGGCTTCTCAAAACATAAATAGAGTTAAATATATCATATCTTGATTTTAATGTTTACATCTTCTTTCAATTTCTAATTTTCAAATACACATATGAGATCAATGACTATCTCTTTTATTATTTCCTATTATTTGCTACTCACTCCATTTTTCACCAACAACATTCAATGTACATAATAAAGAAAAATTTTGTGCAAATTGAATGAATGAATCTTACTGAAAATTATTCACAAGAAATATGAATTTATGTTTTTGACACATTTATGAACTAACCATTTTTATAACATTTTGGGCTTCTGCTATTTGGCGCTTTTTCTAAATTCTATTATCAAGTATCCGAACAATCTAAACTATATTTCCTAGATGAACTTTGCCCCATTTATACACTTTCAAGTTTGGTTGAACTATAATTTTGGTGTTCTAAAATTTCATCAAATTTCAATTCCCTGAAGTTTCTAAAGTTTCATCAAGTTTCAATTCCCTGAAGTTTCTAAAGTTTCATCAAATTTCAATTTAAATTAAAATTTGTAGTGAAATAATTTTCAAAATTTTAAGGGTTAAGATGCAAAAATAGCCATGAAGTTTTTTTAAAAGTGCACTCACAACCATAAACGTTTTTTTGGTACAAAAGTAACCATAAAGTTTTAAAAGAGAGCAAAAGTGACATAATAGTTAAAATAGCTTAATTTCCCTCTGTTATCATGTTATCATGTGAAAGTATCAAAATACCCTTATTCCCAAAAACCAAATACCACCCTCCTCTGCCCCAACCTCTTCATCGCATCACCTCATGCTTCGATTATACTGTATTTATCCTCAACAACATATGAATCCAAAGAAAAACTCGCAACCACACTACTCTACATCACATAATTAAGGTGCAGATAATCCTAGTGCATAAAGTAGAGATAATCTACATAATCACAGAACTCGGTCATTGAAAAAATTGGAAAAAAATAAATAAAAACCAAAACAAAAACTTGTCTTCTTCCCAGAATGCTTGATCGTACACCGAATTTAGGTGGAAGAGTTGGTACCGACGATGATGGTGGTGGCAAAGGAAGGTGTCGTCAAATCTGAGAAGAAAGAAGGTCGCCATCGTTGAATGAAAGAATGGAGGGTTTGAGAGAGAGGTCACCGTCGTTGTCGCCGGGATCTAAGAAGAAAGAAGGTCGCCACCAGCAAATGAAAGAAGGGAGGGTTCGAGAGAGAGAGGACAAAGGGAAGGGATAAGGGAAGAGGGTAGTGAAGGAAAGATGGTGTCGATCTCCCTGCCTACTGATTTGGCCTAGGAGGTCGCCGCCGTTGTCGCCGGGGTCTAAGAAGAATGAAGGTCGTAGCCATCGAAGGAAAGAACGTAGGGTTTGAGACAGAGAAGACATAGGGAAGGGACAAGGGAAGACGGTAGTGAAGGAAGCTCGCCACCTTCCGATATAGCCTTGGAGGTCGTCGGCGTTGTCGCGGGATCTGAGAAGAGAATGAAGGTCGCAGAAAGCAGGGTCTGAGAGAGATGACGGAGGGAAGGGATAAGATAAAAGGGTAGTGATGGAATTAAAAATTTTAGGCATTTTTATTTTTTTTAATTACGTGGGGCCCACTATGAATGATAACTAACATTTTCCAGATTTGACGGAAGTGTCATTTTACCTCTTATTAAAAGTTAATGATTTTTTTTTACATAAAAAAAAATTTATGATGATAGATACAATTTTAAAAAAAATTTGTGAGTATTTTTTCTCCTTAACCCAAATTTTAAATAAAGAATTTTAAATGGGTTCTCAAAAGAGTAAATAAATTTAAATCTTTTTCTATGTTCAAATGGTAATATTTACGCTCACTTTCATTCTGATGCATGTATGACAGACCAATAAATTTCTTTTTAATTTATTTCCTAGTATATTCTTTTTTATTCATTCATCATGGACAGCATTCAATGTTCATATTTTAAATCAAATTTTCAAGAATGTTTTATGAAAAATTCAAATGAATAAATTTTACTCACGCAAATAGAATATATCATGTCGTAAATCTTATCATATGGATAATTTTATTCTTCCAAAACTAAAAATTATAACTTTCATGACTTATTTTATATCTTTTTCATCATGAATCCCAAATTTTTTTAAGTATATTAACACACTCTCTCTCTCTCTCGAGCGCCCGCTACACTCACCCCACCTCCCCCCACCAAAAAAAAAAAACACCACACAAAAACCCAAAAAAAACACGCCCCTGCACGCGCACCCAGCCCCCACGCGCGTGCACACCCACCAAATGCAACAAGGGTAAAGCTCATGCAATGACAACCAATAACTTGTTTTCTTAGACTCTAGTAAGGTGTCCTCTCGTACATGTTTCATGATCAAAGACAAATAACATACGTCTGTATTTTTCTTACTATCTGTATCAATATGCGCAACTGAAATTAATGGATTATAATAATGCATGTATGATGGACAAGCATTTTCCATGAGAACTTAATTGTTGGATAAAAAGTATTTGACATTTAAATTTTTTATATAAAGGTTGATGCCATTGCAACATTTTGCCCCTTTGAAGGTGCATTACTTTTGATATTGGCATTTACTTGATAGACACAAATTGTTCTGCACCATATATAAACCATACATTATAACACAAATACTCATAGCATTGCAGACTTAGAATTGAACTTTTTAAATAAAAAACTTGAATTTAATTCAAATTATAATAGATGGCTACTATGTAACTCGCCAGCATCAGGAAATATTTAATTTTTTTTTTAATGAAAAGCAAATGTTGGATTTGGAATGCCTTTTTTCTAGTTCCAAATGGACATTCAGTTGTTTATACACATATACATATATAAAATTGTAACTAGTAGTCTTCCTTATTTTTATTTATATCAACAACAGAATGACACATAAGAACAATTAAAAGAAATTAAATATTCCAAAGGATCATAAATCGTAAGTTACAGAGAAGGAGAAGGTTTTAAAGAATAGTAAATGGACAAAAATTTGCCTACACTACTGACAAAAAGCAGAGAGAGTTATAAATCAAGTACAATGTATATAGAAAGTATTCGAGTATATAATAATGATACATTTAATAAAGTAAATGGACAAATCTTTCCCTACAGATTTGATAAATAGTACTCGCTTTTGTCTTAAATATAAGATAAAATTAAGTTTTTTGGAGAAATTAAGGAAACAAATTAAATTACTTTAGAGTATTTTTATTTTTCTTTTTTTCTTCAAACAAATTAGTTTAACTAATAAATTAATATATAATCTAAAGATACATAATATATAATATGATTAAGTAACTTATTTAGCTTACTTAATCTCTCTAAAAAAAAAGTCAAATTTATCTTATAATTAGGATTGGAGGTAGTATAATATAATTTTAAATCAGGTTCAATGTATATATGCAGATACAGAGTATATATTAACTAGATACATTGTGCAAAGTAAATAATTAAATATTCCCTATACGGAGTTGACAAGAAGCGCAGTATAAGTTAGATACATTCTACAGGTAGATACGGGGTATTATCTTTAGTCCTGAATACAAGATCTAAATGATTTTTTATTGGAATATATTAAGGAAGCTAATTAAGTTACATGAAATCATCAATATTTTTTACTCTTTTGCAAACTAAGATGCTTGACTTATAAACTGATATATAATCTAATAGTGTAAAATATATACTTTGATTAAGTAGTTTATTTAGTTTAGTTAACACTCCACAAAAATGTCAATCGGCTCTTACATTAAGGACCAGAGGGAGTATATAATGTTGGCAAAATCTGCTAAAGAAACAACAAAATATTTGGTTCAAGTCGTATCCTGAAGAAGCATGTGCTTTTTGCCTTGGTAACTTCTTCAAAAATTAAACCAAGAATTGCAATAAATGGTGCAATCTCAAATCGCCTCTTGAGGAGCATTTTATTAATTACCAAGAAACTAAGTGCCATAATTAATATGAAATTATAAAAAGGGAAAATTTGATCTTTTAAAACTACCTTTTACAATTTAAAATTTCTAAATTAATTCTTTTTCGGATTTTTCTTTACAAAACGAAATGGAGTGGTGATGAAATTAATGAAATGAAAGGAACAAGAAGATTTATAATGGAATGAGCAATCCATCATAGCAATGGCACAAGCAATCCTCACTTCAAATGATTATGAAAGATTAATCATGCTAGCTTTAAGAGACTCTAAGAGCCACCCCTTAGATTAGGCCTAACTTAGATTAATTAATACCAAGTCACATTACATATTAATCTCTCTAATTTAGGTTGATTAAGCACTCTAGCAATTAAATGAACTTAAAAATTGTAATTAGCTTTTAGTTCAATTATCGAGCCACCTCGCATTACCCATTGATTATGTCATTAATTTTAATTTAACAATGGCCACTTATATGAAAAATCAAGATTAATGATGCTAAAACCCAATGCTAGATACAATTAATCAATTCACATTCAATTAGCCAATGCAAACACAAGATACCATTGATCCACTGACCAAGCCACCTTGAAATTATCACAAAATGTTCACAAAATCATCAATTCAATGACTAACCAGCACAAAGAAATGATAACTAAGCTAATTAACCACAATGTCAAGTGTTTAATAAAGATTCAAACCACATCTAATCTCCCAATACATTAACATAAATAAGTCAACTAATCTTGGAACATCACTTAAGTGATCACTCGAATGATTTTCCCTTGTAAATATTTCCATTGTTTAATTGAACCATATTTTTATTTTATTTTTCAAAATTAAATATGGATTCTGATGTATTTTTTGGGACATTATTGCATAATTAAGCACTAATTTTAGTTAGGGATAGTTGTATTGAATTAATTGCAATTAGGGGTGAAATGGTAAAAATTTGTTGATTATTTTGTACAATTGTCTCTTGAACTTTTGATGCTACCTTGTATTTAATTTTGCATTATAGGTGTTTTAAAAGAAATTGAAGATTTTAGAGGGTTAAAATGAATTATTTTGAAGATTAGGGAAAACTACAAAAAAGGCCTCAGAAATTCTGAAAATTACATATTTGTGAAGAACAAAAAGGTCTAGGAAAAATCACAGAAAAGTACCCCAAAAGTTCAGGAAATTCTAATCAAGCCCTAAAACATTTCAAAAATGTCTATTGAGGTCCCTGAAGAAAAGGTTTTTTTCCTTCTCACTTAAGTCCCTAGTCAAAATGCTGCATTTTGACCAGGGCTAGGTAAAACTTTGATCTGGTTATTAGCACAGACCCGACTGGTTTGAAAGATTGGAGGACCCAACACTAGACATTGAAAGGGAGGAGCTGAGAGTTTTCTGGCGATGGCAAATCCGAATGGAGAGCTAAGAGGCAGCTAAGAGTCTGGGAGTGTGGAGTTGAGAGTGAAGAGAGCTTGAAGAGAGAGAGGCAAGCTTCACCGTCTCTCATCCTCACCACTATACCGTAAATTAGAATAGAGGGAAGCCACGGCAGAGAGAAAGAAAATGGAGTCAGCGTATGGAGGATCTGTGAGGAGGAACTGAGAGCTCTCACCGATTATCACCACCTCTACATACCGTCACCTATCTCCATCATTTCGTATTCAAAAACACATATCAACACCATTCCTACCATCATCGGAGCTACACTTCACCATTCCTCCTTCCTATGTTTTGAATTTAACCACACCACCATCGCCTCAGCACCGATTCTAGTCTACCTTCGCCTTGCTCTAATTACCATCACTACCTTCCACATTCTCATTTTTTTTGAGTTCATCTATGTGTTTACCACCATAAGCCTCTCTCCACTGTCTTCATCAATCTTCATTCACCATTTCCTTCATTGTCTAAATTTCAGATTCACTATCGTCTCTCTTTTCTAGTACCACAACTACCTAGAACCCCATGACCTTCTCCTTCTCTACCATTCTCTACCTTTCAATTTCACTGCCATTATCATATATTCCACCATTTCCATCTTCTTTCTCCATTCCTAGATTCGGTGGCCACTCTTGCGTAATGCTTCAACAAATTGTAAGTTGTGTAGGTTATCTAATGGACATGAGTAGCTGATCTTTTTGCTGCTTGGTAATAAGCAATTGTTGTTAGATTCCAAGTTTTGATGATAACAAAGGATAATTATGTGTTGTGTAATAAACAAATGTTTTGCAAGTTTAGACAATGGTTGAAAATATTACCAAATGCATCTCACAAAGTTCAAAAGTCACTGCTATGATTATAACTGATGCACTCGAGCAAGGATGCTTGTACTTGAGTGATAAGCGATTGTGCACTCGAGCACAAGCGAGTGTTGAACAGAAAGTGTTTCACAGAAGCGCATTCAGCAGAAAAAACCAAGACAACTTGACTAATGGTCGTAGCACTCGAGTAATACTATGATATATACTCGAGCATGAAGGCACACTTGTACAAGTGTTGGACAGAAAGCAACACCAAAGACAGGGTATGATCATCTCACTCAAGCATAGACACAATACTCGAGTGATAGTCTCAACGTCACCTGAGTCTAAGCAAGTGAAGCATAGAAAGTGTTTACCTAAAAGTAATATAAACTGAAATCAAAAGTTCACTCAAGCACTCAATGTGATACCCGAGTAATAATTAGAAGTGCACATGAGTCCAAGCGAGTGAAGCATAAAAAGTTCATGCCCGAGAGTCAGCTAGTATCAAAGAACAAGTGCACCCGAGCAAAGAGTACTTGCACCCGAGTGATACCTTATCACCCGCGAGTGGTAAATCTAACTCTCTCAATTTATAATGCAAGTGTTGAAGCGAAAGAGTATCTTATACAAGAATATACTTTACACTCGAGCAAGGATAAGTGTACTTAAGTGAGGGCCCACATCACTTGCAAGTGCAAAATCACACTCTTGAGAAATAGGAAGCGAGTGTTATCCAAAAACGTGGATTTATAGTGCAAAATACAGGTGCACTTGAGTGAGAATATATGTACTCGAGTGAAGACCCACATCACTCGCAAGTGAGAAAATGCACTCTTGATTTTTGCATGGAAGTGCAAGTAAAAAACTGAAGTAAGAAGAGAAAATATGAAGATGCACTCGAGTGATACTCTGTTAGAAGCAAAAACACACCAAACTTACAGCGATCAATCCGAACATGGTTTAATATTATTTATTCATCCTATTTTTACTTGTTATTATTATTTAACATCATTTAACATATATTTCAAATGTAAAATAAGAGTTTGATCATTTGAATTAGAAAGGCACAGAGGAAGTCAAACAACAGCAGACAGAATCATTACAACCAACTAAGCACATACCTACCACGATATCTTGTTCAAAGATTTCAAATGCACGCATGCTATTCCACAGTAAAATGCTCCGCTCCACAACGACTATCATTCAACGGATAAAATCTTCTTACTATAAATACAGAGTTTCAGAGAGCATCAAACACGAACTTAGAACGAGAATACACGCAAGCAAATTCACGAGTCTCTGTTATTTTTATTTTCTCTGTATTTATATTGTATTTCAGTGTTTATTATATTTTCTTTGTGAAACAGTCTATATACGCTTCAAATCATATTCTCATTTGATCTCAAGGTACAGGGACCTTGAGAGGGTAGATATATTTGAGAGAAGCAGATAAGAGATTTCCTAGTAGGACTTTCTGCTCATAAGACTTACAAAGTACAAGTAGTAGAGAACATTACTGCTCATAAGACTTACAGGGCTGTAAGAATGAGAGAACGTTGCTGCTCATAAGACTTGTATACGTAAGCAAAAGAGAAAGGTCATAGGTTTGATTCTGCACATAAGACTTGTCATAACGGGGAGAGAAATTTGTAGGTGTTAGCATATTTCTACTTGTAGTCCATTCAAGGATGATTGTTGTCTTACAGCATTCTGAGAGCCCACTAAATCTTGGAAGAATAGTGAAAATCTCAGTAGGTCTTGATCTCTAAGGATTAGACGTAGGCCTGGGTTTTAGGCTAAACTAGTATAACTCTCTATGTGCTAATCTTCTTTACTCTGCTCTATCTACAGTTATTTTCATATCACCGCATTAACCAAGAAATTTATCACACCACCCAATTCTTCCCCCTCTTGGGTGAATCTTGCCTCTTTCATTTGGTATCAATGCAAGGTCTTTTCTGAAGAGCCTAACAGCCTGAGAAGGATCTGGTAAATAGCAACAATGGGTGAGAACATCCTTCCAGATAGAGCTTTTATCACTAGACCTCCTAATTTTGTTAGAGAACATTTTTCGTTTTAGAAAGCTAAGTTCAAAATGTTCGTGATGGCTAACGAATACGGTCTATGGAATGTAATACAAGACAGTGACTATGTTCCAAAGAAGAAAATCAAAGATAGAGTCATTAAAAAGAGTCCAGAGGAGTTGGTAAAGATGACAAGAGGTTAGTAATGTTAAACAGTTAAGCTATTTTAATGATATAGAGTGCCCTCAGTCAAAAGGAATATTTTTGAATCTGTATACTACCAACAACCAAAGATATATGGGATGCTCTTGAAATCACTCATGAAGGCACATCCAGAATCAAAGAAAATAGAGTCAATACTCTAATTATAGAGTATGATCTGTTTCAGATGAAACCTAGAGAAAGAATCTCAGAATTCAAACTCAAATATACTCATCTTGTTAATCAACTATCGGCACTTGGGAAATCTTTTGATCAAAATTCCCAGGTAAGAAAGATCCTTAACATTCTTACAAAAGAATGGGAAGTAAAGGTAACAGCTATTGAAAAAGCTAAAGGAGAGTCAATGAGATCTGAAGCTACTCTCTTTGGTAGCCTTTCTGAGTATAAAGGAAAGTTAAGGTTCAAAAAGGAACTAGAAGAGTTCGATGATAAAAAGAAAAAAGGAGTTGCACTTAAAGCCATCAAGGAAGATGAGTCTTCAAAAAATGAAGATGTCCCTGATGTTGATGATATGGAAATGATCATAGGGAAATTCAAGAAGTTCTTAGAAGAGGCTTAAAGAATTTCAAGAATTATCAAGGTGGACCAAGCAAGAAAGAAAACAAGAAGCAATAGATAGTATGCTATGAATGTGGAAAGCCTGAACACATCAAATCTGAATGCTTTAAAAACAAAGACAAGAAGAAGAAAAAAAAGAAAGCATACATGTCATCTATATGAGGTGATAGCTCGTCGAATGAAGAAAGCGACAACGACAAATTTGTAAATCTATGCTTGGTAGCCAAAGAAGAAGAATCGAATTCCAACGTAAGTGACTATGAGCCTACTTATAATGAGTTATTATCTGAATATAATGCATTGCATACTGAATTCATCAAGGTAGCTACAGAAATGGTTAGTCATAAGAAGAAAGTAAAAGAGTTAGAAAATACTGTCATATCATTATGTGCATTATGTGAGGAAAAAAGATAAGAAAATAAGTGATTTAACAAAAACTGTGGAAAGATTAACTAAAGAAAGTGAAACTCTTAAAGTCATTCTAAAATCTCAAAAAGTTTCCTTTGATAAATCTAGAATTAGATATAAGTTTGATCAGGATAAAAATAGAGGAAATAAGAAAAAGGGCAGTAGGACTTATCTCAGATATTTTAAGAACTCTATGCATACATCAAATCCATTTGCATCATGTAGTTATTATAATAGGAAAGGACATTATACTTCATCATGTTATTTTAGAAAAGGACAGGTTATTGGTACGTACAAATGGGTTCCGAAAGGGACGCATGTACAAAAGGTAATGCATACTAACCACAAATGACCCAAGAAAGTGTGGGTACCTAAAGCTTGATCACATTACTCTAGGTATGTCTCAAAGCATCACAAGCAAACAAGTGGTGCATTGATAGTAGATGCTTGAGACACATGACTGGTGACAAAAATAAGTTCACCATGCTAGAAACCAGAGAAGGAAGGTAACTTTTGGAGGTAACCAATATGGACGTATTGCTGGAATTGGTGAAGTAGGAAAATCAGATGGTGTTCAAATCAATGATGTATATTACGTTAAAGGACTATGCCACAACCTCCTGAGTGTAAGTCAAAGCACTGACAAAGATAACTGGGTAATCTTTGATTCAGAGGAATGCTTGATAATAAACAAGAAGGATCTACCGATTAACAAAGAATCCATCAAGGCAAAGATCTGAGCTCAAAGGGACGGTAACTGTTATACTATTGATTTAAATTCATTCTTCTGAAAATTGTTTCCTTAGCAAATTAGAGGAAAGTTGGCTATGGCATAAGCGTCTAACTTATATTAATATGAACCAACTTGACAAATTGATTAGAAAAGATTTAGTTGTTGGTCTTCCTAAACTTAAATTCAAAGACGATATGATTTGTGAGGCCTGTCGAAAAGGCAAATAAACTAAATCTTCATTCAAAACAACGTATGAGATTTCTACTTCCAAGCCTTTACAATTACTTCATATGGATTTGGTAGGTCCAATGAGAGTAAAACGTTTTAGAGGAAATCTATATACTTTAGTAATTGTCAATGATTTTACAAGATTTACATGGACTATATTTATTACTTCAAAAGATGAAACGTTTGTTGAATTTATTATGTTTGCTAAGAAGGTTCAAAATAAGAAAGGTATTTCTATTGTTTCTATCAGGACAGACCATAAAGGAGAATTTGATAATCAACTCTTTGAAGATTTCTACAACAATGAGGGTATAGATCACAACTTCTCTACACCTAGAACACCTAAGCAGAATGGAGTAGTAGAAAGGAAGAATAGAGTCCTCACAGAAATGGCAAGGGCAATACTCAATGAAAAAGAAATGTCACAAGTATTATGGACAGATGCAATAAGTACTGCATGCTATATTTCAAATCAAACATATATTCGTAAGTCACTTTGAAAGACACCATATGAACTCTATAAAGGGAGAAAGCCAAATCTTGCTCATCTTCATATCTTCGGATGCAAGTGCTTCATTCACAACAACGGTAAAGAAAACTTGGGTAAATTTGATTCAAAGTCTTATGAAGGTTTATTTGTAGGATATTCTAATAGAAGTAAAGCATATAGAGTCTTTAATAAAAAAAATATATTGTTGAAGAATCCATTCATGTTGTGTTTGATGAACTTGATTCTTAGATAAAGAATTTTGATGAAGAAGAAATGGATTTGATAAAGAAAAACAAAAATATTTCAAATCAGAATGATTTTGAAATAAATGATTTTCAAAATAAAGATGTCAATGATCATGCTCAACCAAAAGTATGGGACATATTAAAGATCATCCAATTGATCAAGTAATTGGAGATATTCACGAAGGTTCAAAACCAAAAATAGAATTCTCAATGAGGTAACTTTTTTTTGCTTTTATTTCTAAGATTGAACCTTCTAATATTGAAGAAGCATTATCAACAATGTTGGGTGATTGTTTTGCACGAAGAATTAAATCAATTTCAAAGGAATTAAGTTTGGGACCCGGTACCTCAACCTAAAGATCACTCAGTTATAGGAACCAAATGGGTTTTCAAAAACAAACTTGATGAATCAACAATCATTGTGAGAAACAAGGCAAGGTTGGTTGCTAAAGGCTTTAATCAAGAAGAAGGTATTGATTATGAGGAAACATATGCTCCAGTGGCAAGAGTGGAAGCAATATGAGTACTCTTAGCCTTTGCTTGCATTAAAGGTTTTAAAATTTATCAAATGGATGTGAAAAGTGCTTTTCTAAATGGTTATATTATGGATGAAGTATATGTAGAACAACCTCCTTGTTTTGAAGATGAAACAAAGCCTGATCATGTTTTCAAACTTAAGAGAGCTTTATATGGATTAAAACAAGCACCCAGAGCTTGGTATGAAAGGCTAAGCAAGTTTCTTCTTGATCAAAACTTTGTCAAAGGAAAAATATATACAACACTTTTCATCAAACATAATAAAAATGATCTTCTAATTGTTCAAATTTATGTTGATGATATTATTTTTGGTGCTACTAACAAATCTCTTTGTCAAGAATTTTTCAAGCTTATGCAAGGAGAGTTTGAAATGTCTATAAGAGGAGAATTAAACTTCTTTCTTAGACTTCAAATCAAACAAAAGAAGAATGGGATATTTGTATCTCAAACAAAATATTTGAAAGAATTATTGAAGAAGTACGGAATGGACAATGCTAATGGAGCTGATACTCCAATGAGCTCTACAACATTATTGGACACTGACGTAAAAGGCCCTGGCTTCAACATCACTAAATATAGAGGAATGATTAGTTCATTACTCTATCTAATAGCAAGCAGGCCGGATATACAATTCAATATTGGAATGTGACATGCAAAGACTGTAAAAAGAATCTTCAAATACTTAGGAGATACTGTAGAACTTGGCCTATGGTATCCAAAAATAGGAAACAAATATTTGATGGCCTATTCAGATTCAGTTCATAGAGGATATAAAACTAATAGGAAGAGTACCAGTGGATAATGTCAATTCCTTATAGGCTCTCTGGTATCATGGTTTAGCAAGTAGAACACAGTGTCATTATCTTCCACTGAAGCTGAATATATAGCTGCAACAAGCTATTGTTCTCAAGTACTGTGGTTGAAGCAATGACTTCAGGATTTGGGGATATACTTAAAGGAGATACCAATTTACTGTGACAACACTAGCACCATTAGTTTGGCCAAGAGTCCTATACAACATTCAAGGACTAAGCATATAGATATCCAACATCATTTATTCGAGATCATGTGCAAAAGAAGGATGTCAAAGTAGAATTCATATCGACACATCTTCAACTCGCGGACATATTTACAAAGCCGATAGCTAAAGATCAATTCTTATATATTCGAAGAGAATTGGGAATGGTTTATCCCAATAAGTTGTAAGTTTTTCTTATTAATTATTATGGTTAATATAAGTTTTGATAATAACCATACTGATTTAGGCATTAGAGTATGTATAAATTGTTTTTGCAGGGCTATCACTCGAGCACTAAATGTGTTACTCGAGTGCCAGGTATCTTTGCACTCGAGTCAGATATAAATGCTCGAGTGAAGATCTATATCATATACTCTGTTTTTAAGCTTGCAAAATAGGGGTTAATAGAGGAGATAAAAGTGCCAAGAGGTTACTCAAATGCAACAGGTAGGATGGCTTTCACTCGAATAAAGGTTTTAGTTACTCAAGTAGACTAAGAATATACTTGAAGTGGAGCAAGAACACTCAAGCAGAAGAGAAAGAAATATGCAAATACTAATCCAAAGCATGATTACTCAAATGATCTTGGAGGATTTGAGTACAAAGATGAAAAATATAATAATATACACTTATATCAGATACGCGATAGCTCAAACCGTCGTACTTCCTCTTCTCATTCAAAGTGTCTCATCACTCGGCAGCCATACCTCTTTACCTCCGACCGTTACTCATCGTTTAAATGCCTTAAAGCTCTTCAAATCTCTAATGCAACTCTTCAATCATATTCACAAGGTAAGATTTATCATTCTAAATTCTTATTTCTTGCCCTAACCGAAGAGAATTTCTAAAAATCTTTCTTCAAGCCCTTATCTGAATTTTGATTCTCAATCCATTTCTGAATCATTCAAGATGGTTCGAACAAAGATTCCTCAAGTTTCCAAATACATCTCTCAAAGTTCAGAGGTCACTGTTATGATTATAACTGATACATTCGAGCAAGGATGCTTGTACTTGAGTGATAAGTGATTTTTCACTTGAGCACAAGCAAGTGTTGAACAAAAAATGTTTCATAGAAGCACACTTCAGCAAAAAATACCAAGACAACTCGAGTAATAGTTGTAGTACTCAAGTGATACTATGATATGTACTCGAGTATGAAGGCACACTCGTGTAAGTGTTAGACAGAAAGCAACGCCAGAGATAGGGAATGATAGCCTCAAGGTCACCCGAGTCTAAGCGAGTAAAGCATATAAAGTGTTTACCTGAGAGTAATGTAAACTAAAAGCAAAAGTTCACTAGAGCACTCAATGTGACACCCAAGTAATAATCAAAAGTACACTCAAGTCCAAGCGAGTGAAGCATAGAAAGTGCATACCCGAGAGTGAGCTAGTATGGAAGAGCAAGAGCACCCGATCAAAGAGTACTTACACCCGAGTGATACCTCAGCACCTATGAGTGGTAAATCTAACCCTCTCAATTTATGATACAAGTGCTGAAGCAAAAGAGCATCTTATACAAGAATATACTTTACACTCGAGCAAGGATAAGTGTACTCAAGTGAGGGCCTGCATCACTTACAAGTGCAAAATCACACTCTTAAGAAATAGGAAGCGAGTGTTATCCAAAAACATGGATTTATAGTGCAAAATACAGGTGCACTTGAGTGAGAATATATGTACTCGAGTGAAGACCCATATCACTCGCAAGTAAGAAAATGCACTCTTGATTTTTGCATAGAAGTGCAAGTAAAAAAACTGAAGCAAGAAGAGAAAATATGAAGATGCACTCGAGTGATACTCTGTCAGAAGCAAAAACACACCAAACTTACAGCGATCAATCCGAACATGGTTTAATATTATTTATTCATTCTATTTTTACTTGTTATTATTATTTAACATCATTTAACATATATTTCAAGTGTAAAATAGGAGTTTGACCATTTGAATTAGAAAGGCACAGAAGAAGTCAAACAACAGTAGAAAGAATCATTACAACCAACTAAGCACGTACCTACCACGATATCTTGTTCAAAGATTTCAAACGTACGTATGCTGTTCCACAGTAAAACACTCCTCTCCACAACGACTATCATTCAACGGACAAAATCTTCTGACTATAAATACAAAGTTTCAGAGAGCATCAAACACGAACTTAGAACGAGAATACACGCAAGCAAATTCACGAGTCTCTATTATTCATATTTTCTTTGTATTCATATTGTACTTCAGTGTTTATTATATTTGCTCTGTGCTAAAGTCTGTATACACTTCAAATCATATTCTCATTTAATCTCAAGGTACAGGGACCTTGAGAGAGTAGATATCCTTACGAGAGAAGCAGTTGAGATATTTCCTAGTAGGGCTTTCTAATCATAAGACTTACAAGGTACAAGCAGTAGAGAACATTACTGCTCATAAGACTTAGAGGGCTGTAAGTAAGAGAGAACGTTGTTGCTCATAAGACTTGTATACATAAGCAAGGGAGAAAGGTCATAGGTTTGTTTCTGCATGTAAGACTTATCGTAATAGGGATAGAAATTTCTAAGTGTTAGAATATTTGTACTTATAGTCCATTCAAGGGCAATTGTTGTCTTGCGGCATTCTGAGAGCCCACTGAATCATGAAAGAATAGTGAAAATCTCAGTAGATCTTGATCTTTGAGGACTGGATATAGGCCTGGGCTTTGGGCCAAACCAGTATAACTCTCTGTGTGCTAATCTTCTCTACTCTACTCTATCTACAGTTATTTTTATATCACTACATTAACCAAAAAATTTATCACATCACCCAATTCACCCCCTCTTGGGTAAAGCTTGCCTCTTTCAATTGTGGCTTGAGCAATTATGCTTAAATAGGGGAGTTTGTTAATGCAATCTTATGCTTAGATTATATATTTGATTTCCTTGTTTAGGTTAATCATTGTGTAGTTTTGAGACTTATATTGCTGTTATGTTGTACATATGGATTGATCATTGTAGTTGTAATTAGATGATGTATCTTGATGCTTAATTCAATCTTATGCTTAGATTATATATTTGATTTCCTTGTTTAGGTTAATTATTGTGTAGTTTTGAGACTTGGATTGCTGTTATGTTGTCCATATGGATTGATCATTGTAGTTTTAATTGGATGATGTATCTTGATGTTCTTTTTTATATATATGTTTTTATGTGCTTGATGAAATTATGCTTGCTATCATGTTATTGATTGCTAATCATAGCTTATTTTAGCTCTTGAATGGTTCGTTAGAACATTCTAATTAAAAATAAAAATTTGCATCACTCTAATTCTAATTGCACGTTAAGTGGGTTTAAACAATATCTCAAGAGGTAGTAGTTATCTATGTTTATAGGAGCTACTATTAATTGGGAATATTGGATTCAAGTGTTATCTTGAGGTTGTTTTTGAGAATTAATGAAATCTTAACTCTCATAATTTTTTTAGCAAGGATTGCCACTTTCTTCATCACCAAGAGCATCTACTATTCATATCTTTACTCTCAATTTAACATTTCTCATTATTTTTCTAACAAAAAATAACAAAAACATTAGGGTTAGCTTTATTTTCATAACTTTTTAATTTAGAGAAAACCAATTTCAAAAAACCCTTTTTTTAACTATGATTATAGCACTTAGTTTTTCCTAGGGAAGTCAAAATGAAAGGCTCCTTGATAAGAGAACGATCCTGAGTTGTTTGCACTATATTGCATTTAAATCATGGTAATTTGTGATTTGACCCTAAGGCGACTAAGGTTGTGTCAAATCAATGGCGCCATTGCCAAGGAGTCAATTTTAACTCCTTTGGTTTACTAAGTGTCAATTGGTTTAGATTTATCGGGGTGTGCCTTTGTGAGCCAATTAGGTTTTCTTTAATTTTTTTTCCATAGTTTTAAACACTTTTTCATACTTAGTCTAGGTTTATAAAGTGTCTTGCATCAAAATTTGTGAGAAAACTAATGAAATATATTGATTTTTCTTTGATTTTGCATTTGCATTCTTGCATTTCTAACTTGAATTCACTTGCTTTGTGCTTGATTGATGACTATTGGTTTTCATTGCATTTGGATTGCTTATGGATAACTTGCTTTTTATGCCATTTAGTGCATGATTCCAATCTCCAAGTCACAATTTTGGTGATATACCTTTCATTGACTTAAGTGATTGTGTTTCTCAAGGTACAACTATAGAAGGAAATGGTGAAGATCCACCAAGAAGGAGAACTATAAGGGATGTGCAAGATCATATGTCACTTATGATCCTTTCAACATCGCATGCCCTAAGTTTGAGCTCAATTTTGAGCTTAAGGGTCCTTTGATTGCGACACTACCTCATTTCTATGGACTTGAAAAGGAAGATCTGTATAAGCATCTCAATGCATTACACTTGGCTTGCTCAAATATGAAGCCTATTGGTGCTCACCCAGAAGATATGCGATAGAAAGTGTTCTATTTTACTTTGGAGGGGAAGGCAAAAGAGTGGTATATGATTCTTCCTATGCATGTCAATGATGTTCTTCATTTATGGGCTAACTTGAAGAAAGCCTTCTTAGACAAGTACTTTCCCGATGCTAGGATTGATGAGCTTAAGAAGGAGATTTACTCTATCAAGCAAGATCCCTTGGAGTCCTTCTATGAGTATTGGATTCACTTTCAGGAGCTTTTAGCTAAGTGTCCACACATCAAATCAGTGATGAACGATTGATTCAATATTTTCATGATGACATTCTACCTAATGAGAAGGGCATTCTAGATGCTTCAGTTAGGGGTTCTTTAGAATATTGTACTGCTCAGGAAGCGTGATCTCAAATTAAAAGAAGATCTTGAAACACTCAATAATACAATGTGAGAGAGATCATAGGAGTTTGTGATATCGGATCTAACCAAAAGATGCTCTTACTTGAGTCAAAAATGGATACAGTTACCTTACAACTTTCTCTCATCACATCTGAGCTTCATCATTTGAGTATCTACCAAGCACCTCCTTCTCCTACTTCAAAAGCTCTTGTTGTACCTAGTTGTGATGCTTGTGGTTCAGTTATGCACATTTCAAGTATATGCCCTAATTGCCATAAGGAAGTCAATGATATGTATCAAGGAAGGCCTAATCAACAACAAAGATGGGACTCTAACACTACCACCTATAATGAAAATAGAAGGCTTAACTCTACTTTCAATTGGAGGAATCAAGAAGGGTCATCTTATCAAGTCCAACCATATGGGTCAAACTATGGGTAAATGGTACCACTTGAAGAGTCTAAAGGTGATGAGACTAATCAATTATTAAAGAGTATGGCCGCTCGACTTACTAGTATTGACAACCCGATAATGGAAGATAAAGCTTTGAATTAGAGACAATTCTCTTCTATTTGCTTAATTCTATAAAGGTTAGAAAGTGATAGGGCAAGTGATAGAATTTAAATGGCTCATGTATTCAAGAAGTTGGAAGAGTTGGAATTGAAAAATAACACTGTACAATCCTACTTAACCCAACTCTTCAATCCCTTGAGTGATGTACATGTTAAGACTAGTGGTTCCATTCCTTCAAATATAGTCATCAATCCCAAGCCCCTAAATGCTATTGAATTGAGGAGTGGCAAGAAGGTACACTTCCCTAAAGAAATTAACAATGAGGTGGAAGAGGAAATAGAAGTTGAGAGTCCACCCTTGATCCCAATAAAGCTTCTTGATTATAAGAACTCCAAAGAGAAGGCTATCTTTAATAAGAAAAAGGACAAAGTGGTTGAGCAACCCAAGTAGAACAACAACCACTTCTGAGAGAGGTTGGCTCCAAGGAAAGAAGCACTTTTGAGGAAGGTAAGTCAAGCAAGCAAGGCACCTTATCCAATGCTAATGGTGATGAGGTAAAAATTTCTCAACTCCCTTTCCCTAAAGCTTACTTTCATGGCAAGAAAGTGCATGAGGAACAAACTAAGAAAGAAATGTATGACTTGTTTAGTAAGTTGCATATTAATGTTCCTTTCTTCCAATTGGTTAATTTTATGCCTAGTTATTGTAAATTCTTGAAAGGGCTTTGCACTAACAAGAGGAAGTTTAGGCCTAATGAGAGAGTTCAAGTTAGCTCTAATGTGTCTGCCCTATTCAAACCCTACAGCCCTGTTAAGTGCAAGAATCCTGGCTCATTCACTATACCTTATACTATAGGTAAGGTTGTAGCTCAAGCCTTATTAGACTTAGGTGAAGCCATTAATGTCATGCATAGTGCCATTTTTAAGTCTCTTGGTGTTAAGGAGCTTAAGAGGACCAGTGTGGTTCTCCAACTAGTTGATAGGACCAATAGGGAACTACAAGGTATCATTGAGGATTTCCTTGTCAAAGTTAAGGATTTGGTTTTTCCTATTGATTTCTATGTGTTAGACATATCTCAAGAGTCTAGGGAATCTACCCTTATCTTAGGGAGACCCTTCATAAGAACCGCTGGTACCTTGATAGACATAAGAGATAGGTCAATCATTATGGAAATGGGTAGCCATAAGCTAAGTTTTAATATGTATGAAGCCATGAAACACCCTTTTGAAGATTACTCTTTATTAGGTGTGAATTCAATTGACATAGCACTTGATGATGTGGTTAATAAATATAAGCTTAACTTACACACTGATAATTGTGATCTTAATTATGGTATTGCATTGGAATCA
This sequence comes from Inga oerstediana, assembly GCA_963210345.1. Taxonomy (NCBI): domain Eukaryota; kingdom Viridiplantae; phylum Streptophyta; class Magnoliopsida; order Fabales; family Fabaceae; genus Inga; species Inga oerstediana. Next base: position 66,865,449 of record OY723401.1, read on the forward strand.
TGTAATGAACAATTCTCTTCTCCTTCTGTTGATGATTTTGATTCACATGGGAGTGAGATTTCCAACCTGAACTCATCAATGGTTGATTGTTGGTTATCCTCCCTCAGTGAATTTTCTCTTACTTCTCTTAGTTCATTAGGGCTTAATTCTTCCGATCATTCATGCTTTAGTGATGATACTTGTGAGGAAGGTGTTTTTGTCAATGTTTCAGGTCATAAACTAGTGAAGGAAACTGAGTTTAAAGTTGGTAGCCAAGATATGGATGATTTGATTTCCAAGGGGATAGCCCTTACACCGACCAAGACATCCTCTCGTGTGACTCACTTTGGACCTCACCATATGGTTAAAGGGCCACTTCCTAACTTATCACTTAACCCTAGAACTAAGATTACTCCTCATACCTTACCATTTTTGAATGCGCTAATCACTCCTTATGAAGTAAGTATGAAGGAAGCTACTTTCCCTAAGCCTGTTGTTGCTGCAGACCAACCGAATATTGGTTCAATACTTAAGAAGACAAATGCATAAGTGGTAGAATCAATGGAGCTTAGCACAAGTCATGCATTACCTCAGTCTATAAAGGGGAGTATCTCTCCTACCCTTGATCTTCCTAGACTAATTCTCTATATTGTTCAACCCCTAATTTAGAGCTTAAGCCTCTCCCCTCTAATTTGAAATATACTTTCCTTGCTTCTGATAATAAATTGTCTGTGATTATTTCAAATTCCTTGTCTGTGAGTAAGGAGGAGAGATTGCTTGATGTTTTATGTAGGAATAGAAAGGCTTTAGGTTAGACTTTAGCTGACATTCCTAGGATTAGTCTGGATATTTATACCCATTGGATCCTCTTGCATGAGGACTCCCAACCCCTTAGGCAGCCCTCAAAGGCAACTTAACCCCTTAATTCTAGATGTGGTCAAGAAAGAAGTGACCAAGCTACTGACTGCGGGTATCATCTACCCAATTTCTGATAGTGAGTGGGTTAGTCTGGTGCAAGTAGTGCCTAAGAAGAGTGGGATTACTATGGTAAAGAATGAAAATAATGAGTTGATACCTACTAGGGTGCAAAATGCTTGGCGAGTATGCATAGACTATAGGAAATTGAACAAAGCCTCTAGGAAAGATCACTTTCCCCTTACCCTTGATTGATTAGGTGCTTGAGCGGTTGGCTGGTAAGAGCCACTTTTGTTTCCTAAATAGTTATTTAGGATATTTCCAAATCCCATTAGCTCCAAAAGATCAGGAAAATACCACTTTTACTTGTTCATTTGGTACCTCTGCCTCTAGGAGAATGCCATTTGGATTGTGCAATGCACTTAGCACTTTCCAACGTTGCATGATGTCACTATTTTGTAATTTCTTTGAAAATTACATAGAGGGAGTTTTTTATGGATGATTTCATAGTGTATGGTGATTTGTTTAATGCTTGTTTGAATTATGAGAAGTGCCATTTCATGGTTGATCATGTAATAGTATTTGGTCACTTGATATCTAGTGTGGGCATTGAAGTTGATAAATCTAAGATTGAGGTGATTTCCTCCTTGCCCTATCCTACTAATGTTAAAGTAGTTCATTCTTTCTTAGGGCATGTGGGTTTTTACTGATGATTCATAAAAGAATTCAGTAAAATAGCTCTACCATTATCTAAACTATTGCAAAAGGATGTTGATTTTGTCTTTGATAATCCTTGTAAACAAGCACTTGATGAATTAAAAGTGCACTTGATTTCTCCCCCTATTCTGAGTACACTAGATTGGACCTTACCTTTTGAACTACAAGCAATGCCTCTAATTCTATTGTAGGGGTCACGTTAGGACAAACGCATAGTAAGTTGTCCCATGTGATTTCCTATGCATACAAAACCTTAGATAGTGCACAAGAGAATTACAAAACCACTTAAAAGGAACTGTTTGATATGATATTTGCATTAGATAAGTTCAAACAATACTTAATCAATTCCAAGGTGGTTGTGTACACAGATCATGCAACTATGAAGTTTCTCTTAACCAAGCCTCAATCAAAGCCAAAGCTCATTAGATAGATGTTGCTGCTACAAGAGTTTAACATTAGTATTAAGGCTAGGCCTGGAACTACAAACCTTATAGTGGATCACTTGAGTAAACTACTGGATGGTACAAGGGGAGTACTTGATTTTGACTTTATTTGTGATGACTTTTTAAATTCATCCCTTATGTCTATCTCTGTCTATGTTCCTTGGTTTGCTAATCTTGTTAATTATATTGTGACCGGTCTAATCCCTGAGCATATATCTTCCTTTCAATCTCAGAAACTTAAATGAGAAGTTGAACACTACATTTGGGATGAGCCTTATTTGTGGAGACTATGCAATGATGAAGTGATCAGGAGGTGTATTCCAGAGACCGAGTCTAAGGACATACTTTCTACTTGCCATTCAATGGTTTGTGGTGGATATTTTAGTGCTAACAAAACCTCTAGGAAAGTGTTAGATGCTAGGCTTTACTAGCCTACCCTATTTAAGGATGCATACTTGTATTATAAGGCATGTGATAAATGCCAAAGATTTGGGGGATTAGGTAAATAGCATGAGATACCACAACAACCCATGCTCTTTTGTGAGGTATTTGATGTTTGGGGTATAGACTTCATGGGTCCTTTTTCACCATCATCTGGCTTTACCTACATCTTGCTAGTTATAGATTACCTCTCTAGGTAGGTAGAAGTCATTCCTACTGGGAAAGTTGATACCCAAACAGTTTCCAAGTTTCTTAAGTCTAACATCTTATGTAGATTTGGAGTACTGAGGGATATAGTAAGTGATCATGTGTATAGGGCTCGATTCATGTTGTTGAATAAGAAGCTTAAAGATAAATGGTATGGGCCTTTCACCGTCACCAAAATGCATTCATTTGGCATGGTAGAGTTGGTTGATAAGACTACTAGAAAGGAGTTCCAAGTCAATAGACACCTCTTCAAGCTCTACCATGATGAATCATCAAAGCCTCCTTAAGGCCAGGTTGCTTCTTCATCTTTTACTATCTTTTACTTTCAGTATTCTTGGATTGATGGTTATATATGTTTGACGGATTGTGACTTGTTTGAGATAAGTGTGGGGGAAGGGCATTCCAGTAGAAAAGTAGAAGTAGTATAACCTCGTAATTTGAATAAGAACCCCTATGTATGATTTGCATTTTTGGCCATTACCACACTTAATTACCATTGTGCCTCTTCACCTTAACTTCCTCTATTATTGTGACTTGTTTCTCCCTCACTCTCTTTATGTGATGTTGACGTGTTATGCTCCAATTGCAACTGAACTTCACAACTTCCTACTTCACTAAGAAACAAGTTAGAATAATAGAGTTTCTTTACACATTAAGGACAATGTGTTGATTAAGTGTGGGGGAGGAAAATACATTTTGAATCCCATTAGTTGTGTTAAAATGAGAAAATGTCTTAAACTAGAAAACTTTTCAAGAATGAATTGCTTTAACACATGTCTTAAGTGTTAGAAGGTCACATTTGCACTTTGGAAATGTGATTGGTGAGAAATTCTTTGAGCTTTCATGTGATATAGTGTTTTGGCAACTTTGCGAAACCATATTTTGTTTTTAAAGTGAATGGGAAGAAAATTGAACCCACAATTAGATTTTTGCTTACTTCTTGTTTTGAGAAAAGAAAGTTTCCATATCATTAGTACTTTTAAGAGTTGAGCATTATTATAATTGATTGCAATGTTTTGATTAATTGTATTTGTAGGGTTAGCACTTGGAATAGCTAAGTAAATGCATTGTGGTTAGTTTGCTAAGCAATTGATTGTGTTAGAATGAGCATTAGAGAGAAACCTTGTTGGAAGATTATTTGGACCTGAAATTCTTTTTATGTGTGCATGTTCACTTAGTCTTTCACCTTCTAGAACTTGTTTTAACTCTTCTTCAAAATGGCATTTGCATTAGTTGATAAAAATGAAAGAGGCATCCAATTTTAAACCCTTTTAACTCAAACACAAACCCTTATTTACTTACCCTTTGTTACCCATTTTGAGTCTTTCCTATATTGTATGCATGTCATTTATTAAGTGTTCATGGTATTCTAAAATCAAAGTGATTTGCCAATAAAAAAAGTTGAAAAATGTATATATTGAAATGTCATGTATATAGAAAGAGAAAGTAAGTCAAAAAATGTATATAGTTGAAAAACAAAAAGGAGAGAAGTAGAAAATAATTGAAAAGAGAGAGAGAAAGTATTGCAAAAGAAAAAAAAACAAATAGAAAAGTGATTTGAATAAAGAAAGAAAAGCAAAAGAAATATAAAGAAGGCATTTGTTCATAAATTTAGAAAACAATTAGAAAAAAGTTTGTCAAATATTTAGAAGCTATGAACTTGCTCTTTAACTTAGACTTGCATATCAACAATTCCTTCTTCTATTTAATTCATTTCATCAAGCCTTCATCCAACATTACAAGCCTTTTAAGTCCTCTTGATTCATTGCATTAAGTGTTATTAGTAGTGGAGATATTAGAGTTCTTACAAGCCTATGGTAAGGTGATAATTAAGTCAACCAGAGTGAAATTATCCTAATGACGTGAGATGAGTGAAACACAAATACCTTGAGAGTCTCTTGTGCTTCATTCTAATATTTTGAATTGTGTAGTTGGCTAATTTCTTTGCATCGCTTGACAATGACTAGTGTTGGCTTGAAGGATTTGATTAATTGATCTATTACTTTTTAATTATGAAGTTGCTCATCTTTCAATTTCCTTGATGATTTGAATTTAGAAATTGTACTTACACTACTACAGAATATACATTTTACGTCCCTAAAAAACGTCCCTTTTTAAAAAAGGGACGTAAAAAATAAAGACGGTGGCATTTTTGTAATTATGGGTGGAACTAAATAACTTTAGACGTCCCCAATTCAAATAGGGACGTCTAAAGTGTGACTTTACAGACTTTAGACGTCCCTATTTGAATTAGGGATGTCTAAAATTAAAAAAAAAAATTTTTACTTTAGACGTCCCCAATTCAATTAGGGACGTCTAAAGTATGTAAAGTTACACTTTAGACGTCCCTATATATATTGGGGACATCTAAAGTTTTTTTAAAAAAAAATTTTTAATGAGGGACGCCCTTTGGCGTCCCCATATCTTTGGCGTCCCTCATATATATTTGGCGTCCCTGTTGCGGGACGCCATCTAACATATATATGTTAGGGACGTCATTCAGGCGTCCCTAACATATATATATATGTTAGGGATGCCATTGGCGTCCCTAACATATATATATACGCAACAGGGACACCCTTTGGCGTCCCCATATATATGAGGGACGCCAAAGGGTGTCCCTCATTGAAAAAAAAAATTTTAAAAACTTTAGACGTCCCCAATATATATAGGGACGTCTAAAGTGTAACTTTACAAACTTTAGACGTCACTAATTGAATTGGGAACGTCTAAAGTCACATCTAAAGTTAAAAAAAAAAGGATAACTTTAGGCATCCCTAAATTTAATTAGGGATGTAAAAAACAATTCAAATTTTTTCTGACAGTCTTTATTTGTCAGCTTTATGCTAGTTTTACATTCATCTTTCTCTTCCCATCGCCGTAAACATAAGAAGAGCCACTACCACTACGCATTTTAACTCTTACTTCTTCTTCTTTATCTGCCCTTTTAACTCTTACTTCTTCCTTTCTCTCTCTTTTTTTCACCACCAGATCTGCTATGCTTTCTTACCATCTTTTGTATTTTATCTTCTTTCTCTTTTTTCTTTGAGTTTCCCTTCTATTTTATCTTCTAACTTGTGTTCTTATGGCTTGTAGATCAGAACTCTGAAACAAGCTCCATGACCACGTTCCCGCTGAGAAAACGAGGTTCATCTCTCCCTGTCGCTCTTCTCTATTCATTATTATGAGAAAATAAATTTCAATAATAGAAGGAGATAAGTTTTTTGTAACTAATTCCTCTTATTATTTTCATCTTCTGCCTATAAGATTTCAGCTTTGAAGTTATTATTATGTAGACTTTGGATTTCAGATACTAGATCTGTAATTTTATTGACGATGATATATGATTTCTGGTTTTAAATACTGTTTAGTCCAGATCTGTAATATAATTGTGTAGATTTTGGATTTCAGATACTAGATCTGTAATTTTATTGACGATGATATATGATTTCTGGTTTTAAATACTGTTTAGTCCAGATCTGTAATATAAACGAATTTTTTTTTTTAAAAAAAGTCCCACTTTAGAAGTCCCCACTTTAAAGTGTGGATGTCTAAAGTCCCACTTTAGACGTCCCCAATTTAAACTGGGGACGTCTAAAGTCCAGATTTTAGACGTCCTTTCATCTATGGACGTTATTACCATTTTTTACTACGTCGCTCACATAGACGTCCCCTTGTTTTCAGACGTTAAAAGGCCTAAAAAAGGGACGTTAAAAATGTTTTTTGTAGTAGTGTTAATTGCCTTTGCTCAAGAGCACAAAGGTTTAAGTATGCGGGAATTGATTGAACCATATTTTTATATGATTTTTCATAATTAAATATGGATTCTGATATATTTTCTAGGATATTATCACATAATTAAGTACCAATTTTAGTTAGGGATAGTTGTATTGAATTAATTGCAATTAGAGGCAAAATGGTAAAAATTTGTTGATTATTTTGTACAATTGTCTCTTGAACTTTTGTGTGTTTAATTTTGCATTATAGGTGTTTTAGAAGAAATTGAAGATTTTGGAGGTTCAAAATTAATTATTTTGAAGATTAGGGAAAACTATAGAAAAGGCCTCAGAAATTCTGAAAATTACTTATTTGTGAAGAAGAAAGGGGACTAGGAAAAATTAAAAAAAAGGACCCAAAAGTTCAAGAAATTCTGATCGAGCCCCAAAACATTTCAAAAATATTCACTGAAGTCCCTCAAGAAAAGTTTTTTTTTCTTCTCACTTAAGTCCCTGGCTTTCAATTTTGACCAGGGCTAGGAAAAATTTTGACATGGCTATCAGCACAGACCCGACTGGTTTTGAAAGATTAGAGGACCCGACATTAGATATTGAAAGGGAGGAGCTGAGAGTTTTCTGGATGCAGCAAATCCAAATAGAGAGCTGAAGGGCGGTTGAGAGTCTAAGAGCATGGAGTTGAGAAGGAAGAGAGCTTGAAGAAAGAGAGAGGTGAGCTTCACCATCTCTCATCCTTACCACTACACTACAAATCAGAATAGAGGGAAGCCACAGCAGAGAGAAAGAAAACGGAGTCAGTGTATGGAGGATCTATGAGGAAGAGCTGAGAGAGCTCTCACCGATTATCACCACCTCCATATGCCATCAACCATCTCCATCATTTCATATTCAAAAACACATATAAGCATCATTCCTACCATTGTTGGAGCTATACTTCACCATTCCTCCTTCCTCTGTTTTGAATTTAACTACACCACCATTACCTCAACACCGATTCTAGTCTGCCTTAGCCTTGCTCTAATTACCATCACTACTTTCCACGTTCTTGCTTCCGTCAATTCATCTTTGTCTTCACCACCAGAAGTCTCTCTCCACTGTCTTCATCAATCTTCATTCACTATTTCCTTCATTGTTTAAATTTCATATTCACCACTGTCTCTCTTTCCTAGTACCACAACTACCTAGAGCCTGTGACCTTCTCTTTCTCTACCATTCTCTGCCTTTCAACTTTGCTGCCATTATCATCTATTCTACCATTTCCATCTTCTTTCTCCAGTACCAGATTCGGTGGTCACTCCTGCGTAATGCGTCAACAAGTTGCAAATTGTGTGTGTTATCTAATGGACATGAGTAGCTGATCTTTTTGCTACTTGGTGATGAGGAATTATGGCTTGAGCAATTGTGCCTAAATAGGAGAGTTCTTTCATTCAATCTTATGCTTAGATTATATATTTGATTTTGTTGTTTAGGTTAATCATTGTGTAGTTTTGAGACTTGGATTGCTGTTATGTTATCTATGTGGATTGATCATTGTAGTTTTAATTGAATAATGTATCTTGATGTTCAGTTTTATATATATCTTTTGATGTGTTTGATGAAATTATGCTTGCTATCATATTATTGATTAGTAATCATAGTTGATTTAAGCTCTTGAATGGTTTGTTAGAATATTCCAATTGAGAAGAACAATTTGCTTCACTCCAATTCTAATTGCACGTTAAGTGGGTTTAAATAATATCTCAAGAGGTAGTAGTTAGCTATGTTTGTAGGAGCTACTATTAATTGGGAAAATTGGACTCAAGTGTTATCTTGATGTTGTTTTTTAGACTCAATGAAATCTTAACTCCCATAATTTTTTTAGCAAGGATTGCCACTTTCTTCATCACCAAGAGTATCTATTATTCATATCTTTACTCTCAATTTAACATTTCTCATTATTTTTCCAAAAAAAAACCAAAAATATTAGGGTTAGCTTTATTTTCATAAGTTTTTAATTCAGAAAAAACCAATTTCAAAAACCCCTTTTCAAACCATGATTACAGCAGTTAGTTTTTCCTAGGGAAGTCAAAATAAAAGGGTTATTGATAAGAGAACGATCCCGAGTTGTTTGCACTACATTGCATTTAATTCGTGGTAATTTGTGATTTGACCCCGAGACGACTAAGGTTGTGTCAAATCATTGTTTTGAAAACAGTTTTTCAATTATGATAATATATATTGGAAAAACTAGTTTCTCTTTGGTAAAAATACATATCAGAAACTTCACCATAATGGTCTAAAAAAGAGATTTTACGCTTGGACTTCAAGAACAAAACTATATCGCTCGAGTGATATAAGTGATTGTCTCAAAAAGTTATCTCGTGTTAGTTCAAAACATTTTGTTTATCTTTAAAACCTTTTGTAATATCTTTCTAGATTGTTATTATTAAAACATGGGATTTAACATTCTTCCCTTTTTTGATGCAGACAAAACTTGTTTATTTCAAAAAAAAAAAAAAGATAAAACAGCTTTGCAACATAATGATACTTAAATTGTAGCAGATAATTTTAATTCAAATATAAAGATAATCAAATCACTGCAATTAGAGCACTTAGTCACAAAACATACAACAATAAACACATATAAAGACATATCACTACAACCAGATCATAAAACATACTTCAATGAACACATGTAAAATGACATAAGTTAAAAGATAAAAACTCCTCAAATGCCCATACTATATTCCTAAGAACAATTTATCTCCACTATTGTCATCATGTAATCCTTCTCCCACTTTTTGGCATCATCAGAAAGGGAAGGCTAAACAGGAGAGGTGGGTCTAGATCTAAGTAGGGCATGTGGTGGCTAAGAGGATAGATCTATAGTGATAAGAGGGGTAGCTGGGATAGGTAAGGATGTGACATTATTGTATGATTAAACACTATTTTTAGTTAGGGATAATTGTATTGAATTAATTACAATTAAGGGGAAAATGGTCATGATTTGTTAATTATTTTGTGTAATTGTTTCCTGAACTTTTGATGCTACCTTGTACTTAATTTTGTATTGTAGGTGTTTTGGAAGAAAATTTGAGATTTTGAAAAAAATGTCAATTGGGGTCAGAATTAATATTTTTTAAGAATGAGGAAAATTACATGAAAGGCCCCAGAATTTCTAGAAATTTCCAATATGTGAGAGAAAGGGCCAAAAAAATTACAGAAAAGTACCCAAAGGTTTTGAAAATTCCCGTTCTGATCTATAGACATTTCAAAAATTTACATCTTAGTCCCTTCAAAAAACTTTTAAAAGTTTTTGACTGGTCCCTAGTCAAAGCTTGCATTTTGACCAGGAACTATTTAGGTTCTTCATCATCATCCAAGATAGACCCAACCTGTGGGCAGAGGAGTTACGCCACGGATTAAGAGGACAAACCTCTGGACCTTAACCTTCCTTCCTCCATATTCCTCTTCTTTCGTCGCCGTCGGCATTTATCTTCCTCATTATTATTGTCGGCAACCCTCCTCTATTGTTCACCATAAGCAACAAATTGAGAGAATATTTTTGAGTGTCGCAAAGATGTGGGAGAGAGGTGAGACATTGACCAACGACCTTCGTCTCTTCGTCCATTGGTGACCTTTATTCCCTTTCTCTACAAGTACAGTTGCCGAAAATCATTCACCACCACTGAACACCGGTGAGGTTTAGAGTTTTGGAGAGCACAGAGTGCTATGACTTGGAGCTTCTAAAATAGAGTAACAATGCCATGAGACTCTTTTGGAGTGCACCAAGATCGTCTTTACACCCTCCATTACCAGAGAGACAAAGCCGAGATTGAACCAGAGGCTGGAGCTTAGGGCCGTGACTGGAGAACAAGCTAGGACTTTAGATCTTGCCAGAGAAGAGAATCCCACCGTCTTTCACCATTCTTCATTTTACCAGAGTTAGAACCACAGCCATCTACCAACACTGTTACCTTCTTCTCCATTTAACTTCATTCTTTCTCTTTACTTTCACCATCACAATACCGAGAAACTAGTTTCCAATGAAGTTCTACAGTTCCAATGAGTTCTTGAGTTCTCTAGCGAGCTAATTCTAGATTCCGCTGAGATCCTGATTTTTCTGGGTAAGTGTTCAGATTCTAAGTTGTGATTATTCTAAGGCAATGAGTGGCTGAGTTCGTTTTGCTTTTTAGGGATGGGCCGTAGCTTGAGTTTCAGAGCTTAAATAGGGGAGTTTATTTTGTCAATCTATTTTCTCTGTTTGTATTTAGATTTCTGAGTTCTAGGAATGTTGTTTTGTATTGTTGAGACTTAGTTTATCCATTTGGATAACTTTGTGAATTGAACCTATGTGATTGGATTGGATTTTTGTAGCACTTGGGATTTATATATATTCATTTTTCTTATTGATTCAAAGATATTCTACTTTCCACATGTTATTATTAGATTGTAATATTGAATTTAATCAATTGAGTGTCATGTAATCACATTCATATCAAGAGGAAGCAAGTTGCATGAATCTAATCCTAATAACACACTAAGTGCACTTCAATAGTGCCTTAAGAGGTGATTACTAGCTATGTTAGTAGGAGTGATCACCAATTAAGAACACTAGATTCAAGCATTTGCTTGGGGTTTTTATATCAACACTTAGTGAAAATTTAATCTTACATCTAATTAAACTATGATAGCCACTACTCCATTTCCAAGAGCATTTATTATACATTACATACCCATTTTCATACTCCATTCCATTTTATAAAGAAAGCACCAAAACTAGTAGCTTTAGGATTTTAATTAAGTTTGCATTTATTTATTTTCAACAAAATCCAAAACCAATTTTCCCTTATTTTATTGCATTTGCATGGCATTAAGCTTACTTCGGATTCAATAAAAGGCTTCTTAAAAAGAGAGAATGATCCTAGGTTTGCCTATATGCAATCCTTGGTTAATTTTTTATTGTGGACCCCAAGGCTAATGTAACATCCCAAATTTCAGTTACCAAAATTCCTTTACACCTTTATGGTAATAAAGGGAATAAAATGGTGAATATTGGCACACTTAGAGTAGCCAAATAGTGTAATTAGTGCCCACACGAATTTTGGGCCACAATAAGACATAAAATTTAATTTGTGTCTTCATAAAAGCCCATTATTGAGCCCAAATTGGATAATGAAAGTGTCAAACCCCTTAACATGTTGATATTCATAGAGTATTAAGCACATAGTTCTATAAGGCATGCAAAAATAGCGGAAACATACTGACATTAGGTACTTATTTATAATACAGAAGAATCCATAAAGGGTTAGAAAAGTATATATAAATGTACAGAGCGTTCAAAAGAAAGAAAAAGTATAAATATAGATAACCACAACATTTCTGGTATTCACCGAAACTTTATACACTGGTAGCCCCTGTCTTTACCTTCGAGCTACTAGCTTCTGCTGGAATGTTTTCAAGTATAGTAAAAGAATGATATTTGAGCGAATCTCAGTAGTAACATGTTTTCTCGACATTTAAAATGTGAAAATAAATATGCAATACACCATATCATATAAAATACTAACTCATGTTGTGTGCACATTACCCAAAGTCAAACGACTGTTTGCAACCCTGGCTAAACTCTATGCCTCCGTTGGGTCCCAAACCACGACTAGGCTAATATGTGTGTCCAAGTTACTATGCTTATGTTATAAAGAATGGCATACTCAAACATATAATAATCTCATAATACATGCAAGAAAAAGTTATTACATTTTGTCCCTTTGCTACTCGATAATAGTTCCTCGAACTACGTGCAACGTCTCAGGCTACCAATCGGGTCCTAAAATTCCAAATGTATAAGAATTAGGTTAAAACATATTCATGTACCACTTTAGAGACTTCCATAGTATTTTTTGTGGTTATATTAGTCTATATTGAAAAATTACCAAAATGCCCTTGGGGACCAGATCCTAGCCCCACCTTACCCAGTCCAACTATACCTTTTCAGAAATTTTGACCTAGGTTATTCTAACATATTTTCGCCTAAGGAATCCATTTTTTACTTTTTTTTTTTCCAAAATCACTACCAAATGACAGTTTCACAATTTTTGAGAAACTGACCTATTTTTTGTCAACTTTGAGAAAATTCATAACTAATTCTAAAAAATTCCAAATTGACCAATTCTAAAGCCTAAATGAAGATCTTCAAATTTAATTTCATGGAAAAGTATCCAAAGATAATTAATGATTACACATTTAGCCCAGAAATTCAGCCAACTACTACTGTTCCATATTGTATTCCAGAAACAAAGCTCAGCTCCCAAAATTCATAACTAATTCTAAAAAGATGTAAATTGAGTGATTTCAAGTCCTATGTTACTATCATTAAGTATAATTTAAGGTAAAAATATTTGTCACTTCAAATTACAAGCTACATTTCCTCAGAATTATCGAAAATCATAACTGGTCCAAAAAACGTTCTAGAATTTCCCTTGTTTCTGACTTAAATTTCAAAAATCATAACTTTCTCTACAGGTACTCAAATGATACATTCTTGGACTCATTTTAAATCTATTAATGTCTACTATATTCACGTAAAATTTCATAATCTTTAGATAAGATTTGGATGGTCAAAACTCAACATGAAGTTGACTAACTTCCAAAAACGTCAGTTTTTCCAGTCTAACTTCAAAAATTAAGAACTCATTCATTTTCACTCCAAATTGTACTTTTCTTAATTCTATCATCAACTACACATCCTGAAATATCTATACAAAAAGATCCATTTGACAAATCCATATATAGCCTCTGTTTAAGCTTTTGCAAGTTTCAGGTATATACTCTGTTTTTTGGACAGCAAAATACGGTAAAGAAAACTAATATGTAACAATGAATTTATACTCTAAACCTCACAAATTTTGACTCTATCCTCTCCTGCACATTTTTACTGAGGTTAATGAGCAAATTTCATAACCAAAGAACCCAAAATTGTAACACAATCATCATGGGTTTTACAGATTTCGGTTGACAGAATTTTTCGGTGACATTTCTCAATTCCAGCAACAAACCAACCCAGAAAACAGCCTCAAATCCAATGGAAAAATGAAGATAAATGTGTAGGAGACTCACCTATACACGTTTATAATGTTGCATGTAAGGTTTAACACTTCCTTCTTCCTCTTCTCCAATTGTTTTCTTCCTCCATTCACCTTCTTCACTCACGTCTCTCTCCCTTTCTCAACTATCTTTTCTCTCTTTCTAAAGCTCTCTCTTCTTTGCTGACTTGAAGCAACGAAGAGTGAGGGAGTGCATGAAGTCATTGATTTAACCGTGTCTTTGCGTCTTGGGGTCACATATAAAATATTTTTAGTCCAAGAATTGCAATACAATGCAACACTCAGGTCGTCTCACTTGAGGAACCTTCATTGAACTATCTGAGTTAACTAAGTATCTAAAATGCAAGAAAATAGGGGGTTGGTTTTAAAAATCATTTTTTTAAACTGCAACTAATTAGATGAAATAAAATTAAATCATAAGCTACTTTTTTTTGTGTTTTCTTTATAAAATGGAATGGAGTATGAAAATGGATATGAAGTGTATAGTGAATGCTCTTAGAAATGGAGTACTGGCTATCATAGTTCACATAGATGTAAGAGTAAATTTTCACCAAGTCTTGATGAAAAACCCCAAGCAAACGCTTGAGTCTAGTGTTGTTAATCGGTGATTACTCCTACTAACATAGCTAGCAATCACCTCTTAAGACACTATTGAAGTGCACTTAGTATGTGATTAGGATTAGATTAATGTGACTTGCTTCCTCTTAATATGAATGTGATAACACGACACTCAATTGATCCAATTCAATCATACAATCTAACAATAACACGTAGAAAGAAAAATATCTTTGAATCAATAAGGAAAATGCACATATATAAATCCAACAAGCTACAAAAATCTAATCCAACCACATACGTTCAATCCACAAGACAATCGAAATGGTAATCAAGTCTCAACAATATATAAACATAATCCTAAAACTTAGGTAATCAAAATATACAAATGAGAAAAGGAATTGAACTAGATAACTCCCCTATGTAGTTCATTGAGCTCAAGCCCAAGTCTCCACTGCCAAGAAGCAAGAAATCAGCCAGACATAGCCATTAGATAATATCTAACACAATCTGAAATCATGAAATAGAGTAGTGTCGAATCTGAAAGCAAGTGAGTCTATCGAACTTGAAGAAGAAATGGGAAAATGGAAGGAGAAGATAGAGGATAATTTTGGTGACAAAATACAGAACAGAAGAGGTGGCTGATGTAATGGCGATGGTGAGTGAAATGGGTGGTGTGCTTTACCAGAAAGGGTGCTTGAAACTAGGAATGTGACTCCGACAAAGGTGAAGAAGACGAAGGCGAGTCTGGAAGAGGAAAGAAGGTCACCGACGCTGCTCTAGTTTCTCATGTCAGACAAATTGCATGACGTCTCATTGGTGGAGAAAACACCAGTGATGATGAGGAAGGAAGTCCTCGACGGTGGTGGTAGCTCTCCGTCTCCTTCCCACTCAAACTCTTTCTTCCGATCAAGCTCTCTAGTCTGTTCCCAAATCTCCTCTCGTGGCACTACTATGTCTTCTGTCTCTCCACTCAGTCAGGTACCCTTTAGATGAAAAAGGCCCTTGGTCAATACCTATTTGACCAAGGACCCATCTGCAAACCTCAAAAGTTCTGAGGAAGGACTAAGTGCAACATTTTGAAATATTTGTAGGTGGACTATAATTTCTAAAAATTTTGGGCCATTATCAGTAATTTTCTCTGGACCCCTTCACAAATTTTTGGTTTTCATAAATTTTGGGGCCCTTTCTATAATTTTCCCCAATCCTCCAAATATTAATTATGACCCTCCAAAGTCAACAAATTCTTCCTAAAAAACCTGCAATGCAAGATTAAGTACAAGGCATCATCAAAAGTCCAAGAAATCATTTGTATGAATAATTAAAAAAATTTTGACCATTTTGCCCCTAATTACGATTAATTCAAAACAAATGTCCCTAACTAAAATTAGTGCTAAATCATACAATAATATCCCAAAAAATGCATTAAAAATCCCAATTTAATTATGAAAAATCATATAAAAATATGGTTCAACCAGGGTTATATGGTTGAAGAAAGTGAGATGAGTGTTGCTACGTGAATCATGAAGATTTAGGAGTGTGTGTGTGTGTGTGTGTGTGTGTGTGTGTAACACGTGTCTAGCTAATGATGAGAGAGGAGTAGAGGTGTTAACTTTTGGTGCTCCAAAATAAAAATGAAGATGGAGGATATGTGTGTGTGTTGGTGTGTTTTAATATAGATATATATATATATATATAGGTATATTTTTATCCTATTGATTACCAACACTAGACCCTAATTTGTTCCTTTATCTAATTTAGGATTCCTTAAATTTCATAGGTTCTATAATTTAACTTATTATCTAATTATTGTTCCTCAAATTTTTTTTTTGGAAAATAGGACTTTTATTAAATTTTGGAATATTAGAGAAAGATCACAATTTTGGGCCCAATAAATATAAGAATTTCGGCCAAGCTATGCAAAAAAAGAGAAAAGGAAGAACAAGAACAAGGTAAGATCTTCTACCTTGATTTTCACCTTCCAAATCACCTTTCTAGCTCTTGAGATCTACATAAATGTTGTTCCTCTCATCAAGAGCTTCATTTCTATGATTTTTTTTCTCAAAGACAGGAGTTTTGTTGCTACCAAGTTGAGACAAAGTTGGAGAAACAAAGAACAAGCCATAAAAAGTGAAAGAGGTAAGCTTAAGCTTTGATTTGAGCTTATCATCTTATGATTTGGTTGAGTTTTGGTGGGTTGTTTTGGCTACCCTAATTTCTGCCATTTAGGGTTTGTTAGGGTTCATGAAGTTTTGATCATATACATGTGGTTATATGATGTTTAGGAAGTATATGAACCTAGTTTGGTGGATAAATCGAGAATTTGTGATTTGTTGTTTTGAAGCCCTAACTTTCGGCCAGATGCAGGGTTTTAAGAATGAATAGGAATTTTCCAAATTTGAGGTTTCCAATGGATTTCTTGGGCAAAATCTTGTAGGAATAGGTTGTTGGTTGACTTTAGAAAGAATGAATTTGAAATCCAAAATTTGGAATGTGAATATAGTGTTGCCAGAATGTGATTTCTAGGAGGCAGTGTAATTGTGATGAGTTTTTGAATAACCAAATGTGATCCAATGGCCATGACATTTTCCAAAATAAAAGTAGACCAATCAAACTTTAATTTGATAGGTCATATAAGTCAATTGGATCTATACCCTATGTTGGTGTTATTTGTAACCATGGTACAAGAATACTTTACAATTATTAAATAATAGCTATAAAGTGTGAAGGTATTTTTTGTTAACTTTTTTTTTTAATATTTTAAAATACAATGTCATGAGATGCCTTGTGTGTTGGTCAAGGCTTGCCAATAGCTGCATTAGAGACTCCATTGCAAGAGGAGGTGAAGAAGTAGGACGAGGGGGTGGTGGAGGAGGAGGAGCTCCATGGGATCTTAACATGACAAAGGAGAGAAGAAGAAGGCTGATAAAGAAAAGTAGTAAGAATCATAAAGAATATGTGAGTTTAAATAGAGCTCTAATGGATGTTATGAAGAGTTATGACTTATGAAGGGTTATGATTTATGAATTGGTACTTACATAAGACAAATCGTTTGAAAGTATTACATGATGGTTGTTTTTTAATACTGTTATATTTTGTCTTTGTTGATATAAGATGTTGGAAGTCAAATCGCTAGTAAATGTTACAAAACGGTTGTTTTAAAATAACTATCATTTTTTTCACTAAATAAATTACAAAAATAACTGTCCTTAACTACAATCTTTATTTTAGCAAGTTTGCAAATTTTGCCTCGCAATACATAATAGTACACATAATTAACTGTTAAGTTTAAGTGCTATATATCCTTGTGTGACATCTGTAATATCCCAAATTTTGGGATTAGAGGCTTGAAAATAAGCTTGAATCAAGTGGATTATTAAACCCCGTTTTAGCAAAAGTCCCAGGAATGTCAACTTTGCTCTCAATGTGCTTTCTAGCGTGGCAGTCTAGTTGTGTAACATTTTCAAATAGGCAAATGATGTCCAATGCCTATGATATTTTCCATGATAAAAGTATACTTATCAAGATTTAATTTGATAGGTCATATAAGTTATCTGGACCTGTACACAAAGAGTTATGAATTTTTGAAGTTAGACCAGTGCAATTGGCAAGCTTATGTGACAGTGTCCAAAATTGAAAATTCTGGGAATTATGAGCTTTCAATTGGCTAAAGGTTATATTTTTCCCTAAAAATAGACTTAATAAGGGTCACATAGCCTTTGAAACCATACCAATTGGACATTTGTACAATTAGATATGAATTTTCAAAGTTGGATGAAAATTCTGCCATATTTTCAGCAAAGTGCAAAAATTGAAAAAAAAAAATGTATGAGCAAAATGGTCATTTGACCAATGAAACAAGAAGCCATCTGTTTTCCCTTTAATTGGGATAAATTTTGGCTGAAGTAGGGAGCAAGAGAAAAATAATTTGCTTGGCTCACATTAATTCAAGAGGAAAAATCCTTGGCCAAGTAAAATATGCACATGTGAAATTGCATTAAACAATAAAATATCATAAAGTAAGAAGTGAGATATTATTAACCCTTCATTATCTCTTTCCTTCTCTCATATTTCAGCCAAAGCAAGAGACATAGAGAGAGAGAGAAGAGTTTGAAGAGAGCTTGATAAACAAGAGGAGAGCTAGGGTTCCAAGAAGCAAAATCAAAGGTAGGTAATAAGCTTGAAATCACGTGATTTTGCCTTCTAACTTCATTGCAACATCTTCTAACATCTTCTTCTTCTTGAAATCATGGTTAGAAAGTCAAATCAAAGAGAGAAGAGAGAGAGGGTAGTGGTGTTTAGGAGATAGAAATTTTGGAAATCAATAGGTGATCTCTAAAACCTTGATCATCTTGTGTACTGTGATGTTATTGTGGTTGTTGTTGTTGATATTGGCTTGATTTGATTGATTTTGTGAAAAATGGAAGATAAAACCTTAGAATGTTATGCTACCAAAATTTCCATGAATCATGTTTATTGATTGTCTAAATGATTGATCATGTGATTATAAGTGAAAAGGAAGTGGTTAATCAAGTGGAATCAAGAAAACACAACTTCTCCTTTTAGGGTTCAAAGTTTCGACCATGAGCAGAACTAGGGGAAGGAGTTGAAATTTTGTAATTTTGATTATTCCATTGGATTTAGAAGGGAAAATTTTGTAGGAATACATTTGTTCATGATTTTTGGATGTTGGTATGCAAATCTAGGGGCAGTCTGATTAAGGGGAGGTGCTATTTGATTTGTTTCACTAGAGGCAGTCTAATTGATCAATGAATTTCGTTAGCCAAACCTAGTCTAAATATTATGAAATTTGGTAGGATTAAAGAAGACATTTAGAGCTTTAATTTAATGGATAGAATATGAGTTTTAGATGAGTAGATTAAGATATATGATTTTTCAAAGTTATGCCTTGTTTCTGGAATTCAATATGGAACAGGGGAAGTTTGGCGAATTTCTGGGAAAAATGTGATAACAGTGACTAGCCTTGGGTATTTTTCCATAAAAATACACTTAGAGCTCTATACATAGGCTTTGAAACCAGTCAATTTACAATTTCCTAGAATTAATTATGAATTTTCAAAATTGACTGTAAAGCTTGCAGTTTCTAGAAAGCTGTGAAAAAGCACTGTGCGGAATTGCACTATGCAGAAACTGTTGTAACTGTGTTAGATAACTAACAAAATGTGATTAATAAAGAACAGTAGCAACAAGTAATAATTGGTTACTTGTTAACTCTAATTTATAGGAATTGGCAATTTCCCGAGCCGGATCAAAGAATGTAGACAGATAGTATAACCTGGAAAAAGGGATTTTAGGTAGTAATTTTATCTTTCATAAACTATATGAATATTTATATGCTTTGTGTATGTCATCTTCTGTAATATGAATACTGTATTGCCAAGTAGGGCATTATGCTAAGTAGGCACATTTATGGAGGTTTACGGATAGTGGGGAAGTAGCCCCAACTTATAAGCACATGCCATGTTATTTGTGTTATGTTGCATTACATGGTGTATGACATATTTATCTGTCGTATTTTATATAATGGATTGCATGTTATTACTAAGATTCTTTCGAATCTCACCCTTTCCATAAATATATAAAGTTTTCAATAGCAAGCAGCGGCTCAAAGGGGCAAAAGTGTAATTACCGGCAACTGAGAGATCTGGTCTAATTTGAGTGCTAACATTAGTTATCTGCAGGCCTTTTTATTATTTTAAGGTTTATAATTATTATGAATAAACCCTGTTGGGATTTTTGAAATATAATCATATACATTTTATCAGTATTTCTATGCTATTCCTGTGTGTCCACTGAACTACGGGTTAAACTTTGAATAATGTTGAAATAAGATAAGGGCCTTACAACTTACGCCTTGACAAATATGACGTTTATTCATCGTAACTATTATTTATAAATCATTGTATATGCTCGAATCTTTAGTAGTTGGATGAAGTATGATTTTGCAATTCAATCTTACAAAACAAATTTTTTTCTGAAATTTGTTATCATAAAAAACAAAGGATTCAACAATAAACAGGATCAAGCCTATTCCAAAAATTTTCTTCTTTATAAGATTAGGGGATATATTATGTTCACTGATGACGACATATCCAAACTGATACCATTGAACATGCTCAGGTAAAAAGCCTTCTCAATGAGAAGAAGCTAGAAATGCTGGTTGATTCTGATCTACAGAACAACTACGTCGAGGCCAAGGTAGAACAAATCATCCAAGTCATGCTTCTCTGCACACAAGGCTTCCCTATGGACAGGCCTAAGATTTTGGAAATAGTCAGTATGCTCGAAGGTGACGGTCTGGCAGAAAGTTGGGATGAGTGGCAGAAGGTCGTAGTTCTTCAGCAGGAAGTGGAGCTGGCCGTAGGTGACTTTAGCACATTGGGAAGTAAAAGAGAAGAAGAACTATTATGACTTGTTTTTTTAACTATAAAAGTTCTCTTGTACCTATTTTTGTTGGATTTCTCCTCTTTGCTTTCTCTTGGCGTACCATAATCTGATTATATCTGATATCCTATAAGCTCAATGCGTTATAGTATATTCATTTACATTTGTGCATAGCGACTGCTTTGTTGAGTTGCTTTGTATCATCTTGTGGTGCAGTTTGACAAAGTGGTGTTTATTTGAAGAAGCAATGGTAGCTTGATATTTTACACGATGTCTGACTTGTTCTGTTTCAATTTATGTTTTTAAGTTAATTTTTATTTTTTGAAGGTTTATAAATTTGTGTTTTGGCTCAAAATAGTCTTAATTTTGATCATTGCTATTATTTTTGTGCCATTTTGTTTTAGCACAAAATTGATTTTTGACAATAAATATATTTAGTGTCAATATATATAATAGGTTTAAGGTGCATCCAGCCCCTTGAATTATTTTTGTATATGTATTTAGCACCTTAAAGTATTTTATTGTGTATCTAACATTATAAATTATTTTTTCAGGTGTGTCCATCACCCTAAAATATTATGTTATGCAATTTTATAAGTAATAATTTACGTAATTTTGAATATACCTAAAAAAATACTTCAAAGTGTTAGATATACAAAAAAATAATTTAGGGTGTTGGGGGTATTTGAAAAAATACATTAAAATGTTAAAGGTACCTGAAAGTATACTTTAAGATGCTAGGCACATCATTAATTATTTTAGGGCAAGTTATGCACCTGAAAAATACTTTAAGATATTAGACGCACCTTAAACCAATACAATATGATGTGAAATCACACTACCTGTTAATTGAATTTTTATTTTAAATTTCATGAAGATACTTAATTTTGTTAAAATTTTATATATATATATATATAATATTTTTAATTGCTATGTCACAACTATATTTTATTAAATTGGTAGAATTAAATTTTGCCAAAGAAAACAGTTGCATCTTGATTTTTTTATTTTTTTTGAAAAATTAACTCGTCAGTTTTTATTTTGACTTTAGTTTTAATCAGTTTTTGTTTTTTGTTCTTTTTATTCAGTCCTTGCAGTTTACTCAACTATATGCATCAGTCCCTATGTTTACAATATATTAATGAGTCCGGCAAAAATTAATGAAAGCTTATATGGGTGCTAACTGAGCAACATGTGCACTACAAAATGCAAAATAAATTAGGTTTTTCTTAAAAAATAAAATAAAATGATGAAATAAAATTACTCATTATCAACATAAAAATAAAAATTATTATACTTGTAATCGTCTCTTTGCATCCATGTATAATTTGTTATCTAATTAGTTTTGATTTTATTTAGGTCGATAGGGAAAATTAATCCATATGTGTGCTGAATGTGAGTCGTGTTATCATCAACCAACACGATTTCTCCTACAAATTAATAGTTTATTGGTATGGAGTTTAATAGCTAAAATTGAGAAAACTATAAGAGTTCCAAAAAAAAAACCGTTTGACTTAATTAAAAATGAGGTGAAATTATAAGGACTTATATATCAAATTTTCCTCAACATTACCCAAACAAACTTCTTCATATGTTGAAAGTAATTTAACAAGTACACCATATTTTTTATTCAATATCAAAAAGCTACAACTTTTTATAGGAAAAATTCATTTTTTGGCTCTCAAATTTTAACTCATTTATGACTCAGTGCGACACGATTACTAATTTCTTAACTCAATAGAAACTCTGCGACACGATTACTAATTTCTTAACTCAATAGAAACTCAGTTCTTAATCTTTTTCCACGTAATAAATTAATTATTTTCTCACATAACTCACTTTGAGTCATTATCCATTCAGCCTATGTGGCTAAGACACTCTTCCAAGTAAGCCGCAAGTGCATTAGAACAAGAATCTGAATGGTAAAGCAGTTGCTATGGATGGTGGAGAATCTGAGAATATGGAGGAATACCCACTTATTGGGGCTATACTACATCTCTCTTCTGCATGGATCGTTTGCATCTTCTGAGCTGTTTAAATCCACGTGGAGCTTACTTGAAAGAGCGTCTTTGCCATATAGAATGAATAAATGATGAATCAAAGTGAGTTATACATTACCTAGCACAGGATGCTCATTGCTTAGTTTGCATCTTCTGGGCTGTTTAAATCCACGTGGAGCTCACTTGAAAGAGCGTCTTTGCCATATAGAATGAATAAATGATGAATCAAAGTGAGTTATACATTACCTAGCACGTGATGCTCATTGCTTAGTTCAGAATTTGGTAATTTTGTCAATTCCCCATTCAGGGTGTACTTCCCTACTTAGGGCAGATCTCCCACCCCCTTTTGATGTAGTTCATGTAATGTAATTCGTACTATCCAAGTTAGCTTGACCATTGCAATACAAAAAAAAAAAGTGAGTTATACATGGAAAGGAATAATTTATTAAATGAAAAAAAAATTAAGGACTGAGTTTTAACCAAATTAAAAGTTCAGAGACCAAGTGTACAGTCAACCATATGTCTTCCAAGTCACATTGGAAATGTGCAAGCTTTCCATTAAGTGGGGGAATCAAGATTATAGGGAGAGACGATTCTGAGTTCTTGGAGGCAGCCAAACTGACCTTACCTTCAAAAAAAAAATAGAAAGTTAAAAATCATATTTCCATCCCACAGGCCTGGATGCTAGTAATCAACCGGCCCCTTAAAATAAAGGAGAAATCATATGCTCTCTCTATACCTTAATACAAGACATATTTATATAATCTGATTAGATTAAAGAAGTTAGTTAATAAAACATACTTTTTTCTTAAAATGTCCTTATTATCTTTCAAATTTAACAAAAAACAACTCCTCCCATGCATTGCGCAGGAGCAACATTTACAATACACTTGACAAACAAACTGACTTTGCATGCCTTCACTTCCATTATATTCATAAAATATATACATACTCCAAATTAATACAAAACAATTTCCTTCCATGTCTTGCATTTCTTAGATATGATAGTCCAAATAAAACTCTTGCAAATACATGACATCTCAAGCACAAACTCCCCTACGACTTTCACGGACTGTATCTACTACATTTTTCAGACTTGATGAGACAACTCGAAAAATTCGGTTTATTAATGTGTAAATATAACTTAAACAATCCCATTAATATAAAATAATCAAATTAAATCGAATAATCTCACCGTTTTTGCACCCAAATCCTATAAATTAGGATCTATTTTTACCGGTCCAGTGCAATGTCATATACAATCAATGGTTAGCTCCTAAATAAAAAAAAAAATTCCCCAAGGAGAAAAATCTTCGACCAAAAAGTTAGAGGATAAAAATCAGGGAATATACAATTAATATAAAATAATCAAAGTAAATCAAATAATCCCATAGTATTTGCTCCCATATCTGCACCCAATTCCTATAACTTAGGATCTTGAATTTTCCAAAACACTTATCATCTAAAAGAAGGAAAAATTCCAAGAGGCAACACAAGAGTCCCATTGTTCTCACTTCTTCCCCCCCCCCCCCTCTGCCACTGTCCTCTTTCTTTTCTTTTCTTTTCTTTTTTTTCTTTTGTTCTCCTGCAAAAGAAATTGACGAAGGCCCACTACTAATACATTAAAATTATATTGGCAAACATTAAAGAAGCCAATCCCCTACGAATTAGAACATAGTTAAAAATAAAAAAAGAAAACACACAAACCATTTAGCAAAGCAGTAAATTAAAAATTCCAATAAACTCTCTCGATGAAAAAAATATACCATTAATATAAAATAATCGAATTAAATCAAATAATCTCACCATATATGCACCCAAATACTATAATTTAGGATCTATTTTTACTTTTTCTGCACAATATCATATACAATCAATGGTTAGCTCCTAAATAAGAAATCACAAGGAGAAAAATCTTCAACAAAAAAAATAGAGGAGAAAAATATGAGAATATGCAATTAATATACAACGAGCTCATACTTCCGTGCAACGAAGAGAGGGTTTCAAAAACTGCTTCTTAGCTATTATCATAAAAACAATTTCAACTCACACAAAAATAAATAAAAACAACTTCTAATCAAATTCAAAAGCATAACAATCCAAATCTATTACTATATTTTTTAAATAAGCATGTGCTTGCCTGTGCAAAAAAAACACAAGTTATTATATTTTCATTAGAATTAAGAAAATAATTCCCAACTGTTTGTAGTTAAGATCTATTAAAATCGGCACCAACTTTATAACTGATAGTTAAGTAAATTCATAGGCTCGTGATATCTAGTGCAGGGAGCCCGAGTCAGGAATCTTAAAATGAAAAAATGACTTCATAGAAATAGCAAGGTTCTAAAACCTAGACCGGCCACTGAACCGGTTGGGATACTCAGTCAAGAGTCAGTGGATCATATCGGAGTCAAACCTAAGCTAACTCAGGACCAAACTGGTGAGAAATTGAAGATTTTATGGTGATTAATATAAAATTATAAAGAAAAATTAAAAAAATCGATTTAAAAAAAATTACTGAACTGGACCGGTTCCCAACCAGACCAGTTTCCCAACTGATTCGCCGGTCCTGTCCGGGTTTCAAAACACTGCTTCATAGGCTTGTGGAAAGTGATTTTAGGGACTTTTTTGAGACTTTTTCATTTTGGTGCATTATTTGGGGGAATCCAGGTTAATTATCATAGTTTTTTAATAAAATATTAGTAGTAGTTTAATATAAAAATAATAATAACAGTGATAATTTACAGATTAATAAAAAGAAAAAATAATTTACTTTACTTTATTGTTATGTTTTCTTTTCTTCTCGACATCAGTAGACTGCCATTTTTGAACCAATGGAAAAAGGCAAAAGGCTAAACTCCTAAAAGGAAACGGCTTCTGTTCTTTTCCCTCAAAAGAAACGATGTGAGGGAATTGGAGGGGAGGGGAGGAAAAATTTTTATGAGTTGAATTTTAAAAGATTGAAGAAGTGGGATAATAAAATGTTAATAAATAGAGTATATAAAATAAAAAAGTAAGAAAAATTAATTAAAAATTTTTAAACCCATTTCTCTAATTTTTGTTTAAATTCAACTTAAAAACACTTTTCCCTAGACCCACTTTCCCTCCCATCCCCTCATACAAACAAGCCCTAAAGGAACTAAAAGGAAGTTAGTTTCATCGAAGTAAAATGGAGGCAGCTGCGGTTTAATGTCCAACTATTCATCACAATCGCCTTGAACTAAATTAGGGAAGCTGACTGCTACAAGGTGACTCTTCTTCTTCTTCTTCTTCTTCAATATTCAGTCGAAGGCAATCGGAGTGAGGACGGAAGGAACTCAGATTTGTCGTCTCTTTAATCTGATTCTTTTCTGCTTCTTCAATTGGGAGTATGAGAGAGGAGGTCAAGTTAGAACCAGATATGGATGCAAACAGAGCAAAAAAGGGAAGAGGACAGAGAATAAGCTTACCGTTTCATCGAAAACAACTAGATTGCAAGATCTCTTCCCATTAATTGGGCGAGATTCTCCACCTGGGTAACGGACAAATTACATGGCAATGATCACTTCCACCTTAGTGCGAACCCACTAGGGAATATTCCACGAACCCACAACCAATCTGAAATATACACACCCCAAGAAAGCTAAACACATATCGATGATCCACTTGAATCCTTGAACACGAAAGAACAAGGACCCAAAGTGTTGGAAGACGCCACAAGGATGATCAAACCTTGATAAGTCTGTTAGTTCTAAGAAGAACCCTAGAGAGAATCCACTCTCAAGAAATAAAGTGCAGAAGTGCAACTTTCATTTATCATTTAAATCTAAATTGTGTTACAAATGAAGAAGCACCAAGTATTTATAGGAAAATATGACCTAATTGCAATTTTGAAAACAACCAATACAAATTGTAAAACCATATGCTAGGAAACCTAAAAGTCTAATACATTGAACACAAAATTTTAATACAATCTAGATGAAAGTTGAAGACTCAAATAGAACATGCTAAAGAAACCAAAAGTCAAATATGCCAACTACTTGTTGATTTTCGCACAACAAATTCAAGAACATATAGTCAGCAATTAAGGCCCCAAATGAGCCCTCCCATTTGTAGTGCTAGGTCCAAGCTCTTTAGATCCAAGTTTGCAAGCCCAAAACTTGATCAATATCTCCATTTGCAGCCCATATGAAGTTAGTGACGTTTTCAACATTTTTGTCCAGCTTTGATCCAATTGCTACTTGGTTTGTCCAAGTATATTGCACTAGCCCATTTAATACTTCCTTAATTTATTTGGGTCTTGCTCTTGTGATTGGTCCACTTGGTATTTGCGAAGGATCACTTAAATTTGAAGGCACAACTTGCTGGATCGCATCATTCCCTCTCTCCTCAAAAGGATTCGTCCTCGAATCTTCACCTACATCAAAAGGAGACAAATCAGCTACATTAAAAGTAGCACTAACAGAATACTCACCAGGAAAATCAATCTTGTAAGCATTATCATTTATTCTTTCAAGAACTTGAAATGGGTCATCTCCTCTTAAAGCTAATTTTGATTTTCTTTGAGCTGGAAATCTTTCTTTTCTCATATGCACCCACACCCAGTCTCCAGGTTCAAAAAGAACACGCTTTCTTCCTTTGTTGGCCTTGGATGCATAATATTCATTTTTCTTCTCAATTTGCTGTTTCACACGCTGATGAAGTTGCTGCACTATTTTAGCTTCTTTTTCCCATCAAGACTTGCTCTCTCATCAATAGGCAATGGTAATAAATCCAAAGGAGTTAGTGGATTAAAACCATATACTATTTCAAAAGGAGAATAATCAATAGATAAATGTACACTTCTGTTATATGCAAATTCAATGAATGGAAAACAATCTTCTCAATGTTTCAAGTTCTTTTGAATCACAATTCTTAGTAATTGAGACAAGGTTCTGTTAATAACTTCAGTTTGTCCATTAGTTTGTGGATGACAAGCAGTAGAAAATAACAACTTAGTACCAAGCTTTCCCCACAAAACTCTCCAAAAATGACTCAAGAATTTAGTGTCCTTATCAAAAACAATACTTTTAGGGACGCCATGAAGCCTCACAATTTCTTTAAAGAACAGATCAGCAATGAATGTGGCATCATCAGTTTTATGGCATGCAATGAAATGTGCCATTTTTGAAAATCTATCAACAACCACAAATATGGAATCCATTCCTCTTTTAGACCTAGGAAAACCCAAAACAAAATCCATTGATATGTCAATCCAAGGTTCACTAGGTACAGGTAAAGAAGTATACAAACCATGTAGCAAGACTCTAGATTTAGCCTTTTTACATGTTATGCATTTAGCACAAATTCTTTCCACATCACGTTTCATTTTAGGCCAAAAGAAATGCTCATGCAAAACATCCAAAGTCTTTTTCATACCAAAGTGACCCATTAAACCTCCCCCATGTGCTTCTCTAACAAGCAATTCACGCAATGAACATTGAGGCATACACAGTCTGTTTTCTTTAAACAAGTACCCATCAACTCTGTAAAATTATTAAATGCTCTCTTTTCACAATCAAGGAATAATTCAGCAAAATCAGTGTCATTTGCATACAACTCCTTGATATATTCAAAGCCAAGTAACTTAGTATTAAGAGTTAAAAGAAGAGTGTACCTTCTAGATAATGCATCAGCAACCACATTCTCATTACTTTTCTTGTATTTGATGACATATGGAAATGTCTCAATAAATTCCAGCCACCTTGCATGTCTCTTATTCAGCTTACCTTGACTTTTAATATGCTTCAAGGATTGATAATCAGTGTGAATCATAAACTGTTTTGGCCAAAGGTAGTGCTGCCAATTCTCCAAAGCTCTTTTAAGTGCATAGAGCTCTTTGTCATAAGTTGGATACTTCAAAGATGCTCCATTTAGCTTTTCACTCAAATAGGCAATTGGCTTTCCTTCCTGCATTAAAGTAGCTCCTATCCCAACTCCAGATGCATCACATTCAATCTCAAAAGTTTTGCTAAAGTCAGGCAATACTAACACAGGTGCAGAACACAATTTTTTCGTAAGGCCAATGAATGCATCTTCTTGTTCTTTATCCTATTTAAAACCAACATATTTTTTAATGACCTCAGTGAGTGGTGCAGCAAGTATGCTAAAATCCTTCACAAATCGCCTAAAAAAACTAGCCAAACCATGAAAACTCCTCACCTCAGTTATGCTTTTAGGTGTTGGCCATTCTTTTATAGCTCGCATCTTTTCCTCATCAACTTCTATTCCTTTAGCACTCACCATAAAACCAAGAAAAACAAGTTTATCCATGCAAAAATCACACTTTTTCATATTTGCAAATAGTTTTTCTTTCCTCAAAACATCAAGCACACAATGCAAATGATTCAAATGCTCATCAAAATTCTTGCTATAAATCAGAATATCATCAAAATAAACCTCAACAAATTTCCCAATGAAAGCATGCAAAACATGGTTCATTAATCTCATGAAAATGCTAGGTGCATTAGTTAACCCAAAGGGCATAACTAACCATTCATATAATCCATGTTTGGTCTTGAAAGTAGTTTTCCACTCATCCCCTTCTCTCATTCTAATTTGATGGTACCCAGATTTCAAATCAATCTTTGAAAAGACAATAGAACCATGCAATTCATCAAGCATATTATCTAATCTAGGAATGGGATGGTGATACCTTACAGTGATATTGTTGACGGCTCTACAATCAATGCACATCCTCCAAGTTCCATCTTTCTTTGGAACTAAAAGCACTAGAACTGCACAAGGGCTTAAACTTTCTCTAACATACCCCTTTGCCATGAGTTCTCCCACTTGCTTTTGAAGCTCTTTTGTTTCTTCAGATTGCTTCTATATGCTGGCCTATTAGGAATTGTTGCTCCAGAAATGAAATCAATTTGGTGTTCAATTTCTCTAATAGGTGGTAAACCTGGTGGAGTTTCTTTAGGAAACACATCGTCAAATTCCTACAACAAAGAACCAACAACACTAGGAAAGGAAGAGTTAATGTCATTAGTGTTCAAAAAGGATTCCTTGTAAACAAGGAGTAGCAAGTGTGTTTCAGCTAGAAAAGCACTTCTCACTTCACTTTCTTTTGCATAAAAACTCATTTTCTTCTTTTCTTTTCTCTCTTCACTCATATTTGGCTTTTAAAATTATGTATTTCACTCTTGCCTTTTTCCACTCTTAGATTCCTTTTGAGGCACTTTAAAGAACTAAGCAATTCATAATCAAAGCAATCACAATTTGTAGAATCAACACAACACTTAGAAATATGGAATATCAAAGTGAGTATTGGAAAAGGAAATTCAGGGAAATCAAGAGTTTAAATGACACAAACTTCACAAATTCTGGGTATGATAAAAATAGATATTGCTCAAAACACTTCCACCACAATCCCTTTCTTTTTCATTATTTTTTCTTTTCTTATCAAATATTGTTTTTTTCTTTTTCTTTTTTCTGATGCTCTTGTTTTTTTTCTCCCCTACTGAAATTTAAAGAGAATGTAGAATCTATCACAAACAACAAAACTCAAGCAATATGAACCCAGAAATTCCAGAACAAGCGTCTATTTTGGAAAGACTATAACTCACAATGGAATTTTTGGATTGAGATGATACCAAAATGAACAGAAAGATGAGATTCTAAACTATGAAAATGACCGATTGAATGATGTAAAACACAAAGGAAAAGAGGTCAAACAAGGACAGAATATTTTAGGACGTTCTGGAAAAACGAAGATGAACAAACCTAGAAATTTTCCAGAAAATACAACTAGATTAAAATAGATAGAACTCACAAATGAAAAATCGGATTGAAATAATTCCAAACCGAGATGGAAGAAGAGATTCTGAACTATGAATTTGACATACTAAATATGGACACGAACAGACACAAGAACAAAGCACAAATCTTAAAATGAAGAACAGATAGATATGACCTGAGTTTAGATCTGAATCTCTGATACCAAGATCATTCGAACCCACAACCAATATGAAATAGACATACCCCAAGAAAGCTAAACACATATCGACAATTTACTTGAACCCTTGAACACGAAAGAACAACAACCCGAAGTGTTGGAAGACTTATCAAGGTTTTATCATCCTTGTGGCGTCTTCCAATACTTCGGGTCCTTGTTCTTTCATGTTCAAAGGTTCAAGTGGATCGTCGATCTGTGTTTAGCTTTCTTGGGGTGTGTATATTTCAGATTGGTTGTGGGTTCGTGGGATCTTCTCTAGTGGGTTCGTAGTGCAAACCCACTAGGGAAGATCCTACAACCCACAACCAATCTGAAATATACACACCCCAAGAAAGCTAAACACAGATCGACGATCTACTTGAACCCTTGAACACAAAAGAACAAGGACCCGAAGTGTTGGAAGACGCTACAAGGATGATCAAACCTTGATAAGTCTGTTAGTTCTAAGAAGAACCCTAGAGAAAATCCACTCTCAAGAAACAAAGTGCAGAAGTGCAACTTTCATTTATCATTTAAATATGAATTGTGTGTTACAAATGAAGAAGCACTAAGTATTTATAGGAAAATATGACCTAGTTGTAATAATTGCAATTTTGAAAACAACCAATACAAATTGTAAAACCATGTGCTAGAAAACCTAAAAGTCTAATACATTGAACACAAAAGTTTAATACAATCCAGAAGAAAGTTGAACTCAAATAGAACATGCTAAAGAAACCAAAAGTCAAATATGCCAACTACTTGTTGATTTTCGCACAACTAAATTCAAGAACATATAGTCATCAATTAAGGCCCTAAATGTGCTTATTTAGGCCCAAATGAGCCCTCCCATTTGTAGTGCTAGGTCCAAGTTCTTTAGATCCAAGTTTGCAAGCCCAAAACTTGATCAATATCTTCATTTGCAGCCCATATGAAGTTAGTGACGTTTTCAGCATTTTTGTCCAGCTTTGATCCAATTGCTACTTGGTTTGTCCAAGTATATTGCACTAGCCCATTTAATACTTCCTTAATTTGTTTGGCTCTTGCTCTTGTAATTGGTCCACTTGGTATTTGCAAAGGATCACTTGAATTTGAAGGCACAACTTGCTGGATCGCATCACACCTTCATCGCAATAACTCAATCCCTTCCATATACCGTCCCTAACATCAGCAATGTGAGGAAGGCGAAAATCCTATGAGCCTTCCATAGCCATGTCAGGGGTTTTGACGGGCGGAACAAAAAGGGGAAGAGGACGACCCATGAATGAGCTGTTTAGAAGCTCGATGATGAACCATTAAATGCCTGACACTGCTTAAAAGAAGTCACATGCTAGAATATTTTATTATTGTTTTACTTGTAAACTTGTAAAAGGCTTAGCTATAGTATCTTGTGAGGGGAGCCAGTGACATATTGTGAAAGTAGAGTCGGGAAATCGAACCGAGCCCGTTTAGGCCCGAGCCTATCAAGAGCTTGGCCTATGATTTAAAGGCTCCAAATCAAAGCATGCTTAAAAGGGTCGGCCTTGTAGAGCCACAAGCCTTGTAAAGCCAACCTTTTTAGATCCGTTTAATATTTTTTTAAAATAAATTAATATATATAATATCATTATATCAAATTATTAATATGAAAAATACCTAAGTACCTTATATAATATTAGTAACAGGTAAACCTTATCAAATGGTTTGATTTATTTTGTTTTCTACAATGGTTTATTCATTTAAACTTAGAAAAAAGCTAATTTGGACATTAGATAATTATTTTAACTAAAAAATTATGAGTTTTAAAAATAATATATCTCAATTTAAAGAAAAATAATAAATAACTTATAAAACTTGAAACAGATTTTTTTTTTAATTAAAATGAATTTACACCTGTTTAAGCCCGAGCCCGTGAAGGGCCAGCCTTGTAAGGCCACAAGCTTCAAAAATTAAAAGTTTTGTAGGAAACGGGCCTAAACGGGCCAGCCCGTAAAGAGCTAGCCCTACCCCGTATTCCCACCTCTACGTGAAAGAGCTCGGCTTGAGAGATGAGATATTATATCAAATAATATCTTCCCCCAAATCCTACAATCTAGGATCTTGATTTTTACCGTTCCTACACAATGTTATATCGAAATACTCCCTTTAAATAAAACTAAAATTATGAAGGGAAAATCTCTCAAAAAGAACTTTAAAATTAGGAAAAGACAAAAAGGTGATCCGAAATTGCATATTTCCAAATAAGTGCAAGAGCTTGAACTGGAATATTGAAACTTGAGACAAAATGACGTGCATAACCCTGAAAGTTTTTAAATTGAAAAATGTTGAGGAAGCCGTGATAAGAAGGGTGAAATTGCACGACAACGCGGTTAGGACTCTTCATCTTCTTCTGGCATCTTCGATGCCGTTGGTCGACCTTGGTTCCGTGGCATTGAGAGAGGATAGTGGCAGCGACACTATGGGGCGAATTTGGGGTGGATTTGAGGAGGAGCAAAGGTGAGGAAAGGTTGTGGTAAAAGGCATTAGACAGTTGTAGAGGTACTGGTGTTCGGATGCGAATTTGAGCTTCGATGCTGAGGTTCAATAAGTGGTTGTGTTTAAAAATGTATTTCATATTAACTTCTCCAATTGATTAGAATGGCGGTTCAATGTGCATGGTTTAAAATAAGTTTGGGAAATGTAAATAAAACATAACAGTGACAAAACCTATGAACTCTGTTGTGAGAATGTGCATGAGTTAAAATAAGTTTAGGAAATGTGGATAAAACGTAATGAGGAAGGTTGTAAAATAAGTTTTGAAACTTTGTTGTTAAGTGGGGAAGTTTGAATTGCAAATTTTGAAATTTCTAAACCGTTGAAACAACATATGAACACGTCAATTGGTGAAGTTGTGAGACGGTGTTGAGATGTAGGAAATTGTGACTTTATTATTGTGAGAATGTTATACATACAGTTGCGAATGGCTTTAGTGAAGTTGTGAAACAAAACCTATGAAAAACCAAAGATAACCTGTGAAAACATTATCGGAGTTTGTGAAAATCTAATGAAAAGTTGGTAAATATGTGTAGAGGTCAATTTAGGTGAGCAAATTGTGAAATTCATAGAAGAACTTGTGAATCCTTATGCAGAACTTGTGAATGATTCTCCATAAGTTGTAAGACCTTATTTAACTATGGGGAAATAGATTTTTCCAATTGTTGTGGTTGTGATGGGAAGGTTGTAAAATGGTATAAGAATGCAACCCACTTGACTCTACTATCATGACCTTCTAAAACATACTTGACCACAGCAGCTATGCCACCAAAAAGATCTGTGTTCATATAACCCAATGTAAGTACACATTAAACTCGAGATTAATGAGGTGGTTATATTTGATCTTCAACATAGGGTAGTTCTTGGTGATATACAAATACTCTTTGTGAAGTATGTTGTTTGGTTTAATGATATAAAACGTGTTGCCTTGCTCAGCAAACATGGCATTGTCATTGCTAGCAACAAGCTTGTGCATCAATGTACTCTGCATGAGACAATCCATGTAAAAAGTGGAGGCTGGGATGACAATGGTGTTTTTATTTACACAACTTTAAATCACATCAAATATTGTCTTCCAAATGGAGATAATGGCTAATAAAAACACTTGATATCCTAATTTATATTTCAAAGATTTCTGGAAATACAATCTTCTATTTGGATCATGATGGGAAAAGCAGGGCCATAGTTGTTGATGCTACCGAGTATTTATTCAAACTTTCTCTGCCGAGGAAAAGGTATGATCTTGTTATGAATAAGATAACAGTCTGATCTAATGAGGTAGAAACAAGATCCTGTTAAAGCACACATTCAACTCAAGTTTGATGAAATTTATACTCGAGTTTTGCTCAGCACTGGAGGGTAACCAAAGAGTGATGGTGTGAAGCCGCATCAAACTCAAGGTGTTCAGAAGCTAACTCCAGTGCGAACTTGTATTACTTCCGCATGACGACTCAAGTTGCCTCATATATTACTCGAGTTATAAACATCACTAGAGGTAACCAGATAGTGTGTGTTTCAAGCTGCACTAAACTCAAGTTGTAAAGAACAGACGACAGTGAGGTAGTGTTATGAATCCATGGAAGGACTCGAGTTTCTAATCTAAAAACTCAAGTTATCCTTATCACTGTAGGGTAACCGAAGAGTGATGGTGTGTAGCAAAACCAAACTCGAGTTGTACAAAAATCACTCCAGTGCATTCTTGTGTTCAATCCATGTGTGGACTTGAGTTGGCCCATTAGAAACTCAAGGTTTCCACATCACTGGAGGGTAACTAGAGAGTTATCCTGTCAATATACATAGAACTCGAGTTGTAAATAACACACTCCAGTTATGTGGTGCTTTCAATCCACGATTGGACTCGAGTTTACAAATTAAAACTCAAGTGAAGATCATCACTAGAGGGTAACTGGAATGTCAGGAACAAAAAAGGGAAGAAGGACTCGAGTAGATTAACTATAACTCGAGTTAAGCAGCCCTCCACGCTTTAAATCTCTCAATCCCTAAACATTTCTGTTGACTCCACTCGACCTCCGACTTCTATAGACCTCGAGTTAACTGAAGAGAAACTTACTATTAGTCCGTTGTTGACTGTGTAAGCGTCAAAACCCAATCATGCCATAAAAGCTCCATTCCTGGTAACCGTCAATAAATCGAGAAGTAGAGTTTCAACTAGCCCTAGCATCGTACTCTTTCATCTGACTGACCCCGGAAATTACTCCTGACCATTTCAAATAGCTCGTGTCACTAAAATTTGTCTGTTCTATCTCATAAGTTATCACCGTTATCCTCATCTTCTTCTTCGCCATCACCGCTAACAACTCCGACTCCATCACCCCCAACAACTTGTCATCTTCTTCTTCATCGTTATCACCGACATGTGCTTTATCATCGAGATAAGTCTTAATTTTCATCATTGACATGGGTCCCAAATCGAGATTAAGCTTTACCAACACAGTGTTACATTTTCACCAAAATCCTATAAGACTTTCACAGGTTCAATAACTCGAGTTCCACATCTATCACTCGAGTACCACATCATCACTTGCTGGTAACCAGCAAGTGCGCACCGTCACTCGAGTGGTAGATGTGAAACTTGAGTTATTGAACCTGTGAAAGTCTTATAGGGTGTTGTGAAAATGTAACACTGTGTTGGTAAATCCTAATCATGATTTGGGACTCATGTCAATGATGAAGCAGATGTCGATGATTACCGTGAAGAAGATAACAAGTTGTTAGTGGTGATGGTCGGTAGCTGTGATCATTACTAAATTTTCCCAGGAAGTGATTAGGTCATGACTCAGACAAACTAGAAAGAAAACAGAGTGAAATCTTAAGCACTCGTAATCTTCTTCTAGGTTGCCAACAACTCCGATGCCATCACCCCCAACAACTCGCCATCTTCTTCTTCACCATTATCACCAACATCTGCATGTTGGTCAGAGAGTGAGTGGGAGTTACTTGTTTATTAACTGAAGCATCAAGGTGTTTAATTACTTGTTTTGTAGGATCCTCTGTATATGCGCTAAGAAATAAGGATAAACAGAGAAGACATAACTACTAAGAACACTCGAGTGATCATAAGAAGTAATGAATAAGTTAGGAAAATCACTCGAATTGTCTGAGTCTTGACCCAATCACTTCTTGGGAAAATTTAGTAATGATCGCAACTACCAACCATCATCGCCAACAACTCCTCATCTTCTTCACGGTTATCATCGACATCTGCTTCATCATTGACATGAGTCCCAAATCATGATTAGGATTTACCAACACAGTGTTACATTTTCACAACATCCTATAAGACTTTCACAGGTTCAATAACTCGAGTTCCACATCTACCACTTAAGTGACGGTGTGCACTTGCTGGTTACCAGCAAGTGATGATGTGGAACTCGAGTGATAGATATGGAATTCGAGTTATTAACCTATAAAAGTCTTATAGGATGTTGTGAAAATGTAACACTGTGTTGGTAAAGACTAATCTCGATTTGGGACTCATGGCAATGATGAAAATTAAGACTCATCTCGATGATGAAGCACATGTCGGTGATAACGATGAAGAAGAAGATGACGAGTTGTTGGGGGTGATAGAGTTGGAGTTGTTGGCGGCGATGGTGAAGAAGAAGATGTTGCGTCCGAAGACCAATGTTGCGCCCGCATACCAATATCTCTGCAACTGTCGACTCCCTTTCACCACAACCTCTCCTTGCCTTCTCTCTTCCTCAAATCCGCCCAAAATTTGAAACCAAAACTCCACCCCCTACTGCATTCGCTACTCCTTATATCCACCCAAAAATCGTACCCAAATGTCGACCGTTGCACTGCCTTCGCTCCTCCTCAAATCCACAACATCAACTACTGAGTATTCACATGGAGTATAACGCCTCCCTCAACGCTTTTCAGTTTAAAAACTCCCAGGGTTACTTGAGTCATTTCCTTTCGATTTGTAATATTTCAGTTCAGGCACTCGCACTTATGTGGAATATGGAATTTCAGAGCACATTTTTGTCTTTCCCCAATTTTAAAGTTCTTTTTTAGGGATTTTCCCAATTATG
The DNA here is from genome assembly GCA_963210345.1 of Inga oerstediana. Lineage (NCBI taxonomy): Eukaryota > Viridiplantae > Streptophyta > Magnoliopsida > Fabales > Fabaceae > Inga > Inga oerstediana. The sequence continues at coordinate 66,902,450 of OY723401.1, forward strand.
AATTCATTGTCATGAGAAACCATTTAGCTACTCAATAAATAAAAAAAAACCCAATAAACCCTTTCCACAATAGAGGAGGAAAATCAGATAATATTAGAGTAACATATAATAATCAAATTAAATCAAATAATGCCACATCTTCACCCAATTCCTATAATTTAGTACTGAATCAATTGAAATATTCCCTTTTGAAAAAAAAAACAAACAAACAGTGTCACTCTAGTTAATTTGGACAGAGTAAAATAGTGATTAAATTATATGAATTGATCAGTTATCAATTAATTAAAAACAATTGTGTGCTTGACTATAAAAGCAACAAAATTCAATCTAACTAATTAAAGATTGAACAATAACCATCATTCAAACTACATCCAACATTTAAAAATAATATATAGTTGAAGTTGACCATCAACAATAGCCACCACATAACAATCATTACACTTTTCTACAACTACGGGCTAAAAACATCCTATAATCCAAACATAAGATGTTGAAAATCTTCTCGGCCTCTACTTGTACATATAGCCTACCACTCTATGAATTCCTCTATTTTCTCAATCAGAAAATCTTCTTTGCCTTTGCTTCTACATATCTACCTACCACTATGCACAGAAGGGGGAAAAAAAAGTAGACTAGTTTTTTCATTTGAATCATATCATGCTTTTAAGTAAGATTTGAAAAGAAAACATATTAGATAAAAAAAAAAACATGATAACATGGTTTCAAAATTTTGAACTTTTTTTTCTCCCTCAGGATATTTGTAACACTCGATATTTATACTCTATTATTACTCATTCGGAAGCATGAACGTATTTGTCTTGTTGGGTTACTATTCATTTGATAAAACTGTACTTAAAGTTTATCAAGTATTAGGAGCTAACTTATTAACTTAGTCTTTTGAATTCCAATTATAATTTGATAGCTCCCCAATTACTTCCATTATTTGCTAATCAAACATGCAAATCCGCACTTATTCATTCTTGTATACATACATACATGTCACAGATAACATATCAAACGGCATCATTTAATTTGGCATGTTATACAATTAATCAAAACATGTGATAATACACATAATAGATTATCGCATGTAAATCTTCAATTCTCCATCACATCTTTCGTTGCACAACCCTGATACATTCCTCTTCTATACTTAACATACCTATATGGTTGCGTAAGGAAGGGTGAGATTCAGAAGAATCTCAAAAGCAAACATTACCAAAATGCATGCAAGATAAATGCTTAGTGCATGACATACTTGCCTCACCTCAATCCATACTCACATAATGACATATTTGCATATTCAATGCTTCACATCTCATACATATGGCTATAGCATTAATAGAAACAGAGCTTCAATCATTCATATATGTCACACATAATCAAGCAAAACAATTATACACATCAATACACAAACATAAATATCAAGCACATGCAAATTAGATAAGTTTACTACTTTTGTCTTTATATCCTTCTCTTGTTCCCTTTTCTTCGAACCATTGAAGTTGCTTAGAACTTCTTTTTTTTCCTTCTTCCTTGATCTCTCATGGCCCTAGATACACTACCACATCATGTGTTTAACTCATCAAAGCCATGAAAGCAAGTCATCACACATGACTTGTTCTCTTACACAATCTTTGATTCCGATGATCGGATTTTCAATTCAATCTTTCTAAAATTATTCCAACAAGCTATTCATACACAATTTTTCTATGTAGAATCCATTTCTGACATCAAATTAACAAAAAACCGATTCTTTTTCTTTGAACTCAAATTGGCCGAATTTTAGGGTCTTCTGGCTAAAATCTGATTTTTCATTTCGATACTTCTGAAATCGATTTCTCACATTTATCCTACAAAATTTTTCATTCTAAATCCATTGGAAGCATCAAAATTAGTAAAATCATAAGCCTTCCAACTAACCTGTTCTGGCTTAAACTCAACCCTAGGCTAACACAAAGTGGTTTTGCAATTTTAACCATAAGATTTGCCAAAATTCCATTTCTTATCATACTTGAGTTTCACTAATCATCATGTTCATGTTAACAAACTCATCAAACCCTAAATTCACCCCTTGGCCGATAGTCTAGGGTTAGTATAATCTCATGAAAGCTTGACTAAAACCTAGGATATTATACTCAAATTAGAGCATACGCCTACCTCTATCCAATGTTATAGCTCGTTCTTGATTCCAGCAGTATCTCCACCTTAGAAGCAGCATGAAACTCCTTTGTTCAAGAATCCGAAACCATAAAAACATAACCCTCGATGAGTATAACAAGATTTGTAAAGACTCGATCGGCCAAAAACGTGATTTTAGGGGTAAAAATCACTCAAGAACACTTGTTCTTCAATAACACCCTTTCTTCTCTCCTCTCCTCTTTCATTTTCTCCTCATTTTTTCCCATTATTCCTCTTCTTGAACAAAAATAAATGTGAGGAGGTGATGGGAGTTTTAAATTTCCCAAGGTGCCAAATGTTCTTTTTCCCCCGGGGTGCCAGACGCTCCTATTTTCTTAGGGTGCTAGGCGCTCTTTTTGAAACATGACCTCCTCCCTCTTTCTTATGCCCAGGCGTCCTCCAGGGTTAGGGAAAAGATAGCCCGATAATCTTGCCCCAACTTTCATACTCGATATTCAGGAAAGTTAGACACATGGTCGAACCTAAGACTGGTGAGTTATCCCAACCTTTGGGACATGTGGTGCCACATTAGCTAAGTAGGGCTAGGTGGTGCTTCTTGATTGGTCAATCAAGGGAGAAAGTCAAAAGTGGATTTAATAAAGCTATTGTAATAAAGCTACTTTATTAAAGTTACTTTATGTGAAACCTTCTCGATTTGGTGCCATGTGTATATGGAGTCTACTCGGTTTGGCGTCACATGTCCTTGTGAATTCAAGAATGCGCCATGTGTATGTGTGGGCCATAAGATTGCACCATGTGTTTCTGCAAGGCATTAGATGGCACCACATCTATCCTTGTACCTCAATATCATACCATATGTACATCAACGTACCCTTGTACACTAGTGTACCCTTGAACATGACACCCAAACCTATGTTCCTCAAGAAATTGCAAGTGTCCACGTATGACATGAAATGGCATCATGTATGCTTGTGTCCCTTCAAAAACACAAGGTATGTGTATGCCCTTAAAATACCATGTGCACACCTATACCGACATATTTTATCCGACTAATTGGTCATATATTTCATGAGCTAGGTGGTGCCTTGTCACTAAACCAACCCAAAAGAAACGTTAGGTGGCATCCCACGGGTCATCCAACCCAAAAGCTACTTTATCAAAAAACCGCTTTACGTAAAGCTATTTTACGAAAAGTTACTTTATACACATGTAACTTAAGACGACGCCACGTCTCAGGGAACTACCAAAACACACCAAGTGTTTACGCAGGCCTTAAGGAGTTGCCAAGTGCACACTAACACTGATAAATTTCATCCAACTACTATACACAAGGCAACTTATCATTACGCCAACTCAAAGCTACTTCATACATGTGGGACCCACATGGCATCATACATGTCCTAATGTGGCCCAACCAAATGGCACCAAGTGCGCCAGAATGCACTTGCACTGATATATTTTATCCGATTACTTACACACTGAATCCTAGCACAATCCGAAGAATTACTCTTTACCTGAAGCACCGAATCACAGTCCCTGAAAATCATTCCATCTCTCAAGCATTATTGGGACTCTTGCTAAACTAGGCTCGGTAGCCTACTGGATTTAGGCTTATTCACAAGCTTCTAGGCCCAAAATTCAAAATATTACAATATTGGCACCAGAACACCCTAATTGACAAGTGTAACTAAGTATATATCTTACTTGAAGATATCGGCTAAAAAACATCTATGAATGCCATTTATATGAATTGTGGTGGACACTAGCACTTACTGCCAAAGGATTAAACATGGTTCCTTAACTAGTTGTCCATAATTGAAAAATGGCACAAAGAATTATAAAAACAGATAAATAACAGAAAGAGAAACAACCCATATATAGATTTTGATTTTAGAAGAGAAAAAGAGGGAGAGCTGCAACGACCCCCGGGTGGTAAAACACATACACAATCACAAAGGCTCATGCTAAGGAAAAATAAATTAAAACATTTAATGAAAGGAAAATCATGAAATATACCATTAATATACAATAATCAAATAATCCCACTTTTTTTGCAAATAATTCCTATAATTTAGGATCTATTTTTACCGGCACAATGTCACATACAATGGTTAGCTTCTAAATGAAAAATCCCAAGGAGAAGAATGTTCGAGCAAAAAATAGAGAAGAAATATTAGGGAATATATGTTTAATATACAATAATCAAATAATCCCATAGTATCTGAACAATTCCTACATTTAAATAGGAAATGCCCCCTCAGCGCCGACAACAACAGCAACAAACAACAGAGATAACAGAGACGTGATTTACAACTGCCACACAGAAAATTTACACCTTTAGACCCATCCTCGCCAAAGAAACATGTGAAGCAGCCGATTAAGAAGAGACAGAAGAATGGACAGAATAGACCATGAAGGCACTCAGAAGAAACAGAATAAACTAACTCACTCTTCTTTTTCTTGCTCAGATCTTTGCAAAAGCTTCTTCATTGATGCTTCATCTTCACACCACCACTTACCCCTCTAGCTGATTTCTTAGCGGAGATGAAAAATGCTGTGATGAATTCTTTGCGGAGAAGGACTAGAGAGTGAGGAGAGCAAGGAATCATGGCTTGCCAAAAAAAAAAAAAGGGAAGCGTCATTCGTCAACACTTTATCTTCATACCACCACCTTCCCGTCATGAAAAAAGCTGTGAAGGGGCAGATAAATGTTTGAAAGGAATGGAGGGAAAGAAAAACAACTGAGGCTACAAATAGTTAGGGCATTTTGAATTTCAAAATTAGAAATTTGCAAGGAATGGAGGGAAACAAAAGCAACATATCAGGGCACAAAGCCGCATGCTAAGCCACCACTGTAACACACAACTTAAAGGCTTAAGCCAGCACTATTCTTATGAACAATAAAAGCAGAGACAGAAATGACGAGACTCAACTAAATGACTTGTTCTCCTATTTCTCTTATAGTTATATTGATTTCTTCTCTATCTCTCCTACTTAATTACTATTGAAGAAGCATCAATAGGGGTTAATTAAGAAAAATTTATCAAATATAATAAATAGGTCTTATATTTAGAACTAAGATCAATTTCCCAATTAGGTCCTATAATAAAGACTAGAGGGAGTAATTTTAATTAAGTCAACAAATGAATAGCTTACTCTTAGCATCAAATGGACTAATTTTCTTAATTAAAGACTATAAATCCAGTGAACATGAATACATGATTAATCTTCCCCACTGTAATCCGCTGGCAACACAAACATTGAGTTGTTGAAAAAACAAAATGTTTAAACAGAAACAAAGCTCACGTTGAAAACATTTTATTCCCAACACTAATAATTTTTACAATCATTGTCCCTCAATCACCATCAACAAATTCAGCATCAACAGGAAAGAAGACTTCATAGCTGAAATTCAAAATTTTCACTGAATGCAAAGGAAGTAGAATATGTTATAAACTCAGAAAGTTCACAAACAATAAAAACTAAAATATAATTCTACAGCACTGTTGAAACTCATCCACAAGCAAGATCTCAGACATATCAAGAACCTGTCACAGATCATGATGGGATCTGGTATTATCTGATTGAGCATGAGATCCAGCATTTGAGTTTTGCGAGGTAAATAAGTTGGGGTATGAGAAATATGGGTCCTCATCCATTGAAGGTAATCTCTTGGGCTGGTGGCCAGATATTTTGTATTCCGGTACATAATCACTGGGTAGAGAAGAATCAAAATCTGGCTTTAATGTATCAAATGAAGTAAATCTCGATGAATCAGATCCAGGTGTGGCATTGTGACGATGGTGGGGCTCATAATTACTAGTGTAATGACCGTTGTAGTCATCTGCAGTTTTTTGCTCAGTAAAATTCCCTGTTTCGGCTGTTCCAGACTGATTTACATTGTTTCCTGTATAAAATGGGTTCTCAGAACTACTGTCTGGTACAGTTTCACCACTTTTCTTATTAAGCTCATTAATACGAATTTGTGCAAGAGTAGCTGCTGAGCGAGCTGCTGCTGCAGCACGTTCAGCAGTTTCAGCAGCAGTATGAGCAGCAACCAACACATCGTTCAAGTCAACATCTGCCTCAGTTTTGGTATTTGAAAGGGAGGGAGGTGAGTAGCTATGCCTTGCAGAAAATGATCCAGAAGATATCGGAGGGGAAATGAAAGGCACAAACTGTTTCTTCTCCATACTGCCAGATAAATCATGGGGTTCATTTCTATTGACCATTGAATTTTCTTCTGCATGTTCTGACTTTACACCTGCAGAACCCCCAGAACTGCTTGATGAGTGAAGACCAGTTTCAGGGGGTGGAATAGATGGAGAGGATGTAACTGTTTCTGGAGCAGTGGCAAAATTTGCACTGGACCTCACTGATACTTTAGGAACTTCAGGAAATTCTAATGTGTCAGAGCCAGAATCAGAATCAGGCTCTTCTTTGTTGGGTTGATCAGGAGCAGAGTACAATGCTTCATTGCCTTTTTCTTCAGGAAGGGGCACTTTAGATCCACTAAAGAATTGTGCTGGGCCATTCTGACAAAATGAGCATGTACAAAGGTTATAACGGGACCAAAAGAAAAATCAGCACATTCTTGTGAATCAGTAGTGTAATATTTACCAGTAAGTCTTCATGTTTCTTCAAGAACTCAGCTTCTGAAGCAGATGGATCCCAGTCTATGTCATGCTCAACAGCAATTTCTTTTAGAAGTGTCAGTTTCTTTTCTGGCAAAGGAGCACGAATTGACAGCATCTCTATTAACTGCAATTGCAAATTGGACAAATAATGTCATAAAAATAGCATTTATAATTGCCAATAAGTCCATAGATGATATCAAATCATAAAACCTGGCGATTAACACCACAATCTGGCCTGAGCTCAGTTGCTGCTGATACAAATTCCTTCCCATATTTGGAAGCAAATGACATTTGAACCTGCAACAACTCTGGAAGATCGGCACACCTTGGTGCAGCAAAACATACACTAGATATTGCTTCTTTTAAATCTAGAGGACATTCCCTGAACAACATTGAAGGTTAGGATATATACAATTAAAGAATATCAATGGGCTTTTCACAGTATAAATAGACAGATATTTTCAGCATTTGTATGACTCCTTTCTTTCTTTACCCCCTTTTTTTTGAGAATACAGTATTTGACCCAGATTTTGAAACTAAAGAATTAGCCAACAAAAAAGGGTTTAATTGCTGAAGCAAAAGAAGTTTTCCAATGATTTTTATTGAATCATCACACTAACACATGATTTAAGCAGTGACAGTTATAATGATACCCTCTTTTTTCTATTGTTACAACTCTTGTGTGCTAATGTGATCCCATACGTATAATTGACCAAAGTCCAAAACTACTACTCCCTCTGTCCTAGAATGTAAGTCACCTTTAACTACTTTACACACCAATAAATTTTGTAAAGGTAGTTAGACATCTTGACCTTTTCAAAAATTATCTAAACTTTCCAAAATTACCCTTTAGGTAACATCAAATAAACCTGTATATAAATAAATAATATTCAGTCAACTTAGATATATTCAGTCAACATGTTCTGCACATATTATATCTCTTTTGCTATTACTTCCGCACATTAGTTCTACAATTTGTCGACAAAAGTGTGGGGGAAGCTATCTAGTTGGTAAACTTAATAACATAATCAATTTGGGTGAAAGGAGCATAAATCTTCATTTAAAAGAAGGGCGGAAAGGGAATAACCAAAGAACAATTTTTTGCTCCATTAGTTCGACTTTTTATCAACCAAGCCATACCTCGACAATTCAATAATCATGAACACATAGGTAAATGCCAACTGAATATTAAAATAAAATTCAAGATATTTTTTTATCTGTCATAGATAGAACAAAATTATAAAGATGATCCAAAGATATTGACAGAGAATTGGGCTAGATTGGAAAAGAAAAATTCTGAAGTGAAAATATTTTTTCAGCATTCTCAGCTTATGAAGCACATCCTGGACCACAGTGGCCTTTGAAATGAGTCAATGTTCAGTCTTGTTCCACAATAACTAAATTTGTCTCTAGTAGTAATAAATCAATACTGCAGCTCATGATAACATTGATTTGTCCATTTTAATGATGGACAAAAAATGCCTTTATCTTCATTGGGAGCATGTCAAACACATTACTAACTCAAAACGTAAAATCTAACATGACCACAATTGTCACACAAATAACAAATTGAAAGCAGAAGTTAAGCCAGTCAGTCAGATTGCTGTTTTACATTGTATAATACCTCTGAGATTCAATTATCGGAAGACGGACAGCAATAAGCTCACAAAACAGTTCAATTATTTCTTGAGCAGCCATCATATTTTCTTCACGGATAATATGCTCCACCTGCACAAGTCACCACATCATGAAAAGCACTACAAACCACATATAGCAAAAGAAACAAAGAAAATGGTAAAATAGAAAACAGGAGGGAAAAAGTTAGGCCCTAGGTTACGGGTTCAAAATTCTCAAACCAGTGGAAAAACAAAAAGACTAGACAACTTTTCATGCAAATTACCCTAATGCGAGCAGTAGCTTCTTGACCAGTCTCAAGTAGTTTAGCAATGTCACGGCGCATCTGCTTTAACTGGATCTCCCTTCTGTTTCTTAGCAACTTTATACGTGGAATTGTCAACTTCAGAAGGGTTTTACTGAAAGTGTAAATTGGAAAAATTAAGTCACTTGCTACGAAACTAAGAGACGAAAATAAAATAGCAGGGCCAATCCAATTGATATAGCAAAATACCAACAGCAAGGACTACCTAACATTCAAAAACACACCTTCACCAAAAAAAATTCAAAAACACACAGCCTCCTCATATACAAACAATCGAACCGGGAAAAGGGGGCATCTGACAGAAAAAGATACAGTGAAAATCTAGAAAACAATAAAAGCTATATCCAGTTAAATTATTAACAAAAACAAGACACTAAAAAAATTCAAGTTAAATAACCTAAAACAGCTCATTAAGTCTAACTAAAGAGAAGAACCCTATTCACAATTTGCGACTTTTATCAACCCCAAATTGCAACAGAATACCTTAAAGACTTTTCATTGGGGAAAAAAAAGCTAGATCAGGGAACATGAGGACCATCACAAAAATTATCACTGGAATATGTTATCAATAAATTATTACCATCTGGAACCTTTGAAGCCCTTGCTGAGGAAGGAATCGAGCATCGACATGGTGCTGATATCGATCAGAATCAATCACTGAACAAAAACCTATAAATAAAAACTAAGATCGAAAACCACAGCGAGTGAACGATAACGAAGAACGTATGCGAATTTGAAGTTCCGATTCTTTGGGTGTAATTGATCGAAGAAGGTGAGGAAAAACTGAGAAAGGTCGAGAGTACAATCAAGCGAATGGTGACTAAGAAAATGAGAGAGAGAAGTAAAATCAATGCCTTTGAATGTTCCTTAGTTAGCAAGGATTCTGAAGGATCTGTAAAACCGAGTTCGGATTTTCTTTTTCGTTTTTAATCGCCCTCTTTCTTAAATTTAGAGTGTGTTTGGATTAGCTTTTTTTAATAGCTTCTGGAGAAAAAATGGAGAATAGCTTTTGGAGAATAGATTATAAGAAGAATAGATTATGAGAAAAAAGTGATTTTGATAAAATGAGAGTGTTTGGATGTTTTGATCAGAATAGCTTTTTTCATGATCAAATTACTAAAAAGGACATTAACTTTTGTGATAATTACATATAAAGAATAAAATTATATTTTATGTATTATTTAAGGGTTAATGTCAAATTTAACAGCCAAGTTTTTCCTGAAGAACGTCTGGTACAAATAAATTTTGGAAGATGGAAAATAACAATGAACAATTAACAAGGATGTAAATTTAACAAAACCGTTAAATTTGACCTAACGGAGTTAAATTATAAGAAAAGAAAACATCTAACGGAATTAAAAATGATACATCTTAACCCATTATTTAATATTAAATTTCATAATTAATACCAAAAATAAACTAATTTTGTCTATATGTAATGCTAATTAATTTAACTAATTTTTTAATATAATTAAATTAGATAAATAAGTCTTAAATAGGATAAGAGGGAGTATTAAAATTTTAAAATTTTAAAAAAAAAAAAGATAGAGAAAAAACGTTGAAATTCAAAAAAATAAAAAAGATGAGAGAGTGTGTGTGACATGGGGCCCGCAAACAGAAAAAGAACAAATGAGAATGAGAGGGTGGGGCCCACAAAGTTGAAAAAGTAAGAAAAAATGGATTATGCTCAAACCATGGTTTTGGACACCAAAACCATGGTTTGGGAGTCAAAATGGATTATTTGAGATGAGAGGGTGTTTGGATGTTTTTTCAGAAAACCATGGTTTGGGTCCAAAATCACTTTTTTTAAGTGAATCCAAACACCCTCTTAATTCGGCTTCGCTGCGCGTCGGCGCTGCGTGGTGACAAACGCGGAACTATGTGGAGGAAAGAGATTGTTTTTCGGTCAAGAAAATTTTATTCTCATTCATAAAATAGCTAGAATCCTTTTATATTTGTCCACCTCTTAACTAAAATTTTATCACTGTTGGTAATGTTTTGAAGTCTTCAGATAACTTTGTGATGGAAAAATTGCCATAAAATACCTCATTAGTATAATATTTGTTGAAAGGGACCTAAGGTATAAAAGTCCTAAATTATCATTATCTTCTTAGGAGTAAAAGACTTAAACACCATTAATGAGAAAAGGTAAGACATATGACAAAGAACAAAACCAGCAAATTGATAAAAAAAGTGAATGACGTGGAATAAGCCAAGTCTTCTTCTCCTCTCTTGCATAGAGCTACACGTCCTCCCTTTTGGCGGTCGTTCACCATGGATACTATTGGGAGTTTGACGTATTAGTAAAGGTTAGGGAGGTGAGTTGTGTCAAGGCCTTATTCATAGTTCAGTATTTGGTGGAGCTAATGATTTGGATTTTCCCTCCCAACCTAGGTTTTTTCATTGTTGTTTAACTAAGTAAGGAAGTAGTAAATAAACAAAATTGTGGCTTCATTAGGTTTTCTGATTTTCTCCATAATGACAAAGTTTCGTTTACTTTGTAGCAGATACATTTGTATCCAATGTTGAGTTGTTTACAGAGTAGCTAATGCGATCGTTTAATTTGTAGTAGAACCTAACTGAATGCACAGTCTAACTATATGAGATATTGATTAGGTTATTATAGTAGGTCAAACACATTATAAAATTCAGTTTATATGACACTAAAGGTATCTTATTGCAGGTCTATGTTTAGTGTGATGAATAGAGCACAAAAAGAAATTTATTGTTTCTTCCACATAGATGGGAATATTGTCACTAATCAAGGGAGGACTCAATATGTTGGTGGAAGAGCAAGTGGAAGAATAGTAAGAGAAGGAATGTCACTTAATGAACTTAGAAGAACAATATATTCATGTCTTGGTATTCAAGGGAAAACATTTTAGTTAAGGTATACATTGTCATCATTAGATGAAAGCACTATTCACTACCAAAAAAATGTGATTTAGTAGCGGTTAAAAATGGGTATTAGTAACAGTTTTAACCGTTACAAACAACATTAGTAGCGGTTAGCTATACCGCTACTAAATTGTATGTTGCAAATGATTTTGTAGCAGTTATATAAAATCGCTACGCAAGGAACATAACCGCTACATATTTTGTAGCGGTTACAAATAACCATTACAACATCCTCATGAACGAAATTTTTTTTCAGAGATATTTGTAGTGGTTATATAACCACTACAAATATAAAAAATTGAAATTTTCAAGGCGGGAAAAGAAAAATGACATTTTTTCAATTTCGTAGTGGTTAAGAAATCGCTACTAATTTTGAATTTTTATGAAATTTGTAACGATTATAAAACCGCTACTAATTTCATGAAATTCAAATTTAGCGCCAAAAAATTTAATTTGAATTTAAAAATGCGCGTTTGTTAGTACCGGTTTAATAACCTCTACAAATATTTAAAAAAATTTTTTAAAATATACAATCATTTGTTTCTGTTCTTTTAATATTAAATTAATTAGTTTCTTTTTTTATTAGTTTATCTAATTTAATTAGCTTATTAATAAATTAAAAGGATAAATTTAATTTAATTGGATTAGTATAAAAATTATATTAAAATATTATTAAGGATATGTAGGTAATAAGAAATTATTATGTTGTCTAATATAATGTAATTGTGTATGAAAAATAGATGAAAATGAGATACAGTTCTAATATATCTGGAAAAAAAATGGTGGGAATAAATTTTATATAAAGGAAAGAAGTATTGTAAAAAAAATAAAAAAACTTGTTACCATATGTGATTGTATTATTCAGCTCCTCTACTCATACAAAAGAAGTTGTAAATGAGAGAAAATGAAAGAAAGGTAAGGTGAAAAGAAATTGGAGAGTGTTTGAAATGAGTTATGGTAAGAGTATTTATAGGGATCCACGTACTATTTGTAGCGATTAATGTATCGATTTTGTAGCGGTTTTTATTTAGTAGCGGTTATTATTACTTTTTTAGCGGTTTAATAACCGCTACAAATATTATTTTATTTTTTTTAAAAAAATTTTTTAATTTTATTTTAAAATTTTTTTCCAATTTTTTTTAAAGAGAAAAGCATAATTTGAATTTGATCACTCATCGTAGAAAAATTATTGTTATAGATGTTTTATTAAATTTAAAAAATTTAATTTAAATGACGCGGACTTAAAAAAACTCACCGCAGTAAAGGTAAATTGTCATCGCCTTCAGGGAAGTAGTTTTCAAAATCGGCTGGCTGAAATGGCTCACTCTCGTAGGCAATGTTATTACCTTCACCCATATCGTAAAGGTCTCGTGGCTTTAGATGAACGACCATGTGCCAATCCCTGTGCCTCTCGTCCTCAACATAATAAACCTGATGTGCCTCTGAAGCTAGAATATACGGCTCATCATCTTGAGAAATACCAGTATGAATCGGCCATGAGAAATTGATTGATGTGATCCCTAAGTCGTCAGTTGTTAGTCCCCGAGAAGTGGTGGTATTTGCCCACAAACACTTGAACAGTGTAACGGTGAAACGGCCTTGATAATTAAGTTCGACCACATCAAGAAGCTTGCCATAGTAAGGGACGGCTACGAACTGCATGTTGACGTCATTGCTACTCGCATAACTCCTTGTCCCAAATGTGCCATAAACACCCAAATTCTGAGTTTGCAATCCTTGATCCCGTGAAACTGTGCAAAACTTAAAACCATTGACATTGTATGCTGTAAACCTTTTTGCATGATCAAGAGGGCTGATTGCGAGAGCTCTAAAATCTGGTGAGTGTGGGTTGTGGTCATTTAGTATTCTGCGCGCAAACCAGCTCGGGAATTCTCTGTGGACCCTCCTATCAACTTCTGAGGATGTCTGTGTACGGATCCTGAGTTGACGCTTCACATGACTTCTGAATTCCCTGCAATTAATAATGGAAAGACAATAGTGAAATGAAAGTGAGAAATGTTACGAAAGATATAGATCGAATAACATGTGAGTGTACAATTCTTACCGTATGAAAGGTTCAACTTGAGTGCAATTAATCAAGACATGTCTATGTGCTTGCAACTTCTCAGTTGCCATTAGTTTGAAGTTCTCAGTTGCTCCAACTGGTTTACCAACATGAGGGATAACTTCTCCTGATGTCGGCGTAGGATCAGGACAATCATCAACACGACGTAGGCGGTTGAAAGCCATCTCAAGATCATCAAAGTACCTTGAGCAAAAATATAGCATCTCATCCCCTATATAGCCTTCAGCTATAGAACCTTCTGGCCACGCCTTATTCCTTACATAAGATTTTAATTTCCCAAGGAACCTACAAAGTACAGATGAGAAAATTGATATAAAATGTTGAAAAGGACGACTAGTAAATATTAAATACGGAGAATAAAGCACATATTTAAAATGAGTACCTCTCAATCGGATACATCCAACGATATTGTACTGGTCCAGCGAGCTTTGTTTCATGAACGAGGTGGACTGTAAGGTGAACCATCACAGTAAAAAAGAATGGAGGAAAGATCATCTCCAAATGACAAAGCGTAAGAATAATTTTGGACTGCAGCTGATCGAGCTCCTCAATGATCAAAACCTTAGAACACAACTTCCGAAAGAAAGAACAAAGTTCCACCAAAACGATGGAAACATCGGGAGGAAGTGTATTCTTTATAGCCAGAGGGAGTAATTGCTGCATAAGAACATGTGAGTCATGACACTTCAGGCCAGCAACCTTTCGAGCCTGCAAGTCAACACATCGAGAAATGTTGCTTGAATACCCATCAGGAACTTTTAATTTCTTCAATGTCGCGAGGAAGACTTCCTTGTTTGATTTTGTGAGGGTAAACTTTACCAGTTGAAATCTGTTATGCTCATCTGGCCAAGCATCTTCACGAACTCCCATGTCGCGTAAATCTTTCCTCGCTTGAAGGTGATCTTTTGTCTTGCTGGGTTCGTTAAGCAGCGTATACAGTACATTGTCGCAAACATTCTTTTCAATGTGCATTACATCAAGACTGTGGCGAAGTAAATTAGATCTCCAATATGGAAGAGTGAATAAAATACTTATCTTCTTCCACTGCTGAGGCGCCGAAGTCCTGCACGTCTTTTGACGAGTTTGTTCTGAATTGTCACTTTTTCCAAACTCGAAGTTAACATGCTCAAGCTGCTGTAAGATATCTGTACCGGACAAAGTCTGAGGAGGTCCTCTTTTTTCTGGTTTCCCATTGAAGCGATTCCATTGCAATTTGAACTTATACGTTCCATCAAGAAACCTCTGATGCCCCATAAAGCACCACTTTCGGCTGTGGGGAAGGCACACTGCATCAGAGTCAAAATTGCAAGCTGGACACGCCGACCCAGTACACACATTCCAACCAGATAATGTGCCAAGGCCAGGAAAGTCACTAATCGTTCACATCAAGGCTGCACGCAAGTTGAACAAAGTCTTGCCGTAAGCGTCATACGTCTCCAAGCCGACATTCCATAGGTCAAGCAATTCCGCAATAAGCGATTGGATATACACATCAATGTCATTGCCCGGTGCCTTTTTTCTTGGAATGATATAGACATAATGAAAAAGCTTTGTTTCATACACATCCAGGGGATAAGTTGTAGGGAACTAAGACTACCGGCCAAATACTGTAACTTGTGCTAAAATTCCCGAAAGGATTGAAATCGTCGATCGCCAACGCAAGCTGAACATTTCTGGGGTCAGTCGCAAAATCTGGAAATTTGTTGTCAAACGTTTTCCAAGCAGCTGCATCCTGGGGATGTCTTAATTTATCGTCTTCGTTGTTATCAACGGCATGCCACCTCATGTGCTCTGCAGTTTTAGACGACATAAATAATCTTTATAGACGAGGTTTCAAAGGGAAGTACTTGAGAATCTTTATAGGTTTCTTCTTCTGCTTTTTCCCCTTCCGAATTGTCTTGTACCTCGATGTGTGACATCTCTTACAAGTTTCCCTGCTGGAATCGTCTCCCCAATACAGCATACAATTATTTGGGCATGCATCAATCTTTTGATAATTCAACCCCAACCTGTTGATAATCTTCTTGGCTTCGTAGAACGTTGTGGGAATCTCAGCGTTGGGGAATGCATCTTGTAATAAGTCGAGCAACATCGACATTCCCTTATCTGTGATCCCACACAAGCACTTGATATGATACAATTTGATCAAGAAAGATAATTTAGAATATTTGCGACAACCTTGATATAAAGGACGATCTGTTTCATCCATCAAGCTGAAAAAATCCCGAGCTGCTTCATTCCTCATAAAAATCGGCTCAGAGCCGTGCAGTTCTTAGTTGAAGTTGTCGCCTTGAAATCCAAACGCATCACGCACAGCATCATTCACAGGATCATCTTCATCTACTTGAACGCCTACTTGAGAACTTCGAGGAAGAGCATCATCATATCTAATGCCGGCCTTCTCACCATGAACTGCCCAGAATGTATAATCCTCAGGGAAAGGCTTCACAAGCAAATGTTCCTTCACAACATTTCGTGTATGCCACTTCTTGAACTTGCATTTCCGACACAGACAAACGATCTTGCCATTACAGCTGGCGTGAGTGAATACAAAATCCAAGAAACTGTTTAATCCATACAAATATTCAGGAGAATTGCGCGGCAACCTGATCCATGATTTATTTATAGCTACAAGTGAGAGAGAAGAAAGTATAGAGAAGAAGATGAGTGATAAAAGAATGACGAATGCCAAGAATCTTATATTATGAAATTCCAACGTTTACAATTTTGTAGCGGTTCTAAAACCGCTACACTAACCGCTACAGTTATAAAATATTAGTAGCGGTTATATATATAAAACCGCTACTAATTTTTAAGCCGTTACACATTGGTGGGAAATTCAAAATATACACGTTGAGTATTTGTAGCGGTTATATGTATAAAACTGCTACTAACATTCAAGCAGTTGGACAGCAAATTTAAAAATAATTTTTAATTTGTAGCGATTATACATAACATAACCGCTATAAATGTGCACAAAGACGGCAAATTTCAAAATTCAAATGATGAGTATTTGTAGTAGTTTTTATTGTAAAACCGTTACAACCATATACATATTTGTAGCGGTTTCTATGTAGAACCGCTACAAATATATATATTGTTGTAGCTGTTTTTCTTGTAGAACCGCTACAACTATATATATTTGTAGCGGTGTTTCTTGTAGAATAGCTACAATTATATATATTTGTAACGGTTTTTATTTAAAACTGCTACAAATATATATATGCTTTATTTTTTTTAATTTAGAAATATAAATAATATTTTTACAATTAATTCATAAATTCAACAACGCGATCTAATAATATAAATATAATTATATTAAACACAATAAGAATTTAAGTTCTGAAATACAAACTCATATATATATATTTGCAAATGTTTCAACAACAAATAAAAAAAAAGATGTCCTAAACTAAGTAGCTGGGGGCTGATCATCTGGTGCTCCCTCAGGTGGGGCTCCCTCAGGTGCTGCTGGATCGGGCCTCTGCGCAGAGTAAATCGCACCATCATCATCAGCAAGAGCAGGAGCAGAAGGAGGAGGAGTAGTACTCTGGATGACGTACCGAGGGAAGGGGGAACCTGTGGATGCTGCTCGTCCGGGAACAGGCGACTCCATGACCGCTCGAGCATGTTGTTCGCGATATCACGCCACTGCGTCTGCTGAGCGTAGATCATATCAGCCTGCAGCTGCATCTGCTGCAGATGCAGCTGGTACATCTGCTGCTGCTGTGCCATCTACTGCTCCAAATCTGACCGCAGCTGGTCAATAGACTCATCCCTCGGACGTCTGACCCCTCTAAAGCTGCCAGCCTCAGAGGCAGCGCTCCTGCCATAGACCATGCTAGGTCTGGCGCCTATCCCCATCCCCCGTACACGTCCGGGGTGCTTAGCCTGAGCCAGACCCGCCTTCAAAGGAGCCGTCGGGTCCACTGACCCCTGTGACTCCTCGGCCTGGGTCTGTTGCAACTCAACCTGCGACTGCTGCATCCATTCCTTCCATTTTATAAAACAATTACTAATTAGCATTTTTCATTATTAAGTTGGTTTTATAAAAATTATAATAATAAAATTACTTACAATGGCCGCCTCTGCTTGCTGAGAGGTCGCAGTCCCATCACGGTGTCTGTGTGTGATGGCGTACAACTCCCCATAGTCCTTCTGACGGTTCTACTGCTGTGCCTTTGTCTCCTGAAACAATTACAAAATTCAATTAGTATTATGAAATAACCAGCTAAAAGTCAGTGATATTTTGAAAAGTTACCAGCTTGCTATAGGTCACAGCAAAGGTCTTCGATCCTGCTGTGTGGTGGATCGTCTACTGCGCACAGATCCTAGTGTTCCTCTGAGAAAGCTCTTGGAAAAAAAAACAATATTAAATGTATTAAAACAATAAAAAACCTTTAAAATTAATAAAGTTCCAATTAAATTGAAATTATAATTTAATATTTAACAATTACAAAATTATATATAAAAAATCTAATAAATACATTACCTGCCCCTCAGGGCTCCTCCTGAACTGGACGAAACTCGCCCAGTCGTTCGGCGGCACGCCGTCCGGGATACTCTCGATCAGCTGCTCCAGAGGCATCGTCCCATCCTTATTCACCTTGTGGAAGAGACGGTTCCTCCTGTTCCTCCAGGCGTCACCCATCTTCACGAGGGCGTACCTCTTCCGGTTGGCCCGGACGGCAAACCGCAGCTGAAAAAAAATTATTTAAATATCAATAATTACAAAAAACATAATTTAAAAATTAATTAAATAGAATTAATTACAAAAAATATTAATTAAATAATTTTAATTACCTGAACCACCTCCTCCCAAGCTTGGTCCTTCGGCCCCCTCGGAACATGCCTCCACGTCTTGAAGTGAAGGGGAAACCGCATCCAATTCGCACCCAGGTCATTCAGGAAGCGGTTGAGCAGGTGACCCCCATTGTTGATGGGCTGGTCAGTGCCTTCATTCCACAGCACTATAACTCACAGGGTCCGGTCCATGCTGTTTACACCGGCTACATCTAGCCTCCTCGTCGAAATGTTCCCCTGCTCATCTGCACAGTTTTCCGCACGTTAGAAAAATTGTAATTCAAAGTTAACATTTCGAATTTAAATAAATAATTTACTAAATTAAAAAATTTATTTACCTTGGACCTACACCTCAAACCTAGTGGACCGCGAAAACGACCATCGTGGGTAGTTTTGCTCCCGAGCGTCCTCCTCATCGAGAAACTGCTCCATCTCCCTGGTCCCAATCGGGATCTCGAACTCCTCCTCGTCGTAGTCCTCGATGCTGATATCTGACCCCCCAAACTCAGGCACCTCTGGTGCGGTCGTCTCCTGTGGGATCGTCTGTGGTGCTTGTGGTAGGGCCGACTCCTGTGGGGGGGATGGGCTGAAATGCCGCAGTCGCCCTGCCTCCGCCCTACCCCCTCCCTCTGCCCCCTGCTCAGCTACTGCCACCCCATAAAATTGGTCTGGGGACCTCAGGGGCCTTCCCCTTATCCTCTCTTGAAGCCATATCAACTGTAAAAATAAAAAAAAATTTAGTCACATTATTATGCAAAAATCTAATAAAAATACAAATACAAATAAAATATGTGTTATATACGTACCTCAAGTGCAAATACTGAGAAATACTATAGCAAAAACTCCTACACAGACGTCTGAACGCTCAAATCTTGAAGAAACCACTCAGAGAAACCCCAGGAAACAAAATGAGCAAACGGAGAAATAAGGGAGGAGCCACCTTAAATAGGCCAGATATTTGTAGCGGTTATTCCAATAACCGCTACCATAACCGCCACCATAACCGCCACAAATCACCCAGGGCACCTTAAATTTTTAGCGGTCTATAATAACCGCTACAAATTACAAGAACCTTTGAAATTCTGTAGCGGTTATTGCCCAAAACCGCTACAAAAGTAGAGACTCCTGAAATTCTGTAGCGGTTATATCCCTATAACCGCTACAAATAGCTGATGTTTGGTATTTTGTAGCGGTTTTGTTGCTGTAACCGCTATAAATAACCGCTACACTGTTGGCGGGACTTAGTTGCGGTATATGGCGGGAATATTGTAGCAGTTTCTGTGTATTAACTGCTACAACATAACCGCTAAAAGTTTTGGCGAGATTTTTGCGCCAAATTTCTAGCGATTTTGTCTACCCAACCGCTACAAAAACGCTGTTAATCTGTCGCGCCACTTGGCGCGTAGCTTGCTACTACAATTGTATAGCGGTTTAGGTTAAAACCGCTACAAATACTATAATTTGTAGTGGTTTAATATAACCGCTACAATTGCACCGCTACAGAATACCATTTTTTTTGTAGTGATTGTAGACATAGAGGATGATGAAGGAGTGAAACAAATAGTACAATTTAATGACAAATGTGCATATTTGTATATAGTTGAAGATGCTAGTGAGTTGATAGATGAAGAACAGCCCATGATAATGTCACAAAGGTAAGTTACATGTACTTTTTAAGTACTTTGAAGTGTAGGGAAGAATGAGTGATTAATTGACAATAAATTTTGATGCAAATCAGAGACCTTAAAAGGATCGTACGGGTTATGTATTGGTGAATTATCATCAAGTGGAATATCACAAGATAGGCCTTATGTAATGTAGAGTGCACATGCACCTATCCCTGAGCATAGTGCTGAGAAGTGGAAGGAATTGCTTTCAGGTTCTCATAAGAGGTTTAAGAATGCTGTTGAATTTAAAGAATCACTATACAAGTATAGTTTGGCACACAAATTTGCATACAAATTTGTGAGGAATTTGTGCAAGTAAGATGATGGTGAGGTGTAACGTGGATGCTTGTCCATGGAAAATTACTGCATATCAAGTAGGGGAAGAAGAGTCAAACTTCTTACGTGTGCATACCTTTGTGGAGAAGCACAATCACTCAGCACAAGATAATCTGATCATACATCGCAAATTGACCTCCAGCATGACTACTTCCATAATAAAAGATGGATTAAGGGGTTGTTTAGATAAACCACCTCATGAGATAAGACGCGAGGTTTATAGGGAATATGGTTTATCAATGTCTTATAATCAAGTATAGAAAGGTAAAGAGAAAGTACTGGCTGAGATACGAGGATCACTTGAGCAATTATACATATTGATTCCTTGGTATTGCATGTGACTAATTGAAGTAGACCCAAAGACGGTGGCAAAATGGGAAGCATATGCTGACCATACGTTTAATAGGTTGTCTATAACATATGGATGTTCTGTCGAAGGATTCTTAAGAGGATACAGACCAATTCTTTATGTTGATGGAACTCAACTTAGTGAGCTATATGTGGGATAATGTTATATGCATATGCACTTGATGATGATAATCAGCTATACCCTATTGCCTATGCCATTGTGGATGGGGAGACTAATGATGATTGGATATAGTTTATGCAACATGTGAAAGACATTTTAAACTCTCTTAAAGTGGTGAATGTATCAAATAGACATAATGCAATAATACATGCTGTTTGATATGGTTTCAGGAGTAAGAGGCATGCCTTTTGCTATAGACATGTTAAAGAAAACTTTAGCTCAGAGTATTCAAAGGTTTATAGAGGCCCAAGAAGAAATACACAAATTAAGAAGGATGATGCTTTTGAAGATGCTAGATATGATTGCATATGCTAGAGTTTATTGTGACTTCAAAAGAGCTTTAGTCAATATGCGATATTTTAACCGTGAATTGTTAACCTAGCTTGAAGAGCATGGTAATATTGACCGTTAGGCATTGTCACGATTCCCATTCAGAAGGTGGGAGAATATAACCAATAATTTGACAGAGTCACATAATGCATGGCAGTGAAAGAGAGGAAACATCATGTGCTGGCAGTGATAAATGAACATAGACAGAAGCTAACGAACAAACTATTTGCTAGCAAGAATGCAATTACTTTATGAAAAAATGGAGTGAGACCTAACATAAAAGTAAAGTTAAAGGATAATGTGTTGTGTAGTTAAGGGATACTGGTGTTGCAACATTCTTCACACACATTTGAAATTCAAATTGGAGAAGTTCGTGTTGCTGTAAATATTGTATTGAAAGAATGCACATGTAAGGGTTGGCAAATGTGTGGTATACCATACCCACATGCATGTGCATGCATTAAACATTTGAATGGTAATGTTTATCGATATGTGGAAGAATGTTACTTAAATCCAACACAAGAGAATATATATAATAGAACAATGACGCCAATTAATACACATGACATGCCAAAATTAAATGACTTGCAATTTAGTGATTATCAAAATAAGATCTTCTTATGGCCTTCCACCACAAGTCGTTAGCCTGGGAGACCACGCACAAGTATACGGGCAACTCAATTCCAAGGCAAGAATATGTATAAATGCAACTAAAAGATCACATACATTCCACAGTCCCATCTACATAAAAATAAAATAGCAAAACATAAAAATGTCATCCATTCATGCATACATTAATGTGTGAACCACTGGAACTAACTCACCCATTGTTTTGCTGACAAGACCAAATCTAAACTCAAGGTCAGGGTTGGATCCATAGAGATCACGATTAAGGTGTGCAAGTAATTCACCAAAATGTTTACTTTATCAAAATGAAAAGTTCAATAACCTTAATTTGTGTTTCACATGTAAACAATTTTTCCCAGTCAATCACATGTAAAATTTTGAGGTTTTAAAGGATAAGGGTTTTAATACCACTTTGTGTCCTGTATCCCTCTTTGCATGAGGGCGGTTTTCCCACTTGAAGTAAGTACATCGTTAGCTCTTTCTTCACAAACACATAACAAAATCAGTGATAATCACAGACCACAGGCGTGAACACAAAATCACTCTGATATATTTATCCTAATATGTTAGGGTCAATAAATCTTGTGTAATTGTCAACCTTCCAATTGTCAATATCTCCCAACATGCAATCCTTATGCAATGTAAATGACAATTCAACGAATTAGTAATATTACAAATAATTGAAGAAACTATGACTAACTCAGACTCACTATAAAAATCGGCTGGAAGATATGACGTGTAACGTGTCATACATCACTTTCTTTTTGTTGATCGACCAAAATAGTTGAAATGAGTGTTACAACTTGCAATGCTATTTGGTTAGCACTCTATTGTGGAGTATTAGTTAATATAACATAAACTTTAAGTAGAAATCACAACTTACACATTCGCTTATCCATCCCTTATGGATAAAGCAAGACAGTTTAGTCTCCCGCAGAAAGAATTCATGAATTTTTACATATATCTTTTGCCCAACTAGTGGGTTAGTCCTACGTGTGCAATAGTCATACAACCGCTCCTTTGCATTAGGCCTTTCTGCATTCCCTATTTCTGAGAGGAATGGTGAATGTATTGTATGTCTTATTATCCTTTCAGACATTCTCAAAGGCACCATATCATCATCAAAGTCAACATTGGTAACTTCCTCCTCATCTTTGCATTGATATACCTAAAATGGCACAACTGATGGTGAATGTGATTCTTGTGGCTCATAATTGTTGTCATCTTGACCTTTCCCTTTATCCTGAGTATTGCCTCCTTCATAGTCGTCAACATGAACTTGCACATGGTTCACATTTGTATTTTCGGCATTACCCTATCTTTTACCCCTTCTATTGCTTCTGTCCTCAGGAATAGTTTCAACTTGGACTTGGGTTTCACTTTTTTCCTCATCCATAACAATGTTAACCTTAAACTTACCATCATTGTCAATATTTTGCTCCATTGCAACTTCCATCTTTAACAACTCAGTTGTAACACTTTGAGCGACCTTTCCCATAATTCGATAATACATTTGTCTAGTTCTCTACATGAATCACAAGTAGTGCTTAGTCAGTGTCAAAATTTATACTATAAAACCAATACAAATGCAACTATAGTAAAAAATTTATAGCTTACCGATTCTTTGAATATCGTGACTTCAGGAAGATTAAGTGTACAGTCAGTGTCACATGTTGTTTCATCATACTTATGATTTGATTTGGATCCTAAGTCATCCAGGATCAATGCCACACGTGGAAATAGAATCCCCTTATCACTCTCATACTCCAGCTTCACTACTCCTTTGATCCTTGCATCATTTAAATCCAAAGACATAATTATTGGGGAAAAGATGCCTTATTGATGAATTGCATAATCACAAAAATTAAAATCACTACTTATTGGGGAGATGGAGAAGAAATAAGGCAATTGAGGGACCAAGACTGCACTTACATTAAGAGCACTGCCATCCTCCTATGTCCATGCTACTATATGGAGAGGTCGCCGCCGCCGCACCCAACACCTCCTCAACGTCGCAAAGACCAACACATGTCACTGCCACCATAGAGACCCAGAGACCTCTCCGCCACCATAGAGACCTAGAGACCTCGCCTCGTCGCCACCATAAAGACCAAGCCTGCACTGCCACCACAAAGACCCACACTCCGCCACCCCTGTAAAGCCCCACACTCTGACCCTGCCGGCAACTCCCACACCCTCGTTCGCTTCTCTTGACCTCGTCCACCCTTCACTCTTTAACTTCGCACGCCATCAGAATCAAAATTTCAGACCCTCTTGCTTCATTAATCCAACAAGGGTATTTAAATCTTTTACTATTAAGAAAATAATAATAGTTCAGGTCCTCTGTACCTTAGGTTCCTTTCAACAAATATTATGCTAATGAGGTATTTTATGGCAATTTTCCCCTTTATTATTACACTTTCTTTTTTATATTGCTCATAAAATATTTTATACAATAAAAAAATATATTAAAATCCTTGAAAAAGGGCAATGACATTTTGGCCCAATGAAATAAAAGCTCCCATAAGTAAGAGGTCACATATTCAACACCTTATAATATAAGGTTAGTTATGTTTTCGGCGCGTGGTGATAAACATAGAACTATGTGGAGGAAAGAGATTGTTTTTCGGTCAAGAAAATTTTATTCTCTATTTTTTAACTTAACCAACTACATTCAGTGCTTGTTTGGATTAGCGGTGGAGAATGAGCTTTTTTTTGCATATGGGCTTTTGAAAAAGTCATATAGAAAAAAAGTCAAATAGTATATGTGATTTGTGTTTGGATTGGCGATGGCAGAAGTGACTTTTTTTTATCTCCATCTGAGTAAAAGCAGCTTTGATCTCCATCTAATAAAAGCTCCATTTTCTGCAGAAGCTCAGCCATCACAAACACTCTCCCAAACACACCAAATGGGCTTTTAGCCTCCAAATAGGCTTTTTTAGCCTCCAAACGGGTTCCCAAACAGGCCCTCAATCATTCATAAAATAATTAGAATCCTTATATGTTTGTCCCCCTCTTATTAAAATTTTATCAGTTGTTGTTAAGGTTAAAGTCCTCAGATAACTTTATTATTACACTTACTTTTTATATTGCTGATAAAATATTTTATAAATTTAAAAAATATATTAAAGTCTTTTAAAAAGGGAAATGACATTTTACCCAATGACATAAAAGCTCCCATAAGTAGGAGGTCACATATTCAACCACTTATAATATAAGGTTAGTTATTTTTTTGTTGTTTGATAAGCCATCACATATAAACCCTCTCAAATAGGAATTATTTATTCAATACCAAAAAAATCCAATACCAAACCCTAACTCTATTTATGAATGATAAAATAATAACATTTTAAATTCAAATTTGAATTTGAATATATATCTTAAATCAAATAAGAATCCTAAGATAACCAATATAAGCATATGATAACTTAAATATCCTAGTTTATTGTGATATAATATCTTAACTTATTGAGATATTGCAAATGTAATAAGATAAATAAAATCCTAATTGTATTAGATAAATATCCTTATTTAATTCTCCTACTTGATAACCTCCTAACCCTAGACTACCAAAAATAACTTAACAAAGCTGGGGAGGAAGGCATTAATGTCTTCATGCGCAGCTTGACTAAACCAAGGGACTTTATGAAGCTAATTACAAACATAAGGATAACACCGAAGGAACTCTGGAAGGCCCAAACCCAAGGGAAATAAGAAACCATTAGATGCCACATTCTGAGAAAGAAGGAAAAACAGTGAATCAAGTCCCTTGATTCATATTCCCACGCGTCCGTCTTTAGTATATACTCCCTCCGGTTCTAATTATAAGACAATATTTGATAGTTGATCTTGATCCTAATTATAGGACAAAGTTCTAATTTTTGTCAATTTCTTTCCAAAATATCCCCTATTGATACTTTCTCAATAATAATTTAATATGAGTAGATCGGATTGTGTGAGAGTTTGGAGAAGTCGTGTGTGAGGCATGAGAGGTACAAGAAAAAATAGAATCAATGTAATTGGATGTCATTTTAAATTTTAAATAAGGGTATTTTGGGAAAATAAATATGATTAACTAATTTAACCATTATCCTTAATTTCTCCAAAGTTAGGTAAATATATCTTATAATTAGGACCGGAGGGAGTAATATATTTGGAGAGTTAATTTTAGTCTGAAATATAAGATATGTTTTTTATATTTATCATTTTTTTCTTAATTTATCATTATTGATGCCCCCTCAATAATAATTAAAAATGAGGGAATTAAGGAAGTTTACTAAGGTATTTTAGAAAATATATATGTAATATTAACTAATTTAACTATCTTCCTTAATATAATCAAATTAGATAAATATTTCTTATATTAATTACATGAGTAAGCATATTTTTGGGAAAATTACACATATGTCTCAAGCAAGGTACAACCTAAAAGGTCCCTTAAAATCTTCATTTTGCAATGAAGTTCTATGAGACCTTTAGTTAATATATTCCAATTGTGAAAAGACCAAAATAACCTCATTAATTAAATAATTGCGGTTTGAATTTGTACTAAAAGTCATTAAAGGTAATTTGGTCTTTCCACAATTGGAATATATTACCCAAATGTCCATAAATTTTCATTACAAATTGAAGATTTTAAAGAAACTTTAGATTCTATTTTGTATTGCTTGGGACTTAAATGCAATTTTCCCATTACCTGGACCCAATCCTCCGAGGGCCTAGGCATATCTGAACAATTGCCAAAAAGAGGGTAAGATATGAGGGGAGGAATTAAAATGATGTGCTTATCAATAAATTGTTGGTTGAAGTGGTAAAGAAGCTCACCTTTGTAAGGAGGAGATTACAAATTCAAATACCGTGAAGTGCACTTATTGAGAGAGATGAGAATATTTTACCCTCTAAGCCTCAAAGAAAAAACCCAGATCAAATAAAAAAAAAAAATGATGCGCCTGCCATGTATCGCATACTAATATATCATATAATCTTTTTTTGGCCCGATGCTATGCAGTATAATCCTAGTTTATTTTTTTGCCAACATAATCCTAGTGTATTTGATTAATATATTTTTTAGTTGTATTTTTTAAAGATTTATTAAATTCTTTGTATTATTATAAATAATTTATTATCTAATTTGTCTTATAATATCAAATAATTTAAAAATTACTGATAAAAGATATTAAACACAAAAATTTCATTATTGGGCTGTTCATGCATCAATATGACTTTCAAAGATGAGCTTGTGCGGAGAAATACAATAAACTTTGAAACAATGCATAATATGATTAATAAGGAAGATCAAGATTCTCCATTTTGTCTTATAAATAAAGGCAAATAATTAATTAATTAAATTAAATAATATGAGAATGCTTGAAAAAAATGTTTATGACATGACTACCAATTAAATTTTTTTAAAAAATTAATTCTTAAGCACTTATATTCAATATTATTGATTTTTATATTTTATCTTCAAATCCCTAATTTTCAATATTCCCCGTCTCAATGGCTCAATCTGTTGGCCGCTACCAGTATAGCAGGCTATTAATTTTTTCTTAAAATAAATTATCTCACTCCTTTTTTTAAGTTCTCACTCTCTTTCTTTTTCACTCACTCACATCACATTTCTTTTCCTTTATATATTTTTGTTAGGAAGCCAATTTCATTCTTACTTTCCTTTTTTTTTTATCTACTCACATCATAAAAACATATAAATACATATCTTTTAAATTTAATAATAGTGAATAAATAAATATAATATAAAAAATAAAAGTGTCAAATAAAAAGTATGAGGAAGTAATTAAACACAGTATCAAAGGAAAAACAATAAGAGTATTTGAATTTATTTTATAAGAAAACTTTATTAAAAAAAATTAAGCAGGCTAACCCACTCTAACCCGCGGGCCAAATGGGGCAAGCCAACCCAAGCCCACTACTTTTGGCGGGTTGGATGGTTGGACCCGCTTTACCAGCTGTAGCTCCAAGGCTCGCCTCTCCCTCCTCATCGTCTCTTACTCCCCAGCTTTCTCTCAAGCTCTATCGTCATCTCTCTTGGATTCTCCACCGCTGTCAATCTCTCATAGGTATTTCCTTCTTTCCTCGCTTCTCCTTTCCTCATTTGGTTGCTTCTTTCTCCCACTCAGAATAATCTGCTTACTGAAAAACAAAATTTAAAGGAGCGACATGGATCTGCTCACTGAAAAATAAAGGGTAGAGGAAGTGTGAGATTAAAGGGGGAAGACACTGATATGCTCACTTAAAAAATTGCTTCATCTTGTTGACTATATAAAATGCCCTCTCTCAACACTCGCCTGCCTTCTCATCTGATTCATTCTTATGATATTATCATCTTGGAGGATGAGCTTTGCCCCAGCGGTAAGGTTGTTGCTACTTGACCATTTCAAATCCTAAAAACAGCCTCTATGATTATGGGGTAAGGCAGCGTACATCCATCTCTCTCTAGACATCACGCGATAGGAGCTTTAACCCACTTTTTTAAAAAAATGATATTATCATCCATCTTCTTCATCTAGGTGATTGAAAAATTGGTTTGTTTTTGTCTTCCTTAGTAATGGGTAGGGATTAGATTGATGTTTTTAACCCATGTTTTGAAAATCGGACTAGACCAGCCGGTTTGGGCTGGAAACTGGCCGACTAGTCTGATCAGGTAGTTGACCTTGGTTTGACTAGTTTAACATCAGTTTGATCAGTTTTTGAGTGGGTTGACTGATTTTTTTTATTTATTTAATATTTTATTCAGAATTTCATATAAATAACCTTGAAATATCTTCACTTCTTCACCAGCCCCAGGTTAGCCCCAATTTGACTCCAATCTGATTCACTAACCTTTAACCTAGTACCTCGATTGGTTCAGTGGCTGATCCGAGTTTCAGAATCTTGTTTTTTACCTTCCTATCTTTCATTTTTTCACATCCTGTACCAATTAGGCGGGACACATGACATTATGATATTAAGTGGTTTTTCACTTTTAGCTCAATTTGAATTAGCTGATTTTGTATTTATTTTTTTATTTCATTTCACTTGCTTCAATTAAAATTACATTTTTTTGTTTCTAATATAAAATTATATACTACCTCCAATCTTAAATATAAGATTAGTTTACTTTTTTAAAAAGATTAAGGAAGTTAAATAAATTATTTTAAAGTATTTATATTTATTCTTTTTTCCCTAAATTAATTAGTTTGACTTGTAAAATGATATATAATATAATAATATATAACATATAGTATAATTAAGTAATATATTTAGCTTCCTTAACCTCTAAAAAAAAAGTTAACTGGGCTTTATATTTAGGACTGAATGTCTGAATGGAGTATATATTTAAAATTTTCTTTAAATATTTTTTAAATAATAAATTGATATTTAATTTTGTTCAAAAAAAGATCTAATAGCAAAAAAAATCAAACAACTTTAACACCAATTTATAAATGCTTTGGAATATTATAAACAAAATAAAAACGAGTCAAACTATCTTTTTTCTTGCAACTTCAACTTAGATTAATTTACGTTTTGGGAAAATTAATCTTATGCCCTTATAGTTTTCCTCGGTTTTAAATTAGATTCCTAGATTTTCTTTTCCTTTTATTGAATCCTTTAAATTTAAAGCCTGTTTGAGTTAACGATGGTAAAAGTGACTTTTTTTCAATATGACTTTTACAAACTTAAGATAGGATAAAAAATCAAATTGTAAATATAATTTGTATTTAGACTGACAATGATAGAAGTGACTTTTTTTCAAAACGTTAGACTTTTGAACTTCTCATAAGCTACTTTTGAAAAACACAGCCCGGTTGCTAAACACTAACCCAAACGCTTCAATTAAACACCACCAGGCTTTTTTTTGTTGCTTTTTAAATGTTTATGATTAGGGATGGAAATAGGCTAGGCCCCTAATAGGGCCTACGGCCTAACCTACATAAACCCTAGCCTAGCCTATTTAGTAAATAGACCAGGCTTAGACTCAGGCATATTGCTAGACCTATTTAGATAAACAGACTAGCCCTATCTTTATAAGGCCTAGCTTATAAGCTTTCAGGCCTGACCTATTCAACTTTTTTTAATTTATGCTATTATATAAGTATATATAATATCATATAAATAATTTTATACATTATTTAAAAATTTATCAATTTAACCTTAATTCTAAGTTTCACATCATATTGTTATTGCATTCAACCCCTTGCTTTTGCATAAATCATTCACTCCTACCTCTCTTCTCTTTCATCGCTGGAGATGGAAACACTAACTCACTTTCTTCCCCCTAATTTGTGCCCTCCACTAAAGCATTATAATTGTTATGAGTTTATTTTAATGTCAAATGAAATATTATAATCTTAGTAAGAAGAATTTGTCCTAATTTATGTGGGAAGAGTAAAAGAGGTAAAATCTAATTTTACATGTCATTTGTTATGCTTAGTCAATTTTAGAAAATATAGCCTATTAGTCAACAAACGATTAGTTTTTCTTATTATTATTTGCTAAGACAATTGTTGTCACTAAACATAATGTATAATTGTATTTAAGTGTGAATGATTATATGTGAATTTAGAGGCATAGGTTATAAAGGTTATTTAAGGGCCTACATTTTAAGTAGGCTTTTAAATAGGCTTAAAGCCTTGTTAGGCCTTTTAAAGGCTTAGGTGTAACCCCCGTCATAATCAAAGCCGAGATTAGGTGTATAAACACGTTTCATAATTGAATGAGAGATCGAGGGTGATTAAAAACGTTTTACAACACTTGTACAAATAGATCTCCATTCATTAATTTATAAAATCAATAGGCCTGTTCGATTTGTCACATATACAATATCAGAGTATCAGCAAAATTCCTGACATTCACCAAGGATAATAACATTAATCCAAGAGTTTGTACAAGGCATCATTGACCATCTCAGTTTCCCATATCGGGGATTATACAAAACTACAATTCTATGGTCAATTCAATATATACATTCGTCCAAAATGATAACCAATCAAAACCAAAAGTATCTATCTAAGACTATCACCAGTAGTCCTAGTTGCCCTTATATGCTTGCTTGCTTCTTGATCCACTTGCCCTGTCTAAAAATGTTATTTGGAAAGAATGGGATTTTAAAGAATCCCAGTAGCAACAGTTTATGTATATGAAGCATATTTTAAAAGAAGCAAGTAAGCATACATCACAATGCAACAATCAATATTCGAGGTCGGGCACAATGCCACGTCCCCTCCACTGTATAAAGAGTCAGGCTTTCGCCACGTCCCCTCACTATATCTGTATTCAAGGCCGGGCTTTTGCTACGTCCCATCACTATATCTGTATTCAATGACTAATGCAAACAAGCGATGCAATATACATGATATAGGATAAAGTGTTACTACCCTGGTCTTTCTATTCTTTAGCAGGCACGGGCCTTCTATGCTCCAGGCAAATATCAAATCCTAAAGTTATAATTAAGGACGATGCATTACCACTTAGTCCAATACTCAATACCTTCACAATACTTAAATTGGTTATCATTATTGTCTCTTAAGTACTCATATATGCCTCTAATAAAAGCCCTAAAGGGTTGGAAGACGAACTACCCTAGGGATCCCCTTTTGGAAGCACAAACACTGACATTTTTCACTGTTTCACTCGAGTGATGGTACGGTCTGCACTCGGGTATTAGAGAGTGAAGGATAACGAGTGAGCACCTGAGACTAAAAGAACTTTATCAGAGACAGAGACACTCGAGCACACAAGACCTCACTCGAGTGATAGCCAAATGCCTCACTCGAGCACTAGAGAGTGGAGTCCAAGAAGTGAGAGCTCGAGAGCAATGGGAGTTTTTAGAGGGAAGAAGCACTCGAGCATAAGACTTCTCACCCGAGTGGAGACTAAATTCTCGCGAGTGTTGAGACACACTCTAGTATTCAACCGCGAATGACAACCCGAGAGGCAAGTTCTGGGTGTCAAATACACCAGCACTCGAGTGAAAAGCCACCACACTCTCAGGTAAGGCAACACCCTTTCCTTTTTCATAGAAGTGCAATACAAAAACTGAAGGGAAAATGAAGAATTTCACTGACTCATTTGAGTGGAATCCAACCTCACCCGAGTGATATTCAACCCTCACTCAAGTGAACCCCAGATCACTCGAGTGACCTTATCAGAACCCAAAAAACGTAAAAACAATGATAGCATTCACCAGAATTTTCCCAAGAGTTTCCAAATGACCCAAAACTTCACTAAAGCTATCCCCACACAAAATCACTCAAGGAATCCAATAAAACCATTAGATCATACTTCTCATTTCTTCTTAGTTAGTAATTAATTTCTCCACTAATCACTAACTATTTGCCCAATAATTCCATTCTTTCAATTTCTCCTTAATTTTGGCACATTAATTAAAATTGCCACAAAACACATAATAATCCACTCTAATTCACAATTACATTCTCAATAATCGACATTAGCCCTTAATCAAAATTTGGGGCGTTACAATTCTCCCCTTGTTCAATAAATTTCGGCCTCAAAATTGATTACACATCACTAGGCATAAATTTAGGAAATCTTTTCTTCATGTCCGCTTCTAGCTCCCAAGTCGCTTCTCTTGGAGATATTCCCTTCCAAACTACCTTCACAAATGGTAAGCTTCAATGTCTAAGCTGTCGTTCTTCTTGATTAATGATTCTCTCTGGCTCAACTGCATAAGTGAAGTTATCTTGTAACTCTATATCTTCATATTCAATAATATGCTCAGGGTTTGGTTGGTACTTCTTGAGCTGCAAGACATGGAACACATCATGAAATCTACTCAAATTCGGGGGTAGGGCTATTTGGTATGCCACAGGTCCGATTCATGCCAAAATCTGAAATGGACCAATGTACCTCAGGCTCAATTTCCTTCACTTGATTGCTCTACCGATGCGTGTAACCGAAGATACTATGAGGAAAACATGATCCCCTACTTCAAACTATAAAGGCCTTCTCCTTTTGTCAGCATAGCTCTTTTGTCGACTCTATACTGTAAGGAGCCTCTTTCTGATAATGCTAATCTTTTTTGAAGTTTGGTCAACGAGGTCTGGGCCATACAACTTCCTCTCAGACAATTCTATCCAACACAATGGTGACTGGCACTTCCTTCCATGCAATGCCTCATACGGAGCCATCTAGATGCTCGCATGATAATTGTTGTTGTAAGCAAACTCAGCCAATGGAAGATAATAATCCCATTTTCCTTTAAAGTCAAGGACACACGCTCTCTGTAACCCCCTTCACGATCAAGCCCAAAATTTACGTTTATAAACACATGGTTAATGTGGAATTAGAGACCATAGACGATTTGAGACTTAAAGAAAGTAAATTTCCCAAAATTGGGGTTTTCAAAAACTTTTTCAAAACCTGTTCGCAGTGGTCTCATATTCACATTTCAATATACAAATGGCCTGTACAAGTTAATTTCATTCGTTAATAACAAATCACTCATAATATGCACAACATCAAAGCATAAAAGTAAATCATCCACAACATACAGCAATCATAACAACAGTTGCAATGGTCGGGGTAGGTATCATGGGCATCGCCCCCCTATGATGGCTCATGCTGAACTGCTTGCTGTATTGCATATCCACATGAACATATCACATATATCACCACAGCTGGGATCTATATAAAACATTTCACAACACGCAGCCCCACGAGCTGGATACTCAAACAGGAATCCAAAATTCCATAACGCAGCCTCGATACTTACAATGGCAGATACAACGGCCGGGGTAGGTATCATGAGCATTGCCCCCTACGACGGCTCACACTGAACTGCTCTCGCTGTAATGCCCTATGGCCGATAACAAATTCACAATGATAAACATGCATACCAAGTATCATACACAACATGATAGAAAAGTCACTACCTTGATCCTTCCGTGCGTGTCCTAGCACTGGTCTCTCCCGAGTAGGGCAAATGTCAAATCCTATATTCATAATTAGGGACGAGTGTCAATTCTTTATTCCAATCCTCAATGACTTCTTAACACTTAGTTTGGTTATCATTATTGCTCTTTTAAAGTCATTAAATACCCATAACAATAGCCCTAAGGGGTTGAAGAACTATCCTAAAGATCCCCTTTTGGAAGCACAAAAACTGATTTTTCACTGCTGCACCTCGAGTGAAAATGATCTTACTCGAGTGTTGGTACGGACACTCGAGTGAAGAAGGCCTCATTCGAGTGATGTACGGACAGCACCTCAAGTGCTAGAAAGTGAGGATAAGAAGTGTTTGCCCGAAAGCACAAAAACTTTCAAAGAAGAGGATCACTCGAGTGAAGAAGACCTCACTCGAGTGAGAACTCTACACTCGCAAGTGTTAAAGCGCACTCTTGAATTTTGGACGCGAGTGACAACCTGAGAGGATAGATCAGCTGACAAATACACCCGCACTCGAGTGAGAGAAGGCTCACTCGAGTGAGAACCCACAACACTTGTAAGTGAGGCAACACTCTTGCCTCTCGCCCGGAAATGCAACATGAAAACCGAAGGCTGGGGGGAAAATACACTAATGCACTCGAGTGAGCTCACCCTCACTCGAGCGATGTTCATCCCTCACTCGAGTGATGTTCTTCCCTCACTTGAGTGAACTCACTCTCACTTGAGTGATTTTATCAGAAACCAGAAAACGCAGAAGGTAAGACATCACTTCCAGAATTTTTACCAAGTGATCCCAATGAACCCAAATACCAAACCAAAGCTACTCCCAAACAAAAACACCCAAGGAATTCAATGGAAACATCAGAATTTCCAAATCCTACTCCTTTATCATGCTTTGGTTTGAATCAACGCAAATCATTAATTTTCCAAAATCACTAAATTCAATCATTACAATTCCAAATCAATCTATCTATCTATATTCAAGGCTGGGCTTTCGCCACGTCCCCTTACTGTATCTGTATTCAAGGTTGGGATTTCGCCACGTCCCTTCACTGTATCTGTATTCAATGACTAATGCAAACAAGTGATGCAATATGCATGATATAGGATAAAGTGTTACTACATTGGTCTTTCCGTTCTTGAGCAGGCATGGGCCTTCTATGCTCCGGACAAATATCAAATCCTAGAGTCATAATTAAGGACGATGTGTTACCACTTAATCCAATACTCAATACCTTCACAATACTTAAATTGGTTATCATTATTGTCTCTTAAGTACTCATATATGCCTCTAATAAAAGCCCTAAAGAGTTGGAAGAACTACCCCAGGGATCCCCTTTTAGACACACACTCATTGATATTTTTCACTGTTTCACTCGAGTGAAGATGGCCTCACTTGAGTAATGGTACGGTCTGCACTCGGGTATTAGAGAGTGAAGGATAGCGAGTGAGCACCCGAGAGTAAAAGAACTTTATCAGAGACAGAGACACTCAAGCACACAAGAGCTCACTTTAGTGATAGCCAAATGCCTCACTCGAGCACTAAAGAGTGGAGTCCAAGAAGTGCGAGCACGAGAGCAATGGGAGTTTTCAGAGGGAAGAAGCACTCGAGCATGAGACTTCTCACCCGAGTGGAGACTAAATTCTCGCGAGTGTTGACACACAGTTTACGATTCTGGGAAGCTGAAACTGACAGAGACTGGAACTGACAGAGACTGGACCAACGATGGAGCAGAAGAGAAGGTGTAGCTGAGATCTGTGGCCCTGAACTTTGGTGCTTCTACGATTCTGGGAGCCAGCGTTTCGCCAAAGACGAGGAGAAAGTTCTAGATTCCAACGAAGGCGAAGGTGAGAGACCGAGAGTTCTTTCCTCCATCGCTGGCCTCCGATTGGACCGTTTTCACTCTTAAGCTCACCGATCTGTGCCTGCAATCCACTTCACCCATTTTCGCTGGTGACTCTGCTCGTCCATCTCCTTTGCCGATGACTCATAATTTTTAACATTTTTCTCTTAAATATTACAAAAGCCACTTATGCAAAAGCTAAACCAAACACTTTTTTACTTTTATAAAAACACTTATCCAATCATTAATCCAAACTTTAATCATTTTATCCAATCTTAGTGCTCGTTTGGAATGGCTTATTTTTGTCCAAAACGTGCTTATAATTCATGATTCACGGTATACGAGGTAAGTATGTGAGAGGAGTTTTTTCTCGGCTTGCGTAATACGGGCTTATTTTTTAAGCAAACGCTTAAACAAACAAGCCCTTACTTTTCTCTAATCTTAATATTCTATAAGTAAAATTAAAAAAAAAGCCATTTTTTTCACCGCTATTCTAAACACATCCCATATCAACTTGTCAAATATGCTCTTCTATGTGCCACATCATCAATGTCTAACGGATTTGCTAACCCTGGTAGAGAACAAAGACCAAAGAAAAAGAAAATAAAATCCAAGGACCTAATTTAAAATTGAGGACAATTAAGTATCCTGAGATTAATTTCCCCTTTTTTACTTGGCCCCTCCCTTCATTCAATCATTCATAAACTCACCCATTGACACTAGGAAAACGGGCCCATCCAGGGCCTAAACTCGAATCTAAAAAAATACCGTTTTTTCATGGCCCGACCCATTTAAGGGAAGCCCTCGGGTCGACTTGTGGGCTTTAGACCCTTTTAGCTTTTTTTTTTCCATGCCTTTTTTTATTTTTTATTTTCTTAAAGACTTTATACTTAATTTAAAATATAAATATTTTTCAAGTTAAATAATACACAAATACTAAGACTTAAGTTCAAACGATAATTAATGTATACAACCAATTAAACAAGTCCACATCCACAATCAAATAAAATTATAAGTTTCAAATGTCAGTAATAATAGAACACTTGATTTGGATTTTGGTATATACATACCAAAAAAGAAAAAAGAAAATTAAAGAAGAGAAGATTTAAATGAGGTTTGAGTCAGTATGAGAGCGTCTCTTATCTAAAGGTTAGGTTATGTTAACTTCACCTTCTGACCAATACCTACTGCCCATTATTCTATGCCAATTTAAAAAACAAAGATTAAACGAATCTTAAAGGACCGGTCTTTTTAAATCCACCTAAAGGTTTTAAATGATAAGCTCGGCATGTGATGGGTTCGGGCCTGAACTGGCTTCCGGCTCTATCCCTTGCTGCCATGCTGTGGAGACAGGAGTGCCGAGAGAGCCGCCCGTCGCCAGCGCCGCCGCG
This sequence comes from Inga oerstediana, assembly GCA_963210345.1. NCBI lineage: Eukaryota > Viridiplantae > Streptophyta > Magnoliopsida > Fabales > Fabaceae > Inga > Inga oerstediana. Next base: position 66,939,583 of record OY723401.1, read on the forward strand.
GCCGCGATTGGGAGCACTTTCAGCAGCACAAGTCCACCCGCCGCCGCCACCCTTGCCCTCGTTAGCCGCAGAAGAGAGGGTGGGCTGAAAGTGGTGAGTTTTGTTCTGATCTCATCTCGTTCTCTCTTCTCATTTTCCGTTAACGAACTGAACTATTATTGCTTCATCTCCTTCGTTTCCGTGGATTGGTCTTACTGATTGAATGCTTGGTAGCATTTCCCCTTGTGTAAGTTTTGTGTATCTTCTGCCGCCTTTGGAATAAGTAAACGATACAAAATTTTATGATATTCACGCTTACGGGTGCCAAGAGACTTTTTCCATGGAGTTCTTGAAGTTGTTTTCTATTGTTAGTTTTCAGTTTTATTAGATATGCTTCATAATGAAATTGAGATACGATTAACTGTTCAATTCCCCATATTTGAATTTGATTTCATATTCTTCAGTCCTAAGCCCAATGATGAATGCCTTTTATGATGGTACTTTGACAATCTTTGAAGCCACTCCATCTCTTCTACCTCTCTTCTCAATGCCATTACTTCTTGTTGTTGTTGTTGTTGTTGTTATTATTATTATTGTTATACTGGTAGCGGTTGAGATGGTGGAAGTTGTGCCTTGGGCACTGCTTATGTTGAGAGGCTCCTAGAGTTGTTGATGAAGTGTCCATGCTGATACCTGAGGACATAGTTATTATTATTATTTTAGTTTAATTTTGTTGGAATATTATAGGGCCTTATTGTTATGTGCTACCCAATTTTATTCTGCTCATGCCCATCATTGCCTGTGATTTTGAACATTCAAGTAATCAACTTTTCAGGCTACTCGTTTTGGACTTTGCAGCTACTTTCCATTCTAGTTCATGTTTTAAAATGATTTTCATTCCCAGTATTTTACTTTAAGACATATTTGTGGGAAATCTTTTTCTTTCTAGTTGTGATTTATTTTTTTGGTGGATTAATTATAAATGTATCGGTTTTTCTCTAAATTTTGAGACAAAAAAACTAATTGTTGTGCTTATAGGAGGTGCAATCTGTTTCTTATACTTCTGGGTGAACACCTATGCTCCTCTTTCCACATGCAGCTAAGAATTAAGGACAGTTACAGAATTTCAAGCGCTGTTTTTTTTCCTTTCTCTTTCCACTTCAAAATTGAAAATAATCTTTGTATTTATGGAATCTTTTTTTTTTCTTGTGCGTGTTGAAAGGAGATACAATATAAAAGATAACACAGAACCAAAACCTAACCATACTAACTCCTAATATAAAGCTGTAAATAGAGAACATCACAAGAAGTTTCCTCATATCAAGAGTAACACAAACAAGATTATATGGCTAATGAGGATGACACGGCAGATAAGCTCCATCTGAATTGGTGATAAGGACAAATTGAATTGGTAAGATTGGTTGGTTCACTATCCAATCCTGTGAAACAGTGAAAATCCGTACCTTCCTTATCTCCAGCAATACTGCAGCCAATTTTCCTATTTGAATATCGAACCTGGCCTTCCATTCCAGAATTACAGTTGCTTAAAAATCCAGACTCAACTTCATGGTAATACATTTAAGCTTTCTCTTCTTCCTCATCATTTGTCGACTTTATCAATGATATTAATATTAATGTTAGTATTAAGTATAGTTACACTCTGCTATTGAGTTTTAAATTGATCATGTGAAGCATGTCATCAATGTTGTTTTTCAAAATGTAGCATATGTTTGTAGTTAACTTCTTTTCTTTTCTTTCCATTTTTCTGTAAATGTTTCTGTAGCATATTTAGTTTTCTGTTTTATGTAATCATCCTTATGTAATTCGATTACTAAACTTTATTCTAATTCTCGCCATTATGTCATACTGTTAGATGGTTTAGGTACTTTTTTCACACTTTACAATCCATTACATTGAATGAATAATCCCATGAAGATGGGAAAGTAATTGAATAGTTTTGGAAGAGAATGGTAAAAGCAATTTGATGCCAAATCTATTTTAATAATTCCCTCTTTCATATCTGTGTACAGATCCAAAGTGTATTTTAATTACATCAAGAATTGAGAAAAAAAGATGAATGCCCCTTCTAGTCCATCTCTTCATGATGATGAAGACAATAATGAAGAGGTTTTTCTGGATGAGTCTGACATCATCCAGGAAGTTGCCTCGGACAATGAAGATCTTCCTGATGCAGATGAAGATTCTGACATGGAACAAGTTGGTAGGACATTGCTGGGAATCCATCTGGATAGCTATACTGTCTTTTAAATTTCATGGTGTTCTAAATATTTTCTCCAAGTGAAAATTGTCAGCTGTAGTCTGAGACTTGTACTGCTATTAAAAAGAATCAAGATGTATTACATTTTATCGTTTAAATGTTTTTGTTAATCATTTTATCTAATGATTTCAGAGGAGCCTGATGATTCTATGCACATCTTCACTGGTCATTCTGGTGAGTTTACTTTCCTTTAACTTGTGTTTTCCCTTAAGCATTGCTCTCACCAAACTCTTGATTTATTAACTCAAAATTCAGTATTTCAAATAATTTTAGTTCTATATTTTAACATTCTAGGGAACAGGGAACCGTATTAGGTCATTTACTTAAAAATATTTCTGTTGTGTGTAACTTTATTCCTGCTGAAGATTTTATTCGTCGGATGATAATGTCATTTTCCTAATATTTTTTTGAGGTCATGCGTCATATGTTTGCACAAGATTTTGCTGTGTCAACATGATTTTTATATTTCATGTTTCCTTGGCTTTTTTCCCCTTATATAGGAGAACTATACACAGTTGCCTGTAGCCCAACAGATGCAACACTAGTTGCAACTGGGGGAGGTGATGACAGAGGGTTTCTTTGGAGGATTGGTCAAGGAGACTGGGCTTCCGAACTTCAAGGTTTTGACACAACACAAAATTCACTGATTGGTGTACCTTAACTCAGGATATTTATAATTAATGAAATTTTCATATCACATGACACTTATCATGTTTTGATGACTTGAGTGTTTGTTGCTTTGTGCAGGTCATGGAGATTCGGTAAGCAGTTTAGCTTTTAGTAATGATGGACAGTTGCTTGCATCAGGAAGCTTAGATGGAATCGTTCAAGTCTGGGATGTATCAGGAAATCATAGAGGTGCTCTTGAGGGTCCTGGAGGGGGAATTGAGGTAAGTATCATTTTTTTTGGTTGCGCTGCTCTGCCCCTAGTAATAATTAAATTGGTTACCTGTGTGACACTGTGACCTTTCAGTGGCTTAGGTGGCATCCAAGAGGACACCTACTCTTAGCTGGTTCTGAGGATTCCACTGTTTGGATGTGGAATGCTGATAGAGGTGCCTTTCATAGTACACTTGCTGGTCATGTTGGTAGTGTAACCTGTGGTGATTTCACTCCTGATGGTAGTAACTACTCTTCATCTTGATGCATATTTTCCTTCCCTTTTCAGTTGTTGTTGTTCACATTGATCTTTCCATTTACTTGTGCTTTAATTTGTGCTGAAGGGAAAATAATATGTACTGGTTCTGATGATGCTACTATGAGAATATGGAATCCCAAAAGCGGAGAAAACCTTCATGTTGTGCGGGGTATGTGAAAATTGCTCTTGATGCATCTTTGTTGTTTATTAGTTACTAGGTCCTTCACTTAGTACGTCAAAGTACGAACTAAGCAAAGAAAAAGGTGAAAGCCTGCATCAACCTCCCACTACGATGACCAGAAATATCACATGTGATATATTTTTTTCTCAATATTGTTTGTCTCTCCTACTGGGATATCCATCATGTATATATATATGCAAGTTAGCTTGTGTTTGGAGCCTCAATTAAAATTATACATAGGAACCTGTGATTTCTGTTTGTCAAAAATGCGGTTTGCCAATCATGTTTAGTTCCAATTCAAATTTCCTCGAATTTGTGTATGTTCAAGGCTGAGTGGAAGTATGCCATACTTCAAGATTGTTTGAATCGATCCATCATTAATTCTCTGATACTTCCGAAAGAAAGAACCATTAAAAGGCGTCATGCAGTTAATGAATGATTGAGTACAAGAAATATTTTGTTTTGGAAATTTTTAATTATGAAGGTTACACGTGGGATGATGAGCACTCCTTCGAAAGCTAGCTATTGTAGTGTGAGAACTTACCTACTTAAATTCTTTATTGAGTATCTCATACTACTCAATGTGAGATGTAGACATCCCATACTGCCTTAGTCTACATTGCAATGTTAATTTCTGTGTTATATATTACGTGTGTGTGTGTGTGTTGACTGTGATTCTTGGTCTGGCAGTATAAATTTTCTTCTTGACATGATTGTGTTGTGTGTGTGTGTGTGTGATGAATGTGAGTCTTGGTCTGACAGTATAAATTTTCTTCTTGACATGATTGGTTTTGAATTAATTAAATAGTTTTCCACTGAAGTCTTGGATTTCTAACGTATGAATTTCATTAGTAATTGTGTTGTTATTCTCTGATATTTGTTTTTTAAAACTTACAAAGACTAAGGTCAAGCCTAGTCTTAAAATTTCAGAAAATATCCCTTTAGCTTCATGAAAGAATTGTTTGAATAATACCAATAGACGTTGGCCCTAGTAGAAAGGGTTTTGGCCACTTAGGCACGAGGTCTCATGTTTGAGTTTGTGTGAATGCAAAAATTGAGCTTCCCTTAGTTGGGTCCAACAATGCTCGAATTTGACCTAGTTAGATAGTCAAATAAAAAAATTGTTTGAATAATCTAAAAGCAACCACTTGAATGATTAGAAGCATCCTTTGTCTCTCTCCAATTTCTAGCATATTAATTTTTTGAATAATTTAAAAGCAACCACTTGAATGATTAGAAGCATCCTTTGTCTCTCTCCAATTTCTAGCATATTAACAATCTTGAGGTGAAACTGAACAAGTATCTCTTGCTCTCATGATAGTATTTTTAACTGTTTGGCTGCAGTTTTTTTTTTCCTTTTCTATTTTTTTAAGGTCATCCTAGAAATTTCTGACACTTTTACCTTGCCTTCCAGGTCATCCATATCATACTGAAGGATTGACATGCATGTCAATAAGTACAAGTTCAACTCTTGCGCTTACTGGTTCTAAGGATGGTTCTGTCCACGTTGTGAATATTTCTACAGGGAGAGTACGTGCTACTATTGCTTCCTTCATGACTGTTAAAACCTTTTAGCTTTACATTGAATATTTCAATACTTTCAGCTCATATTGTCATATGATTGCTTCCCTCCTACTCATTGTAATTTATAAAAAAAATTTCTAATGCAGTCAAATTTTGTTTTGTTTTTAATCTAATAGGATCTCTTGTTGTGCTGATTGTTCCTTTTGTCTATAAGCTGTTGAATGTTTCTTACTTAGGACTTTTGGACTTTATTGTCAGTTAGGCCGCTAAAGAATATTTCTGTTGTGGTTACAGGTTGTTAGTTCATTGGTTTCTCATTCTGACTCCATTGAATGTGTTGGGTTTGCGCCGAGGTATGTATTAAGATGGACAGGCATATATCTCTTGATTAAGTGAGTTATGTGTCCACTTGATGGACAGGCATATATCACATTTCCCTCCTCTTCTCTCCTTTCTCCTCCTGCATATTTCTTTTTCTCTCTTCCTCTTCTGCGCTTACTTGTTTTATTGGCTATACAAGAAGGGCATTAATAACTCTTTGTGCCTTAAAATTGTACACGATAGTGACTCTTGGGTGGCGGTTGGGGGCCTGGATAACAGACTTGCGATATGGGATATAGAACATTCATTAACACGAAGCATGTGTGACCACGAGGTATGTTGAAATATTGTTCCGCACAAATCTTCCATTCCTCTGTATTTGAACAAGTTATACACTGCTACTTTCTCCATTTTTAATATAAGATCTACTTGACTAATTTGGCTAGAGTAAGGAAATTAGTTAAATTAATTATTTATTAAAAATGTGTGTTTGCACTGAAACTACTCTTTAATGCAAACTTCCTAGACATATTGTGCAATCAATAAGGATAGTTTGGAGAAAAAATGATAAATATGGGGAACAAAATTGATTTGGGTCTTATATTTATGACCAAATCTAGCCTCTCAACTAACTCTTATATTAGGGATCGAAGGTAGTAACTAATTTTTGTTTGGCTCCATCTTTGTGCTTGGGTTTGGGACTGTATATTTTCACTTTTAGTCTGAATAAAGATGGTTTTTGGCATATGAACAGGAGGGAGTGACATGTTTGTCATGGCTTGGTGCATTCTATGTGGTGACCGGTTGTGTGGATGGAATTGTGAGAGTGTGGGATAGCCGATCCGGTGAATGTGTAAGAACATTCGGGGGGCACTCAGATGCAGTTCAATCTCTCTCCCTATCTGCTGCTGGAGATCGCATTGTCTCTGTTTCACTTGATGGTACCGCTCGTGTTTTTATGGTTTGAGGGCTCCAATGAGCATTCTCATTTGATGGTTCAGGCTTTGTATGTTTTGTTGAAGTGCCTATACTAGATGTGGGTTTTTGCATTAAGTTGCTGAAAGAGCTGCATTATTTATTGCTTAAAAATACTGGCTTGATATGAATTATATGTAACATACTAATAAGGCTTATATTTGCATTCTACTCCTATATTTTATTATTTCGTTTAGGTGTGTTTTCTTCAATTGCATAGCAGCCAACTGATATTTAATCATTCGGTATCATCTGCGCAAGCAATTTTTCCTTATGGTGCTTACTGCCTAAACAATAGGGAAAAAGAACGTTGGGATGTGTTGAGTGGGTGAAAAACGTTAAAAAAAAAAAAAAAGCGTTAGTTTTATTTATTTACGGGGATTGGTTTCACTAATATAATAAGATTTGATTTTCTCGTTTGACCCACTAAATTTAGTAGTCTAATTTTAAGAATAATGATTTGTTTACCTGAAAAATAATGATTAAAATATTACACCTCATTCTCTCACAACAAATAATTGCAAGATATAGTTAAAATGTTTTCCATGAATTTATTGAACTAATAAGATGTATTACTGTATGTATATTTGTGTGATGCATTAGACAAGAAGCATGCCTTGTGGAAGACTGAAGTATATGGGTGTCTTTGAATTCACAATGATAAAAGTGACTTGTTTTTTGGATATGACTTTTGTAAATGTAAGATAGGGTATAAGTCAGATAGTGTGATGTGATTTATGCTTGGATTGATAGTAGTAAAAGTGATTCTTTTAAACTGAAACAAGTTTAAATGATTATTTTGAAAATCAAGTTTAGATAGAAAATGATTGAAAATGACATGAATCTTATTAAATAATACATATGTATTTTAGGTATGTATTGTGATAATTTTAAGAGAAAAATTAAAATTATAAAAAAATAAAAATAATTAATCTATTATTTAGAAAAACGTGAAAATACTAAAATATGTAATTAAATATATTTAATGGATAAAAAGGCATATAAATTATAAATCATACAAATGTAAAAGTTTCTAACAGCATAATTAATTGGATCATATATTCTGCACAATTTGGTAGTGAGAAAAGAGATAGCGACGCTTATGAGAGGAGAGAATCAAGGGTAAATATAAAAAATATAAAAAAAATATTTAATGCCCTAATGATCATAAGCCGAAGCGGCAACTGTGTAAGCATATCCTCCCCTTCTCAAGATTTTAAGCAAAACTAATCCAAACATCTCAAATTTCCCTAAAAGTACTTAAAAACACGTTTCAACAGGTTAAACATATTCAATCATGGATTCAAACCTACACACTGAGAGCCCGATTGGTTAAACCACATTGTATGCATGTAATGGTAATCTTGATTGCATTATCAAGATAAGAGTGTTTGGTTGCTCTTTAAATAGTAATAGGGTTTATTATGGTAATGATGATATCGAAAAATAGGTAATCCTCATTCATACCTCCGTCATATGACTTCTTATTATCACCCCATTGCATAGTTAAAAAAGTCCAATTTATCCTTTAGTCTCATTTGCCTTTATTTCACTTGTCTCATTTCACCCGCTATGCCATACAACCGCCGCCATAACTACCTCCTCCTCCTCTACCGCCCCCTAGAGGCCGCCATCACCATTGTCGTCGTTGCCATTATAACACCGCCACTAGAGCTGGAAAATCGGGCCGAGCCTGTCAGGCCAGCCCGTCTAGGTTTGAGCCCGTCAAGGGCTGGACTTATGATTTAGAGGTTCTAGAAGGAGTCAGGCCTAAAAGGACTAGCCCTTTTAGGCATGTTTAATATTTTTTTAAAAATAAATTAATATATGTAATATCATTATATTAAATTATCAATATGAGAGACAGCTAAATATCTAATAGAGTATTAGTAATAGGCTAACACTTATTAAATGGTTTGATTTATTTGGTTTTCTATAAAGGTTTATTCATTTAAACTTGTTTTTTTTTAAAAGGCTAATTTGGACATTAGATAATTATTTTAATTTGAAATTTATGAGTTTTAAAAATAATGTATCTCAATTTAAAGCAAAATAATAAATAAATTGTAAAACTTGAAAGTGAATTTTATTTGAATTTACATGAGTTTAGGCCCGAGCTCATGAAGGGCTGTGGGTTTCGTAAATTTGGGGTTTTACAAGAAGCAGGCCTAAACGGGTTCGTGAAGGGCCGGCCCTGTAGGGCTAAGCAGCCTCGTATTCCCCACTATTTCCGCCACCACCTCCTCCTCCGCCATTGTCATTGTCAATACCCATATTGCTACCACTACCTCCTCCTCCACTACCGCCACCACCACTACCTCATCCTCTATTGTTGTTGCTGTCACACCTATCATCGCCACTACTAAATCCTCTTCCTCCACCTCCACCGTCGTCGCCATGACAACTACTGTCATTGCTAGTACCTCCTCTTCCTCCGCCTCCACCGTCACTGCCATGACAACTACTGCCACCACCACTACCTCCTCCTCTTCCACCTCTACTGTTGCCAATAAGACAACAACCTCCACCGCCACTACCTCTTCCTACTCCACCTCTATTGTTGCCACCATGACAACTACCGCCACCACTATTAACTCCTCCTCTTCCATCGTCGTCATTGTTGTCGCTGCCATGACAGCTGCCTTTATCGCCACTACCTCTTCTTCCACCATTGTGGTTGTTACCACCTACCATTGCTACCACTACGTCCTCCTCCTCCTCCATCGTTGCCGTCACCCTCGTCATTACTACCACTACCTCCCCTCAAATAGTGGAGGCTGATGTTTATAGAACCTCGTGATCTAGTACTACAAGTTTTCAAATTCTCTTTCTTGTTTATCTGGATCAACATAAGGTCTTCAGGGCTGTTCTTGCAGATGTTGTGATTGTTGTAGAAGGTCATTCTGTGGTTGCCCTTCCTTTGGCACCATATTATTTTTCCTTCTTTCTCTATACTCATTCTGTCTGGTTTACACCTTCCTTAGCTCTTCTTAGAGCCCTTTGATCATAGCCTCTGCTTTAGTTACATGCCCAGTATTTGTTGCATTGGATCAGATGGATTTCTTTCTCTACTAGTACCTGCTCCTATCTTTCCTCCTCTTAAATTAACCGCAATTCCTTTTTCACTATCAAGAGAAGGATTTTACCATTACTATCGCATATGATATATGTTCCTTAAATTTAAACACTAGCATATAAGAGGAATATATATATATATATATAATTTCATTTTTCTTCTCAGTCTAAAAGGTATTGTTGGGAAAGAAATGCAGAATGGTGCCAATCTACTCTTCATCAGACAACCTCAACTATCTTACCACTCCATCCGGGTATAACATATGTATCTTTGCCAAAAATGCTGTGTAACAACCTTGTATGGTGTTTTGGTTACGACAAACTTTCAGGTATAGGCCCTCTAGATACCCCACAAGCAGAGGGTGAGGATCATAGTGATGCTCTAGAATAGGTTCAACAATGTCAGTGTTAGAAGCAGTATCTTAGGCTACCTTTTCAAATTCTGTGTTCTTGTTCTTAGCTATGGAGGACTCCACACTAGACACCAAAATTTTTACCGTTGGGGCATAAATAGATTTTCTTGGACTATATCTCCAAGTCACTCCTCTTCTTCCTTGATATATCCCTCTACCTCTTCCCCAAATAGGCTGATTAATGGATGAGGTTGATCCACTCCTCCTGTCAATCTTGGTGCCTAATCACAGTATCTCTAAACGTTGTTACTATCAATTCATCATAATATTCCTTTTTCATAAGAGCAGAGCATTCTGACTTCTTGCCAGAACCTCTGCTTTGATACGACAAATGTCATACCTTAATATCCATGGTTATCATATGAGCTTTATACATAAGGAATTCGAACCACTATGCCAAGTTTGATCCTGGGAAGAAAATACCTTTGAAAATAGTTAAAAACCTAGCTCAAACACAGGGCTCGAACCAGTAAATGAATGGGCTTCTTTGAAAAAATTTTAAACTTTCCAAAATAGTTATCTAGTGGTTCATAAACTTTATTATGACTCATCAAACCTTAATTCCATTTATTATTATGAAAGTGTTTATCTGCTCTTATCCTAGTATATTGATGGTTAAACTATGGGTCCTTAACATACAACTACTCAATTCCTGATTTAATTATCGTACTTGATAGTATTATCATTTTGTTATGCATATATAATCAACTAAAACTTCCCTGAGCTACGCAGATATGCTATCACAACTACTACATGTATTATCTTCACTATGTTTATGTATATACATATATATAACATGTAGCCACATAAGGCTACCAAAATATCTAAATTTAATCAAAATATGTATATAGATAATGAACATAAAGTATTTCTTCTTCTCCACCATCTTATTTCTCCGAAATCACTACCTCCTTACCCCTGGAGCTGTTGGCTTTGCCTGTAGGTCATTTAAGGGGAAGGATCAGATTTGCGAGAATCTCAGTAGTAACAACAGTTAATCATAAGATATGCAAGTTCACAAAGCATGTAAAACAAACCATTATATAGTTAAGCATTTGGCAATCAAGATGCAACATAACTTCAATCATAGGACTCAATAGTCCAAAATAACATAGTTGGTATAACAGGTCTTACATCCCAGGGATATACCGCATGCAACAAATGCACTTTTGAGTCTTACAGGCTTAGGGCACACAGTCCCTTACAACAAAGATTGCACAGTAGGTCTTATAACCCAGGGATACATCCCATGCAACAAATGCACCCTTGAGCCTTACGGCCTTAGGACTCATAGTCCACACATAAACCATATATTCATGAATTGAATATAATCAATGGTAAACATATATATGCAGAACTAATACATATTATATGAGAGAAAGAGTTACTACCTGACTGCCTTTCTGGGGTTTTACCTTCTTTAATTTGCGTCCTCTTGGGGCTTGTGCAAATATCATATCTTATAATATAAAATTCATGAAGAAAGGGGTCATTGCTTATTCTGATTAATCAACATAATAAAAATTATATTATTCTTGTCCCACTCATAATTCTTGCCCTTCATTTTGAATTAGTTGGTCATCTTTAATACTCTTTTGTGCTTATATCCAAAGTGTACATCCTATATGCTTTTTATCCCTATGACTTAGGTTATGTAGCTAATTTGGCTTCTCAAACTTGCCCCTAATTCCTCAAATCACATTTGCTCCAATTTTGAAAAATTCTAAACTTAACCCAATCTGCCTAAATTCTCTAGACAAATTTGAAAATTCATATCTTAGGCTAGGAAAACCCGAATAAGGTGGTTCAAGTTTCTATATGAAGCTCTTGAAGTTCTCTGTATAGGAAAAATAGTACTAGTATCAATTTATGATTCTAACTTTTGAAAATCTATGACCAATCTGACTACCTATTAAGAAACTTAGAATTTTCCCAAATTTTATACCCAAATTTTTAAAATGGATAACTTAGGATCTGCATATCCAATTCTTAAGTTATAATATTCAATTGAAAGCTATAAATATCTATTATAAGGGAAAAATAATCACATAGCCAAATTACTGGATTAACCTCATGAAATTTATCTATTTTCTCACTGTCAGAATCCTGAAACTTAGAATATTCCTTGTTTTCTGACCAAAATTCCAAAAATCATACCTTTCTCTATAGATATCCAGTCGATATGTTCTAGGACTCATTTTAAAGTTTTGGATGTTTACTATTTTCCTGTCAAATTTCATAAACATTGGACAAGTTTTGGTTGATCAAAACAGAGCATAAAATTGACTGACTTTAAGAAGATCCTAGATTTGACAGTATGACTTAATCAGTCAAGAACTCTATCATTTTCACTCCAAAATTGTGCTCTCCTTGATTCTATTACCTACTACACATGATAAACTCTCAAAACCTCAAAGAAACTAAAGAAAATTCCACTTATGGTCTCTATTTGAGTTTACATAAAATCAAGCAGAAAGATTCTATTTTTTTGGTGACTAAAATAGGTAAGGAATTTGACATGCAATCATGGTTTTAGACTCTAAAACTAAGCCATTTTGACTCTACATACTCTTACTCACATACTCTGGGCTTGGTGCCTCTAAAACAGAACCAATAACCTCAAAAAAAATCCCTTAAAATCAACATGCATGCACTGTATCTTAAATTTGTTGTTGACAACAACTTTTTCGGTGACCTCTCTCACTCCGGCCACCAAAACAAAACAAAAAAAATCAATAGAGGCATAAAAAAAAATTTTCTGGTGGCTGAAGTGAGAGAGGTCACCAGAAAAGTTGTTGTCACCAAAAAAATTAAGATACAGTGCATGCATGTTAGTTTTGGGGGATTTTTTTTACATATCTAAAGCTTTAAAATGTGTCCTATAATGCATCAATTAGATATCTAGAAAGAAAGTTGTGATTTTTGGAAATTTGGTAAAAAAACAGGGAATATTCTGGGTTTTAGGATTCTGGTTGTGGGACAATGGACATATTTCATGGGTTAATCTAGTAATTTGGCCATGTGATTATTTTTCCCTTAAAATAGATATTCAAAGTTTTCAATGGAATATTAGAACCTAGAAATTGGATGTGTAAATCATAAGTTATGAATTTTTAAAGTTTGGGTATAAAATCTAGGAAAATTTTGAGTTTCTTAATAGGCAATCAAATTGGTAATGGATTTTGGGAATGTAGAACCATAAATTGATACTAGGTACTATTTTTCCTATATAGAGAACTTTAAGAGCTTCACATAGAAACTTGAACCACCTCATTTGAGATTTCCTAGCCTAAGATATGGATTTCCAAAGTTGCCTAAAGAATTATGGCAGATTGGGTTAAGTCTGGAATTTTCCAGAATTTGATTTGAGGAATTAGGGGCAAGTTTGAGAAGCCAAATTAGCTACATATAGTACCCAAGTCATAGGGATGTAAAGCATATAGGATGTCCTAAATTAGCATTACTTTAGACATAAGCACAAAAGAATATTAAAGATAACCAACTAATTCAAAATAAAGGACAAGAATTATGAGTGCGTGAAGAATAACATAATCCTTATTATGTTGATAAATTGGAATAAATAATGACCCAGTTCTTCATAAATTTTAAATTATAGGATACGATATTTGCTCATGCCACGAGAGGACACAAATTAAAGAAGGTAAAACCCTAGAAAGGCAGTCAGGTAGTAACTCTTTCTCTCATATAATATGCATTAGTTCTGAGGCCGTAAAATCTGAGAGTGTATTATTGCATAGGGTGCATCCTTGGACTATAAGACTTGATATATGTAACACCCTGCCTTTAATCATGTAATTATAATTCGATATTAAATAATTAAAGTAGATTAGAGACCTTCGGATAACTTAAACTCGTTTCAATCTCCTACTTTGTGGTAGGGTTTTCACAAAATCATTCAAAATCTCTTTCCTGTTCCTGGTCTCCATTTCAAAATTCGAATATAATCACCTGTGTAGTTTATCTACATTCACGTATGACAGAGTGTAAAACCAATTCCCCGGCAACTCCCGGATTCTATACATATATAACCTGAGGTTTAAGTATCCACTAGGGGATTACATCCAAAATTGAATATACTATTCATATTTCAGATTATACAGTAATCCCGAATTCAAAAGATATAACCAACATTCCAAAATCAACTATACCCCTAAGGGTCCTAAGTGCTCCGGGTCGGCCTCTTCTCCTTTGAGCCACATGCCCTGTCTGAAAGGTTAGTCATAGGAAGGAATGAGATTCGAGAGAATCTCAGTAGTAACAAACCACTCATACAATGTATAAATACCAAGCATGTATATAAATCACAACCAGCAACAACAGCAACATCAATCTCAAAGATACATGGTTTTCACCACAAACGACAGCACTCACGGCTGTATACACAATACGACAGCTTACGCTGTAATCACCATCACGACAGCTTACGCTGTAATCACAATAACGACAGCTTGCACTGTAAATGACAGCTATCACCAGCTGTAACCGCAGCAGCATCAAAGATTCATCACAGAACAGTGATAACACACACATACAGAGCATTACACATAGTATAAGAGAGAGAGTCACTACCTGATCCTTTCCTGACGTCCTTCAGCGCAGTTGGCTCACGAGGGCGGCAAATATCGAATCCTACAATTCCAAATGCACTATTTAGACACTTCCATAGTGTTACTTAGGGTTATATGAGTCTATAATGAAAATTTACAAAAATACCCCCGGGGACCCGGCCTGGGCCCGCCATACCCGGACCGGTTGCACTTTTCTCGAAATTCTAATCTGAGCTATCCTAACATATTTCCGCCCAAGGAATCCATTTCCGTACTCAGAATTATCAAATTCAATGTCAAATTATGAAATTGCCCTTGGCAGCCCTACTTTTAGGGTTTTAGGGGTGTTTCCGTAATTATGCTTTCTCGGCCTTTTTTGAAAAAGTGCCCAACTGTAACCCCGCCTATTTTCGCCCACTGAATCCAATGGAATCATCAAATCATTGAAAATCCAACTCTAAGACCCATTTACAGCCTTGGCCGAAATATACATGTTCTCCGGGAAAAATTGGGGTTTTACGATTTCGGCTCCGTAAACGTATTCCTTTTTACTCCTAACCACTTTATTAACCATTACATTAGGTTACAACTAACATTAAGACCCAATTTGGGCAGCATAACCCCTAGGCCACATCATTTCCAAACTTTAAAACCAATGGCAATCCGGCGAAATTTCACCGATTAAATTGCCCACAGCAGCCAGAATAAGCAATATACGAAAGTTTGGAAGTTACCTCAAGCTCCTTCTAGCTTTTCTCAAGAGTGGCTGAAAACCCTAGCCCCTTGAACACCAAATTGTCTTCTCAAACACCTTAAATAACATAGAAGAGAAGCTTAGGAACAAGGTTATACGCGTTAGGAGCTAGATCGTCGGAGAAATCGGCTTACCTTGCGAGATTTCTCCTCTTTCTCTCTCTAAGAGCTCTCAACTTTCTCTCACTATCTTCAGCTGGAAATGGCGTGAAATGGCTGAAGAAGATGAGCAATTTGATTAATAATCCATGCTGACATCATCTTTTAATGAGATGATGTCATAATTCCCATTTTCGGATTTTCTGGCAGATTTTCTGCCCAAACTTTGAAAAATCATAACTAATTCTAGAAAAATCGAAATGAGGTGATTCCAAAGCCAAATGAAAGATATTTAAGTCCTCTTCATAGGAAAAATATTGGCGATTACTGAAAATCACCACAAAATTCCCAGAATTTCAATCTTTGCATACTGTTCCAGAAAATAATTAATTTCGCTGGGCAAACTTCAAAAATCCAAAACTCTTAGGTCACAAATCAAAAGGATACAAATTATATGTTCATTTTGAAGCTTGACATGTGAAATTTAATACTGGAAAATTTCAGAATTGTTAGACACCATTTGCCTATTTAAAACGTCCATACAAATGGGCTGCCCTGTACAGAGTTTCAATGGACAGAGTTTTCAACTTTAGCACGATTGTTCCCAATGGTTCCAATTTCACAATAAACACTCTCCCCACATGAATTTTCACAAGGAAGCCATTGGAATCATTAAAATATCCAAATTCCCATCACACATTCTCCAAAAGTGTTTATTCAACAATAATTATATCCACTTTTAAAGTCATTAGCCCTTAATCACTTTTTGGGATATTACAATATACATTCAGAGTAAGGTCGTAAGACTCAAAAGTGCATTTGTTGCATACGGTGTATCCCTGGGTTATAAGACCTACTGTGCAATATGTGTTGTAAGAGACTGTGTGCCCTGAGACTTCAAGGCTTGAAAGTGCATTTGTTGTATGGGGTGTATTCCTGGGCTGTAAGACCCGTGATACTAGTTGTGTTGCTTTGGACTGTTAGTCCTATGAATGATGTTGTGCTGCATCTTGATTACTGAATGCTTAACTATATGATTGTTTGTTTTGCATGCTTTGTGAACTTGCATATCTTATGATTGATTGCTGTTAATACTGAGATTCTCGCTAATCTCACCCTTTCCCTTAAATGACCTACAGCTACAACCAGTAGCTCCTGGGGCAAGGAGGTAGTGATTTTGGAGAGATAAGAAGGTGGAGAAGAAGCAATAATGTATGTTGGTTATCTGTATATGTATTTTAATTAAATTTAGATATTTTGGTAGCCTCATGTGGCTACATGTTTTGTATATATATCTATATACATAAATATAGTGAAGATAATATATGTAGTAGTTGTGGTAGCTCAGGGTTGTTTTCGTTGATTATTTATACATAACGAAATAGTAATACTATTAAGTACGATAATTGAATTAGGAAATGGGCAGTTGTATGCTAAGGGCCCATAGTTTAACCATCAATATACTAGGATAAGAGCAGAGAAACACTTTCATAATAATAAATGGAATTAAGGTTTGATGAGTCATAATGAAGTTTGTGAACCAATAGATAACTATTTTTGAAAGTTTTAAATTTTTTTAGAGAAGCCTATTCATTTACAAGTTCCAACCTTGTGTTTGGACTAGGTTTTTAACTATATTCAAAGGTATTTTCTTCCCAGGATCAAACTTGGCATAGTGGTTCGAATTCATTATGTATAAAGCTCATATGATAACTATTGATATTAGTGTGTGACATTTGTGATATTAGAGCAAAGGTTCTGGTAATAGGTTAGAATGCTCTACTCATATGAAAAAGGAATATTTTGATGAATTAATAGTAACAATATTTAGTGATATTATGATTAGGCACCATGAGTGATAGAAGGAGTGGATCAACCTTGTCCGTTAATCAGCCTACTGGGGGAAGGGGTAGAGGTGTATATCGGGGAAGAAAATGAGAGACTTAAAGATATACTCTGAGAAAATCTATTCAAGCCCCAGCTGTAATATATTGGTGTCTAGTGAGGAATCCGCCATGGGAGAGAATGAGAACAGGGAATTAGAAGAAGTAGCCTATAATACTGCTTGTAATACTGAGATTCCTGAACCTCTTCTGAAGCACCACTGGGATGCTCACCCTATGCTTGTAGGGTATCTAGAGGGTCTATATTTGAAAGCTTGTAGCAACGAAGACACCATATGAGGTCATTACATAGCATTTCTGGTAGAGATACACATGTTATACTAGGATGAAGTGATAAGATAGCTGAGGTTATCTGATGAAGAATGGATTGGTACCATACTACATTTCTACCCCAACACTACCGTTTAGATTGGGAAGAAAAAAAATGAAATTACAGTGCATGACCCCTTTTCTTTATTTGATTTTGTTCAACATATGAGAATTTTTGTATATGAACACGCTAGGTAAATGCTGTAATACTATAAACTTTTCATGTGATGACATTATTATAAATGCTGCTTCCAGTATATTATGATTGCATGGATTGATATATATATATATATATATATATATATGTATGTATATATATTCATGTTATGTGTTAGTGTTTAAATTTAAGGAATATATATTAGATGTGATATTAATAGTAAAATCCTTCTCTTGATAGTGAAAAGAAATTGTGGTTAATTTAAGAAGAGGAAGGATAGGAACAGGTACTGGTCGAGAAAGAAATCCACCTTATCCAATGCAACAAATACTGGGCACGCTGACTGTACAGCAAGGCATGATCCAAGGGCTCTAAGAAGAGCTAAGGAAGGTGTAGGCTAGATAGAATGAGTATGGAGAAAGAACGAAAATGATATGGTGCCAGAGAAGGGCAACCACAAAATGACCCTCTACAACAACAATAGCAGCATCAAGAACAGCTTCAAAGACCTTATGTTGATCCGGATTTACAATAAAGAGAAGTTGAAAACATGTAGTACTAGATCATGAGGTTTTGCAAACATTAGCCTCTAGTATTTGAGGGGAGGTTTGATCCTCAAGTAGCTGAAAACTAGATTGTTAGGCTAGAGAAATTTTTAAAGTTATGGAATGCCCTACCGAGATGAAAGCCCAAATGGTCATCTATAAAATGGAAGGAGACATTGATAGGTGGTGGAAGAATATGGAGTTGATCTTACAAGCCAGGAATATTCCTATCACTTAGGAATTATTCTAGGAAATGTTTAACGAGAAGTATTTTCCAAGGTCTATTAGGATTGAAAAAGAGGCAGAATTCTTGTCACTCAAATAGGCAAGTCATGAGACTTTTGATGATTATTTGTCAAAAGTCATATGCTTGCCCTACTATTATTCTTATAGGAGATGAGATATAGAGATGATGAAAGTTGAAGCTCTAACATGTTGGTATGAGGATTAAATCCAGACAACTGAAGGAGAAGCTGGTCATCAAGCAATTTACAGAGTTTAATCAGGCTGTGGAGGTATGTTGGATAACTGAAAGTAGCTTAATGAACTTGTATTTAGCTAGAAATGCAATAAGTCATGGTAGTACAAGCCATTAGAGTTCTTCTCATAAATGGAAAAGTCAAGGGTTTCCACCTTGAAGAGACAATAGAAGATTCTCTTAGCCAGAAAATCACGATTTTCAAAGAGCTCCAAAGCTAAGACTGTGATCACGTTGTGGCAAATATCATAGTGATAAGCCTTGCAATGATACACAAATAATTTGTTATTTTTGCCAAAAGCTGGGTCACTATGCTAAAGATTGTAGACAGTGGCTAGCAGAGCCTAGGCCTAGAAATCAAGGCATAATGTTCACCATGACACATGAAGAGGCACTAAAATCACTTGAGATAATCCAAGATACAATCCAACTCAATGGGAACATAATTCAAGCATTATTTGACTCTAGTGCTAGCCATTCTTTTATTGCATTTGATTGTACAAGACATTTAGGGCTAAATATTTATGAACTATCGTATGATTTGGTTGTATCTACGCCTATGGGTGTTAAAACTATCATAGCAAGTGCTTGTCTGAATTGTATGATAAATGTTGAGAAAAATGATTCTGTGATAGAATTAATCTATTTGTCATTTCACAAACTTGAAGTTGTGCTAGGCCTTAATTGGTTAACGGCATTTAATGTGCTACTCTGTAGAAGGATATTAACGCAAACATTGACTTGAAATTTCTCTCAATAGCTTGAGTTGAGAAATGTTTGCATAAGGGATGCCAATGGTATTTTGCATTCTTATCAGTATAGGTAGAAGCAGAGATGACAATTGAAGATATACCCGTTAGGGATGTACATGCAACCTAGAAACCCAACTAGCTCGACTCGACCCAAAAAAACTTGGTCTAGCCTGAGAGAAGGAAAAAAGGCATGATAAAATTTGGGCATGACCGGGTTTGAACTGATATCCGGGTAAGATTGGGTATTAGGTTAGCATACCAGACTATTAAGCCTAGTCCTACTTGGATATATTATTATATTAATATTTAATCTACTTGGGGTTACACAAATATCTAGCTTTAATTGAGCAATACAATGCTTTTAGCCTTCATTTATACTCTTCTTTTCCCTTCGATTGCTAGTTTTCTATCGTTTAACTCTCTGACGCTCTCATTGTAAAGCAAACCCTAATGGCCTAATCACCTTCCAAAGACTTCGGCACCTTCTCTGAGTTCTCTCCTCATGTCACTGGTTCTTTGTTTCAATCTACATCGGTGCCATTTCTCTGGCGCCTGTGCCTGCCTTGTGTTGTACTTCTAGACCTTCTCTCCTCAAGTCATCGATTCTCTGCTTTGATCTACTATATCAGCACCATTTTTCTAGTGCCTGTGTTTCCCTTTTTTTTGTTTTTGAGTTCCCTCCTCTTATCTTTCACATCTCACAGTGTAGTCACTCCATTCAGCACTTCGTTCGTCTTCAAGTTCTCATCTTCAAAGTGTCAAGATTGTCACTTTCGTCGGTCACTTTTCTATCAACACTAAGTATGAAACTAGGTAAGTCAATTATGCTTGCTTATTTTTTACTGTGAGTAAAATATGTTAGAGTTCATTCATGATGAAAATGATGATTCTATAGTGAGATGAATATCAAAATTATATTGTTGAATTCTAGAACATTTTATGGCAGATTATAATATTATTCATGAACTTATATTGTTGGATTCTAGAGCTAAATATGACCCACAGAAATATTTTATTATGGAGGTATTGTCTCTGTTTCCATAAGGCCAAACTTCATGATCCTCATGATATTATTGTTAGATTCTTTAGTATTTTATTATATTGTTGGATTCTGTTGGTTGTTTGTGGTATATTATAAAATTATTCATGATATTTTGTTTGATTTGTAGTATTTTGTTATATTGTTAGATTCTGTAGGTTGTTTGAACTTGTTTATTATATTTTGTTACATATGGCTAATTACGACCCACTGAAATATTGTATTATGGAGGCCTTGTCTCTATTTCCATGAGGCCAAACTTCAGGATCCTTATGATATGATTGTTGGATTCTTTAGTATTTTATTATATTGTTGGATTATGTTAGTTGCTTGTGGTAGATTATAAAATTATTCATGATATTTTGTTTGATTCTGTAGTATTTTATTATATTGTTAGATTTTGTAGGTTGTTTGAACTTGTTTATTATATTGTTAGATTCTATAGTATATTAGTGTTGGATTGAACTTGATGCTATAAGAATTGAACTTGTTTATTATGTGGTTCAAACTTCAGGATCCTCATGATATTATTGTCGGATTCTCTAGTATTTTATTCTGATAATGTTAGTTTATAGGATTTATATTATATTGTTATTATTTGTTTATTGGATCACATGCTCCTTGCCTTATTTTATTATCTTGTTCATGGCATTTTCTTGGATTATTTGATTTTGTTATATTTTATATAGATTAGAATATTTTATCTCCTTTGATTGTTTCTATGCTATTTTGTATAAATACTTTATCAAGTTTATTTGATTTAGTGTTATTTTATATACTTTCTTCTTTTGTTTAGGACTTGAAAGCTTTGATAAGTATTAGTCTAGATTTATTTGCCTATCTTGTTACTTTTCCTACTTGAGGTATAGAGATGATGAAAGCTAGAGTTCTGATATGCTGGTATAAGGGTTGAAGCTAGAATTGAATTAAAAGCTAGTCTCCAAGTAGTTCACCGAGTTTAACCAGGCCGTGGAGGTATGCCAAATCATAAACAGTAACTTAATGAATCTTTATTCGGCCAGAAACATGATGAACTGTGTAAGCACGAGCCGTGGGAGTTCTTCCTATAAGCGAAAGAGCCAAGGGTTCTTGCCTAGGAGAGATAATAGAAGATTTCACCAGCCAGAGAATCACAATTTCCAAAGACCTCTAGAGTCACAACCATGCCTTTACTATGGCAAGCCACATGGTGGTAGACCCTTACACTGATGCACATATAATTTGCTATTCTTGTAAGAAGCTATGTAATTATGCTTGAAATTGTAACCAATGGCTAGCAGAGCCTAGACCCATGAATTAAGGCAGAGTGTTTGCCATGAAGCATGAAGAGGCCCTAAAATCGCCTGAGATGATCCAAGGTACAATCTAACTTAATGGAACAGTAGTTCAAGCTTTGTTTGACTCTGGTGCTAGCCATTCTTTTATTGCTTTTGACTCTATTAGAAAATTTATGAACTACCGTATGATTTGGTTGTGTCTGCGCCAATAGGTGAACAAACTATCACATCAAGTGTCTATTTGAATTGTATGGTTAATGTTGAGAAAATGGTTATGTGATAGATCTTATAAGTTTCATAAACTTGATGTTATACTGGGACTTGACCGGTCAACGGCAAATAATGTGCCATTAGATTATGGAAATAAGAGAATCATATATCATACTCTACAAAAGGATATCAAAGCAAGCATTGACCTAAACTTCCTCTCAGTAGCTCAAGCTAAGAAATGTTTGCATAAAGGATGCCAGGGGTATCTAGTATTCTTCTTAACACAGGCAGAATCAAAGATGGCAATAAAAGATATACCAGTAGGTCATGAATTTCTTGAAGTCTTTTCATAAGACATAAGTGGATTACCCCCAGCAAGGGAAATGGAGTTTGCAATTGAAATCATGCCTAGAGCTAGACTGATATTTAAAGCCCCATACAGAATGGCTCCAAATGAAATGGCTAAGTTAAAGAAGCAAATCGAGGAGCTATTAGAGAAAGGGTTCACACGACCCAGTGTATCGCCTTGGGGGTGCTCCAATGTTGTTTGTCAAAAGAAAAATAGGAGCCTAAGATTATGTATTGACTATATAGAGTTGAATAAGGTGACCCTTAAACACAAATACCCACTTCCTAGAATTGATGATCTTCTATATCAGTTGGCTAGTTTCTATGTATTCTCAAAGATTGATCGAAAGTAAGGATACCATCAATTGAGAGTGAAAGTATATGATGTCGCAAAACTGCTTTCAAAACAAGGTTTTGGCATTACAAATTTCTAGTGATACCATTCGGTCTTACTAATGCATCTGCTATATTCATGGACTACATTAATCATAATTTTTGACAATATCTGGACTAGTTTATAGTGGTCTTTTTCAATGATATTTTGATATACTCAAAGAAAAGAGAAGAGCACTTAAGAATAGTGTTAGGAATCCTAAGGGAAAAATAACTTATGCAAAGTTGAGCAAATGTGAGTTTTGGCTTTCAAAGTTCAAATCCTGGGCCATGTTATCTCACAAGATGGGGTTTCAATAGTGTTAGGATTGGCAGGCACAGCGGAAGAATTTTAAAATTTTATCAATCCTAATTGAAGATCTATCAACAACGTTTAAACCAAGTTGGAATGCGTCTCCAAGGAAAAAGGGTCGTTGATATTAATCAGGAAAGTCATTCAATGAATGATCTTCTTGATACTCCTTCTTTTTCTAAGGGTCTACCAGAATTGAACGAAGAAGATGAAGCAGACAATAAACACGGCACAAGAAACGATCATCATAAAGGGATATGGGAGGATATCCCTTTATAAAACTACTTTCAAGGTTGGTTAGCTAAAATAATTATCATGAACTATATTTGAATTATGTTTATTGTTATTGGTATATATAAATTAAAACTACTGTTTTTGATGTTGTCACAGGAAAATGAAGCATATGAGGTGTCTTAGTGTAGATGCTCCAAAGCCAGCTAGTGATCATCAGCCTGAGAAGAGTGTGTATAATGAACAAGTGTTGATGATGATGATAAACTTTGTTTCCATTTCAATTAGTTTGGGTTTCCTGAGAAGACAATGTATGAAGTATTTAATTTTGGCCATAATTTTATGATTCTGCCTGTGATTGTGAGTTTATTCTGTCTGTGATTCTATCTGTGTCATTGAAATGGCTACTTGCTGAGTGAAATGTTTTAATAGGGGAAATGGCTGGCTTGTTGGTTGGCTAAATGTTTTAAATGGAGCAATTCTTTAAAAAAACAAACTTTTTAGACCGGTTCTTTCCAAAACCGGTCTAAAAAGTACATTTTAGACTGGTTTTATAAAAAATCGTTCTTAAAAGTATTACTTCAAAACCGGTTTTTTAGAAATCAATCTAAAAATTTGAATTTTTTAGACCAATTTTTTTGAGAACCGACTTCGACGATCGGTTTAAAAATAATTATTTTTAGACCGGTTTTATAAATAACCGATCTTAAAACTTTTTTTAAGACCGGTTCTTCAACCGGTTTAAAAAGTAGCAAACTTTTAAAGCTGGCTATATCAAGACCGCATCTAGAATCAGTCTAAAATGTCATTTTTAACCTGTCTTAAAAGTGATTTTTCCACTAGTGTTGCACAATTATTTGAATTTGAAACTACTATAATTGATGAAAACTTTCATCAAATACGTGCAATACTTGTTAATAAGGATAATTTAAGAGGAAATTACAAATTTTGACGGTAAGGTAGATTGAAATTTTATATTTATGACTAAAATAAGTCCCTGGACTAACACATACATTTAGAATAGAAGGGAATAACATTTATTAAAATTAGCCCACAACGGTTAATTTTAATAATATTTTATGCTCAATTAATGAAAAAAATTACTAAAAACAAAAAAATTATAAAATATTCGGTTCTTAATTCTTATTGTTATTATTACTATCTTTATTAATATTTTTTTCATGTAGATAAAGAAGTCTTTTAATCTCTTCTTATTCGTAAATGCAAACATTTTTATAATTAATCCATTGTATTTATGGAATTAGGGTGTCACAGGGGGTCTCTAGATGCTTTGTAAATATAAGATTTTTCAATTTAGGATGACTTTATCATCTTTTTTAGTATCAAAACAGTAATCATTTTTATCCTTAAGTCACAAAGTGTGAAATTAACTCCCAAACTTCATTCAACTACACTGTGTACTTCCAGATGCTTCATAGGTAACTACTATTTAATTAACTAGCCTATGTGTTGTTTCTTGCCAATTGTTGTGTTGTTTATTTAAATTGAATTTGTTGTATTTCATTCATAATTGTTGTAAATATATTTAGTACTGATTTTGTTAATTAGTTATTTGTTTGTATCATTTTGAAGTTATTTCATTGTTGTTTGCTTTTCTTTATTATGCTGTGGATATAGAAATTTGTATTTAAAGTAGTCTACTACTGTCATTATAGGGTTATAAATTAAAAATATGAAAAATATAATTTAAAAAACATATTTCTTGTGGCACTTCCTTAAAAAAGAGCCATAAAAAGCAAACTAAAAAAAAGATCAGCCACTTCCTGTGGTGCTTCTTTAAGAAAGTGTCATAGGAAGTCTCTCCTTCTTAGGGCCCTTTCTCTAGAAAGCGTCACAGGACGGGGATATTTTTAAATTCATGCTGTGGCGCTTCCTTCTTTTAGTAGCGTCTTGATATGTGGTCCTCCTTGAGCACCACAACTTCATTTTTTTGTGGTTGTGTTCCTCAATTCTTTCTTTTCAAAACAGTGGCTGTTCATGACAGAGCTTAGGAGAGAAGCTTATAAAATTTAATCCTCTTATAGCCAGTCACTTCTACACCTTTAAAAATACGGTCAACATTCTTCATTAAACCTGAAAATTTTCCACCTTCAATTTTAATATTTAAATCACCATATTGGAGTCTTGAGGCATTCTTTAATCACTTGAGATATTTATCTAACATTGGGAAACATCAAACAGTACGTTCTTATCATTTTTCTAGCCTAAAAAAATTTTTAACTCTTGAAGCTTCCATCACCTTGCAGCCAATATTACATATACTAATTAACTTTTTCAACATTTAAGCATTTCTCTATAGCTCCAACAAGAAACCGAGAAGTACCCACATCATAGCTGAAATTCCAGATTCAAATATTTCTCTCAATAGTTCGCACAACACCCAATAATGGCGTTTCATCACATGCAACATCTATATATCATCAATTTCAGCTTTAATCCATGTCCCTCTAAGATTATTTCATTATAGCACCATTTTCTCTTACTAAAATCAGATTTCAAACATCATCTTTCTCCCTAAAACGTCTTAGATGAAAGAAATAAGGATGGGAGAGTAGTTAAGGGACTTGCCTTAGCATAATAATCGGTTTGCATGTGAGATTCCACTTCTTCCTCCCACTTCGAGCTCAACGTCTCTCCCTCTTTCCCAAGCTCCCTCTCTCACTCTAAATATTCTGATCGTGCGAATGAAGGAAGTGAGATCGTGGCTGGAGCTTAAAAGTGAAAGGAGGAGGGGATTAGCTTTTAATTTAATACTTCCACCTCATAAGCTTATCCCACAAGCCACAACCCTTCAACTTTCATCATTTAATTGGGCAAATATCAAAACAATCTGGACTTCATCTCTTGGGCCTAGGATGGCAAATTTTGGGCTTCAATAATTGGGCCTAATATTAGCCCAAATCCATTTTTGGGCTCAGGGTAATGAATTTACTAAGTTACCCTTTCGTTATTGGTACCTAATTGCAAATTAAATCCCAAAGATGAATCATCAGCACTTTATAAAGATTTTCTTTCTTAATTAGTTTCTATACCTTGTAAAATAAATTCCTTAGTTTCATGTTCAAAAGTAACCTCTAACTATTTTTCGTTGAATTTTGCAAGGACGGAGGCCCTTAATTCCTAATAACTAGCTCTAAATTTATTTACGCCACTTTTTGGTAACCAACCTCTTCATAATTTTTTTCTAGCAAAAAAACAAAGCCCTCTTCATAATTTTCTAAATTCCCAAAGTAACATTCCATAATGTTTTCTCACTTTTCTTGGCTTTTAAATATTTACAATAATACTTCTCCTTTATTTTCCAAATTCTCATATGAAAATAGACTTTTGGCTCATAATTCATTTTTTAAGCATTTAAATTCTAAGTAACCTCTGTGAGCCTCAAAGATACCTTAGAAACATCTTTTCTATTTTATTTCCTTTTCTTATTAACCCAATATTCAAAATTTGGGATGGTACAACAACGTTAATCTTAATTAATGAAAAATAGTGACTCTGCTCTTAAATGCTGACAAATCATGCTTATAATCATTTTTATAATATAAAATTAAAAGAAACATGCAAATTTCCAGGTATATTTTAATTTTATATTGTAAAAATTATTATAAACCTTTTTTTAGCATTTTATTGTAACATCACCATTTAATTTTTTTGAGTAAGCATTTTTCACTAAATGAAACTAACAATGTTAAAATTAAAAGACTAAACTAAAACTTGATGTAAATTTAGATTATAAAAGCTATACTTTAGCCCTAAAATAAAACAAAATCACCTTAGGTTATGTTTGCCTTTTATCTTTGCCATCATCAAGCTTATATTGCAAAACTACACGTAGGAAAGCCGAAAGACAATAATTTTCTTTAAAAAGGGAGAAACAGAAGAAAAATAAAAAATATTTTTTTAAAGATTATATTGGTTTGTTAATTATCTTTGGTCCACTGCCATAAATTTTAGCACATACCGTTTGTTTAATGCAATTCTCCCTTAAATATTTGGGGTTGGGGATGAGGGGCTCAAAAACTTTGGTAGAGTGATGAGTGATTACAGAAATATAATACTTCCTCATATTTTTAATGTCAGAGTCAGATAACGAATTTGACTATATTAATAAAATTAGTTAAGTTAGTTATTTGTAACAAATATATATTTGATTACATAAAATATCTTTTTAAATCATATGCATTATAATTACTTCATTGTTAAAACACATTAATATTATGTACAAACAATATGGATAATTTCAGGGGAAATTATAAATTTAGGAGGCAAGGGAATTGATGTGTTATATTTAAGACTGAAGTGAACCTTTTATTGAGCTCATACAAGACCGGAGGAGTTATAAGGATAAAAGTTAAAATAAAAATATAGAATTGTGGTGGGTATAGCTTGACACCCTGCAAATTTGAAGTGTGAAATCGACCTAGCCCAACATATACCCGTTAAAAACACGTGGAATTTATAGTTCAACAGAATCCGACCTTCACACATTATTGTCCCTAATTTATAGTCAACTTTATTATGACCAAAAGGCCACACATAGACCACTTACATTTACACCTAACAATATGTAACGTTTCACGTGCAAAACTTTCCATGACCATACTCGCAGGTCAAATATCATCTCTCAGCCGTAGACGCACACATGTTAGCTCCCAGCTTCTCTTCTTCGCTCATACTGTCATACATGAAGCTATTAGGTAAAGAATTCAACTCCTTTTTTCCTTTATGTAAAATAAACTCATCTTTTTTTACCAACGTAAAATAAACTAATCACCTATTTGTTTTGCTTAAATGATAGAAACCTTTCCTCTATTTTAAAAACCACCCTGAAATTAAAATATATGTCAGACAAACATCCATTATATATTTGATATTCTATTTTCATCTACCTAACCTATAGTCAACCTTTAATTTTGACTCTTATTCTTTTGTTTTGACAAAAATATTTATATTGCCAAAAAAAATTTATACAAAAAAATAATTCTAATACATAACAACTTTTAAATATGTTATAATTTTGATTGTATTATAAATTTTATAATTTTAATCTTGGTTTCTTTTAAATGGCTAACAAAGTATTCTAACACATATTTGTATTCACTAGATAGTATAAACGATGTACATTTAAGAGATTATATAAAAGGTAAAGGTGCATCCAGCATCCTGATCTATTTTTGGAGATACAATCAGTACCCTAAAATATTTAAGGGTGTAATTAGCACATAAAGTATTTTTGGAGGTTCAATCAGCACCCTAATGTATTTTTGGAGGTGCAATCAATGCCCTAATGTATTAAAAATGGAGCAATTACACCCCTTTACTAACAAAATACTAACTCCGTTTTCTTGTACTTTTTTTCTTTTCCTCTTTCATCGATATTTAATATATTCATCCCTTCTTTTAGTATTTAAGGGTGCAATTTTGCACATAATGTATTAAAAATAGAGCAATTGCACCCCTTCACTAACAAAATATTATCTCAAGATTTGGGGTTTAAGACTGATGAAAGAGAAAAGGAAAGAATATGTCAGCAAACAGAGTTAATATTTTGTTAGTGAAGGGGTGTAATTGCTCCATTTTAATACATTAAGGTACTGATTGCACCTCCAAAAATAGTTTAAGGTGCAATCACTTTAAGGTGATAATTGCATCTCCAAAAATAATTTATGGTGCTAATTACACCCTTAAATATCCAAAAATAGATAGGGGTGCCAGATGCACCTTTACCCTTGTATAAATCATTTACTCCTTTTAAACACGTTTTTTTGCCACAAATATTTATAAACACATTTTTTTTGCTAAAAAATAAACACATTTAGTTAATCAAATATTTTTTAAAAAGTATTAATCAAATTTTCAATTAAGTTTGTTATATCCAACGTAACTAAATTACTTAAGATTATATACCACGCAGTATGATAAAAATATTAAACAATTATTTGCAAAAGAAAAGTTAAGGAAGCCTATAAAATATTGAAAGGAGAATGAATTCTTCATCTTTCATTGATCAATTAGAGAGGCGTATATGTACATGCTAGTAAGAGAGTATTATAACAAACTTGTGGCAGTATTGAAATATTGTTGAATTAAATCCGATGATATTCTCTTAGATATACTACCTTCAAAATGGGGAAAAAAAACTCTTAAATTCTTTCAAATAAGTTTAGCCAAAATTAGAGATTTAGTATAAAGAAAAGAAAATTAGTAAATAAAATTTATTTTAATATAAAGTTTAATGAAAAAAATATCTTTTTAGAATACTCTTAATATAATTAACAGTTTGGATTTAAGTTTGTGTTTTCCAAATAAAATGAAGGCTATTTGTGTAATTAAGGAAAAATACAAGGGATATTATAATATATTTTACTCTTTTGTTTAACAATTATTATTGAGTAGTTAATTTTTTTGGAGTCAAGAAGAATGCCACAAGAAGGTTTTCGGTCATCAAATCAAATTGTGAAGAGAAATATCAAACCTTGAACAAATCAACCATACAATTTGCTTTTTGTGCATTAATGAGCTTGAATCCGTCGATCGTCGGACCCAAAGCTTACTGTTGAAGTTGGTATTGTTGAAGTTGCCTTATACTTGATTGGTAGTTGTGAGAAAGTGCTGAATGAATAAGGTTCATCCATCCGAATTGTTGCCTGTCAAGTGAATGGATTTTTCGATTTTTTTTTTTTTTGAAAAAAATCACCTGGTTTTCAATTTAAGTATAAGGTTAAGAAAAGGAGTTTTTCAAAAAAAGATTAAAATATTAAATGTATTTTAAAAGGAAACTTGATTAAATAAATTTCTCTAAGGATTGGAAAAGTATACACTGCAACAAATTAATTAAATAGAAAATTGTTGATTAAATTCGCAATGGAATTTTCTATTACAAAATCAGTTTACAATAGATTTTTTCCTCAATTACATTGAAAATCTTCGTTTAAATTTTATTCTTCTAGCATTGTAGGGGAAAATATGATGGAAAAAAAATAAAACTTCTATAACAGAATGACTTATAAATATGAATATAAAAAGATTTTGAAAAACATTTTATTTCAAAAACCTTGATCTAATACCAACAAGCTGTTGGTTGAAGTGGTAAGTGACCTCATCCTTGAAAGGAGAAAAAGCAAGATCAAATCTTAGAAAGTGTACTTGTTGGGAGACGTGAATAGTCTTTGCTTTCTCAGTCTCGAAAAGGGAAACCCTTGACCATATAAAAAAATCTTGATTTATTAACATTAATTTTGCGATCCTCTTTTATATAATTAAGCATCCATAATATATTTTGATAATATGCAAAAATTATGCGGAGACAAAAAAGTTGACATCCTAAAAATATTTGCTATATATATATATATATATATGCATGGCATGACCTTGAGTATCACTCTACCAGCATTCCGGATCTCAGACAAAACAGATATCAAATATACCGAAACAAAAATGCAGAATGCAATATTTCCTTTCCTTTCATCGGAAATTCCTAGATATCAGGTTTCGCCGTTAATGGGTAGCACCAACAAGCCTATCCAAGAAGAAGACGACGACGAAGTACAGATACAGAAGGCTCCACAACAAGAGAATGGCCCTTCAATTATCAAACCAACAGTCTCTGAGTTTAGTGGGGTGCACACTGATGAAAAGTTGGCTCGTGTAATTGCTCGCTATGTGGACACTCTAACTCACCTAAAAGATCGTTGCTTGGGTATTAATCTTGTCATGACACTCCTATATCATATAAATCACTTGTGTCGTTGATTTTTACATATTAAACGAATTTTGATTTTAGTCCCTATAGTCTTAAATCATAATTTTTAATCCTCATAGTTTCATAAATATTTGGTTTGAGTTTAATGATCAATTTAGTTAATGTTGTTACATATAGGGACCAAAAGTTTTTATTTTGGTCCCTATTTACGGACTAGTTTTGGTTTTGGTTTCTACGAATTTTGATTTAAGCCCCTGTGAGGTTGGGTTTTATTCCCTATACTTAACGTCCTTAATAAAAGTTAACAATGTTAAACTCAAATCAAGGTCTTACAAAATTATAGGGACTAAAACTACGATTTGAAACTATCGGGACCAAAACCAAAGTTCGATCAAATTGTAAAACCAACAATAGTATTAACCCTATACTTCATATGTATGCAGGGTATCCTACTAATCAAGATTTGAACTACGAGGCATTAATGCAATTGATGTGTTTTCGATTAAACAATGCTGGTGATCCATTTATAGGGAGTAGCTACATGCTTAATTCGTATCAGTTTGAGCTGTGTGTATTAGATTGGTTTGCCAAACTTTGGGAAATTGAGAAGAATGCGTACTGGGGATATGTTACTAATGGTGGAACTGAAGGAAATCTTCATGCCATCTTAGTGGGGTCAGTATATGTATGCACTGCAAGTGTTTTACAACTCTCTAAATAGTTATGAACTA
The DNA here is from genome assembly GCA_963210345.1 of Inga oerstediana. NCBI lineage: Eukaryota > Viridiplantae > Streptophyta > Magnoliopsida > Fabales > Fabaceae > Inga > Inga oerstediana. The sequence goes on from OY723401.1 coordinate 66,971,276, forward strand.
ACATGATAAACTTATTGTTGTACAGTATTTCCGTTTTAGAAATAAAAATGGTATGTAACACAAGTGTTTTAAACACACAGGAGGGAGCTGTATCCAGATGGAATTTTGTACACATCAAAAGAATCTCATTATTCATTGTTCAAGGTAGCTAGAGTAGCTAGAGTCAAATGTGTGGTCGTTGGGACTAGACCCTCTGGTGAGATTGACTATGATGAATTGAAGGCTTCACTTCTTGCTCACAAAGACAAGCCAGCCATCATCAATCTAAACCTGGGTTCTCTCTCTCTCTCTCTCTCTCTCTCTCTCTCTCTCTCTCTCACTCACTCACTCACTCACTCACTCACTCACTCACACACACACACACACACACACACACACACACACAATATATATAGCTTGGCTGCTTATTCATTTAAATGTATAAAATTTTGTTTGCTTATTTCAGGAACAACTATGAAAGGAGGTATTGATGACCTTGATCTAGTACTACAATTACTTGAGAACTGTGGCTTCACCCAAGATCGATTCTATATTCACTGTGATGCGGCTTTATTTGGAGTGATGCTCCCATTTATTAACGGGGTGAGTAATAATTTAACTAAAATATTATCTAACCTACAACATTATATATTGAAAATTAATATAAATTATTAGTATTAAGAGCATAATGATCAATAATAAACATGATATGCATGCTTTAAGTATTACTCTATTTCAAAAGATCTAGATAAAGAGGAAAATGTTGTGGAGAACTAGACCTCCCCCTCTTATTCTTGGATCTCCTCAACAGAAGCCGATGTACTTCAAGTAGAATCACTAGGACTCAAACTCTAATACTCCCTCTGATATTTAATATAAAACATATTTGGTGAGTTGATTTTTGTCCTAAATATAAGACTAAATTTTCATATTTGTCAATCTTTTTCTAATTTACCCCTTTTTATGATCCCTTAACAATAATCAAGGAGGAGTGTGAAAGACGGAATTAAGAAAAGTAACTAGGATATTTTAAAAAATATATACCATATTAACTAACTTAACCAACTTCCTTAATCTAATCAAATTAGGTAAATATATTTTATATTAAGAACTAGAGGAGTAAATAGAAAATATGAAGAGAGAACCTCTTTGGTAGAGAACTTGAAAAAATGATTGTATGCTCAGTTGTGTGTATGCTAATCACGCTCCCTTGAATGTAGGAATCACTAGTTATGTTTTTTTAATAAGTATAGGCCTCCTATCATTGGAGGCAATTCTATTGAAGGTACTGTCAAGCATTAAATATTGATACCTCTCCTAATGGGAATATAGACCTTGGTTTACCACGTTGTGAGAGACTACCCCTTCACTTAACCCAACCCCATCAGCACAACTGGTTACATTTTTTCATCTTGAGAAACGGTTCCCTCCTCCCATTAAGTATAATGCATTTAATTATTAATATCGATAAAATATATATTGGGTTAGTTTGCGCATTAGTTCACAATGGGTGGACATATAAAACCCAACACTAATAAAATATAGTATTTCGTATGTGTTAGCTTCGTGCATTGAAAAACAACTTTTGAAATGATTGTATGTACAGGCACCAAAGATTTCTTTCAAGAAGCCTATTGGAAGTGTAACTGTGTCAGGCCATAAATTTCTTGGATGCCCAATCCCATGTGGTGTTCTAATAACTCGTTTAAATTACGTTGACGTTCTTTCTAAAGAAGTAGAATACATCGCTTCGAGAGACACCACCATCTCAGGAAGCCGAGGAGGCCATACTTCGATCTTCCTCTGGTATGCTCTCAACAAGAGAGGCTTCAATGGCCTTCAACAAGATGTTAATGAGTGCGTTGAAAATGCAATCTATCTTCATAATCGCTTGAGGGACCATGGAATTGGAGTTATGCGCAACAAGTTTAGCAATATCGTGGTGTTCGAGAGGCCTCTCGATGATGTATTTGCTCGTAGGTGGATATTGGCTAACAAAGGGAATCTATCACACGTGGTGGTGCTACAGCACGTGACCATGGAAATGTTAGATTTATTTGTGAGAGAGTTTGTGGAGAATCGATCCATTTGGTACCAAGATAATAATGGAGGCAAAAAAGCTCCCTGTATTGCTGAGGATATTAGTGCCAAGAACTGTGCTTGTTCTTTCCACAAGAAGCTGATCTCGTGATGATTAGCAGATTATGTTTCTTTGTATGTGCAATTCAAGTTTGAAACTAATGAACTTAATTCATTAGTTTTCCCTTCTTCGTTTTCTGTCTTTTGAATAAGCAAGTAATTTGCTCCTTGTGAATTGTGTTTGATACATGAACAATCATCTTCATATGAGCTATCTCCCCAAATTGAAGAAATGTAGGCCTTTCTCTACCGTATTTGTCTCTCTATTCTCATTCTCATGCTTGTACTCTGCCATTGTGGGTAGTCCCGTTGGATATGTCCAACTTTCTTGCATTCTATAGAACAACTTTAATTTGTTGCTGTGGTCGATCTCCTTTCTCCTCTTTTCCTTCTATAGAACGTTTTGAATGTTCTCATCAAAAGGACTCATTTCTTCATCTTCAATGTCATTATATTCTTCTTTTAGAGTTAAGCTTTTCTTTTCCATTTCCTGCAGCTCCATGCAAAAGTCCTGCTTTACCTCGAATTCGGCTAGGCTACCAAATAGTGTAGCTATTAATATTATTGATTCTCCTTTGGTTTCTTCAATGGCTATCACTTTGAGCTGCTATTCACCTGTGAGTACACTTCAGATCTTTCTCACTTAGCTTGATCTTCCTAAGAATACTTCTTTCCCAGTGCTACTAGAAGATTGGTGAGACGAGAGAATCTGATTAACTTTAAATTCTTTTATGGTTTCTTTATACTTCATTCTGAGACAGCTCGTTATCCGTGCTGAGCAAGTGTTGAATCTACATTCTTTATTCTAGTCGTTCCTTCATGAGTAATCTCCATGGCTTTCTATATTCTAGATTTGATACTTTAAAATACTCTCTCGGGCCAAGAGCATTAGTCAATAATAGGAGAACTTTGTTGTTGAGCGGGATCACCCCTCATCATGTTCTTCTAATTCCTTTGGGCCTTTTCTTCTTTCTACCACCTTTGTTGGAATATAGCCACCTTTCTCTATAACATCCCATATACCATATTCATTAACCTTACAAAGACTTTGAACTTTATTACCTTGCAGTAAGTGAAGTTTTCTCCATTGAAGCAAGGTGGCCCAGGGGCTGAGCTTCCCTCGGTTACAAGACTATTATAGAAGCTAGCAATTTGATCATTGCACTTGAAGACGTTGTACTTTTAGCAAGTGACTTGCTCAAATACCACGTGTTAGCTTGACTAGTGTAACCCAAGAGTGGGGTTTAAATTGGCATCTTTAAAATTTTTGCACAATGTTAGTTGATTACTGCACACGTGTTAGCTTGGAAATAGAATATCAAATATAGAAAAGATGTTTGTGTAACGTACATTTTGATTTTTAGGAGTTTTCAAAATAAACAAAAGGTTTATATGATTTATGAAAAGCAAATAGGTGATTAGTGCTTTTTACTCAAGAGAAAAAAGAAAAGTTGAATTCTTTACCTAATGGCTTCATGCATAAGAGAAGAAGAGAAGTTAAGAGCTAACACGTGTGCATGGACGGCTTTGAACGTGAAACGTTACAAATTGTTGGGTATAAAATGTATTATGCGGTCAACGTGTGGCCTTTTTTTATCATAACGTGGAAATTTGTGAAGGTCGGATTCTAATGAGCTATAAATTCATCCTAAGGAAAGCACCAAATTTCAATTTTGTATTTCATCACTATATACAATGTATCTAATTAATATATATTGTATATGATTAGATATATTTGCTTCATTTCTTTAATTGAAAATATCCTCAAAAGATGTTGACCCACCCAAAACTTATTAGAGACATATATATACATCTTTCTTCAAGTATCACATTTCATAGATCAATGTTTTTAGAGAGAAGAGAGTAATAAATAAATTGACTTGTATGCAAGGGGTTCAATCTCCTTTCCAATCTATTCTTGTTTGAGCATTATTTATCCCTGTGTGTGTCTATCATGAGTGGTTCTCATCAACTATCTCCTTGGTACTTGTCTATTTAGAGACTTTGAGGTGTGCAAGTGTGTTTGTATTGCTATGTGTGTGGGTTGTGTAATATCCCAAATTTTGTTCACCAAAATTCCTTGTACATTTGTTACATTAAATGGAATATAATGGTGGGTTTATGGTGCACTTGAAATGGCAAAATATTAGAAGTTGAGGTTGCATAAAGTTTGGCTAAGTTAAGACATGAAAGTTTAGTTTTTGCCTTCTTAAAGGCCTAATTTTGTAGCTCAAAATGGAGAAAGGAAGAGCATAATTTTTGGCCCAATTTAATATGAAATTTTCGGCCAAGAATAAAAAGGGAAGAAGGAAGACAACATTTAATTCAAAAATTAAAGAAATGTAAAGGTAAAATAGTCATTTGACTAATAAATCAAGAAGCCTCTTACTTCTTCATAATTACCAAGTGGAAGTGATTTGACCGTGTCTCGCCTCAGGGTCAAATGCAAAATATTTATAACCAAAAATTGCAGTGGGTATATGGGTTTTGGGTTTATTGAGCTATCTAAGTTAATTAAGTATCTAAAATGCAAGAAAACATGGGGTTGCTTTTAAAAATCATTTTTTCCCAACTATAACTAATTAGATGAAATAAAATTAAATCCTAAGCTACTATTTTTGGTGTTTTTTTTATAAAATGGAATGGAGTATGAAAATGGATATGAAATGTATAATGAATGCTCTTGGAAATGGGAGACTATCCTAGTTCAATTAAGACAATGAGAGTTAATTTTTCATAAAATCTAATTAAAGAAACCCCAAGTAATCACATTGGGTCTAACACTCCTAATCAATGACTACTCTTACGATTGCATTCAAAGCCATTGCTTAGGAATGTTATTGAAATACCACTTGATGTATGTTTGAGAATGGATTGATGCACTTGTTTCCTCTTAATGAGATCACAATCGCAACACTCAAATTGATTCTAATCAATCACACAATCTAGATTTCACATAAGAAGTATAATTTCATCAAACCAATAGGAAATGTCAATTACAAACTTCAAACACATAAACCCAATCTTCAACACAAAAGTTCACCAACAAAGACAAATAATCACTCATCTAAGTCTCTAAACTATTCATCATCCAAGAAATATGACGAACAAGATCAAACAAATGGTCCAAAGTAAATGGAAACTAATCAACTCCCCTCGTTGAAGTTCTAGAACTCCAGCCACAGTCCATCCCCAAGAAGCAAGGAAATCAGCCTCTCATGACTCCAAGAAGTGACCCAACTAACTCAACACACAATTGACGGTGGAGGAAGCAATGTTTAGAGACAACAACAGATTGGAAAATGGCTATAAGCAATGAAGTGGAGAGAAAGGGAATGGTGGTGTTGTGGTCTCCGGTGGTAGGAAACACGACTCTAACAATGTAAGCGGTGGAAATCGATTCCGATGGTGGTTTGCCCTCCCCTCCTCTTACAATTCTATTTGCAAATGAAAATGGCTCCCTTAGACGACGATGATAAAAGAAGGAAGGCGATGGTGGGACGTCGTCGACGGTGGTGGTGCTCCGTCTCCTTCCCTTCACCTCTCAAGCTCTCTCTCTCTCAAAGACTCAAGCTCGCAGTGCAGCCAGGACTCCCTCTCAATGATCGATTCTCAATGTATATGGAGAAGAGAGGAAATCTCATTATGCCCTATTCTCCAAAAACGTTGTAGTTTTGCTAGGTCCTTATTGACATTTCTGAAATTGAAGTCCTTAATTGTCATTTTCTAAATTCATCACAATTTCTTCCAATTGTTCCTTCAATGCAAAAATCAAGCACAAGGTAGTACCAAAAGTCCAAGGAAACAATTGCTTGAATAAATTAACAATTTATGACTATTTTACCCTTAATTACACATAATTCAATACAAATGTCCCTAACTCAAATTAGTGATTAATAATGTAATAATGTCCCAGGAAATGCATTAAAATCCCAAATTAATCATGAAATATCATATAAAAATATGGTTCAATCAATTCTCCCACACTTAGACCTTTGTACTCCTGAACAAAGGCAATTGAGTACAATTTTCAAGTTCCAATCATGAATGCAGTTGGAAGATGAGCAATTTCATGATTAGGTTGAAATAGATCAATTAATTAAATTCTTCAAGCCAGCACTAGTCATAGTCAAGAGATGTGAAGAAATTAGCTAACTACACAATCCAAAATATTAGAATGTAGCACAAGAAAACTCTTAAGGTATTAGTGTTTCACTAATCTATCTCACCTTATTGGGATAATTTCACTCTAGTTCACTTAATCAACACCTTACCATAACAACTCTAATATCTCCACTTCTAATAGCACTTAGTGCAATAAATCAAGAGGACTTAAAAGGCTTGTAATGTTGAATGAAGGCTAGATGGAATGAATTAGTTAGAAAAAGGAGTTGTTGATATGCAAGTCAAAGTTAATGAATGAGTTCATAGTATCTAAATAACTTGCCTTACTTTTGCCAATTGTTTTCCAAATTCATGAAGAAATGCCTTCTTTATTTTTCTTTTTCTTTTCTTTCTATCTACAAAACATTTATTATTATTATTATTTTCCTTTTTTTTCAATAATTTTTTTCTTCCCTTTTTTTTTCAAACTATAAACATTTTTTTCCTTTTGACTTACTTTCTTTCTCTTCTCTATATACATGGCATTTCAATATATACATTGGTCAACTTTCTATTGGCAAGTTATTTTAATTGTACAATACCATGAACACTATGAATAAATGGCATGCATACTACATAGGAATGGCTCAAAGGGGTAAGCAAAGGTAAGTGAATAAGGGTTTATGTTTGGGTGAAAGGTTTAAAATTGAATGCCTCTTTCATTTCCATCACACTAATACAAATGTCGTTTTGAAAAAGAATGAAAACAAGTTCTAGAAGATGAAGAACTAAGTGAGCATGCACACATGAAAAGAATTCAAGGCTCAATTAACCTTCCAACAAGGTTTCTCCCTAATGCTCACTCCAGTACAATCAATTGCATAGCAAGCTAACCACAAAGCATTTACTTAACTATTCCAAATGCTAGCCTTATAAACACAATCAAACAAAACATTGCAATCAATTATAGTAATGCTCAACTCTTAAAAGCACTAATGATGTAAAAACTTTCTTTATCAAAACAAGGAGTAAGCAAAAATCTAATTGTGGGTTCATTTCCCTTCCCATGCACTTTGAAAGTAAAACATGGTTTTAAAAAGTTGCCAAAACACTAGATCTCATGAAAGGTTAAAGAATTTCTCATAAATCAAATTTCCAAAGTAGCAAATGTGATTTTTTACCACTTAGGACATGCATCAAAGCAAGTCATTCTTGAAAAAAAATTATGAAAAATTTTCTAGTTTAAGGCATTTTCTCATTTAAAAACAACCAATTAGTGGGATTCATTATGTATTCTCTCCCCCACACTTAATCAACACATTGTCCTCAATGTGTAAAGCAACTCTATTATTAGAAATTGTCCCTTAGTGAAGTAAGAAGTTGTGAAGTCCAATTGCAATTGGAGCACAACAAGTCAACATCACATAAAGAGAGAGAAAGAGAAATAAGTCATAATAACAGAGAAAATCAAGGTGAAAAGGCACAATGATAATTAAGTAGGGTGGTGGGAAAAAATGTAAAGCATACATAGGGGGTTCTTATTGTATGTACTAAACTACACTAATTCTACTTTTTCTACTAGATTGTGTCCCTCCCCCACACTTATTTCAAACAATTAGTTTCACAAAGAATTGAAGCATTACAAAACAATAAATGTAAGAGAGGGAAAAGAGACAACCTTGTAACGAAATCTCTTCAAGCTCTTGTAGCAAAAGTTCTCATCACATATGAGAATCATAAAGCACTCCAAAATAGATGGATCAACTCGAAAATTCTGCCTTGGGGCTGGTTCTAGATCAATAGGTAAAGGCTCCAAGATGTATGGTATGTCTTGGCTTCCTTGGAGTCCTTGGCTACTAACTTTCTGCAATAGAGAACTAGAACCAGCACCATAATATATAATAGAATATAAGTGGTTCAAGTGATCACAAACATGGGTGAGCAAATCTGGGGTTAAATCACAAGAAAGCACTTCATGAGTAGAAGTGTGTGTCTTAGTAAGAAGAATTCTATCAAGAATCAAATCAAGTCCAATTAATGCAAAGGACATGCAATGGAATTAGTCAAAGCAATTTTGAAACCTCCTAAATAGCTAGAGAAACCATGAAATCATATTTACTAGCATGTATACTAGTATCAACAACAGAAAATTCAGATTGAACACAATCAATGTCAAGTATTTCCTTGTCTAAATTAGGAGGCAAATCACATGATAGAATCTCATCAATACATGGGAAAATCTGATCTGAAACTTCATAAAAATTAACTTTAAAATCAATATTCAAGAGAGATGCAATAATTCAATATCTTTCACATGAGCAACAGCAAGTATGGATGAACAACTAGAATCATAAGCAACAATGGAATTGGAAAATTGCAAAACATTCTGAATTTCAGCACATGCCATACATTTAGATGCATCAAAATCTAATGAATGAAAGTCATTATCTAGCAAAGAGGGAACAGGAATACTCCCCATTTCAGCCTTCACATTGCAGCCAGTAGCATCTTGAGATGGCTCTCCTTTCTCTTGAATTTCTAGGCAGAGAATGCCATATTGCTCCAGCTTGGTTTCAACTTTAGGTGGCACTTCATAAGACTCCAAATTCTGGGCCGATTAGAGTTGAGTGAGCTTTGGAATATTTTCAGCACTGGCCTCTTGCTTTACATGCAACTTTGGAAAGATTAGAGGTCCCTCTTCACTACCAGACTTCTCCCACCATGTATGAAATATGATAGCATTGGAGAGGTCAACCATTTCATTGAGCTCATCCATTTGCTCAACCAAAGTGCCAGACTCCAATGCAACATCAAATAAGCATTGATGTTATGTATCCAACTTGTCATTTGCTTCCTTTAAAGTATGCACTCGATCATCAAAAGTTGGGATGGCAAGGAGTGATTTTAGGTTCAATTCAACTGCATAAAATTAAAAACACACTACTACAAGAAAGTAAAGCTGTGGCACTTATAATTGCATTAACTATAGCGCTAGAGAAGTGCCACATATCTGGACGCCACTAAAACAAGATGTGGCGCTTGGAAGCGCCACAACATTTTAAATTTTTTTTTAAAAAGAATACCCTCATGTGGCGCTTGTTTGAGGAAGTGCCACAGGAGGGGGCCTCCTGTGGCGCTTGCGTCAGCAAGCCACAGGAGGGGGTCCTACTGTGGCGCTTATGTCAGCAAGCGCCATAAGAGACCCCCTCCTATGACACTTCCTCAAACAAGCGCCATAGGAGGGTCTCTTTTTTCTTTTTTTTCTTTTTTTTTTCTTTCTTCTTCTTCTTCTTCTTTTTTTTCCTGTGGCCCTTTTTTATGCTTCCTGATTGTGAAGCTTTATATAAAATGAGTGGCTTTCGTGTTTATCATCTCCACAAATTGTCAATCTTTCTATTTTATATTTCAACCTATTATATATATATATATATATATAATTTTCACATTTAAAATTCAAGTTCCCCAACAATAATGTTCTTACATTAATACTCTCCAAAGCTAACATAAAAAATATCACAATACAAGAACTTGATATGTGAACACAGTACATCAACAACTAATTAAGTAAATTAAAAGATTACTAAAAAATGCAACCTTGTTGGCAAAAAAATTTAAACAAAGCAAAAAGGCAAATGAAACAAGCTAGGTTTTCACTCTTTCCTATTAAATTATGAACAAAAAGGCAAACGTTATATTACGGTTTATCTTGACTAAAAAAAAATTAAACAAAGCAAACTAGAATGAAACAGTCTTCTTCTTACAAATCTATTAATTGACCAGCGCAGGGAGTGGGGGACCACATTGGTGACGCTAGCTTGAGTGACGAGTGAGCGTGTGGGTGTGTTTTTTAGTGTGAATATGATAGGAAATGGAGGGAGGGAGCCGACGGATCCACTAAGAAGATGAGAAAGGGAAAGTAGTTTAATGGAGGAGAGAGTAGTTGAATAATTAAAGTGGAGTAGTAGTCAAAAAGAGAAGGAATGGGGGGCGGAAACGGGACCACTACGCGGGAAATGAAATAATTAAGAGATATACACTATCCATTTGAAATTTTTCCTTTTATTTTAGAAATGGACAAGTGTGGCACCTAACTATTTAGGCGCCACACATTGCCTCATCAGCTGTGCTACCTGGGATGCCTAGGCACCATAGCTGATATTTAATATATCATGTGTGGCACCTAACTATTTAGGCGCCACACATGATCTTTGGTGCAACTGTGGCACCTGGTGGGTCAAGCGCCACAGCTGCTTGCGTGGCGCCAAGTGTGGTGCCTGCGTAGGCAAGCGCCACACTAGGCCTCCCCAATTGTGGCACCTAACCTATTAGGCGCCACAGCTGGTACCCAAAATAAAATTAAAAAAATTATAGAGGTAAAAAACAAAAAAAAGGGAAGCTGTGGCACTTATTTAAAGAAGGGCCACAAAATGTGCGCCACCTTTTACCCTTTTTATAGTAGTAACACCTTTCCCAAGAATAACATGATTAGTAGAAACAACTACAGCACTAGGACTACCCAAATTATCACAACCATATTCAAGAGAATTAGTATCACATTTAGCACCATCACAACCTTTCTCTAGACTAGGATTCAAATAATACCCAGTACAATTCACATTTTCATGCAAGTCATAACCAACATTGCTAATACAAGGAGAAGTAGACATGGTATCCTTCACATCATCACACATAAATGAAGAAGTAGTGCAATCACCATGTTCATTCAAGTCATAAGTACTAGAAGTAAGAGATATGACTATGTCATGCTGAAACAAGTGGGGTGAAATAGCCCTTTAGTTGCCTCGGGGTTATCAAGAATAAAACTGAATTAATGCAATATAGTACACAAATTGAGTCGTTTCACTTTGAGGAGCCGATTATGAAATTAAATCCGAGAAAGCTAAGTAATTACAATGCAAAATTGACAAGGGTAAAGCATAATTGCTTGATTTTAAGACTATGAATTGAATGCAATTAAAATAAATATTTTTGAATTTTTTTTGGAATAAAAGTGGAATGGAATGGAAATTGGTTTTGAAGAGTGTGATAAAGCCTCCTAGAACAATGAATTTCATCTATCTTTTGCTTCAAAATATTTGTAGGAGTGTGCTAGTTTGACAAAAATGCTCAAAAGACCCTTTAAGCTAGCCTAAGTTAGGTTAATTAAATCTCCCATATTAGGTAAGACTTAATCCCTCTAACCAAAACTCAATACAAAATACTAGCAATTGCAATCAAAGTCCCTCAAAATACCAAACCTCAAACACCGTTGAGTCTAGTGCATTAATCAGTGATTATTCCTAGACCTAGAAAATAATCATTTCTTAAAACACTATTAGAAACCACTTTGTATGCAATTTATGAAATCGCTAAGTTTTCTAAAATACCAAACCCCATCAACCGATGAGTCTAACATCAAAAGAAAGGAACCCCTACTCTAGAGATGCTATTAAGCACTCTTAGTGTGTGATTGTGAATTAATTGATGCAATTGGTTCCAAAGTAATCCAAAATCAACTCAATATCCAAACAATACCATGCAACATAATAGAGAATCAAGAGAATTACAACGAAATATATATGTAACCACATATATTGATGAGCATAATGTTCAACAAAAACTAATTCAAATCACAAATTAGTTCAAACAAAGATTAAACCAAATATATTAGTCTTAACTATAAATTACAACTCCTTAAACTAAAAAAATCATAAATATATAGTCAAGCTAATAAAGTAAAATAAAACTCCCTTTTGTAACTCCAAGCATCCAGAATCAATCAATTGCTCTAGGATTAGAAGAGACTTACACTACAAAAAATGGTATTCTGTAGCGGTGGCATTGTAGCAGTTATATCAAACCGCTACAAATTATAGTATTTGTAGCGGTTTTAATCTAAACCGCTACAAATTTGTAGCGGCAAGCTATGTGCCAAGTGCCGCGATAGATTAGCAGCGTTTTTTGTAGCGGTTAGGTAGACAAAACCGCTACAAATTTGGCGTGAAATTCCAGCTAAAACTTGTAGTGGTTTAGTTGTAGCGGTTCATAAACAAAAACTACTACAATATTCCCGCCACTTGGTGCGACCAAGACCCGCCAACAGTGTAGTGGTTATTTGTAGTGGTTATAGCAACAAAACTGCTACAAAATCCCAAACGTCAGGTATTTGTAGCGATTATAGGGATATAACTGCTACAGAATTTCAGGAGTCTCCAAGTTTGTAGCAGTTCTGGACCATAACCGCTACAGAATTTCAAAGGTTCTTGTACTTTATAACGGTTATTAGAAAACAGCTACAAATTTAAGTCGCCCTTGCTGATTTATAGCGGTTAACGTAGCGGTTATTGGGATAACTGCTACAAATTGCTGGCCTATTTAAGGCCCACCTCCCTCCTTTTTTCCGTTTGCTCATTTTGTTTCCTGAAGTTTCTCTGAGTGTTTTCTTTTAGATTTGAGCGTTCAAACGTCTGTAAAGGAGTTTTTGCTGCAGTATTTCTCAGTATTTACACTTGAGGTACGTAGATAAGATGTATTTTATTTGTATTTTTATTTTTATTAGATTTTTGCATAATAATGTGACAAAAATATTTTTTTTTGAATTTTTACAGTTGATATGGCTTCAAGAAAGGATAGGGGAAGGCCCCTGAGGTCCCCAGACCGATTTTGCGGGGTAGCAGCAGCCAATCAGGGGTCAAAGGGAGGGGGCAGCGCCGAGGCAGGGAGACCGCGGCATTTCAGTCCATCCCCCCACAAGAGTCGGCCCTACCACAGGCACCGCAGACAATCCCACAAGAGACGACCACACCAGAGGTGCCTGAGTTTAGGGGGCAGATATCAGCGTCGAGGACTATGACGAGGAGGACTTCGAGATCACAATTGGGCTCAGGGAGATGGAGCAGTTCCTCGATGAGGAGGAGGCTCGGGAGCAAAACAACCCACGAGGGTCATCTTCGCGGTCCACTGGGTTTGAGGTGCAGGTCCAAGGTAAATAAATTTTTTAATTTAATAAATTATTTATTTAAATTCGAAATGCTAAATTTGAATTACAATTTATCTAACGTGCGTTAAACTGTGCAGATGAGCAGGGGAACGTGTCGACGAGGAGGCTAGACATGGCCGGTCTGAACAGCATGGACCGGACCCTGTGAGTTATAGTGCCGTGGAATGAGGGTACTAACCAACCCATCGACAATGGGGGTCACCTGTTCAACCGCTTCCTGAACGACCTGGGCGTGAATTGGATGCGGTTCCCCCTTCACTTCAAGACGTGGAGGCACATTCCAAATGGGCCGAAGGATCAGGCTTGGGAGGAAATGGTTTAGGTAATTAATAGTATTTAATTAATATTTTTGTAATTAATTATATTTAATTAATATTTTTTAATAGGATTTTTGTAATTATTGATATTTAAATAATATTTTTGCAGCTGCAGTTTGCCGTCCGGGACAACCGAAAGAGGTACACCCTCATGAAGATGGGTGACGGCTAGAGGAACAGGAGGAACCATCTCTTCCGCAGGGTGGATAAGGATGGGACGATGCCTCTGAAGCAGCTGATCGAGAGCGTCCCAGACGGCGTGCCACCAAACGACTGGGCGAGTTTTGTCCAGTTCAGGAGGAGCCCTGAGGGGCAGGTAATGTATTTATTAGATTCTTTATATATAATTTTGTAATTGTTAATTATTAAATTATAATTTCAATTTAATTATTTTTAATTTGAACTTTATTAATTTTAAATTTTTTTTATTGTTTTAATAAATTTAATATTGTTTTTTTCCAGGAGCTTTCTTAAAGGAACACTAGGATCCGTGCGCAGCAGACGATCCACCACACAGCAGGATCGAAGACCTTTGCTGTCACATACAGCGAGCTGGTAAATTTTCAAAATATCACTGACTTTTAGCTGGTTATTTCATAATACTAATTGAATTTTGTAATTGTTTTAGGAGAATAAGGCACAGCAAGAGAACCGTCAGACAGACTATGGGGAGTTGTATGCCATTACACACAGACACCGTGACGGGACTGCGACCTCTCAGCAGGCAGAGGTGACCATTGTAATTAATTTTATTATTATAATTTTTATAAAACCAACTTAATAATGAAAAATGCTAATTAGTAATTGTTTCATAAAATAGCAAGAGCGGATGCAGCAGTCGCAGGCTGAGCTACGACAGATCCAGGCCAAGGAGTCACATGGGTCAGTGGACCCAACGGCTCCTTTAAAGGCGGGTCTGGGTCAAGCTGAGCACCCTGGATGCGTACAGGGGATAGGGATAGGCACTAGACCTAGCATGGTCTATGGCAGGAGTGCCACCTCTGAGGCTGGCAGCTCTAAAGGGGTCAGACGTTCGAGGGACAAGTCTATTGACCAGCTGTGGTCAGATTTGGAGCAGCAGATGGCACAGCAGCAGCAGCAGATGCAACTGCAGGCTGATTTGATCTACGCTCAGCAAACGCAATGGTTTGATATCACGAACAACATGCTCGAGCGGTCATGGAGTCGCCTGTTCTAGGACGAGCCGCATCCACAGGTTCCCTCTGTCCCCCGATATGTCATCTAGACTACTACTACTCCTCCTCCTCCTCCTGCTGATGATGATGGTGTGGTTCACTTTGCCCAGCGGCCCGATCCAGCAGCACCTGAGGGAGCCCTACCTGAAGGAGCACCAGATGATCAACCCCCAGCTACTTAGTTTAGGACATCTTTTTTTTATTTGTTGTTGAAACATTTGTAAATATATATATATATATATATATAAGTTTGTATTTCAGAACTTAAATTCTTATTATGTTTACCATAATTAGATTTATATTATTAGACCGTGTTGTTGAATTTGTGAATTAATTGCAACAATATTATTTATATTTCTAAAAAAAATAAAGAATAAATATATTTGTAGCAGTTTTATAATAAAAACCGCTACAAATATATATGGTTGTAGCGGTTCCACAATAAAAACCGCTACAAATGTATATGGTTGTAGCGGTTCTACAATAAAAACCGCTACACCCATATATATATATGGCTGTAGCAGTTCTACAATAGAAACCACTACAAATATATATATATATGGTTGTAGCGGTTCTACAATAAAAACCGCTACAAATACTCAACATTTGAATTTTGGAATTTGCTGCCTTTATGAACATTTGTAGCGGTTATTTTATGTATAACCGCTACAAATTAAACATAATTTTTTTATTTGCTGTCCAACGGCTTTAATATTAGTAGCGGTTGTATACATATAACCGCTACAAATACTCAACTTTTAAATTTTGAATTTCCCACCACTGTTGCAAAATTCCAACGACTTGAAAATTAGTAGCGGTTTTATATATATAACCGCTACAAATATTTTAGAACTATAGCGGTTAGTGTAGCGGTTTTTAAACAGCTACAAAATTTTAAATGTTGGAATTTCAGAATATAAGGTTCTTGGTATTTGTCATTCTCTATTCACTCATCTTCTTCTCTATAGTTTCTTCTCTCTCACTAGTAGCTATGGATAAATCATGGATCAGGTTGCCGCGCAATTCTCTGGAATATTTGTACAGATTAAACAATTTCTTGGATTTCGCATTCACTCACGCCAGCTGTAACGGCAAGATCGTATGTCCATGTCGGAGATGCAAGTTCAGGAAGTGGCATGCATAAAATGTTGTGAAGGAACATTTGCTTGTGAAGCCTTTCCCTAAGGACTATATGTTCTGGACAGTTCATGGTGAGAAGGCCGGCATTAAATATGACGATGCTCTTCCTCGAAGTTCTCAAGTAGGCATTCAAGTAGATGAAGATGATCCTGTGAATGATGCTGTGCGATATGCATTTGGATTTCAAGGCGACAACTTCAACGAAGAAGTGCATGGTTCTGAGCTGGTTTTTATGAGGAATGAAGCAGCTCGGGATTTTTTCAGCTTGATGGATGAAGCATATCGTCCTTTATATCAAGGTTGTCAAAAATATTCTAAATTATCTTTCTTGATCAAATTGTATCATATCAAGTGCTTGTGAGGAATCACATATAAGGGAATGTCGATGTTGCTCAAATTATTACAAGATGCATTCCCCGACACTGAGATTCCCACAACGTTCTACGAGGCCAAGAAGATTATCAACAGGTTGGGGTTAAACTATCAAAAGATTGATGCATGCCCAAACAATTGTATGCTGTATTGGGGAGACGATTCCAGCAGGGAGACTTGTAAGAGATGTCACACATCGAGGTACAAGACAATTGGGAAGGGGAAAAAGCAGAAGAAGAAACCTGCAAAGATTCTTAGGTACTTCCCTTTGAAACCTCGTCTACAAAGATTATTTATGTCGTCTAAAACTGCGGAGCACATGAGGTGGCATGTCGTTGATAACAATGAAGACGGTAAATTAAGACATCCCCGGGATGCATATGATTGGAAAACGTTTGACAACGACTTTCCAGATTTTGTGACTGGCCCCAAAAATGTTCGGCTTGCATTAGCAACCGACGGTTTCAATCCTTTCAGGAATCTTAGCACAAGTTACAGTATTTGGCCGGTAATCTTAGTTCCCTACAACTTACCCCCTGGATGTGTATGAAACAAAGCTCTTTCATTATGTCTATGATCATTCCAGGCAAAAAGGCACCGGGCAATGACATCGATATGTATCTCCAATCGCTTATTACGGAATTGCTTGACCTATGGAATGTCGGCTTGGAGACGTACGACGCTTACGGCAAGACTTTGTTCAACTTGCGTGCAGCCTTGATGTGGACGATTAATGACTTTCCTGGCCTTGGCATATTATCTGGTTAGAATGTGCATATTGGGTCGGCGTGTCCAGCTTGCAATTTTGACTCTGACGCAGTGCGCCTTCCCCACAGCCGAAAATGGTGCTTTATGGGGCATCGGAGGTTTCTCGATGGAAGGCATAAGTTTAGATTGCAGCGGAATAGCTTCAATGGGAAACCAGAAAAAGAGGACCACCTCAGACTTTGAACGGTACAGATATCTTACAGCAACTTGAGCATGTTGACTTCGAGTTTGGAAAAAATGACGATTCAGTACAAACTCGCCAAAAGAAGCGCAGGACTTTGGCGCCTCAGCTGTGGAAGAAGATAAGTATTTTATTCACTCTTCCATATTGGAGATCTAATTTACTTCGCCACAGTCTTGACGTAATGCACATTGAAAAGAATGTTTGCGACAATGTGCTATATACGTTGCTTAATGAACCCGACAAGACAAAAGATCACCTTCAAGTGAGGAAAGATTTACGCGACATGGGAGTTCGTGAAGACGCTTGGCCAGATGAGCATGACAAATTTCAGCCAGCAAAGTTTACCAGGCTCGAAAGGTTGCTGGCCTGAAGAGTCATGACTCACATGTTCTTATGCAGCAGTTACTCCCTCTGGCTATAAAGAACGCACTTCCTCCTGATGTTTCCATCGTTTTGGTGGAACTTTGTTCTTTCTTTCTGAAGTTGTGTTCTAAGGTTTTAATCTTTTGAGGAGCTCAATCAGCTGCTGTCCAAAATCATTCTTACGCTTTGTCATTTGGAGATGATCTTTCCTCCATCCTTTTTTACTGTGATGGTTCACCTTACAGTCCACCTCGTTCATGAAACAAAGCTCGCTGGACCAGTACAATATCATTGGATGTATCCGATTGAGAGGTACTCATTTTAAATATGTGCTTTATTCTTCGTATTTAATGTTTGCTAGTCGTCCTTTTCATCATTTTATATCAATTTTCTCTTCTATACTTTATAGGTTCCTTAGGAAATTAAAATCTTACGTAAGGAATAAGGCGTGGCCAAAAGGTTCTATAGATGAAGGCTATATAGGGGATGAGGTGCTATATTTTTGCTCAAAGTACCTTGATGATGTTGAGACGGCTTTCAACCGCCCACCTTGTGTTGATGATTGTCCTGAACCTGCGCCGACATCAGGAGAATTTATCCCTCGTGTTGGTAAACCAGTTGGAGCAACTGAGAACTTCAAACTAATGGCAACTAAGAAGTTGCAAGCACATAGACATGTCTTGATTAATTACACTCAAGTTGAACCTTTTATAAGGTAAGAATTGTACACTCACATGTTATTCGATCTATATCTTTCGTAACATTTCTCACTTTCATTTCACTATCGCCTTTCCATTATTAATTGCAAGGAATTCAGAAGTCATGTTAAGTGTCAACTCAGGATCCGTACACAAACATCCTCATAAGTTGATAGAAGGGTCCACAGAGAATTCCCAAGCTAGTTTGCGGGCAGAATACTAAATGACCACAACCCACACTCACCAGATTTCAGAGCTCTCGCAACCGGCCCTCTTGATCATGCAAAAAGGTTTACAGCATACAATGTCAATGGTTTTAAGTTTTGCACGGTTTCACGGGATCAAGGATTGCAAACTCAGAATTCGGGTGTTTATGCACATTTGGGACAAGAAGTTATGCGAGCAGCAGTGATGCCAACATACAGTTCGGAGGCGTCCCTTACTATAGCAAGCTTCTTGATGTGGTCGAACTTAATTATCAAGGTCATTTCACCGTGACACTGTTCAAGTGTTTGTGGGCAAATACCACTACTTCTCGGGGACTGACAACTGACGACTTAGGGATCACATCAGTCAATTTCTCACGGCCGATTCATATTGGTATTTCTCAAGATGATGAGCCATATATTCTAGCTTCAGAGGCACATCAGGTTTATTATGTCGAGGACGAGAGGCACAGGGATTGGCACATGGTCGTTCATTTAAAGCCACGAGACCTTTACGACATGGGTGAGGCAATAACATCGCTTACAAGAGTGAGCCATTTCAGCTAGCCGATTTTGAAAACTAGTTCCCTAAAGGTGATGCAATTTACCTCTACTGCGGTGAGTTTTTTTAAGTCCACGTTATTTAAATTAAATTTTTTAAATTTAATAAAGCATCCCTAACAATAATTTTTCTACATAATTTCTGTAGGGATGGTGACGATGAGTAATCAAATTCAAATTATGCTTTTGTCTTTAAAAAAACTGGAAAAAAATTTAAATATAAAATTTTAAAAAAATAAAATAATATTTGTAACGGTTATTAAACCGCTACAAAATTAAAAATAACCGCTACTAACTAAAAACCGCTACAAAATTGATACATTAACTGCTACAAATAGTATGTGGATCCCTATAAATACCCTTACCACAACTCATTTCAAACACTCCCCAATTTTTTTTCACCTTACCTTTCTTTCATTTTCTCTCATTTACAACTTATTTTGTATGAGTAGAGAAGCTGAATAATAGGATCAACTATGGTAACAAGTTTTTTTATTTTTTTTTACAATACTTCTTTCCTTTATATAAAATTTATTCTCACCATTTTTTTTAGATATTTTAGAGCTGTATCTCATTTTCATCTATTTTTCATACACAATTACATTATATTAGACAACATAATAATTCCTTATTACCTACGTATCCTTAATAATATTATTAATATAATTTTTATACTAATCCAATTAAATTAAATTTTTGCTTTTAATTTATTAATAAGTTAAACTATTGAATAATAAGCTAATTAAATTAGATAAACTAATAAAAAAATAAACTATTTAATTTAATATTAAAAGAATAGAAACAAATGATCGTATATTTTTTTAAAAAAATTTTAAATATTTGTAGCGGTTATAATAACCGCTACTAACAAACGCGCCTTTTTAAACTCAAATTAAATTTTTTTGCGCTAAATTTAAATTTCATGAACTTAGTAGCAGTTTTATAACCGCTACAAATGTCATAAAAATTCAAAATTAGTAGCGGTTTATTAACCACTACAAAATTTAAAAAAATGTCATTTTTCTTTTCCCGCCTTCAAATTTTCAATTTTTTATATTTGTAGCGGTTATATAACAGCTACAAATATCTCCGAAAAAAATTTCGTTCATGGGGATGTTGTAGCGGTTTTTTGTAACCGCTACAAAGGATGTAGCGGTTATTTTCCGTGAGTAGCAGTTTTATATAACCGCTACAAAACCGCTTGCAACATACGATTTAGTAGCAGTTTTCCTAACCGCTACTAATGTTGTTTGTAGCGGTTAAAACCGCTACTACTACCCATTTTTAACCGCTACTAAATCACTTTTTTTTTGTAGTATTAGCTACTGTAAACCATCAATACAGCATCAAGAGGCAAAATCATATAAACAAATTAGAGAAAGCCATGGCTGAATGAAAGATGTTGCCAATGATGAAAGCAGTGAAGGGGCAGCAAGTTGCTGGTGGTGGAGATGCTGTAGTAAGACGGTGGTGAGAATGGGAATGGTGACTAGGATGGTGTTAAAAGGTTGAAGATCTCAGCTCACTCCTCTGGTTCAACCCCACCTATTCTCTTCCTTATTCAGCTTTTGGCCTCAGCTCTCTCTCTCTATTGGCACTGCTTCCTTAAACTCTCAGCTCCTAATCTCCACGTCAGCCCTCAAATCCTAGCTTCTACTACTAGCAGCTGCTCACAATGTCAGGCCCTCTCTGTTTTGGAGCTACCGGCGATGAAACGTGATAGTGGTTGAGGAGAGGTAACCACCGGCAATGGTGGTGATGGAGAAGGCCGCCATCAACACAAAAGGAAGAAAAGAAGATACAGACGATGCGATCTGATGATGATCTACGGCACCTCCCTCGTTAATTCCCTCAGCTCTCTGTATATTTTCCCCTCCTACTCTGCGTTTTGTTCTGTCTCAAATTAAAATCTAAAACTCATTCCAGATCTAACCTAGCTGCACCAAAATGATGACTTTCAATTATTCCCTTTTTGTCATTCCATTATTTTGGGTCCTTAGAAGTAATAAATTTTGATCCTTTTCTAGTATTTCTTAAATTCAAACCCAAATTGCCATTTTCATATTTAATCCAAATTTTCAAGTATTTTCAAATGAAAACAATTTAACCAACATTAAATATTCTTATAAAAATCAATAGTTAAGAGTAATTAAGATTATTTTGACAATTTTGCCCTTGTTAGTCCCAATTTAATATATTTACTCTTAATCTCAATTAAGCAAAAATAAGGCATTTTAAGCTCAGTTATTATGACAAAATCCTCAAATAAAATATAAAAATATATAATAGAATTGGGATTGGTCATGGGGTGACTCAACTATAATTTCCTCAAAAACCTCTTCATCACTCAAAGCTTCATGTGCCTCATTTGATTTGGAAATAGCCAAAGTAGGCTCAACTTCTATAGTAAGGGCACAAGATCTATAAGTGAAAACTTTTCTAGTATTTCTCTTATCTTGTTCCCATCCAAAGTGAGGCTGACTAACACGTTAATAAAGTTATCCAATGAATTGTTCAGTTCTTACTAGAAACTCCTAAACCCATCATTAGTAGAAGACTCTTGACTTGGCACACATGGTGGAGGAAAAGGTCCATGAAGTGTTGAGTGACTCGATTGGAATAAAGGAAGGTATGGGAGATGAGAAGGTTGATGATATGGTTGAAATGGAGGTTGGTGGTATGGTTCATGTTTGTATAGTGCAGAAGAAAATGAAGGTTCATATGATGATTCATATGGGAGGTAATCAATGGAATTGGTGTTATAGGTACTAGGGAAGGGCATTGTGTATGTGATGGTAATGGGGATTTCCAAGAAAAGGCCTCTTATTCTCAGACCTATATAAATACTCATGTGGCTGAGGTATAAAAGGTTGCACTCTAGCATTATGCATTTGGGAATCCAAAATCCTTCTAACATTTTCCACTTGAGATTGAATAAGATCCCATTTTTGTTCCAATAGTTGAAATCTTTGAGAAGATGTCTCCTCCATCTAAAGGCTATGCACTAGAACAATCAAATTATAACCAAGGAAGTCAAGAAATTAAGCAAACAAAGCAATTGTCATCCAAGGATGCAAATCAGGAAGTTCTTGGCTATAGCAAGGTAGGAAACCCAAGAGGATTTGATAGCAGCCAATTTACAATTAGAGAGCACAAACAAGTCCAGCAACCTATGAGCGAATTTCAAGCAATTTCCAACAAATGCACTTAAGTTTATATGCACAAAATAATATTCAAGCACTTCAATAAGAAAATACTATACAAAATAAACTCAAAACAACCTACAAACTAAGAGAAATCAAAGAACAAAATAAAAGATACACCTAATGAAAAATCTGAAAAATTTTGAAAAAAAATTAAGAAAATTTGAAAAAGTGCCCAAAATGATGGAATTTCGTCAGAAATCACTACACCCAATAGCAAATTTATTGGTCTTGCTTAAAATGGTCCAAAACTTTAAGAAACCAATGCTTAGAATTTTCTAGAAAAGATTTCCGAAAACTGACAACAACCGTCAATGATAAGCCACTTAAGCAAGTCCAAAAGCAATGCACACCAATAATAGCATATTTAAAGCTCAAATGATAGCAACAACAATATTGATTAAGCAATAGAAACTAGAAGGACCAATCTCTTTACAATATATGCCAAATAAATGATTAATTGCAGCAGATTCAATCGACCCAAATAACAGCAAATGAAAGGATCAATATGTTGATGTGAGCAAAAGCAAATTTAAAGTGTCAAACTCTAAACTTGTTCACACAAGTCTAGTCAATTACAATGGAGAAAAACTTCAGTTAGGAACCCAAAATTCGGTGGAAATTTCAAGGTACACACACATCAAATCCCAATACCAAAAATTTGTTACTTTGGCAAGGTGATTGCAGAAACTAGCACCACAAGTGAAATAACTAGAGTCTCATATGCATGACTTAAGCTTCTAGCACCACGCACAAACAGATTGCACTTATATTTCAGCAACCAAATTATTAAATCAGGTATGTAGTATGAGTGAGATATGTGACACAGAAAAATTCTTCCCAAGTTCAATTAGCCAATGGAAAATCTCAACAACAATATTATATTTTTTTCTTCCGCACAACAATTTTAGATTCACAAGTGTTCCAAGATTGATCATAGCTCATATAAGAAAAATAGCAAATTATGTGCACAAGTTCAGGGTGAAATGCCAGCGAAAACTAATCTTAGTCCCACCAAAACACTCAATTCAGTTAGAATGCAATAAAATTGAATGTAGCACAACAGACATGTGAGAGAAATAGCAACTCACAAGAATTCAGTTATAGCAAGAGCTTTTCAGCAAGTAATGAGAAATTGCAGGATAAGTGGTTGTTCAAAAATCTTATCCACGCAGTGGATAGTTTCACAAATTTCATAATGGTTGAATTCAAGTTATGCACAGGTGAATATATATTCTCACTATCAGGTTAACAAGCAAAAGGTCAGAATGATAACAGAAATAGAACCAAATCCCAGCAGCAGGTTTAATGAACCAATTTTAACAGCAGTACAGAACATTCACAAATTTCAATTTCAATCTTCAAAGGAAGCAGTCTATAGCAGCAACAAATTTTTAGACAAGTCAGTCACACATTGATGATTCATTTGCAGTACTTTAATGACAGTATAGAAGAATATGGTAGCAAGTAATATGTACTTCCATGGCTCAATTTCAGCGCAAATGCGCTTGTAGTTTTAGTCCCTAATTCAGCAGATTGGGAAAGTATTTCACAGATTTAAGTTACTATGACAGCTTTCCAAAGACTCAATTTTGTTCCAGCAAGCCAAATGAAGTGCAAATGCACATTTTCACCAAGTTTCAAACAACATCCACTTCAAACAGAGGCTAGAAATAGCGAAAATAGTAGAAATGGGTTCAGACAATATTAATAACAGACCAATGTGATAGAATGTGCAGCAAAACTCATATGAAGATAATGCTTGACCTAACCCAACTTACAGAAACAAAATACAAACAAGAAATTCAGATCAAATGCACAGAAAATGCCAAACAAATTTGCTCAATTTCAGTAAAGGCTTGATAACATGCAGAAATTTATTTAAATCACAAACTTCAAGCAACTATGCATGATAGCTTAATGCACAACTTTGACAGTAATTCCAGTTATAATAGAGTGCAAAATTTGTCAAGAATTTAGCCAAAGGTAATGACCAACCTTAGATTAGCACTAAATAGCACCAACAGTGCATTTGTACAGTAAGGAGGACCAAATGACAGCGTAATGAATCTTGAAGCAACAAAGAACAATGCAAAATGCAACGAATGCAATGGAGTATATGGATTTGTCTATCTATATGCAATTCCCTATGTATGAAGTATGTATTTATTTATTTATTTCATTTTCAATGAAAATACAAAAAAAACTGCTATGGAGAACTAAAATGCACATGCCCAAAACTTAAACCTAAATTAGACAAATAAAAGAACAGTAGAAACTAAAATTCTAACAAGCTCTCACAAGCAACCCCAGTCAAAGAAAACTGACACTTAGCTAACCAAGGAGTCAAAAATGAGTCCCCATCAACGGTGCTGTTGATTTAACCGTGTCTTTTTGCCTTGAGGTCAAATGCAAAATATTTATAACCAAGAATTGTAGTACAATGCAACACTTGGGTCGTCCTCTTACACAGCCTTTATTGAGCTATCTAAGTTAACTAAGTATCTAAAATGTAAGAAAACATGGGGTTGGTTATATAAAATCATTTTTTCCCAACTATAACTAATTAGATGAAATAAAATTAAATCCAAAGCTGCTATTTTTTGTGTTTTCTTTATAAAATGGAATGGAGTATGAAAATGGATATGAAATGTATAATGAATGCTCTTGGAAATGGGAGACTATCCTAGTTCAATTAAGACAATGAGAGTTAATTTTTCATCAAGTCTAATTAAAAAAAACCCCAAGTAATCACATTAGGTCTAACACTCCTTATCAATGACTACTCCTACTATCGCATTCATAGTCATTGCTTAGGCATGTTATTGAAATACCACTTGATGTATGTTTGAGAATAGATTAATACACTTGTTTCCTCTTAATGAGATCACAATCATGACACTCAAATTGATTCCAATCAATCTATCACACAATCTAGATTTCACATATAAAGCATAATTTCATTAAACTAATAAGAAATAAGTCAATTGCAAACTTCAAACACATAAACCCAATCTTCAACAAAAAATTTCACCAAGAAAGACGAATAATCACTCATCTAAATCTCTAAACTATTCATTATCCAAGAAATATGATGAACAAGATCAAACAAATAGTCCAAAGCAAATGGAAACTAATCAACACCCCTAGTTGAAGTTCTGGAACTCCAGCCACAGTCCATCCCCAATAAGCAAGGAAATCAATCTCTCATGACTCCAAGAAGTGACCCAATGAACTCAACACACAATCAACGGTGGAGGCAACAATTTTCAACGACAGCAACGGATTAGAGAATGGCTATGAGTAATGAAGTGGAGAGAGAGGGAATGGTGGTGTTGTGGTCTCTGGTGGTGGGAAACACGACTCTGACGATATAAGCAGTGAAAATTGATGCCAATGGTGGTGATGCCCTCCCCTCCTCTCACAGCTCTATTTGCAAATGAAAATGGCTCCCTTCGACAACAATGATAAAAGAACGAAGGCGATGATGGGACATCATCGACAGTGGTGGTGCTCTGTCTCTTTCCCTTCTCCTCTTAAGCTCTCTCTCAAAGACTCAAGCTCGCGGTGCAGCCAAGACTCCCTCTCAATGATCGATTCTCAGTGTATATGGAGAAGAGAGGAAATATCATTATGCCCTATTCTCCAAAAATGTTTTAGTTTTGCTAGGTCCTTATTGACATTTCTGAAATTGAAGTCCTTAATTGTCATTTTCCAAATTCATCACAATTTCTTCCAATTGTTCCTTCAATGCAAAATTCAAGCACAAGGTAGTACCAAAAGTCCAAGGAAACAATTGCATGAATAAATTAACAATTTATGACTATTTTACCCTTAATTACACTTAATTCAATACAAATATCCCTAACTCAAATCAGTGCTTAATAATGCAATAATGTACCAGGAAATGCATTAAATTTTCAAATTAATCATGAAAAATCATATAAAAATATGGTTCAATCAGGAAGCATATGGAACCAAGTGGAAAAAGAAGGAATAAAATATTCAAGACATGTGCAAAAATTCCATTAAATTATTATTATTTTAAGGAGGTGGAAGGAGGTATTTCAAGAAGCTCTTGAACACTTCCAAGAGGCCAAAAGTTCGGCCAAATAGAGAGAGAAGAGAGAGAGCAACATCTTGAAGAAGGCAAAGAGCAAAAGAAGAGACAGGTATTCAATAAGCAAACCTAGGTAAGTTTGAGAGCAAAATTCACTTGTTCTTGTCTCTAAATCCTTAAAAACCTCTTCTAACCCTCATATACGTCTTAAAATCACATGAAGCAAGAAGAAAATCAAGGAGAAACAAGAGTGAGAGGGGACGGTTGAAGAGGAAAGAAGAGAGAATCAAGAGGTAATTCAATAAACCTTGTTTTACTTATTGGTTCATGGTTGTTGTTTGATAAGTAAAATATTTGCATATTTATTTTCCCTTATATGATGATTTTATGGACGATATTTGAGCTTAATATAATATATTTGGGTGTAAAATAAATAGTATTTAAAAAATAAATAAAAATATGAAAAAAGGTCAATACTGTAGCATCGGCACTATTCATTATGGAATCATTATAGCAGGACGTTACTGTAGCTGACGGAGGTGACTGTAGCGGATGCAATCACTATAGCAAGCGACAAAACACTGTAGCAGTAACGGAAAAATGCATAAATTTGCCGACAGCATACTGTTCACTCAGTGGAAAAACTGGCATGGCACTGTAGGATCCTGGAAAAAACTGACATGCAACTGTTCGCTCACTGCCATAAATACGAGCATCAGACGCAGAGATTGGTGTGTATGGAGATATTTCTCTGACAGGGAGAGATATTTTCTCTGTCAATTCTAAATAAATTGTGTTATTTTCTAGATTTAATTTTATGCATTGTATTACTTTTTGCATGCCTCCTACATAGAAGGTTTAGGATTGTATTACTTTTTGCATGCCACCTACATGGAAGGTTTTACCTCCTAAAGGGACGGCTAGATTTTTTCATTTTTCATGCATCTATTTGTTGTAAATTTATGTTTGAAAATTTAATATTCAAGTTTATGCAGTATTTATGAGGATTTCATTCTAGTTTTATATAATATTAATTTATTTTTATTTTGTTTTTAATTTCATCATGAGCTAAATTTCTATTTTCCTAGGGTGATGATGTAGCTTACTAATGACGGATTGAATCTTAACTTATTAAATCTATTTTTAATTTCTCCTTCATGATTGAGTTTTAATTATTATTCTCAATGCTTTTGATTGATTGGCCATCTTTTGAATGATTTCAATATGCATGTTGAGACTGGAAGGAAATGCATGTGTGTAGATCCTATAATTAAAACCATGACTTGCATATGAAATAGGAATATAGTCATATGAGTTGTGTAGTCTTACTGAGTTCCATAAATCTTAATGCAAAATTAATTGCTTAAATTCATATAGGAATATATTGGATTAGCAATTAATTATATAATTACTTGACTTTGGAAGAGGCTAGTAATTAAATTAGGGAAACTTGACTATCAATCATGTGGAATAAATTGGGCTAGAATAGATAAGTGATTCAATCCGGAATTTGTTAAGTGAAATCTAATCCCTAGGGCTTTTTCTCATATTTGCTTCCATATTATTTACACTCATATTTAATCATTTTAATTTGTTCTCTCAATCACCAACTAATCAATCGACTAAATAGAATTAAAATTACCCATTTTGGTACTTAGTGATCAATCCTCATGGGAATGATACTCTACTCGCTTCTATATTATTTGATTACGATAGTGTACACTTGCACTATTTAATTAACACTAGTACAAAATTCCCTTTTTAGACCGCCACACTTAGACTGGTTCTAGCGAATAAGGTCTTAAAAATTTGACCGGTGGCAGTTTTGTAAATAAATAGAACTTCCAAGACCGGTTATAAAAAAACTGGTCTAAAAAAATTTATCTAGACCAGTCATAAACAAAACTGGTCTTAAAATATCAAAATATTTTAAAATGTAAAAAAAAATTTTAACTTTTAAGACCAATTATTAATAAAACTGGTCTTAAATAAAAAGTTATCTAGACCGGTTATAAATAAACCGGTCTTAAAAAATGAAAATTTTTTAAAAGTAAAAAATTTTTAACTTTTAGGACCGGTTTCTAAATATGAAAAATAAAAAAAAAATTCACTATTTTTAGACCGGTTTTAATGGAAAACCGGTCTAAAAGGTGAGATATTTCAGTGTATTTTCACTCCTGCGCGCCCAGATCCTACGCTCTGATCCCTTTCTTCTCTTGTCGCCATTTCTCTATGAGCTCTGTCGCTGCTTGTTCTAAACTCCTTCATCACTCCCGGTTCCTCTTTTGCTCCACTCTCCTCCATCATTACCGCTGTCATTGCTATGTTCCTCGTCGTTATTCTTTGATCATTGTCACTCTCTTCCGCCCCACCTCTATTCTCCGCAGTGACCATTCTCCTCTGCCATGACTTCCCTTTGCCACCGTGACTTTGGGTAGAAGCTCTCTCCTTGGTCTTCAATCAGGTTAGTGTTCTATTAATTAAAGCCCTCAACTTTCAACTTGTATTTTCTATTCTCAACAATATTAACTCTGACATTATATAGTGGTTAGACACGAAATAATTGCAGAAAAATGCAATTAAGGTTAAAGGGAAAACTGTGTGATCGATGACTTTATTACTATATACGTTTTTCTTGTTTTGGACCAAAAGTAAATAAGGTGCTCTCTAACTTGTGATAATTGGCTTGGAGTAATACCATTCTAAGTTTAATTTTGTTTTAATTTAGTGTGATTGTTTGATTGTCAGTGTTATTGGTTTAGTATGATTGTTTGATTGTCAGTGTTATTGTCAGTGTTTAGTATGATTGTTTGATTCAAAGTTCTGTTTTTTTACTACTTTCAAATGTTGCATGCTAAAATTCGTTGAAATCTCTAAAACTCTATTGTGGTTGTTTTTTTGTCTATCCTTCTGCTGTTGGATATAGGGTGCTATAAGTGTTGAGATATATATGGATCATAGTTGGATAAAAGCTAAATGAATAAGTGTTGAATATGATAATGGGGTAAGGGGTTTTTTAGACTTTGCTAGAAGAAATGTCAATAATGGTAGTGGGAAGTTTTATTGCCCTTGTGTAGGATGTTTGAATGAGAAGCGACTAAGTACTGCAGAAATATATACACATTTAATTTGTGAAGGATTTTGTAAGAGTTATACAGTATGGGTATGGCATGGTAAAGAATTAGAAATGCCAAGTTCATCTGAACAAGGGGGAGTGGGCTTTGATGATAATAACACGGATACGGATGATCGGATAGAGGATATTATTTGTGATATAGGAGAAGAGGCTTTTGAGCAATCACATGCATATGGTAATATGTGCAGTGATGCTAAGACACCGCTGTACCCGGGGTGTCAAAAATACCAATTTTTTGAAAGCAGTATTGAAATTAGTAAGCTTGAAAGCATGGCATAGATGGAGTGATAAGAGTTTTTCAGAAACGCTTGAGGCTTTTAAGGACATGCTTCCAGATGATAATGTGTTGCCTTCTTGATACTATGATGCTAAGAAAATATTGTGTCCACTAGGGATGAAGTATAAAAAGATCCATGCATGCCCTAATGATTGTATATTGTATAGAAAAGAGTATGAAGAGGAACAATAGTGTCCGATATGTGAAACCTCAAGGTACAAATCAAATAACGCCCCTACAAAAGTGTTGTGGTATCTTCCAATCATACCAAGGTTCAAGCGCTTGTTTACTAATGAAAATGATGCAAAGAATTTGAGATGGCATGTGGATGAGAGGATATCTTATGGAAAGCTTCAACATTCGGCTGATTCTTCTCAATGGAAGAAAATCGATCAATTATTTCCTACCTTCGGTGAAGAACCTAGGAACCTTACGCTTGGGCTTAGCATGGATTGCATGAATCCTTTTGGTAGCCTAAGCATTATACATAGTTCATGGCCTGTTCGGTTGATAATTTACAACTTTTCTCCTCTGTTATGCATGAAACGAAAGTACATCATGTTTTCTATCTTGATTTCGAGACCAAAACAACCTGAAAATGACATAGATGTTTACCTAGAACCCTTGATCGAAGACTTGAAAGAGTTGTGGGATGAAGGTGTTGATGTTTTTTATGCGAACAAGAAGGAGGTTTTTAAAATGCGAGCCATGATCTTTTGTACTCTAAATGACTTCCCTGAATATGGAAACTTGTCAGGATATAGTGTTAAAGGCCAAAAAGCATGTCCGATTTATGAAGAAGGAACATGCTACCATCAACTTCAACATGGAAGAAAGATAGTTTATCTTGGCCATAGGAGATTTCTTAGATGAGGCCACCCGTATTGTAGATTAAAGAAAGCTTTTTTTGGTGGACAAGAGTTTGAAGATGCTCCAAAAGCATTGACTAGGGAGTAAGTTTATGAAAAGGTAAAAAATATCAATGTTATCTTTGGTAAGACTACAAAGAATAGTAATGAAAAAAATAAATGGAAAAAGAGGTATGTCTTCTTCAATCTTCTATATTGGCCCAATCTTGATGTTAGACACTGTATTGATTTCATACATGTGGAGAAAAACGTATGTGATAATATTGTTGGGACACTGCTTAACATACAAGGTAGTTCTAAGGATGGCGTGAAGGTAAGATTAGATTTGCAAGAAATGGGGATACGAGAAGACTTACATCCAAAGCCATATGGTAAGAGAACGTTTTGTCCTCCAGCTGCTCATACTTTGTCTAAGGATGAGAAAATAAGCTTTTTGTGAGTATTTACATGGCATGAAATTTCCTTCAGGGTATTCTTCAAATTTAAGGAAGCTTGTGTCAATGAAAGATTTGAAGTTAGTAGGGCTAAAGTCTCATGATTGTCATGTCTTAATGCAACAACTACTCCCAGTAGCTATTCATGGCATTGCCGAATATGATCTTCAACATATTTTGACTAGACTTTGTTTCTTCTTCAATACTATTTATAGTAAAGTCAGTGAGACAGAAAGATTGAATGAACTGGAAAATAAAGGATATATAATCTTGTGCCAGCTTGAGAAGCTTTTTCTTCCTTTTTGTTTTTTGATATCATGGTACATCTAATTGTTCATCTTGTAAGGGAGATAAAGTTGTGTGGCCATATCTATTTACGGTGGATGTACCCAATTGAAAGAACTTATAAAAATCCTAAAAGGGTATGTGAAGAATGCAAATCGGCCTGAAGCATCTATTATTCAGGAATATGTTTCTGAAGAAGCCATGGAGTTTTGTCAAGATTGCCTGTCAAATATAAGACATGTTGGGCTTCTTGAACTTCATGTTGGGCTACAATAAAAAGTGTTGATTTTGATTAATTGCAACAAGTCCACTTGTAAATCTTGAATAATGTTAATGAAGTTCAAGATTACATTAATGCTCATAAAGAAATTGTATGAAAAGGGAATAGTCGAATGGCTGAACAAAGGTTAATTAGGGAGCATAACAAAACTTTTGCACATTGGTTCAAACAAAAGGTTGACGAAGAAGAATGTGTTTCTGATACAATTAAATAGTTAGCACGTGGTCCTGAGGTTGATGTCATAACTTGGACTTCATTTGTGATCAATCGTTATACGTTTTACACGAAGTCCCTTGATGATAGGAGCACTGTCCAGAACAGTGGGGTTATGTTAGTGGCTGAATCTATGCACTTCTCTAGTTCGAAAGATAAGAACCCTAGATTGGCAGCAATACCTTATATGGAGTTATTGAAGAGATTTGGGTAGTTGATTATGTTAAAATTAAATTTCCCATTTTCAAATGCAAGTGGGTTGATGTCAACAATGGTGTGATGATTGATCAATTGGGATTTACATTGGTTGATCTGATTAGTAGAAGTTTTAGAGATGAACCTTTTATTATGGCATATCAAGCGAAACAAGTGTTCTATGTTACCGATCAAGCAAATAAAATGTGGTCTGTAGCTCTCCAAGGAAAAAAGGTCATTGACATTAATCAGGAAAGTTGTTCAATGAATGATCTTCTTGAGACTCCTTCTTTTTCTAGGGGTCTCCCAGAATTGAATGAAAAAGATGAAGCAGATGATTAAACCATATTTTTACATGATTTTTCATGATTTATTTGGGATTTAAATGCATTTTATGAAGCATTATTGTATAATTAAGCATGAATTTTGGTTAGAAACAATTGTTTTGAATTAATGGTAATTAGGGGCAAAATGATCAAAATTATTAATTATTTTGTACAATTGTTTCTTGGAATTTTAATGATGCTACTTATGCTTAAATTTTGTATTGTAGGTATTAAAGAAGAAATTGAAGATTTTGGAGTTTCAAACTATTGGGCCAAGTGGAAAAAAGAAAAGAAATTGAGTTGGGCTGCTATTTTGGGCTTCTTGTAGCTGAATGAAAAAAAATAAAAAAAATAAAGAAACGGATTTGGGCCCACAAAGAGAAGAGGGCCCAAAAGCAAAGAAGAAGAAGAAAAGAAAAAGAGAAACAGAACGGATGATCCACGGCCCAAGGAGCTGACCCGACTTGGTGGGTGATGGACATGGGAAATGGATATGGGAGACCCGATCCGATTGGCAGCCGCTGGGCAGAAGCTATATCACAGAAAACACAGCGCCGCACAGAAAAAAAGGGGGCTGGATCGAGGATCGCACGCATCTTCGAACACCATCACGCATCACCAATCTTCTTCCTTCCTTTCTTCTTGGTCGCCGGCGACCTTCTACCTCCACTCCACCTCAGCGTCGCCGGCGACCTTCTTCATCAGACCCGACAGAACAGAGTTGAGGAGCGCCGTGGATCTGGTGTGGGCAGGGACTGAACGAGAGAGAGGAGAGCACCGCAGAGGCTGATTCTGAGCTTGGGATCCTTCCCTCTTCCTTTCATCGACCACCATCATTAACCATCGGAATTCACCACCACCGTTGCTGTTCATAGCTGAACAAGATGCTGACCAGTTTGAGCACCACCGAAGATCCTCTGTTTTTCCTCCGTCATTGAACACCATTGTCACCATCAGTCCGTAGCCTCTGTTTATTCATCACCACAGCCTCCCAAGTCGCTCACAACGTCAATCTCTTTTAACCCAAAGCACCACCGTGAAACACTATTGAGGCTTTGGAAGAGTTTAGTAGGATGAGAAGCTAATTTTTCATTGAGTCTTGGTGGCAGAGACGAGGTGGCTAGAGCTTCAAGGTTATACAAGGGGAGTTCATTATTTTCCATTTGTTCAATTTAAACATTATGTCTTTGTGAATTAATTTTGCATTGATATATTTGTATTATTTGAGACTTAGATGAGTGATTATTTGTCTATGTTGGTTAATATCTTGTGTTGAATTTGGTATTGGTGCATTTGAATTTTATTGGATTTATTTTCCTATTGGATTAATGAAGTTATACATTCTATGTGATATCTAGATTGTGTGATGGATTTAATTTAATTTTGAATGTCGCAATTGTGCTTTCAATTAAGAGGAACTAAGTGCATTAATCCATTTTCAATACACATCAAGTGGGTTTTTAACAATTTGCTTAAGAGGTGACTAAGAATGTGATTGTAGGACTAGTCATTAATTAGGTAGATTGGACCTAATGCGATTGCTTAGGGTTTTAATTAGACTTAATGCGAAAGTAACTCCCAAATTATTTTAATGAGCTAGGAAAGCCACCAAATTTGTCACCAAGGTTCATTTTATCATATAATCTCTTTTTAGCCCAATTCATTTTCTTTATTATTTTCCAAAATACCAAAAATATTAGATTAGCTTTTAATTAAAAATTGCACTTTCTTTTAATTATTAATTTCAAAAACCAAAACTCATTTCCCCTTGTTTTAATTGTATTTGCATGATAATTAGTTTACTTAGGTAGTTCAATAAAGGCTCCTCAAGTGAGACGATCCGAGTGTTGCATTGTACTGCAATTCTTGGTTTAAAAATATTTTGCATTTGACCCCAAGGCTTAAAGACACGGTCAAATCAGCAGACAATGAACACGGTACAAGAAACTATCATCATAAAGGGATATGGGAGGATATCCCTTTATAAAACTACTTTGAAGGTTAGTTAGCTAAAATAATTATCATGTATATTGTTTTTGGTAAATATAAAACTACTTTTTTGGTTGTTGTCATAGGAAAATGAAGCAAATGAGGTGTCTTAGCTAGGACCGAGCTCAAACTATGCACATATTAGGTCACAATGGAGAAATAAACACTCTTAGAGGCAACGTGAACTGGTATGCTGTGAATCAATGTTGTTACAAACTTGTACTGTTTTATTATTTAGAAACTAAAAGAATAACTATTTTTTGCATGCATATTTAAATTCATATAGGATGAAGGCACATGAAGGCCTACTCAAATGCGAAGAGCGAGCTTAATTTGTCTGAGTCTAAGTTAAAGGGTCTCTTGTCTATTGTTGATGCTAATTCATCTGATTCAGGTGGTTCTAATTTTTAATTTCCATATATGCTACTACATGTATATCAACAGATATGGGTGAATCTATGTCTACTTGCGTTTTGGATTGTCATGTATGTGATTTGTATAAGATGTTTGTTCAAATGTGTAAGAGAAGAATTTATTTGGATGTCGTTGAAATGGCTGCTTTTTAAGTGAAATGTAAATAGGGGAAATGAAATGGCTTGATGGGTAAATCTTTTAAACGGAACAATTTTTAAAAAAAAAATTAAGACCGGTTCTATTGAAAATCGGTCTTAAAACTAGTTTTCAATAGAATCGATCTTCAAATTAGAACTTTTAAGATTGGTTATCTCTAAAACCAGCCTAAAAATTTCAATTTTTTAGATTGGTTTCTTCGATAACCGGTCTAAAAATAATTATTTTAAGACTGGTTTCATAAATAACCGGTCTTGAAATTTTTTTCTAGACCGGTTCTATAATCGGCCTAAAAAGTAGTAGACTTTTAAGACCGGCTATATCAAGACCGGATCTGAAACCGATCTAAAATGTCGTTTTTAACCGGTCTTAAAACTGATTTTTCCACTAGTGTGATCATCTACACTCATAACATTGTTGATGATTTAGTTGATTGTTTGGCTTGGTTGTCATGATTTTGTGATTTGGTAGGCACAAACCCTAAGGGGAGGTGCTGTCCAGTTTTGATTAATTATGTGGGAAGTTTATTTAAAGGATTCAAGAAGTGAATTAGGGTGAAAAGCAAGTGTTATGTTGCAAGAAAACATGAAACTTCATTTTCCCCAATTTTCTTGAATTTCGGCCAGAGGTGATTTGGTTGTGTTTGGGCTGGAATTTGATGGATATGATGTTCCAATTGTATTTAGAATGAAAACTTGTGTAGGGAACATGTGAAAAATGAAGTGTGGAGGCTTTAAGGTGTTAAATAACAATTTTACCCCTAAAACCCTAACATATGTGGCTGTAAGAGGTAATTTGGGAAATGGAGTGTGATTTTGACAAAATTGAGGTAAAAAATGGATTCTATAAGCGAAATTGTGTAAAAATAGCATGTGTCATAACTTTGGTAAAGTACAATTATACCAAGTATAAAGGGAAATTAGACTAGATTCCTAATGACATTTTGGTAATTATGCGTTTTTTGTGGAAATAGCCAACTATATGAATTTAAGGATGAGACATTAATAAGTAATAACTCATTTATTATAAATTTGTAATTTTAGGATTTGACATTTTCCCAAGCCAGACAAATAATTATTAGACCGAATTAGCTAGACAGTTGGAAATGATTTCAGGTAGTAACTCTATCTTTCATACACTATGTGATTATTTATATG
This sequence comes from Inga oerstediana, assembly GCA_963210345.1. Taxonomy (NCBI): domain Eukaryota; kingdom Viridiplantae; phylum Streptophyta; class Magnoliopsida; order Fabales; family Fabaceae; genus Inga; species Inga oerstediana. The sequence goes on from OY723401.1 coordinate 67,007,297, forward strand.
CTTTGTGTGGCAATGTTCTATTATATGAATTGTTTGTTGCAAAACCTAGCTGTGGTGTGGGAAAAGCACAAGCACCATCAGACCAAGTGGGACCCGACTGAGGTAGTGAGACAAGTACGGACAGATAGTCATCTACTCCAGAACACTACAGCAAGTAAGGGTCAAACTGTCATTTGATCCTTAATAGTGTAAACAATGTGGCTAGTAGGGACAAAAAGTCATTTGATCCTGAATGCCTAACAGACAGACATGTTTGCAGCATATTTGTTCTGTTACATTATATGGTGCATTGCATGTTTATTTATCTCATTTTATATGATTGATTATGTATTACTACTTAGATTCACATGAATCTCACCCCTTTCCAATTATTTAAAAAAATTATTCAATGAGAGACAGCGGCTCCAAGGGCAAGGAAGTAGATATCAGAAACTGAAAATCCTAATTCTGTTCAAGTAATAGTATTGGTTATCAGTAGTTTTGTAAATATTATGTACAAACCCTGTGGGATTTCCTATAATATAATCAAGTACTTTATTTATATCAGTACGTTTATGCTATTTCTGTTTGCTCATTGAACTATGTATTAGTATTCTGATAAATGTCGAAATATTAAAGGGTTTGATAGGTTGTAGCATTTATTAGGGTTGGTGGATGAATCATCTACAAAAATGTGAACTGATGGTGAATTATTTATAACAGGTAAGGCTTTGTGTTGTTTGGGTCTTAATCTTTGTATCAGGTTTGTGTTTTCTTTTCTATTATATTTTGTTTGATAGATTTAACAAAATTCAATTGAATGTGTTGGTTTTTCTTTTCTGTTTGTAATTTTGTCGCAAATTTTTTATTTTCTGATGGAATTTACCAACCATCGATAATTTTTCCGACAAAAAATTCATCAGTAATCCGTCAGAAATTACCGACGGAAACAATTTCATGGGTAATTTTGTTGTTAATAGCATGTTTTTTGGTAGTGGAATTTGTTGCAATATCTCTAGTTGATTTGTGTATAGTTTGTTGTAGATACAGTCGATATCTTCTGACGGCGGTGGAATCGATATGTCATAAGCAAAGTCATATAATCTCTTGAATATTAATTCAACCAAGTACAGTTGTGCAAATGTTATAGTAAAACCCTCTGGGCCAAAAAAAAAATGCTATAGTAAAACCCTCAAGCATACATCATCTTAAATTTTCCTTAAATTATCTATTGATATTGATTTGTTTGCAATAAAATTGAAACAATCTTTATACTGACAATTGTTTATGGTGATCAACTTTTCTAAATCCTTTGCAAACATGAAGTAAAAAACATGACAATCTCATCTATTCATAAGAGCACTAGCATGTGAAAAGAAAAACTTGGATTCAGTAATCCAAGTATATATAGAATTGAAAAGAGATATCGCCTCATATAACATTTTATATTTTTTTTCCACCTTTTATATAATGTTGCAACAGTAGAGTCGGGTCAATAACTTTCTCCTTGTCCCTCTCCTCCATGAACTTCCACTCCCTTATTCTTTCTTCACTCTTTGATCTTTCCCTTGTACAGATGGTGGTGACAGAGAGAAAGAGAGACAAAATGACGTTCAGAATTTTAGGAACCTCTTAATAATCTTGTTAATAGATCCTTCGTAATATGAATAGAGTAACATATGATAACCTTCCTTGCATTTTATCTTAATTACATGAACATTCCCTGGGGAACAACTAGTGTGAGGACGTCTGGAGGTGAGGCAAAGGACTTTCATGTAAAGATTAGCCTTCATCAGGGATCAACTTTGAACCCTTATTTGTTTAACCTAGTCTTAGACATTCTAATTGACCATATACTCGAAGAAATTCCCAAGTGCATGCTTTTTTACTGATGATATTGTTTTTGTGGCTGAGTCAAGAAAAGAAATTAATTCTAAACTTGAGTTATATGGAAAAGAAGCTTAGAGTCGAAGGGTTTCTGACTTAGTGGGAGTGAAACAGAATATATGCATTGCATTTTTATAAGAGGAGAGTAAGAAGTGATTTGGAGGTCAAAATAGGAGATAAGGTCATTCCACAAGTGACAAAGTTTAGATATTTGGAATCAATTTTGCAAGAAGATGGTAAAATTGATGGAGATGTTAGTCATATAATTAAAGCTGGGTGGTTTAAATGGAGAAAGGCTACCAAAGTTATTTGTGATCGAAAAGTACCTAATAAAGTAAAGGAAAATTTTATCATACTGCTATTCGGCCAGCAATGCTTTATAGTAGTGAATGTTGGGCTTTGAAGGGGCTACATGAGCATAAACTGGGGGTAGCTGAGATAATAATGTTGAGATGGATATGCGGTCATAGAAGAAAAAACAAGATTTGTAATGAACTTATACAAAGAAGGGGTAGAGTGGCACCTATTGAAGAAAAAGTGGTAGAAAATCATTTGAGGTGGTTTGGACATTACAAAGAAGGCCTTTAGATGCTCCAATGAAGATGGTAAATCAAGTAGTTTGGAGCCCAATTAAAAGAGGCAGAGGGAAACCGAAGAGAATGCTCAATGAGGTTATTGAGCAAGATCTCTTAGTTAACAATTTATCTCGAGATTTTGTTTTTTACTAAGCTCAATGGCATCATTTGATCCATGTAGCCAACCCCACCTAATGGGATGAAGGCTCTATTTTTATTGTTGTTGTTGTTGTTGTTGTTGTACATGAACTTCCCTCTATTTTGAAAACAAACATTTAAGTCCAAAACTTTGTGTTTAGTTTGTGTTTTCTCTTCTATTGTATTTGGTTAGATTTAACGAAAATCAATTGATTGTGTAGGAATATGCTTTCTATTGTATAGTGACAACGAAATCTAAGAAAAATACTTATATTGAGACTTATGGTGTGTAGATATTTGCTTTTTGATCTGATTAATGAAATCCAAAAACATATTAATAAATATTTCAATTCTATATTCATTTATGTGTGTGTGTATCTCAAATCTGCAATTAAACCCCTTTTCATATCAAGATTCTTATCAGCAAATTAAATAACTCTGGTTAATATAATATTTATTTGAAATGTTTTAACATGCAAACTTAACTGATAGAATGCAGGATGTAAAAGACAATGACTCCATTAATGGTGATAACACATGAGAAAAAGGTCAAGGATCAAGAAATAATGATCGAACATAAGGAAACAAAAGAAAAATCTTATAATTAAATTAGCCTCTTTTTTTGTTGTTAAAAATAATTATCCAAATACAAAACCTGAAATTGTTTCACCTACAAATCATTCTTCTACTAGAGATATTTTCGTCAAAGGTGATTTTTATGGCACATTCATTGAGATAATTAAAACAATATCTCCACTTATTCATCGTTAAAATAATATAATAATTCAAATGTTAACATATTATGCACGATTACTAGCATGAGAATGTCTTTCTACTTGGATTATTTATGTCAATCTACTAAATAATCAACGAAACAAATGCGACAGTGTAATTATTATATTTAAAACAAAAAGGAAATAATCTCACAACACACCTATTTGTACTTTTCTTGGTTTAAAATGGTATGACATTTTCAAAACCAATGTACAACCTCGAAGAGCAAAGTCATTTGCATGGTCAATAGCTTTGTGGTCTGGCATGAAAGCGCCGCTAAAAGTGAAAGGTTGCAAGTTTGATTATAGTTATAATATCATACTGTTAGTGCTTACACATCTAACACTACTACCAACCAAAAAGGCTTTTTACGTCGCTTAAAAATGGCTTTCACGTCGGTTATTGGAAGGGATGCTGTTTGTAAAATTTACGCCAGTAAAATGAGCGATGTAAAAAATTCTTTTGGCGTCACTTAACTTCTAACTGACATTAAATGTTATTTTTAAAAATAAATTATACAACTTTCCATTCTCATCTTCTATAAGATGAAGCATCGAACTAAAAATGAATAACCAGGTTGATCATCAAAATCATAGAAGAGTCATAAAAAAGTAGAAAAAAATATAAAATGTAAAATCTGAATCAAATCTAAAGCATTTTCGACGATCCAAGGTGTGAGCCTTCAAAAGCATTTTTGGCAGAGAAGATGAAGATCTAGGAGCGTCAAACCTCAAAGTGAACCAGATCTGGAGAAGAAACACACGATGCAACTAGAAACGACAGAGAATGAGATCTAAAAGTAAGAGTGCTACACCTCGTATTTGAACTAAGAGTGTCGAACCTTTTATCTAAATCAGATCTGCTGAGCAATCGCTTGAGGACGATGACGACAATGCTAGTGTGAGTAGGAAAGAAATGAAAGAGAGTCTGGGCTCCGGAAAGAAAGTGGAAGGAGTAAATGAGGCGTCAAATTAAAAATAACCAACGATCATGAATATGATCTATGTGCTCTGATAATTTTTTTTTCAATCTTAGAGAGTTACTACGTCGCTTATTAATATAACCAATGTCGATTCTGATTGATTATCGGGAGACAAAAGTGGAGATCGTGGAAAGAAACGTGAAGAGTATTTATTTTATTTTATTTAAAGAATAAATCATAACTAATTAATACAAGCATATATCCGAAGTTTTTCAGAAAAATAAATAAATATAATAATTTAAGAATGCACTTTTTCTAAAGATAACATGGAATGTACCGACGTGAAATCTTTATTTTATTAAAAAAATGTGTTTGCATTATTTAAAAAACATGATTTTCTACCTCGGTTGTTAGTTGAACCAATGTATATTATTCATTTTACGTCAGTTACATCTTTAACTGACGTAAGAAAAGTTCAATTTATTATAAAAATACCACGGCCTTCTTTCTTTAACATCATTTAGCATATTAAATGTAAAAAAACGACAAAAAAATATATTTTGTAGTGGTGTAAATAAAAAACAGGACATTTACATTATGAAGTGAAATAACCATTGATTACTTTTGATATGTCGTTGATTTGATAAGCAAATATTCACATGTTATGATGAAGATTCAATGCAGTATTGGATTGTATAGATCCTTATCTTAACATGAACTTTATTAGATTTCATGATTTAAGCATTCCCGATCAAGCTATCCAAATTTATGCTCCTATGCGTGTATGTAAATATATATATATATATATATTTGTGTGTGTGTGTCAATTCAACATGTTTAAATAATATTAGTAGTTGGTGGTATAGATACCAAAATATGTAGTTAACCAAAGAAAAAAGACTATAAGGTGGAATGATCATAAATGCACGAATTTACATAGAACATAGATGACCAGCCAGGGTTCAGCATATTTAAATTTTATCTTTCTAATTAAGTTTATATTCTAAGAAAATTTATGTAATAAAATTAATTTATATTTCTCTTATAAAGAGTCAAATGATTAAAATTGAATAAAATTTTATTAAATATGATGGATAATTTTGAACAAAGAATAATAAATCTGCACTAATTTAAGAAGAAAGATCTATTATCATATGAATTGATCATAATTATTGAAAATTTTTCAAAATAAAAATTTGAATAGATAATAGATATATATTAGATTTCTCTTTATTTAACTCTAGTAATTTAATATTGATAAAGATAAGTTTCTAAAAAAAAAAGAGGTGGAATAATATCTAGGAAATGCAGAGGCTGCAGTTTTATTATAATCAGTAACAGTTTTATAGTAAGTGATGGTTCTCGCCCCAGCTATGGATGAGGTTTCGCTACGGAAGCTTGATCTATTGAAGATTAATCATACACTTCCTGTTGTACGTTATCCAATGTTACTAATTCAGGGGTTAGTTGTGGTAAGGTCGAGGCTACATGTTCCATCATCCATTCCTCTGGCAGATCTAAATCTGTCCATTGAATAACTTTTGGGATATTGACATTTGTTTTGGCTCGATCAGATAAGAATAATATTCTACAGCTAGAGGAGTTCATGACTTTGTATTGGATTCTATGAAATAAGGCAACAAGAATAAACCTAGGTTTCATGTGAAAACCATATAATTTTATATTGAACTTTAAAACACACATAGTATGTTCATCCATAAGGCTTATTGTTTTGCTTAGGTAACTATTAAAGTAGATTGGCCCTACGTGAAGGCCAGCTTCTATAGTTCCTAGCAAGGAATCATAATATAGTTCTTGTCTAGTGTCTCTAAGGCAAAGTAGACAAGAGAAATATAATCCTATAGCTATTTGTTTAAGGGCAATTTGGACACAATCTATACATAAGAATTTATAATTCTTCTTGTGCTGTTCAACAAAATCATGGGATAAGAGGACAAATCCCTCTTTGATGGATTGGTAGGAATTACCACTACAAAAAATTAACTTCCAGTGACGACTTTCAACAGAGACATTTAAAGTTGCCGCTAAAAGTCCTACTTGCAACAGCAACATTAGGGGTTCCACTAAAAGTTACACCTTTCAGCGGCGACAGCGGTGATGACTTCCCATTTTTAATAGATTTGAGATATATTTTGATATATTTGGGAAGTCATCAATGCTAAACTAAAAAAATCTTGAGATTTTGTACGATATCAATTAAGCACATCATTTGTGGGATTTCAATAAAAATAGAAGTTTTTACACTTAGGAAAGAAACAATAATAAATAATAATGGGAAGGTTTCTCAAATAAAACAAATAAACAAAAAAATTCAAATTTATTATCATTATTTTTATTTCCTTTTCTTTTCATTGATAGGAACAACACTATTTTGGAAGTTTTGGGAGGAGGCAATATATGCCTATTGAAAAAACGTCCGCTTTGTGCCTTGATAACCTCTTCAAAATTTAACCAATGATTGCAATAAAGGATGCAATCACAGATCGTCTCTTGAAGAGCCTTTTATTAATTACCTAGAAATTAAATGTAATGATTGACATGAAATGATTAACAGGGGAAGATTTGATCTTTTAAAACTACTTTTTGCAATTTAAAAAACATAATTGTTCTATGCTATTTCATTTTGGGATTTTCTTCTTTAGAATATGAAATGGAATGATGATGGAATTAATGAAATGAGAGAAACAAGGAAATCAACAATGGAATAAGCAATCCCTCATAGCAATAGTGCAAGCAATACTCACTTAAAATAATTATGGAAGATTAATCACGCTGGTTTAAAGAGACTCTAAGGGCCACCCCTTAGACTAGGCCCAACTTCTATTGATTAATACCAAGCTACCTTGTATATTAATCTCTCCAAATTAGGTTGATTAAACACTCTAGCAATTCAATGTACTTAAAATCATATTTAGCTTTTAATCCAATAACCGAGCCACCTTGAATTACCACTTGATTTGTTCATTAATCTCAATTTAACAATGGCCACCCATTTGAGAAATCAAGATTAATAATGATAAACCTAATGCTAAACACGATTAATAAATTCATATTCAATTGATCAATGCAAACACAAGATATCATTGATCCACTAACCAAGTCACCTTGAAATTAGCACAAAATATTCACAAAATTATCAATTCAATGGCTAACCAACACAAAAAAATGATAATTAAGCTAATTAACCACAATGTCAAGTGCCTAACAAAAGTTCAAGCCACATCCAATCTCCAAATACATCAAAATAAATCAATCCAACATTATAAAATTCATCTTATAAGACCTAGAAATCACAATTATAATGTAGAATTAGAGAAATGGAAGAGCAAAAACTCCCCTATTGAAGCTCCAAGTTCATGCCATGCCCTTGCTACAAAGGATTGATCAGTTTTAGCCATTGCAATTTGTCATCACAAAGTCCCCAAATATATTCACAGCTTCAACCATATCAATTAATGAAGAGAGGAAGTGTTCAGCAAAGGATTAAAGATTAGGTGAAACAGAGAATATAAGATAGATAATATGAATGTGACAGTGGCATAAGTGAAGGCGTGGTGAAGTGGTGAAGAAAATGGAGACAAGACGAAGAGATGACGATGAGAACACTGGTGAAAAAGGATTTCCTCTATGTGTCTTCAGATTCGCCGCTCTTTCTCATGGCTGAAACTCTCACTGCTACTTCTTGTTCCCAGTTCACCGGTGGTGATGGATGACTGAGGATGATGGTCAGTGTCAGCTGGGAAGGAAGGATGGTGAAGATGATTAAAACCCTGATTTGACCGTATCTTTGCATCTTGGGGTCAAATACAAGATTTTTAATCCAAGAATTGCAGTATAATGCAATACTCGGGTCGTCTCTCTTTTCTCAAGGAGCCTTTAATTGAATCCTAGGTAATACTAAATGTCATGCAAAAGCAAATTCAATAAAACAAGAGAAAATTGATTTTTGGGTTTTTCTTGTTAAAAAAAATAAAAATAAATAAAAGAAAATACAATTTAATTAAATATATAAATAAACACACCACTCAAATTAATTTAAATCATAGGCAAAGTCTATATATAAATCCCACAACACAAATTTAATCACACATTATTCAAACAAAATATTGGAATAGGAAAAATAAAAATAAAACTCCCCTGATTCAGATTCCACATGCATGCATGTAGTCAAAAGTTGCAATATATATGATGATGTCAGCATACATGTATGATGATGTCATCATGCATTAATCCAGTTAACGAACTGCAACACGAACTGCAACACGTATTGACGCATTTCTCATTCGTAGATCCTCAAACTCGTGGCTCCAGGTGGTGTAACTCAAAATTTCAGCTGTCTCAATTTCTGCAACTCGGACTGGTGGTTGATAATGAAGAGATCGCCGGAATTGAGGAAGAGAGTGATGGGAGGTCGCCGGAAATGGGGGCCGGAAAACTGCAAAACTTCACCGGAAAATTGGAAACAACACGGGAGTCACAGAAAAACCGATGGAAAATGATGATGCGGTATTTGCATGATGAAAGGACGATGGTAGGAAGAAAATAAGACACAACGGAGGAGAAAATGGTTCACAAGAAATCAAGCTTCGCCGGAAGTGGGGGCCGGAAAACTAGAATAGTTCGCCGGAAAATGCAAAACTTGCTGGATTATCACAGAGAGGAGATGAGGGTGCTGCACTTGTAGTTTTCGATGGCTTTTGGTGGAGAAAAATAGAAGGTGATGGTGGTTGGGATGAAGGTGCTGCTGGACTGTGAGCAAGATGATGGTGTGGTGATGAAAATGAAGAACGTGGTGGTAAGAAAGGTGCCGAGGCTGGTAAAGGTGAATGGTGGTGATGAAGGGAAGAGGTTAGTGGTGTAAGTGGTGACCTCGTTCTTACTTCAACCCCCCGTTCTGTAGTACCTCGGCAAAAGAAAATGGAAGAGGAAAATTAAAGAGGAAGAGCTGCAGTCGGGATGCTCTCATGGTGGTGAAGATGGGGGTATATATAGTGAGATTGACGCTGTCCATTTCCCTTCACCAACCATGTTAGGTGCAGTCTGAAAGCAAGCTGCAACACAAATCTTTCCATGATATGCGCGTGCATATAATTTCTACGTCTTCCAGAAGTGCACATGACAAAACCTGCCAGATTTTACTTTTCTGTCGGTTTGAATGTTTAATTTGTGGTTTGGGTCTTGTTCTGTAATTTTCCCCAGTAAATTTTCTTCATGAAAAAGCTTATGCGTACTTTTCTGTAATTTGCTCTGGTCCTTTTCTATAATTTTCCTTGTATTCAAAATATTAATTCAAACTCCAAAAATCACCAATTGTGACCCAAAGCACCTGCAATGCAAAAATTAAGCATAAGGTAGTATTAAAAGTTCAAGAGATCATATGTATAAATATTTAATAATTATGGCCATTTTACCCTTTTATTACAATTAATTCAATACAAATGCCTCTAATTAAAATGAGTGCTTAATCATGCGATAATGCCCTGGAAAATACATTAAGAGTCCCTATTTAATTAATTAAAAATATATAAAATTATGGTTAAATCAAACCCTCAGCTTCCCCGACCCTCCCCTTAGCTTTCACGGCAACCTTCCACACTCTATGTTCCTCTCGTCGCTCACCTCATTCTAATCTGTCTCTCATTCTAAGAAGCTTGCTGGCATTTTCGGTAGTGGTGCGACGGTGGAGGAGTGAAGATGATAGTGAGATGACAGTGGATGCGAGGTGATGAGTGGCGGAGATAAGGTGTATGGTGGTGAGAGAGTGGAGGTCACGGCTAAAGCTCCTCTGCTCTGCGTCTTCTCTCTACCCACGGGTCTCTGTAGAACAGAGAAATAGCTCCACTAGTGGCAACAATGGTGATGAGAGCGATAGTCACCGGCAACGGAGAAGGTGATGCTTGGTGATGAAGACGATTAAGGGAATGAGAAAATGGTCCTACTATGTTTGCGGCTCTGCTCTTTAATCCTCCATGTCTGAATTCAATTCAACAATAGACGACCAAGTTAGGTACAGTGTTATCAAATCCCTTGGTCAAAATGCATGTTTTGACTATGGACCAAAATGAAAAGTGTGAAATCTTTTAGGAGGGACTAAATTGAAAACTTTTTGGGTCCAGCCATGATTTTTAAAACATTTGGGTCCTTTTCTAAAATTTTCTGAGTCCTTTCTTCCAATTGTTTGTAATTTCAAGAATTTCTGGGTTCTTTTTTGCAATTTTTCCAAACTAATCTACAATTAAGATAAACCCAAAATGTAATACCTTATATTCCAAAAATTAATCAATTAAGGTAAATCATAAAATATATGACATTTTTGCCCTTTTTTAACCTTAATTTCATTTAAACACATTTAATCACAATTAGTCACAAAAGAGACATTTTAAGCTCAATTATCATGACAAAATCCCCAAATAAAATATGAAAATATATAATAAAAAATGGATTTGTCACCTATATTTGTGAGGCCTAGAGAGAAGACAAGTGTTCTATTTTCCTAGTTGGTGACGACAAGACAAGAGCTCATAATTTGATGGAGGGAGATTAAAGTTTGGAGACACAGAAGATCTACAGCACAGATGAAAATTTGACTTTGAGTTTTTGTTTCTCCTTTCCTTTCTCTTCTTCCTTTTGTCTTTGGTTAGCTATTATTTTGTTCATGACAATGTTCAGTCTATGTATCTAATTAAACCTCTTTGTTTTGAATTATTTAGTTTGATTATGGATTAGTGGATGAAGATTTCTTCTTTTAATTGCTACAATCTTATGTTTGTTGATTCAATTGTGAGGTTAATTGTTCTTAAAGATTAGAAATTTGATTGAAACTTAATTTGGTATTATAAAAGTGTCTAGACATAAGAAATTTAGAATAGACCTTCAATTGAATAGTGAAAGATTAAGTTTTCAAACTTCATTTGCTTGTACGATAGACATATACCTACCGGCCCTACATAGTCTCATTAGGATTGCATTTAAATTAATCCAGTTAAGTACTAATGCCTTTTAGTGGATTGAAAGACACTCATAGGTAATTAAGAGTCCTAGACTAAGAAATATAATTCAAATCCAATTAAGGGGAGAAATTCGTCACTAAGAAGTAATTAAGGCGATAATAATCCAAGTCACCGCTTAAGATCTAAAATCACCCTTATCCTTAGCCTTAGTTAGATTTGATTTTCTATTCTTTTTTTTTAGCTAGCTTTTTTATTCCTATCTTTTTTTTTTTCAAATTGTGTTGATTCAACTTAAGCAAAAGTGTAAAGCCTTTGCTTAGCTGCATTGTTGGTACCAAATCCTCATGGGAATGATACTATTCTCATCACTTTTTTACTTGATACGGTCCATACACTTACGAAATCTTAGGCTATAATTTTTTTCCTATCAAGCGGCGACCAAAATTGATGTTGCTAAAAGTGTGACTTTCAAACGTAACAATTTTGTTCGCCACAGGAAGTAATGGTTTTTAGTGGCGACGCACTTTTGTTGCTGCTGAATGTAGGACTTTCAGCTACGATGTTTTTTGTCGTCGCTAAAGGTTAGTTTCAACGGCAACTTTTTTGTCGCCGCAAATTCTTATGTGTGATTATTCTTTCTCCTTTGAAATGTACTTGTGTGTGTCTATACATATGTTTATCATTTTAACCAGATTCAAGTCATGTAATTTGAATATTTTAGTGTAGTTGAAAAAAATAACATAAATTATATCTAATGAGTTAAGAAGTATACAAAAATTAGAACCCTATCAGAATAGAGAAAAATAAATATCAAAATAGCTTCTTCTTTTATGAGTGCACCAATATTAGCATTAAATCCAGATATTAAAGAACATGAATACAATAGGGATTTTTCCTTAATACATATATAATATATTATATTTTTTTATACTATAAAAAACAAAAATAATAAAAACATAAGTACATTAAAAATGAAATGATGAGTCCAAAACGGATAAATCTAAACTCGGCTTCTTGTTCGTATTAAAGATCATGATATGATCCACATTTAAATATATGAAGCAATATAAATATATAAATGAATTCAAACAAACTATTCATTTTGATATACTCCCAGCGACCATGGCTGAATCTCTATTTTCAGCGGTGACTTGCTCTCTTAAGGCAATTGTGCTGACTTCATCACCGCTCATTACATACTTTCAGTGGCAACTTGAAAAAGTCATCTCTAATACTTTTAGCCACGGTTGCATCAGCAACAACCTTGTGGTGACAAAAAGTCACCACTGAAAGTTGCCGCTGAAAGCCGAATTTTTTGTATTGTACATATGCTACTTATCTGATAATGTAATCATATTTGGTAAAGAATCTTCCTTCAAATCTATATAAAGTGCATTTCTATCAACTTCTGGAATTTTTCAGTCCTCAACATCTTGCTTAATATATCAGACGTTAATTTCTTCATTGAATATATTGGTGGATGAGGAGGAACCTCTTTCATTAAGGGGGCAAGAACTGGTTATAAAAGAATGCTTGGAAAAAGAAAATTTTCTAAACATATTTATGGAAGAATATCCTATTTAGGATACCATCGTCTGTCAAGTTCTATAGAATTGTAAATGGAGAATATCAATCAAGATTTATCAATTAAGTTAAATGTTAAGATAGTAATACTATTATACGGAGTAATACTTAATCTTAGCCACCAATTAAGTAATTAGTATACAATGTATCCGATAATTAGACCCAATGTATAACATTGTATATATTGATCACTTAAATAGATATAATGTATCTACTAATTATTTACAATGTATGTCTCTCATTAGATATATTGTATCTAATTATATACAATGTATATCATTATGACACACACACATATTATTCTTGAGGCTATACTGGGGTGAGTGGTTCTCATCAACTATCTCCTTGGAACTTGTCTAGGTGTGCAAGTGTTTTGTGTTGCTATCTGTTGGTTGTAGCATTTATTGGGGTTGGTGGATGAACCATTTACAAATTAACTTGTGATGGTGAATCATTTAGATCCGGTAGGGTTGTGCATTGTTTGAGTCTAAATGGTTGTGTCTACTAGTTAGTGTTTTCTCTTCCATTCTATTCCGTTTGATAGATTTAACAAAAATTAATTGACTGTGTTGGTATTTTTCTTTCTCTTGTATAGTTGAGAATAAAGTCTAAATAAAACTTATGATATAATGATGAAGATTAAGAGGAGAAAAATACTTTCGTTGAGCCTCATGGAGTGTTGATATTTGCTTAACAAATCAACGGTATACCAAAGGTAAGTTAATTATTCTTTCAATTCTATATTTGCTTACATTCATCCTTAGTGACCATTGACTTCATTTTTGTTTAATTAAATTTGTTGCAATCCGTAATTGATTTGTATACTTTTTTTCGTTGATACAGTGGATATTTTCTGACAGTAGTGGGATCGGTAAGTCATAAACAAGGTTATATAATATCTTGTATCTTAATTCAACCAAGTACAGTCGTGCAAATGTTGTAGTAAAACCTTCAAGCATCAAGTTCGATTTTCCTCTAGTTTTCGGGCTTTAGCGTTCATGAAATTATTTATGATATTGATTTGTTTATAATAATATTGAAATAGTCTTTATAATAACAGTTTTTTATATGTTGGTCAACTTTTCTAGTTCCTATGCAATCTTGAAGTCCAAAACTTAAATATCCCAGCTGTTCAGGAGAGCACCAATATGTGGAAGGAGAAGTTTCGATTCAGTGATCCAAATATATAGTTTTGAAAAGAGAACTTGCCTCCTATAAACTTTTGATGTTTTTTTCAATATTTAATGTAATGTTGCGCAAGGACTTGACCATACATACAATAGAATCAGGTCCCTCCCTTATTCTTTCTTCACTCTTATCTTCCCCTTCTATAGATGGCGGTGACAAAAAGGAAGAGAAAAACTGACATTCAGAATTTTCAAGAACCTCACAATACATTCAGAAATTTCAGGAACACCATAATAATCCGGTAAACAAATCCTTAATGTTATCTTAATTACGTGTACTTCCCCTCAATGTTGAAAACATACACTTAAGTCCAAACATGTGTGTTTGGTTTGTGTTTTCTCTTCAGTTCTATTTGGTTTGGCTTAATAAAAATCAATTGATTGTATTGGTATTTGCTTTCTGTTGTATAGTTAGCAATGAAGTCTGAGAAAGCTTATGATATAATTATCAAGATCAAAAGCAGAAAAATACTTAAGTTGAGTCTTATGGCATATTGATGTTTGCTTATTATCATATCAACAAAATGGCAAAAATATATTAAAGAGTATATCAATTCTATATTCGTTTATATTATATATATATATATATATATATCAAATCTACGATCAAACCTTTTTATATATCAAGATTCTTATCAGCAAATAACTCTGGTTGATATAATGTTTATTTGAAATATTATCATACGCAAACTCAACTGAGAACACATATGAAGAAATGTCAAGGATCTAGAAATAATGAACATGAGGAAACAAAAGAAAAATATCATAAAATTAAATTAGCCTCTTTTGGGTTGTTAAAAATAATTCCCCAAATACAAGAGCCGGAATGGTTTCACCAACATATATATCATTCTTCTACTAGAGATATTTTGGTCACAAGTGATATTTTTAATTGACCTAATTAAAGCAATATCTCCGCATATTCACCGTAAAATAATATAAATCATTCAAATGTTGGCATATTATTCACGGTTACTAGTTTGAGAATGCCTTTCTACTTCGATTATATGTCAATCTACTAAATAACCAACGAAACAAATAGAATGTAATTAATATAATTAAAAAAGGAAATAATCTCATGACACACCTTTTGTACTTTCTTGTTTTAAATGATATGACATTTTCAAAACCTATGTACAACTTCGAAGGGAAAAGCTATTTGCATGGTCAATAGCTCTGTGGCCTAATAGCTTGATAAAAGCATTACTAAAAGTGGAAGGTTGCAAGTTTGATTCTACTTATAATATCATTACTGTTAGTGCTCGCCATCTAAATAAAAGAAAAACATGACATTTACATGTGCATGCACAAATTATGAAAATAACTATGAAGTGAAATAACTATTGGTTATTTTTGGTATGTCATTGATGTTGGGCCATAGCATGTCACTCCTATGTTGAGCCCAAGTTTTAATTGTTTAGTTTTATTTATTTCCTGTTTTATGTATTTCCTATTTTGTGTGTTTTCTATTTTATGAAAAGAAGAAAAGAAGAAAAAAAAAAAGGGGAAGAAAAAGAAAAGGAAAGAAATAAAAGAGAGAACCCTATTAAAGGAAGAGCGGGCTGCAAGTTTGTATTTGAGGGGGGGAAAAGAAAGTTTATATATAGCTCTTATGAGAGAAAATTTTTCGCAAATTTTTAGCCTGAGCAGTTTTGATCTAGCTGATGATCGGAAGCCTATTTCTGGTCGGATTGATCTGAATTGTTTTGTGGAGGTTCTAGACACACACAGCTTAATTTTGGACAGTTAGATCATCCATTGAAGTTTTCTATTTTCCCCAGAATTTTCATGAACATCCCTTCAAATCAGTTGCAGATTTTTCTAAGTGACTTTGATTAAGTCGACGATCAGATCGTGATTTCTTGTCCGATTTCCCTGAAATTTGGTGGAGGTATTTGAGACATATAGATCTTGAATATGAATGGTGGGATCATGGATTGGAGCTTCCTACCTTCTTCAGATTTTGCGTGAACATTGGTATACATTCTGTTATTACAGCTTTTGTGTTTTGTGATTTCTGGCACAGGCAGATTGTATCTTTGCCCAAGAGATACATATTTTATTGCTCTATTTGCTCTTATATTTTATTAATATAATCCTTTGGTGATTTTTGTAGATGAGGTGAATTTGTTGTCATCCTGTAGTTGAGTTTTGTATTAGAGCGTTTAACATCGTATTCCTTTTAAAGATAGTGGAATATTTTCGCTTTGAGCTATGGTTGTTTGCTCTCAATCACATTGAGGGGGAGATTTTTCCACATTCAATTCTTGCGTCTCTCCATCTATTATTTTATTGCTCATTTTATTTTTCTACTTTAATTGACTCCATATGATCATTTTTCATTAGAAAGATTTAATATCTACTGCGCTCTTTCTAACAGTTGATTTGTTAAGCAAAGATTAACATGCTACGATAAAGATTCAATGAAGCATATGGATTGTCTAGATCCTCATCTCTAACATGAGCTTTATTAGACTTCATATTTTAAGCATTCCTGATCAACATATTCCAGTTTATGCTCCTGATTGTGAATTTACATGTGTGTGTGTGTGTCAATTCATCATCATGTCTAAATAATATTAGTAGTTGGTGATATAGGTACCCAAATATGTAGTTCACCAAAGAAAAGAGACTATAAAGTGGAAAAAGATCATAAATGCACGAATTTATATTAAACACAAATGACCAACTGTGGTTCAACTTACTTAAAAATTTTATCTTTCTAATTAAGTTTATATTCTGATAAATTTATATAATAAAATTAAATTATATGGTGGATGTAAATATATAGTTATAAATAAAAAATTCAAATAATTAAAATTGAATAAAAAAATTTTAGAAATAATGGATAATTTTGAAAAAAATAATAAACCTGCACTAAGAAGTAAGATCATAATTATTGATATTATGAAAATAATAAAATTGAATAGATAATTGATCTAACTCATTTCTTCTATGCTAAAGTTTGTAATATTAAGGGTTTTGACATGATAGGCTCTATTACATTTATTTGTGGTTATGCTTGTTATAGGGTGCTTGCATGAGATTAGTGCTGATCAAAAAATAGTTCTTATCTGGAATGTCTAAGGTAAAGTAGACAAGAGACATTTATAGCCGTTGGTTCGATTCTATAGGAGAGGATTAATCAAAAAATAGTTCTTATCTGGAATGTTTAAGGTAAAGAAGATGAGAGACATTTATAGCCGTTGGTTCGATTCTATAGGAGAGGATTACATGTAATCCTGATACAACATATCAATTATAGTGTTTGGTTGGTCTTATATAATATAAAGATTATTAAATTTTGTAATCATGATTGCATCATTTGATGTAATCAGGATTACACTGCTAGGACTACTGAATGAGGATGTAGGCATCCTGTAATCAAGTGAAAAAGACACTATTGTTATTATAATTTTTTAATTTGATCAAAGTACCCACCTATAAATGCTGTTAAATATTCCATAATTACCACCATTAAATATTTAAAAAAATTAATTAATTATATAAAATATTAAAAAATCCCCACTAAAAAATTATATTCCTCCATCAAAAATATTAAAATATCCCATTAAATAATATTTCCACCATTAAATATTAAAAAATTACCATGAAGCCTTTCATAATATTTTCACCATTAAATATTAAAAAAATTATTATGAACCCAACGTATACACTGCACAAATTTTAAAAAAAAATTAACGTGCACGTTATACATATATATTTGTAGATAGGGGTAATTTTGTCTCTTGTTATATCATATATTCTCTTTTTTTTATGTAATCCAACCAAACATCTTTATACATATGCATTATCTTTCCTTAATAACAAACCAAACAAATTCGTGTAATCATCACTACATTATATTTTATTCCATTACATTACCTCCGATTCCGTGAATTAAACGAGTACTTAATCCTACTTCTAAAGGTTTAAGGGCAAATTGGACACATCCTATGCTTAAGAATTTATAATTCTTCTTGTGTAGTTCAATAGAATCACGGGATAAGAGGAAAAATTCCTCTTTGATGGGTTGATAGGAATTACATATTCTACCGATATGACAATATAATCAAACTTGGTAAAGAATCTTCCTTCAAATTTTTATAAAGAGAATTTTTGTCGACTTTTATAATTTTCTAGTCATCAACATCTTGGTTAATATCTTTGAAGTGAATCTCTTCCTAGAAAATATTGGTGGATGAGGAGGAATCTCTTTCAATAAGGGAACAAGAACTGGCTATAGAAGAACGCTGGGAAAAAGAAAATTTTCTAAACATATTTATAAAAGAATATCCTCTTTTGATACCATCGCCATCAAGTTCCATAGAAATTTAAAAAGAGAATATCAATCAAGATTTATCAATTAAGTCAAATGATAAGATACTAATACTATTATAACACTTAATTTTAGCCACCAAATTAAGTGATTAATATATACAATGTCATACAATGTATCTAATAATTAGATACATTGTATGACATTGTATATATTACTCACTTAATTAGATACAATGTATCTAATGGTTATTTAAGTAGATACATGGTATATAATTAGATACAATAGTATCTACTAACTATATACAATGTATGTCTCTCTTTAGATACATTGAATCTAATTGTATATGCAACGTATATGATTATGACACATAGACATATAGAGGTGTATATATATACACATCTTTCTCCTAAGGATTAATTCATGATTCATAGATCAAACCCTCTAGAGAGAAGAGAGCACTTAATAAGTTGAACTGTGTGCAAGTTGTCGAGTCCCCTTTCCAACCTATTCTTTTGTGCAACCATTATTTATTCTTCAAGTTGTACTGCGGTACGGTGAGTGGTTCTATTCAACTATCTCCTTGGAACTTGTCTGTTGAGAGAGTATAAGGTAGTATAAGGTGTTCAAGTGTGTTTGTGTTGCTATCTGTGAGGATTGTAGCATTTACTAGGGTTGGTAGATGAATCATCTACAAACTTTTGAATTGAAGGTGAATCATTTAGATCAAGTAGGTCTGTGAGTTGTTTGGGTCTAAATGGTTGTGTCTAGTTCTCTTCTATTTTCTATTTCATTTGAAAGATTTAACAAAATTAATTGACTATGTTGGTATTTTCTTTCTCTTGTATAGTTGACAATGAAGTCTAAAACAACTTATTATATAATGGTGAAGATTAAGAGGAGAAAAATACTTACGTTGAGCCTTATGGCGTGTTGATATTTGCTTATCAGATCAAGGGCATACCAAAGGTATGTTAATGAGTTTTTTAATTCTGTATTTACTCATATTGGTCCTTAGTGACCGTTGATTTCATTTTTGTTTAATTGAATTTGACACAATCTCAAATTGATTTGTATACTTTTTTTCATGTATACAGTGGATATCTTCTGACAGTAGTGGAATCAGTAAGTCATAAATTAGGTCATATAATATATTGTATATTAATTCAACCAAGTATAGTCATGCAAATGTTATAGTAAAACCTTCAAGCATCAACTTAAATTTTCCTCCAGTTTTTGGCCTTTATATGATGTCCCACATTGGCTGGAGAAGGGAACAAAAGACGCCTTATAAGGGTCTAGATACCTCCCCTCTCCATGCATTTTAAAACTGAGGAGTGATGGACCTCAAAGCAAGCAATATTAATAATGAGACGCTGGGATGTTACAATTGATATCAGAGTTGGGCTTGGGTTGATGTAGGTCAATGTGCCAGCGATGAGGCTAGGCCCGTAAAGGGTAGAGTGTGATATCCCACATTGATTGGAGAGGGAAATGAAAGACACCATATAAGCGTCTAGATACCCCCTCAATACCTTTAAAACCATGAGGGGTGACGGGACCCCAAAGTGAACAATATTATATTGAGAGCAAAGTGCTCAAATGTTACATATTGCATGAGAACAAATTCATCTTCAAAGTATTAAAGTATTTTTCCTAACCAATATTTTTATATTGGAAATGTTTCAAGTAATAGCTTGTTGTTGCTTGTAGATCAGACCATGAGAAACCTCTCAAAATTCTTCTTATATAAATTATAAAAGACCAGAGGGAGTATTTACCATACTACATTTAGTCTTTCATATTCATTAATTGTTTCAGATAATGACACTAAGGTCTCAAGGTACGTACCACTCTAATCCCAAATATAAGTCAGTTTTAAATAATTTCATGGGAAACTTGCACATAAACCCAAAACAAAAATAACATGGATGACACGTAGAGTGTCAACTCAACACATTTGGTCAACTAACAATCAAACTGAACTTTGATAATGGCAGGAGTGAAATTGCTACAATTTAAAAACTTCTAGGATAACATTACTCCTCAAAAAACTTATTATGCAACATTTTAGGGCAAAATCGAACCTTAACCCTTACCCTTATTAACTATACTAAGCTCCAACATCATATTAAATTCTAGAGTAGAATACACTAACTACACTCTATTTTATCTAAATTACATAAACATTCCCAAATCTCCATTGAAATTAAAAGGTATATTACACAAACCTTCCATATATATTTGATATTTTATTTCCATTCATCCAATCAGTCAAGCAAGAAATTATTCTGATTATTCATATATTATTGTGCATTCTTATCTCCATACTAATGTTTACAATATTCAAATAATATAATCATAATATTATAATATCTCAAACACTACATTGTACAGAACTTTCTTTTCTTATTTCCTTGAAGTTGTTTCTCCAGTGCATTATCCATTGTTCACCAAATGAAGAATGAACCTCACCTTGTGCTCATGAAGGTTTACTTGCTAGACATGGGAAGATATGAGGTCATCAAGAAAATTAAAGAAGCCTGCGGATTGCCATTTTTCAGTAAGTTCTCTTAGATTAAATTTGGCCTTTGCTCATAATTGCTTATACGAAGCCCAAGATGAAATTGATATTGACTTTGTCTGATCATTTCATATGCAGTCATGTCAGCTGATGCGAAGCACATTTCAATTGCGGTAGAATCCGCTGAAGGGGATGAACATTATTCCACAAACCCAGTTAAGGTTGAAGATTTAAGGGACATATGGTAGTTTATTGTAAGGGAGGAGAAAACTGATATAGCAATGGTGGGGGATCAATCAAAGGGTAATAAAAATATACCAGACAAGGGTATAAGATTCCGACCATGCTTGGAAGCAGGGAATCAAAGCCTCCTGAGTGGAAAAAGGAAAGATCCAGAACCAATTGATAAAGTAGAATATTGATAAAGTCCTTGCGCAATATTACATGAAAGATTGAAAAGCCATCAAAATTTTAGAGGAGGCAATTTTGTTGGGTTTTGGGCTCCCTTCCTATGTGGAGAAATGCCCAAATTATATATTTCCTATTTTATGAAAAGGAAAAATAGGAAAGAATGAAAAGAGTGAGACTCTGAAGGAAAAAAAAGGAAAGTTTCTTAATTGTTCTATGTGAGAGATTCTCTCAGAGTTTCCTAATTTGAGGTTGTGTCTCACTTATTTAAGTGGAGAGAGGGCACGTTAGGTTTTTGGGCAAAGAGGCCCTGCCGAGGCCAGATAGGCTAATGAGACCAGGGTAGACCGGAGTAGTCGAAGATGTTTAATTATACAATCATGTGAAAAAAAAAAAAAGAAGAGAGAAAGTGAAAAATGTATGTTCACAAGGCAATCTCGGTAAATTGATGTTTGTACACTTATTAACTATTGGATCGGGCTGGAATTTGTTCAGCTGGTTTGGCACATGTGGTTTGTCATTTTCAATGGTGTGATCGTCGTTTGGAGGCTTGGTGTGAGCGAAATCATGTTTGTAGTCAAGGACTATATGTTCACAAGGCAATCTCAGTAAATTGATGTTTGTACACTTATTAACTATTGGATCGGGCTGGAATTTGTTCAGCTGGTTTGGCACATGTGGTTTGTCATTTTCAATGGTGTGATCGTCGTTTGGAGGCTTGGTGTGAGCGAAATCATGTTTGTAGTCAAGGACTATTTTTGAGTATTTTCAACTTATTTATTCTTTATTGTAAGCTTGTAGCTTTGATTGTTTGGCTGGGTGGTTGCACATGTTTGTGCATTTGTTTGAGAATCTCTTGTATCTTATTTTGATCATAGTGGATTTTATTTTCATTGGTCTGGGTGACCTATGGTTTTTACCTTTAAGTTTAGGGGTTTTCCACATTAATAATTTTCAACTTATTTATTCTTTATTGTAAGCTTGTAGCTTTGATTGTTTGGCTGGATGGTTGCACATATTTGTGCATTTGTTTGAGAATCTCTTGTACCTTATTTTGATTATAGTGGATTTTATTTTCATTGGTCTGAGTGACCTATGGTTTTTACCTTTAAGTTTAGAGGTTTTCCACGATAATAATTCTGGTGTCTCTTGTGCAATTTAATTTCCGTCATTATATTTGTTTATTTGTTTCCTCATAGACTTTTGCAAGTGATAGAAAGGTTTAACACCTCGCCCTTCCTAACAAATTTATCTTTTCCACTCTATATATTTGGATCACTGAATCCAAACTTCTCCTTCCACATGTTGGTGCTCTCCTCAACAGTCGGGATTAAGTTTTGGACTTCAAGATTGCATAGGATCTAGAAAAGTTTACCAACATAAAAAAAAAAGTTAGTATAAAGACTATTTCAATATCATTATTACTAATCAATATCATAAATAATTTCATGAACGCAAAAGTGTAACATTCTAATGCTTCATTCTTGATATTATTCATTTTGGGGCCCGGTCACCCCCTCACAGTTTTTAAAATGCATTGAGAAAGGAATGTATACATATCCTTATATTGCGTCTTTCATTCGCCTCCCCACTTCATACAATAGTAGTCAGAAATTCTTGACAGGATCAAGCTGGAACAATCTATTCCTCCTGAATGTCTTAATTCAACGGAAAAGAATTTCATGTCACTAGTATTTGTCTCTATTTGGTGATAAATAAATCATCTGTATTCATTATCACGTACACATTTTCTTTCTTATCCTCGTTAAAAAGATATATTTATTAGTGAGATCAATATTAAAATTTAATAATTAATTATTAAAACCACATTGTTGAGGAAAATATTTGCATTTGGAACAGATTTATTAAATTAAATTATTTTATATTTTTATTTGTTATAAGAAAGAGTAGGGAAAAGTAGTTTTTTAGTGGGAACATGTTTTTTTTTTTATAAAAGATCAAAATGCATTAACCAAACAAATGATATTGCATCAGTTCTCTACAACCATGTGAGGACATGATTGCATCATTTTTTTTTTTTTGAATTTCTTCCTCTGGTATCCCACACCCGAAAGTGTAGACTAGTCTAGAGTCGTCCCTTGGGAGGGACTTCCCAGGGATCGAGCCCAGGTGGCGGGAGAGAATCTTTGCCTCCCTTGTCTCAACCACCGGACCAAGCCCCCTGGGCATGATTGCATCATATTAAAAACACTACAATGAATTGATTTCACACACACGACATTTAGTAAAATTAAAACTCTTAAGATAGGAGTTGATGTCCATGTGGAGCGCATGAGTTGAATGCTCATTATGTCCTTTGGGAGGCAGCAACCTCTTCTTAATGCAGAAGACCTTGAGATTAGGGCATTTAGATGAATGATAAAGAGGACAATTAGTTACCCATAACAAAGATTCCAGGAAGAATTGAAGAGCAAGATAGGGCTGATGAGGTCTTTTTTCCCAGATAATTGATTGGATGGACTGACCTTGGAAGCAAATCCATGATTGGAAAAAAACTTGAGATCCAGACTTGTATTTCCCCACAAAAAATACTCCAACCATTAACCTCAATATGGTCTACCTTTTGAAGCACAGATGAATCCTCTGTATTTGTTTCCTTTGCAACTGTAACATATGACTAAAACCCAGAGAACACATTTAGGAAGCATAAGCAATCTCTTTTATTACTAATGACGGTGCTACGTTCAAACCCGGATGCAGAATTAAGTTTCTCTTCATTCATATGATTGACATGACTGAGCGACAAAAAGTTGTTCCGTGTACGAAAATGTTGGGACTTTATTGTTTGACGAACAAATTGGTAGTGGACTAGTGGTGTGTGCATCTAATTCTAATATGACGGTGGCTTCAAA
The DNA here is from genome assembly GCA_963210345.1 of Inga oerstediana. Lineage (NCBI taxonomy): Eukaryota > Viridiplantae > Streptophyta > Magnoliopsida > Fabales > Fabaceae > Inga > Inga oerstediana. The sequence goes on from OY723401.1 coordinate 67,031,398, forward strand.
AACTAAAGTTGGAAATTTCAACACTTTCCACTTTCTAATTACAGCACTGTTTGTTCCCACTGACTGTGATGATCACAAACCCAAAGGTTGGTAAACATCACATTGGTGCTTTCGTTGAGATCCTGATGTTCACGGAAAGAGTTACCCATGGAGGGTTCTAACCAGTAAGAGGCTGAGTGAAGTGCCGTGGTGTGGAGCTGCCAGGGACGTCGGCTCTTAAGGGGGTTATGAGTCCCACATCGAGAAATCTCACAAGTAAAATAGAATTTATAAGTTCAAGGGGCTCTTCCTCTTAATAGGTTAGTCTTTTGGGATGGGCTCTCCCTTTGGGCTTGTGATCATCACACTGCCCTTCTCAAGATAATTTTTTTTAACTATGACCCACCTCTGCCCGTTGTTGTGTGACAATAATCATATGAAAAAAATATATATAAATTTATATTTAATATGCTCTTTTTATTTCTCCACCGATATCTAGCGCTTCTAGCAACTAACTAATTCAGCTCACAAAAATGTAGGCCCACAATGGGAGGAACATCGCTACCTCCAAGTAATTATTACAACTGCATACGTCAAACACGAGACTACTGGCTAAATTAGAATTACCACAACCAGTCAATGTAAATGCTTGATAGTTTATTTAATATGTTTAAAGTTAATGATGTTAGTGATGTTTTTTTTTTTTTTTGGGCCATATAAGATGACTTAGTGATAACTAAAACTTTTCCCCAATATTCCCTAAAAAAGAAAAATTGTGGAAATTTATATTTTTAACAAGTTTTCATTTTGATCTTTATACTTTTAACTAATTTTAGTTTTGGTCCATGTACTTTTATTAACGAGTTAAATTTGACTTTGGTCTATATACTTAATAACTTTAACTGCTTTAACGTTGTTAAACTCATATCTATGTCTGAATGAAACTATAGATATTAACATTTTTACAGAAATACTATAGGACAAAAAGCTACGGTTTAAAACTATAAGGATTAAAACTAAAATTTAATCAAATTATAAAGACCAACAATAGTAACCCATAAATGATTAAAAGATTAGGAATTTAGTTTTAAACAAGTAAAAAAAATAAGAATTGAGTTACATCAAGTCATATACCTAAGAGACCGAGCTATAAGTGTGTCACAATTACAATGACTAAACAATTAATTTTATCTTTGTTGAATGATGATGATGATGATATTGATTTTCAATTTTTACCTCGCATATAAGTAATCTATATATATATATATATATATGATACATATAAGTGTAGCCTTTCAATTTATAACTAGGCAGGTCTCTATGCATTTGAGGGATAAGTTATACTCCCTTTGATCTTTTTTATAAGTAACTTTGAGCATTTGAGGAAAGTTCTTATTACGCAAAATGAACTGAAGGTTAAGATTAATTAAAAATAATAAATGTGTCAAAAATGTCATGTTTCTTTCAATTATGCCCCTATTTATAAAAAGAGCATAAGAGAGAGAATGAATAACAAATATGAGAGAGTATGAATATAAAATATGAGAGAGGATGTGTAATAAATGAGTAAATGAAAGAGAATTAGTGATGAGTGAGGAATATTTAATATAAAGATGTGTATTTAATAGAAGTAGAAAAGGAAAAAAATAGTTGAAATTTTAATACATAAGGAGAAAGTTGCTTATAAAAAGGACCAACCCCAAGAAAGAGAAAGTTGCTTATAAAAAAGACCGAAAGAAGTAATTAGTTTGGGAGTTTAATTTAAACTTTATATTTTATATTTTTCCCTAAGTATTTTGATTTGGTCATTTGATTCAAAAACAAGCAACGTTATTCTCTTTAATTTTTATGCTTATGCCTCTATGCATGCTGATTTTTTTTTTTTTTTTTTTTTTTTTTGTGCTCGACTATTCGTGCTGATTAGTTAATACTTGCATCGAAGAATACACGCATCGAAGACTTCATGAAATAGCATCTGCCATTTTCCCCCCCTAGTACAAGCATATGCTAAAGTTCTCCAAGTTTAATCGATACAATGACATTGGGCTACTTATGGGCCAAGAAGGCCCAATGTATAATCATTCTTAGGATAAAATAGGCCCAGTATCCATCTATTTGATTAGTGATTTCCCCTTTTGCGTCTGAACTATATGCACTTCTCAAAAAGTACGATGAATTTTAAGAGGGGAAATCAATTGGTTAGACATAAATGTTTAAGGTAACTTTTTATAATTAAATTAGAATATAATCATATTTATATCCCTATTTTATTTTGTGACCTCTTACTATTAATATTTTATTTTGAACCTTTTTATTTTGTAATTTCTGTTATATTGTACAATTTGATTGGAAAAAAATTTTATTAAGTATATAAGCTTTAAGTATCTAATTTTTTTCTTAAAATTTGTGTTGACAATTTCTGTTCATATATATATATATAGTTATCTGATATTTGATTTTATTTGGTTAATTGAACCTTATTGGGTCCAATCGACGATAATTATATCAATTAAAGTAGTGAAAATCACACTAGTCATTAAATCAATCTAAGTAATAGTCCAAGGGTCAGTAATCCAATCATGATTGAGCTGAGGTTAGCATCATATATAACACTTAAAAGAGTAGTATTCTCTCCCGTCTTTAATATAAAATATATTTACCTAATTTAATTAGATTAAGAAAGTTAGTTAATATAGCATATTTTTTCTAAAACATTTTAACCATATTCCTTAATTCCATTTGTCTCTTTCTTACTTTTTTTTTATTTGATGAAGGGTTTCACCTTCTAAAGCTTGGAGCACAAAGGGTTTTTACCTCTTCCAACGAGTTACCTTCCCAGAATTTGAACTTGTGTTCACCTCCTTACTCCACTTACCATCTCAACCAACAGTTTGTCAATTCTCTCTCTTACTTTATTGTTGTTAAGCGAATATCAATAGAAATAAATTAAGAAAATATTGTCTAATATGAGAAATATGTCTTATATTTAGGATCAAGATTAACTTTCTAATTATATCTTATATTTAAAAGCAGAGGGAGTATTTAAATAAAAATACATTAATCCACTAGTAAACAAAAGATTCATGATTCATGAATAAACTATATATAATCCCAAAACACACAGTTACCAAAATATAAAAGTGATGGATTGCTATTTGTTTAACTAAAAATATCATTTCATACTCATTAGGGAGAGAAAAGAATATAAAATTTAAGATCCGATCATCTAAAACTTTTGACTAGGTTTGTTATAAAACTGTAACATCCCAAATTTTATTCACCAAGAGTACATTGTGATTATTTTATATATTCAATAAAATGGTGAATATTTAAGGCTAATTATTTCGAAAATTGAAAAATAAAATGTGTTGGTTTTAAGGCAAAGGATTAAATTAGAATTGTTAAAGATGAGCACATGTGGAAATTGGATTAGAATATAATTTCTTGGCACATGTAGTTTGATTAATGGAATGAAAGACCAAATGGTGTGCATGAAGGGCCCTTGGGACATTTTTGGGCTAACCAAATGGAGGAGAATTGGTTCAATTGCAATTGGAAGCTTATGACACAAGTTGGAAGAGGGTAAACTCAAGTACAATGCTTATGTCATATTTCATTATCCTATCATTCATTAATTAAGAGGAAAAAGGGAGATATTTATGAAGCAAGGCTTCATCTTTCTCTTGCCTTCATTTTCATCCAAACAACAAAGATAGAGAGAGAGGGAGAGCTTAGGAAATCTAGAGAGAGAGGGGAGAAATCTTAAGGTAAGACCTTGTGGATCCAAGTTTTAAGGCTTCCAATTTGTATAATCTCCTCTCTAATCTCTTCTTCTCCATGAAATACTATGTTTAGCAAGCAATCTCAAGGGAGAGAGAAAGAGGGTGGTAGGCTTTAAAGAGAAAAAGTGAAGAAAACTAAGATAACTTCAAGAACATCAACTCTTGTGGTTTATTGTTGTTCTTGGCTTAGTTTGGTATTGGTTGGTTGATTTTATAAATTTGGAAAGTCCTAACCCTAAGGGGAGGTGCTGTCCAAATTTAGTCTAATCATATTTAGAATGTGATTAAGTGGTTAAACAAGTGATTAAAGGTTATAAGAAGGTGTTTTATGAATTGAAATCATAACACTCCATTTTCTCCAATTATTAAAGAATTTCATCCAGATCTGTGTTGGACAGTGTTGGGACTGGATTTTGATATTTTTGATGATTCCATTATGTTTAGAATGGAAAATTGTGTAGGGTTAATGTTGGGTGTGAAGTGAGAAAAGCCCTAGAAAGTGAAATGACAAAAAATAGCCTTAAAACCCTCACATAGGGGCTGTCAAGGGTAGATATGTAATTAGAGCTGGATTTTCATAAAATAGATGGTTCCATTGGATTCAGTAGGTAAAAATAGGCCGGGTTATAGTTGGTCATTTTTTCGGAAAAGACCGAAAAGGCATAATTACGAAACGCCACTGAAATCCCTAAATCGGGGCTGTCAAGGGTATTTTCGTAATTTGACACTGAATTTGGTGATTTTGAACCCGGAAATGGATTCCTTGGGCGAAAATACATCAAAATAACTCTAGTTAAAATTTTGGGAAAACGTGTCATCGGGCCGAGATCCCAGGCATTTTGGTAAAATTTCACTATAGACTAATATAATCACTAGAAACACTATGGAAGTGTCTAAACGGTACATTTGATGTTTTAGGACCGAGTAGAGAGCCCGACGGATTGGCATGCAAATGGAGGCACGTTATTCAAAGATCAGGGAAGGGCGATTAAGGTAGAGAACTTACCTCTCCTGCATGTATTTGATATTTGTGCTGGTATGTTGACGCATGTTATTGCTGTACTTGATTTTGTGAAACATATATGAATAATTGAAGCTATGTTTCTGTTTATGCTATAGCCATACGTATGTTGTTTGAAACATTGAGCATGCAAATATGTCATTGTGTGAGCATGAGTTATGTAATGCAAGCATGTCATGCATTAAGCACTTATCTTGCATGCATATTGGTATTGCTTTCCTACTAAGATTCCCCAGAATCTCACCCTCCTCTACCAACAATTTAGATAGGAGAAGACAGAAGCCATGCTGAGAGCAAGGAAGAGAACCGTACGAGGGGATTGCGATGGTGGAACGAAGATGAGAAGATGTCTCCATTTTACTGAAATGGGTTTAGACACCCACGTAGTGCTATTTCTGTGTTGCCCACTGAATTGTGCACATAATATCAATATGTTTATGCTATTTCTGTGTTGCCCACTGAATTGCGTATTGTTTTCCGCAAATACTCTGAAATAGGTGAAAATAAAATAAGGGTGTGACAGAAACTGGTTAACCGATTTATTGATATAACCAGCCGACGAAATTAGGTTTTAATGCCATTATCCCAACATAATTGTTTTTGTTGGAATCATCAATCTATTTTTGGTACAGCAGTCATCAATCTTAATTAAGAAATATCAGGCTAACTGTTACCAATAGAGCTCCTTTTAATTATTCCAATTATCACATATTGTGGATATAAGTTAGTTGATAAGTGGTGGGAACATGCTGAATCAGAAACAGTCCTGATTCCTGAACGAAAGAACTGTAATTGTAATTTTCATAAAATAATTGACATTTATTGTTTGACCCAAAAAAAAAAAAAAAAAAGTTGTTAGGCATCTAATTCTAAGATGACGGTGGTTTTAATTCAATTCAAAAACTTCAAGCTGCTTGGAAAATTCTATACTCTTCAGCGACTTTCAAATCCCGACACTTTTTGTCCCATTTCCTAGAATCTTTTGAGTTTGACAACCTACCCTACTCATTGTATTGGGCCTTAGCCTTTTACTAATCCCAAAAACACAGTTACCAAATTTCATAACACATGCGGCGGATAATAATTTTGAGCCTTTTTCAAAGTTACTACTGGTAATTGAGAAAATTACATGTTAGTCCTTTCAATAGTATACCAATTTTTATATATCTGACTTTAGAAATCTAACTGATTAAAAGTTTGAGAAGTACTAATAGTGATAATTTTTTAAGAACTGCTGTGATGTTTAGATTGTTTATATAGGAGTTTTATTTTATGGTACCATCTATCAAAATAATTATTACTCTACAATTAAAAATTTATGTATATTTAAAATATTTGGGAAGTTTATGTAATTTTAAAGAAAATGATAAATAATTTGTGTGATTTATCTAAAATAGGAGAAATCCGTGTATGATTTTATGTGATAAAGTTTGTGTATGTTTTAAAGAATAACGACAAAATCATTGTAGTTTTAATAAGATTTAATATATATTTGTATTAGTTTTGAAAACATAATGAACTCATGCTTAATTTTTAATAAAATCCAAGAGAAATACATTATTTAATCTTATCTTTATTTTATTAACTAGGAATAAATAATTATTTGACCCTATAAGTTTGATTAAATTAAAGCTACTTTGATTCAATGTAACTCAATTTATATAATTTTGACTTAGTTAAAACTCAATAAATAAACTTTAATCTGATACAACACAATCTATTTAATTTTAACAATTTAAGATGTTGTTCTTCATATAATTTTTTAAAAAAATAAAATTATAAATATTAAAATTATTTTTTAAAATTAAGAAACTAATATTTTAAATAATATTGTAACATTTTGCTTAAAAAGCCTCATGATGTAAGGTGGGAAAACCAAATCCTAACACAAAAGTGGACATTTTCCTGAAAAGTTGTTAATTATAGGCAAGTGGGATGTTGGTCCCCATCCCCCATAATAAAGAACAGCAAGTTGCAAATTTTGCCACTATTTTAAGAGATGAGATAATTGACAATTAAACCAAATAAACTAACCACTATCGTATGTGGCAGCTTTGTAAAAGGGGGAAAACAGTTTAGGTATTTAAACTCATATGCTTAAACTACTTTTTCAATCATGTATAAAAATTAAAATAATTTTCAATAAAATTAAAATATATGTATTAATGTGTTATGTTGTACTTCATTTGCATGCAACTAATTTATGTTATTAAAGTTTATATATTTTTTTTAATTTTGAAATTCACTTGTTCTAATTTAATTGAAAAAGTTCTTTTAGTTATATAAATTTTAGTACTTAAATGTTCTCCTTTTTGTGAAAACTATATGCAATTGTCATTTTTATTTTGAAATAGATAAATAAAAAGTTTCACTATAATTAAGTTTAGTTTTCATTAAAGTACTTCTAATTAATCAAAATATATCGTTATTTGGTTTCCCTTCAGTTAAGGGGGTATTTTTAAGAAAACATAATATGATCACAGAATATATAGTTTTAAAAACTTATGCAATCTCAAAATAATTTAACAAATTACTTTATTTCTTACTCCAATTATGAGGCCCTTGATTGGGTTCCCTATAATTTGAAAACTGAAAAGAATATAGAGCTTTGACTCTTATCTCTCTTTTTATCAGAAATTGGCATTTATTTCACATTTTATAGAAGATTTTAATAATTGGACCTTTCATTTTTCTGAATTTGCGTTGCATGCCAAGGTTGAACTGTTCTATCAGTAGGAAAAATCAAATTTTGCTATCTTCCAAATTGAAGATGATTATTGACCGCCAAAAAAAAAAACTCAAACTATTAATTTTTGCTCATGTTATTATATATGAATCAAACTTTTAGATTTCGATCCAATATAATAATGATGAAATTGAGCATGTTTAATTTTGATACAAACTCAAATTCTAATTAAATAAAGAGCTTAATACCATCTCTGATCCCTCAAGTTTGCCCTCATTTTTATTTTGATCCCTCAAATTTCAAATAATTGGTTTTGGTCCCTCTAAAAGTAAAATGGTCAAAATTTTTATTGAATTATTGGTATCAATATTTTAAACGAAATAAAACTAGAGGGATCGAAACATATAATTGATAGACCAAAATCAAAATTATGACAAATTTAAAGGACTAAAAATTATGATAACTCTTAAATAAATTACTCTTGAATTCATATTGCAAAATCATCACTGTCAATATTGAATTTATATATATATATATATATATCCAATTTCTTTCAAGCTCTTAGTCATTTTTTTTCTAATTAACTTAATATTTATATGCAACTTTTAGTTTATTACGAACCCAAACAATGCCAATTGTCATGCACGCTAAACCATAAAACTAAAAGCCCATACAAAATAGTCACATATTGTGTACTCTCTATGGTGATCAACCTAAGAATTAGTAGAAGAATTAATTTTTATTCTAAATATAAGACCTTAATTTATTTTATCTCTTAAATTTATAATTTTTTTTTCTAATTCCCTACTTATTGCATATATTAAGAAATGGTACTTTAGAAAAACCACAACACAATTTTTTACAAATACCAGACTTTATTAATTTGTTAATTTTTACAAATTAGTTTCTTATATTTAGGACCAAATGGAGTATATATGTATATGTGTGTTTATAATCACATTGAAAAGCATACTTCTAATCAATCTTAAATTTGACCCAATAATATATCTCTCACACACAAACATTTGTTTCCTGTAGTGTTTGTCCTACCTCCTTCTCTATTATAAACTCAGTATCCTTATTTAATAATATCATTTTCTTTATTATTAAAAAATAATTGTTTCAAAAAATTATTTGCCTGCAATAGTGTATGGATATCATTATTATTTTTAAGTAGCATAGAAAACATACATGTTTCCACATAAAACAGGTTGGTAGGATTGTTGTTATCTCTCTCTTATCTATTGATGCTTTTTAGTTTTAAATATTTTCCTCTGCTAACTTTTGGGGACTATGTAAAAGCTTTTGAATTAATATTATTCTCAAGAGGTCTTTAACTTCAAATTGATTAAAAAAAAGAAAAAGCTGTTTTAGAGATATAAAGGTAAGTGGCCATACATACCTACTTTTTTGTAAAATTAAATCATTTTCATAGAATAGCTAGCATGCATCACCCTATCTGTTTTTATCTAGAAAATTGTATGCATGTTCTGGACAATGTTGTTGAACCTGGACTGGCCAGCCGGTCCGGCCTGAAAACCGGCAAACCGGCCGAAAGATCAGTCCAATCCAGGTTCCTATTTAAAAAAAAAATTTAAATTTTTTTAGAATTTCATATTTATAAGCCTAAAATCTTCAATTTTTCACCAGTTTGATCCCGATCTAGCCCTTTGACCCTTATCCTAATACCCCGACTGGTTCAGTATCCGGTCCAGGTTCTAATACCTTGGTTTTGGATATATCAATTATTGTCTTCCCTTTCAATTTTTATCATGGAAATTACAAATACATATTTCCAAACAGGATGCTAACTCTCCATTAATAATAATATTCACATTCAATTCAACTACTTTTTTTCATTTCTTCAATACCTGTTCCAATAACAGGGGACATCTTTTATCATTTCTCAGCTTCTAGAATTTACTTGGCATTCAGGATTAAATTATATCTTGACTTAATCCGACTGAATTTTAATTTAACTATGACCATTAATTGTTTTAACACAATTTAATCTTTAGAATAAAAATTTTTCTCTTGTCTCTCTTTCACACTCGAATTGCTTGACGAACCTTAAAAACATTGTTAATAAGGTCAAAGTATATATTTGGTTTTATAATTTCATACAAGATTTTAGTTTTTTCTCTTTAATTTATAAAATATGCCTTTAGTCTTAACATCATTATAAATGATCATTTTTTTATAATAATTATCGTTACTATAAAAAAAAATTAAAATTAATTTGTCAACAATAAAAAATGATTTGTCAATACTCAAAATTTTAATATCAACTGTTTTTGTTAACAGAGTTAAAGTTAAATTACTAAATTAAAAAGAAAATTTATAAAATTAAAGGACAAAAATGAAAACCAGTGAAAAATTAATGAATAAAGGTGTTGTTTTGCCTTTTCATAATATCAACTTGCGTCCTTAATCAAATTCAAGCTATCTAGGGAAAAACGAAGTGGGGGGGAAAAAGAGCTTATGAATAAGAGGCTGGTTCTGTTAAGCTTAATGCATTTTTTGTGACAAGTGTAATGCATTTATATTTTTTTTTTTTTGCCAATCAATGCATTTATAATTATAATGCCATTAGTTGACTGCCAATTTAATAAAATGACCCCGCGCATGAAACAAGAAAATAAGGTCAGAAAAATTTTGGATAGTTGACTGTTATTTTGATAAAATGACCCTGTGCATGAAACAAGAAGATTAGGTCAGAAAAATTCTGGATTCGTTCACGTTGTGAAGAAAAAAATAACTATAATTTCCTTTAACATTTTATATGCAATCAACATGAACCATTCAAATTTTGCTTAAAAATAATTTAAAACATTCAGATTGATTGGTTTGCTTGAAATTGATTCATATAATTACTTGGAGGTAGCGAGATTCCCCTATTTTGAGTTTACATTTTCATTAACTAGACTAATCAGTTGCTAATAGTGCCAGTCCGCCGGATACTAGGGGAGAAATTAAAAATAATAATTCCACCAAAATTGAGATAATTTATATGCTACCGAATTTTTCTTGATGTTTCAAAAATATCAAACCCTAATTTTTTGTTAGCTTTCATTACATAGCTAAATATACTCATTGGGTATATAAAGGTAGGATCCAGCCTAAGTATCAATTAATATCGTCATGTTAGAATATGAGGTAAATTCAAAAAATCAAAATGAATAAAATATTATGTGTACATAGTTATATGCAAAAAGTATATGCATTCTGCAAATTTTGTACATATAAAGTGTAAATACTCTGATTTAGATCCTTTTCACTAATAAAGCTTTCAATTGGGACTTTCCCCCCAATTTTTCAAATATCTTTAAAAAATTAATTACAATATATTCTTATTCATGTCACATGTATATATAATTTACTTAGTTCATTTAGTTTCTTTTTTATTTATTTTGATCAACCGTTAAAAATTAGGCATACCTTCATGACAAAGTTTTATTTTTAATCACAATCTATTAATATCCGTCTTGAAAAAAATCGTTTTATTAATCTTTCTTTTTACTCTGTCATTGCAAAAAAACATGGTAGTAAATTATAATAATTACCAAATAATAATTATAATAACATAAAAAATTATAAACAAAGAAAAAAATCCCAATCATTTATTAAAAGCCTTATATTGAAATTTCTTGTCAAAAGACCAGGGATACGTAAAAGATATACTAGTATCATTTATTTCTTATTAAAAATGCGTATAAGCACAAACATTCCTCAGTCTCCATATGAACAAATATTTTTGCATGCGATGATTGAATTAAGGAGTTTCTTAATTTAATTATAAGAATCAATTACCACCATACATATATGTAAATAAATCTTATATTAATATGTTTTTAGTGATCCCATGCGATTTTGAAGTTCTTAGAGCCCGTTTGGTTCGACCGCATTGCATGCCTGCAATGGCAATCATGATTGCATTACCTAGAGAAGAGTGTTTGGTTGCTCTTTAGCATGGTAATAGGGTTTACCATGGTAATGATGATTACCAAAAAATTGGTAATCCACATTCATACCTCCCCCCCTATGAATCCTCATTACCATCCTATTGCATGGTCTAAAAAGTCTAATTTATCCTTTAGTTTTCCTTATCTTTATTTCACTTATCTTATTTCACTTGCCGTATCACGTCACAACTGCCACCGCCACAACCTCTTCCTCTTCCACCGCCGTCACCTCCACCTTCTGCTGCCACCACTACCTCTTCCACCGCCGTCACCTCCACCCGCCGCCACCCCCGGCCCAGCCACCGGCCCGCCGTCACCGTGGCCACCTCCCCCTCCGCCGCCGCCCTCACCCCCGCCGCCCGTCACGGCCGCCGCAGCCGCCGCCACCACCACCACCTCCTCCTCCACGGCCACCGGCCCACCACCTACCACCAGCTCTTCCACCCCCGCCGCCCACCGCCACCACCACCTCCTCCTCTGTTGCCACCCTCACCCCCGCCGCCGCCGCCACCACCACCTCCTCCACCACCGTCGCCTACCGCCACCTCCTCCGCCGCCACCGGCCCACCGCCCACCCCCACCACCCCCACCACCTCATCCACCACCCTCGCTGCTACCACCACCACCACCTCTTCAGCCGCCGTCGGCGACGGCCCACCACCCATTGCCACCACCACCACCTCCTCCTCCCCTGCCACCCCCCCATCATTGCCACCACCACTACCTCCTCCTCCTCCTCCATCCCCTCCATCATCGGCTTGTAACTATTTTTTCTACAAAGATTATATTAAGGGGTAAAATGGACTTTGTGTAATATATTAATTTTAAATAATTGTTAAAATATTAATTCATTGCATGTTGCTTAAAAATCAAACCAAACGCTACCCTTGTAATTAATATTACATTGCATTACCATTGCATCGCATTGCACTGCATCGCAGGGTGTAATGGAATCAAACCAAACGGGCCCTTAGTTTTTTGAATGAATCAAAGTGTCAATCATGCAGATGAGGTCAGATTAGATTAGGACCCAGATCTGATTCAAATAATTTCTAAATTTTGAAGCAAAAAAGGACATGGCCACTTGATTTATAATTTAATTATTTGACTTTGTTATTTTCCCCAATATTAATGGGTTCTTTTCATTTTTCAATAAAAAATATGAATCTCTTTATTCTGAATTCCTTCCCCTATTAAGGCCAAAAGAAGAATTACTTCCTATAATTTTAGTTTTGGTTTGGTTGTCCATACGAAGACTAAGAAGTACTCTCTCCTATTTTAACGTGGGAATTAAATAATTAATTTATATATATTAAAGAATAACTAAATTAATTATTTGTAATAAATATGAATTGATTCTCTAATTACTAGTATTAGGAAATAATCGAGTTAGAGCTTATAGTTATGAGTTCTATAAAGAAATGGAGATGATTGACTGAGAGCTCTAAGTGTTCTAGTCGGTGGTGCAACTCTAGGCCAAATTTTAAAGATGCTTGGAGAACATTTTGATAATTTTGGTCCAATAGATACTTGCACAATTATTTGCATTTGAAACTACTATAATTGATGAAAACTCTCATTAAATACGTGCAATACTTATTAATAAGGATAATTTAGGGTGAAATTACAAATTTTGATAATAAGGTAGATTGAAATTTTATATTTATGAATAAAATAAGTCCCTTGACTAACACATACATTTAGAATAGAAGGGAATAACATTTATTAAAATTATCCCACAACGGTTAATTTTAACAACATTTTATGCTCAATTAATGAAAAAAATTACTAAAAACAAAAAATTATAAAATATTCGGTTTTTATTGATATTATTACTCATCTTTATTAATATTTTTTTTCATGTAGAGAAACAAGTCTTTTAATCTCTTCTTATTCGTAAATGTTAACATTTTATATTAATCCATTGTATTTATGGGAGCTAAATAAGATTGAAGAAATTAAAATAAAATGTGAGCATACATAATTACATATGAGCATTCTTGATGAGTATGAAATCTGAATCCAAAACAAGTTATCTTATTAACATTCATTTTCCTTATATGCAGTAAATTAAAATAAGAAATTTTTCCTTAAAAAACTTACACTTTTAATTTCTTGATAACAGTGAGCTAACAAATTATATTGATATAGTAAGATGATATAAGAAAGGTATTCAAATTAATATATATTATGAATTTTATGAAAAATAATCATATGTGGCAAAAAAAAAAAAATACTCATAATATTTATAAGTTATATGTCACGCCCTTATCTTTATTTCACCTTTACCAGAGTATTCGCGGAAAACGACATGCGGTTCGGTAGGCAACACAGGAATAGTATAACTATACTGATAATATGTACATGATTACATAAATTCCCCATAGGGGTTCGTACATTATCATTACCATTAATGTAGCCACACAGGACTACTTGGGTATCTAAATCCGTTCCAATGAAACAGAGACATCTTCTCGTCTTCGTTCCACCACTGTAATCCCCTCATATGGTTCTCTGCATTGTTCTCAGCATATCTTCTGTTTTCTCCTGTCTAAATTGGTGGTAGAGGAGGGTGAGATTCGAGAGAATCTCAGTAGGAAACAGATACCATAATGCATGCATGATTGATGCTATGTGTATGACATGTTAGCTTTATCTAGATGTATGCTCCATAATGACATTTCTGCATGCTCAATGTTTCATACAACAAGACTATGGCCACAGCGAAAACAGAAACAGAGCTTCATTTATTCAAATATGCTCTACACAATCAAGTAAAGCAATCACTTACATCACTACACAAGCAAATATATCAAATACATGCAAGAAAGGTAAGTCCCCTACCTTAACCCTTTTCCACCTCGAAATGTGTGCCTCGTAATGCGTGCCAACAGCTCAGGGCTCCATATTCGATCCTACAATGTCAAATGTACTATTTAGACACTTCCATAGTGTTTCTGGGGGTTATATGAGTCTATCTTGAAAATTTACCAAAATGCCCCCGGACCCCGGCCCCGCCGTACCCGGCCCGATGGCACGTTTTCCCAAATTTTTGACTAGGGCTATCCTGACGTATTTTCATCCAAGAAATCCATTTCCGGACTCAAAATTATCAAATTCAATGTCAAATTACGAAATTGCCCTTGGCAGCCCTACTTTTAGGGTTTTAGGGGCGTTTCCGTAATTATGCTTTCTCAGCCTTTTCTGAAAAAGTGCCCAACTGTAACCCCACCTAATTTTCCCTCCTGAATCCAATGGAACCATCAAATCATTGAAAATCCAACTCTAAGGCCCATTTATGGTGCTGGCCGAAATATATGGGAATTTAAGGGAAAATTGGGGTTTTTCGGTTTCGGCTCCGTAAACACGTTCCTTTCTACTCCTAACCACTTTATTGACTATTCCATTAGGTTATAACTACCATTTAGACTCAATTTGGGCAGCATAACCCCTAGGGAAACCCATTTTCCATTTTTACAACCAATGGCAATCCAGCGAAATTTCACCGATTAAATTGCCCACAACAGCCAGAATAAGCAATATACAAAAGTTTGGAAGTTACCTCAAGCTCCCACTAGCTTTTCTCAAAGTGGCTGAAACCCTAGCTCTTGAAAAATCAAAAGATGAGCTTCCAAACCTTGAATCACATAGAAGAATAGCTTAGGAGCGGGGTTATACGCATTAGGAACCGATTTACCGAAGAAATCACTTACCTTTGTAAGTTTTTCCTCCTCCTTTTCTCTCTCTAAAATCTCAACTTTCTCTCTCTATTTCAGAGCTGTGCTGCACGGTTTGGCTGAAGGAAGGAGAAGAATGATATTTATTATATGATATTTACTTATTACACCATTTTTCCAAAATTCGAATTTTACAAAATTCTGGCAGATTTCTGCCCAAACTTTGAAAAATCATAACTAATTCTAGAAAAATCGAAATGAGGTGATTCCAAAGCCTATAAAACCCTTATTGAGTCTAGATTCAAGGAAAAATATAGACTTTTGCTTTCTGGAATCACAAAATTCCCAGAATTTCAATCTTTGCATGCTGTTCCAGAAATTTCACAGTTTTTCTGTGTTGACTTCAAAAATTCATATCTTTTTTTGTATAGCTCTAATTGATTCATATGACCTATCAAATTAAAGCTTAGGATGTCTACTTTCATCCTGTAAAATCTCATAATTGTTTATTATCATTTGGTCATTCAAATGAACATGACAAGCTTACTACCTCATAAGCGATTTCACCGAAAACATAATTATATTCTCCAAAATTCACCAATTTACTTTCTTAATACCCAAAGATATAAGAAACATTAGAGAATAGATTTGGGACATCTACTAAACCAGGGCTTAGCAGTCCACTCAATTTAGGCTTATTCCCAAGCCTCCAATCCCAAAATTCGGGATATTACATTTCTCCCCCCGTTCAATAAATTTCGTCCTCGAAATTTGAACGTCTACAACTTAGGGATTAATCCTATCTCATTCCATTATAACATGCAGGCTCAAAAGCCATGTAACACTGTAGTCATACTTCCACTACTAATCTCAGATAGTATTCAACATTCATTATCCATTTTGTACACAGTATGTAGCATGTAATCAAACACAGGTTCCCACAACGCTTGGTTCTATAGGCCTTACAGCCTCTTCGGAACTTCACCCGAATTCACACGATCACTTTTTTTTTAACGGTCCAATCCTCACCCCCTTAACGAGGTCTTTTGGAAGTCCCTCACCCCCTTAACGAGGTCTGTTGGGCTAGTAAGCCGATGTCTTTTTATGTAACGGCCCAATCCTCACCCGAGTCCAATGGTCTTTTGGATGTCCCACACCCCGAGTCCACGAGGTTGGGCTAGTGAGCCAGCCATGGTTCACTTCGTTAGGTTCCTCTCATAGTAGAATATCGCACCTTATGTGAGACTGGTACTATTGGACACCAAAACGTTTGGTCACACTGGTCTTACTGCCCTCGCTACAACCTGGTACAGTTTGGATGTTCTGCCAACCTCAAAACATTACCTTAGACACATTGGTCTAATGTCATCGCACTAGGCATCAACCACAGTACTAAACATACAGGTCTTACAGCCCAGAGACACCGCCCTATGCAACCTTGCACATCGGGTCTTACCGCCTTGTACAAACCTTTACACTTTCTGTAATTTATGCCTACCTATTCGGTATTTAGGATCAAATGACTATTTAACCCTTATTGGCCGTACTGTGTGCACTATTCACTATGTGACCATCCACTGTTTGCACTATATCACAAGTGGATGATTCATTCTGTGAGGCTATAGCTATGGAGATGCTCATGCCTCTACTCGACCTTGTTGCATCAGAACACATCCCAATCCATGCCTACTTGCATCTTGTAGACCGTAAAGGTCGACTGTGGATCTGGGATTGTTATTACTGGTGCTGTTGAGAGGTATTCGCCACCATTCTACCCTACTACACTAGGGTTCATCCCAATTCCAGTTCACATGTGTCACCACAAACTACAAAGGTTGTGTGACTGTTGACCATACAAGTCATCATACTGTACACCACGCAGGGTTTAATACTGTACACCATACAGGATGTAATATTGTACACCACTCAAGGTGTAATACTGTTCACCACGTAGGGTGTAATACAATTTATCACATATACCGTAACACTGTTGACCATCAAGGCCATATTATGTTTTGGGATGATCAACAATGGTGCGAACATCAACCCCTCATGTAAGTTTCAAAATTGCACCTAGATTCACCACACTTCCGCTGCCCACTCTGAGGTCTATCTCCTCATATGAGCTTTAATATTATCAGGATGATTTAATAGGAGTCCTACAGGAACCTCCCATGACACCTGACATCACCCACAATCTATATTCCTCTGTGCCCACTCTTTACCCTTTTGAACTTGAATCATTCTGATCCATATAAACTCTTATCTCAAGAAAACCCATTCAATGTAAGATTCACTACAATGCACCATCATTAAGGGCCAATGTTTCCGTAGCCCTACTCTACGATTCAACTTCATGGCAGCTGTACTCTAGGATTAGTCATCACGGTGGCTGCACTCGCGGGTTCATCATCACGGTAGCTGCACTCTAGGGTTCATCGTCACGGTGGCTGCACTCTAAGGTTCTATACTCGGTGCTTCACACAGGCGCCCATACACCTGGTCAGCCCCCTTCCGGTCAGAACTTTCCTTAGGTAGCCCTCTCCGATCAGATTTCACCGTAGGTAGCCCTCTCCGATCAGATTTCACCGTAGGTAGCCCTCTCCGATAAGAACTTTCAATCTTTGTGGTCGCAGTACAACTCCACAATTATGCCATAAAGGCAACGTTTCTTGATTCAATACAAACATTCTTATCATCAACTCAAGATTATGGATGGAATAGTTCAATTCCCGAAGCTTCAGCTGACAAGATGCGTATGCCCTCACTCGGCTTGCATCAATTCTCATCTCAATCTATGCCTGCTCGCATCTGGGGATTCAATTCCCTTCCCAATCCATGCCATCTGGCATCAGTGAAGACAACAAAGGCCCACTATGGATCTGGGATTATCAGTGTTGGTACTTTAATAAATTTTCATCATCAGCTCTTTGAAGCTCCTTTCGCAATCATCATCCCATGCATAATGCTAAGTTCTGGGAAATTTCGATATAAACATCTCATCCCTTTTTTTTTCATTATTGTCACACCCGTAGCCCTTCTTGGCCTCGTACCCGAGTCCCTTAGGACGTGGCTAGCAACCTCATCGGGTAGGGTGCCTTTTTATTCACACCACATAGCCCTCCATAGTAACCCACAATCATCCATAGAAAATATGATAGATAAATATGTCATGCACCATATAGTGTAAAATGAAAATCACATCAATCCGTGTGTGTACACAAAGTTCAGGGCCAAACACCCAGTTAAAACAACAATCCGTGTGTGTACACAAGGTTTAGGGCCAACCATCCAGTTGAAACCCTTACGTGTACCTCAGCCGAGTCACCGACTATAGCTAGGTAAGATCAGTGTACCTCAGCTAGGTCCCAGACCATAGCTAGGTAATGTGCCCTAGGCACGTGTTCATATCACAGAATACAGAACATACAACATATTAACTATCACATAATGTATGAGAGATTATAGTTACTACATTGGCCTTTCTTAGATAACCTTCTTGATAATCATTGATCATTGTTTGCTATTCTATTCTCTTGCCCTGTGTTTGCTGTATTAGGCTAGGTCTAACTTCCTGACCTTGCCCAGCATCTAAACCTCTTAGTCTTACCACCTTTATGTTTCACTATATGAAGCAAGAAAGAGGTAAATTACGCATAAACACATGGGCTTATCTATCATTTCACACATTTTTGGGTTCATAGGTACCCCAAAAACAACATATCACAGATGTTTACAGTAGTCAAGGAAAGCCTGCAACAACATACAACCTCTGAACTACTATACAACATGTCTTACTCTTTTTTCATAATATGACATAACATGTGCAACAACTTCCCAGGGGGTCACCCATCATGGCATTTCCCTGGGTTGAGCACGCTTAACTCTTTTGTACCCGTGCCCAAATGTGGATACCGGCTTCTACTGTTTCAGTCCACGGGTACCCCATGACTACCCTCGTCTCAAAAGACATGCCGGCTATCTCTGGTCACCAAAATATTGAGTGTGGACCGCACATTAGCCTTGGCCGTACCCATATCCTTGGGTTCCGCAATATCCTTAGACCATTCTCGTCTAGTATTGCACCACTAGCGGCCATTCAGTACTCGCCATTTCTCAGGGCAGATTCATAAATCGGAAAGATACCCTCCTTTGGTACTTTCTGTCCAAGCATATTTCCTATCACTGTGTAATCAAGACCTTATCAGTATACCATCCTGTTGCCAGAACCACCGCACTTACTCTGAGCAGACAATTCTGTGGCCAGAATCCTTGCTCTGATACCAAAATGTCACGCCCTTATCTTTATTTCACCTTTACCAGAGTATTCGCGGAAAACGACATGCGGTTCGGTAGGCAACACAGGAATAGTATAACTATACTGATAATATGTACATGATTACATAAATTCCCCATAGGGGTTCGTACATTATCATTACCATTAATGTAGCCACACAGGACTACTTGGGTATCTAAATCCGTTCCAATGAAACAGAGACATCTTCTCGTCTTCGTTCCACCACTGTAATCCCCTCATATGGTTCTCTGCATTGTTCTCAGCATATCTTCTGTTTTCTCCTGTCTAAATTGGTGGTAGAGGAGGGTGAGATTCGAGAGAATCTCAGTAGGAAACAGATACCATAATGCATGCATGATTGATGCTATGTGTATGACATGTTAGCTTTATCTAGATGTATGCTCCATAATGACATTTCTGCATGCTCAATGTTTCATACAACAAGACTATGGCCACAGCGAAAACAGAAACAGAGCTTCATTTATTCAAATATGCTCTACACAATCAAGTAAAGCAATCACTTACATCACTACACAAGCAAATATATCAAATACATGCAAGAAAGGTAAGTCCCCTACCTTAACCCTTTTCCACCTCGAAATGTGTGCCTCGTAATGCGTGCCAACAGCTCAGGGCTCCATATTCGATCCTACAATGTCAAATGTACTATTTAGACACTTCCATAGTGTTTCTGGGGGTTATATGAGTCTATCTTGAAAATTTACCAAAATGCCCCCGGACCCCGGCCCCGCCGTACCCGGCCCGATGGCACGTTTTCCCAAATTTTTGACTAGGGCTATCCTGACGTATTTTCATCCAAGAAATCCATTTCCGGACTCAAAATTATCAAATTCAATGTCAAATTACGAAATTGCCCTTGGCAGCCCTACTTTTAGGGTTTTAGGGGCGTTTCCGTAATTATGCTTTCTCAGCCTTTTCTGAAAAAGTGCCCAACTGTAACCCCACCTAATTTTCCCTCCTGAATCCAATGGAACCATCAAATCATTGAAAATCCAACTCTAAGGCCCATTTATGGTGCTGGCCGAAATATATGGGAATTTAAGGGAAAATTGGGGTTTTTCGGTTTCGGCTCCGTAAACACGTTCCTTTCTACTCCTAACCACTTTATTGACTATTCCATTAGGTTATAACTACCATTTAGACTCAATTTGGGCAGCATAACCCCTAGGGAAACCCATTTTCCATTTTTACAACCAATGGCAATCCAGCGAAATTTCACCGATTAAATTGCCCACAACAGCCAGAATAAGCAATATACAAAAGTTTGGAAGTTACCTCAAGCTCCCACTAGCTTTTCTCAAAGTGGCTGAAACCCTAGCTCTTGAAAAATCAAAAGATGAGCTTCCAAACCTTGAATCACATAGAAGAATAGCTTAGGAGCGGGGTTATACGCATTAGGAACCGATTTACCGAAGAAATCACTTACCTTTGTAAGTTTTTCCTCCTCCTTTTCTCTCTCTAAAATCTCAACTTTCTCTCTCTATTTCAGAGCTGTGCTGCACGGTTTGGCTGAAGGAAGGAGAAGAATGATATTTATTATATGATATTTACTTATTACACCATTTTTCCAAAATTCGAATTTTACAAAATTCTGGCAGATTTCTGCCCAAACTTTGAAAAATCATAACTAATTCTAGAAAAATCGAAATGAGGTGATTCCAAAGCCTATAAAACCCTTATTGAGTCTAGATTCAAGGAAAAATATAGACTTTTGCTTTCTGGAATCACAAAATTCCCAGAATTTCAATCTTTGCATGCTGTTCCAGAAATTTCACAGTTTTTCTGTGTTGACTTCAAAAATTCATATCTTTTTTTGTATAGCTCTAATTGATTCATATGACCTATCAAATTAAAGCTTAGGATGTCTACTTTCATCCTGTAAAATCTCATAATTGTTTATTATCATTTGGTCATTCAAATGAACATGACAAGCTTACTACCTCATAAGCAATTTCACCGAAAACATAATTATATTCTCCAAAATTCACCAATTTACTTTCTTAATACCCAAAGATATAAGAAACATTAGAGAATAGATTTGGGACATCTACTAAACCAGGGCTTAGCAGTCCACTCAATTTAGGCTTATTCCCAAGCCTCCAATCCCAAAATTCGGGATATTACATTATATATGCAATTTACATTCAACATAGCTCCCTATAAAAAGATTTAACATAATTCAAATTTAATTATTACAAATTGGTAATCACTTTTTTTTTTTTTTTGGCCAATTGGCATTCACTTGATGCATGTCAAAGCAGCAACAATAATATATACTAGTGTGTGTGACTTGTGGACAGATGATTAGTGAATAGTGATTATTGATTATGCAAGATCACAATATAAAAAAGAAATATTCTTGGTTAATTTTGTACAAATTAAAAAGTAAGGTGATGCCTAATTATAATGTTAAGAGTCATATGATCTATAGAGTGATTGATTTAATGGTAGTCATAATATAACTATGTCCTTCTTCCTTGGTGGTGACTGGAAAGAATAATTATTTTAGGCATGGTAAAGATATTTTTAACCACATTATAAGTTTATAACTCTATTTGTTTTTTGAAATAGGAAAAGATTCTTTTTTTTAACAACACAAAAAAAATATGAATAGAATGTTTATTGCATTTTTTATTTCTTAATAATATTTATTATTTTACTTTATGGACCAAACATTGCTATATTATACCAAAGATAGCAAATATTCTCGTTCAAAAGTCATGATGAATAGCATGATTTTTCTAAGTTTCTATTCAATTTTTATTTGTTTGATCTCGCACATATTATTATTTTTGTAAGTTTAAAATATTATAAAATAGATATAATTTCAAAATTTTTAAACCTGTTCATAGTGAATTGTATGGAAAAAATCGAATCTATATAGGAGTATTTTATTTACAATAAGGAAAATTAATAAACAAAACAAACCGAAAAATGAATCTTTTTTACCTTAACGGAAAAATAATGCATGTCCATATATTTATAGCTCTTTTATAATATACTCCCTAGGGCCTCAAATGTAAATTTTTATGAACTAATTTCTATAATAATAAATAAATAATTTGATTATTCATAATTAAAATAAAAAATTCTGTGACACATTTTTTAAAAAAGAACTCTATCATTTAATAATTAAACTTTAATGCACATAGATAACAGTTCCACAGAAATAATATAGGAAAGAACAGTTTATATCCGGAAAAAAAAAAAAAGAACAGTTTATAACTTTGTTACGAGAAAATAATAAAATTTTATAATAAAGCCTTTAATTTTTTTTTTCCAGAAAAATTAAAACCTTTAAATAGACATTACTTTCTTCGATCCTATTTATAAACAATTTTCTCTCTCATGGGCCTGATCCTTTTTATAAGTAACTTTCACTTTGTGTATGACATTGTAAGTTTTTTTTCTTATTTTACCCTTATTAAATGCATATATTTATAATTAATTAGTACATATCAAGAGTTATATCTCATACTTTTTATTCATTCTCTCTCCTTTACTCTTTTAATAAATAGGAGCATATTTGAGAAAAAACATGATATTTTTTACACACTTATTGCTTTTAACTATCAGTTATTTTGTGCAAGAGAAAAGCTATTTATAAATAAAGATGAAGGGAGTATCATTTATATATAAGAAAGAGTGGCACTTACAGAAAAAATGATGTGATTTAATAATTTTAAAATGGAAAGACACCAATTTTGGTGGGAAATATAGGGATGAGATCAAGGTTCTGAAACCCGGATAGGGCATTGAACCAGCCGGAGTATTAGATTAAGGGTCAGTAGGTCAAATCATAATCAAATTGGGACTAACATGGAGTTAAACCGATGAGAAAATGAAGATTCTAAAATTATTTATATGAAATTCTGAATAAAATATAAAAAAAAACGATCAAAACACAAAAAAATTAGTTAAACCAAAATTACCTATAAGACCAGACTGATCGGACCACTGATCGGCTGGTCCGATCCCATATTCAGAACACTGGATGAGATTATATGAGATGATTGGCGAGATGCAATTATTGGGTTACATTCAATGCACGGCTCTCTTCGCCCAATCACGTCCATCCATCTGATGTTTTTTTTTTTTTGGTTACAATGACAAGGGATAAGATTCCCTTGAGAGTCACAACGGGCTCGTTAACAAAACCTACTTAGGTGTAGAAAGCGAACAGAAAATATCGGCTAATCCAAATATTAGCTTAAGTCTGCTAAGATTTGGATTGAACAAAAATCCGGAGGATCGTGCAAAAGGGTTAGATCAATAATGTTTTAAAATCCATATATTACCTCCCTACTTTTCAATAATGTTGCAATTATTTTCGGCTCTCACACTCACGCAATCAATCTCCTCCCTCCACGTGTCGACGTGTCCACGCTACGTACCCATCTCTTGCCTATCATTGAGCCCTTGAACAGGTCAGCGGCTCCAACATCCCAATTCCTGTGCCCAATCCGCTTACCACGCGTGGCTCACTCATGTCCCAACACCTGTCAAGTCTGCCCGGTTTATTGAATTTTTGGTATTAGCCATCTAATGTTTTCAGTGGGAAACTGAAAAAAATACTTTTTAAGCAATTTTTTTTAGGTCGTGACAAAATTTTTTTTTTTATATTTATCTCATAAATAATAAAAATATTTTTAAAATATTACTCTCTTCAATCGCTTTTATAAATAACTTTCTTTTTGTGTCTTAAAATTTAAATTATATTCTTCTTTTATACCAATATTAAATGCATAACTTTATATTAATTACCTACAATTACCACTAATTCTCTTTCATTTAATTATTTATTATTCATTCTCTCTCATATTTTTAGTACACATTCTCTCTCCTAGGCCATTTTCATAAATAGGGGCATGTTTGGAAGAAATATAATTTTTTTTATATATTTATTGCTTTTAACTAATCTTAACTGTCAGTTCATTTTGTGTAATACAAAAAAGTTGTTTATGAAAAGGACAGGAGGGAGTAAAACAAATACACCATCTGGTTCTTATTATAAAACACTAACTAACAAGTATTCATGTTCCTTTTCATAAGGCATTTGCAAGTTTCTAAAGAGAATTTAATTTATTTTTTTATGTCTACTCATATTTAATAAGGGTAATAATTAAGATGATATTTGAGTTTAGTGTAAATTGTAAGAGTAATATTGAAAATCACTTAAATTTTAAGATAACTTTAATGTTTTTAACTGTTTTTATTGGTTTATGAGAATTGCTAGTTAGTACCTCATAATAAGGACCAGAGGGGGTAGGCACTTAATTAGAAGTATTATTTGTTTGAATTAGACTCTTATAAGTGATTTTATTGTACATTAAGTAAATGTTTGAAAGAAGTTTTGTCTTGACTTGTATAGTGCTTGTTTGGATTAGTAATATAAGCTTCTTTTTCAATATGATTTACGAAGTATGAGAGAAGTTTTATATTAAATTGCGTGGATTTATTTTTTAAAATGCTAACTCAAACCGACACTAAATGACTTTCTTGATATATGATACATGTGTTTGGCATCATTTATTTTTTGACAATAAGTCCTTATTATGTAAGTCGAGATAAAACTCCTCTCAACTAACTCATAAAACACCTGATGACTCAATTAACTTGTATTGATGTGAGTGATAGGAACTTTCCTTCTTTAAAGAAGTAGTAGTTGAGAATTCAATAATCAATTTTTTTTATAAAGCATAAAAAAGGGAAGTCATGTTCATTATACATGCGAGTGCAAGTAGTTATGAATTTTATACTATTATATTGATGGGATAAGGATATCTAACTTTATGTTATTTCTCTCAAAACAATAACCTTCACTTGTGCTAATAACCATTGAATCAATGTGATTTTTTTTCCCTCTCCCTAGTGAGAGCCATTTTCTCTCCCTGGGAGAGCTCCGGTGAGGTCCGGTGAGTGGCCTGTACTATTGTTGTTATTTGAACAACGATAGTTTCTATTTTCTCAATCTCTCTACCTCTCTACCTTTATTCTTTTCTTTCCCTGTTCTTCTTATTAATCCCTTCAGTGAGAGGAGCAAATTCTTCTCGGGTGTGAGTGTGTGTGTTTCTCTGTTTTAATTTCTGTGAGCTGCACTAGTGAAACCTGTCGAGTAGACATGGAGGTAAGTCTAGACGGGCGAAAGAAGAAAGCTAAGGAGGTGGTTCTCAACCTGGACAAGAGTCAGAAGATTTCAGGTGGAGCATTGGTTGGTAAGATCATGACGAAGAAACACCTAAATAAGCCAACTGTCATTTCTATGATTAGGAAGGGTTGGCAAATGGGAGAACGGGTGGAGATTCATGACCTGGATAAGAACAACTCAATTTTCTTATTCAGATTTGAACGGAAGGAGGATTACATGAGAGTTCTTCAAGGTCGACCATGGTCAATACAAGGCCATCTACTTAATCTTCAACTATGGGAGGAGTCTATGATTCTAAAGGACGTGAGTTTCCATACATCACCTTTCTGGATCCAGTTTCACGGCCTTCCTTTGGCTGCCTTTGATATGGAAAATGCAGTTACACTTGGTAGCGCTACTGGTAAAGTGATGATGCTGGAGAATCCCGAAGTCAAAGGTAAACTAACCAGAAGCTTTATCCGAGCTCGAGTACTGGTAGATATCATGGAACCGTTGGTACCAGGCTTTTGGGTCCCTCGTGCAGGAAAAGAACCGGCGTGGGTAGCTGTTCGATATGAAAGACTTCAATGCTTCTGCTATCGGTGTGGTCGTATTGGTCATGATAGTAAAACATGTTCAGAGTTTGTAGAAGAACATGAAGAGAACGAAGCTGATCATGGATATGGGAACTGGATGAGTACTCCTAATGTTAAAACTATGGAAGAGGTTGTGGAAGTCTGTGAACCGGATTGGGTAGAAAGAACAACAAAAAAGGTAGTTACTCCGGCCGGTGGTGGTGAGTTCCGGAGATCAAAGGAGACGGAGATTATTGATAATTCTCAGTATCTAGAATCACAGCTGTCAATGAAGACTAATTCCGTGATTGAAGGTAATGAGATAATTATCCATAACAACTTTATGCAAATGGTGGGGCAGGTGAATGAAAATGATGGCGTGGGGCATGTGAATGAAAATGATGGCAGGGGCTATTGTCACGCTACTTTGAATAAAAAGGAATCAAAAGAGGAAGTATTGATATACAATTTGTGTCAAGAATTAGGTGGGCCCTCTAATGTTGACTTAGGAAAAAATCCTGCATGCATGATGAGAAATCGTTTCAGGCGCCACTTAAGGAACACTATTCTTGACTCAACTCAAGTTGCTAACCGACACCAGCAATTACAGTTTCGCAATTTGGAGCTGGACCCCACGCACTCACACCACAAAGCAGTAAATTCATACAGGGTAGAATTACCCAATGACGAAGATCAGATTTCTAAAGCTCTAATCCCCATTAACGGGCTTTCACCAGTATCTGCAGTAGCTGCTGGACTTGGAAGTATCAATCTTAAAAGACATGGGGACGACGAAGTAGAATCAAGCGATCCAAAGAGAAGGAAGAAGCTAGACTTTGAAGATGAAAATCCTGTGCAACCACAATTACTTGCCTCTGCAGAAAAAGGTAAAGCAGGACGCAGATCAGTCCGAGCCCTTAAACAGAAGATTCGTAACCAGAAGAAACTACCAAAACAGGCTTCATCTGATGGTAATGCTGGCAATCTTCCTTACTCAACAATCTCTCAAAACGCCGGTGGTTGGATGGGACCAACCACCGGTTCACAATGAATCTTCTAGTCTGGAACTGTCAAGGTTTGGGGTCACCCTTGACAGTCAAATACTTGAAAGAAGAATGCCGGAAAAAAAAACCCCATCTTGTGTTTTTAATGGAAACAAAACAACAGAATCAGTTTGTTCGAAAAGCAATGAGAAGATGTGGCTTTACAGAAGATTGGTCAGTCAATCCAGTAGGAAGGAGTGGTGGTCTTGCATTATGGTGGAAGGATGAGGTAGTGGTTAATATTCTAGTTTCTTCACAAAATATTATCCATACCAGTATCTCAGCATCTTCTTTTGAAACACCAGCATATATTTCCTTTGTTTATGGTCCTCCGGATGAACATCAGCGTCTCTTGTGCTGGAAGGAAATAAAACGGCTTGCATGTAATATTCATGATTCTTGGCTCTGTGTTGGTGATTTCAATGATATTGCATCTTTGAATGAAAAATGTGGTGGCAGACCCAGAGCAATGCGTAAAATCCTCAATTTTCAGAATTTTATCTCTGATTGTGAGTTGCTAGACTTGGGTTTTAATGGATCTAGATACACTTGGTGCAATAACCGAGAGGGAGAGGAGACTATTAGAGAGAGAATTGATAGAGCCTTGGGCAACACATATCTTCGGGAGGCATTTCCTCAACTGGAAGTTTTCCATTTAGATCCGCTAGGATCTGACCATCATCTCTTACTGATCAACTGCTATTTCAAGAAGCAAAGCAAGAAGAGATTGTTCAAATTTGAACCCTACTGGACTGAGCATCCGAATTATTCCTCTACTGTACAGAGGGGTTGGCGACATCCAACTGTAAGTGATATCTCTCCTACTGATTGTTTTATTACCTGTCTAAATTCATGTAGAAAGGAATTGGTTCATTGGAGTAGTTGTGAGTTCCACAATAATAGGAGGTTATTGGACTCGTTGAGGCTGAAGCTTGTTGAATGTTTACAAAGACCTATATCCTATCAAAGCAAACAGGAGGCTAACAGAATTAGCAGATCTATTGAACTTGCTCTTGATCGTGAAGAGCAGTATTGGAGGCAACGGTCTAGGATTTCGTGGTTACAAGCAGGAGACAGAAATTCTAGATTTTTCCACTTATCAACTATTAAGAGGAGGCGGTGCAACAGCATTCTTTCAATTAAAGATGATAATGGATGTTGGCTAACTGAACAATCTGATATTTCGGCTAATATATCATCATTTTTTCAGAATTTGTTCACCTCATCAGGACAAAGAGCAATGGATGAAGTTCTAAACTATGTGGAGCCTAAAATTTCTGCTCAAGCCAATTCTCAGCTTATGGAACCAGTATCAAAGGAAGAAATTCGTTCAGCTGCTTTTAGCTTGGGAAGTACTAAAGCTCCTGGACCAGATGGATTTTCAGGTAACTTTTACCAATCCTCATGGTCCACTATTGGTGATGATGTCAGTTCCATGGTCTTAGAATTTTTTGGGGGACATTCTTCTGCTCATAGGATCAATGAAACCAATCTAATATTAATTCCTAAGATTGAGAAGCCGGAACACGTATCTCAATTTCGTCCCATCGGGCTGTGCAATTTCTCATACAAGATTATTTCTAAAATCTTGGCTAATAGAATGCGACCATGGCTTAATGAATGCGTCTCCAATAATCAGAGTGCTTTTATTCCAGGGCGTCAAATTCAAGATAATATTATTATTGCCCATGAAGTTTACCACTACCTTCGCAGGAAGAAAACAGGCAAGAAATATGAATTTGCACTTAAAATGGATATGAGCAAAGCCTATGACCGCGTAGAATGGGATTTTCTGAAACTCATTTTGTTGAAATTGGGATTCTGTATGGAATGGGTCAAACTTATTATGAACTGTGTGGAATCTGTTAACCTCAATTTGTGTCTTTCAGGTGAAAAGATTGGTTCCATTGCACCAGAACGAGGGCTTCGTCAGGGAGATCCTTTATCCCCTTATCTATTTATTCTGATGGCTGAGGCTCTATCTATGATGATTAATAAATGTCAAGATAGGGGTGAGCTCAAAGGTATTAAACTAAGCCTACGATGCCCAATTCTTTCTCACAGTTTCTTTGCTGATGATGCCCTCTTTTTCATGAATGCGGGGGAACAAAATTGTGAAAAATTATCTCAGCTTCTTAATCTCTATTGTATAGCTTCTGGTCAAGAGGCAAACCTGGATAAGTCTAGTATCTTTTTCTCTGCTAATACTCTGGAACTGGTTCGGAAGAATGTATGTGATATTCTGGGTATTAATTCAGTACTGGACCCAGGAAAATACCTAGGGATTCCTAGTATTTGGGGGAAGACTAAACATCAAGCCCTATCTTATATTAGAGAGCGTGTTAAGATAAAGATGCAAGGATGGAGCAAATCTACTTTATCTTATGCAGGTCGGGAGGTGATGATTAAATCTGTGATTAATGCTATCCCTATATATTCAATGAATTGTTTCAAATTTCCTGTTCAGACATGCAAAGAACTGAATAGCTTAATTGCCAACTTCTGGTGGGATGGTCACTCGGATGGGAATAAAACTCATTGGAAGAATTGGAATTACATGACCGAAGCTAAAGCTAATGGAGGTATGGGTTTTAAAGATTTTTTTGATCATGAATGATGCCCTTTTAGCTAAAACAGCTTGGCGGATTTTTCATAATCCCAATGATCTTTGGGTTCGTGTTTTAAAAAGTATATACTTCCCTACAGATGTATTTGTTGATGCCCAAAAAGGTCATAAAGCTTCATGGTGCTGGTCTAGTATCTTAGAAGGAAGAGAATTTCTCAAAAAAGATCTATTTTGGGATATTGGTAATGGCTCCTCTGTTAGAATATGGGGTGACACTTGGATCCCTAATAATCCGTTGCCTATTCCAAATGATGAGAATGATAATTTTCTGGTGAAGCATGGCCGTGTAAGTGATCTCATTCATCATGGTGCTTGGGACCTCTCAGAAATTCGCCATCTCCTGACTGAAGCTGATATTATGGCAATCAATGCCATTCCCATCCCATCCAACATAGTGGAGGATAAATTGTACTGGATAGGTGCAAATAGTGGGGACTACACAGTTAAATGTGGTTACTTCAATGCAAAAAAATTGAGCTCTTTATCTAATATAAAGGCTAGCACATCGATATCAATAGCTGCAGCAGATTGGAGAAAAATTTGGAAGCTTAAAACAGTTCCCAGAATCCAACAGTTTATCTGGAGAGTCCTTTGTAGGGCATTAGCCACAAATGATGCACTTTTCAAAAGACACAGATCCGCCACCAAATATTGCCCAATATGTGAACAGGAAGAAGAAACAATTGAGCATCTTTTCTTTTATTGCTCTTGGACCCGCTACATATGGTTTGGATGTGCTTTTGGGCTTCGAATAGCAAACCATGCTCCAAACAACTTCGTGATTTGGTGGCTGAGTATTACCAGTGGAGGTGAGGCTTTGGCTGAACATGAACTATCTTTAATATGCCTAATCTTATGGAACATTTGGAAGCAGCGAAATAATCTAGTTTTCTCCATGATCACCCCATGTCCTTCCATTGTGATTGACTTGGCTAATGCTGCCAACAATGAATTCTGGGCGGTGAGTAATAAATCCAGAATGCAGTTAACCCCGGAGTATCATACTGAGAAAATCACCTCTTGGCAATTCCCTCCTATGGGATGGTTGAAAATTAATTGTGATGCTGCCTTTAATCATGATGATTCATCTGCTGCTTTGGGACTTGTTTGCAGGAATGACTATGGTGACTTCATATGGGGTTTTGCGGACAAGATTAAATCTCTCTCTGCATTCATGGCTGAAGCCCTGGCTCTAAAACGTGCCCTACTGTTAGCCCATGATATGGGGCATGATAAAGTTGTGTTTGAGGTCGATTGTAATTTCTTGTTGAAAAGTGTGGAGGCTAAACAACCTGATTTGTATGATTGGCAATGTAGAGGTGTTCTTCAAGAGATCATTAACCTCCTAGCAACTAAAGTTGGGTATTCCTTGTCTTTCACACCTCGTCAGGGGAATGTAACAGCTGATCATCTTGCAGCTAATGCTATTAAGGGGGTGAGCCCGGTGGGGTGGGTGTCAGAACCATCACTCTCTTTGAAATCTTTCCTGACCTCAGATGCTAGGAAGGCTCAATGTGCTTTTGAGAATGCCTTTGATTCAGAATCACGAGTGGGTGTTGGTTAATGTTTTGATTTCTTTGTTTCTTTTGTTGGATTGTTGATGTTATCCTTTATTTTGACTTCTTTCCTTTGATATTGCTAGTCTTATTTCATTAAGTCATGAGTGTGTATCCTGGTATTTGAATTAATAGAAGTTGTTTCCGATCAAAAAAAAAATAACCATTGAATCAATAGAAGATGACGAGCAAACTAAAACTTAAAACATCGATACACAAAACAAAAGCTACATTTGATAGTGAATTTTAAAATAATGACATACAGTAAACATAAAATTGTTTACATGATATTTAATATTGACATTCTTATAAGAAAAAGAAATTTAATATTTTCATGGTGTGGGTTAATGTGGTGATACAGGATGAGTTTTGATAAGTATAGATCTCTTCACTAAAAAGATCACTTTTAGCGATGACTTTTTAATGACAACTAAAAAAGTCGTCTCTAACAGTGAGACATTTGGCCCAAAATAAAAAAAAGAGTGGGACATTCAACGACGACCCTAAAGTTATGTTTGGTATGTGGTATTGAATTTTGATGGATTGGGATAGGGATTGGGATTAAGATTGGGATTGATACTTTAAAAATATGTTTGGTATGAGGTGGTAATTGGAGAGAATGATTTTACTAATATTATTTAATAAACATGTATTAATTATAAAATGACACCAATACCCTGCCCAATGTCAAACACCATCTCAGGCAATCTCCAAGTGCAAATGCCCAATAAGTGTATTTCCAAATCTACACTTCAAATCTCTGAGAAGATCGGTGCTCATGCCCATTTCACGCAAACCCCAGAGAGAATGAGCCCAGTGCACACTTCTCTGCTCTGATGCAGAGTAAACTGATCAAAATGGAAGTTTTCTGCTATGATCAAACAGAAATTTTCAAATTCAGTGACTATCCAGTTATGATCCAATCAAAACCCTAGAAAATCCACCAACACAAGTTTAGTAATATCGACCCAGAGAGAAAACCCAAATTTTATTTCTGAAAAAATGTATTCAAAAAAGCAGTGGAAAAAGTGCCCAGATTGAACGAAGTAAAAAGAATCAAATACTCTTTTTTTTTTATACCCAAGTAATAATAGGTATCGATCAAAAGGGGGAAAGAAAACCGATTCGAAGCGTTAAGAGGAAAACTTGGATGAGAAAGAAATCGAAATTGGATTTTCAGAAAGGAAGTGTAAGCGAATTGATGAGAAGAGGGAGTGATTGTGAGAGAGATTGATTAGGTTAAAATTAGGATATTTTTGTCTGAAAAATTTTAAATCAAGGGTAATTTTATCTCTATAATTTTAGAATCCAGGGATTGAAAACACAAAACCAGGGGGAGGTGGCTTTGCAGCAATCCCTTTTTCGTGGCATTCCCAATCCCTGATTATTCATAGTCCCTAGTACCAAACGATATATTTTGACTTAATCCCTGATCCAATCCCTATCCCTACCCCCTGTTACTTCGTACCAAACATAGCCTAAAAGTTGCCCTCAGAAAGGGGACCTCTAGCAATGACATTGAGTGTCACTTCAAAAAATTCTACCTCTTAATATGACTTTCTAGAGTTGCCGCTAAAACTCATACTTTCATTGGCAACAATAAAAGTCATCCTCAAAGGTCTTACTTTCAATTATATATATATATACACACACACACATATATCACTATAAAAAAACACTGAATTCCTAACAGAATTTGCCATGAAATTCAAACTTTCCGAAAGAATTTCTGATGGAAAGGGATTTTTGACGGAATGGATTCCATCGCTGATAATAGCGTGATAAAACAATTTAAAATTGTGACGGAATTTCCGATGGAATTAATTCCTTCACAAATTTCTGATGGAATTTCCAATGTAATTCAATTTAGTCGTAAATTCCCTCACAAACTTATTTTTTATTTTTAAAATTCTAAAAAGTAACATGGCAACTCTGGCAGCACGTGGCCACTCCGACGACTTCCACCTCGTCGCCGGCTCCTAGATCCACCATGTGGTGCAGCCTGCCTCAGCCACATATCGCAACCTCTTTTTTCTTGAAAATATAACTCAACTTGTCATCCCTTGATTCGAACCCACGACCTTGTCCGTACGAATGCGATGCCTTACCAAATGGACTTGACTGCTTTGGTGCTTTATTATTACACAATTATATATATATATATATATAATTGTGTAATAATAAAGCACCAAAGCAGTCAAGTAAGGAGTTTGAAGTGCCTTTGATATATATATATATATATATATATTTATTATATATAATCAATTATTTATAAATATATATTTTTTTCTTATATAAAAATGTAATAATAATATAAAATAATTTTATATATTTTATAATTTTTAATATAAATTAACTTCTAATTAAAAAATTTTACATCTTAAATAAATTTCAAATGACTATATTTTTGTCTAATTTCTAAAATTAATTTTTTTTATTAACATTAATTAATAACTAATAAATGATTACTAACTAATAATGTTTTATTAATATTAATTAATAACTAATAAATTTTATTTTTTATAAATAAATTTTTATATGACAATTTTGTCCATACAGGGACCAAAACCTATGATTGGAAATTTGAAGAGCCAAAACCAAAATAAGAA
Organism: Inga oerstediana; assembly: GCA_963210345.1. Classification (NCBI taxonomy): domain Eukaryota; kingdom Viridiplantae; phylum Streptophyta; class Magnoliopsida; order Fabales; family Fabaceae; genus Inga; species Inga oerstediana. The sequence continues at coordinate 67,065,359 of OY723401.1, forward strand.
AAAACTTGAGGGATGAAAGATGATATTAATCATAATTTTTAAATATTTATATGGTTAATAATATCATACTTTAATTTTTCTAAAGATATTTTTTAAAATTAAATTTCATTAAAAAATAATAATTTTTAAAATTTTCCAATGGAATTAGCCATGGAATTTTCCAATGGCAATTCCGTCGGAAATTCTTTGCCACGGAATTTACCATGAAATATTTTTCGTGGTACGGAAAAAATTCCGTCGAAAACTCAGAATTTTCCATAGAAACAAATTTCATGCAAATTCTATTGAAAATTTAATGTTTTTTTGTAGTGTATATGCATAATTTTACAACAATAATTAACAAGTTCATTCTACCTCAACGGGAACAACATTTGACACAAAAGGAGCTATTCACAAATTTGTTCCTTTAATGAGATACATTTGAGTTGATAATATTTGGTGATGATGTCACAATGAAGGGTGATGTGGCAGCACACATGATGGAGAGGGGATGACATGGTGGTGGTTGGCTGAAACTATTTGCCTGCAACTATATTTAGCAATGACACTAAAAGTGTTTTTCGACACATTGTTGAAGATACTTCCAGCAGCAACATTTAATATCGCCGCTGAAATTTTTAGCGACAGTCATTAAGACATTGACTATTTGGCACTAAAAGTCAATTTTTGTGGTGTCTTTTCTTGAAAGAAATCCTAGTTAAGGCACGATCATACACATCTTCTAATAGAGATTTAAATCTTAGTTCGCCATGTTATAAGGGAGTAACTCTTTTGATTATACCCAATCCCCATTGGTTGATCTAGGATGACTTGATGGAATATGTTCTTACTTCTTATGACTTGCTTTGTTATTTCCTCTTGTATTTCAAACAAATAAATGGAGTTTGAGTCAAATAGAGTTTAAGATATGTAATTAATTGATGGAGGATAGATCAATAATATTGACTTATATATATTAGTGGTGGTAATATGGGTTGGGACCGTGGGCCGAGCCCGCCCTGCCGCCCAACCTGACAAAATGGGCAGTTTGGGTTCTACAAAACTGAGACCATATTAATGCGGTCATTTTGGGCCCGAACCCATATGGCCCCAATTCGTGACGGGGTTGGACCACCGGGTTGGCGAGTTGGCGGGTTGGCCCATATTTAAAAAAAAAAAACAAGAGGGAAGAGCCATTAGCCAAGACCCAACCTCCAACAGTCCAAGACCGTCACTCCAGAGTCTAGCTCAGTACTCCCACTCCTCAGTCCTTACTCCTCAACCTGATTAACTCTCTTTTGTTTTTGCTTGAAACAGTCTCTCACTCCATGTCTCTCTCATGGCTCACGCTCTCAATCTCAGAAATCAGTCTCAACTCTCTTTAATTTGCAATTTATTTTTAATTTTGTTATGTTTAGGTGTATAGAAAAAATAATCTTATTGTATAAAAAAAACAATCTTAATATATTATTAAAAAAAATTGAAAAAAAAAATATGGGTTGGCCCGTCCAACCCGCCAATCCAGCGATTATGGGTTGAGTTGGCTAAATGCCAATCTATATTGATGCGGTCCTTTTGGGCCAAAACTCATATGGTCCCAACCCTTGACGGATTAGTTCGAATACATCGGGTCGGACCATATTACCACCTCTAATATATATATATATATATATTTCAGTAACATAAAAAAGTAATAAATATTGTATCCCTTGATCGATAAACGAGGGAAAAAGAATACAATAACAATTCAGATGAACCCAACAATAATATGTGAAAACGAATTGACATAAAAGGAAGGGAATTCCATCGATATGATTTGAATTTTGGAAAATTAAAAAATGAAATAAATTAATTTTATAAATATATGATTTATTGATGTAATCTATTATTACTGGAAAAAAACTATTTCTTTTTTGTTCAAAGAATGGTAAGGATTAAGGAATGTAATGTAATGAAATAATAATTACGGAGCATATGTTTAGTATGTCATCAAGGAAACATGGTGTAAAATTTATATTTTATCCAGAAAATAATATAATAAATACGAAATGATCTTTTTAACTTTACCAATATCAAAGCTGGAGGGTATAAATATCTATATGTTGATTCTTGAAGGATATATAGATATCCATATGATGATTCTGTGAAATGCATCGGCATTATTACACAACTTAAGTACTGTAAGATGGATTGTTATAGTTAGAATTACATTGAATTATTTTATTGACTTATTGTGCCCACCTTACACCTTGAATCAATAGAACGGATGCATGGAATTAAACTTAAAATGCTGTAAAAAAATCCACTCACATTTTACAAGATCACTAGTAAAACTATGAGGAGTAAAAATGAAAAATCGTTATATACTTTTACTCTTAATTATAGTAATTTAGACGAAAGAAAATATTTAAAAATATATACTATCAAGGATTAGAGTGGGTATTATATTTTCTTTTAAAAAATCACAATTAAGAACCTTTAAGAACATTAGTTAAAGTTAATATCTTAAAATATTAAAGTTTAAAAAAGAAGCATAGTCCTTCTTGGTCAAATTCTTCTGAGTTAATTTTTTTAATACTCATATTCCACATTTTTAGTCTTCATCTTTAGCATTTTCAATACTTAGTTTTTTAACTTGTTTTCAACAACCATTTTAAAACATATGATATGAATGACTACTAAAAAGATTGAGAAGTTGAGTATTGAAAATGTTAAAGATGATCACTAAAAATGTGAAAGATGGTGATTGAAAATATGAAACATAATACTGAAAAAAATCAATTCAATAAAATTTTAAGTCTTAGGCCAAAAAAAAATAAAATCTTAATTCCATCCAAAAAGATCATGGTCTTTCTCTTAAATTTTAAAATTTCTGGGATCTTTATATGTTATTTCTCTATTATATTTTAGAAAGGAGGCGCCCAAGGGCATATTTGGGGAGGCATATTTGGGAATTGGTAAAGCCGGGTGTCGAAATTAGGGGTGGGGCCCACAACCAGGGAGAGAGTATGAAATGAGAATTTTAAAATTTGAAATTGAAAGATCCAAAAGTTTGAAATCTACGCTTTGTGTGACCTCGTAAATACCAACTCCCCTTTCCCCTTTACATAGGACAACGCCGTCTTTCCCCTCCTCCCTCCTTCTCTCTCTCTCTCAATTCAATTTTTTTTTTTTTTAAAAAACAAGCCTTTGTTACTTGTTTTTGCGTTTTAGCCCCTCCCCTCCTCCTTTCATATTTACAGCCATGAGTCTATTTTGACAAGGCTAAAATTTAAGAAACTCTTTTAAATTTTGGGTCAATTGTATATAATTTCTTTATTTTTTTGAAGTTTAAGTTCAACCTATTTGACATTTTAAAATTTTAACATCAAGCACAGTATTGCTAGTTTTGCCGTTAAGTCACTAACAAAAATTATTCTTCCTTATGCATAAAAAAAAAACTAAAGAAAACCGCACATTAGATTGATGAGGATGAGTGACTTCTTACATAAAATTAGGGTTTGTTTTTTAAATATAAAATGATATTTTAATCCATATATAAAAATATATGATTATCATAAAATTATTAACTCATCCAGATGCTAGGCAGAATGTTATGTAGAATGTCACGTCATCCTCATTAATCTAATGTGATAATTTTCATTAGTGACTTAACGGCAAAACTACATCAAAGAGATTGAATTTAATTTTAAAAAACATTAAGAATTCATATGCAACTAATCCAAAATTTATAGGAGTTTTTTAGATTTTAACCACTTAAAAATTACTACCTCCGGTCCTAAATATAGGACATAGTTTGTAGTATAAATTGTACTACAAACTATGTCCTATATTTAGGACCGGAGGGAGTAGAACTTATTACCCACCCATTTTCCTATTTTTCAATATATTTATTTGGATTTTGAAATAAGTTATAGAGTATAATTTAATTTAGATATGTTTTATGATATTTTTAAGGCATCAAGATTGACGATTCTTTTTAGTTTTTAATTCATGTCTCTTCACCTTCTGCTTTTAACTTTATCATTCAAAATTAAATTTAAATGGTTTAGATATAAATTTTTTATAAAAATGTCATAAAAATAAAAATAAAGACAACAAATAATCTTTTGGAACAAATGAACTAAAATATGAATATTAAATATATTTATATATTCATTTTATTCTTCCACAATTGCAATAAAGAGGCCTTGATTTGTAACCCAGAGTACAAGTTTGGATAAATTTCGCCTGGTTTGACTCCTTTCGGCCTTCATGGATAGGTAAATTTTGGGCCTAAAAAGGATCTCTATGTTGAGGAAAATTCTATTTTATATTTATATTTAGATTTAAATTAGATAATTTTTGTGCATGTTGTCAATTTTTTTAAAATTGAGTCCAATTATTTGCTACTTATGAAATGCAACTTATAACATTACAAATTTTATATTTTATATTCGGTTGATCCTTTCCAATTTTTCATTACCGGATATATAATATGGTATCAATGTTAGGAAAATCAATCTCTCCAAAGTTTATGGGCCGCTAAGTCGCTAGCAAAAAGTTTTTAAAATTTTCTTCAAACTAAAAATTCACACTTTTAAACAATAGAGGCTGGATCTAGAGGAAGCCAGGAAGGGTTAATCTCTCATAACGTGGAGAACTAAAGTTCAAATATCTGTTGAGAGAGGTGCTCATATTTAGTGCCTAACAGTACTTTGAATATGATTACCTCCAATAAAAGAATACCTATGCTTGTCAAAAAAAAAATCGACAGTTTAAATCATATGGATAAAACTTAGGTCGTTTTGTTTATAATAAACAAGTGCAATTCTTTATTCAAATCTTGTCATATGTGATTTTTATTATTAATAATCATCAAACCAAATTTTGAAATTTTATTATTAATATTGTCCAAGAGTTTTGCCTTTTATTTTTCAAAAAAAAAGTTACAATGATTTTTAGGATTAACGGTGGTTAAGTACTTGCATGAAAAAACTAATAGAGAAATTTCTATTTAAATACTATTTAAACTTGAAAAACTTTAAAGATAGGATAAAATATGGAAAGGACACATAGGTTATAAGGAAGAAATTTAGGATTTTGAATTGTCATACTTGTACCAAAATGCCCCTCACTTTTTTTTAAAAAAAGGAAAGAACCGTCGCCGGTTATGGAGCTCTACCACTCACTGGCGTCAGTGCTAGTGCGTTGTCAGCCGGCACAACCCCATCACCAGGCCGGCTACCAGAGCTCTAGTGACAACTTGAATAAAGCAATTTACTATTTGAGTATAGCGATTGACATTTGAGCTTCCTATGCCTTATCAGACATTGTTGACAAGTTGAATAAAGACAATGACAATTTGAGTATAACAATCAACAACTTGAGGAGCTCAAATTGTTAGTCTTTATACTCAAGTTGTCATTGACTTTATCCAACTTGTCATCGACCCCTATACCCCCATTAGACATCTTTAACAAATAGAGTATAAGAAATTAACAACTTCGGTATAGATATTAACAACTTGAGCTCATAAATTGTCAATCTCTATAGCATAGTTGTCAATTGCTATATTCAAGTTGTCATTATTTTTATTTAACTTGTCAATGACGCCTTGTAATATCCTGAATTTTGGGACTGGAGGTTTTGGAATAAGCCTGAATTAAATGGATTACTAAGCCCTAGTTTAGTAGGTACTCCAAATTTATTCCCTAATATTCCTTATATCTTTGGGGTATTAAAGAAAATAAAATGGTGAATTTTGGAGGATATAATTATGTTTTCGGTGAAATTGTTTATAAGGTAGTAAGCTTGTCATGTGATTTTGTATGACCAAATGATGAGAAAAAATTATGAGATTTTACCGGATGAAAATAGACATCCTACGCTTTAATTTGATAGGTTATATAAATCAATTAGAGCTATACAAAAAAAGTTATAAATTTTTGAAATTTGCCCAATGAAATTGATTCTTTTCTGGAACAGCATGCAAAGATTTAAAATCTGGGAATGATATACTTCTAGCTAGTAAAATGCTATATTTTTCCTTGAAACTAGACTCAATATGGGTTCTATAGCCTTTAGAATCACTCCAATTCAATTTTTCTAGAATTAATTATGATTTTTCAAAGTTTGGGCAGAAAATCTGCCAAATTGCCAATTGTTGCGATTTTTGAAAAAATAAATAAATTATTATAATGTTATAAGATATCATAATAAAATGTCATCATCTCCTTCATGCTCCCCAAAACTGATGCCATTTCAAATGTGAAGAGAGAGGAAGAGAAAAATTATAGAGAGAGAAAAGGATGAGGAAAAACTTACAAAGGTAAGTATTTTTTCAGTAAATCGGTTCCTGATGCGTATAACTTCGTTTCTAAGCTTCCTTTGCATATGATTTAAGGTTTAGAGGCTCAAATTTGGTTGTTTGGCACCTAGAGTTTTCAACCATATCAAGGGAGAGACAATGGGAGCTTGAGGTAACTTCCAAACCTTCGTATATTGATTATTCTAGCTGTTATGGGTAATTTAATCGATGAAATTTCGCCGAATTGCCATTGATTTTAAATTTTTGAAATGAGTTTCCTTAGGGGTTATGCTATCCAAATTGGTACTAAATGGTAGTTGTAACTTAATGGAATAGTTAATAAAGTGGTTAGGAGTATAAAGAAATACCTTTACGAAGCCGAATCCGAAAAATCCCAATTTTCCCCGGAGTACCTATATATTTCGGTCAAGGCTATAAATGGGCCTTAAATATGGATTTTCAATGATTTGATGATTTCATTGAGTTCATAAGGGAAAATTAAGTGGGCTTACAATTGGGCACTTTTTCGGAAAAGGCCAAAAAAACTTAATTATGAGAACGCCCCTAAAATATTGAAATAAGGGCTGCCAAGGGCAATTTCTTCTTTTAGCAGTGAATTTGGTAATTCCGAGTCCGGAAATGGATTCCTTTGGAGGAAATATGTTAAGATAGCCTAGGTTAGATTTTTGAGAAAAGTACATCCAGGCCGGGTCGGGTACGACGGGCCCGGGCCCGGGCGGGGTCCCCGGGGGCATTTTGGTAAATTTTCAATGTAGACTCATATAACCCCCAGAAACACTATGGAAGTGTCTAAATGATATATTTGGAATTGTAGGATTGAATATGGAGTTTGAGCTGTTGGCACGCTTTACGAGGCACACGTTTCGAGGAGGAAAATGGTTAAGGTAGGGGACTTACCTTACTTACATGTATTTGATATCTTTGCTTGTGTAGTGATGTATGTGATTGCTTTACTTGATTGTGTAGAGCATATTTGAATAAATGAAGCTCTATTTATGTTTTCGCTATGGCCATAGTCTTGTTGCATGAAACATTGAGCATGCATAAATGTTATTATAGGGCATACATCCAGTTAAAGCTAACATGTCATACACATAGTATATATCATGCATGCATTATGGTATCTATTTCCTACTGAGATTATCTCAAATCTCACCCTCCCCTACCAACAATTTAGACAGGAGAAGATAGAAGATATGCTGAGAACAAAGAAGAGAATCGTACGAGGGATTGCAGTAGTGGAATGAAGACGGGAAGATGTCTCCGTTTCACAGGGATGGGTTTAGACACCCAAGTATCCCTATGTGGCTACATTAATTGTAATTATCAAGTATGAATCCTTGAGGGGAATTTCTGTAATTATGCACATATTATCAGTATATTCATGTTATTCCTATGTTGCCCATCGAACCGCATATCGTTTTCCGCGAATACTCTGATAAAGGTGAAAATGAGATAAGGGCATGACATGCCTGATAGGGCTTTGAGAGCTCAAGTTGGGTATTTCTGTATCCAAGTAGTTAATCGATTTACTCAAGTTGTAATCAGAGCTCCGACAGACAGCAGGGTGGGGCCAACCAACAGAGCTCCGACGAGTGGAACTTGCAATTTTTTTGAAAAAAGTAAGGAACATTTTGATAAAAATATAACATTTCAAAATCTCAAATTTCTCCCTTGTGACCTATATGTCCTTTCTATGTTTTAATAGACCTTTTGGGGTTTTCTAAATTTAAATAGTATTTTAATATAATTTTCCCAGACTAAGTGTGTGTTTGAATTAGCTTTTGGAGAATAGCTTATGGAGAAAAAGTGGAGAATAGATTTTGGAGAATAAATTATGGGAAACCATGGTTTTGATAAAATGAGAGTATTTGGATATTGTGATCAAAATAGCTTTTTTCATGGTCAAATTATTAAAAAGCACATTAACTTTTGTGATAATTACATATAAAGAATAAGATTATATTTTATGTATTATTTAAGCGTTATTGTCCAAATTTAACAACCAAGTTTTTCCTGAGGAACGTCCGGTACAAATAAAATTTGGAAGATGGAAAATTACAATGAAGAACTAACAAGGATGTAAATTTAACAAAACCGTTAAATTTAACCTAATGACGTTAAATTATAAGAGAAGAAAACCCCTAATGATATTAAAAATGATATATCTCAACCTATTATTTAACATTAAATTTCATAATTAATACCAAAAATGAAATAATTTTGTCTATATGTAATGTTAATTAATTTAACTAATTTTTTTAAATGTAATCAAATTAAATAAATAGATCTTATATTAAGAATAAGAGGAAGTATTAAAATTTTAAAATTGTAAAAAAAAAAAGAAATAGAGAGAAACCGTTGAAATTCAAAAAAAAAATAGATGAGAGGATGTGACATGGGACCCACAAACAGAAAAAGAACCAATGAGATTGAGAGGGTGAGGGCCACAAAGTGGAAAAAGTAAAAAAAAAAGGAGATTATGCCTAAAAGGTGTGGTTTGGCGTTAAAATGGATTATTTTAAAAGGTTGAGTGTTTGGATGTTTCTTAAGAAAATCTAGATTTGGGTCTAAAATAACTTTTTTTAAGTGAATCCAAACACACTCTAATGCACATGGCACGCTCAGTTTAGCTATATGGACCTATTTGTCTTATAATTACTAATTAAGTCGATCGAAGTTTTCTCTATACTTAAAATTTAGATTGATATTAGAGCATAAAAAATAAAGACATCTTGGTCATAAAAATAAAATACTTGTATTAATATATTTAATAAAGATTTATCATTAAAACAAAATCTTGCGTTACTTTGGTAGTAAAGATTAGATGAACATCTATGATCTATCCACCCTAGTGTGATTCAATTATCTGAATCCATTAAATAATCAAACATTTAAAATTTTGTTTATTATTTTAATTAAATTTAATATTTTTTATTTTAAAAGGTAAGATGTAAAAATAACAATATTGTAACTATGAATCATTAAAAAAAATGAATTTTCAAATAAAAATACAAAATAATAAAATTTAAAATATCAAAGAAAATTTCGTAAAAAATATGATATAACAACATCACACCAAAGATGTTAATCAAATCTATACTTATTGAGCCAATGAGGTTTGGTACAGTTGGTTAAAGTCTTGCCACCCCGATCACAAGGGAGTGTGTTCGAACCCTCTGACCGATGGGGAGACCTCATTGGTAGGCGTTCTCGTAAGTCCCTTGTAAGCGCTCGAAGAGCCCTGGGGCCGTGCCCTGGCCTTGGTAGGGGACTAGTGCCGAACCTACCTAAACTTTCTTCTATAAAAAAAAAAAAATCTATACTTATTGATATTTTTATTTGAAAAAAATATAGTTTCAAAATTTAGTCAATAAATATAATTTTATTAAAACACAAACATATGATGGCCGGCTTTTTGAAAATCAACCAATCATTATCAATTCATTTTTTTTCCTTCTTAAAATGTGAAAAATCTAAATATTTTATTCTCAGCTTTTTTTCCTTTGATATTGTTATTCTCATTTGGACAATGATAATCGAATTTTCACAACGTAACCTTATCTTCCTTAATTTAGGTTGCTGTAAATTTTATTTTAAGATCCAAGAATTAAAAAAATGTGAACGATAAAACTTGCTACAAAATTCAATCATTTTTAAAGGCTTATTTGATATGAGTGATTTGGAGGGAAGGAAGGATGGAAAATTTTTATGAACTGAATTTTAAAAAAAAATAAAGAAATGAGGTTAACAATTTTAATTAATTTTTTAATAATTTTCTATGCTACATTTTTTCTTTAATAAAATTTTATAAAAAATTTTATTTTCTCTCACCCACCCCCTCATACCAAACAGAATATTCCCTCATACCGATTTCACATTTTGATATATTGTAATTGAAAGTGAAAAAGAATATCCCCTAATATTCCTTCAAAGATTCATAATTATTATTATTTATTGTACGATGGGGATTTATGACCAACAAATATACACTTTTCCAGAAAAAAACGCAGACTAAATTTATATTCAAGGGTGAATCCATATCAAAATTTTTTAAGGTATTTTGAGTCAAAATACCTTTTTTCTATTTTATTTTTCCAAATCAGATGAATATTGATGGTTAAGCATATTTTTAAATTGAATTTCATTTGAACGAGCGAGAGATAAGAAAAATAAATAACGAGATGGGTTATACACTTGAACATCCCTCACCTTCTCCCTCTCTCTCATGAATTAAAAGTTGAAGAAATCCACATCACATAAATTAAAATATATACAATATATTGAGGGCGAAAATGGATGAGTAAATTAAAATAATAAAAATACAAGTTTAACTCATAATTGAAAAATTATAAATATATATTGTTTCATGAACTAACATAATTTCAATAACCAATATAGTTATTTAAAAACTTTTTCATGAAAATATATGTCATTCTTTTATACAAGGCTTCCTTTAAAATAATACAATTTTTTACCAATTGGTGGTTATCGTATTTTTATTTATAACCTTTTATAGATGTTTTTAAAAATTTAAAGAGACATGACTTAGTGACTTTTGGTGTTGTAATTTTTTACACAGCCGTGCATATAAATTTATTATTAATATATAAGGACACAACTTTTGAAAAGAACCAGGGTAATGAAACCCGGACTGGACCGGCCGGTAAACCGGTCCGGTCCGGGTTACCTATTTTAAATTTTTTTTTTTAATTTTTCCTTTAGAATTTCATACTATAAGTTTAAAATTTTCAATTTTTCACCGGTTTGGTCCCGGTTTAGCTCCGGTTTGGCCCCGGTCTGACCCACTGACCCTTAACCCAGTACTTCAACCAGTTCAATACCCGGTCCGGGTTTTAATACCTTGAAAAGAACACATCTTTTCTTTATGAAAATATTCCAACGGAAATATTATCAGTTATATGGGCCTTGGACAATCCTAAAGATGATCTTTCATTCCATCCCACTGTCTTGCAAGTAAACTATGCGGGCCATTATGTATTTGTAAGAAAATTAAAAGTCAGTTATATTATATATGATTTATGAATAATATAATTAGGTCTGTATATATTTCACAAAATTGTGAATAATAATCTGGCAGCAAACAATTTAAATTAGTGAGTATATGATTCATCATAAATTTAAGTTTTTCTTTTTCATTTTAGGAGGATCCAATAATATAGAAATATGAATGAAATATTGTTGGTTTCAACTTTTTTAGACATGCCTCGCCTTATTCCATTTATCTGATGTATGATTAAGATTTAAGATTGCTCTCCATTAAAGATAAGATTTCAGATTAATTTCGACGAACAAAAGAAAACGATTCAAGATTTTGGCGTGAGAGAAATTAAAGTTAATACCTAAATTAAAACAGAAATATATAGTACTAATGCTTTTTAGAAGTTTATGTTTGTATGGATATTACTATATTAGATAAAAAGGAATAATTCACTTTGAACAAAATAAAAGCTTAAGGACAGTTACCATAATAATCAACGTTTAGAAAACCGGATCAGACTAGACGGTTGAGCCGACTAGATCGTTGGCCGGAGCTGGGGACTGCTTGTTTCCAAGGCAAAAGCCGTTTTGAGAGTTAGGTTGTTTTAAATAGCGATTAGGTTTCCGGCTCAACAATAACCGAACGGTTTGAGAAGCCCCAAAGTATTCTAAAGAAGAAGACGAAAATGATTGGATAGGAAAAAGATAAAAGATGAGAAAAGTGTATAAATGGAAGCAACCTAACAATAATATAAGAAGATGATAAGATCAAACCTGAGTTCCACATGAGAAAGATTAAAAAGCAATATGATTTGTGTTTTGATTTTTACGCCATAGGAAAGAAAAAAGAGATGTCGAACGAACTGATAAACTAGTGAATAAAGAAGGAGTTAAAGACAAAGAGGAAAACCGTTTTAATCTAAAGAAGCATTTAATTGCCTAAGAGAATATAAAGTTGCTTTGTCCTAATATAATAGTAATATCCATTAGATATTGGCAAAACAAAATCGATTGGATAAAAGGTTGAACTAGTAAGTTTCTTCAGTTCTCAAGAAATGTTAAGTTTCTTTTCTTCTTCCTAGGTTTGCAGTATGCTAAATGTCATCTTGTCCCACGTGAAAATGTTTGTCACTTCAAATGATTCACTGGCCTTTCCGGCTTAACGTCCGGTTCGACTTTTAAAACATTGATAATAATAAAGTTCTCAACATCTAATATTTATGTAAGAAAGATCAATGATGGCCAAAAAAAAAAATGTAAGAAAGATCAACAATCTTTATTATTGAATGAATTGAGGAGAACACAAAATCTTTGTTGATTCACTCCCCTCATGAATTGAAGGCCATGTTATTTACTCATGTACAATAAGTTCATGCATGTTTTTATTGGCAAAAAAAAAAAAAAAAGGTTCATGAATGTTTTATTACATTGCATTTTTTAGGTGAAATTTTTTATTACATTTCAAATTCATAAAATTCCTTATTTCGCAATAGATTAAGATAACATCTTATGCCCAAAAAATATAAAATCTCTTAAAATTATTTACCAGTAATTTTCTTACTAGCCACACGTTTCCTCATTCCTACCAATACTGTGTGTTTAGTAGTTTTAATATTGAAATAGATAAAGAATTTAAAGAACATGTCTGATAACATTTAATTTAATTTTTTTGGCCATAACAATTAATTTAATTGACAAACTATTTAATATTTTTATTACATCAAAAGAGTAAAAATTTTTGTGACCAGACACACTTTTTTTGGGTTCTTACCAAGATTTGTAGATATAATGTATTTGTAATATTGAAAAAAGATAAAAGAATTTTAAGAACATTGATTTGAGCGAAAATGAAACAATTTTAAGAAGAATGAGTAAATCAAATAAAATAATTTAAATCATTCTAGCTATAAACCATACAATTAATAAACACGATAATGAATATCATTACATCTATAGTTTCTATTGTCGCCAGTGGGGGGTGAGCATGGTGCCCAGTGGCCCGGTGCACCCACCCTGGCCCTGCAAAAAATTGCCCAGCCCAGCCCTAAAAAATTGGCCCGAAAAAATTTTGGGCAGCTTTGGGCGGGCTAATAACCGGGCAGGGCCGGGCATCGGGCAAGGGGTGCTGCCCTGCCCATTTGGCCCTGCCCTGAAAAATTATGTTCATTTATTTAAAATATAAAATTTCATATCAATTAAATATTATTTCATATATATATTTTTTAATTTAAAATATATATTGTCTATTGTATAACACTCTTCTGGTTATCTCTTTTTTGCCCTAGTCACTAAACACTATTTACAAGTAGATTTCTTCCTTTCTTCTTTACTTTGTGATGTATTAAACTATAGTTCTTTTATTTTTTTTTTCCAGATGCTTCATCATTTGATCAACTTTTGGGACATTGAATTGATGCAAACTACTTTGACTGTACGGCTTTAATTACAATCATTTTGTTTTCTTATTTATAATGGATTATGGATATTTGTTAAGACATATGATAGTTTTTAAATTTCAAGACTAAAGTTATAGACTTATTTTGAAATATCCCAAGATGTGGAATCATCAAATATATTTGAAGTTTATATTACTTACGGCGAAGTTAAGACATATGGTATTGGTAACTACAGGAATATTCATGAAATTTATATGGAATTATTTTTTTCATATGTAGACAAGACAAGGCGTTATCACTTGGGCAGGGAAGCCCACCCTGCCCAGCCCACCCTTACCCAGCCCAAAATGGTTAGGGCTTTTAGTGGGCAGGGCAGGGTATCGGGCTGAAAAATGCAGCCCGTTTATCCTTCGGGCTGGGCATCGGGCAGGGGTCTCGCCCTACCCAGCCCAGCCCTGCCCATGCCCACCCCTACGGTGGAATGTACTCCTAATTCTTAAAAAAATTATAACTTACATAGTTCATGAGTTCACAAAAGATTTGAGTTTTTTTTTAAAAGATAATTTTATTTTTGTCCAAGAAAATTAAAATTACAAGATAATTTGATATTAGGAACTAGCACTACATTCTTTTAAATCACATATTTATATTTGAGAATTAAAACATGCCAAACCCAAATATTGATCTAATTATCAATTCTTTTGGCAAAATCTGAACATAAATTTGACCATAATATACTTGATAATAAATCCAGTTGTTAAATTTGTGTCATTGCATTATTATTTATATCCGTATAAAATATTAACCTTATAAATTAGTATGTATCATGACCCTCAAACCCACAATTATTATCTGATAAAGAAAACATAATGAGTGCCTGTTTGGATTAACGGTAGAGAAGGAGCTTTTTTTACAGATGAGCTTTTGAAAAAGTCATATAGAAAAAAAGCCAGATTATAGATGTGATTTGTGTTTGGATTGGTGATGGCAGAAGTGACTTTTTTTTATCTCCATCTGAGTAAAAGTAGCTTTGATCTCCATCTGATAAAAGCTCTATTTTCTGCAGAAGCCCATCCATCACCAACGCTCTCCCGTAATATTCCTTCAAAGATTCATAATTATTATCATTTATTGTACGATGGGGATTTATGACCAACAAATATACACTTTTCCAGAAAAAAAAACGCAGACTAAATTTATATACATGGGTGAAAGTCCATATCAAAATTTTTTAAGGTATTTTGAGTCAAAATACCTTTTTTCTATTTTATTTTTCCAAATCAGATGAATATTGATGGTAAAGCATATTTTTAAATTGAATTTCATTTGAACGAGGGAGAGATAAGAAAAATAAATAACGAGATGGGTTATACATTTGAACATCCCTAGAGCCGGAAATTCGGGCCGACCTGTTTAGGCCCGAGCCCTTTAAGGGCCGAGCTTATGATTTAGAGGCTAAAAAGAGAAGCGGGCCTAAAAAGGCCGGCCCTGTAGGGCTGGCCCTGCAGCCCTGAGGGCCGGCCCTTTTAGGCCGGTTTAATATTTTTTTAAAATAAATTAATAAATATAATATCATTATATCAAATTATCAATATGAGAGATACCTAAGTACCTAATATAGTATTAATAACAGGTAAATACTTATTAATTGGTTTGATTTATTTTATTTTCTATAATGATTTATTAATTTAAACTTTAAAAAATAGGCTAATTTGGACATTAGGTGATTATTTTAATTAAAAATTTATGAGTTTTAAAAATAATGTATCTCAATTTAAAGCAAAATAATAAATAAATTGTAAAACTTAAAAAATAATTTTTTTTGAATTAAAATGAGTTTAAGCCCGTTTAGGCCCGAGCCAATGAAGGGCCAGCCCTGTAGGGCCGATGGCCTAAAAAATATTATACTTTTTAGCAAATTGGCCTAAACGGGCTGGCCCGTATTCCCGGCTCTAAACATCCCTCTCCTTCTCCCTCTCTCTCATGAATTAAAAGTTTGAAGAAATCCACATCAAATAAATTAAAATATATAAAATATATTGAGGGCATGAGTAAATTAAAATAATAAAAATACAAGTTTAACTCATAATTAAAAAGTTATAAATATATATTATTTCATGAACTAACATAATTTCAATAACCAATATAGTTATTTAAAAACTTTTTCATGAAAATATATGTCATTCTCTTATACGAGGTTTCCTCTAAAATAATACAATTTTTCACCAATTGGTGGTTATCATATTTTTATTTATAACCCTTTATAGATGTTTTTAAAAATTTAAAGAGACATGACTTAGTGACCTTTAGTGCTGTAATTTTTTACACAGTCGTGCATATAAATTTATTATTAATATATAAGGACACAACTTTTGAAAAGAACACATCTTTTCTTTATGAACATATTCCAACGGAAATATTATCAGTTATATGGGCCTTGGACAATCCTAAAGATGATCTTTCATTTCATCCCACTGTCTTGCAAGTAAACTATGCGGGCCATTATGTATTTGTATGAAAATTAAAAGTCAGTTATATTATATATGATTTATGAATAATATAATTAGGTCTGTATATGTTTCACAAAATTGTGAATAATAATCTGGCATACAATTTAAATTAGTGAGTATATGATTCATCATAAATTTCAGTTTCTCTTTTCCATTTTAGGAGGATCCAATAATATAGAAATATGAATGAAATATTGTTGGTTTCAACTTTTTTAGACATGCCTTGTCAACACCCGTTTCCATTTCGATATACACAGAGTAATAGAGACCAAGTTCCACAGGCATACAGAAGAGTATATATATACTGATAAAAGTATTTGTTTACAGTCCAAAGTCAACCCTACAGAATGCGACAATATACACCACTATTACAAAATATCCAAAAGTATTTTAGACATAAACTATCTATAACCACGAACTTTGTATTTGCCTCGAGGCACATGCCAGTCACTTCCCTTGGTCCACATTCTTGCCTTTTGATCCACTGGCGCCCGCTGAGATATTTGGTTTAGAAAAAGGGGTGAGATTCCAAGGAATCTCAGTAGAAACATGCTATCATTCATAGAAAATGCGAAAAGTAAATATGATATATGCCATGTATGCACCAATTAATGAACAATATAAATATATCATCTGCATGTATACATGAGTAGGGCCCAGCCCCACTAATCTGCACCGGTTGGTCTTCTGCCAACTCCAGTGTAAGTGCCTCTAGCACTACTGACCCCTCTATGGGCAAAACATGTTGATTAATAAAGCGCATTTACAAACAATGGCATCCACACAATCATAAAACTATGGCATGATGTATGAAGGATAATGTCCCTACCTCAAAGTTCTATCGACCCCTTTTTGTGCGCCTCGTGAAACGTGTTGACTTTCGGCTCCCGATTCGGTCCTAAAATATTAAATGTACAAGAAATAGGTTATAACCTATCCAAGTATCATTTTAGACACTTCCATAGTGTTTCTTGTGGTTATATTAGCCTATGGTGAAAATTTACCAAAATGCCCCCGGGACCCCGGCCCGGCCCCGATGGCACGTTTTCCCAAAATTTTGACTAGGGCTATCCTGACATATTTTCATCCAAGGAATCCATTTCCGGACTCAAAATTATCAAATTCAATGTCAAATTACGAAATTGCCCTTGGCAGCCCTACTTTTAGGGTTTTAGGGGCGTTTCCGTAATTATGCTTTCTCAGCCTTTTCTGAAAAAGTGCCCAACTGTAACCCCACCTATTTTCGCCCACTGAATCCAATGGAACCATAAAATCATTGAAAATCCAACTCTAAGGCCCTCAAACATCCCTGGCCGAAATAATGGTTTTCTCCGGGAAAAATCGGGGTTTTACGATTTCGGCTCCGTAAACGCGTTCCTTTCTACTCCTAACCACTTTATTGACTATTCCATTAGGTTATAACTACCATTTAGTATCAATTTGGGCAGCATAACAGCCCCACATACCCATTTCCAAAAATTAAAACCAATGGCAATCCGGCGAAATTTCACCGATTAAATTGCCCACAGCAACCAGAATAGTCAATATACGAAGGTTTGGAAGTTACCTCAAGCTCCCACAAGTTTTTCCCAAATATTGCTGAAAACCCTAAGTCCTTAAACACCCAAATTTGAGCTCCACAAACCTTAAAGAACGTAGAAGGATAGTTTAGGAGCGGAGTTATACGCGTTAGGTAAGAATTTACCGAAGAAATTGCCTTACCTCGCGAGTTCTCTTCTCTTTCTTCCTCCAAGAGCTCTCAACGTTTTTTTCACCTTTGCTCCAGCTGAATACGTCGGTTTAGGGCTGATATGAAGAGGATGATGTTACTTTATCTTATATATTGCATAACATGTAATTATTTATTAATTTTCCAAAAATTCAAAAACTAGTTTTTATGTACATAAACTTATGTACATGTAATCATACCCATTAAGCCCAAACAATATTTCCTTCTCCATGCCACATGTAGGAGACTCCTAGGGGTCCCTCCCTATGGTCTCAATTGGCTTCACAATTTGTTCCGGTTACGTATACACGTAAAGTCTCAATTTTTGTCAAAATTGCACTTTTGCTCAAATTTTTCATAAATTCATATTAAATTGACCAAAATATTCTAAATATATTTTTAACCTTTATTTTCCTTAATTAATTGAAATTAACTTCAATTAATTAAAAAAATAATTTATTTTGTGCTATTTTGACAAAATTACGATTTTGCCATTACCTTTCTAATCCAATTTCTTCTCTTATTTTTCCTTGGCCAATTTTCATCTATTTTTGGACCAGATATTTTCTCTAATATTATTTTATTTTTGGACCTTAATATTGGGCTTTTTAAATTACCCAAATTAATTCCATAATTATTTTTGCCCAATTTCCCATGAAATTGAACATTTATAAATTCATAAATTCCAAATTCATGAATATTCACCATTTTATTGAATTTCTCAAATATTTAAAATAATTTTGGTGAATATAAATTTTGGGGTGTTACAGTTCTCCCCCACTTAAATAAATTTCGTCCCCGAAATTTGCTACACCTGATCAGCCATAAATTCCGGGTAACGTTTCTTTACACTTTCTTCTGTTTCCCATGTAGCCTCTCTGGGTGATAACCCTTTCCAGACAATCTTGATGAATGGAATGCTCTTATTCCTGAGATGCTTCTCCTGCTGATCAATGATTCAGTCAGGTGTGACTTCGTAAGTCAAATCATCGCGCATTTCTATATCTTCATACTCTATTACATGTTCTGGATCAGGTTGATACTTTTTCAGTTGGGAAACATGAACAACATCATGTAGCCTGCTCAGATTCGGTGGCAAAGCGATGTGGTACTCACTTTGATTAAATAGGAGTCCCACAGGAATCTCCATAATACCTTACTGCACCTAAAATCTGTGTTTCTTTATGCTAGACTTTGGCCCAATTTTCTATGCCATATAAATTCTTATAAAAAAAACCCCTTTAAGATGGAACTCATTACAACGCACCATCTTTGAGAGCCAACGCTCCGGTAGCTCTATACTACAATTCAATGTTACGGCGACTGCACCTTGGGGTTAGTTGTCACGGTGGCTGCACTCGCGGGTTTATCGTCACGGTGGCTGCACTCGCGGGTTTATCATCACAGTGGCTGCACTCTAGGGTTTATCGTCACGGTGGCTGCACTTTAGGGTTCTGTACTCGGTGCTTCACACAGGTGCCCATACACCTGGTCAGCCCCCCTCCGGTTAGAACTTTCCTTAGGTAGCCCTTTCCGTTCAGATTTCACCGTAGGTAGCCCTCTCCGATCAGATTTCACCGTAGGTAGCCCTCTCCGTTCAAAACTTTCAATCTTTGTGGTCGCAATACAATTCCACAACTACGCTATGAAGGCAACATTTGCAGATTCCAAAGCAAACTTTATTACCATCTACTCAAGATTATGGATGGGATAGTTCAATTCCTGAAGCTTCAACTGACATGATGCATACGCCCTCACTCGGCTTGCATCAATTCTCATCTCAATCTATTCCTGCTTGCTTCTGAGACTCAATTCCCTTTCCAATCCATGCCATCTGGCATTAGTGAAGACAACAATGACCCACTATAGATCTGGGATTATCAATATTGGTACCTTAATAAATTTTTTTTTTCAGCTCTCTGAAGCTTCTCTCACAATCATCATCACATGCATAATGTTGAGTTCTGGGAAATTTCGATATAAACATTTCATCCTTTTTATTGTCACACCCCGCACTTCCCCCGCACTTCCCCCAATCCAGGGACTACGAGCAGACTACGAGCGTGGACTCACCAGGATATCTGCGGCCCCTCCAACTCAACCGCATTTCTTTCGCCTCCCGTAGCCTCAAACACACAACCCTGAGGGCATAAGATCGCGGTCCTAAACAAGGCTACTATTATTGAGCTACTCATAATAATAATCAACTGGACTCAGAACACTGCGTATCATAACCATAGTTTCTGGCCTTCTCAGTTCAGTACTGCTTCCACTTTACCAGGGTCCACCAGGATCCCTTGTTGAGCGACTACATGGCCCATAAATCTTACCTCTGTAAGCCAGAATTCACACTTGCTCAAATTGGCATATTGCCTATCCCGTAATACGTTTAACACAATTTTCAGATGTTTTTCGCGTTCAGCCTTACTCCGTGAGTGTATCAGTACATCATCAATGAAGACTACAACGAACTGATCCAAATATGGACTAGAGATTCAATTCATGTAGTCCATGAACACAACAGGCACATTAGTAAACCCGAATGACATCACTAGGAACTCGTAATGCCCATATCTGGTTCTAGAAGCAATCTTTGCTACATCCTCTGCTTTTACCCTCACTGATGGTATCCCGATCACAAGTTGATCTTTAACAATACACGGGAACCAGACATTTGATCGAGCAAATCTCAATTCTAGGGAACGGATACTTGTTTATTACGATCACCTTGTTCAACTCTTAGTAATCATTACAGAGATGCAAGCTTCTGTCTTTCTTCTTTACGAGGAGCACTGGAGCACTCCAGGGTGATACGCTAGGTCATATGAACCCTTCCTCAGGTAGTTCCTCGATCTGCTTCTTTAGCTCTGCTATCCAGCTTGGTACAATACGATACAGGGTTTTAGAAATTGGACTTGCTCCAGGCCTCAAATCAATCGAGAACTCCACTTCCCTAACTACGGTCGATTTGTGCCCCTAGCATTTACCACGCAATTTAAACAAACTTCGGCCATCACAATTCGAATGCCCTTAGGCGTAGATACAACTAAATTGTACGGGGATTTATGCATCGATAAACATAATCATCTCATCAGTTGTATGTAATGAATGAATGACTTGCACCAAAATCATACATAACATATACTAAGCTGCTGTTCAAAGAAATCGTACCTTGAATCAGCTCCGGAGACTTCCTAGCTTCTTCCTGTGTCAGTGTATAGACCCTGCCAGACGCTCTAGGTCTCGTCTCCTGCTGCTGCTGCTTTTGTGGACAATCCCTGGCCATATGTCCCGGCTTATTACACACAAACACAAACAGGTAGTCTACTCGGGTCTGGCCTAAACGGAATTCCACTGCAAGATCTACCAGGGTGAATTGGCTTTTGGCAGCGCCAACAAGTCCTGCTTCCAGAAGAGCTTTGGCCTCCTCGGCCCCCAGATTGATTTGGCCTCTTAGGATCCCCTCCGGAATATCCACTCTGATCCTTTCGCTTTTGTGCTGAGCTACCGCTCTCAAAACCACTACGATTCCCAGTCTGTGTTAGCCAGCTTGTCAGACGTTTCTCGATGTATCGGCACTCCTCTGCCGCTTTGCTAAATTCGGTGAAGTGTTGGGAGATCAGCCTCTCCTTGAACTCAGGTCTCAGCCCCTCTATCATCATTTCTAAATTCCACTCATCATTGTCGTTCAGCTTGGCATATGATGAGTAGCGTGACAGTCGGATATACCGGGCTAGATAGTCATCAAAACTCTCCCGATCGTGCTGCTTGATGCTGAGGAACTCTTTCTCTTTCTCTCTCTTAATAGTCGGAGGAAAGTACTTCTTGTTAAATTCCTCTTGAAATAGTTCCCATGTGATTGGAGCATTCTTCCCCTTCAGGATGAGGTCCATGCCTTTCCACCAGCGATCAGCATCACCTTCCAGCTTGTATATGGCTAACCGAGCTTTCACCTCATCTGGACATTGCAACATATCAAAGATCTTGTCCAAACGAGCTAACCAGTCTTCTGCTTGTTGAGGATCAAATTTCCCTTTGAACATAGGTGGCTGCTGTTTACTAAATCTACTCAGCCAAGCTTGGATATCCACCTCAGGCTCTGGTGGTAGATTTGCTAGCGGAGGTTCTTCATGAATTTCTTCGTAATTCCCCCACATGAACTCATCCATGCGATTCTCCAGGTGATCCTGCCTCTGCTGTACCCCCTGGAGGTCAACTCTTATCTCATTCATGGTTTGTTGTTGTTGTTCCAGTAAATCCAGGATTCGCTGCTGGATAGGGTCAGGCCTTGGTTCTCCCTCGTTGGTACCATGTCTACCACGCCCTCGGCCTCTACCTCGGCCTCTACCACCTTCTCCTGGCTGTACCATCTCCATAACTCACTATTTCCCTGCCTTCATGCAAACAAAAACATATCAGTATACTATTCTGATAATGCCAGAACCGCTTATTAAGCTCTGCCAGAACCGCTTATGGGCTCTGATACCAAAAATGTCAACACCCGTTTCCATTTCGATATACACAGAGTAATAGAGACCAAGTTCCACAGGCATACAGAAGAGTATATATATACTGATAAAAGTATTTGTTTACAGTCCAAAGTCAACCCTACAGAATGCGACAATATACACCACTATTACAAAATATCCAAAAGTATTTTAGACATAGACTATCTATAACCACGAACTTTGTATTTGCCTCGAGGCACATGCCAGTCACTTCCCTTGGTCCACATTCTTGCCTTTTGATCCACTGGCGCCCGCTGAGATGTTTGGTTTAGAAAAAGGGGTGAGATTCCAAGGAATCTCAGTAGAAACATGCTATCATTCATAGAAAATGCGAAAAATAAATATGATATATGCCATGTATGCACCAATTAATGAACAATATAAATATATCATCTGCATGTATACATGAGTAGGGCCCAGCCCCACTAATCTGCACCGGTTGGTCTTCTGCCAACTCCAGTGTAAGTGCCTCTAGCACTACTGACCCCTCTATGGGCAAAACATGTTAATTAATAAAGCGCATTTACAAACAATGGCATCCACACAATCATAAAACTATGGCATGATGTATGAAGGATAATGTCCCTACCTCAAAGTTCTATCGACCCCTTTTTGTGCGCCTCGTGAAACGTGTTGACTTTCGGCTCCCGATTCGGTCCTAAAATATTAAATGTACAAGAAATAGGTTATAACCTATCCAAGTATCATTTTAGACACTTCCATAGTGTTTCTTGTGGTTATATTAGCCTATGGTGAAAATTTACCAAAATGCCCCCGGGACCCCGGCCCGGCCCCGATGGCACGTTTTCCCAAAATTTTGACTAGGGCTATCCTGACATATTTTCATCCAAGGAATCCATTTCCGGACTCAAAATTATCAAATTCAATGTCAAATTACGAAATTGCCCTTGGCAGCCCTACTTTTAGGGTTTTAGGGGCGTTTCCGTAATTATGCTTTCTCAGCCTTTTCTGAAAAAGTGCCCAACTGTAACCCCACCTATTTTCGCCCACTGAATCCAATGGAACCATAAAATCATTGAAAATCCAACTCTAAGGCCCTCAAACATCCCTGGCCGAAATAATGGTTTTCTCCGGGAAAAATCGGGGTTTTACGATTTCGGCTCCGTAAACGCGTTCCTTTCTACTCCTAACCACTTTATTGACTATTCCATTAGGTTATAACTACCATTTAGTATCAATTTGGGCAGCATAACAGCCCCACATACCCATTTCCAAAAATTAAAACCAATGGCAATCCGGCGAAATTTCACCGATTAAATTGCCCACAGCAACCAGAATAGTCAATATACGAAGGTTTGGAAGTTACCTCAAGCTCCCACAAGTTTTTCCCAAATATTGCTGAAAACCCTAAGTCCTTAAACACCCAAATTTGAGCTCCACAAACCTTAAAGAACGTAGAAGGATAGCTTAGGAGCGGAGTTATACGCGTTAGGTAAGAATTTACCGAAGAAATTGCCTTACCTCGCGAGTTCTCTTCTCTTTCTTCCTCCAAGAGCTCTCAACGTTTTTTTCACCTTTGCTCCAGCTGAATACGTCGGTTTAGGGCTGATATGAAGAGGATGATGTTACTTTATCTTATATATTGCATAACATGTAATTATTTATTAATTTTCCAAAAATTCAAAAACTAGTTTTTATGTACATAAACTTATGTACATGTAATCATACCCATTAAGCCCAACCAATATTTCCTTCTCCATGCCACATGTAGGAGACTTCTAGGGGTCCCTCCCTATGGTCTCAATTGGCTTCACAACTTGTTCCGGTTACGTATACACGTAAAGTCTCAATTTTGGTCAAAATTGCACTTTTGCTCAAATTTTTCATAAATTCATATTAAATTGACCAAAATATTCTAAATATATTTTTAACCTTTATTTTCCTTAATTAATTGAAATTAACTTCAATTAATTAAAAAAATAATTTATTTTGTGCTATTTTGACAAAATTACGATTTTGCCATTACCTTTCTAATCCAATTTCTTCTCTTATTTTTCCTTGGCCAATTTTCATCTATTTTTGGACCAGATATTTTCTCTAATATTATTTTATTTTTGGACCTTAATATTGGGCTTTTTAAATTACCCAAATTAATTCCATAATTATTTTTGCCCAATTTCCCATGAAATTGAACATTTATAAATTCATAAATTCCAAATTCATGAATATTCACCATTTTATTGAATTTCTCAAATATTTAAAATAATTTTGGTGAATATAAATTTTGGGGTGTTACATGCCTCGCCTTATTCCATTTATCTGATGTATGATTAAGATTTAAGATTGCTCTCCATTAAAGATAAGATTTCAGATTAATTTCGACGAACAAAAGAAAACGATTCAAGATTTTGGCGTGAGAGAAATTAAAGTTAATACCTAAATTAAAACAGAAATATATAGTACTAATGCTTTTAGAAGTTTATGTTTGCATGGATATTACTATATTAGATAAAAAGGAATAATTCACTTTGAACAAAATAAAAGCTTAAGGACGGTTACCATAATAATCAACGTTTAGAAAACCGGATCAGACCGAACGGTTGGGCCGACTAGATCGTCAACCGGAGCTGGCTCGTTTCCAAGGCAAAAGCCGTTTTGTGAGTTAGGTTGTTGTGAACAACGATTAGGTTGCTTTTAGGCTGGAACCCGTTCTGGCTAAATAATAACTGGATGGTTTGAAAAGCCCCAAAGTATTCTAAAGAAGAAGACGAAAACGATTGGATAGGAAAAAGATAAAAGATGAGAAAAGTGTATAAATGGAAGCAACCTAACAATAATATAAGAAGATGATAATATCAAACTTGAGTTCCACATGAGAAAGATTAAAAAGTAATATGATTTGTGTTCTGATTTTTACGCCATAGGAAAGAAAAAAGAGATGTCGATCGAACTGATAAACTAGTGAATAAAGGAATTGAAGACAGAGGAAAAAAGTTTTAACCTAAAGAAGCATTTAATTCTCAAGAGAATATAAAGTTGTTTTGTCCTAATATAATAGTAATATCCATTAGATATTGGCAAAACAAAATCCATTGGATAAAAGGTTGAACTAGTAAGTTTCTTCAGTTCCCAAGAAATGTTAAGTTTCTTTTCTTCTTCCTGGGTTTGCAGTATGCTAAATGTCATTTTGTCCCACGTGAAAATGTTTGTCACTCCAAATGATTCATTGGTCTTTCCAACTTAACATCTGGTCTGACTTTTAAAATATTGATAATAATAAAGTTCTCAACATCTAATATTTATGTAAGAAAGATCAATGATGGCAAAAAAAAAAATGTAAGAAAGATCAACAATCTTTATTATTGAATGAATTGAGGAGAACACAAAATCTTTGTTGATTCACTCCCCTAATGAATTGAAGGCTATGTTATTTACTCATGTACAATAAGTTCATGCATGTTTTTATTGGCCAAAAAAAAAAAGAAGAGAAAGTTCATGCATGTTTTTATTACATTGAATTTTTTAGGTGAAATTTTTTATTACATTTCAAATTCATAAAATTCCTTATTTCGCAATAGATTAAGATAATATCTTATGCCCAAAAAATATAAAATCTCTTAAAATTATTTACCAGTAATTTTCTTACTAGCCACACGTTTCCTCATTCCTACCAATACTGTGTGTTTAGTATTTTTAATATTGAAATAGATAAAGAATTTAAAGAACATGTCTGATAGCATTTAATTTAATTTTTTTGGCCATAACAATTAATTTAATTGACAAAATATTTAATATTTTTATTACATCAAAAGAGTAAAAATTTTTGTGACCAGACACACTTTTTTTGGGTTCTTACCAAGATTTGTAGATATATTGTATTTGTAATATTGAAAAAAGATAAAAGAATTTTAAGAACATTGATTTGAGCGAAAATGAAACAATTTTAAGAAGAATGAGTAAATCAAATAAAATAATTTAAATCATTCTAGCTATAAACCATACAATTAATAAACACGATAATGAATATCATTACATCTATAGTTTTTATTGTCGCTGGAATGTACTCCTAATTCTTAAAAAAATTATAACTTACATAGTTCATGAGTTCACAAAAGATTTGAATTTGTTTTTAAAAGATAATTTTATTTTTGTCCAAGAAAATTAAAATTACAAGATAATTTGATATTAGGAACTAGCACTACATTCTTTTAAATCACATATTTATATTTGAGAATTAAAACATGCCAAACCCAAATATTGATCTAATTATCAATTCTTTTGGCAAAATCTGAACATAAATTTGACCATAATATACTTGATAATAAATCCAGTTGTTAAATTTGTGTCATTGCATTATTATTTATATCCGCATAAAATATTAAGCTTATAAATTTGTATGTATCATGACCCTCAAACCCACAATTATTATCTGATAAAGAAAACATATACTTTAGTTACGAAGAGCTTTTTGGCTTTTAGCTCATTTAGCACCTCATGTCTCCTCTCATGAAGGAGGTCCTGGGTTCGATACCTCATAGTGCTGTTAAGGTCATGCATGTGATGGGTAACTCCAAGTAATTAAACTCGGATTGGTCAGTGAACAGGTCGGAGTACTGGATCAAGGGTTAGTGGGTCAGACCGGAGCTAAACCGGGACCAAACCTGTGAGAAATGGAATATTTTAAACTTATAGTATGAAATTCTAAAGAAATTTTTTTTTAAAAAAAATTTGACCTGGACCGGGTCACCAAACCGGACCGATTTAGTGCCCGGGTCGCCGGTTTCCGGGCTGGTTCGGCCGATCCGGGTCAGATAACATTGTGTAACTCATGCTTAACA
The DNA here is from genome assembly GCA_963210345.1 of Inga oerstediana. Classification (NCBI taxonomy): domain Eukaryota; kingdom Viridiplantae; phylum Streptophyta; class Magnoliopsida; order Fabales; family Fabaceae; genus Inga; species Inga oerstediana. Next base: position 67,092,591 of record OY723401.1, read on the forward strand.
AATGAAGAAAGCGTATGCTTTTGTATTATCATTTATGTCTATATAAATCATTACGTCCGAAATTAATGTATATTTCGGATACTCGACATTCTAACTCACGTTTAGCAAACGAAGAAAACGTACTTACTCCAAATCTAATTTAGGAAAAAAATGCTTTCAATGTGTTATTCATAGATATTGTTATTTTTAAAATGTTGGTTTTGACAACACTTTCTTAATAGTTTCTCCAAATTCCAACTCGCACTTGACTGATGAAGAAAACGTATTTACTTTAAATCTTTTTTAAGAATAAATTTTTTTCAATATATTACTCAAAAGTGCTATTACTTTTAAAATATTGGCTTTGAGAACGATTTCTTAATATTTTCTCTAAATTAAATTTGAAAATTTACCTCTCTACTTGACCCCACATTATAGCTTTTTAACATTAGTTAATAATAAATCTGCTTGCTAAATTTATGCCATTGCATTATCAATGTCCAAAATTAGTGTATACTTTGAATACTCAACATTCCAATGCGCAACTTAATTAATATTAAAAAATATACTTAGTCCAAATCGAATTTAGGAAAAAATATTTTCTTTTTCACCAACGAAAAGAATACTTTCATTGTGTTGCTCAAACACACTATTTGTGTTATTTTCTTTATGTCAAGATATTAATATAATGCGTGAACTATATAATGCCAGCTTTGACAACGATTTCTTAATATTTTCTCTAAATCAAATCTAAAATTTATATGATACCCTTTTTTTTGGACAAAATATGATATGATACCCTATTTTTTTTTTTTTGGCCAATGATATGATACCCTATTTGACCTTACATTACTAGACGTTTTTAATTTAATATTAATTTCAAACCCTAATCTCCTTTTAAATAGCTATAGATGTATGTACCTACCTGTTACAACTAGGGGATTCTCCCCGTGCGTTGCACGGGCCGGCATTATCCGGTCGGTTATATAGCTGGTGTTTGAGTTTTCTTGTTATGTAAATGTATTTTTCGTTGTTGGTGCTTTTTTATAATAGATGAGTGGAAGTCATCCAGATCTCACTAGAAGTAATGAGGGAGACAGTCTGTTATCGTTTATTGCATCACATCATTTCAATTAATTTATTTGCAAAAGTTCGAACTTGGAGATGGCCATTCAATATGGCTGCGACACGACAAATCTACATATTTTACATGCAATTTCTGTCTCTTGTTGCTGGGAATGTTTTTGAATTTGGATGATCTATTGTTTTGCGCTCTATGCCACTTGCAGCGGTTTTCTTGCCTTGATCATGCCGAAGACTCATCTGTCGGCACCTCTTTGGTGTCCTTCCCTAATATATAATGGTACTGGCTCTCTTGGGGGAGGCATGGATCTAGCGTGATCTTCATGATATTAGTGCAACTGTGAACACGTACTGATCCTGTTACAAAGACAAGAGCATGTGAGTAGTGGTTGTGCTCTGGTGCACTTTGTGGTGATGTGTTTGTATTTGTGCATCCTATTGTGGGGCTACCTCTTTGTCTCTTGATGATGTAAAACTGAATGAGCATTAGAGGCACCCTCCTTTGCGGTACATTATATTTCCTGTATACATCGTCCACGACCTCATCTTTAAGTATACGCTTCACCTGATTTCCCCTAGCATTTTTTTTCATGATGTCATTTGTATGTTTCTATTTGTATCTCAATACATAAACAGTAAATGATATACTTGTGCGTCACCTATAGTCTGTCAATGTGATGCGCATCCTTGACTTGTAGTTTCTTGTGGCCGTTGTAATCAGCATATAGTTTGTACCGTCTCCGGCTTCTGGCCAACCGAACAATATCTGCGAGAACATTTCAACGGTTGGGGCGTTAGATTTGTTAGCCAGATTTATTTGAATTTGGAAGCATATGGGTAAGCTAAGAGCGTGTGTGACCTCTTAAGTACGGCAATGCCGTTTTCTCCTTCACAATTCTATATAGTGGCAAGCTTTCATATGCATTTGCCATTTCCTTCATATAGGAGTATTTCTGTTTCTTTTCCAAATACGATGGCTTATGGATGGTCGCATACTTGGAGGGGCATGGTGTTTTCAACAACGATGAAGTTTTTGAAGTAGTAATACCACCCTTCCTTTATGATCATTTTGAACCTACTGAATGCCGTATGGTCGACCAGTATTACGTGCATTTTGGTGAACTGTAGACATAGTTGGTCAGTTGATTGGTTAGGTAGTTGTGGGAACTGTGTGTGGTGAATGTTATATAATATGTTATTGAAATATTATTTTGTCTCTTTTGAGTCACCGTACCTTGTTATGCATTAGGATGAAGTGTATTGTGTTGGTTGTGTTGGTGGCGTTTCTCTTCTGGTCCTCCACAAACCTGAGGATACTGATGGCAATTTTGCTGTTTTGGCTGTCACTGTTGAGCATAGCCAATGTTGTTTGAGTTCCTTCGCTGGCCATATTTTGGGTGTTGAAGGTGTTGTTTGCCGTGGGTTCTTGGGAATGTAGTGGAAAGATTGTTGTAGTCTATTTTTGGGAAGAATGGATGTGTATATATGTAGGCTTTTGCACTGAAAAAGTCTTTATGTGTTCCTTTTGTGTAACCCCCCAGTATAGTTTACAAGTTAATGTGTTAATTTCCATTTTAAAAATAACGATCATTTTACAGTAGGGGCTTAATAGTTTAAAATTGGAAGTCAGGGGGTTAAATTTAAACTCTAAAATGTCAGGGAGGTTATATATAACTGATCCAAAGTTCACAGGGGTTTTATATAATTTAGCCAAATTTTAAATAATTATCCAAGGAGTTTATATCCAATTGGTGCAAGCAAAGAATACTATACTAATAATCCTTAAAGCTAGAGACCTCTAGTATGCCTTTGTCTTAAACTTGTGGGCAATTAAGTGTGGAGCCTCTTTTATGACATTTAAATGAAAATTTTAATAATGGGCAATTAAGTTGTTTTTATGGGAGTAATGGGTGGAATAATGGACAATTAAGCATAGGTTACAAATTCGTCTCTACCCCACTCTTTTTTCATTATTATTTTTGTTTTTAGCCTAATTTTAAATTTAAATAATTATCATTAAATGGGATTTACAAATTGTTTTTAATAAATGGAGCAGAAAAAATGATTAAGTATGGGGGTTATAATTTGTTTTAAGTAAATGGAGCAAATCCACACAAAATTATGTCACTGGCATCTACCAAGGAGTTTATATCCAATCGGTGCGAGCAAGCTATACTACATTAATAATCCTTAAAGCTAGAGACCTCTAGTATGTCTTCGTGTTAAACTTGTGGGCATTTAAGTGTGGAGCCTCCTTTATGACATTTAAATGTCAATTTTAGTAATGGGTAATTAAGTTATTTTTATGGGAGAAATGGGCGGAATAATGACCAAATAAGCATAGGTTACAAATTCGTTTCTACACACTATTTTTTTTTATTATTTCTGTTTCTGGTCCAATTCGTTTAATTCTCTTAACCTGTCCTCTAGTGTACGCACCTTGGCCTTTATTTTTTTGGACGTCTTATAATTATCATTGAATGGGGGTTACAAATTGTTTTGAATAAATGGAGCAGAAAAAATGATTAAGTATGGGGGTTACATTTGTTTTAAGTAAATGGAGCAAATCCACACAAAATTATGTCACCGTCATGAACCAAGGAGTTTATATCCATTTGGTGCAAGCAAGGTATACTACATTAATAATGCTTAAAGTTAGAAACCTCTAATTTGCTTTCACCTTAAACGCAGGGGCATTGAAGTGTGGAGCCTTTTTTGTGGCATTTAAATGACAATTTTTAAAATGGGCAATTAAGTAAGCAAATGTTACTCACTCCCACTTGCATATGCAAATGGTGAGTTGACACATAGAGTGCATCCCAAGCTATGAAATATCCGTTCTACAAAAGCTGACTGTGTGTAATTTCATATTAACATGATGTAATGCACATAACATAATGTATAAGTTATACCAAGCAAATGAATCGATCTCTTCATTTCAGTTTATATGAGGTGTAACTCGTGTAACATTGTAAATAGTTTTATGTTTGATCTATTCTCATTTATATGGTTTAATACTTCTCCATTCTTAAAATAAGTTATATGTCCCTAGTTTGATTAGATTAATAAAATTAGTTAATATAACATCTATTTTATAAAACATCCTAAACTCTATTGTATTTTTTTCTTTACTGCTTTAATTAATTATTTTATTTAGATTAGGGGAAAGTATTAAAATTAGTTATTTTTACTATAAAATATTAAAATTTTCATGAATAAAAATTACTGCCTTTGGTTGTTATTGTTAATATAAGTTCTAAAAAATATAATATTGATCATGAATTTGTATATATCTAATATATACTAAAATGTAGTGTTGATCATGAATTTGTATATTCAGTAAATATATCTAATATATATGCAAATAGAATGTTGATCATGATATTGTATATACTTTGGGCACACTACAAAATCTGTCCCTTTTGATTGTATATAATAAGGATATTTCATCAAGGGGGAGATTTCATCATTGATAATGTTTAAAATTTGGAACAAACATTGATAAGGTGCTCAAAGTGGTAAACATCTATGGGTGCGTTGTAGGGTCCACCAATTTCTAGTATGAGAATAAGAAAAAACCTTTATTTAACATTGTTGCAACATACACGTAGGTTTTAGCCTAACAAATTGCTTATGCAAAACAATCCTTAAATTAAGACTAACCCAACACACTAATGTATTCATTTTTCGTTTTTAATGTTCTTGATGCCCTCAACCATGGAGAGTGTTGGTGGATGTGTTTTCGAGGGGCCAACATACTCATGCTCAATCATTGTGTCATTTGTAGTCTTCTTTCTCTTGGCCACTTCCTTGTGGGGACTATGGTGTTCTGGGACTGCATCACTGCCATCTTTCGCTGTGATTGAATTGTGAGGCACCTGAGTATTTGAATTGGAATATGTAAATTTACTTAAAAGCTGCAGATCATCTGAGAACTGCATAATTGTCATACTGCTTGATGGGTGTTGTATGTTGTGCTCTTTGATCCTAAACTTGATTTTGAGTTTTATCCCTGTGCAACTACTCAATTCCTCTGGGAAAGAGTATGGTGTACCTTCCTGGCCAAGGATGAGAAGCATTAATTGGTGTACTAATTTCAATGTACTCAACCATAAAATGTGTTGTAATTTGTAGTTTACCTTCTATAATTTCTTTTTCAAATGCTCAGCTGTGCAACCCAGAAGTTCTATTGTATGCCTATTGAAAATCAACACGGAACATTTCCCAATAGCATCAAATACCCTATAATGCACCTTGAATCTGTGATAAATTTCTCACATTTAGTGCATGGAATTAGAATGCACATGTTAAGGAATGTGAAGAATAAAATGGATAGAAAGCAAAAGGTCACATCTAGACAACATGCACATACTTTGATTGAGTAATGAGGAAATTTGTCACATTTTAGTGCATGGAAGTTAAATCCAAACGTGAATGTATATAGGGAAAACATTGATACAAAGCATAAGATCACATCAAAACAATGTGTACATACTTTGGTTAAGTCATGAGGACTTCCTTCTTACAATTGTTGCATGTTAGCTTGCCTTTTTCATAAGAAGGTGTAGTGTCACACGGGCACCCATCATAAGTCCACCCATATGCTGTTTCAAGCTTTTGGATGTATACTGTTGAGACAATCTCACACTCCTAATTCCAACGGCGCAAGTAGATGAAGTTACTACCTGATTTTGGAGCATGCCATAAGCATAATCTAACCTGTATACCCATCCATAGCCATGAAATATTACCTCTATAATATTGCATAAATCACCAAGGGGTATCCTGGTTGGAAATGCCAACATGTCCTCGTTGTTGACGTTGGGTTTCACAATGTTGCTGATGTGGTAGAAACTTTGATTAGCGCGTGGGTTCTCGTTCAAGCTGCTCATGACATCGAATTGGACAAATAAGCAAGATGCCTAAAGTTTACAAGTGTCAAATACAATTATTGTTGCTTGGTTCCGAAAACGAAGCTCACCTATCCAATAGTCTCCTAACCTCAGGGATTTTTGGATTGAGCAAAGCTCTTGTTGCTTCCAGGGCATTAGTAATATGGTTGTATGCTATCAAATGAAAAATATTGTTACGTTCAAGAGAATTTGTACATTGATCTTCTATAGCTGACTCAAGTTTTTACCTTTTTTTTGTTTAGCTTTGCAAACCTGATAACAACTACAATCGGTGGCTCCATTTTAGCGTTGAGGTTGTTAAATGTGTCAGTTGTTGAGTTTCCAAATAGTACTATATTGATAGTAACATCACTGCATAAAAGTCCACCGGTTTTCAATCTAATTTCTTTTATATCAGCTATTGCATATACTTTATCAATGCGATAAGCGCCTTGCTATATGTATGCATGGAAGGAATTTATGGAGTGTTGTAGTGAATATAATAATAGTGCAAAATTAAATGACATGGTATGGACATTACTCTTTATCTGCAACAGTCAGGTTCAGTCATTTGAAAGTCTTAGACTCTCTTTGTTGATCTTCCAAATCACCAAATGCTTCAAGGAACCCTATGACATCTGGAAAGAAGGTTTTCAAATAATGTAAGACTCGATATCAATAAAGAAAATATACACCCAAATTTTCTCTCGGAAATTTTATATGCTAATAATATCTTTATGAGTAGCACTTACCAATTAGTTATTTATTAAATGCTGTGTAATTTGCAATGTTTTTAATAGGGACAAAGTTGAATGCCTCCATTAAAATGTGCAAATCAGATTCCTGGAAAAATGTCTTGTTGTGAAATTTGATCTTCCAAGGGTTTCGAGTCACCTTATATTGGTCATTATTGTCTAGCACCTCAAAGTTTTGGAACTGGTAAACTTCACCTTCTTAGAGCTCTTTCATGTAACGTTCCCTCAAGCGGTTTTAAGTAACAAAACCTTCAAATGTAATTCCCTATAGATTTCACATAAAATTTTGTAAATGATATTGTACAAATGAATGCATAATAAGCAGGTCTACATATTTGTTAAACCTGTTGATCCACCAGAATCAATCCAACTTTCCACGCATCATACGGAGGAGTGCTTTTGCAACCAACCAGCTTCCTAAGCACACGTGCAACAATAACCCAAGTGTCTTTGCTCTCATTGATTTGGGAAATAAAATCATGCTGAATGCTTATCATATTTGGATATTCAGAGTTTGTAGTATGTATACCAAATGTGCAAGCTTGTATATGCTAGGTGGGTCATTCTTTTATACCCATTATAGTATAGAAAGGAATGTCAAAGGGTTTGGTAAAAATAACTCATTTAACGACATTTAAATTCAAAATGTAACCTTTTTTTTTACAATTCATTAATGCCCCTTTTTTGAAATTTATTAATACCCCAATTATTTTTTTTCATTAAACGCCACTATATTATACCCAATGACTAATAGGAAATTTAAATAAATTGCAGTGGAAGATGGGCCGCTAAGCAATGGAATGTGAAAGGGCTTGGTTGAAAAAACTCATTTAAGGACATTCAAATTTAAATTGTAACTTCATTTTTTTGTATTAATGCCCCTATTATGTTGCCTGTTTCTACAAGTTTTCTAGTAATATAATAGATAATAGATAGATAGATAGATAGATGTAACTTCATTTTTTTGTATTAATGCCCCTATTATGTTGCCTGTTTCTACAAGTTTTTTTAGTAATGTAATAGATAGATAGATTGATGGCATATGACAGGGCTTGTTAAATTAAATTATTAAATTAAAATTATTTGGTTTGTTAAAGATGTGAGTTTCCTAATCAATGGAATGTGAAAGGGCCAGGCAAATGGAAAGTGAAAGGGCTTGGTTGAAAAAACTCATTTAAGGACAATCAAATTTAAAATGTAACTTCATTTTTTTGTATTAATGCCCCTATTATGTTGCCTGTTTCTACAAGTTTTCTAGTAATATAATAGATAATAGATAGATAGGTAGATGTAACTTCATTTTTTTGTATTAATGCCCCTATTATGTTGCCTGTTTCTACAAGTTTTTTAGTAATATAATAAATAGATAGATTGATGGCATATGACAGGGCTTGTTAAATTAAATTATTAAATTAAAATTAGTTGGTTTGTTAAAGATGTGAGTCTCATACTCAATGGAATGTGAAAGGACCAGGCAAATTTCATTAAAGTCGCCTTTTATGGGATTATGATAGGAATCAGTTTTAAATTCTAATATGCCTTTTATGGGATTATGATAGCAATCAGTTTTAAATCCTAATATTAATCAATTTAACTGTGTCCGTTTTTGAAAATGGTTTGCTGCATTTGGAGCTGGGTTATCTCACACCGTTAAATGAATTTAGGCAGCAAAGGGAGATCAGTAGGTGTAGTTAACAGAATTGGTTGAATCATCACCGTTACTACGCACTATCTATAGATATAATAGATTGCTTAGATGTATTTTTATTAATTTGTTAATTGTTTTATATTTTTTAATTATGATTGTATGAGTAAATAAGTAGGGGGGAAGTATATCTATTTGAATGATGCCTTGAATAATGGGAAAGTGATTAATGCCTTAATGGCACGCGGATTTGAAGGATTTGACAAATTGACCGGTGTGTGCCAATTTTGAAATATAGAAAATACGAGGGGCTTGACTGCAAAATTAGTATACATAAATATACGTGTTACAGACAAAGATGACCCCAAGAATCTAGCGTATAGCACACTGTATACGGTAGAAGCGACACTGGTAATACACTTTATTTTCGGTTGTCATAGAAAAAAATCTCGAAACTCTTACCGGCAAGCAATTCGAGTGGACCCTACTGAGTAAGTTTTTTTTTCTTTCCACAGTTATTTACTTAAATTTATTCTCTTTTCCCAGTCGGTTTCAATCTTCATTTCTTTGTGTTTCTTCTTCAATCCGCTTCTCTTTCCTCTGGAAATAATCCCAACTATATTTTTCTTCTTCCCTCCTTACCTACGTGGGTTGGTTTATCTGAATCTCACACCCAGTGGGCTAATACCAAATTCTTTGCTCATCAAGAAAACTGCGAATCGTGTGTTCGAGAGGTTTCCCACAATGCTTGGGAACTAGGATTGATTTGGTGGTGATATCCATAATTTTCTTCCTTGGGATTACTTTGACGATAAGCTGTGCAGTTTTTTCTTTTTGTTGTTTCAATCCTGGGTTCTTATCGTTGCCTTGGCTAGAGTTGGAAATGACAATTTCTTTCGTGAATCTTGGTTTGTTGTGGGAGCGTATTAAAGGTTCTGATTGATTGCTATCCTAGAAATTGAAGAGTGATTGACGATTTCGTCTAATTTCTCTAGATCAGTTTTGGGTGAGAAAAAGTTTGGTTTCTTGAGTTTTGTTATTTCTTATGAAGTTATTTTTAAAGTGTTTATGTATTTATTCACTTTTTTCCAAGTATACTGAGCACATCAGAGTGCTTGCAATTTCAAAGATTGCAACTGGGTTCTCGTTTATATATATATATATATATATTCTATATATATTGTTGTTTTATCATTTATCTGGTTCAAACAGTAAGGTCCTCTCCTTTTGGTTTTAATCTGAGTTTCGTGTCGATGGAAATAAAATGTGCATCTAGAATTAACTTCCTTATTTTGGTTTAGACATTCCGCTTAAAATATTTGAATCTGTGCGCAATCTACACTCCTTTTTGAGTTCTGTACTAAGTTCGATTATGAATATCACTGTATCCGTTGATGCATATTGGGCATAAAGATGGATGGATTTCGTATTGAGTACTCTGTTTCTAATTGATATATTGTTTTTGATCTGGTGCTGCTTTATTGCTTGGACCGTAACTTTTGATCTTGTATCTCACCCGATTGAATTTCTGGAGTTGGTTGTGCCATGTTGTCATTTTAATGGATGATATTTTATTTTCAAGTTCTCTGCTAAACTATCAATACTCTCTCTCTCTGTCTCTCTCTCACAAACACACGCACGCGCACGCACACACAACATCTCAGTTGATAACTGATTTTTGTTTCCTTTGGGCTTGTTTGATTTATGGAAAATGATGATTGCAAAATAGTTGTGCATGTTCTTGTGCATGATGCATCATTCAAGGAAAAAAATGATTTCCTGCTTTTGTTGCAGTTAATGATTGAACATATGTTCACCTGTGAAAAAGCCCTTCTCAGAGTTGGAATATGATCTCTTGCTGTGAAGTAATATTTATTTCATTTGATATAATCAAGCAGCTGAAATTAATGTAAAGATGTTTCATTTTTTCCCTAGTAAAGAAAATGTTATCCACAAAAGAGAAGTGGTTATCTTGGGGAATTTATGAAATCTTATTATATTTCATGTAAGAAACAGATAAACCCTCAAAAGATCTTTCTTGGACATCTTATTGCATTCACAAATTTGCCTCATTTTTTGTTTAGTCAATTTATTTTTAAGTGGATTTTAGCCTCTAGTAGTCATTAAGACGATGATTTCATCTATAGATACAATATTTCTATACATAGAGGTGACTATTTTAATTGGAATTTTATTGTTCACTAATTATTTCTTTATCAGGGAAGGGAAGAAACCAAATTTGAACTATATGCACTTACAAATTTAATTGAAAGAGATTATTTTTAGTTCAAAAGCTATACTGTTTTGTTAGAAAACTTTGGTTCATTCAAGGTGGTCTTGATTATGAAATTGGTTCAAAACTTTTTCTATACTGATAGCTTTTACTTGAACTTGTATAGGGATCGGATCAGGCCTCTTTAATTAGCCTTTTCTGCATTGGCTTTGGACCGAATGTGTAGCATGTGCCAATATTGTGGTGCGGGCCCGACAGACTCAAAACTTGACGACAAGAATCGAGGCAATCAGAGCAACTTGAAGTTGGATAGCAAAGTTACCATCAGGCCTTGTAAATTTTGTGGGGAGAAAGAACAGAAAGAAAATCTGAAATCTGACTGTGCAAGTGCTTATATGACACCACTGATTAGCCCTACAGTTTCATTGTCTAGCACTGATAGCTGTGCTTCCATCTGCAGTAAATTACTATTTCTTTGTCAAATTTATATTTTATTTGACATTATTTATCCAATATAGTAATATTATTAGTGTGAATCTAAATAATTCCTTTCTGGATATTTCAGGTGATTTTTCAGTTGATATGAATTCATCTGACAGGTACTTTTGTCAACAGAGAGCTGTGATTATAATTCTTACTTTGGGTTTGTTTCTTATTTAATATGTTTTTGTTAGGATGAGTCAAGAAGAAGGCACAGTTGAAGTTAGTAGGGAAAATCATGACTATAAATTGAATGAAAAAACGCAACACTCAAGCTTACAAAATTCAGAAGGATTGAGTGAAAATCCGCTTGATACAAACGATTCTGCGCATGAAGCGGACTCTGTGAGAGATGTGGAGATTTCTCAAGGACAGAACTGTCCAGAAGCGAAAGGGGACAGTTCTGAGAACCCTGATTTATCTGTTGATGAAGAACCTGAAGACTCAATTCCTGAATACTTTGATGCCCAAACATGGGAACCTCCTGATCCAGAAAACCCACAAGATGATGTAGACCATAGTGTTGCTTGTAATGATGATGATGATGAGTGCATTGATAGTGTGAACTGGGTTGAGCCAACTTCTTTGAGTTGCTCTAATGATGAATTGAGTGGGTCTTACAAGTTCAAGGAGGAAAAGCTAAGGGCAATGCAAGAAGTGGTAAATGGGAGATTTAAGGCACTTGTAGGTCAGCTTCTTAAATCTGTTGGCGTCTCCTCTTCCAATGATGGTGGTAAGAATTGGGTGGACATAGTCACTTCTTTATCTTGGGAAGCTGCTTCATTTCTAAAGCCTGATGCTATTGGAGTTAAATCAATGAATCCTGATGGGTATGTCAAAGTGAAATGTATTGCAGCTGGTTCTTGCAGCCAAAGGTAAGAACATTTTGACTGTAAGAACTTATTTCAAGGTGCTTTGTTAATAACTCAACTGAAACTTAGATGATTGGTTGCAACCTAGTCTTTTAGCTATTAGCCGGTTTTTTCCCTTTCAAATATATGTTGGCTTTCATCCAGGTACGTATAACTTTTCAAAATGCTGCATCCATATCATGTTATGTAGTTTTCTTTGGCCGGTTGTATTCTATTCTACTACCTCTGGTCAGGACCTCGTTTAATGAGTCTTACCTTTAGGACTGGAGGAGTATTATGTTTGTATCATGTGTTTATTGATTATTTGAAAGGAAATTCTTTTGGTTGTCCTTTCTGCTGTCGTCAATGTAATTTTCTCGCAAAATGTTGATTGCGAAGTAAGATATCCTTGACTGCACTACAAGCTAGGTCCTATATTTAAGATTGGAGGAGTATTATATTTTTATTATGTGTTTATTGATTATTCAAAAGGAAATTCGTTTTGTTTTATCTTTTCTGTTGTCGTCAATGTAATTTTCTCCCAAAATGTTGCTTGCCAAGTAAGATATCCTTGAGCTCCGCTCATTTTTCCTTTCCCGTAGCATTATCCTTCTAAGAAACTTCCTTTGTCCCTGAAATGCTTTATCTTGGTCTTCAACTGATAATTTTGTTTTGTCGGTTTGTCCTGTAAACAACCATGGATACTCATTCAATTTTATGTTTGAGTGTACAATATTGTTTTTTGACAGGGACAATAGCCCTGTAAACTTATTATATATCGTATTGCAGTCAAATTATCAAAGGTTCGGTCTTCAAAAAGCATGCTGCACACAAGCACATGCCAACTAAGTACCAAAATCCAAGGTTGTTGCTGATGCGTGGAATGCTTGGACATTCTTGTAGTGGTCTGTCCTCATTTGACTCTATGGAACAGGTAATTATTGATTTGGCTTCTGTCCTTAGTGTATTCTCCCTCTAATAATTTGCTTGCTAACAGGAGAAAGACTATCTGAAATCTTTAATCGAGCTTATAGAGAAGTGCCGTCCAAATGTTATTTTGGTGGAGAAAACTGTTTCTCGTGATATACAAGAGCAAATTCTGAAGAAAGGAATGACATTAGTACTTGATATGAAGCTTCATCGCCTTGAAAGAGTTGCACGTTGTACAGGTTCACCAATTCTATCATGTGATAATTTGAATGGTCAAAAGCTAAAGCACTGTGACTCCATTTATTTTGAGAAGTTTGTGGAGGAACATGCTGGTTCTGTTGAAGGAGGAAAGAGGCCCATCAAGACTTTAATGTTCATTGAGGGCTGTCCAACACGTTTGGGTTGTACGGTATGCTTTCACTTGCTTATGAACCTCCTCTGTCCTTCTTAATTTTAAATTTATAATAACGAGGGGTATAAACTACTTCATTTAATTATTCAGTTATGAAACAAATGTAATGACCTGGGGCGTTCAGAGTCCTCCCCACCCTGGAGGGTATGCTTGAAGTCAGTATGCTATGAAAGATCAATAAAAAGATGTGTCTGGGTTATTTACAGCAGAAATACACTACATTTGAATAAAAATATATGGTGAATAAATCTAACTACAGGCTTGAACATGCACGTGGTATAATAAATTAGCAGCGTCTGCTTATATACTGAAAGGCTGTAGTTGAAGACTTTTCTTCCTGCTGATGAGTTTTGCATCTATTATTTGGGGTTATATTAAGTACTTCAATACCTAACTTTGCAGATTTTGCTGAAAGGAGCAAACAGTGATGAGTTGAAGAGGGTGAAATGTGTCCTAAGGTGTGCAGTTGTCATGGCATATCACTTAATCCTTGAGACTTCTTTTGTTGTTGATCAGAGAGCAATGTTCTCTACCTTTTCTGTTCTTAATGTCGCGACAGATACCCTGGCAACTGATGAAAAATCCCATAGCATAGAGTCCAGCGATTCAAGCAATTCATCTGTAGAGTGTTCGCCTGCTGAAAATGGACCTGTTAGTATTGAAATTCCCATATGCAATGGATCCCATGAATCATATAGTCCATTAATGTTTTCTCAATTCTCAGCCATTTCTTCTTCGTTAAAGAAAGTTCTGGGTGACAGTTTTCCCTTACCATCTTCTGCACCTTATCAAACTCTGTCGGCATATTTTGGTCTGAATGAAAGGGAACCAGATGCTGAAGTCAACGAATCAGTTTCTCTTTCAGAAAATCAAGAAACAGATGGCAATAGCAGAATTGAAGCGAGAAGTTTGTCTGATGAAGAGAAAGCATCAAATGGTAGACAATCCCAGTGTATTGTCCTCTATGAAAGGGAACCAGATGGTCAAGTCAACAAATCAGTTTCTGTTTTAGAAAATCAAGAAACAGATGACAATCGCCAACATGAAGCCAGAAGCTTTTCTGATGAAGAGAAATCATTTAATGGTAGAGAATCAGAGAGTTTTCCTGGGTGCTTGGAATTTGATGGGGACCAAATAAAAGAGGGTGACGATAAGAAAAATCAGTTGCACAATAAGGATGATATCAACGCTGTCTTGGATTCTCAGAGTATTTTGGTCTTGATGTCTAGCCGGAATTCATTAAGAGGGACCATATGTCAGCAAATTCATTTCTCTCATATTAAGTTTTACAAAAATTTTGATGTCCCGCTGGGAAAGTTTCTTCAGGATAATATACTCAATAAGGTTTTCATTTATTTCATTTTTTTGTTTAGTATTTTCCATTTGGTAGATGATTTAGGGGTAATGGGAATACAGTGCCTGCTTCTAATTAAGATAGGCTTGTCCCAGTCTAGTTTATTTGAATGGTATATATCTCATCGCACTGACACTAAAACCCAATATATAACTGATGACTGATTATAGTTTTTGAAATTGTTCTTGACCAAGATCTAACTAATTATTGTATTGAATATGCAGACAAGACTTTGTAACACCTGTCATGAATTACCAGAAGCTCACTTCTATTATTATGCCCATCACAATAAGCAGCTTACGATGCAAGTTAAACAAATGCCCCAGGAGAAGTGTTTACCTGGAGCAGCAGAAGGGAAACTTTGGATGTGGAGCCGTTGTGGAAAATGCAAGCTTGGGTCAACCAAGAGAGTGTTGATATCAACCACTGCCCGTAGTCTATCATTTGGAAAATTTTTGGAGCTTAGCCTTTCTCACTGTTCTTCCAATCGAAAATCAAGCTGTGGCCATTTCCTTGATAGGGATTTTCTGTATTTCTTCGGGTATAACAATTTCTCTTTACCAAACCATTTTCTGCAAACTTAAATTTTTTCTAACCTTGCTGTGGCTGAAAAGGAAATGGAAAACAATACAGTAAACAAAGTATAGCTATAAGGGAGTCTCTCAAGGTAATTGGTTGGGCCATGTGTTGCTTAGAATAGCCTGTATTTTGAAAAAGCACAGATTTATGAAGACACAGAGATTTGGTCAGGTGATGGGATCTGATGAAGGAACTTTAGATAGATAAGCAATTTTTGTGCTATTCTAATTTTAGATTCCTTGGTAAATGTTTTGCTTAATTTGTAGCATTTTGAAAAGGAATTTTTTTAGAATCTTATTTTTGTTTGTTTTCAATGATTGTGAATAAGGGTATTACATAATCTTTAGTTAATTCCATCTAATAACATTATTTCTGAACTTTAATGTGCCAAATGTTTCCTTTGTGATTTTGGAGCAACCCAGGTAGAGGGCAAGGCATTAACATTGCTTGTTATGCATTTTTTTATGCGTCTTATTGTTATTTTTCCTTTCATACAGATTTGGTCACATGGTTGCGATGTTCAGATATTCTTCTGTCACTACTTGTACTGTGTGGATGCCCCCTAAAAAGCTAGAGTTCACTGGTGCCATTCGAAAAGATTGGCTTCGTAAGGAGGTTGAAAATGTATGCTTCCCTATTTTGCCATTTATACATTCCTGATACTGTCTCGATTGTTGATGTGCAAAGTTGATTTGTTTATTGCTACTATTCTGTCTTATGAAGTTCCCGCACTAAATTCATCTCCTTCTACGTGTTAAGGTGTACATGAAAGGCATATTACTGTTCACTGAAGTTGCAAACTGCTTGAAGACGTTAAGAGGTAAATTTGAAGGTTCAACTTTGAACCTTGGAGGATCAATAAGAGAGTTCTCTGAGGTTGAGGAGATGGTAAAGCAAGAACAAGAAGAATTTGAGGTTAGCTTTCTGTTGGTAAATGATTTTGATATTTTTACTCCATCTGCCTCAACGAGAGTTTTTTAAACTCTCATGTTCAGTTTTCTAAATTTGGGTGTTGCATTTCAATATAGTATGCGTACATAAACAACACTTTGAAATACATTCTGATGCCTATACAATGTTTGATAGAGGAACTGATATATTTCTCTCTCCAAAGTTTAGGATATCTATTGCCTTCATTACTGTGCACATGTAGAAATAATACTTCAGCATCGGATTTTCATTCTCTAGTGATTCTAATAACTTCTCTGAATCGAACCTTTTCATTTGCTGCTTTGGTTAAATATTTATGCACTATTCCTGTGTCTGGCTTTTGTCACTGTAACAGGTTAACATCAAGAATGCTGTTGCTAAGAATGGTAATCCTGGCCAGGCTGCCTACACACTTCTCAGTCTAAATCGATTGATGTGGGATCTACTGATTGAATCTTGTGTGTGGGTTCAACGCATGCACTCATTATTCTCTCCAGATGTATTAAGAGTTGATTCTGGTGTAGCTGAGAAAGTTAAGCAAGAACATACTCATAATTCAAAGTTGGAGAGCGCCATTGATGGAGAAACTGGGTTTATAAATAAGAGTGTAGATGTGGAAGTTATGTCAGATTCACCAATGGAAGTAAACGAACTCCTGGCAAAGGAAATTCCAATAGAAGGCCGTCTTTCAGATGGCAGTGAACAGGATGATCCTTCTGACACTCCCAATGCCCCAAGCAATTTGGTAAAGCCTATTATGGGTAACATGAGCTTTAAAAGATCTTCTGACCAAGAGTTGAATTTGAGGTCGGAAGCTTTTACAAATTATCCTTCAGCAGATGGAAATCTCCAAGCAAAGGATTCTATGTCGAATTATCCGGCACATGAAGACCATCCAGTTTCCAAAGATATTAATCTCTCGATTTCTGATTTAAAGGTATTAAACAAAAGTGTGTCCCTGCATTCGCCTGGTTTCAATTTGCTGAGTTCAAATGAATGGTTCTGGAAGCCTTTTGTTGAAATCCGACAAGTCAGCATAAGAGAGCTCCATAAAAAATGCGTGCTTAAATTTGAATCTGTTAGCAGCTCTAGTGTTGAACATCTACCTACAACCCATGAGCTGATTTCTGAGGAAGGTACAAGGATGCACATACCTCTGAGGACAGATGATCATGTTGTATCTGATTATGAGGGTGAACTCTCAAGCATAATTGCTTGTGCACTGGCCTTGCTGAAAGATTCATCTGTGGTGACAGGAGTTGACAGTGAGGATTATAGGAGAGAAAGTGGAACAGCCTCAAAAATGACCGAGATTTTGGAAGGCCTGACTGATTTATCATCTCCTCATTCAAGTATAGGTAGTTCAGCAGATTCTGATTCTGTGCATTCAACAGGAAGCACTTATTCTGAAGAGTCACGAGCCTCCCGAGCATCAGAAAACAATGCTATGGAGATATCTATGGGATATGTGAAATCTCTTGGAAGGGATAAATATTCTGTGATTTGTCACTTTGTTAATCAATTCCGTGAACTTCGAAGTTGGTGTTGCCTGTCTGAGCTTGACTATATTGCTTCTTTAAACCGTTGTAGGAATTGGGACGCTAAAGGTGGAAAAAGCAAGTCCTTTTTTGCTAAGACACTTGATGATAGGTTCATCATAAAGGAAATCAAGAAGACTGAGCTTGATTCTTTTCTGGTGTTTGCTCCTTCATATTTCAATTACATGAGGCAGTCATTTGAGACTGGTAGTCAGACATGTCTTGCAAAAGTTTTGGGGATATATCAGGTTGGTATACTGTCTGTAATTTGTACTTCTCTTGTATTGGACTTAAGTTTTGTCCCGTTTCATTTTTTTTTCCATGGATCTCAACAATTCGTGTTCTCTGCAGGTAACTAAAAGGAATGTGAAGAATTGGAAAGAGTCCAAGCATGATCTCATGGTGATGGAGAATCTTACCTACAATCGCAATATTACTCGCCAGTATGATCTTAAAGGCGCACTTTATGATCGATACAATTCTGCTGGTGATAGTGCTGGGGATGTTCTTCTGGATCAGAACTTTGTGAATGACATGAACTCTTCACCGTTATACGTTAGCAACAAAGAAAAACGTTTTCTTCACCGTGCTGTTTGGAACGACACGGCTTTTCTTAATGTCGGTTTGCATTTAAATCACTATAGTATCTTGCAACCCACCATGATTGATGATACCTCCAATATGTGTGCCCTATGGTTAGTTTGTGCTTGTGTCTAATAGTTTCATGGTTTCCTTATTGTGCAGTCGATCAATGTGATGGATTACTCCTTACTTGTTGGAGTAGATTCACAGAGGCGCGAGCTTGTCTGTGGGATTATCGATTATCTCAGGCAGTATACCTGGGACAAGCAATTTGAGACTTGGGTGAAGTCTTCACTTGTTGTGCCCAGGAATGTGTTGCCAACTGTAATCTCTCCCAAAGAGTACAAGAAGAGATTTAGAAAGTTCATGTCTACACATTTCTTGAGCGTTCCAGATCACTGGTGCAATAAGAAAATTACTGATCCTTGCAAACTTTGTGGCACTGGGGAAGATGATCCTGCTTAGCAAAGCGAAGGGAGAGGTGATAAGTGAATGGTCTTTAAAGACTCGCGATACCTGATTTCTCAATATTTTTTTATCTCTAGAGTTGGAATTAGGGGGCTATTCTGCCATTTTTAGCAAAATTCTGGGGATGGTGTTATTTCTTCTGGTCCATCCTGTTCATAGCATGAGATATGAGTATGACTTTTGTATAGCGTTGGAAAAGTGTAAAGATTTACTTGAAATCAATGAAAGGTCCAGTTTCTAGCATCTATTTCCCCTTTGAATGTTTGTTTGGAGAGAAAAGTGAGGAGAGAGAAAGATAGATGGTGATGAAATTCACTACACTTTATTTTTCTCTCCCCACATGCTCCTTTGATCATGGGAAGGAATCTAATGATTCGGTTATTATGAACTTTCATTGACCCAAAAATGGTCTAATGAAAAATAGGACCGATGGCCAAAAAAAAAAAAAAAAAAAAGAAAGAAAGAAAAATGGGACCAAATTTTCATCACTCATTGAAGTGTATTGACCTGTATACTCATTTTGGAGATGCAAGGTTTTCACCATGCTTCTCAAACCCGGACCGGACCGGCCGGTCCGGCCCGGTAACCGGCGAACCGGCCGGAAAACCGGTCCGGTTCCCGGTCCGGTCCGGGTTGGTGTAAAAAAAAAAAAAAAATTTTTTCCTTAAGAATTTCATACTATAAGTCTAAAATTTTCAATTTTTCACCGGTTTGGTCCCGGTTTAGCTCCGGTTTGGTCCCGGTTTGACCCACTGACCCTTAACCCAGTACCCCGACCGGTTCAATGACCGGTCCGAGTTTTAATACCTTGGTTTTCACATTGCATCGGTATACAGACAACACATACTCCCTCCCTCCTTTATAAGATCCAAATTTTTTGAATTCCTCCTCCTCTTTTTCTAAGATCTACTTTGGAGTTATCATAGCATTAAATACATTTTTACCAATTTTACCTATAATTAAATTTTCCCATACATTCTTATTCATCATTTTCTCTCTCATTTATTTGTTATTTTTAACAAATTTGAATAGTTGTTTTAATCACACAATTTGGTTATTTGGATCTTATAATAAAGGATTGATGGAGTAATTCCGTAAGATTTTTCTCATTTCTAAATGAAATGATGATATTTAAAAAGAAGTTAAAAAAAAAAAAGCAGAATGATTTATCTCTGACTAGATTCCCAGTAATGGTAAAGATTCTTTTAAAGATTGTTACATGGTGGGTTTCTTCTGAAAACAGGGGAAAGCATAAACATCTCCTAACTATTAAGCAAGCAATATATATATATATATATATATGTACATGTATATGTATATGCCTTATTGCTTGAGAAAGAAATACTCCTCCATTTCATTTCAAAGAAAGGAACATATTCCCCATTACGCATGACCTTAAAATCATCACAAGCTTCCTCCTGTAAACATTCTCCAACCTCATTTCATTTTAGGAGATCATGAACGACAACTCAACAACTCGAGACTTAATTCTCCAAGCAGAACAAAATGAAGATGAATATTACGACATCGACGACTATGGGGTCGATGAATCTTACTATTTCTACATCATCAATGCAATACTCAGTGGCACAGCCAGGCTCAACGTTCTGTTACCCACAGTCACCATCCTTGCTTTCAGCATCTTCACACCAATCCTAACCGATGATGGCGAATGCAGCGTGCTGAGCCGGTGGCTCATGGGCGTGTTTCTGGCCATATTAGCAGTGTCATGTGTGTTCTTCACCTTCACAGATAGCTTCAGAACAGCCAGTGGAAGGC
Source organism: Inga oerstediana (assembly GCA_963210345.1). Classification (NCBI taxonomy): domain Eukaryota; kingdom Viridiplantae; phylum Streptophyta; class Magnoliopsida; order Fabales; family Fabaceae; genus Inga; species Inga oerstediana. The sequence continues at coordinate 67,113,081 of OY723401.1, forward strand.
TGTGTTATGGGGTAGCAACATTGAGAGGGATATGGACTTTCAATGGAGGAAGGAAGAAGCCGTGTGAGCCGTCGGATTATAGACTGAGATGGAGTGATCTCTTCTATGCCTCACTTTCTTTGACCTCTTTTCTTGCTTTTGCAGGGTTGAATCATGATGTTGTAAAGTGCTATTACCCAGGAATTCCCAGAAAAGTGACCAATACTGTTCCTCTTGTGGTTGGTTTTGTTGTGAGTGTTTTGTTTGTGGTGTTCCCTTCTAAGAGGAGAGGCATTGGTTATCCTTTCTTGTTGCAAAGAGATCCCTTGCGCTCTAGACGTTAATACTTGAAATAATTATTCTTCCTGTTCCCACATTGATTCATCCTCTATACACGAATAATATTACCCTTCTTTCTAAATCTAATACCTTAATTCAATTTATCTTTTAAATTTATAATTTTCTCCTCAATCCCTCCCTTCTAATTTCATAATTAAAGAGGTTTGCATCAATGGAGGTAGCTTCTAACGTAAACGAGTACAGGGGATATTTTAGAAAAATTAATGGACATTTTTAAAATAATTAACTTAATTAATTTCTTTAATATCTGTAAGTTAATTATTTTCACAATGGTGCTCTAGCCATAGCATTTTTGCACTAGCACCGGTGTGAACATTTTATATGTATTTTTGCATCAGTTTTTTGATCTATATGTTTACTAAGAGATCAACATTAATTGACTTATTTTGCACCATTTTAAAAATTTAATATGTACATTTACATTCAAGAAAAAGTTTATGATGTTAGATGACCATGACAAAATACTTTATGGGTAGATTTTGACATTTACTCTTTTCTATATAACAATAGTTTTAGTGAAGATGACTGTAAATATTCAAATTGAGTTGGGTCCAATCACATGAATGCTCAACTTTTTCAATACATTTTTCTTTATACATCACATAAGTTGATCATTGAACCTCTCAAATCAATTATTGTTGTTCAAAAATGACTTATTATTAAATCTTAGGCAAATTTTGATGAACTTTCCACCGAAAAGGCTTTGGTCCTATGCCTTTGACTTGAATAACTTGATATCTTGGTCAAGATTATAACTTTCATCAATGATTCGAGAAACATCATATAAGTTGATCCTTGTAAGATCTACAATATTTGAATGTATGACTCAAATTATTACATATATGACATGAGTTCAATTTAATGCTTATGAGGATTGGAAGTAGAAGTTACTTTTACACTGTAATTCACAAAATATACATAAGTATGTGAGATAAATATTTTCTTAGCTTGCATGAACATGTTTTTACGACGCTAATTCAAATATGCCCTTAATATGGAAAGATCTTTAAGATAACATGCAACTCTAGTATATAACTCGAATAATATGAAAGCATTAAATTTGGATAACTTGACTATTCTTCTGCATATATATTGTAAAAATTGTAGACTCGAATGACATGCTCAAATTATATACTTATGTTAGGATTAACTCTTTTAGATTATGATTACCAGCCATTGATTATTTAATGATGAGTAGCTATGCTTATCAGCTTTCCAAGTTTGAATCTTTTCTCATGGGAGATGAGTGTCTTCACTAGCTTTTCTCTTCACTTGATACTTCCACTATTGGATCATATTTTAATGGATGAGTTAATGTTATGTAACAATATTATAATTGTGGATTTTTATTATATTTAATATTAATACATAACATTAAATCTTATATATTAAAATGTAATCTAATATTTAATATATCAAGTAGAGAGGAAATGGAAAGAGGAGTTAAGTAAAGAAACATAATTCCTCTATTTGAATTTGAACATCAATCACAACCATTTTTTTGTTTTTTGGACCTGGCAATCACAACATATTTAAAACTGCTGAAAATAGAAAAGTACGGTCAACGTTGGAATCCACACATCACACACTTAAAAGAGAACAAAATTAATATTTAATAATTAATACCCACCTGCCCATCAATCTTGACTCAACTGGGATGGAATCAGTTTTCCGGCTCATCTGAAGGATGAGCAGAGTAGGGAGATTTGAACTGTTTGACGGCATATGGATGATCAAGATTTATTTATTTTTATTTTTTATTTTTTTAAAAAAATTATTTTAATAAATACAGAATCTAAAATAAAAATAATTTCTTAACCAACAATTTTTCAAAAAATAATTTTTTTTATTAAAAAATCACCCGTTTTAAAAAAAATCAGATTTGGACTATCCAGATCTGAAAGAATTCTCCCTGCTCATCCTTTGGATGAGCAAGAAGCTGGTTCCAACTAGGATATAGGTGGCTAGGGCCCCTATCTAGCACTCTTCAAATTTTCCAAACTTTCTAAATATATTTTTGGGTTCAGATACAAAAATGTCTATATATATTTTTCTCAAAAGTATGTCCAGTACTATAAATTTAATTTAGTGTAAGAATGTGTATTTAATTTCAGTGTAAACATGTTTATAGACGTTTGAAAATAGAGCAAAAATACCACTTCTATTAATTTTAACTAGGGTTAAGGGGCAATGCCCATGAGCTTTTCTTAAATGTGCACATAACTAGAGCCGGGAAAACGGGCCGAGCCCGTCGGGCCGGCCCTTTTAGGCCCTGACCCTTTAAGGGCTGGGCTTACAAATTGTAGCCTCAAAAGGAAGTCGGGCCTAAAAGGGCTGGCCCTTTTAGGGCCTCGGGCTTAAAAGGGCCGGCCCTTTAAGCCCGTTTATTTTTTATTTTTTCTACTTGGACATGAACCATATTACATTTTTTAATTGCCTTATTGAATCTATATGTCACTCTATCCTCATATTGTATAGAGGATGATTTTTGAGTATATTGTTTTGTCTAATTGAATCATATTGTGATTTTTGAGTATATTGTTCTGCCTATTTAGAATAAAATCATATTATATACTATTCTACCTGATAGAGTATGATTTTTGATGGAGGTTGTGATTATTTGACTACTTGAACCTACTGCTCAAAGTGAAATACAATCAAATGTCCTTGAAATTGATGATAGTGGCGAAGAAGGTGAAAATGATAGTCGTCATACTCATGTTGTTTAGAGCTTAGAGTGTTGACCTTCTTGCCTTCTTATACTTTGACCTTTGTGTGAGTTATCTATGGACATGATTTTATCTTTGATTATACATTACTAACTATGTTTGTTTGTTGCAAGAGACGTGTTATTTAAACCTTAATGTTGACAACATTTATGTATTAAATTAGAACTTTAATCATTGTTATTTATTAATTATATCTCTCTGGGGAAAATATGTAGAAAAAATAGTTAAATATTATGAAAAGGACTTGCCGGCCCTGGCCCTGATACTCTCAGGCTGGGTTTTGAAAAACTGTAATTTTCCTGACCCCGAGCCCTTTAGAGCAGGCCCTGTTAGGCCCTGGCCTGTCAAGGGCCGGCCCTGATTCCCAGCCTTACACCTAACACCAAAAACTTTTGTTGGGTGCAAAACTGCCTGTAAACTTTTAAAAATAGAGCAAAAACACCATTTCTATTAAATACCCAAAACGTTTGTCACTTTTGTTTCTACAGGATCTACCTAGTGTCCATGTGTCAATGATTTCCATGCTCTCTTTCATGTCAATCAACCCTCTCTCCCTTTCCCCATGCTTTCTTTGACTCACTTTCTTCTCTCTCCCTCTCCCCCACGGAAACACCTTCTATACTCCATCTAAATCACCACACTTTCTAGGTTCACTGGAAATGAATTTTGCTTTATTAAAAAAAGAATTATTCATGCTTTGCAATAGTTGGACAAGATTTCATTTAAAAGAATGAGCTTGCAAGGTGTGAGTGAGGCTTCGTTTAAGTCAGAACAAAATAATTTAATCACAAAAAGCAGGGTAAGCAGAGTGTTCGTCTAGATGTGGTGTTCCTTTTTGTTCATCATTCCACAGTAACTTTATTCTTGGAGATGGCAAAAATGGAGAACAAAAATTATTTTTAAAGAGATACGAAGTTCAGAATAGAATGGAAACTACTCACTCCATTCCACCACCACCCCCTACACCTCCAAAATAGGAGGAGGCCATTTCACACAGTATCATCACTAGTTTATGCAAGCATTATAAACTAAGAACCCGTTTGGTACAAGGAATGTATGATGAAGAAAAGGAAAGAAGGGGAAGTGAATGGAAAGGAAGGGAATATTGGAGGTAACTTAAAAAGGTATGTTTGTTTGATAAACATGGAAAGGTAACTTAGGTTGAAGGAAAATGAGACGTTTAGTAGAAAGAAAATGAAATGACAAAAATGGGAAGAATACGTGAAATACCCATAACACCTTTATAATAAAAAAATGGATTAAATTTATTTATAACATAATAAATCTATTTACATGTGTAAATCGATTTACTTTATATATATATATAGTAAATCGATTAACAAAGTAAAGTAAATTGATTTACTATATATATGGTAAATCAATTTACACTGTGTAAATCGATTTACTATAAATTTAAGTGATCCCAAACACACACATAGTAAATTGATTTACACAGTGTAAATCCATTTATTGCGATGCTGTGTTGTTTCGTCTTCCATTTCCCTAAATTTCATTGATGCTGCTCTATTTTGTCTTCCAGATCCTTTTCCTCACAAACTCCACCACTGAAATCCATCGGTGTCGAGATAATTGGGGTGATTTCTGTCTCCATCTAACACTTTAATTTAATTTTTTTGTGGGTATATTTGTTTTTTTTTTGATTTTCCCTTCTGCAAAGGAAGATGGGTTCCCACCAAAATTGGTGGGATCTGATTTTCCCATATTTAAAGGAACTTTGGAGCAGTAAACGTATTGGTTATAATTTCACAAAACTAGCAGAGCTCGCTAAAAGAAGCATCCAATGCATAATAAAAGTGAAAAGCGTCGAAAAAGGATGAACAAGTCATCATCTTGTATGTAATTAAGAAGACTTTGTTTCAGAAAAAGGGATAGAGAGAAAGAAAAAGGGATAGAGAGAAAGCGACAGATAAAAAGAGCTATCCAAAGTCACCATGGAAGCTAAACAAAGAATTTCAATGCCCTTCAACTTCTCCATTTTCGGAGGTCATGGTGGACAAAAGTAGAATGAGAATCTGAAGGAGGAGAGAATATGACCATCAGAGATATATGAGTACAAAATTTAGTTAGAGTATGGAACTGGACAATGTTTCCATGGCGGGGGAAAAAGAGAGAAAAGAGAGAGAGAGAGGAAGCGAGAAAGGGAGAAAGAGTTGAATGAGATGAGAAAACATGGGAATCGTTGACACATGGACACTAGGTGCGTCTAACAGAAACAAAAGCGACGGGCGTTTTGAGTATTTAACGGACATGGTATTTTTGCTCTATTTTTAAAAACTTATAGGCATTTTTGCACCTAACAAAAGTTTTTGGTGTTGGGTGCACATTTAAGAAAAGTTCATGGGCATTTTTGCCCCTTAACCCTTTTAACTAATAGTGTTACTTTTTGTTGTGTGGGCCTCACTTCCTTCGTCCAAGTTCACTGAATACTGAATCTTGAACTGATGCCCCACTCGACGAGGAAATGGTGTTGCATCCGATGGGATCTCCCTCATTCTTCCTCCGTAAGGATTGAGGAAGTTCACCCACCACAGCATAGAATCAATCCAGCTTGTTTCATTCCAATTTTGTTTGGTCAGACCAAGCAAAGGAGACTCCTTTTCCAAAAGTGTCGCCAGCTCATTGGACCGTCCCAGAAACAATGTCACCATTGAAGCTCTTGTTGTTGTTTTATTCTTGTTCACCTTTGAGGTCATGAAAAGCCTGCTTAGCACGGATTGAAGAGAGAACGTTGGAAGAGAAAAATGAGGTTGAAGGTCCTAGGGAACACACACAAAAAGTTAAAGGCGGCTAAGAAAACAAAGTTGTTATTTTTGTATAAAGTTTTTTAGGGTGTTAAAATATACATAAAGTTTGTAAAGTTGAGCAATTTTACCAAACCGTTAACTTGAAGGAAATGAACGTTATATGCGGGTCCCACACATATTTTTTTAAAAAAGGGTAAATGTGCAATTTTAACAACAATGTTCTATCTCAGGGGCATCTGTCACCATCAAGTTTTTTTAGGGTGCTAAAATACATATAAAATTTATAAACTGGGACAATTTTACCAACTGTTAACTTGAAGAAAACGGAAGTTATATGTGGGTTTCACATGTGTTTTTTTTTAAAAAAGCAATTGCTTCTTGCTCCTTCTCTCGAGTGGATAATTCCACAAAGAGCAGTATATAATAATGTTTACATTGTGCTCAATGCTCAATCTGAAAAACATAATTTGAAAGCTTTTTTCAACAAATATCATAATTTGCAGAACAAACCCGGTAGCTTTTAACTTTATTTTTTACTGACGTATACAAATTATTAAAGCTGCTGGGAAAAAAAATTTACCTGTTTCAGCAATGGGAAAGATGAAACTGGGTGGGCGAATAGTTAATGATTTCAAAGGAAGTGCTGCATGTTACAAACAAAACTGGGTAAGAAATTGTAGAGGGGAGCAGGAGCAAGAAGCAGTAAATTCACTAGTGGGACCCACACATAATGTTTGTTTGCTTTCCGTTAACAAGTTTTTAAAATTGTCCCGGTTTATAAAGTTTATATGTATTTTAGCACCCTAAAAAAATTTGATGGCGTCAGATGCCCCTGAAATAGAATATTGTTGTTAAAATTACATATTCACCCTTTTTTAAAAAATACGTGTGGGACTCACATATAACATCCGTTTCCTTTAAGTTAACGGTTTGATAAAATTATTCCACTTTATAAACTTTATGTGTATTATCAATTCCCCATTCTAGATGTATCTCCATTCTTAACGAAGATCTTAGTCCCTTCTTTTGATGTTTATGATCTTTGTAATCTATAATTTCTAAGTTAGTTTGACCATTTTCAAATAAAAAAACAAAAAAGAAGTGGCATTAGACACCTCTGATACAAGCCCCAACGAACGCCGAAAGTCAAACCTTTCGTCGGCTTTTCTTCGTTTCCCTTCCTTTCGATTCGATTATTTTATACCAAGCCATGCTTCATTCTCATGCTGGCAAAATTATCCACAGACCCAAAAACAGATAATCATGCTCAAAACCACTGCGATTTTATATGTGTTCGGATTAATTTTTAGAAATTAATTTTTAGGAATATATAAGAGGAATTTTGTCACGGTTTCTCCTCCTCCCTCCGCCATTACAGCGCTTACTATTTCACCAGGATCTACACTTTTTGCTTCTGATCCAACAGTGGCCTTCTCCCAGCAACACTTTCTCTCTCCGCTATATTCCTTCTCAAACCCCAACTACTTATCCTCCCTCATTCATTGCTGCCGTCGTCTTTTCCGGTGACACACCCGTTATTTGGTCCGCCGTAACGGCGTCGCCGTGGACTCCCGTGGCTAGCTTCAGTTTCTCCCCTCTGGCGTCCTCCGCCTCGTTAAGGGCTCCGGCGTCGCCGTTTGGGACTCCGGTACTTCCAATTTGGGCGTCTCTTCCGCCTCCCTGAACGACGACGGAAACCTGATTCTCTCCAATCGAAACGGCATCGTTTGGTCGAGCTTCGACCATCCCACTGACACCATCGTGCCTTCTAACAATTTCACAACCCGTATGGTTTTGCGATCTGGTGATTATTCATTTACAGTTACTCGCTCAGGTAACTGCTCTGGATATTGCTTATAGCAGTGATTACGCTGAAGGGAGTGACATTCTGAGAATTCTGAAGTTGGATGGTGATGGAAACTTGAGAATTTACAGTTCCCCTCGAGATAGTAGAATTTCTACTGTAAGATGGGTAGCTGTTGAAGATCAATGTAAGGTGTCTGGGTATTGTGGGAACTATGGGGTATGTAGTTACAAGGATTCAAACCCAATTTGTGGATGCCCATGTGAGAATTTTGAGATGATTGATCCTAGTGATAGTAGGAAAGGATGTAGGATGAAGGTGAGGCTTGATGATTGTCCAGGCAGGGATACTATGTTACAATTTGTATCATTCTCTGGTCTTGACTTATCCTCCCATGCTTGATTCAGAGGCATTTTTCGTTGGTATATCAGGTTGCAGCGGAAATTGCCTTGCTGGTTCTTGTTACGCTGCTTCTTCATTATCAGATGGCAAAGGTCACTGTTACATAAAGACGTCTAGTTTCATCAGTATCTACTACAATCCTACACTACCCAGGTTTGTGGACCGGCCACCGGGTTTGGAGGAAGCCGGGGAGGGAAAGGAAAATTCGGACCGAATGGTGTGCTTATTTCTCGCCTAAAATCATTCCACTTCATGCTAGCAACTCACTGCTTGTTAGGATCATGATTGGACAGCTTAAAAGCATGTATTCATGCAACTTGAGGTAACTCCTCTTATTTATTTATCTTGCATCTATCATCTATTAAGTCACGATTGAAAAATTATTTCTAAAAGTTCCAAACTTCATTCTAAATAAGCGCTCAATGGGATGTGAAGGGACAAACAAAGAACAAATATGAGGTCTACATTGTGCGGAGAACACTCATTCTACCTTAAAAAATTGTTAACGTCTTGGATATTAAATAGGTTACTATGAAATTATTTTCCTTCTGAACTTTCTTTCTTTTAATTTTTTTTATTTTTTATTTATTTTGATAAATGATCAAAATGCATTAGGCTCTCTTAGTTTAAAGTTGTACCTTCGTTACTCAACTTTGATCCAATAAATATATCATATCTTGCGCTATTTTTTAATGGGGCCAACATGAATATTTTTATATGACAATGATAATATTGCAATTGATATGCACTAAAAATATAATTGTAAGAAATTACTTAAGAAATATTCTTAATCAATTTAATATGAAAGAGGGAGAAAGATAAAAACTAGACGCGGTTCTTGTGAAATCTTTGTCAAATAGTTCAGATTAATATATATATATATATATGATAAATGTTTTTTTGCCCAATATATATATATATATATATATGATAATGGCTGAAAGAAACAAGGATGAATGCCTTTTTTTTGATAGAAAAGAGTTTGTGTGAGTTGGGTCCAAGGCTCATCAAGTCACATTGCTTTAAAGACTTGTATTAATTACATATGCTCCATTTTGGCTTAGTCTCTCAAGGATAATAACAACTTATTAGCATATTAAATTTGCAAGACAGTCAGATATTGAAGCTAAGCTGAAATTTGGTGTATATATATCTAGTTAAGCAGAAAGTGACAGTAGCAGAAGATTATTTAGTAGCAAAAGAATATTTAGAGAGGAAGGAAGAAATTAAGAGACTGAGAAAAGACACAACAAATTTTCACACCCTCCCCACTATCTCTAATGTTGAATTTAATTATACATAATACATGTAAACCTCTCATACCAATTTATGTGGCCCATTCCTCATGAGTTGCCTCTTGATCCAGACCCATTCTAAAAGTACACATTCATGACAATTTCCATATGGATTGCATCCATAATTAATTTTTACACATGGTTACAAATATTTTGAGATGAAATTCTTGTCTTAAGAAAAGAACTTGAAAAGCATTATCAGAGAATGACAGCAAAACATGCTTTAAAAAAACCTACATTTGTTATGATATTATATCATTTGTGTAATTTTCTTTTAAATTTATAATATCCTGATATATATATATATATATATATATATATATAATTATAATGCTGCCTCCATTAAGTTAAAGACAGCTAACTCACCCACTATTGAAATAGTTAGGATGAATTTCAACTCTATTTGTCTATCCTATATGAGGTGTCGGACACTAAATGCGGGTGTCTCTCTCAACTGAGATTTAAATATTGATTCATTATATTGCAATAGACTATCCCTTCTACTAAACTTAACCCCCCTTGGTTAGAGCAAGAACATCATGTTAGAGAAGTGCTTTGTTTGCAGCTTATCTGTCAAGGTCAAGCCCATCGGTTTATTTGTTAGGCCTCAACTCTTATATAGCCCTTTTTTTTAATAAACCCTTGTGTAGTCTTTCAAGTGTCATGTAATGTGTTTGTTCTAGGCCCAATATGATTTTTTTATTACTTTAATACAACATTTGATCTTTTTTTATATAAACATGGGGAGAAATTATAAACAAGAATCAATAAATTTTTTAATAATTTCAAAATTCATTTAATTTATTTTCTTTATTTTTTCTTAATTCTTTTCAAAGTTTTATTTATATTTCTTAAATTTAGGGATTCAAAGTAATATTATAACAATTAAAAAAATTATAAATTTATAAAATAATGATAGTCTTAAAATATTTATGATCACTTCAAAGTTTTTATTTTTGTTATCAAAAGTATATTTTTAAAGAATATATTTTATAACTTTGAAGAGTGTAGTTTACTATATATGTTTTCTTACAAATATTAATAATGAATTGAGTTAAAATGATTATTTTAAAAAATATGAAATTTTTGTAATAAAATTCATAAGATATTTTGTATGCTTTATTTTTTTTATATATTTATAATTAAATTAAATTAAAATTTAATTTTTATAGTTCATAAATTTATAATTGAGTTCCAATGATTTAATTTGTGGAAAAAAGCTAGTCTTGATATGAATATAATATTTGTGTCGATGTCTATATATCCCCAATTTCTTTATTATCTGTAATATTTCACAATTATCTCTTGTTGTCATCTAATCTATAGATATTGATTCTATTGATATTGTATATTTTTACCTATAAATAGAGGACATGTGTTATATACTGAATACACTTTGATAGTGAATAAGAATTATTTTCCCCTACTCTCATATTCTCTCTTTCATCTTTTCCTTTTATTTATAGCACGTTAATATCAGCACCACACATGTTTTTTTTTTTCGTTCATTAAAAAAAAAAAAAAAAAATCGGAGGATAAGCGCACCACCGTCTTTTATTCTTAGAACAATCACTCATCTCAAGTTCAATTTTCTATTGGAGAAAAGGGCCATCACCCACTGTGATAGGCTATCAAATTGAGTGATCTTCAATCCATCTCAGATTGTCGGGCATGTGTGCAAGTGTAATTGAGTTTTTGTGTAATCACATTGGAACGAAATTGACGACTTGGAATTGGGTTACGAAGGATGAGGATTGAGGGGGAAGTTTTAGACATAGACAAAATCCTAATTCAAAGGTAGGCCTCCTAATTAATTTATCATTTCTTATTAATCAACTAAATATTTTAAAATTAATATATTCATATCTCAATCAATATAAAAAAAATTATATTATTCATAATAGCGTGTATTCATTTTGAATCTTTATGTTGGGTACATTTGTTTTTATGAACTACTTTTCATACTGTGTGCATAGTGTTGTATTCCCTTTAATCTCCTACTGTGTGTATAGATCTTTTATTTTAAACACAGTTGAAACTTTTCTGATACCTTGGTGTGGTATGATTTTATTTATCTTTCTAAGATTTAAGAAAATTTGCCATTTCTTGAGTGCTCAAAAGGTTTGAAAATAGATATTTATTATGTTAGGTTCGTGGAAGAAGAGAAAGAAGAGGAGAGAGTGATAGGCTTAAGGGATGCTTTTAAAATGTATGAGATGGATGGTTCTGATTGAATTACCCCTAAGTGTCTACGAGTTTATAAAAGTGTCAACTTATAATCTCTAGCTTTGACCTCCGGTGATGGTGATAGGAAAGTTCCATGCCGACGGTGAAATAAGGAGAGGGAAGCTGCTTAGCACGGACTAAAGACAGAAGGTTGGGAGAGAAAAATGAGGTTGAAGGTACTAATGGAGCCCACACAAAAGAAAAAGTTAACGGCGGCTAAGGAAAATTAACACAGTTGTTATTTTTACATCATTTACATAAAGATGTCTAAATGGTGATCAGGCATTTAGAGGTATTAAGGGTAAGATAAAATCAATACAAAAACTCCATTTGATGCAAAAAGAGAGTAAATAAATAATTCAATCCATAAATAGGTTCAAGAAAATCCTAGAACGAGAAAATTAACTACTCATATTCATCAACAAATCAAAACCATAAATAATAATTTTGTTCATATCAGAAACTAAGAAAAAGAGAGAAGAAAATTAATGGAAAACTAAATTTTAAAGCTCCAAATCTCTTTAAATCTTCAAACCCCAGCTCCCAAATCTCTGCTTCTCGCTTTGCTCCTCGTCTCTATCTCGCACCCCTGCGTTTTCGTCTCAGCGTTCTGTGTCCGCCCCACTGCGTCTCAGCTCTCGCATATATATATAATGTATGCTGTCTCTCTGCCGTCCGTTTGCGATTTTTGTTTGCCTGAGATATTCTATCATAATCCATGTGGGGTCAGCGATAATATCTCAATTTCTCAAAGATATGGCATATCAATATCATGTATGTTGCCTTCAATTTTCTTTTCTTTCTTCCAATATTTTCTGTACGTCTTTTATTGCATGGGGTCCACATTTTTACTTTTGCTTGAGTTGTTTTATCTCATTCTTCCATTGGATTATATATCTATATATCTTTAGGTATATATAGATATATAAATTTTTTCATACACCTGATCCTTAATCTTTTGTCAGATTAAATAGGATATGATTAGATTTAATATTTAAATTCTTCTTTTCTCTTATAATTAATTAAATAATAAAAAATATATAAAAGATAATTAAATGAGCATAAAATATTTATAAATCTAGTAAATATATTCAAAATATATACTTATTTAATTATAAAATATATACTTATCAATCATATAAGTTGATCGTTGCTAAGATCTACAATATTTGAATGTATGACTCAAATTATTACATATATGACATGAGTTCAATTTAATGCCTATAAAGATTGGAAGTAGAAGTTAGTTTTACAACGTAATTCACAATGTATACATAAGTATGTGAGATAAATATTTTCTTAGCTTGCATGGACATGCTTTTATAATACTAATTCAAACATGCACTTAACATGGGAAGATCTTTAAGATAACATGCAACTCTAGTATATAACTGGAATAATATGAAAGCATTAAATTTGGATAGCTTGACTATTCTTTTGCACATATATTGTAGAAATTGTAGACTTGAATGACCTGCTCAAATTATATACTTATGTTAGGATTAACTCATTTAGATTATGATTACCAGCCATTGATTATTTAATGATAAGTAGCTGTGCTTATCAGCTTTCCAAGTTTGAATCTTTTCTCATAGGAGATGAGTGTTTTCACTAACTTTTCTCTTTACTTGATACTTCAACTATTGGATCATATTTTAATGGATGAATTAATGTTATGTAACAATATTGTAATTGTGGATTTTTATTATATTTAATATTAATACATAATATTAAATCTTACATATTAAAATATAATCTAATAGTTGAGGAAATGGAATGAGGAGTTAGTAAAGAAACAATAATTCCTCTATTTGAACAGAACTCCTGAAAATATAAAAGTACGGTCAACATTAGAATCCACACATCACACGCTTAAAAGAGAACAAAATTAATATTTAATACCCACCTGCTCGCCCATCAATCTTGACTCAATTGGGATGGAATCAGTTTTCCTGCTCATCTAAAGGATGAGCAGAGTTGGGATATTTGGACGTTCGATGGGATATAGGGGATATAGACGGTCGAGATTTATTTTTTTATTTTTTATTTTTTTAAAAATTATTTTAATAAATATAGAATCTAAAATAAAAATAATTTCTTAATCAATAATTTTTCAAAAAATGATTTTTTTATTAAAAAATCACCAATTTTAAAAAAATCAGATCTAAACCTACTAAATCCAGATCTAGAAGATCCAGTTCTGAAATAGTTCTCTACTCATCCAAATGGGATCTCCCTCATTCTTCCTCCGTAAGGATTGAGGAAGTTCACCCACCACAGCATAGAATCAATCCAGCTTGTTTCATTCCAATTTTGTTTGGTCAGACCAAGCAAAGGAGACTCCTTTTCCAATAGTGTCGCCAGCTCATTGGACCGTCCCAGAAACAATGTCACGATTGAAGCTCTTGTTGTTTTTTGATTCTTGTTCACCTTTGAAGTCAGGAAAAGCATGCTCATGAAAAGTCATGAGGTTGAAGGTACTAGTGGAAATGAGGTTGAAGGTACTAGGGAACACACAAAAAGTTAAAGGCGGCTAAGAAAACAAAGTTGTTATTTTTGCATCATTTATAAGAGTTCGTATATATTTTTTTAGCAAAATGAATATTATGGTGTTATATGTACTTCAGTAAAAAAATCAGTGTTAAATTTATAATTATGTCCTAAAATTAAGTATGAAAAAAAAAATATTTAAGAAGTTGAGAAACTTTGCGAAGCGTTGAAGTGTGCGTTAGACACCCCTGATCCAAGCCATGCTTCATTCTCATGCTGGCAAAATTATCCACAGACCCAAAAAGAAATAATCATGCTTTGCTCAAAACCACTGCGATTTCTGCTTCTTGCTTTCTTCTTCTCCTCCTCCTCCGCCATTACAGCGCTTGCTATTATTTCACCAGGATCTACACTTTATGCTTCTGATCCAACCCAAAAGTGGTCTTCTCCCAACGACACTTTCTCTCTCCGCTTTATTCCTTCTCAAACCCCAACTCCTTCTCCTACCTCATTCATTGCTGCCGTCGTCTTTTCCGGCGACACACCCGTTGTTTGGTCCGCCGGTAACGGCTTCGCCGTGGACTCCCGTGGCTCACTTCAGTTTCTCCCCTCTGGCGTCCTCCGCCTCGTTAACGGCTCCGGCGTCGCCGTTTGGGACTCCGGTACTTCCAATTTGGGCGTCTCTTCCGCCTCCCTGAACGACGACGGAAACCTGATTCTCTCCAATCGAAACGGCATCGTTTGGTCGAGCTTCGACCATCCCACTGACACCATCGTGCCTTCTCAAAATTTCACAACCCGTATGGTCTTGCGATCTGGTGATTATTCATTTGCAGTTACTTCCTCAGGTAACCTCACACTTGGGTGGAATGATAGTGTACTGTACTGGGATCATCCAAATTCATCCCCAAATGTCAGTTTATCTTCGCCGGTTTTAGTATTACAGTCCATAGGGATTTTGTTACTTTACGATCCGGAATTGGTGGCTCCTCTGGTTATTGCTTATAGCAGTGATTACGCTGAAGGGAGTGGCATTCTGAGAGTTCTGAAGTTGGATGGCGATGGGAACTTGAGAATTTACAGTTCCCCTAGAGATAGTAGAATTTCTACTGTAAGATGGGTAGCTGTTGAAGATCAATGTAAGGTTTTTGGGTATTGTGGGAACTATGGGGTATGTAGTTACAAGGATTCAAACCCAATTTGTGGATGCCCATCTGAGAATTTTGAGATGATTGATCCTAATGATAGTAGAAAAGGATGTAGGAGGAAGGTGAGGCTTGAGGATTGTCCAGGCAGGGCTGCTATGTTACAATTGAACCATTCTCTAGTCTTGTCTTATCCTCCTATGCTTAGTTCAGAGGTACTTTACATTGGTATATCAGCTTGCAGCGTAAATTGCCTTGCTGGTAATTGTTATGCTGCTTCTTCATTATCAGATGGCTCAGGTCAATGTTACATAAAGACATCTAGTTTCATCAGTACCTACTACAATCCAACACTACCCAGCACCTCATATATCAAGGTTTGTGGACCGGTGGCGGCACCAAACGCGCCACCGGGGTTGGAGGAAGCCGGGAGGGGAAAGGAAAATTCGGACCGTATGGTGTGCTTATTTCGCGCCTAAAATCATTCCACTTCATGATAGCAACTCAATGATTGTCAGGATAATGATTGGACAGCCTAAACAAGCGCCCAATGATATGTGAAGGGACAAAGAAAGAACAAATTTGAGGCATACATTGTGCGGAGAACACTCATTCTACCTTAAAAAATTGTTAACGTCTGGTACATTAAATAGGTTATTATATGCCATTGATACTAGTGTGCTTCAAAAGTTTTAGTGGCATGAAATTATTTTCCTTCTGAACTTTTTTTTTTTTGATAAATGATCAAAATGCATTAGGCTCTCTTAGGTTAAAGTTGTACCTTCGTTACTTAACTTTGATCCAATAAATATATCATATCTTACGCTATTTTTTAATGGGGCCAACATGAAAATTTTTTTGTGACAATGATAATATTGCAATTGATATGCCCTAAAAATATAATTGTAAGAAATGACTTAAGAAATATTCTGAATCAATTTAATATGTAAGGGACAAAGATAAAAACTAGACGCGGTTCTTGTGAAATCTTTGTCACATAGTTCAAATTAATATATATATATATATGATAATCGATGAAAGAAATAAGGATGAATGATTTTTTTAATAGAAAAAAGTTTATGTAAATTGGGTCAAAGGGCTCATCAAGTCTCATTACTTTAAAAATTTGTATTAATTACATATGCTCAATTTCGGCATAGTCTCTCAAGGATAATAACAACTTATTAGCATATAAAATTTGTAACAGTCAGATGTTGAAGCTAAACTGAAATTTGGTGTATATATATCTAATTAAGGAGAAAGTGACGGTAGCAGAAGAATATTTAGAGAGGAAGGAAGAAATTAGGAAACTGAGAAAAGACACAACAAATTTTCACACCCGCCCCACTATCTCTAATGTTGAATTTAATTATACGTGTAAACCTCTCATACCAATTTATGTGGCCCATTCCTCATGAGTTGCCTCTTGATCCAGACCCATTCTAAAAATACACATTCATGACCATTTCCATATGGATTGCATCCATAATTAATTATCACACATAATTAATTGTTACACATGGTTACAAATATTTTGAGATGAAATTCTTGTCTCAAGAAAGAACTTGAAAAGCATTATCAGAGAATGACAGCAAAACATGCTTTAAAAAAACCTAGATTTGTTATGATATTATATCATTTGTGTAATTTTCTTTTAAATTTATAATATCCTGATATATATATATATATATATAATTATAATGCTGCCTCCATTAAGTTAAAGACAGCTAACTCACCCACTATCGAAATATTGAATTAGTTAGGGTGAACTTCAACTCTGTTGTCTATTCTATTGTCGAGTATTAAATATGAGTGTCTCTTTCAATTGGAATTTAAATATTGGTTCATTATATTGCGATAGACTATCTCTTTCTGCTAAACTTAACCCACCTTGGTTAGAGCAAGAGCATCATGTTCGTTAGAGGAGTGCTTTGTTTGCAGCTTATCTCTCAAGGTCAACCCCATCGGTCTATTTTTTATTTTTGCCAAGCCATCGGTCTATTTGTTAGGCCTCAAGTCTTTTATAGTCCTTTTTTTTTTTTTTTAAATAACCCTTATATAGTCTTTCAAGTTTCATGTAAAGTGTTTGTTCTAGGTCCCAATATGATCTTTTTATTACTTTAATACAACATTTGATCTTTTTATATATAAACATGGGGAAAAATCATAAACAAGAATCAATAAATTTTTTGATAATTTCGAAATTCATTTAAGTTATTATTTTTTTAAAATTTTTATTAATTCTTTTCTAAGTTGTATTTATATTTCTTAAATTTAGGGATTCAAAGTAATATTATAGTGTTAAAAATAAAATTATAACTTTATAAAATAATGATAGTCTTAAAATATTTATGATCACTTCAAAGTTTTTATTTTTTTGTTATCAAAATTATATTTTTAAAGAATATATTTTATAACTTTCAAGAGTGAAGTTTACTATATATGTTTTCTTACAAATATTAATAATGAATCGAGTTAAAATGATTATTTTAAAAAATATGAAATTTTTGTAATAAAATTCATAAGAGATTTTGTATACTTTATTTTTTTTTATATTTATAATTAAATTAAATTAAAATTTAATTTTTATAGTTCATAAATTTATAATTGAGTTCCAATGATTTAATTTGTGGAAAAAAGCTAGTCTTGTTATGAATATAATATTTGTGTGGATGTCTATATATCCTCATTATCTTTATTATATATAGTATTTCATAATTATGTCTTATTGTCATCTAATCTGTATATATCGATTTTATTGAGATTGTAAAGTTTTACCTATAAATAAAGGGTATGTGTTATATACCGAATACGCCTTGATAGTGAATAAGAATTATTTTCTCCTATTGTCATATTCTCTCTTTCATCTTTTCTTTTTATTTATAACACGTTATAATCACCACACTCTATTGAATGAGCTTATGTCACATTGTTTGTGTTTATCTTTTTTTTCGTTCATTAAAAAAAAAAAAAACGGAGGATAAGCGCACCACCGTCTTTCATTACGAGAACAATCACTCGTCTCAAGTTCAATTTTCTATTGGAGGAAAGGGCCATCACCCACAGTGATAGGCTATCAAATTGAGTGATCTTCAATCCATCTCAGATTGTCGGGCATGTGTGCAAGTGTAATTGAGTGTTGTGTAATCACATTGGAACGAAATTGACGACTTGGAATTGGGTTACGAAGGATGAGGATTGAGGGGGAAGTTTTAGACATAGACAAAATCCTAATTCAAAGGTAGGCCTCCTAATTAATTTATCATTTCTTATTAATCAACTAAATATTTTAAAATTAATATATTCATATCTCAATCAATATAAAAAAATTATATTATTCATAATAGCGTGTATTCGTTTTGAATCTATATGTTGGGTACATTTGTTTTTATGAACTACTTTTCATACTGTGTGCATAGTGTTGTATTCCCTTTAATCTCCTACTGTGTGTATAGATCTTTTATTTTAAACACAGTTGAAACTTTTCTGATACCTTGGTGTGGTATTATTTTATTTATCTTTCTAAGATTTAAGAAAATTTACCATTTCTTGAGTGCTCAAAAGGTTTGAAAATAGATATTTATTATGTTAGGTTCGTGGAAGAAGAGAAAGAAGAGGAGAGAGTGAAAGGCTTAAGGGATGCTTTTAAAATGTATGAGATGGATGGTTCTGATTGTATTACCCCTAAGTGTCTACGAGTTTATAAAAGTGTCAACTTAAGATCTCTAGCTTTGACCTCCGGTGATGGTGATAGGTAAGTTCCATGCCGACGGTGAAATAAGGAGAGGGAAGCTGCTTAGCACGGACTAAAGACAGAAGGTTGGGAGAGAAAAATGAGGTTGCAGGTACTAATGGAACCCACACAAAAGAAAAAGTTAACGGCGGCTAAGGAAAATTAACACAGTTGTTATTTTTACATCATTTACATAAAGATGTCTAGTTTCATCAGTACCTACTACAATCCAACACTACACAGCACCTCATATATTAAGGTTTGTGGACCGGTAGCGGCACCAAATGCCCCACCGAGTATGGAGGAAGCCGGGGAGGGAAAGCAAAATTCGGCCCGAATGGTGTGCCCATTTCTCGCCTAAAATCATTCCATTTCATTCTAGCATCTCAATGCTTGTTTGGATCATGATAACTTTTCTCGCATATTTATTTTGTACACATTAAGTCACGATTAAAAAACTATTTTTAAAGATTCCAATCGTCATTTTAAATAAGTGCGCAATGGATGGGAAGGGACTAAGAAAGAACAAATATGAGATCTGCGGAGAACACTCATTCTACCTTAAAAAATTGTTAACGTCATGGATATTAAAAAGGTTATTATATGCCTCTGACGTAAGTTTGCTTCAAAAGTTTTAGTGGTATGAAATTATTTTCCTTCCTAACTTTTTTTTTTTGGTTTTGATAAATGATCAAAATGCGTTATTTTTTTTGGTCTTATGTTGAAGTTGTACCTTCATTGCCTAACTTTGATCCAATAAATATATTATATCTTACGCTATTTTTTTAATGGGGCCAACATGAATATTTTTATTAACGATGTTAATGTTGCAATTGATATGCACTAAAAATATAATTATAAGAAAAAATTTTAAAAAATATTCTGAATCAGTTTAATGCAAGAGAGCAAAAGATAAAAACGAGACGGGATTCTTGTGAGAAATCTTTGTCAAATAGTCCAAATCAATTATACACAGACACATATTGGATGAAAGGAAGGTTGAATGAATTTTTTTTTCAATATAGAAGAAAGTTTAGGTGAGTTCCATCATGGGATGAAAGAAATCAAGATCAATGAATGAATATTTGCTAAAGACTTGTACCCATTACATATGCTCAAAGTTTTGCCTAATCTCCAAGATACACCACTACAAAATTATCGATATATGATGGTTATTATCGGCCATAAATTATGGTTTCAAACCATCATATGTGTGGGTATTATATATGGTAATTTCCCACAGAATTGCACACAGAATTCTGTGGGTGATTTCCCATGGAATTGCACACTTCCACGTGTAATTCCGTGGGCATTTTCCCTACAATTGTGGACATAAACCATACAATTGGTTTGCTACGTAAACCAGTCGGTAATTTTTTTTGCGCCATTTTTTTTAATGATTTCCATGACATTAATTTTTAAAACACAATTTAAATTGTTGAGCAAAATAGCCTGATCATTGAACTTAGAATGCATTTAAAGTAACTAAAACACTAAACAATGCAAAATATCACAAGTTCAAAGTCATTGAAACAGTAAAAAAAGGCTTAATAGAAGTTAACGGTAACAAGTCTACGGAAATAGTAAACATAAGAAAGCTATAAGTTCTCAACTCTGATTTTCATCTTCTTTATTTGCATTGGTAGCAGAGGGAGCCTCATCATTGGCATTGTTAGAGAGATTAGGCAATTGAATCCCCATTCCTTACAATGCAGTCATGATTATGTTAGTTGCTTGTTTAAGGTGTTGATTTTCTTGTTTGAGATGTTTAGTCTCTTGTGTGAGGTGTGTTATCCTTGTGTGCAATTCTTGAATGTTAGAATCCCCTATTGAGTTGATGGAAGGAGGTGAGGCAGAAGAAACAATATGTTGATTTTCAGATCCAAGCCCATATATTCAATCTTTATTGTTCTTACCACCTGTAACCTCTAATAACAAATTAAGTTCATCCTAATTAGATTGGATACTACCTGTCTCATAATTGACAGAAGCTTTTAGGCTAAAAAATTCATCCTACCAACAAAAAGTACATAAAATAAGTACATCATAACATATTTATTTCCATACCAGATTTCTCATATAAGGAGAACATAAAATGTGACATATATTAACTTCACTAAAGAGTGCAATAAAGAATTATTTTCCAAAAGCCAATGATGTATAATGGTTAGCGAAATAAAGTAGGTAATATTTTAATCATATCTCATGGAATAATTATTTAGATATCTACAGGCTAATCCAACAACAAATCTAATTTAGTCATATTTATTTGCTGCTTTAATTTCACAATTTTAATTACCGACATAGATCATTGCTTCTCTACGAAGTAAGACGATATGAAGATTCCATTCCATTAATCAACATAAATCAAATATGAATATTATTATTAATACAAGAGTAGTAAATTGATGGAATGATCAACTTTTAATTTTGATTGCAATTTCCTTATAATACATCACACAAAAAGATATTAATAATGAGAAAATATTGAGAGAAAAAAGTCCAACTAACCAGTTCAAAACAATATAAAATTTATTGATTATAAAAATGAGAAAGCTTAAACTAAAATTTTCAAATATATCCTCTGGGGTATGAAAAGTTAACAGCTTAGATACCGTAAGCGTCTGACATTATAGTTTAGTTCAACTAAACCATAGTTGATATACTTACAATTAGAATCAATTTATATGCTTTTACACAAAACTCAAAATTCATTTTGTTTTTTAAATACTAATGTGTGAAAGCATATATAGAAGTGACACGAAGGAAATGAGCAGACAAAGATAGAGAGAATATTATAATAATAACATGTTCACACAGTAACCAAAACTAGAAAGTTGAAACATTTATATGGTCCGTTGCTCTTCTTTTCATTCAAACTGCGCCGTTTTAGAGCAAAACAGTGCAACAAGTGTTTTTCCCCTGAAAAATACTATTCAATATTCTGATGTATTTTTTCAATACCAGTAAGTTTTTTAAAATATTTTTTTAATATCCTAAAATAATTTTTTAGTATTATCTAGTATTTTAAAGTATTTTGAAAAAACACTATTCAACATCATGAAGTACTTTTTCAATACCAGTTAATTCCCTAAAATATATTTTTAAGATCCTAAAATAATTTTTCAGTGTTATCCAATATCCTGAAGTATTTTTTTTATTGTTAGTCAGTACTCTGAAATATTTTTGGTGCACATGAACTAATTTTTAGTGCATCTAACATCCTAAAATATTGTACTAAAAATATTTTAGAGTACTGATTGACACTAAAAAAATACTTCAGGATATTGGATAATACTGAAAAATTATTTTAGGGAATTGACTGATACTGAAAAATACTTTATAATGTTGAATAGTGTTTTTCAAAATATTGGATAATATTAAAAAATTATTTTAGGATCTTGAAAAAATATTTTACGGAACTAACTAATACTGAAAAAAATATATCAAGATAATGAATAATGTTTAAAAACACTTGTTGCACTGTTGTACGCCAAAACGGCATAGTTTGAAGGAACAGGAGTAGAGGAGAGAAGCAGCGTCCGGCTGGTGATTCCCAATTTAGTCCAACCTTAGTGCCAAACCAAAATGTGGGGCCGCCGCGGGGGGTGTCCGTGGTGAAGCAATCACTGACGTGTGGGTGTGATGAGCTGTTAGGTTGAAAAACTCAAAAAAGAAAAGATTGTCGTTCAATTTAAATATTTGGATGGATAACTTGTACACTTTGACAAGGGAGGGAGGAATAGAAATGGCAATAAAAGGGAGTTGGTGAAGGGTCCAACTCCCACCCAGGGGGAATGCTGCAACTCACTATTCGGCTGCCTCCCCTTTCCGTTCATTATTCATTATATCATCATCCACTCACTCCCTCCCTCCCTACCGACTACACTATATTTTATTAAAGAAATGATAACTACTCCCATGAGAGAGGATCAGATCAGATGGCGCGCTATCGGAGGGGTAGGTCTCTTCATCCCCACTCCCCATACTTCAATGTATTATCCTAATGGTTGATATTTTATCTTGTTCATTACCCAAATAAATCAAAGTCCAGTAATTTTTTAAAAATATGTTTCTTCTTTTCACGTGCAATAAGTAATCTATTTATATGTTATATATATATATATATATATGTATGTATGTATAAAATAATAATATAATACCTCAAGTTGTTCACAAATCTCTCTCCAAAACAATCCCACATCCACATGTATTGAAAAGCAAACAAGGATTTTCTTCATATTCAAAAAGCATAGTCCAGTGATATGTATTGTTGATATAATTAGCTGAGATAAGCAATTTGTAGGAAATGAGAAAACTGATATGAAAAAAAAACTTCAGTTAGTAGAGAATAAGTAGCAATTATATTATATCATATTTTACATTATATATACTTTCACACGTTGATTCTTTTTAATTCTCGACAAATATTGGCTCCATTTCGACTACATTGAAACTTCATATTAATGATGGAAAAGAATGACTGGTGAGTAATCTTTATATGGGTGGCTATGGATAAATATAATCCATTACTTAAGTCTGTTGAATTATATACTCAAGCATGTGAATAGTTATTAATTATGCAAATGGGATAGACGTAGGAAGCAACAGCCATATACTTACATGAGTTGTAGTTGTACGATGGTCCGTAAATTCTCCAGTTTTCTCGTTATAACGAATCTTCTTGAACAATTCAAACACAGAAGGCTCTCTTCCCAAATCTACAGCCTGCAGGTATTTATAAAGATGTATCATACGAAGCATCAAATAAGTAATGATTGAACCATTTGGAGATAAATTCTTACCATCCTCCTCTTATGCCCACTATTAGGAATACTAACCCCTTTGTGTTGAGTGCCTCCTTTGCTAGAGGCTCGATTGGTCTTTGCTATCTCATACTTGCTCAAATATTCTGGTGATGTCCACATTCGCTCTAACTCATTCATCACTTCGTGTGGAATCCACTTAGGTCTAACTTGCTTGTGAAACAACTCCTGCCTGATAGTATGCATTGTACCTCTCAAGATTTCTGAACACTTTGCATTCCATATTCTCTTAACTTCATCTTCATATTGTGGCAGCCATTTATATTTTCTCTGCATAAATGAGAAATGAAAGATAAAAAATACAAACATAATGAAGAAACAAGTAAACATAATACAAATAGAAGATATCATATACCGCCTATTCTTCAAACCACATTTTCCTATAATTGGCAGGTGTAACATCCCAAATTTTATTCACAAAAAATATATTGTAATTATTTGAATAATTCAATAAAATAGTGAATATTCATGAATTTGGATCTTGTGAATTGTGAAATATTCATATTCATAAGGAAATGGGCAAATTAATTCAAAAATTGAATTAAATTACAAAGGGGATAGAAAAATCATAATTTTGCCAATTTAGCCCAAGATTAATTATTTTCCAATTAATTGGAGTTAATTTCAATTAATCAAGGAAAATACAAGAAAATGCATAAATGGGATTATTCTTAGTAGAATAAATCAAGAATTTGGGGAATTAGGGGGATTATACATTGTTCAATTATATGAATTATGGAATATATGAAAAACATTTTTTTCTCCTCTACCTTCCCTAAAATTCGTCCAATACATAGAAAAATAAGGGAAAAAGTTAGTCAAACCCAATTGGACCTAAATGATGACAAGGGATGGCATAAGGTTGAGTGAGTTGGTAGATTAATGTTGAGTGTAAGAATGGGAAGAGAAGCTTGAGTGGAGGAATAGAAAAGCATGATTGCATGAAGAGTGTGAACATAGGAAAAGAAGCATGGATTAGTGGAGAAAAGAAAGGGAGAGGGAAGGATTTCTTGGAGCAAGAAAGGGAAGACATTGACTCAACTTAATGGAAATAAAGTAGAGAAATTATGAGGAAGAGAAGAGTGTGACAAGTGTCACATTAGAAGCCCTTGATCAAATCAATGGATAGGAAGATGGAAGACCAAAATAATAAAACATACTCCTTCCTCTTTTCAAGCCACCATTCAGCCAAGACCAAGAGAAAAGAGAGAGTGATTGAGTTTGTGAAGTCTTGGGAGCTAGGGAGAAGAAGGAGCAAGAAGACTAAGGTAAGTGTTGTCTCTTAAGCATTTTCCTTATGATCTTCCATGAAATCCTTCTCTAAACTCTTGTTTCTCATGAATCCATGGTGGTGAAGTCACACTTTGAGATCAAGAAGAGAGGGAGGAGGCGCCTAGAGTAAGAGGAAACCAAGTAGCCAAAGAGGGTAACTTCATGAACTTATCTTCTTGAGTTGTTGATAATTGTTGTTTGGTTTTTATGATTTTTGGTTTGAGTTATAAAATTAGAAAAGCCAGAACCCTAAGGGGTTATGTTGCCCAAAATCCTTTAAATCATGGTTGAGAAGTGTTAAGTAAGTTAATCAAGGATTAAAAGTGGAAAAGTACAAGTTTTGGGAGTTAAAACTCAAAACTTCATTTTTTCCATTTCCCCCTAATATTTCAGCCAGGACCAGAACTGGTAGTAGGAGTTTTATTTTCATGAAATAAATGGTTCCATTGGACTCAGTGGGCAAAAATAGGTAGGGTTACAGTTGGGCACTTTTTCGGTAGAGGCCGAAAAAGCATAATTATGAAAACGCCACTGAAATCACTAAATAGGGGCTGTCAAGGGTATTTTCATAATTTGACAGTGAATTTGGTAATTTTAAGCCCGGAAATGGATTCTTTGGGCAAAAATAAGTCAGAATAGCCTTAGTCAAAATTTTGAGAAAACGTGCCATCAGGCCGAGTATGGCAGGGCCAGGCCAGGTTCCAGAGGGCATTTTTGTAAATTTTCACCATAGACTAATATAACCACAATAAACACTATGGAAGAGTCTAAAATGATACTCGGATAGGTTATGACCTATTTCTGGTACATCTAATATTTTAGGACCGATTTGGAGGCCGGATACGACACGTTCTTCGAGGCACATTTAAAAAGGGGATATTAAAGCTTTGAGGTAGGGACATTATCCTTCATACATTATGCCATAAGTTATGTGATTGTGTGGATGCCAATTTTTATAAATGCGCTTTATTAATTAACACGATTTGCCCAGAGAGGGGTCAGAAGTGTTAGAGGCACTTACACTAGAGTTGGTGAAAACCCAACCGGTGCAGAATAGTAGGGCTGGGCCCTACTCATGTATACATACAGATGATATGTTTATAATGTTCATTAATTGGTGCATACATGACATATATCATATTTACTTTTCGCATTTTCTATGAACGATAGCATGTTTCTACTGGGGTTCTCCAGAATCTCACCCTATTTTTAATAAACATCTCAGCGGGTACCAGTGGGTCTAAGGGAAAAGATGTAGATGCTGGAAAGTGAGCGGCACGGGTCTCAAGGCGAGGACAAGATCATGGTTATAATTAGTCTATTTTGTGATATTTTGGTGAAATTTCTAAATATTAAAACTTTCGCTGTATTTTCTGTTTTTGTCTACGAACGATATCATAATTGTAAACGAATATTTTTATCAGTATAATTGTACTTTTCTGTATGCCCATTGAATGCTGTTTTTATTACTCTTCGATTATCGAAATGGAAACGGGTGTTGACAGCAGGTGTTGCTTTCCAACTATGACATGGATAGTCAAATTTCCCTTGAATTACTGGAAGAATTTGCCGTGTAGAACAAACAACAAGATTGAATCTAATAACAATTGTAAAAATACCATTGTCATTGTTAGAATGGCTTTAAGATATACTAAATGAATATACAAATTACTGCAAGCTTGTTGATGACTTACGTTGTTTTTTCAGGATATATCCATATTCTACCATCCACAGGATCACGACCCCAAGGTGATAATCTACCACGAGGACACTGTGGAGAGGGGGGGGGGTGTGAAGATTCTATTCCAGGAGATGGTATTTGAGATGGGACTTGATAGGGAGAATGGCTAGGTGATAATGAGTGTCCACCAATTGATTCATGCAATTGTGGAAATGAGGGTTTACCTGAGTCATGATGCAATTGGGTAGATAATGTGGGTCTAACAATTGGAATAAGGATTTAAGGTGGTAATAAGGGTCAGATAAGTGGTTCAAGTAATTGAGGAGCTTATACAAATGACAACGATGGTTTAACTACCTTAGGAATAGACAGAGTAGAAGTAGTTTTTTGAGGAAGAGACAACTTAAGACGTTACTGAGGAAGAAATAATTGTGGCGTGCTCAATGAGCTACTATCATGCTTTGAGCGACAGTTTGACTTCTACATATTCATTGTGAGACTTGAGTTAGTAATAAGAAATAAATAAACGATGACAAAATTGAATCAAAATAAAAACTAAAACCATAACCCCCTACCTTAATAGCCGTAAATATAGTTCGAAATGCGTCATTAGATTAAACTGGAGACTAATAGACAATTCAAAACTTATTGAAAGTCCCAACTTCAAGATAGGGTTCGGTCTTGTGATAAAGTATGTTTTTAAAAACTTTTCACAATCTATTTAATATGGTCTCAGATTCAACCTTCGAATATATTTGGCCTGTGTAGTTTGGTTTTATTCATAAATATTAGAGTATATGGCAAAATTCCTGACGACTCTTGGGTTTCAATCTGTAACTATAAGAGCCTACAGGGCATATTCGCCTATTTTCAAATAAGGATTATAGATATCTACATAAGTATACTACATTGTTCTACATTTACATGTACAATTATCCCAACATTTGATAATCAACACAAAACTAATCTCCTAGCCACAAACTCTAACTGTCGTTGTATACCAGCTTCTCCTTTTATCTGTCTGCCTTAGCTGTAGGTCAGTAATGGAAAGAGTGAAATTCATAGGAATTTCAGTAGTAACAATTTCAATCATATGATATATAATAAACAAGGCATGTAAGCAATTATCACAAAGTAATAACACAATATCATCCACAGTTATGATAACATTCTTAGCTACAAATTCTCAATAGCATTTACAACAGTTTCCATAATGATGCTTGACGAGTGTCACAACAGCTTTCGGTGTATTCAGCTACCACATTGATGCGTGACTCACAAGTCACAAAATGACAGCTTTCGTTATATTCACAACGGCATAAACAACAACAACTTTCACCCTATTCACTTCCACGGCATCACGACAGCTTTCACTGTGTTCACAATGGCATAAACAACAACATTCACGTTCATCATAATTCAATGGTCAGCAGAAACAGGTAAGCATTATACAGGATACAAGAGAAAGAGTCACTACCTTGTTTTTTCCATTCGTGCTCGGGCACCGTTTCGCATGCTCAGGGCGAATGCCAAGTCCTATAAATCATAATCAAGGATGACGAGTTATTCACTATTCCACTTTTCAAACAACTATAAAACATTTAGGGTTGGTTATTATTTGAGACCTTTATGTGGCTACTGAAAGTCTAAATAAAAGCCTAAAGGGTTTGGGAAGAGCTAGACCCATTATTGCCATTAAAAAATGTAAAGTGCTAAAATTGGGAGTTGGCCGCGACCAAAAATCACCTGGCCGCGGTCAAAAAGTGGTCAGAAACATTTTGGCTGTGGCAAAAAACCCTTGGTTGTGGCCCAAAAACCCTTGGCTGCAGCCAAAAACAGGTTAGAAATATTTGCCAAAATTGAAATGGGGTGATTCCAATGCCTAAATAAAGCTTTTTAAGTCTTCTATACAGGAAAAATATGAATCACTGCCATATGCAAGCAAAAAATACATAATTTAATGCATCTTCGTACTGTTCAAAAATTAAGTTCAGTTTCAACCTCAAACTTTGGGAATACATGTAACGCCTCAAATTTCAATTAAGAGCTAATGATGATTGTTGAGGATAATTATTGAATTAAAGTGGAATAATTATGTGTTTTGTGGCAATATTAATTAATATGCCATGATTGGTGGAAATTGAAAGAATGAAATTGTTGGGCCACTAGTTAGTGATTAATGGGGAAATTAATTACTAACTAAGAGAAAAATGAGATATGTGATTAAATGGCTAATGGAGGGATTAGAGTAACTAATTGGTGGCTTATTGAATGAGAACTAATAAGGTATGGACATGTGTCAAGTGTAGAGGAAGTGAGAGGCATGGAGAAAAGTCAAATGCAATTAAAAATAATTTCTCTCTCCTCTCTTCCCTCTTTTTGCGTTGGAATGAGTATGGGAGAAGGGAGTGTAATCATTTTCTCTTCTTCCTCAAGCCCTCATCTCTCTCTTCTCTCCCCAAAAATCGTCAGCCATTGTTGAAGGAAAGGGAAGGAAGAAAAGCTTTAAAAAGGTAAGGGAAATGGCCTCAAATGCTCAAGCTTCCTTCTCTAAAGTTTTTTCTTGAATAAAGAGCTTTATTTTGATGTTTATAGTTTGGCCATAAGTGTTGGTTTGTGCCCACAAGGAAAGTTGGAAGTTAGAGAATCAAGAAGTCTCTTTGGCAAAGTTAAAGAGGTAAGTGAAACCAACCATTCTATCTATGTTTTATGCCATTTGATGAAAGTTAGAATTTTTGGAATTGGTTGCCCTATGTTCAAAAAATGGGTCATTGGTAGTTTGGCAAGTTATTGGTATAGAAATGGGTGTTTTGGATAGATAGATTGATTTGGGATGAGAATGGTATGTTTGGATGATTTTGGAATTTGGATGATTATGTTGCCCAAAACCAAAGCATGATAATGGAATAAGATTTTTGTAATTCTGATGGTTCTATTGAATTTCTTGGGTGTTTCTGTGTAGGAATATCCTTGAGTAAGAGTTTGGGACCATTAGAATCGCTTGGGCAAAAGTTGAGAAGTGTTGTCTGTTTTCTGCATTTTCTGGTTTCTGATAAGATCACTCGAGTGACCTGGGGTTCAATCAATTGTGGGGATAATATCACTCGGGTGAGGTTGTATATCACTCAAGTACTGCATGTATATTCTGTTTCTCTTCAGCTTTCTGTTGTGCTTCTATGAGCAAAATCCAAAAGTATGTCTTGATACTCGCGGGTGTCAAGCCATCACTTGAGTGCTCTTGTCCCTGCTCGAGTGATGTTTCCTTTTGAACGTTTCTTGTGCTCTCAGGTGACTACTTCCTGGACCTTACTTTGGGGGACTCGGTTGAGTATTTGGCTTCCACTCGGGTGATTGTGTTTGTGCTCGAGTGCAGCAAGCAACTCTGGGTACTATTCTTCCTTTATGCTCTAGGGTATTCACTTGCTGTTGTTCACTCTCTAGTACCTGAGTGTAGACCGTACCATCACTCGAGTGAGGTATCCTTCACTCGAGTATCCATACAATATCACTTGAGTGAGGCTATCTTCACTGGAGTCTCTCAGTGAAAAATCATGTCTTGTGTTTCCAAAAGGGGATCTTTGGGGATAGTCTCCCAACCTTTTAGAGCTATGATAGAGTTATTTATAGGTGCTTAAAGAGCAATAATAATACCCAATTAAGTATTAAAAAGTATTTGAGAATTGGAATAGAGAAATAAATCTTCGTCACACATTATGAATCATAGGATACGATATTTGCCCTACTTGGGAGGGACCAGTGCCAGAGCGTGCACGGAAGGAACAAGCATGTAGTGACTTTTCTCTCATGTTATGTATGATGTCTGGTATGCATGATTGATCATTGTGTGATTGTGAAATGTGAATGAAAATGTGCCATGGTCCATTGCAGCACGAGCACTTAGCGGGAGCCGTCGTAGTAGGTTGATGTTATCACACCTACCCCAGTCGTTGAACTACCGTTGTAATAGACATGGATCTTTGAGAAACAGCTTTGTGAATCTGGCCAGTATGGCTGTGTATTGTAAAATGCTTTATATGAATCCCAGCTGTGGTGAGATAAACTGTGTTGTGGTGCAATACAGCACGAGTACTTCAGAGCAAATGTAAGGGTGACGAAAGTCATACCTGCCCTTGCCGCTGTAACTGCCATTGTAGTTGCTAAATGTGTGTTATGATTGCTTTCATGCCTTATTATTATGCATACTATGAGTGATCTGTTACTACGGGGATTCTTTAAAATCTCACTCTCCCAAAACAACTTTTTGAGAGGGCCGAAGGATTAAAAGGAAAGCGGGTGACGAAGAGTCGGTAGAGCTCGAGATTGGGAGTTTATTTTGATTATTTGGTTATCATGTATATCATGTGGATATTTTGTTGGAAATAGCCTGTATATGAATTGGGTATATTTGAATAGTTTTGTGTAATCCTCAAGATAAGGGAAAAGAAGTATTGGCTTTGTGCCTTTGTATAATCCCTTTATTAATTAATGGAACCCAAGTGTGTCGGGAATTTATGCTGTACTCTAATATGTATGAATGGAATCAACCGATATAGGCTATTTATGTATTCGTGATGTGAATATGAGACCATTGTGAATAGGTTTTAAAAAAGTTTTTCTAAACCATTATTTTGGGCAAAAGATTATTTTATAAGTCCCAATTTGTATTATGGTTTCTAATTCATTTTAATAATGTTTTATGACTTTAATCTCGGCCTTGGTCGGAAGGGGGTTACAATACACAACTTCTAGCACACACATCAAAATGACTCCTATAATTTATCAATTTAAAGTTTGGCATGTCTAATATTAGACTGGAAAGATTCAGAATTTTTCAACACTATTTACTTATTCAAAACGTCCATGCAAACTAGTTGCTTTGCGTAGAGTTTTCTTAGGCAAAACTTTTAATTTTTCAACATATGTTTCCAATGGTTAGAATTCACATCCAAGGCTACTCCCCAGACTATTTTTTACATAAAATCCAATGGAAATATCAAAACAATCAAATTGACATTCCTTTCACAAGCTTTGTTTTAGGGTAGAATTTCAACAAAAAACTAACAATTGCCAAACTTTCCATTCAATCTTCCAATCAATTTCAAACATCCAATGGACATCACATGACACAATGACCACCAACAAAACACCATGAACTCACTAAAACCCTATAAACATGAAAATAGGGAAAAATCCACAAGTTCAAATACTCAACCAATGACCACAATATATATGTCAAAAGGTTGCTTTTGCTCACCTCTATCTCTTCCACCAACTTGTTCTTTGGTTCTCCAACCACTAGCTTTTCTTGGATTCACAAAAAACCTCCTCTTGAAAATGTAAAACCATAGGAATGAAGCTCTCATCAAGAGGAACAAGATTAAAGAAGAGGATTTTATTATTAGAGGTCATCTTCTAGGTTGAAATGTATGAAGAAGAACTTACCTCCTCTTTCTCCTTCCTCTACCTCCATGGCCAACCTTGGGAGCTTGAGAAGAGAGCGAAAAGTGATGAAATGATCTAATCTTCATCCCTCCCATAACTTGAAAGTCGACCAAGAGAGGAGAAAGGGAAAAATAAGAATTAAAAATGCTTTGTTTGACTTTTCCACTCTCCACACTTCATCTAAATCATGCCACTTGTCAAAAATCCCATGGCTCTTCTAACGGCATGTAACTATATAGTTACTCTAACCAATTCCATTAGCCATTTAGTCACACCACTTACTCTTTTAGTAAATAGTAAATTTCCTCTTCAATAGCTGACTAATTGGTCGATACAATTTCTTTCTTCCAATTTAGCAATTTTCACTGGATTACCACTTAACACATCTTTTGATTCCATTTCACATGTCATGCACCCTCCCCTTCATTTTAATTTAATTTAAGCTTTTAACACCATAATCGAGCTTAAATACTCGGTTTGAGCACTGACTACTGCCACTTCAGGTCAAAATTCACACTGTATTCTCCAAAAGTGTTTGACTAACGTTCATTATGTTCACTTCTGAAGTCATGAGCCTGTATTCACATTTTGAGTTATTACAAAAAAAATTAAAAGTCAATGCAATCAAAGGTAACAGCAGAAACTTTATTACAACAAAATATCTTAACATTAATCTTCTTCATTTTCGTCTTCTTCCTTATGTTCATCTTCATCCACATACACATCTTCAACCTCATCATCTGTATCTTCTTCTCCATCGTCATCATCATGTTCTTCTTCATCATTTTCTTTATATTCTATGTTACCCACCGGCATATCTACATCTTCATAGCAAATTTCAGTTGGAAGATTGTCAATTATTGGCATAGGGACTTTATCATCATTGACAGTTATTGGCAGCATGACTTCAAGGGCATCCACTTGAAATGGCCCCATATTTGCTTTAGATGCAAGAGTGTCAATTATGCCATGAGCCTTGATCTTATAACAGTTAACGAATTTTCCTTTTGATGGCAACAAGGCTAAGGCATATAGTAGACCTGCATTGCTTATTGGACCAAAATAAATGGGTCATACTTTTTATGAGCTTAAGAGCTCATGTTTTTCATTGATAATAAAATGCATATAGGTTACACTATATATAGGAAATTATACAGAAAAACAGAGAGACAAAAACACAATGGTAGGTGAGTGATAGACGGAGGTGTGTGTGAGTGTCAAATATTGCATGCCATTCGGTGCTGTTATTGCTGATATTCAACACTCACCCTCAAGCTGGAGAGTATATGTCCATCATACCCATCTTGCACAAAAACTTTTCAAATATAGTTTTGCTTAGAGGTTTTGTCAGCACATCTAAAATTTGGTCTTTAGATTTGATGTAGGACAAATTCATGATGCCTGCTTCAATTTTCTCTTTAACAAAGTGTCTGTCTATCTCAACATGTTTTGTTTTATCATGATAGACTGGGCTCTTAACCATTTCAATCCTAGCTTTGTTGTCACACCAAATTTACATTTGTCACTCATATAGCATTCCCAACTCCTTTAGTAATCTGATAACCCAAAGTCCTTCATGTACTCCATGATTAACAGCTTTTAGTTCGGCTTCCACACTACTCGGTGACACTACTGTCTGTTTCTTGCTTTTCCATGTAACAAGATTTCCCTACACATATGTGCAATATCCTGAGATTGATCTTCTAGTCTCTTTGTCCCTTGCATGATCTGCATTAGTGTATATTTCAATATCTCTGGCAATGCATTTCTTAAAGAAGATTCCTTTTCCAGGATTAAGCTTTAAATAGCTTAGAATTCTGTATACAGCTGTCATGTGTTCTTCTTGTGGTTGGTGCATGAATTGACTTGCTATTCCAACTGCATAGCTAATGTTTGGTTTGATTTCTAAGTGACAACCTTCTTCCATTGGTGTTCCTTTAGGATGTGCCCCTAGT
Organism: Inga oerstediana; assembly: GCA_963210345.1. Classification (NCBI taxonomy): domain Eukaryota; kingdom Viridiplantae; phylum Streptophyta; class Magnoliopsida; order Fabales; family Fabaceae; genus Inga; species Inga oerstediana. Next base: position 67,147,185 of record OY723401.1, read on the forward strand.
ATTCCAGTTTCATGCAACATATCTAGGGTATACTTCCGCTAGGATACGTTGATACCCTTTTTAGTTCTTGTTACTTCCATGCCTAGGAAATATCCATTTGTCCAAGGTCTTTCACCTGGAACTTAGTTGACAAGTCCTATTTTAAATGAGCAATAGATTCTTTATCATTTCCCATAATGACCATGTCATCAACATAGACGATCAAGATGGTGACTTTACCGTTGACACGTTTGATGAATAATGTGTCGTTTGCTTGTCCCTGAGTATAACCAAGTCTTTTCATTGTTTTGGTAAATCTTCCAAACCATGCCCGAGGAGATTGCTTAAGTCAATACAATGACTTATTGAGTTTACACAGAGTTATTAGGAGCTAAAATTCCATTTGGAATCTCCATGTAAACTTCTTCTTCCAAGTTCCCATTTAGAAAGGCATTCTTCACGTCTAGTTAGAGCCACGACCAATCCAAGTTGGCTGCGATTGATAGGAGTATTTGGATTGTATTAAGCTTGGTTACCAGAGCAAATGTCTCCTCATAATCAATTCCATATGTCTAGGTGTATCCTTTTGCAACAAGTCTTGTCTTGTATTTGTTGATACTACCATCAAGATTGAATTTTGGGTTGAGGATCCACTTGCATCCTACTGGCTTATTTCCCTTGGGAAGAGTTGTAATCTCCCAAGTTTGATTTTCCTTGAATGCCCTCAACTCTTCTTCTACAACTTGTTTACAATTCGGATCAGCTATAACTTGTTGAAATGTTTTTGGAATTTTAATCCGCGTACTATTTAAAACAAAGCTTTGCATTTTTGACAGGTTACTATATGAGACAAAATGTTGAATTGGATGCTGAGTATAAGATCTTACCCCTTTTCTCAATACAATAGGCAAGCCAAATTCTTCAGGATTTAATCCCGAATTAGAGTCATGGTCATTCCTTTGAATGGGAGAGATAATTCTACCACTGTTTGGTTCATCATGATCTTGTAGTCTAGATTCTTCATCTCGTTGTGGTTTGTTATCCATCCCTGAATTAATCTTAGCATTTATTTCCAGTTCATTAGGTGTTGATTTAGGTTGAGATAGAAGTTGTTCTGATTCATGATCAAGTTGGGTAGGAGTAAGTTGGCTTGTGGAAGGTATGGAGTCAATGATGGGTATAAGATTAGGTGGTGATGATGATTCAGGTTTATTCAGGATTAGCCATTCAATTTCAGTGTACTTCCCCTGAATGGGTAATGTGGGGTAATATGCTTCTTCTTCCAAGAAGATTATATCTTTGGAGATAATAAGCTTCTTGGAAGTAGGACAGTAGTATTTGTACCCTTTTTTAGTAGGAGTAACCAAGAAAGGGACATTTGTCAGCACGAGTACCAAGTTTGTTTCCATTATTTTTATGAACATAGACAACACAACCAAATACCTTATGAGGCAATGAAGTGGTGATTGAGCAACTAGGAAAGCTTTCTAGTAGTTTTTAGATAGGGGTGTCATATTTGAGGACTTTGGATGGCAAATGATTAATGAGATAAGCTGCAGTGAGTATGGCATCCCCCCAAAAGATGTTGGGAACATTTCGTTCCATTTTGTTGAGGAGTGTATGAACAGGAGGTTTGGTGATGAATTCCTTGTTGGTCAAGAAACTTGCTAAAAGTGTTGCTCAAATATTCCTTGGCATTGTCACTTCGTAGTACCTTAATGGACACATTAAATTGGGTGCATACAAAGGTATAGAAGTTTTGAAAGATCTTGGCTACTTCAGATTTGTCTTTCATTAAATAAACTCATATGGTTCTAGTGTGATCATCTATGAAAGTAACAAACCATCTTGCATTAGTGAGGGTTTTTATTTGTGAAGGACCCAAAATGTCATTATGAATTAGTGTGAATGGCGAGGAAGGTTTATAGGGTTGTTTGGGATAGGAAGATCTGGTTTATTTTGCAATTTGGCAAGTTTCACAATGAAAAGGAACATAATTTTTATTGAACAAATTCAAAAACAAATGCTTCATATAATCAATACTAGGGTGGCCCGAATGATAGTGCCACAATTTTACATCAAGATTTTGTGAGTTAGAGCTAACCAGTGCTCTTCTTGCCTTTCTTGTATCTCTGGATCTCAAGTTTGACTCTTCAAGGTAGAACAGTTCGTCCCATTCTCTAGAAATTCCAATACTCCTCATCGATTTTAAATCCTGAAAAACACAAACATTATTATCAAACATGACTCGGCACAGGCGACCCTTAGTTAATTTACTCACAGATATAAGATTGATAGTAAGTGTGGGCACAAATAAGACATTGTGAAGTTTCAGGGAATTAGAGAGAATGACTGTGCCAATTCCTTCAACTATAGTGTATTGGCCATTAACAACTTTGACTCTAAGATTCTCATGAATCCGCTTAGGAGTTGAAAACAATGTGTGATTACCAGTCATGTGATCAGTTGCTCCTGAATCAACAATCCAAGCATTTTCACTAGCTCGTACAGTATTTAGAGCTATAATAGAGTTACCTGATTGTACAAGGTTGATGCCAGGCATAGAGTTAGACTTATTTTGTCTGTTTAGCATCCTGCAAAACATCTATAGTTCCTCTTTAGTCAAAGAATCATTTTCAATTTCTGGCTTAGAGGAAGAAAGATGGCTTGTTTGTTAATTTCTTGCTTTCCATGAAGCTTCCAACATTTTTCTTTGGTGTCCCTTCTTCTTGCAATAATTACACTATTTATTTCTTCGTTCATCTTGTGGTCGTTTTGTTGCCTGGGCAGACCTTTCAATTGAGCTTGGGCTGCCTTGATTCAAGAGCTTTATGCTTTCTTCGAATTTCACATGGTTGACTACTTCGAATAGATGTGGCAAGGGTTTTAGACCTATGATACGGCCTCTTATTTCTTCAAATGAATTGTTGAGTCCCAGGAGGAAGTCATATACTCGTCCTTCTTCTACTATCTTCTTATATAATTGGGCGTCTTTGGCAGTCTCCTATGGATGTGATTCAAAGAGATCTTGTTGTTGCCACAGTTTATGCAAGGCTTTATAATAATCAGTAACTGTTGAGTTGCCTCATATCTTGAAGTTATCGTTTCAGGTGGATTAAGGCAGCAATGTTATCAAGAGAAAAGTAAGTTTGTTTTGATTCATCCCAGATTTCTTTTGCTGTGGTTGCTAGGAGATATCCTTCATTGATGTCGTTAGTCATGGAATTGCATAACTAACTCATAACTTGATTATTTTCAGCAAACTATGTATTAAAGTGGGTGTTATCAGGGGCAGGCTGAGGTACTGCTCCATTAATATACTTCTCTTTTCTCTTTCCACAAAGATACCTTAGCACGGTTTGGGACTATTGGAGGTAGTTTCGCCTATTGAACCTGTGGTTAATAGCCATAATCTGATTATCGGAGAGTTTTGGAGCCATCACCGTTTTGCAAGTAGTGGAGGAATGAGAAGATAAGTCTTGAGCCTCAGAATTTGTACTTGACATGAGTGCCATTGGTGTAGCCCTCGTTATGGATGAATTTTCAGGAAAAGAACAAAAAAGAGGAGGAAATTTGGAAGAATCCATGAGACAATGGTGGCCGAAAACACTATATATTGGTTTCTGGAAAAATGGTGGCTGGAAAACTCTCTGGACGGCGGTGCGTGGGTGTAACGTGCTGGTGAACAGTGGCGGCGCGTGAGTAGCATGCACTGCTTAAATCGACTCCGCACTTTGAGATTACGCCGATCAGCGTTGTTTGAACCCTTCTGAGGTGGCGGTGTGCTTCAACGCGCTGGTATGGCTGAGATCGAAGTATATTGTCTCCTCCCCTGTTTTCCGATTTGTAGCCGTCTATCTTTCTCTCGCCTCACTGTCTCTGATCACCGGACATTCTATGCCCAGCTCTAATACCATATGAGCTTAAGAGCTCATGTTTTTCATTGATAATAAAAAGCATATAGGTTACACTATATATAGGAAATTATACAGAAAAATAGAGACAAAAACACAATGGTAGGTGAGTGATAGACGGAGGTGTGTGTGAGTGTCAAATATTTCATGCCATTTGGTGCTGTTATTGCTGACATTCAACAATTATTATACCTCCACGATACATGAACTTCAACAGTCCTATAATGCGGATGAACCATGGTACCACAATTTGGTGTTGGATCAAACCACTCATTTAAATAACACCACTCTTCACTTTAATAAGTCCCAAATCATTGTACGGTCTCTAATACCACATAATCACGTATTTATGAACTTAATCTCGGCCTTGGATGAGAAGGGGGTTACAAAACGCCTGGCTCAAAGTAGTGCGAGCAAAATATGGCAGTCTCCTTAGAAATATAAGCTTCACATATAGATGCTTCAACTCGAGCTTTGTTCCGTGCCTTTTGTTTTAAGGTATAAAGAAACCTACATATAGCGAAGTCAGTTGCTCAATTATTTAATGTAGTTATCATATAATTTTTATCAACTCACATAAAATAATATTCAGTACCTTTCAAATGGATATATCTATTTATATTGGACCGGCCCTCCTGCCTTAGCTTCATAGGGAATGTGGATGGGTAAATGCTCTATTGAGTCAAAGAACCCTGAGGGAAAGACTTTCACCAACTTGCACAATGTCACAACAATATTTTGCCCTAACAACTCTAGTTGATCTCGCAACAAGGTTGTGGAACAAAGTTGTATAAAGAATTGACTAAGCTCTACTATAGGATTCAAGACATTTTCTGGCAAAGTCGCAAAGGCAATAGGAAGCAAGCGTTCCATGAACACATAGCAATCATGACTCTTCATTCCATATAACTTTGCTTCCTTTATGTCCACACATCTATTTAGATTAGATGTATATCCATCAAGAAGCTTCAAGTTCTTCACTTATTGACAAATATGTTGTTTTTGTTCTAAATTCAATGTATAATTTGCGATCGATTTCACCATTCTCCCTCTGATTTCAAAAAGTTCATCGTCCTTCCTTCGACAATACTCTTTCACGTCCTTTCGAGCTTGTGTATTATCTTTTGTTTTCCCCTTTGTGTCCATAACAGTGTGAAACACATTATCAAAGACATTTTTCTTAATGTGCATGACATCAAGATTATGTTGAATGAGATTAGTTTTCTAATAAGCTAATTCCTAAAATATGCTTTGTTTTGTCTAATGATGAGTGGCCTTATACCCTTCAATTGACAAATTTTTCCCATACTCAGTGACCTTAGGTAGATTTTTAACTCTTTGCAAACTTCCTCTCCGCTAAACCAGAGCGGAGGCACTAATTCCTAACTCTATTCTAAAAAAAGATATTTTTTCTCTGAAATTAGTCAATGGGAAGGAATTGATGATGGCAGTCAAAGAAACATGTTTTTCACCCATGCTTCAATTGGAATGCTTTTGAGTTCTCCTTACATATATGACATGATAGTATCCCCATGGTTATCCAACTAGACAACATACTATAAGCTGGAAAGTCATTTATTTGTCCACAATAATGTAGCACGCATAGGAAAGTTTTGTCTCAAAGAGGCATCATATGTTGACACTCCCACATCCCACAATAACTTTAATTCATCTATCAGTAGTTGCAAATACACATCTATTTTTCCCTTTGGATTATTAGGACCAGGGATAATCAACGTCAAGAACATATATTCCTGTGTCATGCATATCTCAAGTGGTAGATTATAGGGAGTAACTATCATAGGCCAACAAGAATATTGCCTTCCAGATTGGTCAAATGGCGCAAATCCATCGGCACACGATCCAAGCCTCACATTTCTTGGATCATATGCAAAGTCTAAATATGTTCAATAAAAAACTTTCCATGCTTCACTATCAGAAGGAACATTGGAACCTCGACAATTCTCAAAGTGCCATCTCATTTCTTTTGCTGCTTTTTTGGAAGCAAATAATCTTTGTAATCTTGGAATGAGAGGTAAGAAAAACAACTGCTTCTTTGCAACTTTCTTTTTTCTTCCATGACATTTCTTGAAGGAATATTGTTCCTTACAACAAAACTTACATTTCGCTGCATGAGCGTCATCTTTATAATACAACATACACCTATTTACACAATAGTTAATCTTCTTATAAGCTAGACCTAGCCTATACACTAACTTCTTTGTTTGGTATAAGTTTGGAAGCATTAGGGTGTCTTTAGGTTGTGTCCTCAACTTGAGTTGGGAAATTAAATTAAAGGCATGTTGAGACATGTTTGTTGTTGCCTTAGTACATAATAACTGCAACATTATTAAAAGCTGAAATTCTTCACAACATTCCCACAACGGTTGTTGTGCATCATGTAACATGTCATAAATTTCTCTTGCTGTACTATTTAGCATCTCTTCAACACCTTCATTATAGTGATCCTTAAAACTAGACCCGACTACATCCATCACCATTTTCTCATATGGACTTACATGGGCTTCATGTGCCCCATGTGAGGCATGGAGGGCACATGGTATTGGAGACATGGGCAGATGATTTTCTACTCGTGTTTCACCATGACTAGTCCATACACAATAGTTTGGTATGAATCCTCTACTATAAAGGTGCACCTTAACGTCATTAAAGGTAGATAATATCTACATTTACATTTCACACATGGACACCTAAGCTCTCCCCATTTTTGAGAATAATGAGATTGATATGCATATGCAAGAAACCCATCAACACCTTGCTTGAACTCTACCGTCACCCATTTAGTACTTGGATTAATTCTTTTATACATCCATCTTTGATGTTCTGGGACTTCTATTCTAAGAAATAGGAATTCTAAGTAAATACTAAATAAGATTTAGAGCAGACAAAAGTAAGTTCTAAATCACATTTTATGGCAATAGGCATATATATGATGCTGCCATGAAAACTATTTGCATCAATATAGAGTGATAAAGAAAATTATGGGAATATATATTTAAAGTCATGATGATGTATGCAATTGAAAAGGTGTACTAGTAATTTACAGGTCATATGAATCAACATACTAATGTCACGAGAGCATCAAGAAGACATAAAACATTTACATGACACTGAGATATTCTGAAACTTAAGAATTAAATAACATATATGAAGGAACTACCTCAACAGCTCTATCAATTTAAAATATACATCCCCACCACATTTACTCAATCAGATTCAACCTAACATCATCAAACAGCTTATCAGAACAATACATGGCAGAACATATGAAGGACAAGTTTTTGTAGGATAGTCAAAGTTCAAAGTACTTGAATGCTGCATTTTACACAACAAAACACAGCTAAAATTCAGAACCCTTTCAACTCTTAGAAGTTTGAGAATGTCACAATAAAAGGACCCAAAACTAAGCAATTATTCAAAATTTAGTAAAGCATAGTGCATCCTAACCAAGACACTTTAGAAACAGATTTAGCAATAGTCAAATATGTAGCAATTAATTCTAAACACACTAAGTTTCAGAATGCAAGTGGGTTAAACTTTAATACTCTTAACCCATGACAATAAAATATTAAACACAACCAATCCCCAAACATTTTCTTCTTTGGTCCGTATTACCATATCCCTTCTAGAAGGTTTCCATGGTTAAAATATAAGACACCATCAATAGCATTAAATGCTTTTTTTCTACAAATACCCTTATTAATTGTAATGTCAAGAGAGGTAGTATAAGAGAGATGTTATAGATAATTAAGATATGTTGATTTTATTTGGAGGATATCATGAGAAAGTAGTGATGATTTGTTATCATTTCTATGATACAAACTACTTTTCCTAATCCATGTAAAGTAAACAGAAGGTACTAATAATGTGTACAGGGTGGAGTATGTGTCTAATATGCATTTGAGATAAACAATATTATAATTCCTTGGATATCATGCTTTCAAACCAACTGTTAAAACATGACCACCAATGACAATGGATTTAGTTATCTTTAATTTTTTTCTTTCGTTATGTTTTATGGGTAGATTATTGCACATAGGGAAGACATCTTGTACATGTGGAAAATGTTTTGCACATATGGAAGAGTCTTGCATATAAGGAAGAGTTCTTGAACATAGGGAATGTTGAACGTGGGGGAAGATCTTTTGCATATGGTTTTGTGGCACTTATAAAGACTTAACAGGAACCCAAGAGGAAGACACGTTGAACCCATGGGAGATGTTTTGCACTTATGGGTAGATCATTGCACACGGGGAAGACATCTTGCACACGTGGAAAATTTCTTGCACACGTGGAAAAGTTCTTGCACACATGGAAGAGTCTTGGACATGAGAAAGAGTCTTAAACATAGGGAAGATCTTTCGCACATGATTTTGTGGCACTTATGAAGGCTTAAAATGATTTTGATAACATGTTGCATACACAAAAAATGTTTTTGCACGTAATGTTAGATCATTGCACATTGTAAAAACATGATCTTACACACTTGGAAGATTTTTTGCACACATGGAAGAGTTCTTGCATATAGGGGAAGCATTCTTGAACATAGGGAAGATCTTTCGCACATGATTTTGTGGCACTTATGAAGGCTTACAATGATTTTGATGACATCTTGCATACACGAAAAATGTTTTTGCATGTAATGTTAGATCATTGCATATTGCAAAAACATCATCTTGCACACATGGAAGAGTTCTTGCACACATGGAAGAGTTCTTGTATATAAGGGAAGAGTTTTTACACTTGGTTATATAGCTTTTGCGAAGATATTTTGCAACCAAGGAAGATGTTTTGCTCATATTGTTAGATCGTTGTACATTGTAAAAATATTATCTGGCACACATGGAAGAGTTCTTGCATACATGGAAGAGTTCTTGCAAATAGGGGAGATCTTTCGCACATGATTTTGTGGCACTTATAAAGGCTTAAAATGATTTTGATGACATCTTGCATACATGAAAAATGTTTTTGTATGTAATGTTAGATCATTGAACATTGTAAAAACATTATCTTGTACACATGGAAGACTTATTGCATACATGGAAGAGTTCTTGCATATAGGGGAAGAGTTTTTGCACTTGGTTATATAGTTGTTGCGAAGATATTTTGCAACCAAGGAAGATGTTTTCTGCATACTGTTAGATCATTGCACATTGTAAAAATATTATCTTGCATACATGGAAGACTTCTTGCATATAGGGGAAGAGTTTTTGCACTTGGAAGAGTTCTATACCAAAGTTCTATATAAATAACCAATTTTAATTTACATTGAAACAAAAGATGATCACAATATTCAATATGTACAAAATACATAAAGTATCAACTAGTTTTTCCTCTTCTTTGTAGCTTTCCAACCTTCAATGCCACGCATGACCACATCCCGATATTTCTCCTCTTTTTTATAGCTTTCCAACCTTCAACTAGAATACATTAAGGATGCCAAATGATTACAACAAAGGGAAGTTAAATAAGACATGCTTTACTTCAACCCTCCTAGAAATCAAAATGGACATGCCATTACAAGCTTGTCTCAACTCCACAGTGTTCCACCTTCTTATAGTAAGGTCCTTCATAGACATCAGAACAATTCCAAAAATTAAAATAGTCATTTAATGAAAACTCAAGCATTCCACTTTCAAAGAAAAATTATAGCATAATACAAGTACATAACACTATATGCTATTTTTTAAATTTAAGAACATAATTATTGGGGAAAAGATGCGCTATTGATGAATCGAATAATCAAAAAAATTAAAATCACTACGCATTGGGGAAATGGAGAAGATATAAGGCAATTGAGGGACCAAGACTGCACCTATATTAAAGAGCAAACTTAAGTTATTAAGGCCAAATTAAGCATCCATAAAATCAAAGCTAAACTGAATAAATTTGAAATGCCAAAAGGGTACTCATTCATTCTTCAATATGACAAAAACAATTTTGCTTTTCTTTTGTGTGTTAGAATTTGTTGCTCTTCTATGCATTTTTTGCCAATAAATTAGAGTACAAATTGCCATGCCTTACTTTAGTGGACACAGAGACTACCACAAAAAATTAGATTTAAGACTTTTAAACAAGTGAGGGTACTTTTCTTTTATAATGAATGGATTTTCTGAAACATTTAAATCCATAACTAAATTTGATCAAGTCCAAACCCAATGGTTCAAGCTTCATTTACAACTCCTTCACAACTTTAACAAAATAAGTAAGACCCAACTCCCTTAATTTCTATCGCAATCCATCACATTCATATGTGAAAACTTAAACTTGAACCTCACTCTTGAGATTAAAAGGTTTGATTTCAAAAATTTATCACTTTTCATCTACTTCATCAAATGTACTATACTACTCACCCTTTTAAAAACTTCAAACCTATAGCTTTGTCATGTAATCTCTCAGGGCTTAACTCATACACTTACTGTGATTCTTAAACAGACTTATATATACTACTTAAATAGGTATTTATAGCTACTTCTACTATTAAACACATAACACACGCATGCTTGCTATCCTATTGATCGCACTCACCTTTGGGCATTATTTACTAAAATTAAAATGATCCCAGAGCTTGTTTGATAAAGCATATCATAATTATGATGATGAAACAAATAAAGACAGCCCTAACTAGCTGGTTGGAGACAGAAACTATATCCATGTATGGAAGCCCCAATCAAACAAAATCAAAATACACTTTCAAGTTTTCAATTTTTGCGTATTAATGCGTAATGATGAGCATGAGAAATTCAGCCAGTTAGACAAAATCAATTAGGTGCATTAATAATGGTGATGATAAAATGAATAGAGAGAAAATAGAAACACAAGCCTCAAATGTTGGGTGTTCTTCACCACCTTCTGTCCGTGCTACTACATGGAGAGGTCGCCGCCACCGCCATATCACCCAATACCTCCTCGACGGCGCAAAGACCAACACACCTCCCCGTTACTGCACAAACCCATAGACCTCGCCTCGCCGCCACTACAAAGACCAACCCTGCATAGCCGCTGACAAGACCCACACTACGCCCCCACTGCCAACTCCCACACCCTCGTCCCCCTCTCGCGACATCATCTGCTTCTCTCCACCGAGTCCGCCCTTCGCTCTTCAGACCTTTTTTTCCCTTCTTTCTTCATTATTCCACTAAGGGTATTTATGTCTTTTAGTCTTACGAAATAATGACAGTTTAGGCCCTCAGTACCTTAGGTCCCTTTCAGCAAATATTGTATTAATCAGGTATTTTATAACAATTTTCCCAACATATTATAGTAAAGAATTAAAATATAGTATATTTTCTCAGTATTTTATTACTAAGTCAACATTAAATTTGTTATGTCATCATTTTCTATTAGTGAGAGTTAACAGTGCTAACATCAGTACTTTTTAAATTTAAAGGACTAAACTAATATTTGATGTAAACTTAAAGGACTAAGCGTATACTTTAGACTATAAATATGAAAATCAGAATATATATAGTAAAATTAGCAAATATTAAAACTTAAGCAAATCAAGATTATATTTGATTTCAACATACCTGCTAGAGTTTAGGAACATGAGAGGATGAATGTTCAAGTAGATCGTGAATTCGTGATTCAACAAACTGCTAAAAATTAGGAGAGAAAATTATATTGATTTTAGTTTATATAATCTATTATAATCAGAATTATTTTCACGGAAATAAAAAAATAATAAAAAATTTGGCATTTTACCTCATCATTTTTTCGTGTTCTCTAGTTTTCTCCCATGTTTTTTGTTTTTATCTTCAAACCAACAGCCATCATCAGAAATTAGATATGACATTTTGTCTATGATTCTTCTTCTTAGATAATCTACGACCTTAAGCCTCAACTAGTGAGCTCTCGTTATAAAAAAATAAAATAAAATGAAACTAAAAAATTTAATTTGAAAAAAAAGTAAAAGCCTAAATGAGGAATAATCGAAAGAGGAAAGAGTTGTAGAGTGAAGATCAATGTTATTAGTAGTAGAGGATGAAACCCATGAAACTCGCAGCGGTAGAGCGAAACCCATGAAAAGAAAAGTATGAGGCTTACTAGAGAAGCTATAAAACGTTTAAGAAGAAATTGAAAGAGTTGTGGCAAATAAACTTTTTTTTAGAATCCTGCTTTCTTATATTTGATATTTTTAGAATTTCTCCTTTTTAGATGAAAAAATATTTAATGGTTTTTTGTGAAGAATATTAATTATTGTCAAATATTCTTTTTATATTATAAGATACTTAACGGTTCTTTATAAAGAACCGTAATATATACATTGTCAAATAATTTTTTTTTCTAGAATCCCTCCTTTTATATTAAATCTCAATGTTTTTTATGAAGAACCGTAATATATTGTCAAATAACTTTTTAATAGACCCCCACCTCCTTATATTTGTCATTTTTCAGAATCCCGTTTTCTTATATATGACGGTTATTATTTTTAACCGTTAATAAATCTTAAAGAATATATAACGATTCTTTGTGAAGAACTGTCAAGTATTATGAAATAATTTTTTTAGAATCCCGCTTTCTTATATATAACAATTTGCATTAATAATGGTTAAGTATTCTTAAAGAATATATAACGGTTCTTTATGAAGAATTGTCAAGTATTGTCAAATAATTTTTTTTTAAAAAAATCCCACATTTCCCACCTCCTTATGATATTAATAGAAAATATGAGAAATTATTGTATGAATTTGGTTTGTCACGTCATTTATAGTCCAACCAATTAAAATATAACAACTCATGAGCTCATTTGGCACCTCTTAAATATTAGCTGGCATATTAATAAAATTAAAAGATTTCACAATATTCACTTTTTCACTACTAGTGAAATCTTAATTAAGGGATTCATCTTTTTAATAAAAATAAAAATATGGAATACATGAGCATCCAACTAGAATTAATGTTAATTGAGTTGTTATATTAGATTAATATCTTAACATATTTTATTTATTTTAAAAGTATAAATATGAGATATTATTATACATAATTATATAATTATATCTTAACATATTGTATTTATCTCAAAAGTATAAATATGATATATTATTAGATATTAATATAAATTTTATATTTATAACCATACTTCATGATTAATTATTATAACTGTTATGTATTTGTTGTTATTAATATAATGTTGGAAGATGAATCATTTGTAAGTGTTACATGACGGTTGTTTCATAAGAACCGTCATATTTATCATTAAATAAATGATGATTATTAACTACAATCGTTATTTTTGTTTTTTCGCAAAGTTCGCTTCTCAATATATGACGCTGCACATATTTAACTATCATATATTCTTGTCTGACCTCTGCCTCAACATACATGATGTTTATTCATTATAACTATTATTTATTAAGTGTTATTTATGCTTGAATTTGTACTAGTTATAATGGCATCAATTTTGGCATAATCATCTATTCCCGTGGTGTAAGAATCTCTGGTCAATAAAAGCACCTTTGAAATGAACCCTCTCAAGAATAACAACTTAGCAGCGTGTAAAATTTGCAAGACAGAGTCAGACACTAAAGCTAAACTGAATTTTTGTGTATGTACACCTGAGGAGAAAATGACAGTAGCATAAGAATATGGAAAGGACGGAAGAAATTAAGAGACATAACAAATTTTCACACCCTCCCACTACCTCAAATGTTTAATTTATTCATGTAAACCTCTCATACCAATTAAAATGGCCCATTCCTCATGAGTTGCTTCTTGTTCCAGACCCTTTCTAAAAAATGTACATTCATGACAATTTCCATATGGATTGCATCATAATTAATTGTTACACGTGGTTACAAATATTTTGAGATAAAATGCCGCTTCCAAAAAAAAAAAAAAAAGAATTGAAAAGCATTATGAAAGAACGACAACAAAATATGCTTTGAAAAAAAAAACTAGATTTGTTATGATGTTATATCATGTTATGAAGAGGGCAGCATATGTTGAATCTTTATAGGGCTAATGGGAAATTTTGCCCCGAAGTTTTCACCAAGGGGTAATTTTGCCTTGGAAGTGTGAAAAATGAGCAATTTTACCTCAGCCATTATCCTAGTTAATTTTGATTGTTAATTGACTAAATATGCTGAGTTGACAGTTCACATGTTATTCACGTGATTTTTGTTAAGATAAAAATTTGCCTAGAAATTTTAAATCTAACTTTAAAAAAAATGAAGTAGATGACATGTGGACTGCCAGCTTAGCATATTAGGTCAATAAACGGTTAAAATTAATTGGGATAACGGCCAGAACAAAATTGCCCCCAAACAATTCTAAAGCAAAATTGCCCCCAAAAACTTTTAAAGCAAAATTGCCCTTCAGTGAAAACTTCTAAAGTAAAATTGCCCCTTAACCCATCTTTTTATCACTTGTAAGAGTTTATGAGGAAACAAATGAACAAATGTATGAAATAAATTAAATAGCAATAGAGACACCAAAATTATTAACATGAAAGCCTCTTAATTTAATGGTAAAAACCACAGGTTGTCTAGACTAAATAAAACCATATCTATTATGATCAAAATAGGGAACAAGAGAGTCTCAATCAGATGCACAAATATGTGCAATCACTTAACCAAACAACTAAATTTACAAGCTTACAATAGAAAATAAAGAAGCTGAATATTCCAGGAAAATGTTCCTCACCACGAACACGATATCTCTTACACCATGCCACCAAATGAAAATCCCACAGTTAAAAATGACAAATTATATATTTTGAACCTACGGACCAGATTACAACTAGATACGCCGTTTTACTGAGACTGCCATGTTAAGCTGCATTTTTCATTTTCACTCTTCTTTTCTCTCACATAGTTATATAATTAGACCTCTTCGGCCTCCAGCTAACTAGCCTATGTGGCTTCAGCAAAAAACCTAATATGTCTCCTCTCCATTTAAATGAGTGAGACACAGTGGACCTCAAAATATGAAACTTTAAGAGAATATTCTTTCTTACAAAGAACAATCAAGAAACTTTTAACACCCTAAATTTTATTCACCAAATATACATTGTAATTATTTGAGAAATTTAATAAAATGGTGAATATTCATGAATTCGATTCTTGTGAATTTTGAAATATTCATATTCATAAGGAAATGGGAAAATTAATTCAAGAATTTAATCAAATTGCAAAGGTGATCGAAAAATCACAATTTTTCCAATTTAGCCCAAGATTAATTATTTTTTTAATTAATTGAAGTTATTTTCAATTAATCAAGGAAAATAAATAAGAATGTGCAAATGGATTATTCTTGATGGAATAAATCAAGAATTGTGAAATTAGGGGGGATTATACATAATACAATTATATGAATTATGAAATTTATGAAAAACATTTTTCTCTTCTCCTCCCTAAAATTTTGGCCAACACATGGAAATGAGAGGGAAAAATTTAATTCCAAGAAGCACAAGTCAAATGCTACATAAACCTCTCAATGATGATAAAGATGGAGTATACACCAAGTGAAGACATGGGCATGGTGGTCATAATGAGAGGTTATGGCATAAAGTAAGAGGGTATGGTTAGAGGTATGGGAGGAGGAATTGTGCATTATAGGTGGTGAAATCTCAACCCTTGATGAGATCAAGGGCTAGGAAGAAAGAAGAGGCAAAATGATAAACACATTCTCTTCCCTTTCTTATGCACATTAAGAGAAAAAGAGAGAGAGAGAGAGAGAGTGAACTTGGAGAAACTTCAAGAGCTTGAGAGTAGGAAGAAGAAGAGGTTAAGGTAAGTATGGTTCCTTTGGTTTTTCTTATAGCATTTCCTTAGAATCCTTCTCTAAACTCTTGTTTCTCATGAATCCATGGTAGTGAAGTCACACTTTGAGATCAAGAAGAGAAGGAGGAGGTGCCTAGAGTGAGAGCATCCAAGAAGTTTAGGAGGTAATTATACCAATCTCTACTTTATATTAAGTATGAAGTTGTTGTTGGTAATTGTTGTTTGGTTTATGTGATTTTTGGTTGAGTTATGAAATTTGAAAAGTTATAACCCTAAGGGGTTATGCTACTGAGAATCCTTTAAATCATGATTAAGAAGTGTTTAAGTGAGTTAATCAAGGATTAGAAGTGGAATAGTACAAGTTTTGGAAGATAAAACACAACTATTTTTTTTCCATTTTCTTCAATATTTCGGCCAGCACTGTTCCAAGGGGCAGGATTTGAATTTTTATGAAATAAATGGTTCCATTGGACTCAGTGGACAAAAATAGGTGGGGTTACAGTTGGGCACTTTTTCGGTAGAGTTCAAAAAACATAATTACGAAAATGCCACTGAAATCCCTAAATGAGAGCTGTCAAGGGTATTTTCAGAATTTGATAGTGAATTTGGTGATTTTGAGCCCGGAATTGGATTCCTTGGGCGAGAATATGTTAGAATAGCCTTAGTCAAAATTTTGGAAAAACGTGCCATCAGACCGGGTACAGCAGGGCCAAGCCAGGGTCTTGGGGGCATTTTGGTAAAATTTCACTATAGACTAATATAACCATAAGAAATACTATATAAGAGTCTAAAATGATACTTGGATAGGTTATAACCTCTTTCTGGTATATTTAATATTTTAGGATCGAGTCGGACATCGGAAACGACACGTTTTATGAGGCACACTATAAAAGGGGTTTAACAAACTTTGAGGTAAGGTCTACCATCTTTCATACACTATGTGAATAATTATATGTATTTGTTACTGTATTTTGTGATATGATTGCGTTCTAGAGGCATAGTACCTAGTTGTGGTTTGCTACCTAACAACGGTATATCGGAAAATCCTAGTTGTGGTCGATGACTCAATTGAGGTATATTATCGGAAATCCTAGCTGTAATCGGTGACTCGGCTAAGGTAAATCTATATGAATTGAATCGAACTTTCATTTTTTTCTAATATGGTGCATTGCATATTTAATCTTCATATTTTATATATCGATCATATGTCTCTACGGGGATTTTTCAAAATCTCACCCTTTTTCAAAAACAAATATCTCAGCTAGTACTAGTGGATCAAAGGGCAAAGGTGTGGACGCCAAGAAGTAATCAGCTCGTGTCTTAAGGTGAGGGCGATATAGTGGTTATAATTAGTTTATGCCTTAGATATTTTAGGTTATCCTCTAAATATTAAGTTTCCGTGGTATTTTCTGTATTTCATTGATGAACGATATCGGTATTATAAACAAATATTTTTATCAGTATAATTATACCTTTCTGTATGCCTATTGAATTCCATCTTTATTATTCTCCGATTATCGAAATGGAAACTAGTGTTGACAAAACTTTCTTTTTTTACTCTCTCACACTTTCTCTTTTTTTTTTCTTTTCATAAAATAGGAGATACATAAAATTGAATAATTCAAACATGGATTTTTCTCCATATAGTAAGGGAGCCCAAAACTCAACACATCATTTGTGTAATTTTCTTTTAAATTCACAATATCCTGATATATACCAATATGGAGTTGCTTTAGCATTGTAAGACTGCTAATTAGGAAAAAATTATAGAAATACAAAATTCTTCCTACATATTGAAGAATAGTTTCATCATTATCATCATCATCATCTGTTGTTAATATCTTTAAGTAGTTAGGATTAGAATTCCAGATCTAGATCACGATAGATTTAGGATATTCTCAGTTAGAGATTTAATATGATCTAATCATCTATGCATATGCCTGTACATTTGTTAGCTCTCGTAACGTTTTGATGATAACGAACCTTGATTTATTAGACTTATGTGTTGATTAAATCCTTTGAAAATAACAAATTGAATTCCATGGTGAAATACTTAAGTTTTGAACATGAATTCAGTCACTAGCAGAAGATCACTTGAGTGATCTAGTTAAGCACTTGAGTGATGAAGGTTCACTCTTAGAAAATTCCAAATCACTCCATGGTGATCAAACTTTGTGAAAGCGTTTTCTATAACAGATCACTAGAGTGAATAGGTAATCAATCAAGTGATGACAACAATTGTAGGTGACTCCCAGAAGTATTGAAAATGAATACACAGAGGTAACAAAATCACTTGAGTGATTGGTAAGTACTCCAATGATACTACAAGTAATAGAAATCTGATAACGCAGATCACTTGAGTCATCAAATGGAGAATCACTTGAGTAATATGTGACTAGTAGCAGATCAGTTGAGTGATCAGGTAAGATCACTTGAGTGATATATGTCGAGAGGCAGATCACTCGAGTGATAAGGTGAGATCACTCTAGTGATATGCATTGAAAGTCAGATCTTTCAAGTAAAATGGAAAATCACTTGAGTGATGCAGACTTCCTAAAAGAACTCTAAACTAAACTAGTAAACCACTCAAGTGATGGCACTTGTTTTTGGAAGTCACTTTCATATCACTTGGAGTGATGTGATCTTCAATGAAGACTACTCGAGTGAATTAGAGAATCACTTGAGTGATTGTGATCACTTGCAAAATTGTGCAAGTGACCTGAAAGTTATAGGCACTTGGTAATGATCTTTTAAACTTTTTAAATACTATAAGATCACTCAAGTGACTAGTCTTGAGCACTCAAGTGATGCGTAGTCTTCAAAACCATCACTACCACGTTCTTTGATAATGTTAAGAGTGCAAGATCATAAGATCACTCGAGTGATTGAGAACAATACTCAAGTGATTGGGAATCACTTAAAGTAATTATCAGACACACTCAAGTGATAATATCAGAAACCAAAGATCAGTGTCTCAAAAAATTAAATACACACTCTTTACATCTTGAATTGATTCTTGAACTTCTATATTATTCTTAAACATTACTAATCTCATTTCTTAGTAAGTTTCAAGTGCTAAAACAATGGATTAACTTCAAAATCATAAAAAGTAAAATCTAACAGAAGCATTAAATGCATAGCAGAGAGAAGTGACAAAAAAACTCTCTTTTATCAATGGCTACAATTTCTCTCTAATGGATAAATTTGAATGCTTGCAACGGTCTTTAAACATCTTCTATCTATAAATACATAAGCATTCAAGTTGGAGTAACTAACTAACGACGATATTAATTCTATTCATTAAGTGGTCTGTTCTCTATCTTGTCTGTCATTCTCTGATATACTCTTTGTTCCTCAATTTTTATCTATCTACTCTTTGAGAGAGTTTTAAATACCTTCAATTATTGCTTGTAAAGTGATTCTCAAGGTAGTAGGACCTTGAGAGGGATCGGATTACAAAGTATAAGAGAGAGTGAGTGTCATGTTGAGGAGCTTGCTTGTACTGAGGTGCCAAAAGCCTATCAAATCTTGAAAGTATAGTGAAAATCTCAAAGGGGCTCTGAGGAATGGACATAGGTCAAGTTGTTGAGACCGAACTAGTATAAATTTTGGTGTACACTTTGGTGATATTTCTCTAACTCTTATCTGTTTAATTAAGTATTTTAATGATAACGTTTTAAATTTTTATATCACCCAATTCACCCTTTCTTGGGTGAAACCTTAACACTAACAATATTAATATGTACTCTTCATCGTTATTCAATATATATACTTTTGAGAGTTTTATCAGATTTATCATGGTACCAAATCATAAGGTTTTTGAACCTAAGATAAAGTGATTAGAGAGTGAATAAACACTGAGAGAGATAGCTTCGAGTCAGGTTGTAAGTTCTCCTTTCTTTCTGCATGCCTTAAACAACTAAGGCAATTTTTTGTCGGTGAGTTGGTGAGTGAGACTAACTATTCAGAATGGGTGGTGGGCATGACAAATGCGCTCCTGGCTAAAAAAAGTTTGGGTTTGTGATAGAGCTTAATATTTATATATTTTTATTAATTAATCTAAGGCTTTTGTGGGACTTAATTGAATATTTTAGGTATAATCAAGTGTTACTATGAGATTTTAGTGAATGAATAATTTGAAAATTATAGTGGTTAAATTTTTATATTTTTAATTAATATTTTTATTCTTATATTATGTAATTATGAGCAAAAGATATTGCTTTTGCAAATCTAATTTTGTAGGTGATGATGTGGCACAACTTGAGTGGTCAAGGTCAAAGATGTTATTTGGAGCTTAATGAAGGACAAAATTGGAACATCACAAGTGCAGAATTTATTTTCACATTTTTTCTAAGAGGAGGTTAAATGAGTAAGGGCCTTGTTTGGTGGTTCCAATTTTGTTTCTAATGCCAAAACATATTTTTATCTTTTATCCAAACGTACCTTTAACTCATTTAACCTAGTGAATTGAAGAAAGAAAAGGAGTGGGGACCATTAGTAAATGAGAGTGGCGGTTGTGAAGAATAAGGAAAGCAAGCACCGAATGAGAATAAGAGAAGGTGGCGGCTAAATGAAGAATTGGAGAAGGAGCCGTTTTTATTAACCCAATTGGAACTAAAGGTTGAACCGAGAACAATGTGAAAGGGGAATAAAGAGAAGGGCATCGAATGAGAAAAAGAGTATGTGTGGCAGCTGGTGTGTGGAAAAGAGACTAAGACCATGTGTGAAAAGAGGAAGCAAGCACCGAATGTGAGGGAGAGTGTGAATAGAGGCTGCCCAGAATTGAAAAAGGAAAAGCAAGGCGTGAAGGCATCCATGGCCAATTATTCCTTCTTCCATCAAGTTTCATCTTCCTCTTCTTCCATGAGTAGCTAAAGTGTTGGTGATTTCCTTGAGTTGGGTAATGGTTCGAGCTTCTAAACTTCAATGGAATTCCTTAAGCTCTCTTTCTATTTTGTAATTATATGGCTTGGTTAAGTATGTGATTATGATCTAGATTGTTCTATGCCAAGTGAACAAACTTGGTGGTTGAGCTAGGAGTTGATTAATTAAGCTTTGTGTTAGATCTCATGTTTTGATAATAACAAATAATATTATGAAAAATATTTGATTAGTAAATAAGTTTGAACAAAGTAATAACAGGGAAAAGTATCACTTGAAGTAAGCATTGGAGTAATGAAGAAAGGCCAAGAGAAAAAGCTGAGAAACTTGATCAGAAGCAAGTTTTCTAAGGCATTACTCGAGTATGTACTCAAGTAATGAGATAAAACTTGAAGTAACCAGAGACACCTTCGAGTAACCTGCCAACGTTACTCGAGTAAGTACTCGAGTAATAGTGTAAATGATTTTGAGTTGCTCTCGGCCTGCCAATGTTACTCGAGTAGGTACTCGAGTAACCAGGTAAATCACTTGGAGTTGCTCTCGGCCTGCCAACGTTACTCGAGTAGCTACTCGAGTAACCAACCTGCCAATGATACTCGAGTATGTACTCGAGTTCCCTGTTTCAAGAAATATGTTGCTCTCGGCATTTTGAACCCTGCCAACGTTACTCGAGGAGCTACTCGAGTAACTCACTGTGGTAAGCAAAAACCTGAAGGTAGTACTCGAATAACTTGATCTATTTTTATTATAAGACTCGAGGCACTACTCAAGTATACAGGTATTTAATGACTCATTTTAAGTGGATTACTCGAGTAAGTACTCCAGTATGCAGAATGATTTTTGAAGAAAAACCTCAAGTCATTACCCGAGTAAGCTATGCACATAAATTGAGTTTACTCGAGTATGTACTCGAGTAACATGGTAATCAGACTTGAAGTGGTCTTGGCCTTGAAATCCTGCCAACATTACTGGAGTAAAGCATCGAGTAACCAAAAGTTTATTTGAAGGTTTACTCGAGTTGGTACCCG
Source organism: Inga oerstediana (assembly GCA_963210345.1). Lineage (NCBI taxonomy): Eukaryota > Viridiplantae > Streptophyta > Magnoliopsida > Fabales > Fabaceae > Inga > Inga oerstediana. The sequence continues at coordinate 67,168,731 of OY723401.1, forward strand.
AGTAACTTATGAAGAAAAGAATGCATTACTCGCGTAGGTACCCGAGTAAACATGCATTTCCAAAGGTTTGATATTTTGTTTATTCCATGTACTACCCGAGTAATCTTATATTTGGTTGTTGACTTGCAGTTTATTAAAGTTTTCCCGATGATACTCGAGTAAGTACTCGAGTAAACTTTAATGGATACTCGAGTAGCTACTCGAGTATGGAAACCCAAAAATTTAGAAATCATTCAAACGTTCATTGATTTGTTTCCTATATGATTAACCTTTCATTGTATTATTATTCCTAGCATATTTACAGATAAACAATGAAGAAATCATATCAAATAAGGAAAGTCAAAAGAGAAGTTCAAAAGCCACCTACCACCAACGGATATTTTTCAAATACTGGAAAAGTCAACAGTGGCTGCGCACTCTCCAACGGACGAGAAGAAAATGTTCCAACGGTCATCACCAACATATCTATATAAATAGGAACATCCAAACAGAGAAATAACAACAAGAACACACACGTACGTATCATCAAGTTCATTACTCTGTTTTTACTCATCTTCGTATTTCTGTACTTCAGTGATTCTTATTCACTCTGAGAGAGATATATTTCATTCAAACTTAATATTTGTTATTGAGATAACTTAATGTTGTGGAACCTTGAGTTGGGATTGGATTGCAACTTGTAAGGGGGAGCGAGTGTCCAGGTGAAGAAACTTGCTTGTACTGAGGTGCCAAGAACCCACTGAATCTTGGAAGTTATAGTGAAACTCTCAGAGAAGCTCTGAGGTCTGGACGTAGGTCAAAGTGGTTGTGACCGAACCAGTATAACTCCTGGTGTACACTTCGGTGATATTTCTTCTTACTCTTTACTGTTTTAATTTCACCGTCAAGTTTTATATTTGCAACGAAATTTTTAGTATCACCCAGTTCACCCCCCTCTTGGGTGAAACGCTTGCTCTAACATTTGGTATCAGAGCGTAGGTCTTCTTGTTAAGGTATAACAACCTAAGAAGGATCCAATGGCAAGTATAGGTGAAGGAATTCTTCCCGACGGAGCATCCATCACTAGACCTCCCAGTTTCAGTGGAGAACATTTTTCCTTCAGGAAAGCAAAATTCAGAGTGTTCGTGATGGCTACCGAATATGGGCTATGAGATGTAATTGAGAGTGGAAATTATCAACCTACAAAGATTGTAGATTCTCAGAAAATTCCAAAGACGCTAGCAGAATATGATGAGAATGACAAGAAACTTATCACTCTCAACAGCAAGGCAATTCTGATGTTGCAAAGTGCTTTAAGTCAAAGTGAATACTTCAGAATTTGCACACTTCCAACAGCAAAGGAAATGTGGGAAGCTCTGAAAATAGCTCATGAAGGAACTTCGGGAATAAAGGAGAATCGGATCAACACCTTGGTCACTGAATTTGATTTACTTCGAATGAAATCAGGTGAATCAATATCTGAATTTGAACTTAGATATACTTGTAACACCCTACCTTAAATAGCGTAATTATAATTCGATATTACGTAATTAAATTGGTTTAGAGACCGTCGAATAGTTCAAAACTCATTTAGAACTCCCTGTGAAGTAGGGACTTTATAAAATTTTCAAAACTTCTTTCCTATTCCGATCTCAAGTTCAATTATCGAATATAATCACCTGTGCAGTTAATTCACATTCATTTATATCAGAATATCTAATAGCAATCCCGGCAACCCCCGGGTTCCATTCATACACAAAAAGGGTTTACCACCTCCATATAGGGGACTACACAACTACGTTCAACTATTCTTTACAACCAACATAATATACAGACACCCTGTCCAACAAGTTTAACCAACATAACCAAAATAAATGTCCCTACAGGATTCTAACCGCTCCGGGTCGTACGCTTCTCCTTAGAGCCACTCGCCCTGTCTGAAAGGTTTGTTAAAGGAAAGAATGAGATTCAAGAGAATCCCAGTAGTAACAAAACATTTATACCACACATAAGCACACAGCATGTAAGCAAATCATCATACAGCAGCAGCACCACAAATCACACTCCACCCTCATCCCCTTTCTCCGCCGGGAAGGCACACCGCCTAACCCGAACCGTTGTTAGCTACTCAGGGACTATTGGCGTGGCAGTGCATACATATAGCCTTATAGCCCATACAGCTATTCGGCTTTCACAAATGGCCCGTCGGCCTCCACAAATAGCCTTTCGGCTCACTTAATCACATATATCACACCTCATCCTCATCCCCTTTCTCCGCCGGGAAGGCACACCGCCCTAACCCGAACCGTTGTTAGCTACTCAGGGACTATTGGAATGACAGTGCTAACACAAATCCACAGATGTCGCAGCATACGAATTCATTACAAATCAACGATATAACACACATACAATGCATCATATATGGTACAAAAGAAAAGTCACTACCTCGTTCCCTTCTGACGTTCGCTGGCGTAGTTGGCTCACGAGGGCGGCAAATATCGAATCCTACAATTCCAAATGCACTATTTAGACACTTCCATAGTGTTACTTGGGGTTATATGAGTCTATAATGAAAATTTACAAAAATACCCCCGGGGACCCGGCCCGGGCCCGCCGTACCCGGTCCGGTTGCACTTTTCCCGAAATTCTAATATGGGCTTTCCTAACATATTTCAGCCCAAGGAATCCATTTCCGGACTCGGAATTATCAAATTCAATGTAAAATTACGAAATTGCCCTTGGCAGCCCTACTTTTAGGGTTTTAGGGGTGTTTCCGTAATTATGCTTTCTCGGCCTTTTTTGAAAAAGTGCCCAACTGTAACCCCACCTAATTTTCGCCCCTGAACTCAATGGAACCATCAAATCATTGAAAATCCAACTCTAAGACCCATTTCTAGGGCTGGCCGAAATTTATGAGTTCTCCAGGGAAAATCGGGGTTTTACGATTTCGGCTCCGTATACGCGTTCCTTTCTACTCCTAACCACTTTATTAACCATTACATTAGGTTACAACTAACATTAAGACCCAATTTGGGCAGCATAACCCCTAGGCCACATCATTTCCAAACTTTAAAACCAATGGCAATCCGGTGAAATTTCACCGATTAAATTGCCCACAGCAGCCAGAATAAGCAATATACGAAAGTTTGGAAGTTACCTCAAGCTCCCACAAGCTTTTCCCAAATATTGCTGAAAACCCTAAGTGCTCAACAACAGATTTTGAGCTTCCAAACCTTAAAGAACAAAGAGGAGTAGCTTAGGATCGGAGTTACACGCGTTAGAAGCTAAATCGTCGGAGAAATCGGCTTACCTTGCGAGATTTCTTCCTCTTTTTCTCTCTTTTCTCCAAGCTCTCTCCACGTTTTTTTCTTGCTTCAGCTGCTGTGTGCGACAGAAATGAGCTGAGGAAGATGATAACATATGTAATTCCATGCTGACATCATCTTTTAATGAGATGATGTCATAATTCCCATTTTCGGATTTTCTGGCAGATTTTCTGCCCAAACTTTGAAAAATCATAACTAATTCTAGAAAAATTGAAATGAGGTGATTCCAAAGCCAAATGAAAGGTATTTAAGTCCTCTTTATAGGAAAAATATGGACCATTACTAAAAATCACCACACAATTCCAGAATTACATAAAACTCATCACTGCCCCAAAACAGAGTTCAGTTTCCATCCCAAACTTTGGACAGTTATATCTCCTAGTTCACAAAACAAAATGGAACAAATTATATGTCCATTTTGAAGCTTGAGATGTGAACTATAAGACTGGAAAATTTCAGAATTTTTAGATACCATTTGGTCATTAAAAACGTTCACACAAACGGACTGCCCAGAATAGAATTTCACTGGACAGAATTTTAGATTTTGCATCTTTGCTTCCATTGGTTCCATTTTCATACCAAACATCATTCCCACATAAATTTTCACAAGGAATCCATTGGAATCATTAAAATATCCAAATTCCCATCACACATTCTTCAAAAGTGTTTATTCAACAATAATTACATCCACTTTTGAAGTCATTAGCCCTTAATCACTTTTTGGGATATTACAATACTCATCTTGTTAATCAACTTGCAGCTCTTGGGAAAGTCTATGATCAGCATACCCAAGTACGAAAGATTTTGAATATTCTTTCTAAAGAATGAGAGGCCAAAGTCACTGTGATAGAAGAAGCAAAAGGAGAATCAATGAGATCATTTGCTTCTCTATTTGGAAGTCTTTCTGAATATGAAAGCAAACTAAAGTTCAAACGAGAACTAGATGACATTGGTGACAAGAAAAAGAAAGGTCTAGCACTAAAAGCAAAGGAAGAAAATCAAGATGAAGATAAGGAATTCGATGATGATGAAATGGGCTTAATCATAAAATGATTCAGAAAATTTTACAAGAAAGGTCAAGGATTCAAACACTTTCAGAAAGGAGGAACTAGTAGCAAAGATCATATCATATGCTACGAATTTGGAAAACCAGAACATATCAAGTCAGAATATCCAGAGCTGAATCAAAAGAGCAAAGAAAAGAGAAAAGGCAAATTCTTTAATAAAAAGAAGGCCTTCGTATCTGCTATATGGGGTGATAGTTCCTCTGACGAAGAAAGTGATGAAGAAGAAGTAGCAAATATATGTCTTGTTGCTCAAGAAGAAACAGAAGAACAGGTAAATGATTATGAACCTACATATGATGAATTATTTTCTGAATATAATGCTTTACATTCTGAATTCATCAAAGTAGTTAAAGAATTGGTTGTTTTCAAAAAGAAAAACAAAGTTCTTGAAATTGAGCTTAAAGAACATTCAGAAAAGGATTGTGAAAATTGTTCTTCTTTGAAAAAGAAAAACATTGATCTCACAAAAACTCTTGAAAAATTTACACAAGGAAGTGAGATGCTAAATGTTATTTTAAAAGCTCAACTATTTGTAAATGACCGATCTGGAATTGGATATGATCCAAAATCAGATAGAAGGAAAGGTAAAAAAAAAGCAGGAGGTAAGTCATACTTGAATTATTTCCAGCATTCTGTGCATACATCAAATCCTTTTGCATTTTGTAACTACTGTAATAGAAAAGGACATTATACTTCTTCATGCATTCATAAGAAGAAAGGAACAATCAGAACCTACAAATGGGTACCTAAAGGTAGAGTCGGGAAAACGACGGGCTCGGCCCTTTTAGGCCCTGGCCCTTCAAGTCATTACTCGAGTCAGTACCCGAGTAATGAGGTAAGTGCTCTCGGCCTTGAAATCCTGCCAACATTACTGGAGTAGAGCATCGAGTAACCAAAAATTTATTTGAAGGTTTACTCGAGTTGGTACCCGAGTAACTCATAAAGTTGTGAGTGCATTACTCGAGTAGGTACCCGAGTAAACATATATTTCCAAAGGTTTGAAAATTGGTTATTCCATGCATTACCCGAGTAATCTTGTATTTATTCATTGACTTGCAGTTTATCAAAGATTTCCCGATGATACTCGAGTAAGTACTCGAGTAACCTTTAAGTAATACTCGAGTAAGCTTACCCAGAAATTTAGAAATCATTCAAACGTTCATTAAATTGTTTCCTATATGATTAATCTTTCATTGTATTAGTATTTCTAGCATATTTACAGATAAACAATGAAGGAATCATATCAAGAAAGGGAAGTCAAATCAAACGTTCAAATGCCAACCACCGCCAATGGATATTTTTCAAAAACTTGAAAAGTCAATAGTGGCTGCGCACTCTCCAACGGATGAAAGAAAATGTTTCAACGGTCATCACCAACATATCTATATATATGGGAACATCCAAACAGAGAAAGAACATCAAGAACATACACAAACGAATTATCAAGTTCATTGCTCTGTTTTACCATTGAAATTATATTTCTATGCTTCAGTGATTCTTATTCACTCTGTAAGAGAGATATTTCATTCAAACTCAATATTTGTTATTGAGATAACTTAAGGTTGTGGAACCTTGAGTTGGGATTGGATTACAACTTGTAAGGGGGAGCGAGTGTCCAGGTGAAGGAACTTGCTTGTACTGAGGTGCCAAGAACCCACTGAATCTTGGAAGTTATAGTGAAACTCTCAGAGAAGCTCTGAGGACTGGACGTAGGTCAAAGTAGTTGTGACCGAACCAGTATAACTCCTGGTGTACACTTCGGTGATATTTCTCCTTACTCATTACTGTTTTAATTCCATTGTTAAAGTTTTATAATTCCGACGAAATTTTAATATGACCCAATTCACCCCCCTCTTGGGTGAAACGCTTGTTCTAACATTTGGTATCAGAGCACAGGTCTTCTTGTTAAGGTTTAACAGCCTAAGAAGGATCCAATGGCAAGCATGGGTGAAGGAATTCTTCCCGACAGAGCGTCCATCACTAGACCCCCTGGTTTCAATGGAGAACACTTCTCTTTCTGGAAAGCTAAATTCAGAGTGTTCGTGATGGCTACTGAATATGGGCTATGGGACGTAATTGAAAGTGGAAACTATCAACCTACAAAGATTGTAGATTCTCAGAAAATTCCAAAGACGCCAGCGGAATATGATGAGAATGACAAGAAACTTATCACTCTCAATAGCAAAGCAATTTTGATGTTACAAAGCGCCTTGAGTCAAAGTGAATATTTCAGAATTTGCATACTTCCAATAGCGAAACAAATGTGGGAAGCTCTGGAAATAGCTCATGAAGGAACTTCAGGAATAAAGGAGAATCGAATCAACACCTTGGTCACCGAATTCGATTTACTTCGAATGAAATCAGGTGAGTCGATTTCTGAATTTGAACTTAGATATACTCATCTTGTTAACCAACTTGCAGCTCTTGGGAAAGTCTATGATCAACACACCCAAGTACGAAAGATTTTGAATATTCTTTCTAAAGAATGGGAAGCAAAAGTTACTATAATAGAAGAAGCAAAAGGAGAATCAATGAGATCAGTTGCTTCTCTATTTGGAAGTCTTTCTGAATATCAAAGCAAACTAAAGTTCAAACGAGAACTAGATGACATTGGTGACAAGAAAAAGAAAGGTCTAGCACTGAAAGCAAAAGAAGAGAATCAGGATGAGGATGAGGAGCTTGACGATGATGAAATAGGACTAATCATAAAACGATTCAGAAAGTTCTACAAGAAAGGTCAAGGATTCAAACATTTTCAGAAAGGAAAAAATAGCAGCAAAGATCATATCATTTGCTATGAATGTGGGAAACCAGGACATATCAAGTCAGAATGTCCAGACCTGAACCAAAAGAGCAAAGAAAAGAGAAAAGGCAAATTCTTCAACAAAAAGAAGGCCTTCGTATCTTCTATATGGGGCGACAGCTCCTCAGACGAAGAAAGTGATGAGGAAGAAGTAGCTAATATATGTCTTGTTGCTCAAGAAGAAACAGAAGAAGAGGTAAATGATTCTGAACCTACCTATGATGAATTACTTTCCGAATATAATGCTTTACATTCTGAATTCATCAAAGTAGTTAAAGAATTGATTGTTGTTAAAAAGAAAAACAAAGTTCTTGAAACTGAACTTAAGGGAAAGGATTGTGAAAATTGTTTATCTTTGAAAAAGAAAAACATTGATCTCACAAAAACTCTTGAAAAATTTACACAAGGAAGTGAGATGCTAAATGTTATTTTAAAAGCTCAACGATTTATAAATGATCGATCTGGAATTGGATATGATCCAAAATCAGATAAAAGAAAAGGAAGAAAGAAAGCAGGAGGTAAGTCATATTTGAATTATTTTCAACATTCTGTGCATATATCAAATCCTTTTGCATTTTGTAACTACTGTAATAGAAAAGGACATTATACCTGATAGGTAAAATATTTGCATATTTATTTTCCCTTATATGATGATTTTATGGATGACATTTGAGCTCAATTTAATAAATTTGGGTGTAGTTTATAAATAAATAATGATTTTGGCATAAAATAGAATTTCTTGGAAAATATTAAATTAGACCCTCTTTCAGTTTTCAGGCAATATCTGGAGTTCTAGATGTTGGATCGGGACATTCTTTATATGGATAAAAAGCTAAGAAAGAGCTCTACAACTTTTATGTTGAGACGAATTCCAGTTCTATCTCCAAGGGTTTCGAATTTTGCTTGAAAGTTGAGAGCGGGAAACATCTACCATTCCACCAACCATTTCATCTACCTCTTCATCTTTCTTTTCACCTACTACTTCATCTACCACATTTCATCTACCACTTCATCTTCCTTTTCACCTACTACTCCATCTACCACATTCTATCTATTAATCCACCTATCACATTTCACCTACTACTCCATCTACCACATTCTATCTATTAATCCACTTATCACATTTCATCTACCACTTCATCTACCTTACTCCATTTTTCCCTATATATAGCCACCCTCTCCTTCACATTTGACACACACCAATTGAGATCCATTACTCTCATCTCTTCTCCACACACACCATTTCATTTCCATTACTCTTCTCTCTTATCTACTTACACACCATTTCATCACTCCATCTCTTCTCCAACTACTACATCATCTTGGAATTAATTCTAGGTATTGTATTATTTTCTTGCATGCCTCCATGTTGGAAGGCTTAGGATTGCATTACTCTTAGTATGCCACCTACATGGAAGGTTTTACCTCCTAAAGGGACGGCTAGATTTTTACATTTTTTATGCATCTTTTAGTTGTATATTTATGTTTAAGAATTTAATATTCAAGTTTTATGCAGTATTTATAAGGATTTCATTCTAGCTTTATATAATGTCAATTTATTTTGGTGTTGTTTTTAATTTTATCATGAGCTAAATTTTAATTTTCCTAGGGCAATGACGTAGCTTACTAATGACGGATTGAATCTTAACTTATTAAATCTAGTTTTAATTTCTCCTTCATGATTGAGTTTTAATTATTTTTCTTAATGCTTTCATTTGATTGGCCACCTTTTGAATGATTTCAATATGCATGTTGAGACCGGAAGGAGATGCATGTGTGTAGATCCTATAATTAAAACCATGACTTGCATGTGAAATAGGAATATATTCATATGAGTTGTGTAGTCTTGTTGAGTTTCATAAATCTTAATGCATAATTAATTGCTTAAATTCATATAGGAATATATTGGATTAGCAATTAATTATAGAATTGCTTGACCTTGGAAGAGGCTTGTAATTAAATTAGGGAAACTCGACTATCAATCATGTGGAATAAATTGGGCTAGAATAGATAAGTAATTCAATCCAAAATTTGTTAAGTGAAATCTAATCCCTAGGACTTTTTCTCATATTTGTTTTCATATCATCTGCACGCGTATTTAATTATTTTTCTTTTATTTGTATTCTCAATCACCAATTTATCGATCGACTAAATAGAATTAAAATTACCAATTTTGATACTTAATGATCAATCCTCGTGGGAACGATACTCTACTCACTTCTATATTACTTGATTACGACAGTGTACACTTGTACTATTTAATTGACCATTTACAATCGTAACAAGTTTTTGGCGCCGTTGCCGGGGATTGTTGTCATTAATATCAATACCAACTGATTTTAATACTAATTTGGTCTTCATATTACATTTATTTTTCTTCTTGGTGTCTTGTGTTTCTTTTCAGGCTTTTGCTTAGTGTATGACCAGATCGAAGGAGACTGAACTGTTGCCTTTTGATTCGGAGATCGAAAGAACTTGTCGAAGAAATCGAAAAGTTCGAAAGCAGTCTACTTCAATCCTAAGCAATCCGAAGGCAAATCCGGAGGGAGGAACAACAGATACCAAAACACTCCGTGACTATGCAACACCAACAGTCACGGGGACAAATTCTGGAATCACGAGACCACCAGTAGCAGCTAATAACTTTGAAATCAAGCCGGCAATTATCCAGATGGTGCAAGCAAATCAGTTCGGTGGTTCACCAACAGAAGATCCTAATGCACATATAGCCAACTTCCTTGAAATCTGTGACACATTCAAGCATAATGGTGTTACTGATGACGCCATTAGATTTAGACTTTTCCCTTTCTCACTCAGGGATAAGGCTAAGAGTTGGTTACAATCACTACTAGTGGGCAGCATAACTACATGGGAGATCATGGCGCAGAAATTTTTGGAGAAATTCTTTCCTTTAGCGAAAACTGCTAAACTGAGGAATGAAATTGCCTCATTCACCCAGCATGAACAAGAAAGCCTCTATGAAGCATGGGAAAGATACAAGGAGTTGCTACGGAAATGTCCACATTATGGGTTACCAAATTGGTGGCAACTGCAAACTTTCTATAGTGGGATGACGCACATATCCAGAATTCTTGTAGATGCTGCAGCTGGAGGATCTTTAATGGGAAAAAATATAGATGATGCTTATAATCTACTTGAGGAGATGGCAGCTAATGCATATCAATGGCCTTCTGAACGTAGCAATTCAAAGAATGCACTTGGAGTACACGAGCTGGATGTCCTTACAACTTTGTCTTCTCAAGTTGCATCTATATCCAAGCAAGTAGGATCATTGACAACCCAAGTAAATGCAATCAGCACTCCTACTGAAGCCTGTGATCAATGTGGAGGACCTCATGTGAGCACACAATGTCAAGAAGGACACTTATTCATACCGGAGCATACTCATTTCATCGGAAATCAAAGGAATGATCCATTCTCAAATACTTACAATCCAGGTTGGCGAAATCATCCAAATTTTAGTTGGAGGAATAATCAAAATGCATTCAAGCCGCAGGGGAACTACCAGCAGCAAGCTTTTCAACAACCAAATCCACCACAATAGAAAGTGAATTTGGAGGATGCACTGGTTCAACTAACCATAAATACATCTCAATTCATGGCTAGGACTGATGCAACAATCAAAAATCAAGAAGTCTCAATAAAGAACTTGGAGATCCAGATGGGCCAAATTGCAAATATGTTGAATTCCAGGAAACCAAGAACTCTACCAAGTGACACAGAAAGAAACCCAAAAGAACATGTGAAAGCTGTTGCACTAAGAAGCGGTCAAGAATTGAAAGATCCTGTAATCAAGAAGGATAACGGAGAAAAGAAAGAAAGCGAAGAAGAACAGAAGGAGGATAATGTGTTACCAGGAAGAATCAGCTTTCCAGACAATCCTCCTCCATATGTACCGCCAGTTCCATACCCTCAGAGACTTGCGAAGGCAAAGCTAGACAAGTAGTTTGCAAAGTTTCTGGAGGTTTTCAAAAAGTTGCACATCAACATTCCTTTTGCAGACGCTCTTGCTCAAATGCCTAGTTATGCAAAATTCATGAAGGACATTCTCTCAAATAAGCGTAAGCTTGAGGAATTTGAAACAGTTGCACTTACTGAGGAGTGCAGCGCTATTCTCCAAAAGAAATTACCTCCAAAGCTGAAAGATCCAGGAAGCTTCTGCATACCTTGCACCATAGGTTAATGTCACTTTGAAAAAGAACTTTGTGATCTTGGAGCAAGTGTAAACCTCATGCCTCTATCTGTATACAATAAACTTGGTCTTGGAGAGGTGAAGCCAACCACAGTTTCATTACTACTGGCTGACCGATCAATAAAACATCTGAGGGGTGTCTTAGAAGATGTTCTGGTGAAGGTGGACAAACTCATATTCCCAGCTGATTTCATAATACTCGATATGGAAGAAGACTAAGAAATTCCTATCATTCTTGGGAGGCCATTCCTAGCAACTGGGAGAACGTTAATAGATGTGCAACAGGGGAAGTTAACCTTACGAGTTCAAGATAATCAAGTATCCTTCAATATTTTCAAGGCTTTATCCTTTCCAGATGAAGGTGACACCTGCTACAGAGTCGATGTATTGACTAGCTGCACAAAAGATGTGGTGAATGAAATCTGCATGGATCAACCACTAGCAATGTGAATGGTAGATGTATCAAAATCTACTAATCCAGACATCTTGGAGCAGATAAAGTACCTTGAAGCAAATTCTCCAATTTTTATCAAGAAACCATTTGAAGATTTGGGGGAAAGGCCAAGTAAGCTGGTGCCATCAACAGAGAAACCACCAGTTTTAGAGTTGAAAGTACTGCCATCCCATTTGAAGTATGCTTATTTGGGAGGAAATTCAACACTTCCAGTAATTGTCTCAGCTGCTCTTACTCCTGATGAAGAAGAGAAGTTATTAAGAGTTCTAAGGGAGCATAAAACAGCATTTGGATGGTCAATAGCTGATATAAGAGGGATTAGTCCTTCAATCTGTATGCATAAGATCTTGATGGAGGACAACTACAAGCCAACAGTTGAGCACTAGAGAAGACTCAATCCAAATATGAAGGAAGTGGTGAGAAAGGAGGTAATAAAGTGGCTAGATGCTGGCATAATCTATCCAATCTCCGACAGTCAATGGGTAAGTCCAGTTCAAGTTGTGCCAAAGAAAGGTGGAATGACAGTAGTGCCCAACGAGAAAAATGAACTGATTCCACAACGAACGGTGACTGGATGGAGAGTGTGCATCGACTACAGAAAGCTCAATAAAGCCACCAGAAAAGATCACTTCCCTTTGCCATTTATAGATCAGATGCTTGACAGACTAGCAGGGAAAGCCTATTATTGTTTCCTGGACGGGTACACAGGATATAATCAAATTACAATTGCACCAGAGGATCAAGAGAAAACAACTTTTACATGTCCATATGGTACCTTTGCCTTCAAAAAGATGCCATTTGGTCTATGTAATGCACCAGCAACATTTCAAAGAAGTATGATGGCTATCTTCTCAGATATGGTAGAAAGGTTCATTGAGGTATTCATGGATGATTTTTCAGTTTTTGGAGAATCATTTGATCATTGTCTTTCAAATTTGGCAAAAGTCTTGCAACGTTATGTGGAGACAAACTTGGTTCTAAATTGGGAGAAATGCCATTTTATGGTGAAAGAAGGAATCGTGCTGGGTCACAAGGTATTTGATCGAGGCATTGAAGTGGACCGAGCTAAGATTGAAACAATTCAAAAGCTACAACCTCCTTCCTCAATAAAGGGTATTCGGAGTTTTTTGGGACATGCTGGCTTCTATAGAAGATTCATCAAGGACTTCTCAAAAATCACAAAGCCACTTTGCATGCTGTTGGAGAAAAACACTCCCTTTATGTTTAATAAGGAGTGCTTATCAGCCTTCCAAACTCTAAAAAGTGCCTTGACTTCTGCACCAGTTATCATAGCTCCAGATTGGAATCTTCCATTCGAGATGATGTGCGATGCAAGTGATTATGCAGTTGGAGCTGTTTTAGGCCAAAGAAGAAACAAGATCTTTCATGCCATCTATTATGCCAGCAGGACACTCTCAGAAGCACAACTGAATTATGCAACAACAGAAAAAGAGCTCCTAGCAGTAGTGTTTGCATTCGACAAATTTAGAGCATACTTGATCGGGTCAAAGGTCATTGTCTGGACAGACCACTCAGCAATTAAATACCTGATTGAGAAGAAAGATGCAAAGCCCAGACTGATCAGATGGGTGCTTCTACTACAAGAATTTGACTTGGAGATCAAAGACAAAAAAGGGACCGAGAATCTCATTGCAGATCATCTTTCTCGGTTAGAACCACCTGAACGAAAGAGAGAATCACCAATCCAGGAGAATTTTCCAGATGAGCAACTTTTAATCATGCAGTCACAACCTACTCCTTGGTATGCTGATTTTGTGAATTATTTGGCAAGCGGAGTTATGCCTTATGAAATTTCTAAAGTGCAAAAGAAGAAGTTTCTGGTTGATGTAAGGCATTACTTTTGGGAGGATCCGTTCTTATACAAACAAAGCCCAGATCGAATTATCAGGCGATGTGTTCCTGAAGAAGAAATGGACAACATCTTAAATCATTGCCATTCATCCCCATATGATGGTCATTTTGGAGAAAATAGAACAGCTGCTAAAGTCCTTCAATCAGGATTTTACTGGCCTACACTCTTCAAGGACGCTCACAAACTTGTGTCAACCTGTGACAGATGTCAAAGAACGGGAAATATCTCAAGGAGACATGAAGCCCGTTTAACCAACATCTTAGAAGTTGAACTTTTTGATGTATGGGGGATTGATTTTATGGGGCCTTTTCCATCCTCATTTAGCAACCAGTTCATTTTAGTAGCTGTTGATTATGTCTCAAAGTGGGTTGAAGCAGCTGCCTTTACTACAAATGATTCTCGAGTAGTTGTGAAGTTCTTGAGGAAGAATATTTTTTCAAGATTTGGGGTGCCTAGAGCTATTATCAGTGATGGAGGAAGGCATTTCTGCGATCAGCAGCTTCAGTCTGTGCTAGCTAAATATGGAGTAACTCATAAGGTTGCAACTCCATATCATCCACAAACTAGTGGGCAGGTGGAAATCTCAAACAGAGAGCTGAAGTGGATCTTAGAGAAGACAGTGAATTCCAATCGGAAGGACTGGGCTCAAAAGTTAGATGATACACTCTGGGCTTATAGAACTGCCTTCAAGACACCAATTGGTACATCCCCGTATCAATTGGTTTATGGAAAAGCATGCCATCTTCCAGTAGAAATGGAGCAAAAAGCATATTGGGCAATAAAAGCATTAAATTTTGACTTAAAGGCAGCTGGCGAGAAAAGGCTTCTCCAACTCAATGAGCTTGAAGAATTCAGACAACAAGCTTATGAAAATGCAAAGTTATACAAGGAGAAGACAAAAATGTAGCATGACAGAAGAATTTTGAAGAGAGAGTTTACACCGGGACAAAAAGTGCTTTTATATAACTCAAGATTAAAGCTCTTTCCAGGAAAGCTGAGATCAAGGTGGTCAGGTCCTTTTACTGTGATTCAAGTATGGCCATATGGAACTGTGGAGATTCAAGATGGTGATCGAAAATTCAAAGTGAATGGGCAAAGGCTCAAAGAATACAATGAAGGTGCACTCAACACTTTGAAATCTGTCATCATGTTTGAGGAACCAACAGGTAAGTCCTCAATCTAGTAATTATTTAAAAATAAAAAAAAAGAAAAAAAAATATAAAAAAAATATAAAAAAAATTTTATTTATTTTTTCTTTTGGTTTGATATTTGTCTAGCTAAAGACGTTAAAGAAGGGCAGCTATTTGAGAGGCAACCCAAAATTTCTTTCCTACTCTTTCAAAACTTCTTTCCTACTCTCTCAAATTTCTTTCCTACTCAATGAAACACACTGCACTGGGTTGAGAATTTTAGGCATCATCAATTTCATTTTAAGTTACCATGGAGGAATCCCTTGCAAATCTTAAGAACAGGTTCCCCACTCTTCCCAAAGATGTGCTCAGGAAGATCTATAACAGTCGACTTGAAAGGATGATGATATTCAATCGTTTAGGCCTTCCTGAGGATGTACGCTGGATCATTGAAGCTAAGGTACGTTTAGCAGGTGAGATTCATAATTCATTTGTTAAACCTTTGCCAGCAATGGGAAGAAGTTCTTACTCCAAAAAGAGAAGAGCTAAAAGGATGAACGTTTGCTATAAATGTGCAAGGTGGAATTGTGATCAGCGCTGTAGGAGTAAAGGTATGGTTTCTGTAAATCGAGAAGATAAAATTAAATTTATAAAGGATGGGCTGAGTAAGGAGTCACTGGATGATATCATTCAAACTCTTGAGACACATCCGAGTGGTGATGTTCATCGTATTCTTCTTGATTTAGCAGACTTATTCAACAGAGAAAAGGAGCGCTATCGTCTTGGGAATCTGACGTTAAAAGACCCTGTTTGCCAGTTTATAAGAAAATTGGATGGGAAGCAAATCCTCGATTCATAGAAAGCGTTTAAGCCGTTTCTGGACGTAAAACCAGAGGAAGTTGTGAGCCAAAATCACAACTACTGTACATAATCATGCTTTTGTCTAATCGTCTTATCTTTTCTATAGCTTTTGTCAATTCTTTTTTATCTTGTCGATAGCTTCTACCTACTCGACTTTATCTTTTGACTTTCTTTCCTCTTTTTGTTTAATTTCTTTACGCAATGGCCCACCGGTCATCTGTGTCAGAATTTTTTTTCAAACTTCTTTGAAAAATGTGTGATTTGTGTGATTTTGTTGTCGCTGTTTTAGTGTTATATATGCATGTACTCTTCTACTTGTAGCATATCCACTTCCACTTGTAAATATGCAGTCTTCCACTAGTGAGCATATATGGTCCGAGAGAAAGAAAGAGAAACAGGGTATTTCACAAAAATGTAGATTTACATCTATTTGCATTTCTGGTGAAACTGATTTGGGCAAGAAAGGAGAGTTTATAACAGCAGCAAATGAACTGGGAATTGGATTAGCTGCCAGAGGAATCAACTTTGTGTACGGGGGAGGCATTCAGGGCCTAAAGGGAAGTGTGGCCATTTCTGCATCCATGAATGGAAGCAAGGGTTTAAGTGTAAGGGTGAAGGAGTTGGAAGATCACACTTTTTCCTTAGGACAAGAGTTACAAGTTTCGAGCTTGCCTGAACAAATGGGACTAATGTTCTACCATGCTCAAGCTTTCATTGCTCTAGCCGGTGGTTTGGAGATGTTGGATGGCATTTCTAGCATTGCATATTGGGCTAAGTTAAACTATCACAAAAAGCCATTAGGATTGTTAAATGTTAATGGTTTTTATGATACTCTGTTGTCTTTTTTTGATCATGCTGTGGAAACAGGATTCATACCCCAAGCTACTCGCCATTCCATAATTTCTGCACCAACTGCTGATCAGCTGCTCGATCAACTGCAAACCTATGAACCTAAACCAGATCTACTCGTCAAGCAAATAGGTGGGCAATCTTCAGATAGCAGTTAGGAGCAGAAACCAGATACCACCCTTCGGTTGTAACTTTCCTTAATCTCTTGGTTTTACCCTTAGTATTTTGATTTTACTTTAGTATGTGTTTATGTTTCCAAAAAAAAAAAAACCTTTTCTAAGCTCTAAAAGACATTGGGGACAATGTCTGATTTAGGTTGGGGGAGGAGAAAAAACAATATTTTTTGTTTTTCTTTTATTAGTTAGTAAAACCATTAGATTCATGGGGTGTGAAAAAAAAATGGCAGAGTAAGGAGATATTCTTAACTCCTGAGACGCATTTTAGTAGTTGCATGTTTTTGTTCATTCTTAAAAAAAAAAGAGAGTAAAAAAAAAACGTCATCCTATTTAAGTGCTTTGTAATGATCTTAAGAAGTATATAAGTTTTGAGTATGGATCAATTGAATTTAGAGATTTCATAGCATGAATGAACAACCGATTGTTACAATTGGTGATGAATTTTGAGATTGAATGAGCTGAGTTTGAAAGCCCCTAACCGTGAGCTTTTGAGCCTATAATGATTATTTCTCTTATGTGTGATATTCACCTATTAAGTTGTCACTCTAGAACTTGCTTTAAATCTGGTTGAAATTACATTTCACATGCACATTCAAAGATGATAAAGGCATTCATTTTATTTAGCTAGAGCCAAATAGCCAACCTTGCAATTATACCGTTGATAAGCCCCTTTGAGCCTCATTGACTATTTCTTTGTTCACAACCCATTGACATATACTTTAATGATATATCAAATGCTTTTACCTAATTCGGAAGATTAGTAGAGCATTTGAAAGTTTTGTGAAATGGGTTTTTGACAAGTGTGGGGGTGTATATATCATCAACTTTAAAATTGCAAGCAAAAAAAAAAAATGAAAAAAAAAGAAAAAAAGAATAAAAAAAAAAATATTGTGAGTATTCGAATTGTGGGTTGTTGTGATGAAATAGATTTATTTAGAAGCTGGCCCATTTTTTTATTGTTCTATTAATTTTTATATTTAGTTTTTCATATCACGTTTTACATTCCTTTTACCTTAACTCCATTACAACCCTTAACATGTCCTTTTGATTTGAATTATGCATGTGAATTAGATAGTGGAGATTGAGATTTTTAGCAAGCCTATAGTAGTGCAATTTTTTCGGTTGAATTCGAGTGAAACACTTACCCTTAAACACTTGAGAGATTGGGAGAATGAGTCATAACTACGAACTCAGTTTATTCATTTTCAAATGAAATTACCAGTTTATATTTTCGTTGATTCATGAATACTATGATTCCTTTATTTTTCAATTGTGTTCTTGCTTATGACTTGACACTTCTAATTTTGTTGGAAGCACTTAATGGTCACTCCTTGTCCGAGGATGTCCAAGAGCTAAGTGTGGGGGAATTTGATAAGTAAAATATTTGTGTATTTATTTTCCCTTATATGATGATTTTATGGATGACATTTGAGCTCAATTTAATAAATTTGGGTGTAATTTATAAATAAATAATGATTTTGGCATAAAATAGAATTTCTTGGAAAATACTAAATTAGACCCTCTTTCAGTTTTCAGGCAATATCTGGAGCTCTAGATGTCGGATCGGGACATTCTTTATATGGATAAAAAGCTAAGAAAGAGCTCTACAACTTTTATGTTGAGACGAAATTCCAGTTTTATCTCCAAGGGTTTCGAATTTTGCTTGAAAGTTGAGAGCGGGAAACATCTACCATTCCACCAACCATTTCATCTACCTCTTCATCTTTCTTTTCACCTACTACTTCATCTACCACTTCATCTTCCTTTTCACCTACTACTCCATCTACCACATTCTATCTATTAATCCACCTATCACATTTCACCTACTACTCCATCTACCACATTCTATCTATTAATCCACTTATCACATTTCATCTACCACTTCATCTACCTTACTCCATTTTTCCCTATATATAGCCACCCTCTCCTTTACATTTGACACACACCAATTGAGATCCATTACTCTCATCTCTTCTCCACACACACCATTTCATTTCCATTACTCTTCTCTCTTATCTACTTACACACCATTTCATCACTCCATCTCTTCTCCAACTACTACATCATCTTGGAATTAATTCTAGGTATTGTATTATTTTCTTGCATGCCTCCATGTTGGAAGGCTTAGGATTGCATTACTCTTAGTATGCCACCTACATGGAAGGTTTTACCTCCTAAAGGGACGGCTAGATTTTTACATTTTTTATGCATCTTTTGGTTGTATATTTATGTTTAAGAATTTAATATTCAAGTTTTATGCAGTATTTATAAGAATTTCATTCTAGCTTTATATAATGTCAATTTATTTTGGTGTTGTTTTTAATTTTATCATGAGCTAAATTTTAATTTTCCTAGGGCAATGACGTAGCTTACTAATGACGGATTGAATCTTAACTTATTAAATCTAGTTTTAATTTCTCCTTCATGATTGAGTTTTAATTATTTTTCTTAATGCTTTCATTTGATTGGCCACCTTTTGAATGATTTCAATATGCATGTTGAGACCGGAAGGAGATGCATGTGTGTAGATCCTATAATTAAAACCATGACTTGCATGTGAAATAGGAATATATTCATATGAGTTGTGTAGTCTTGTTGAGTTTCATAAATCTTAATGCATAATTAATTGCTTAAATTCATATAGGAATATATTGGATTAGCAATTAATTATAGAATTGCTTGACCTTGGAAGAGGCTTGTAATTAAATTAGGGAAACTCGACTATCAATCATGTGGAATAAATTGGGCTAGAATAGATAAGTGATTCAATCCGAAATTTGTTAAGTGAAATCTAATCCCTAGGACTTTTTCTCATATTTGTTTTCATATCATCTGCACGCGTCACCAATAGAAAAATGACTTTTAAGACCGGTTAAAAATGACTTTTTAGACCAGTTCTGTATTAGGTCTTGATACAGCCGGTCTAAAATGTCTGTTATTTTTTAGACCGGTTGTTAGAACCGGTCTTAAAAGTCAAACTTTTAAGACCTGTTGTACCCACAACCGGTCTAAAACTCCACATTTAAGACCGGTTATGGGAGCAACCGGTCTTAAATATGAGACATTTAAGACCGGTTGCTCCCACAACCGGTGTTAAAGATGAGACATTTAAG
Organism: Inga oerstediana; assembly: GCA_963210345.1. NCBI lineage: Eukaryota > Viridiplantae > Streptophyta > Magnoliopsida > Fabales > Fabaceae > Inga > Inga oerstediana. The sequence continues at coordinate 67,188,575 of OY723401.1, forward strand.
ACCGGTTGTGGGAGCAACAGGTCTTAAATATGAGATATTGAAGACCGGTTGTACCACAACCGGTCTTAAAGATGAGACATTTAAGACCAGCTGTGGGAGCAACCGGTCTTAAATGTCTCATATTTAAGACCGGTTGTTCCCACAACCGGTCTTAAAGTACTTTTTAAGACCGGTTGTGACTACAACCGGTCTTAAAGCTTCGTTTTTTTTTAAAAACGTCCCTTTTATTATATGTACACGCACAGAATGCTCCAATTTTAAACAGCAATACATAACAATCACCATCCCATCTTTCCCATGCATTCATTGAACTCGCCTAGTTATGGGTGGAAAAATACCAAACTAAGATTAAGAAATGTCATAAAACACACATCACGTGTGTGTGTGTTATGGTAAGTCACTAAAATTTTCAGCATTTCCAAATCTCATCTCAGAAAGTTCAAACTATTTTGTGATTTTGCAGAAGTGCAGGCAAAGCCATTGAAGCAGAAGAATAACTAAGCGCAAAGTATAGTAATCAACAAGTTTGCATACAAAACTGCAAATTCTAGTCAACTAAAGGCTTATTACTAAACACCTTAATAACATGAGGCAGTCCAGCGTTTCTCGTCCTCCCACAAAATCCACCTGCAAGAATCATATACTTGTAAGCAATTTAATGGACAGAAATTTCTCTGAACTCAATCACTCATACATAGACAACACCTCAACATTCTCCATAATCTCCAATCACATCCCTATATATAAGCTAGGTATATGCAATTAACAATCACCAAATGACAACAGTAAAACAAAACCTGATTCATTCATACCATAACTAGAACAACATCATACCAGCGTTATCATAATAAATTACAATAATGTACAATGAACTTTGGATTCAAAAACTCACTATTTTTGTAATAGCTCATGGATGAATTCAGCACAACATGTGCGAATGAAATCAATATCTTCTTCAGGAAAGGGATCAGCAAGATCAAACATCTGTAACACCAAAACCAGATGAATCATTGACTTAGTAACTTAAAAACAATAAAGTAATTAAAACAAAAGTTCAGAAATATAAATTTACCTCTTGAGTAAAATCAGTCGTGCCTAGAGTGATAATATTGTAAATGTGTCTCAAAACATAAAAACCACATAAGTTGGACCCCTTTGGTTGCCGACGGCTCTGAGAAAAAACATGATATCATTAAAACAAATATAAAGGCATGTCTTATTACATTCTTTAAACAAATCCATATGTACTAACCTTTGGCATGATCCATGTAGGGTCCTTTAAGTCACGAACATGCTTACCACAAGCACTGTGTAGGAATGTTCGCATAGCCCTATGATCATCACAATGACAAAGGTTATTGGTTTTACACAAATTCCATAAACTTTGCATACAAAAGGTAAGAATGCAAGAAAACTAACGAATTAATGGTCTTTTTCAAATCATTCCCTGGTTTGAAGTGGAGGGAACATAAGAGGATGACAGTGTAACTACTCTTGCATAGAAGAAGCAACTGCCAATGATCACTGAAAAAAACAGAAGAATATTAATAAGCAAACATAAAACATTATATAAATTATAAACTATCAATTTGTTTCTTACCTATGCACATATGGAGCCAAGAAACACTCGGTTCCAGTTTCACTAAGCCTCTGTGACAAGTATGTATGTCTAGTAGCAGCAGTGGTCCCTTTCTCTTGGATGTGATGGGGGCATAAGAATCCAAATTTTTCGCTTTTGCCAGAGGAGACCAACCTACGATGCATGTACCTACAATAACGCAAGCACATAAATAAAAGGTAAACGGTGAAACTTTTAAAATATTTACTTTGAATTGCAGAAGCTACTTACATTAAGAACAGTTGGACAATCCCAATCGTAAGATTTTGTCCAGGAGCTACCAGGGACATCAAATCATCCCTCTCAAGATAGCATGTCACTCCTGACTGTCCAACAACTGAATCCGTAGGCCACTCTCTTGTTTTGAAGGATGTATCATATGCCATCAGAATCACTTGTTGCATGATATTCAATGGAGGCTGTGAAACTTCTTGCTGAGTGAAGGGAGCTGGACTTGGTGGGGCTTTGATCGGACTTGGTGGTGCTTTCATCAGAAGGGATAGGGACAGGTGCATCCGCAATAATCACCTCGTCAACTGACACCCGGACTTGATCACCTTCCATTTGTCGGTGGTGGACAGTTGATCCCAGGTTATGCACACTACCCCGTGCAACTAACCGTCTCAGAGGATCCTCGACAAAAAGATCACAAAGCCCAGTAATTTGCGGGTTAGGACCCTCTGATGACTGCCCAATGTTGCAACAACTACCTTTAGTGCTCTGCTTATTAGGATCAATCGATTGTGGCTGGGGAGCACTGGTATCTTGTCTTGAGCTCATAAACACTATCATTTCCTCTTTCATCTTGCTCAACCGGGTCTCTAAAAGTGCATTAAAAGATACTTCAGCCTCGGCCTTTGCTTCTGCTCTTGCAATGGCCAACATATTCTCCAATTTCTCCCTAGTCGCGATGTTTGAGGAATAGTGTACGGGGGCTCCAAAGTAATCCCGTATCCCTACCCCTCCTCCAACTCCCCTGACACGGCCTGGATGCTCGTGTTTGCCAGTAGCAACTGTGAGGATGTCATTCCTGCCCTCCGACTTAAAAGATCCCTCAGCTTGTTGTTTTCTAAGTTCATCCTGTAACATAATACAAAATAACAAACGTAAGTAATAATGTACGTTTCTTATGTAATTAATTACAATAACGTTATATACTTACAATTCTTTCACCAACTATACGAGATTGTTCACTCGTATAAGTCCCACTCCTCTTTTGGTGGGCAAATTGCCATTTTTCTTCTCGACGAATCGGAGATGGCGGAGAAAGAAGAACAGAAGGATCGGATTGAGATGCTTCTTCCAATCTCTTCCGTTTGGCCGCCAACAAGTCTCTTTCAGCCTTTGCATAACCCCCACGAGACATTGTATGAGGGCAATCATTCTTTCTACCACTCTCTTGTGCTTTTTGCCTTTTTGCCTGCGAATAAGAAATGATACAAAAGGAAAGTGTTATAATCAATTAAGATAATTGCTAAGTAAATAAAATAAAAAATAAGTCAACTAACCAAAGATTCACGAGTAGTCCGAAGCCTAACAAATTCTTCCCAAGTCGCTTGATCAAGAAATGTATACGTGCTGCACGGATTAGGACGAGGCTGACCATCTTGCACCTCAATATGAATGTAATTGTTGGTCAGACTTGTCTTAAACTTGCTCTAGCGCTTATAACAATACGTCATCGTCTTGTTGTACAAGATCTCACTCTGAGGAACGTCGTAGGTGAGCTGAAATGCATGCATTGAAGGAGTAAGTGACAAATGAAGTGACATTTGATAATAATTAATTACATATAGAAGATAATTTTATACCTGAATAGTGTCCCAAATATGCTGCTTCACCTTTGGATCGACATTTCTCCACTCCTCTATCAAGATGCTCGGCTTGTTACGTGCAAGGAGGCCGACGAAACTCCTATATCGTTGTGCATTAGGCCCGATTGGTTTCCAATGTCTATCAAACTCAATCGGTATCTTTTGGCCTGCACTCCAACTGAGGGAAACATCTGTCAACCGTGTGGCACGTCTACCCCTCCGTACAGACTGGCTACTGCGCTCACTACGACCCTGGCTCGAAGCATTGCTAGGCTCGCCCTGGTTAACACTATCTGGCTGACTCTGCTGAGCACTAGGTGACTGACCCAGAGGTGGAGGAGGTGGCTGATCCTCTGCACTAGGACGCTGGGGATCCGTCATTTTCCTGTAACGACAACAAAGAAAGATAAATCCTAAGCTATGACATGTGAAGACTATATCGATAAAATAACTAAACATATTCTTCAGATAATAATCATAATCATAATTACTTTAGTTAGTTAAGGTCAAAGTAGTATCATAAAGAGATATCCTCCCATATTCCCTCGTAATGATCATTTCTTATGCCGTGCGCATTATCTGCTTCATCTTCTTCGTTCAGTTCTGGTAGACCCCTGGAAAAAGAAGGAGTCTCAAGAAGATCATAATTTGAGTGACTTTTCTCGTCAATATCAACGACCCTTTTTCCTTGGAGAGCTACAGACCACATTTTATTTGCCTGATCAGTGATATAGAACACTTGTTGTGCCTGATCTGCCATAATGAAAGGTTCATCTCCAAAACTTCTACTATTCAGATCTACTAATGTCAATCCTAACCTATCGATCTTCACACCATTATTGACATCAACCCACTTGCATTTGAAAATAGGAAATCTAATTTTAACATAGTCAACCACCCAAATCTCTTCAATCACCCCATAATAAGGTATGGCAGCCAACGTAGGGTTCTTATCTTTCGAACTAGAGAAGTGCATAGATTCAGCCACTAATACAACACCACTGTTCTGGACGGTGCTCTTATCATCTAGGGACTTCGTGTAAAAGGTATAACCATTGATCTCAAATGAAGTCCAACTTATGACATCAACTTCAGGACCACGTGCTAACTAATTTATTGTATCAGAAACACATTCTTCTCCGTCAACCTTTTGTTTGAACCAATGTGCGAAAGTTCTGTTATGCTCCCTGATTAACCTTTGTTCGCTCATTCGACTATTTTGTTTCCGTACAATTTCTTTATGGGCATTCATGTAATATTGAACTTCATCAACATTGTTCAAGATGTACAGGTGGACTTGTTGCAATTCATCAGCATCTATGCTCTTTACTGTTGCCCCGCGTCTACCCCCTTCTTGATCATGACGCTTAGGAAGGCCAATATGTCGTACATTTGACAAATACTGTTGACAAAATTCCATAGCTTCTTCAGAAACATATTTTTGAACAATAGATGCTTCAGGCCGATTGGGGTTCTTCACATACCCTTTTAGTATTTTCATAGTTCTTTCGATCGGGTACATCCACCGGAAATAGATAGGGCCACACAACTTTATCTCCCTTACTAGATGAACAACCAAGTGTACCATGATATCAAAAAAGGATGGAAGAAAAAGCTTCTCAAGCTGGCATAAGATAATGTATCCTTCATTTTCCAATTCCTCCAATCTTTTCGTGTCAATGACTTTACAACAAATGGCATTGAAGAAGAAACAAAGTCTAGTCAATATGTGTTGAAGATCATATTCGGCAATGCCTCGAATAGCTACTGGGTGTAGTTGTTGCATTAAGACATGACAATCATGAGACTTTAGCCCTATTAACTTCAAGTCTTTTATCGATACAAGCTTTTTAAAATTTGAACAATACCCTGAGGGAACTTTAGCGCCATGTAAACACTCACAAAAGCTTCTTTTCTCAACCTTAGACAAAGTATGAGCAGCTGGAGGACAAAAAGTTCTATTACCGTATGGCCTTGGATGTAAATCTTCTCGTATTCCCATTTCTTGCAAATCTAATCTTGCCTTCACGCCATCCTTAGAACTTCCCTGTATGTTGAGCAGTGTCCCAACAATACTATCACATACGTTCTTCTCCACATGCATGAAATCAATACAGTGTCTGACGTCAAGATTGCGCCAATATGGAAGATCGAAGAAGACGGACCTTTTTTTCCATATATTTTTCTCATTTCTACTCTTTGATGACTTACCAAACATAGTATTGATATTTTTCACCTTTTCATAAATTTTCTCCCCAGTCAATGCCTCTGGAGCATCTTCAAACTCTTAGCCACCGAAAAAAGCTTTTTTTAATCTACGATAAGGGTGGTTTCGTCTTAGAAATCGCCTATGGCCAAGGTAAACCGTCTTTCTTCCATGTTGAAGTTGATGGTAGCATGTGCCTTCTTCACATATCGGACAAGCTTTGTGGCCTTTAATGCTATATCCTGACAAGTTCCCATATGCAGGGAAGTCATTTATAGTACAAAAGATCATTGCTCGCATATTAAAAGTCTCCTTCTTGTTCGCATCAAAAACATCGACACCTTTATCCCACAACTCTTTCAAGTCTTCGATCAAGGGTTGTAGGTAAACATCTATGTCATTTCCGGGTTGCTTTGGTCCCAAAATCAACATAGACAACATTATGTACTTTCGTTTCATACATAACAAAGGAGATAAGTTGTAAATTACCAACAGAACAGGCCATGAACTATGTGTACTGCTTAGGCTACCATAAGGATTCATACCATCTATGCTAAGCCCAAGCCTGAGATTCCTAGGTTCTTCACCGAAGCTAGGAAATAATTGATCGATTTTTTGCCATTGAGAAGAATCAGCTGGATGCCGAAGCTTTACATCAGAAATCCGCTCATCTGCGTGCCATCTCAAATTTTTGGCATCAATTTCATTAGCAAACAGGTGCTTGAACCTTGGAATGATTTGAAGATACCACAACACTTTTGCAGGGCCCTTATTTGATTTATACCTCGGAGTTTCACATATCGGACATTGCTCCTTCTCTTCATGATCTTTTCTATACAATATGCAATCATTAAGGCAAGCATGGATCTTTTTATACTGCATCCCTAGTGGACACAGTATTTTCTTAGCATCATAGTATCGACAAGGCAACATATTATCATCAGGAAGCATATCTTTAAAGGCCTCAAGCGTTTCTGAAAAACTCTTGTCGCTCCATCCATGCCGTGCTTTCAAGCTTACCAATTTCAATACAGCATTCAGTAATTGGTATTTTTTACACCCCGGGTACAACGACTTCTCAGCATCACTGCACATATTACCATATGCATGTGATTGTTCAAAAGCCTCTTCTCCTACATCACGAATAATGTCCTCTATCCGATCATCCATATCCGTGTCATTATCATCACAAGTCACTTCCCCCTGTTGAGATGCACTTGGCATTTCTAATTGTTCACCATGCCATACCCATACTACATACGTCTTACAAAACCCTTCACAAATTAAATGTGTATATATATCTGCAGCACTTAATCGCTTCTCATTCAAACATTTTACACAAGGGCAATAAAACATCCCACTATCATCATCAGCATTTCTTTTTGCAAAGTCTAAAAAACCCTTGACCCCAACATCATATTCAACACTCGTCCGTTTAGCTTGTATCCAAATACGATCCATATATTCTAACACCTTTTTTTTGTTTTGTACTTTTTCCCTGGAAAAGGTAGGAGAATGATGAGAGCATGCAATCATTACACCCAAGTATATAGTGTAACTAGAAGTAAACAAAGAATATCGTGATTTAGAGTAGCGTGTGAGGAAAAAATGGAATGAGGGAAAGTGGAATGGAGAAGGAGTGAGGGAATGATAAATGGAGGTGGAAAGAGGAAGCAAAGAATGCGCGTTCGTCAGAGAAAGTGACTTGGATATATATTCTTTTAATGTCTAACGCCTGCATATGCTAGATCCATTATTATATTGTTTGTCCCTGGATATATTTTTTAGGGTGACTTTGGTCCTTCGACTAATAATATCCAAGCAATACCGTTGGAAACCAATAGAAGGTAACTAGTTAAACATAGCAAAAAGAACTATAAGTGGAGGGATTTATGTTGAGGCTCAGTACTGGTGATGCTCTGAGTGCTGAAATTTGGGGTTGCCTTATGGGCATGAAAAGAGTTTGGGATGGGGGGTTCAGAGAAGTGTTGATTAGGTGCGACTCCTACGAGTTTATCGACCTACTTCAAAATGAGATCCCAGATATGCATGAAAAATGGCAGCTGCTTACAGAGACTGAAGTGATCTCGGGGCCTTCATTTTTTATCTTTGGTTTTTAAAGCAAAGCAGAAGTGATCTCGGGGCCTTTATTTTTGAATGAAGATGGAGATGGTATCATCATGGAAGAATTTAAAATGCAATCTCCTTCCATCCCTCTTAGTTGGCTAATCGGCAGTACAAAGGTCCTCTCGAACTCTAACGAATAATATTCCAGCCCCTATATGGATAAATATCCGGGATGGTCACACCCACACCCTCACAAAATCAAGTTAATTGCTTCTAAGCAATATGAATAAATGACTACATTCCTATAGACTCTATTTCAACATAGATGAAGATCTAAGTTAAAGGCTTACTATATTAGAGAATATTAAAAAACCATCTATTAATTTGAAAACACCTTAAATGACAGATAAAAAGAGCCATATCAATATGGATTGACATTTAGTTAATCCAACCTATAGCCTTTTCCTTTTTTTTTTTTAAATTTTTTTATACTGCATTTTTAAAACTTTTTTTAAACAATATACTGAATTTTTTTACACAAACCTAAACCATAAAAAAATTAAGGCTAAAGTATACATTTGATCATTTATGTTCATATTAAAGTTCATTTAGTCCTTTAAGTTTAAAAAGTGCATTTTTAGTCTTTCACTCCTAACGTCGTTAGTCTAATATAACAGAAAATGATAACTCATCAAGTTATATTATTTTAATCCTTACTGGCTGACACATCAACTCAAATTTTCTTTAACAAACTCATATTTTAACTAAAATAACAATATTAATGAATGACTAACGTCTAAGTCATGAGGGATAACATGACAAGACATTTAGCAATTTTTTTAAAAAATTAAAAACAAACTAACCCATCACGGGTTGGGCCCATATGGGTTTGAACCAAAAAGACCGGCATCAAAACAGTCCTTGTGTTTCACAACCCAACCCACCAAGCTTTTCAGATTGGGCGGGTTTGACCCACGGGTTAAACCCCTTTTACCAGCTCTAATTAGTATACACCATGACCTACGATTTTTAATATAAGATCCATTTTATAATTATTTTTTTTATTAAAATAGATCTTATATTAAAAATTAGAGGTAGTGAATAGCTAATGTACCCTTCCCTCCAAGGATCTTGGATCTAAATCTTGTGCCCGCCTTGTTTCTTTTCATAAAAAAAAACTAAAAAAAAAAAGCTTCCTATGTAAAAGCAGGAAACCAAATTTTGGCTTCCTCCTTTCATCACCCTTTAATGCTATCACTACATCTTTCTGACCTTGGGTTTTTACTGAATAGGGCATATAAGATTTATCAGTATTGCCTTGCCCTGGCGAAAATCAGTATTTTCGTACAAATTTACAAATTCTCCAATAACAAAATGCGCCCACTAACCTTCTCCCTAAGTTCACACGAGAACTAAGCATGTTATCATGCACATTATCATTACTACTACCATTGTTATCTTCATTCTTGCTTAAAACAAAGTGTCAGTAACTCAATAAGTACAAGCTAAAACCCAAATCACAAATCCTGTGTTCTATAAAAATGATGCGCTTTCTAATTCACCATTCACACATATTGAATACCCCACATCACAAAATTCTTTACTGTGCATTAATGTGTACCCAGAACAACCCGGTTAATTAACAAACTATAATACAAACTATAAACCCAAGCTCAGTCTATCTAACCACAGAGTCACGCACAAGAGATATTTTATTTAAAACAGGAAGTGCCATAATTGAAATTCCATTACAGTGGCAAGTATTTTTGAGGGGTAAATGTAGATCGAGGAAGCATACCTCAAACAAGCGATGAACAGCGACCCAACAGCAGTGAATGACGGACGGAGCTAGAAAACCAGGACCAAACGAAGACGGCGACCCAACAGCGACAACAATTAGCAGCGACCTGCCGGATTCGATCGTTCCGATTAGATCAGGTAAGGGGGAGTTGAGCACTGAGAAGAGAAATGATTGGGATGAAAAATTTCAGAAATGGAGAGGGCGCGCGGCAGGGGTTGGGGGGAAATATTTGGGGAACTTTTTAAGACCGGTTAAGTAGACTAACCGGTCTTAAATGAAGCTTTTTAAGACCGGTTGTCTAACAACCAGTCTTAAAATCACCTTTTAAGACCGGTTGTTAGAGAACCGGTCTTAAAAAGCTTCATTTAAGACCGGTTCTCTAGCAACCGGTCTTAAAAAGCTAATTTTTAAGACCGGTTGTTAGACAACCGGTCTTAAAAAGCTTTATTTAAGATCGGTTCTCTAGCAACTGGTCTAAATTGTATTTTTTAGACCGGTTAAACATAATAACCGGTCTCCCAAATTCTTTATAATTACGTAAATGCCACCGCGCATTTCTTTTAAACCTCATTTACTACAACCGGTTTAAATGTGCCGGTCTAAATCACCTATTTTGTACTAGTGCGTATTTAATTATTTTTCTTTTATTTGTATTCTCAATCACCAATTTATCGATCGACTAAATAGAATTAAAATTACCAATTTTGATACTTAGTGATCAATCCTCGTGGGAACGATACTCTACTCACTTCTATATTACTTGATTACGACAGTGTACACTTGTACTATTTAATTGACCATTTACAATCGTAACAATACCTCTTCATGCATTCATAAGAAGAAAGGAACAATAGGAACCTACAAATGGGTACCTAAAGGTTCATATATTCAGAAAATTATTTGTACTAACCCAAAAGGACCCAAAAAGATGTGGGTACCTAAGACTTAGTCATTTGATTGCAGGTATGTCTCAAAGCATCCAAAAATAGCAAGTGGTACATAGATAGAGGATGCTTTAGACATATGACCAGAGATTTCGAAAGTTTTACCATATTACAACCTAAGGAAGGTGGAAAGGTAAAATTTGGAGGAAATCAATCCGGAAGGATAGCAGGAATTGGTGAAATCAAAAATGACAAAGGAATACAAGTTAAAGATGTATATTATGTTGAAGGCTTGTGTCACAATTTACTGAGCGTAAGTCAAAGTGTAGATAAAAACAACTGGGTAATATTTGACTTAGAAGAATGTTTAATCATCAACAAGAATGACTTACAGCTTGATAAGAAGAATATCAAGGCTAAGCTCAGAGCAAAAAGGGAAGGTAACTTTTACACTCTAGATATTAGCAGAAATGAATCTGAAAATTGTTTTCTGAGTAATGCCGATGAAAGTTGGCTATGGCATAAGAGATTGGCTCATGTCAATATGCATCAACTAGGCAAACTACTCAAAAAGGATCTAGTCCTTGGATGACCCAAAGTTAATTTCAAAAATGATTTGATTTGTGATGCATGTCAAAAGGGTAAACAAACTAAATCATCTTTCAAATTGAAAAATGAAATTTCAACAAATAGACCACTTCAATTATTACATATGGATTTGGTTGGTCCAGCAAGAGTAAAAAGTCTTGGTGGCAACTTAAATTCATTGGTCATTGTTGATGATTTCTCTAGATTTACATGGGTTATCTTTCTATCATCAAAGGATGAGACCTTTGAAGAATTTATTGTGTTTGCCAAGAAAGTGCAAAATAAGAAAGGTATGTCCATTGCAGGTATTAGGACTGATCATGGTGGAGAATTTGAAAATCAAGCATTTGAAGAGTATTGTGATACTAATGGCATTGATCACAATTTCTCTGCTCCAAGGACACCTCAACAAAATGGAGTTGTGGAACGCAAAAATAGAGTGCTCACTGAAATGGCTAGAGCAATGTTGAATGAAAAAAATGTGTCTCAAGTGTTCTGGGCTGATGCTATGAGTACAGCATGTTACATTTCAAATAGAGCATATATCAGAACAAAACTTGGAAAGACACCATACGAACTATACAAAGGAAGAAAGCCAAACATAGCTCATCTTCACATCTTTGGTTGTAAGTGTTTCATTCATAATAATGGTAAAGATAACTTGGGAAAATTTGATTCTAAAACTGATGAAGGAATTTTCCTAGGATATTCTAACCGAAGTAAAGCATATAGAATTTTCAATAAAAGAACTTGTGTTGTTGAAGAATCAATTCATGTTGTATTTGATGAATTTGAATCCTCTGACAAAACCATTGATGAAGAACAGGAAGTTGTTTTAAATCAAGAGAATGGTCAATCTATTTCTAAGTCTCTTATTCCAGAATTTGATGAAACTAAGGAAGAAGAGCAATCCCTAGGTTAACCTAGAGCTTGGAAATACAATAGACGTCATCCTTTAGATCAAGTCATAGGAGATGTGAATGAAGGGATCAAAACCAGAAATAGAATTTTTAATGAAGTAAGTTTCTCTGCATTCATTTCTGAGATTGAACCTTCTAACATTGATGAAGCCCTATCAGACAATGATTGGGTTATAGCAATGCAAGAAGAACTAAATCAATTTGAGAGAAATCAAGTTTGGGATTTGGTACCCCGACCCAAGGATCATCCGATCATTGGTACTAAATGGGTATTCAAAAACAAACTCGATGAATCTGCAATTATTGTCAGAAATAAGGCAAGATTGGTGGCCAAAGGCTATAATCAGGAAGAAGGGATTGATTATGAGGAAACGTATGCTCCAGTGGCTAGATTGGAAGCTATACGTGTACTTTTAGCCTTTGCATGCATCAAAGGATTCAAACTCTATCAAATGGATGTTAAGAGTGCTTTTCTAAATGGTTACATCATGGAAGAAGTGTATGTAGAACAACCTCCAGGTTTTGAGGATGTTACTAAACCTGACCATGTTTTCAAACTCAAAAAGGCTTTATATGGTTTAAAACAAGCTCCTAGAGCATGGTATGAAAGGCTCAGTAAGTTTCTTATTGATCAAGGTTTTGTACGGGGAAAAGTTGATACAACACTCTTTATAAAATGAAAACACAATGATATTTTAATTGTTCAAATATATGTTGATGACATTGTTTTCGGTGCTACTAATGAATCTCTGTGTAAGGAATTTTCTGTGATAATGCAGGGAGAGTTTGAGATGTTAATGATGGGAGAATTGAATTTTTTTCTTGGTTTGCAAATCAAACAAAGAAAGAATGGAATCTTCATATCTCAAACAAAGTATTTGAAAGAGCTATTGAAGAAGTATGGAATGGATGAAGCAAATGGCACGGACACACCTATGAGCTCAACTACGTTACTTGATGCTGATGTCAAAGGAAAAGACTACAACATCACGAAATATAGAGGAATGATTGGATCATTACTCTATCTCACGGCAAGCAGACCAGATATTCAATTTAGTGTTGGCATATGTGCAAGATATCAATCGGCACCAAAGGAATCACATGCTGAAACCGTCAAACGAATCTTTAGATACCTTGCTGACACACCCGAATTGGATTTGTGGTATCCCAAAGAAAGAAGTAAATATCTTGTTGCATATTCAGATTCTGATCATGGAGGATACAAAACAGATAGAAAGGGCACAAGCGGACAAGGACAATTTCTTGGAGGATCACTTGTATCATGGTTTAGCAAGAAACAATATACTGTGTCTCTCTCGTCAACGGAAGCTGAATATGTTGCAGTCTCAAGTTGTTGTGCACAAGTGATATGGTTAAAACAACAATTACAAGATCTTGGTATTTATCTCAAAGAAATACCAATCTATTGTGACAATACTAGTATGATAATCTTGGCAAAGAATCCAGTTCAACACTCTAGAACCAAGCATATCGATGTCAGACATCACTTCATCAGAGATCATGTTCAAAAGAAAGATGTGAAAGTGATATTCATTCCTACTCATCTTCAATTAGCTGATATCTTTACAAAACCCCTTGCAAAAGATCAATTTCTTTACATTAGGAGAGAATTGGGAATAGTAAATCCCAATGAGTTATAAGTAATTTCAACATTTCATAATATTAGATGAAGTCACTTGATAATGTTTTGATGATCACTAACTTAAGCATCGGATTATATAGAAACTTGTTTTGCAGGAAGAAAGAAACTCTGTTTTGAGAAACAAAAACAGAGGTGATCAGAGGACACAGTTATTGGAGTACCAACTTGAAGTTATCACTAACAGAGAAGCATTACCCGAGGAACAACTTAAAGTAAAGAAGCAGTTTACTCGAGTATGTACTCGAGTAATGGACTTCAAAACTGGAAGTAACGGATCAAGTTACTTGATTTTCAAACATATCGGTTCAGTTTTCAAAGAAATGAAGAGTCAGAAGTTGAAAAGCAGGTTACCCGAGGCGAGCCTCGAGTAAACTTGAAGCTTACTCGAGTAAGGCCTCGAGTAAGGTCAGAGTCCAGATTCTCAAATTGATAAAGAATGACTCAAATTTGATCAGAATGGGTTATAAATGATCGAGGGAACATCCATGGATAATTACTATATTATTCATGCCAGGTACGCAATTTAAATGAATTATTTTAGGATTTTTCCGTATGAACACCTGAGGAAGGCCTCGAGTAAACTTGAAGGTTACTCAAGTACGGCCTCGAGTAACGTCGGGTTCTAGGTCTTTATCTATCACAAACTCGGTCATTTCCACAAAATCTCCTCTAGTAAATCACTATTCTCTCTCACAAAAACTTTTCACAAGTGATTCCCTACTTCATTTCTGTCAAAACCCAAGAGATTTCAGTTCCTAAAACCTCCTATTTTGCTCAAAATCCTAGTGCCCTAAATCGTGATTGAGTCTCTGTTTTTCTGAAGATTTTAGCTTTCAATCATTCAGAAAGATGAGAACTAAAAATCTTACTCCTATAGACTCCTCTGAATCCCAACAACACTCTGATCCTGTTTCTTCTCCTCCCAAGAAGAGAAGAAAACTCACCCCGAGACCAAAAGCTAAAATTCCTCTTCAACCGAAACCCAAAGGTGTGGTGATTAAAGAGCCTATTACTACAAGGGCTCAATCCAAAAAGGGTACCTCAACCGGAAGAGGAAAGAGTGCCAAATCTCCCTCACCTCCTCCCTCTGATTCCTCTACCCCTTCTTTCACACCAAAGCCTATCAAAAAGCCAAAGTATGACAAGAATGTGGCTAAGGCTATGGCTGGAATCATTGATCAAATGGAGAAGGGACAATCTTCCAAGAAGTCCAAAATACTGGAAGCAGAGATCACCAACCCACCAAAGGGATTCAATGTTAGCAAATTGGTGGAGTCTCCGAAGTACTTGTCTCAGTTCTCCAGAAGGAAAGTGTGTAAGACACACTATGTTGATCTGAAGTTACTTCAAGAGGTAGTGAAGCATGACCTAAGTCCTTATTTAGATCCTTTTATGCCTTGGTTATCCATTAGATTGCCTTTTTGCACAAAGGTAATCACTCACTTTTATTGTAACTTAGAGATCATAGATGAGCCTAACCGAACCTCAGTTGAGGAAGAGATGACCACCACTGTGAGAGGCCAAAAGATACTTATATCTCCCTCTAGGATTAATTTATGGTTTGGAATTGAGAACCCCCCAGATGATATCTATTCCCAACTTGAGCCAAATCAAATCTTCACTATCCTTAAACCCGGTGAGCTAGTTGGCCCTCTAAATTTCAAGCCCAGTGATATGTGTGATCATCATAGGGTCCTTTGGTACATTTACTCTAGGTCCCTAGTGAACAAAGCCAACAACTATACCCATTTCTCCGATAGGGACTTTAGGTGGTTTGCTTCACTTCTCCTGAAGGAATAGAAGGATCTGGGAGAATATATTTTCTTGGAGATAAAAAGGTATAAGGTGGATGGGAAGGCTACAACACCAATGCCATATCCTCAGATTGTGTCTCTAATCCTGAAAGAAAACAAAATATGGTATTTGGATAGCAAGGAGCCAATTGAGAGGTTGACTCTAGTTGGGAGAAACCAGATAGGGAAATTGAATATTGACATCCCTCTCAAAGGCCCTCTGGAGTCTGGGTTAAAGAAGAATAGGAAGACCACAGAGGCAGAAACTAGCAAGATAGATGACACTTAGTCATCGGCTCCAGCTGCTACCACATCATCGCCATCCTTTCTCAATGCCACTCTCCAGCACTTCAAGGAGAACATGCTCAGAGGTTTTCATGTGGACATCGCCAACACAAATGCTGAATTGATAACCCACATGAATACCAAGATGGGAGAGTTGGTTGACAGAATAGACAAGAGGCATGAGGAGTTGCTAGCAGAGCAACGTGCATAGGGAGAGACTTTGAGATTGATTCTGGCACGACTGGACTCTTTGGGTCCTGGACCTTCTGCCGGTCCCTCCTCTTCTGCACCACTTCCACCAGAGAACCCTCCTACTTATACTCCTATTCCTGAGGCTGAACCATCTATTCCTCCGGTCTCTGATCCACTTGAGCCCCAAGGCAAAGATATTCTATTCACAGTGGACGATCCTAAAACTCATGAGACCATACATATCATCATTGATGATTCACCTCCCAAACCACAGCCAGAAACCGCTCCTAAACCTATTCCCTCTCCTACCCAAATAGAGGAAATATCTCCCTCTTCCTCCTCTGAACATCATACACCGGAGACTGAGACTACTCCTGAGATTCAGACCACTTCAGAAGGAGAAACCTCTACTATGGTTGTCTTCCAACCTCCTCTTCCCGGCGATGACATCCATATCCCTCCAGTCCATCTGCCTGACCCAATACCCTCTAGTTCATTTGATTCCTTAGACTCAGATGATTCTATGGTCCTTCCAGTGACACCCATTTCCATGGCCAAGCCTCCTAGCCCTCCACTTGATTGATGAAGCCAAAAAGTGGGAGAAGAGCTTGAGAGTGATTTTTGTGGAAGTATCTGAGCATTTTGGGGTATTTGGTTGTACATGGGTTTTTAGGGAGCATTTTGAATTTCTTTGAACTTTATCTTGTAATTTGAAAATTTTAAGTTTAATGCAAGTGTGTTTAAGTTATGATTTCATTTTAAGTTCATTTAAGCTTTAAATTATGATACATGTTTGGACTAATGAAGTTATTGTGTATGCAAGATGTATGCTATGAATTCAAACTTAATAAGACATATTTAATTGAGAATCCAATTTGAAAAACCATGTTCAAAATCACCAAGTTTTGTCATCATCAAAAAGGGGGAGAATGTTAGATCTCATGTTTTGATGATAACAAAAGAATGGTTTAAAAAGGAAATGATTAATAAACAAGTTTGAACAAAGTAATGACAGGAACAAGCATCACTTGAAGTAAGCATTGGAGTAATGAAGAAAGACCAAGAGAAAATGCTGAGGAACTTGATCAGAAGCAAGTTTTCTAAGGCATTACTCGAGGAGCTACTCGAGTAATGAGACAAAACTTGAAGTAACCAGAGACAACTTCCAGTAACCTGCCAACGTTACTCGAGTAGCTACTCGAGTAATAGTGTAAGTATTTTCAAGGTGCTCTCAGCCTGCCAATGTTACTCGAGGAGCTACTCGAGTAACCAGGTAAAAACTTGGAGTTGCTCTCGGCCTGCCAATGTTACTCGAGGTGCTACTCGAGTAACTATGTGAAAAACTTCCAGTTGCTTTCAGGTTGCCAATGATACTCGAGTAGCTACTCGAGTAACTCTGTTTCTGAAAATGTGGAGCTCTCGGCACTTTGTACTACTGCCAATGTTACTCGAGGAGCTACTCGAGTAACGCACTAAAGTAAGTAAAAACTTGAAGGTGGTACCCGATTAACTTGATATTAATTTACCTCATTTACCTCAAGTCCTTACTCTAGTATGCAAGTATCTGATGTTGTATTTTAAGTGGATTCCTCGAGTAAGTACTCGAGTATGCAGAAATATTCTCAAGGTAAACCTCAAGTCATTACCAGGGTAAGTCATGCACAAAAATCTCATTACTCGAGGTGGTACCCGAGTAACCTATGCAAAAATGAGTGCATTACTCGAGTCAGTACCCGAGTAATGAGGTAAGTACTCTCGGCCTTGAAATCCTGCCAACATTACTGGAGTAGAGCATCGAGTAACCAAAAGTTTATTTGAAGGTTTACTCGAGTTGGTACCCGAGTAACTCATAAAGTTGTGAGTGCATTACTCGAGTAGGTACCCAAGTAAACATATATTTCCAAAGGTTTGAAAATTGGTTATTCCATGCACTACCCGAGTAATCTTGTATTTATTCATTGACTTGCAGTTGATCAAAGATTTCCTGATGATACTCGAGTAAGTACTCGAGTAACCTTCAAGTAATACTCGAGTAAGCTTACCCAGAAATTTAGAAATCATTCAAACGTTCATTAAATTATTTCCTATAGATTAATCTTTCATTGTATTAGTATTTCTAGCATATTTACAGATAAACAATGAAGGAATCATATCAAGAAAGGGAAGTCAAATCAAACGTTCAAATGCCAACCACCGCCAACGATATTTTTCAAAAACTTGAAAAGTCAATAGTGGCTGCGCACTCTCCAACGGACGAAAGAAAATGTTTCAACGGTCATCACCAACATATCTATATATATGGGAACATCCAAACAGAGAAAGAACATCAAGAACATACACAAACGAATTATCAAGTTCATTGCTCTGTTTTACCATTGAAATTATATTTCTATGCTTCAGTGATTCTTATTCACTCTGTAAGAGAGATATTTCATTCAAACTCAATATTTGTTATTGAGATAACTTAAGGTTGTGGAACCTTGAGTTGGGATTGGATTACAACTTGTAAGGGGGAGCGAGTGTCCAGGTGAAGGAACTTGCTTGTACTGAGGTGCCAAGAACCCACTGAATCTTGGAAGTTATAGTGAAACTCTCAGAGAAGCTCTGAGGACTGGACGTAGGTCAAAGTGGTTGTGACCGAACCAGTATAACTCCTGGTGTACACTTCGGTGATATTTCTCCTTACTCATTACTGTTTTAATTCCACTGTTAAAGTTTTATAATTCCGACGAAATTTTAGTATCACCCAATTCACCCCCCCTCTTGGGTGAAACGCTTGTTCTAACAATATTGTGATTTTTGAGTTTGATTTTTGAGTATATTGTTCTGCCTATTTATACTAAAATCATATTATATACTATTCTGCCTGATAGAGTATGATTTTTTATGGAGGTTGTGATTATTTGACTACTTGAACTTATTGCTCAAAGTGAAACACAATCAAATGTCCTTGAAATTGATGATAGTGGCTAAGAAGGTGAAAATGATAGTCGTCATACTCATGTTGTTTAGATGTTAGAGTATTTAGCTTCTTGCCTTCTTATACTTTGGCCTTTGTGTGAGTTATTTATGGACATGATTTTATCTTTGATTATACATTGTAACTGTGTTTGTTTGTTGCAAGAGACATGTTATGTAAACCTTAATGTTGACAACATTTATGTATTAAATTAGAACTTTAATCGTTGTTATTTACTAATTATATCTCTTTAGAGAAAATACGCAGGAAAAATAGTTAAATATTGTGAAAAAGATTTTTCGGCCCTGCGGGTCGGCCCTGGCCCTGATGTTCTCGGGCCGAGCCTTAAAGAACTGCAATTTTCTTGACCTCGAGCCCTTTAGGCCCAGCCCTGTTAGGTCCTGGCCCGTCAAGGGCTGTCCCTGCAGGGCCGGGCCATCCCTGATTCCCAGTTCTACCTAAAGGCTCATATGTTCAAAAAATTATTTGTACTAACCCAAAAGGACCCAAAAAGATGTGGGTACCTAAGACTTAGTCATTTGAATGCAGGTATGTCTCAAAGCATCCAAAAATAGCAAGTGGTACATAGATAGTGGATGCTCTAGACATATGACCAGAGATTTCGAAAGTTTTACCACATTGCAACCTAAGGAAGGAGGAAAGGTAAAATTTGGAGGAAATCAATCCGGAAGGATAGCAGGAATTGGTGAAATAAAAAATGACAAAGGAATACAAGTCAAAGATGTATACTATATTGAAGGCTTTTGTCACAATTTGCTGAGCGTAAGTCAAAGTGCAGATAAAGACAACTGGGCAATATTTGACTCAGAAAAATGCTTAATTATCAACAAGAATGACTTACAGCTTGATAAGAAGAATATCAAGGCGAAGCTCAGAGCAAAAAGGGAAGGTAACCGATATACTCTAGATATTAGTAGAAATGAATCTGAAAACTGTTTTCTGAGTAATGCTGATGAAAGTTGGCTATGGCATAAGAGATTGGCTCATGTCAAAATGCATCAATTAGGCAAACTACTCAAAAAGGATTTAGTTCTTGGATTACCCAAAGTATCTTTCAAAAATGACTTGATTTGTGACGCATGTCAAAAGGGTAAACAAACTAAATCATCTTTCAAATTGAAAAATGAGATTTCAACAAATAGACCACTACAATTATTGCATATGGATTTAGTTGGCCCAGCAAGAGTAAAGAGTCTTGGTGGCAACTTATATTCATTGGTCATTGTTGATGATTTCTCCAGATTTACATGGGTTATTTTTCTGTCATCAAAAGATGAAATGTTTGAAGAATTTGTTGTTTTTGCCAAGAAAGTGCAAAATGAGAAAGGTATGGCCATTACAGGTATTAGAACCGATCATGGTGGAGAATTTGAAAATCAAGCCTTTGAAGAATATCGTGATACTAATGGCATTGATCACAATTTCTCTGCTCCAAGGACGCCTCAACAAAATGGAGTTGTGGAACACAAGAATAGAGTGCTCACTGAAATGGCTAGAGCAATGTTGAATGAAAAGAACGTGTCTCAATTGTTTTGGGCTGATGCTATGAGTACAGCATGCTACATTTCAAATAGAGCCTATATCATAACAAAACTTAGAAAGACACCATACAAGCTGTACAAAGGAAGAAAGCCAAACATTGCTCATCTACACATCTTCGGTTGTAAGTGTTTCATTCATAATAATGGTAAAGATAACTTAGGAAAATTTGAGATATTCTAACCGAAGTAAAGCATATAGAGATTTCAATAAAAGAACATGTGTTGTTGAAGAATCAATTCATATTGTATTTGATGAATTTGAATCCTCTGACAAAACCATTAATGATGAACAGGAAGTTGTTTTAAATCAAGAAAATGGTCAATCTATTTCTAAGTCTCTTATTCCAGAAGTTGATGAAACTAAGGAAGAAGAGAAATCATTAGGTCAACCTAAAGCCTGAAAATACAATAAAAGTCATCCCTTAGATCAAGTCATAGGAGATGTGAATGAAGGGATCAAAACTAGAAATAGAATTTTCAATGAAGTAAGTTTTTCTGCATTCATTTCTAAGATTGAACCTTCTAACATTAATAAAGCCCTATCAGACAATGATTGGGTTATAGCAATGCAAGAAGAACTAAATCAAGTTTGGGATTTGGTACCCCGACCCAAGGATCATCCGATCATTGGAACTAAATGGGTATTCAAGAACAAACTCGATGAATCCATAATTATTGTCAGAAACAAGGCAAGGTTGGTGGCCAAAGGTTATAATCAAGAAGAAGGGATTGATTATGAGGAAACGTATGCTCCAGTGGCTAGATTGGAAGCAATACAGGTACTCATAGCCTTTGCATGCATCAAAGGATTCAAACTCTATCAAATGGATGTAAATAGTGCATTTCTAAATGGATACATCATGGAAGAAGTATATGTAGAACAACCTCCAGGTTTTGAGGATGTTACTAAACCTGACCATGTTTTCAAACTCAAAAAGGCTTTATATGGTTTAAAACAAGCTCCTAGAGCATGGTATGAAAGGCTCAGTAAGTTTCTTATTGATCAAGGTTTTGTACGGGGAAAAGTTGATATAGCACTTTTTATAAAACGAAAACGTGATGATATTTTAATTGTTCAAATATATGTTGATGACATTGTTTTCGGTGCTACTAATGAATCTCTGTGTAAGGAATTTTCTGAGATAATGCAGGGAGAGTTTGAGATGTCAATGATGGGAGAATTGAATTTTTTTCTTGGTTTGCAAATCAAACAAAGAAAGAATGGAATCTTCATATCTCAAACAAAGTATTTGAAAGAGCTATTGAAGAAGTATGGAATGGATGAAGCAAATGGCTCGGACATGCCTATGAGCTCAACTACATTACTTGATGTTGATGTCAAGGGAAAAGACTACAACATCATAAAGTATAGAGGAATGATTGGATCATTACTCTATCTCACGGCAAGTAGACCGGACATCCAATTTAGTATTGGTATATGTGCAAGATATCAATCAGCACCAAAGGAATCACATGCTGAAACGGTCAAACGAATTTTTAGATACCTTGCTAACACACCTGAATTGGGTCTATGGTATCTTAAAGGAAGAAGTGAATATCTTGTTGAATATTCAGATTCAGATCATGAAGGATACAAGACAGACAGAAAGAGCACCAGCGGACAAGGACAATTTCTGGGAGGATCTCTTGTATCATTGTTTAGCAAGAAACAAAATACAGTGTCTCTTTCGTCAATGGAAGCCAAATATGTTGCTGTTTCAAGTTGTTGTGCACAAGTGATATGGTTAAAATAACAACTACAAGATCTTGGTATTTATCTCAAAGAAATACCAATCTATTGTGACAAAACCAGTAGGATAAGCTTGGCGAAAAATCCAGTTCAACATTCTAGAATAGAGCATATCGATGTCAACATCACTTTATCAGAGATCATGTCTAAAAGAAAGATGTGAAAGTGATATTCATTCCTACTCACCTTCAACTAGCTGATATCTTCACAAAACCCCTTGCAAAAGATCAATTTCTATACATTAGAAGAGAATTGGGAATGGTAAATCCCAATGAGTTGTAAGTTATTTCAATTTCTCATAATATTAGATGAAGTCATTTGATAATGTTTTGATGATTATTAATTTAAGCATCGGAGTATATAGAAAATTGTTTTGCAGGAAGGTAGAAATTCTGTTTTGAGAATAAAAAATAGAGGTTATCAGAGGACACATTTACTGGAGTACCAACTTGAAGTAATGACTGACAGAGAACCATTACCCGAGGAACAACTTGAAGTCAAGTAGCACTTTACTCGAGTAACTACTCGAGTAATGGACTTCCAAAACTGGAAGTAACGGGTCAAGTTACTTGGAATTTAAATCAAACGGCTCAATTACTGAGAAATGAATAGTCAGAAGTTGAAAAGACAAGTTACCTGAGGCGAGCCTCGAGTAAACTTGAAGCTTACTCGAGTAAGGACTCGAGTAACTGCAAGTCCAGATTTTCAAATTGATGAAAAACTACTTAAATCTGCTCAAAATTGGTTATAAATGATCGAGGGAACATACATGGATAATTACAATATTATTCATGCCAGGTATGCAATTTAAATGAATTATTTTAGAGATTTTCTGTATGATCACTCGAGTAAGGACTCGAGTAACCTTGAAGTTTACTCGAGTAAGGCCTCGAGTAATGTCAGGTTTTAGGTCTTTATCTATCGCAAACTCGGTCATTTCCACAAAATATCCTCGAGTAAATCACTCTACCCTCTCACAAAAACTTTTCACAATCGATTCCTTGCATCATTTCGGTCAAAACCCAACAGATTCAACCTCAAAAACCTCCTATTCTGTTTAGATTCTCAGTGCCCTAATCTCGCGACTGTGTCTCTGTTTTTCTGAATTTTTCATCTTTCACTCATTCAGAATAGTGAGAACTAAAAACCTTACTCCCAGAGATTCCTCTGAATCCCAACAACACCCTGATCCTCTTTCTTCTCCTCCCACAAAGAGAAGGAAACTTACCCCTAGATCAAAAGCCAAAATCCAACCTCAACCGAAACCAAAAGGGGTTGTGATCAAAGAGCCTATAGTTACAAGGGCTCAATCCAAAAAGAGTACCTCTACTGGGAGAGGTAAAAGTGCAAAGTCTCCCTCTCCTACACCCTCTGATTCCTCTACTCCCTCTTTCACACTAAAGCCTTCTAAAAAGCCCAAATATGATAAGAATGTGGCTAAGGCAATGGCTAGCATTCTTGATCAAATGGAGAAGGGGAAATCTTCAAAGAAGTCTAAATTGCCAGAAGAGGAGATCACCAACCCTCCAAAGGGGTTCAATGTCAACAAGCTAGAGGAGACCCTAAAGTATCTCACTCAATTCTCTAGGAGGAAAGTGTGTAAGACACACTATGTGGATCTCAAGTTACTTCAGGAGGTATTGAAGCACGATCTCAGTTCCTATTTAGAACCTTTTATGCCTTGGCTTTCGATTAGATTACCTTTTTGCACTAAAGTGATCACCCACTTTTACTGTAACCTTGAGATCCTAGATGAACCAAACAGAACCTCAGCTGAGGAAGAGATGACCACCATTGTGAGAGGCCAAAAGATTCTTATTTCACCCTCTAGGATAAACATGTGGTTAGGGATAGAGAACCCCCCAGATGATATTTACTCCCAACTTGAACCAAACCAAATATTTTCTGTTCTTAAACCTGGTGAGTTAGTTGGCCCTTTAAATTTCAGACCGAGTGATATATGTGATCATCACAGGGTTCTATGGTACATTTACTCTAAATCCCTTATGAAAAAGGCCAACAACTATACCCACTTCTCTGATAGGGACTTTAGATGGTTTGCTTCACTTCTCCTGAAGGAACAGAAGGACTTGGGGGAGTATATCTTTTCTGAGATGAAAAGATACAGAGTGGATGGGAAGGCTACCACACCAATGCCATATCCTCAGATTATGTCACTCATTCTGAAGGAGAATAAAATATGGTATCTAGATAGCAAGGAACCTATTGAGAGGATGACTCCGGTTGGGAGAAATCAGATTGGCAAGCTCAATATTGATATACCTCTCAAGGGTCCTCTGGAGTCTGGGTCGAAGAAGAAGACTAAGACCGAGACTAGCAAGATGGATGACACTCAGTCATCGGCTCCAGTTGCCACCACATCATCACCCGCCTTCCTCAATGCCACACTTCAGCATTTTATGGAGAATATGCTCCAAGGATTCCATGTTGATATTGCCAACACAAATGTTGAACTGATAACCAACATGAATTACAAGATGGCGGAGTTGGTTGAGAAAATGGATAAGAGGCACGAGGAGTTGCTAGCTGAGCAATGTGCCCAGGGTGAGGCACTGAGATTGATTCTGGCACGACTGGATTCCTTGGGTCCTGGACTTTCTGCCGGTCCATCCTCTTCTTCTCCAGAGCATATACCATCTTCTGCACCACCACCACCTCCAGAGAACACTACTTCTGATATTCCTCTCTCTGAGCCTGAGCCATCTATCCCTCTAATCTCTAGTCCACCTGAGCCACAAGCCAAAGACATTCTATATTCAGTGGATAACCCTGACACCAATAAGACCATTCATATCATCATTGATGATTCACCTCCCAAACCTCAGCCTGAACCCGCTCCTAAACCTATTCCATCTCCTACCCATACTGAGGAAATATCTCCCTCCTCATCCTCTGATCATCATACTCCATAGGTTAAGACCACTACCATGATCATCTACCAGTCTCCCTCTATTCCTCCTAGAGATGATATCCATATCCCTCCAGTGAACCTTCCTGAACCAGTCTCTTCTAGTTCATTTGACTCCTCTGGTTCAGATGCTTCTATGGTTCTTCCAGTGACACCTATTTCCATCGTCAAGCCTTCTAGTCCTCCACTTGATTGATGAAGACAAAAAGGGGGAGAAGAGCTTGAGCTTGAGTGTGATTTTGTGGAGTGTCTCTGTTTATTTTGGGATATATGGATGTATATGGGTTTTAGGGAGCTTTTAAGTTTTAGGGAGCTTTTTGAGTTTTTAGAAAGTCTTTTGTGTTTTTAAGCTTTTTCATCTTCTTGTAATGAAGCTTAAGTTTAATGCAAGTTAATTTAAGTTATGATTTCATTTCATGTCCATTTTAAGTTTAAAATTATGATACATTATTAGACTAATAAGTTTGTTGTGTATGCAAGGTGTATATTATGATTTCATTCAATTTACACTTTGAATCTAAACTTAATAAGTTTTTCAAAATAATCTTTGAATACAAGAAGTATTTAATTGAGAATTCAATTTCAAAAACCCTATTCAAAATCACCAAGTTTTGTCATCATCAAAAAGGGGGAGAATGTTAGATCTCATGTTTTGATGATAACAAAGAATATTATGAAAAAGATTTGATTAATAAATAAGTTTGAACAAAGTAATAACAGGGAAAAGCATCACTTGAAGTAAGCATTGGAGTAATGAAGAAAGGCCAAGAGAAAAAGATGAGAAACTTGATCAGAAGCAAGTTTTCTAAGGAATTACTCGAGTATGTACTCGAGTAATGAGATAAAACTTGAAGTAACCAGAGACACCTTCGAGTAACCTACCAACGTTACTTGAGTAAGTACTCGAGTAATAGTGTAAATGATTTTGAGTTGCTCTCGGCCTGCCAATGTTACTCGAGTAGGTACTCGAGTAACCAGGTAAATCACTTGGAGTTGCTCTCGGCCTGCCAATGTTACTCGAGTAGCTACTCGAGTAACCATGTAAAAGTCTACCAGTTGCTCTCGGCCTGCCAATGATACTCGAGTCCCTTGTTTCAAGAAATATGTTGCTCTCGGCATTTTGAACCCTGCCAACGTTACTCGAGGAGCTACTCGAGTAATTTACTGTGGTAAGCAAAAACCTGAAGGTAGTACTCGAATAACTTGATCTATTTTTATTATAAGACTCGAGGCACTACTCAAGTATACAGGTATTTAATGACTCATTTTAAGTGGATTACTCAAGTAAGTACTCCAGTATGCAGAATGATTTTTGAAGAAAAACCTCAAGTCATTACCCGAGTAAGCTATGCACATAAATTGAGTTTACTCAAGTATGTACTCGAGTAACATGGTAATCAGACTTGAAGTGCTCTCGGCCTTGAAATCCTGCCAACATTACTGGAGTAAAGCATCGAGTAACCAAAAGTTTATTTGAAGGTTTACTCGAGTTGGTGCCCGAGTAACTTATGAAGAAAAGAATGCATTACTCGAGTAGGTACCCGAGTAAACATGCATTTCCAAAGGTTTGATATTTTGTTTATTCTATGCACTACCTGAGTAATCTTATATTTGGTTGTTGACTTGCAGTTTATTAAAGTTTTCCCGATGATACTCGAGTAAGTACTCGAGTAAACTTTAATGGATACTCGAGTAGCTACTCGAGTATGGAAACCCAGAAATTTAGAAATCATTCAAACGTTCATTGATTTGTTTCCTATATGATTAACCTTTCATTGTATTATTATTCCTAGTATATTTACAGATAAACAATGAAGAAATCATATCAAATAAGGAAAGTCAAAAGAGAAGTTCAAAAGCCACCTACCGCCAACGGATATTTTTCAAATACTGGAAAAGTCAACAGTGGCTGCGCACTCTCCAACGGACGAGAAGAAAATGTTCCAACGGTCATCACCAACATATCTATATAAATGGGAACATCCAAACAGAGAAATAACAACAAGAACACACACGAACGTATCATCAAGTTCATTACTCTGTTTTTACTCATCTTAGTATTTCTGTACTTCAGTGATTCTTATTCACTCTGAGAGAGAGATATTTCATTCAAACTCAATATTTGTTATTGAGATAACTTAAGGTTGTGGAAACTTGAGTTGGGATTGGATTGCAACTTGTAAGGGGGAGCGAGTGTCCAGGTGAAGGAACTTGCTTGTACTAAGGTGCCAAGAACCCATTGAATCTTAGAAGTTATAGTGAAACTCTCAGAGAAGCTCTGAGGACTGGATGTAGGTCAAAGTGGTTGTGACCAAACCAGTATAACTCCCGGTGTACACTTCGGTGATATATCTCCTTACTCTTTACTGTTTTAATTTCACCGTCAAGTTTTATATTTGCAACGAAATTTTTAGTATCACCCAGTTCACCCCCTTCTTGGGTGAAACGCTTGCTCTAACACTTTGTTTGATTCAAATTAGGAGTAGGTTGAGTTGTTTATTCCAACTTGGTTAAGTGGATTGTAAATGACTAAACTGAATGCTTTGAACTCTTGTAATGGTAATTACAAGCTAGAATTGGAAGTTAATTATTCATTTCCTTGAGTCTGAATTATTTGGTGGTATTCATTTAATTGCTTCGGTAGAATGAGTTAAATGAATGTTGCATGTATGGAGCTAGTGGTAGATTAGTTCCATCCTCTTGACTCATATTAT
This sequence comes from Inga oerstediana, assembly GCA_963210345.1. Classification (NCBI taxonomy): domain Eukaryota; kingdom Viridiplantae; phylum Streptophyta; class Magnoliopsida; order Fabales; family Fabaceae; genus Inga; species Inga oerstediana. The sequence goes on from OY723401.1 coordinate 67,216,320, forward strand.
GGAATCATATCATTAGCAAGCAAGGAAGACTAAAACCTCAACTCAGGGGAATCTCATTTCATCATTATAGTAGTTAATTGAATTTATCTTGTTGTTAGTGTAAATTTCAATTCCTTTTGCTTCTTTATTTTAAAAACTGAAAAATACAAAATATTGCTTTAGCTTAGATTACTTCATTAGTTTAAAAATGTAATTTCTCAAATTGATTTCTCACAACTTTAAGGTTTTTTTAACTTTACTATTTAGAAACTTGGAAATTAATCTCCTCACAAGAACGATTTAGGTTGAGCTACTACGCTACATTTTCAAACCTGGTTTTATTTCGAGAACTTAGAAGACATGAGTTCGTTAATGGTTCAGTCAAGAAGCCTACGGTCGATTCAATCGATCGTTTTAATTGGATTTGATGTAATGCCATGGTTAAAGGATAGTTTAAGAGTGCAATGGACAAGGAGCTTTGGAAGACCTTCAGGTATGTTCAAATGGTGACGGAAATGTGGTTGGACCTTAAGGAATGCTTTAGTAAGGGTAGTGCTTTTAGGGTGTATGAATTGCAACATGATATAGCATGTCTCTTGTAAGACACACAATCTGTGGCATCCTATTACACTTAGTTAAAGGCGCTTTTTGATGAGGTAGAGTCTTTGACATCTCCACCAAGATGTACCTGCGAGAGCACCAAATATGACATTGAGAAGCAAATAATGGAGGCCAAGGGCAAGAAACAATTGTAAGAGTTTCTCATGGGATTAGATGAGGAATTTGCAGCAGTCAAAACCTATATCATTAGATGAGTGTAGGGTGTAACACCCCAATTTTTTATTAAGGGATAATGGTAATTATTGAGGATAATTATCGAATTAAAGTGGAATAATTATGTGTTATATGGAAATTTTAATTAATATGCCATATTTGTTGGAAAAATTGAAAGAATGGCTCTAAATTAGTGATTAATGGAAGAGATTAATTACTAATTAAGAGGGCATGAGATGTGAAATTAAAATGGCTAATGGAAGGATTAGAGTAACTAATTTGGTTACTTACTTTATGAGAGCCAATAGATTTGAGACACTTGGCAAGCTTATATGATGATGGGAGTTGTTGGAAAAGTCAAATAGCCATTGTTTATTATTTTTTTTCTCCCTCTCTCTCTCTCTCTTTTGTCTCTCTCATGTGCATAAAATGGTTAGAGGGGGCAGAAATTCTGCACCTCACTCTCATCTTCATCATCACATACTTTCTCTCTCTCTTGTTCTCTCTCTTGCGCCATTGTTGAAGGAGAAATGAGGAAGGAAAGCTTGAGATTAAGGTGAGTAAATGACCTCTAATGGAAAACCTCCCTTCTTTAAAGTTGTTCCTTGAGTTGAGAGCTTCACTTTGATGGTTTTAGATTTTTCATTTGGTGGTGTTTGAGCTCTCACGAAATTCTGGACTTTGGTGAACCAAAGAACTTCTTTGGGAAAGTTGTTGAGGTAAGTGAAAGCTTCATTTTCATATAAGTTTTGTGGCCATTGGTTGGGCCTTAAATTTCTGGAATTTTAGCCCTAATTTTCATGATTTAGGGTTATTAGGGAGTATAATATGTTGTTGTCATGGAAATGGTGCCTTGTTTAGTGTTTTGAATTGATAGACTTGCATTGAAGCTTAAACGTGAAGTTTGGCACCTTTTGTGTTGGTTTTGTGCTTTGGTCAAAACAGGGCATGTAAATGGGTTGTGATTTTGGTCATTTTGAGGTTACCATTGTGTTCCTTGTGTAAAATTGTATGGGAATAGGTTTGGTTAATGATTTTGGAGTCATTGAACACTTTGGTAGAAAATTGGAAAATCTGTCCCTTGTAACTCTGTTCTGGGCAGTTTATTTGTGTAAACGTTTTGAATGACCAAATGATTTCCGAAAATTATGAAAGTTTCCAGTCTTAAAGTTCACATCCCAAGCTTCAAAATGGATATATATTTTGTGTCATTTCGTTTAGTATTCTGTGAGATATGGTTGTCCAAAGTTTGGGATCAAAATTGAACTCTGTTTTGGAGCAGTATACAGTTTTGTGTAATTCTGGACTTTTGTGGTGATTTCCAGTAATGGTACATATTTTTCCTATAAAGAGGACTTAAGTACCTTTCTTTTGGCTTTGGAATCACCTCATTTTGATTTTCCTAGAATTAGTTATGAATTATGAAAGTTCAGTCAGGAAACAGAATTTTCTTGGCCGCGGCCAGAGGTTATAAACCGCGGCCCAAGACCTTCTGTGCATCCATTGGCCGCGGCCCATGGGTAGGCTGGCCACGACCAATCCCTAAAAATCAGCATTTTGGACTTTTAAAAGGTGACCTTTGGTCAAATGTTTCCTAAGCCTTTAGGTATGTGTTTAGGCTTTGATTAGCCACCTAAAGGTCTTAAATGGTAACCAACTTTAAGTATTATGAAAATGAGAATTTGGAAAAGAGAATGACCCAATGTCCTTGATTTGGTTATAGGGTTGGGTATTCACCCTGATTATGGTTCGATATCCGCTCGGATCGTGAGTAGCCGATGCTGGAGCATACGTGGAAAGAAAAAGGGTAGGGAACTTACCTCTCCTGCATGTATTGATATTTGTGTTTGTGTATTGATGCATGTTATTGCTTTGCTTGATTATGTGAAACATATATGAATGATTGAAGCTCTGTTTCTATTTATGCTATGGCCATGAGTATGTTGTTGAAACATTGAGCATGCGGATATATCATTATGTGAACACGAGTTATTGTGATGCAAGCATGTCATGCATTAAACACTTATCTTGCATGCATATTGGTATCTATTTCCTATTGGGATTCTCTAGAATCTCACCCTCCCTTACCAATATTTTAGACAAGACAAGTGGCTCGAGGAAGGAGCAAGCGACTAGGGGCGGCGAGAATCCCTTATGGGCATTTGGACTTGGTAGTTGGTTATCATTGTTATTTGGGATAATGGTAGTGGATTTGGAGTTGTATATGTTAAGATGGATATATGGTTTTATATGTTGTGGAGGTGTATTTGGATATGTATTGGGAATGAAATTTGTGTAATCCCCATTTGAGGAATTGTAAAGGGCGTATGTGCCCATGAACCTTAAGTGAAGATATGAACTCGAAATTGCCGGGATTGTTATTGTGCACTCTGATATATTATGAATGTTAATTATCTTCGCAATGTAATTGTATTCGAAATGTGAATGAGACCAGGTTAAAGTGTTTGATTTCGAAATGTATTTGTGAAATCCCTATATTAAGGATGGGGAATGTAAATGAATTTTGATTATTATTGGTCTCTATTTCACTCTAATGTTGTGTTTCGGATATGATTACGGAGGGGGTTATATAGGGGAAGCATATCACTTGGCCTTAGAAGACAAGAAGCAGAGACACATATATGCATTACGTCGAACAAAACCTGAAACTATGGCCTTTCAGTTGCAAAATGTGAAGAATGACATGGATGAGAGGAAAGAAAAACCTTGATGTGGGCATTATCAAAAGCTTAGACACACCGAGGATAAGTGCTGAGAAATCATAGTTTATCCTTCCAATTAGAGAAAGCCAAATAGATATTGATGAGATAGATCAAGCTTATGGAATGATAGGCATAATGGACCAAAGGTAGGATATGCGAACACAACTTGAGAGTCTGATCCCCTGTCTCAAGCTTCTATAGTATGAACAACTTATACAGATATTGAATAGTGAGATGAATAGACAAAAGGGTCTCGCTATAGGGTTATCAAACGAACCTAAGGCGAATATAGCCAGCAAGCACTCAATGAACGTTTTATTGAATGAAAGGAGCAGAATGTACTTGCTCTGTACTAATGCTAAATGGCCAAAGGATAGCAGTGAAGTCATTTGGAAAACTAAAATTACAAAAATGAGATGTTACTCAAAGATATTTTAAAAATACCAGATTTTAAGTATAATCTTTTGTTAGTTGGTAAGCTCACTAATGATGATGATCTTGTATCGACATTGTTAAGAACTTGTGTGTAATACTGGACTTGTGCACGAATCATGTGATTGGAATGGGGAGATACCATGATAGGCTCTACATTCTAGAATAAACATTAGAAAGGAGATTTGCACTAATGATAAAAAGACCTGGGAATCCACAATTGCAACATTGGAGGCTCGGACATGATTCAAAAAATAAGGTGAAACTTATTAATTTTTGTTTAGATGATAATGAAATCTATGATTCTTGTAATGGGGCAAAGCACACTAAACTGCTATTTGGAGATAGTTCAATAAAGAATATTTCTTATTTTGATTTAATCCATCGTGATGTGTGGAGACCATATAAGGTGCCTTCGTTAACAGGGGCTCAATACTTTCTCACTATTGTTGATGATTTTAGTAGAGTTACTTGGGTCTGTTTAATGAAAGATAAATCAGAGGTGAATGAACTTTTGATGAAATTCATGAACATGGCATAAACACAATACAACGAGTTAAGTATTTGAGAACATACAATGGTACATAATTTAAATCTCTTGACCTGCAGAAATATTGTGATTAAAAGGGTATTCTAACTCAAATATCCTACATGTACACACTATAACAAAATGCTGTGGTTGAGAGTAAGCATAGGTATATTATTGAGATAGCATGGGCTCTATGAATTCATGCAAACTTGCCAAAGGAATTCTGGGGAGACTGTATTTTGGCCATTGTGCATATCATTAATAGATTGCCTACAACAACCATTAAGAATTGAATACCTTACGAAGTTATCACAGGTAAGAAAGTTAGTTATGATCATCTAAGGGTGTTAGGGTGTCTCGAATATGCGTAATACTTGACCAACTCTAATAAGTTTGAGGTAAGTGGGAAGAAGTGTGTTTTCATTGGGTACCCACTTGGATAAAATGGCTTTTGACATAGACAAGAAGAAGGTTTTTGTATCACGAGATGTGACATTCTTTGAGCAATGCTTTCCTTTTAAAGATGTTATAGGCACTATTGCATCCCTAAGCATAGACTTAGCCAACAACGATGGCAATGATATAAACTTTTTGAATAAGATTGAAGTTAATGAGTAAGAGGAATTGAGAATGCTTGCTTAAGGTATGAGAAAAAGAGATAAAGTTCAAGTCTATAAAAAATGAGATGAATAAGCCTAAAGAAAGCTATAATGAGCTAAGAAGGGAATAACATGCTAGGATAGCTCCTAAGTATCTAAGAGATTATGTAGTTGACTTGTCACCCTCACTATCAGGACATGATGATGTGACTGCAACCGTAAGAAGCATAACACACCTTATAGCAAGCTATGTTAACAATAAATGATTCTCAACAAGTTATAAGGCTTTCCTGTCAGCAGTAGATCACACGACAGAACCTAAAACATTCAAAGAAGTAGTGCGACATGAGTATGGAGAAAAGCAATGGAATGAGAAATTGAAGCCTTAAAACATAATGGAACGTGGACACTAGAAGCCTTTTCGCCAAACAAGAACACCATCAACTCAAAGTGGGTTTATAAGACAAAGTATTAAGTCAAATGGGGAGTTGGACAAACACAAGGCAAGATTAGTTGCTAAAGGTTTCACTCAAGAAGAAGGTATTGACTATCATGAAACTTTGGCCCCAGTTGACAAGTTGGTCACTGTGAGAACATTGTTGGTAGTGGCTGCTAAGAAAGGTTGGTTTGTATGCTAACTTGATGTAAATAATGCATTCCTTTATAATAGCTTAAAGGAGGAAGTCTACATGAGAATACCAGAAGGTTTTGTACAGAAGAATGACTATAGAGTGTATAGATTGAGAAAATCTCTATATGAGTTGAAGCAAGCCTCCAGGAACTCATATAAGAAGTTCACTATGGCGTTAAAGGACATTACATTCGTTCAATCAAGGGTGGATCATACATTATTCATCTTTAAGATAGGGTCAATGTTTATCACAACATTGATCTATGTGGATGATGTTATTCTTGTAGGCACTCATATTGAAAAAGATCAATGAAGTTAAATATTACATTGACCATAAGTTCACCCTTAAAGACCTCGAAACACTCAAGTACTTCCTTGAGATTGAGTGGCCACAGGTGCGAAAGGGATAGCGATAAACCAAAAAAAATACACCCTTGATTTGTTGAGAGAAGTTGGAATAGAGAGGTGTAGGCCAAGTGATACTCCGATTGAACAACATTGTAAGCTAGTGATAAGGAGAAAAAAAGGACAAGAAAATGAAGATGAACAGGATGCTAAGAGTAAATAGAACACTGAAGAGAACAAGATGGCAGATGGGAAATGTTATCAGAAGCTCATCAGGAAACTAATATATCTGGTAGTAACACAACTTGATATAGTTTACTCGGTGAATGTCCTAAGTTAGTATTCTTCAAAACCGAAGCAGCTCCACATGAATGCTGTAGAAAGAATCCTAAGATACCTAAAGTCCACCCCTAGACAAGGTACATTATTAAGAAGCGATGGAAATTTAGAACTTGAGGGCTATTGTGATGCAGATTGGAGAAGATGTCTACTAGATAGACGATCATGTACATGATACATCGTTAAATTAGGAGGATCTCCTATATCCTAGAGAACTAAGAAATAAACTGTGGTTTAACTATCCTTAGTAGAATCAGAGTATAGGGCGATGGCAAATACAGTGAGTGAGCCGATATGGCTAAGGTGGCTGGTTAAGGAGTTGGGAGTAGAACAAAGTAGTACAACTACTCTGTATTGTGACAATTAGGTAGCTCTGCACATCACTAAGAATCTAGTCTTTCATAAACGAATGAAACATGTTGAAATGGATTGTTATTTTGTAAAAGAACAGGTTCTGTCAAAAGAGATAGAACCAACAAAGATTTGGACGAAAACCTAACTCACAGATGTCTTCACTAAGACGTTAAGGAAAGGTCAATTTGAGTACTTCATAAGCAAGTTGGGCATTGTCAATCTACATGCGCCAACTTGGGGGGAGTAAAGAATAATATCTTATTATCATAATCATCATTATCTATTGTTAGTATCTTTAAGTAGTTAGGATTAGAATTCCAAGTCTAGATCACGATAGATTCATGACATTAACAGTTAGAGATTTGATGCAATCTCATCATCAACATACATGCCTATATTCATATATACTCTTCGTCCTTATTCAATATACATACTTTTAAGAGTTTCATCATATTTATCACACACACACACACACATAATTATTAATATATTAAAATACTGCTTGCATTAAGATAAGGACAGCTAACTCACCCACGTCTTTTGAGTTTGATCTGTGTGTACCAAACTAGAAAATGCATTTATGGCTTTACTCTCTGTCATCTTCTGCAACTACTCTTTTTTCAATAACTTCTAAATTTGATTCACATGAGGCCAAGGAGGGGCCATATCACTCACTTTGTGTTACAAAGTGGGACAAAAATTTGAGGTTCCTGGTTATAGCATGTTGAATGGGAGTAAGGAACCTAACTTGGCTTCGTTGGTTATCTAAACCTCTTGGTTCTTTTGTTCGATTGTCCTCTGATTTTTTTTGAATTTGCATATTATGCTCCTCCTGTGTTTGTTTTTTCCTAACATGTTTTTGTTAGTTTATATTGTATGTGTCTGTACTCCTTTTGTTTCTATAGCCTCTACACTCATTATCTTATGAATTTTAACTCTATTGCCTATCCTATTTGAGTTGTCGGGTGTTAAATGTGAGTACCTCTTTTAAAGAGAATTTAAATATTGGTTTGTCACATTGTGAGAGACTAATCCTTTCTACTATACTTAATCCTGATTGGTTAGAGGAGCGCTTTGTTTTGCAGCTTACCACTCAAGGTCAACCCGTCAACCCCATCCGTTTGTTTTGTTAGGCCTATTGTCATTTGCAGTCTTTCAACTTTCATGTCGTATTGTCATGGGTTTATAATAAGCCCAGTATGTTCTAATTATTGGGTTTTGCTTGTATCTTTTTATTACTTTAATAGTACAACATTTGATTTTTTATAAACATGGGGCAAAATAATAAAAAAAGAATAAAAAAAGTTTTTAATAATTTCAAAATTCATTTAACTTATGAATTTCTTAAAGTTGTATTTAAATTTGTTAAATTTAGGGATTCAAAGCAATATAATATTATAACGTTAAAAATTAAATCATAATGTTAAAAAATAATGACAATCTTAAAATATTTATGATCACTTCAACGTTGTTATTTTTTATCAAACTTATTTACTAAACAAAATATATTATATAAACAGTGTGGCTTACTATATATGTTTTCTTACAAATATTAATAATGAAATGAGTCAAAATGATTATTTTGAGATGAAATTTGTGTAATAAAATTCTTAAGAGATTTGTATACTTTATTTTTATTTAATAGATTTATAATTTAACTAAATTTAAATTTAATTTTTATAGTTCATAAATTTATAATTGAGTTCCAATGATTTAATTTATGGAAAAAGTTTAGTCTCACTATATTATGCAATAGTAGTAAGTACTTTGCAAATGTATTGTAACTAAGAAAATAATATATTGATAGTTGAACTATATCTATAAATTAATTTTCATTGTCTTATTTTTATTTTTATTTGATGAAACAATTAATATTTTGATCCCTATAATTTTGACTAAATTATAATTTTGTCCCTATACTTTGACTTGATGCAACTCAGTTCTTATAGTTTTAACTCGGTTATAATTTAGCCCTCAACTTTGATTCCATACAATTCAGTCCCTATCCTTTAAACATTTTATAATTTAGTTTATGACCTTTATTCTAAAACACAAGGACTAAATTATAAAATGATTAAAACCATGAGTTATAACCAAGTAAAAAATATAGAGACTGGGTTGTACTGAGTCAAAGTGAAAGAACTAAGTTTTAATCGAGTCAAAATTATAGGGACTAAAAAATTAATTTTCCCTTTTTCATTCTTCCAAATGGAGAAATTCAAGTTTTCAAAGGGATGTGTAAATCAATTAAATTCAAAATGTGAAAGGAATAAACCAATTACTTTGAGTGAACTTTCTTGCAAACTTGCGCCTGATAGTTTGAATCTCTGATGGATGAATTTGGTGTCTGCAAACCATCACCAGATAAGGTCTTAAAGGCGAGAATCTTTGCTTAAAGGGGCAAAATATTCAAGAAGGAAGAAAAGGAGGATTCCATTATGTCCGATAGAATGTTGGATGCTGATGATATTGAGGAAGTTGATGGCAACTTCAATATGACACATCCTTTAAATACTCATGGCCACACCCTGTAGTATAGGGATTCACTGTTGGGGTTTAAAAGGTATGAGTATAATGGAGCAGCTTATGGTAGTTCAAGCTTGGAAGTTGACCCATTGATGTCTAATCTGCTTGACAAAAAATGGGAAATTCTAGAGCCATATGAGGAACTGAGGAAGCTTATGGGAATATATCTAGTGATGCCTCTCACATATGAGGAATATAATAACAAATGCAAAGCATGGAATAATCCTCTTATCATCACGATGTTTGGGGCTTGGTTTAATTTCTACAAATTGAAACAACATCTCACTTTATTTTGACCCATTTTAAAATTCTCTTGGCAAGATAGAAACCTAGGTTTGAATTCCTCATATGAAAGAATGTATGTGGAGATTGGGGGATATGATTGGAAAAACATTGAAATGAAATATAGATGATGAAGAGGCAAGGGTTGAAAGGGGAAGGTATGCTTGAATATGTGTAGAGCTCAATTTATAGGAGAAATTGGTACCCAGAATAATCATAGCTTCAATAGTCTTCAATATAGAGTATGAGGGGCTAGGTCTTATCTATTTTGCTTGCGGCTGCTATGGTTACCAGAGGGAAAATTGTCTTTGGAAGGTTTGTGAGGAGACAATGTAGAAGCAAAAAGCAAAAAGCTATTCAACGCCATTGCCAAGAATGTTGTTAGAGCCTTCTCTTCTAGCCAAAGAAGACTAGTCTAGTCCATGGATGCTTGTGCAGATATAAACAAAGGTGAGAATCCTAAGAAAAGATGGGAGCAAGAAAAGGTTTGGTGAGAAGGACACTTCGATCGAACAATAAGGAAAAGTGACTGCAGGTGGTTGTCATAACGTTACGCCGTTATAGAAGAAGCGGTGAAGAGAAGGACGACTTTCTCTATGAACCTATATAACAATTTGAGGATTATAGTGTTAGAATCGATTGACACCTAAGAGGAGGTGAATTAGGTGTCAAACAAAAACTTTAAAAACTTTGAAAATATTTTTACATCTTAATGAAAACACTAAATATGAAATTAATGAATCATAACTATATAATCAAATAACTAAGTTTTCTATTCTAGAAACATAAAAGATAAGGGAAGAGAGTATGCAAACTATGATTTATCTTAATTCGGTCTAATCCTTGATGACCTATGTTCAATCCTCATGCTCCTCCTGAGTTTCAATCCACTATCTCACTCAAGTTTAAACTAAATACTTGAGAACCACTACAATCTCACAAGTTCAGCCTCACACTTGTAAAGCCTTTACAATTCTAGCCCCAAGATAAGAACTCGCCAGTATGCAATCCGTTTCCTACTCAAGATCCCCCAATCTTGAGTAACTCTCACAAAGATAGAATGATTATAATGAAATCATACTTCTCTCTATATGAAATAAATAATGATTAACACTGAAGTACAAGGCAGGAATATGATTACCAAGCTTCAATTGGTTGAGATTCAAAGTTTAGGCATATCGATGTTGTAGGCATTATCTCTCGTCTCCTTCAATTTTGAATGCTCTAGTATTTATAGTTGATGATAGCTATTTGACCACTGAGCTTTTCTTCCCATTGAGCTTTGTTGAATATGTCCATTGGAAATAGTTGTTGGAAGTTCTAACAAAAAGTTTCTTTTGGCTATTGAAACTTAATCTATGTTTAATCACTTGTAATCTTCATATAAACTTGTTTAGTAATGATTAGGAACAATATAATCAAGATTTATATGAGTTTGGAAGAGAATCATGAAATTTGTGACTATGATTAAAACTATGAAGACTTATCACTTTCATATCACTAGAGTGATTCCTGCCAGTGATAGGTCATCACTTGAGTACTCATTATAGTGTTCTTCCTTGGTGTTCAGAAGTTCACAATGTATCACTTTTTGATTCACTGCAGTGATTTGGAGTTGATGTCAATATTGATATGTCACTCAATTGCTCACTCAAGTGATCTAACTGAGATAATGCTGATCACTTCCTAAATCAGTTGAGTGAAGTAAAAGTGATGATAAATTGATTCATTACTTGAATGCTTACTTGAGTGATCTTGTAAAAAATTCTGATAACTTTCATATCACTGGAGGGATTATTGCCAGTAATGGACTTATTTTAGCTCTAAACTTAGCAAATGACCTATTCCAAGAAAGCTCTTTAAGTCTATTTTCCAATACAACAAGAAACAGTCCAAAATTCATTGTATTCCAAAAGTTATGAACTGAAGAGTGACTGTTGGTCTGGATAGTATTTGAATTTTGTGTATCAAATTCTAAAATTCACATCTCTTTTATCCAAATCTTTTTTAGCTTGACCATGTTATCTTTGAATTACTTTTTGAGTCTAGTTTGATATTCAGTAATGTTCATCATAATTAGAGTTGTGATGGTTTAGGAGATATGTCCAAATTATTGAACCAGGTCTAGAATAATGCGAGAAGTTCTAGCGTCAACTTTCAAAATTCATTTCTTTTTCATCTAAAACTTGTTGAGCTTTATCTTGGCGTCTTTGTGTCATATTTGGAGTCTGGTTTCATATGAAATAAGCGTTACCTCAATCAGAGTTGTGGTTTAAGACATATGGCTAAAATACTAGACCTCTATTAGACTAAACGAAAATAGAGCAGAACACATTGGTCATCACTTGAGTGGGTACTCAAGTGATCATGAAAAATTCATCTCCGGAGGTGCCACTAGCGTGAAGTTGGTATAACTTCCATATAAGCATCTTAACTTCAAATTAAGCTCTTCCAACTTCCATTTGACCATTGAGACCTCTAATATCAAATCTATGAACTTAGATCTTGCAAGTTTTGCTGTCTTCAATTTCTTCTCCTTCATCTTGATTAATCTCCATAATCCTTTTTTATAATTTCTTTCTTTTCTTGACTTATAAGATCTTCTTTATTCCTTTTAATCCTTCTTTATAATCCAATCTTGAAAAATTGGATCATTCTTCATAATCCAACTTGATAGCTTTTTTTTTTAAATTTTAATTTCTTGACATCTTCAATATATTTCTACTTAATCTTCCTCTTGATCATTGTTAATAGTCCAATTCAATAATTTTTTTCTTTTCTTGACTTCTTCTCCCCATATTTGATAACTTCATTCTTCAATATCTTCTTATTTTTCCTCTTGATTAAGCTCCATATTCCAACTTAATATTTTCTTTCTTTGCTTGACTAATCTATAAGATATTTCGCATTAAATATATTAGTTAGTCAATGTAAGAGATAAATGCATTATGCAAACTTTTTGCTCTTAATATTTGGCATCTATATTTAACATCATCAAAACTAATCATATCTAACACCTAGCAGTAGGGCATAGGGGAAAAATCAGGCTTGTTGAAAGAAAAAAAAAGTATAGTTAGAGGAAATAGGCAAGAGCAAAAGGCGACTAAGGGAAATTGAAGATAAAAGAAGCCCTAAATGAGAAGAGGTGGCACATGTTTAAAAGGAAGGAGAATGTTAGGCCCATTAATGGGTTGGGCTTGGAAAAAGGAAATAAAAAAAGGAAACCTTGCAATTGATGGGTCGAGAGCTGCTAATAACTCATGGAAAATGACCTAAAGGGTCTATATTATGGTGAAGGGGTCTTTGGACCAAGCTGGCCTAAGTGTGATTCAAAATGTAAGGTTAAAGGAATTAAAAGACCCAAGTGAAGAGTCTCTAAGTGTAGACCCACTAATAAGTCCCATGGTGTAAACCAAGTTGAGAAAAGTTTGAAGATCTTGGATAAAAGTAGTGGAGCCTTAGTGGTCTTGGAAAAGCTGAGATCACAGCAAAATAAAATCGCACCAAGAGTAGCTGAACAAAAAGAGAAACACGAGAACTGTAAGGCCCTTACCTTATTTCTACTTCTTTCAGAGTGCTTACGCACAGTTCTGTTGGCACATAGAAATAGCATAAAAATACTGATAATAAGTGCTTGATTACAGGAATTCCCTTTGTGATTATATGTAATAATTACAAATAATGTATCTACACAGGGCTACTAGGGTGTCTAAACCCGTTACAATAAAATGCAGACATCTTCTCGTCTTTGTTCCACTACTACATTCCTCTCGTGCAGTTCTCTTCTCTGTTTTTAGCACACCTCCTGTTTCCACCTGTCTGAATGGTTGGTTGGGGAGGGTAAGATTCGAGAGAATCTCAGTAATAAATAGTTACCATAATACATGCAAGATATATACTAAGCGCATGATATGTTAGCCATAACTAGATGCATGCCACATAATGAATTTTCTGCGTGCTCAATGTTTCATATAACATATTGATAGTCATGGCATAAATAGAAGCAGAGCTTCATCATTCAAATATGCTCTACATACATAATCAAGTAAAGCAATCCATACATTACTACTTAAACATCAATATCAAATACATGCAAGTAGGGTAAGTTTACTACCTCTTGTCTTTGAACTCCTCTTATACCTTTTCTCCAACCATTGAGGATGCTTCTTCTCTGTCACCTCATGACCCTATACATGTAACTATATGACTTGTTAGAGTCATAAAAGTGAGCTCTGTCTTCAATTCCTACATTTCCCTTTAAATGTCACAATTTTGTAGGTCAACCCTAATTTAACATTTTTGACCCTCAACTTTAAAAAAATCATAACTTATTCTCTAGGATTCCAAATAAGGTGGTTCAAAGTCCTAGGTAAATATCTTTAAATATAATTTAAGGGAAAATATTAACCACTACCAATTATAGGGGTTAAATTCCCAAAATCCTTCACAACATTACTGGTCCAGAATTCATCCCAATTTCCATGCATCATCTTCCACAATTCATAACTTACTTTATAGGCATCCAAATCATGCATTCTACCCATAATTTTAAAGCTTAGGATGAATACTATTGTTTTGGAAACTTTCATAATTTTTAGACATCATTTACTAATTCAAATATGTCACACAATCAGACTACCACGCTCAGAATTCACACTGGCATAATTTTCAGTTTTAAGTATTTATTTTCAGTGGTCCAAAATTTACAACCAGGGGCTATTCCTACACAATTTTCCATTTTAAACACAATGGAATAATCAAATTAGTGAAATTCCAAATCTAACTCTAAGATCTAGGTCTGGCTGAAACATGTCAAAAATTTGGAGGAAAATCAGTTTCATGAATTCAATCCATAAAACATCTTCCTTTAACTTGTAATTGCTTATTTAACCACCCAAAATCCTAGTGAACATGATTGATGAAAATTTAGGCAGCATAACACCTTAGGATTTCATCATCCCAATTTACAAAAACCATGAAAACAAAGCCACAAATCCAATAAAAAACCAACAACAAGCAATAATCACCAAGAAATGACAAGTTCTTGTGCTCACCTTGATTTCCTTGTCTCTCTCCCTAAACTGTGGCCCCCCCTCTCTCTCTCTTTTCCCTTGATTTGTGCTTGCTATAAGGGTTATTCAAGATGGAATAGAGATTAGAGTGAGTTAAGCTTTAATTTGGAAGCATAAACACTTGAATTTCACACTAACTCGCCTTGATTTTTGATCGTGAACTCTTGCTCTTTCTCTTGCTTCTATGTTCTTAAAATAACTCTCTCCCGCCTTGAGTTGACCAAAAGTGAGCTTAAGGAAAGATGATGTAAGCTCTTTAAAATATCTCTTGGCACCTCCTTTCTTTATAATATTTAATTGCTTTTTAACACATGCCAATTTATCAAGCTTTATACCTTTATAATTTGATCATAAATGACTTCTCTTTCCTCTCTCCTTCTTGACATAAAAAGGGGCTGTTGAAGGAACCAAATATGCTTCTTCAATTAGCTTCATTCACCTCTTTGGATTTAATATTCTATGGCCATAATTCACATGCTTTCTTTTTTAGTTTTCAAAGTTCACTTTTACTTGATTAAAGTGCTTCAACTTTTGCAATTTAGATTTTAATCATTAATTCCCTTTGCCTCTTGCCAAAAGTGATGAAAATGGGCTCTTGAAAAAACCAAATATGCTTCTTCAATTACCTCTAAAAAGCTACACTTAATTGCTATTAATTCCTTGCATTGCTTTTTGAATTTTCAACTTTTAATTTTACTTGGCTACAAATTGTTCCATCTTGATATAATCTAAGCCAAGCATTTTATTTTCCCTTTTCCTCTCCTTTTTGGACGTCCTACCTATAATAATAAGGGAAAATATGGGCTTTTATTAAGGGACAAATTAAATTGTATGTTTTATTATGGCCTAAAATTCATGTGGCCATTCATTGCATTGTTTGGCCATTTCTAGTGTGCCAATATTCACCATTTTATTCCCTTTAATACCACAAAGGTGTAAAGGAATTTTGGTGATTGAAATTTAGGATGTTACAAGAACACTATAGGGAGCAAGGAGAAAAGCCCTTTGATCCTTAAAGGTGCATTTTTGTTGCTTGCTCACTAGTTTTTTTTTGTTATATATGATTATATCCTCATAGAATTGTCGTGGGGTGGGAGGTACATCGTTCTCATGAATTTAGAAAGATGTTGAGAAAAAATATGGAATTAATGTTATGGGGATTTTGAAGCCTTATGTTAATGGTATTAGAGTTAATTGGGTTATGAAGCGTTTGGGATTTTCTTATTGGTGGAAGCTATTGGATACGCGGAGGAATTTGGGTTTTATGGAATTATTGGGAAACCCAGGTTGTGTACCTTCACTCAAATTCCCAGATTGTTTACTACAAAATTTTAGAAAAAAAGGGAAAATTTCACTAGGTCCCAAGGAAGGAAAAATATGAAAAAATGATCCTGGGAAATGTCAAAATTACAGTGAAGTCCTATGGGAAATTTTTGTAATATATTGCAACTGGGAAAAGACTAAAATACCCTTTTAGATAAATAAAGAGAAGGAAGGAAAAATTCTATAAAATTTAGAGGATAACATAGGTGCAAAAAACATGTGGAAGATCTGATTATGAGACAAGGTTGAAGAGGAAGGTATGAAATTAATGGAAACACCTCTTGTACCATCATTATTCCATTTGATTCATGTTTTCTGTTAAGTAAGTAAACAGAATTTTAGGTTTTCTTGAATCATCTTCCTTTTTGTTGAAAAAAATGAAAAAAGTTGTCGTCTTTTTATGGGTATTATCTTCCTTTATACTTATAAACTATAGAGGCATACTTAAGTAAATGCAATAGATATGCTTTGGTTGTGGTTTAAATGTGTTTGGGTATGGTTTAGTATGCTCTGTTTTCAGGTTTATTGTGCTGTGTTTCTATAATGGAAGGGCTAAGGAATGAAGATAAGGGTGAAATGTTTATGGTTACATAACCTGTTGTGCAAAGGAAACAATTTGTTGTTAATAGGTGCAGCGATAGTTGTCAATCTATGTGCTAAACTTGTTAATGACAACTATAGGTCATATTTAAATGTTTTACTTATGGTGTAATGATGTACGTTTGGCAAGGATTTGAAATGTTTGCTATGTTTTTTTGGTTTTTTGAGCTGTTTTTACTCATTAAAAGTGAGAATTAATGAATGTGGTGTGAAAGTTGTGTGGTTGGAAGTCCTGATGTACAAAGTCAGAATGCCTTGTTAATAGGGGCAGCGATAGTTGTTAATATAGGTGGTGAAACTGTTAATGAAAACTGTATTGTGCAGGTGGACAGTGGTGATGGCAAGTATGTCTAGTAAGAATCTACTATGTTTCCTTGATATATAGGGAAGGTTTGTAGTTAGTGGAGACGGTAATACAATATATGTTGGGAAAACGGTCAGATCAAGAGCCATTAAGGAAGAGACATGTTATGAAAAGTTTATAACATATGTCTGTGGTGTATTTGGATCTCAAAGACACGCGTTTTGTTACAGGCACATCAAAGAAAACTTTAGTGCACAGTTTGTAAAGCTGAGTAAAGGAAGGGCTAGGACTTCTACGAACAATAAGGAAGATGCACTTAAGATACATGTCATACTATTTTTTAGTTCTTTTGTTCTTGGAAAGTTTTTGTCATACTATTTTATGTAAATCTCATTAGATAGAAGTCCAGACTACTTGATTTTTGTTGAGGGTCTATAAATTTGTTGTTAGTACCTTGTACATGCATTTTCTGATGTAAATGAATATTGGATATAATATGATTTTGTATCCCACTTTCATTTATGGAAATTTGTAATTTGATTTAAATTCAGTTGTCAATGTATAGACATGAAGTTGTTAGTGGGCACCTATTGACTTGTCAATGGACGCCCATGCAGTTGTTAATATATATGCAGTTATGTTTACATTTATAGTGAAAGTGCAACCAGGTTATGATCACTTTGGAAAATGATATTTTATGTGCATATATGTATAAATTACCTCTGTTGTTGTAATTCAATATTGATTAGGTGGACATATTATATGACTTGTCCAGCGACACCCATTGACTTGTCAAGGGAGGAAGTTGGAGTTGTCAATAGAGGTCTAATGACTTGTCAATGGAGGCTCCTCAACTTATCAATGGACACCCATTGAGTTGTTAATGGAAGCCCCTGGAGTTGTCAACAGAGGCTTAATGACTTGTCAGTGGAGGCTCTTCGACTTATCAATGGATGCCCATTGAGTTGTCAATAGAGGCCCCTGAAGTTGTCAATAGAGGCTCCTCGACTTGTCAATGGACACCCATTGAGTTCTCAATAGAGGCCCAATGACTTGTCAAGTAAGTTCTTAATAGACGCTGTTAGATTTTTCAACCAACCTTGATGGACTTGTCAAGGGAAGCGCATTGACTTGTCATCAGAAGCTCATGGAGTTGTCAATGTAATGGACTACAACAATATGCAACGCAGATTATATAGCTTAACTACTAATGTTAAGTCATGACGATGACTCTGTAATTCATAATTGCCAAAAACATCTCAAGTGTAACCCCCTTCCATAATTATATCCGAAAATACGCGATTTAAAGTGAAATAGAGACCAATAAGAAAGAAAAACTATTTCAAAATCCCATCTTCATGATAGGTTTTTCACAAATACATTTTGAAATCTAATTGAACTGGTCTCATATTCACATATCGAATATAACTACTCTGCAAGGATAAATCACATTCGTATAACTATCAGAGTGCACAATATAAATTTCCGGCAAACCCGGATTTCTTACATTAATCCAAGCTTACAAGGCACATTCGCCCTTTACAATTTTCCAAATAGGGGATTACACAAATTCTCATCCCAATTAACCAAATATACATTCGAAACATGTACAATATCCAAATATACATAATCCCAACCATAATGATAACCAACTACCAAATTGACAACCCAAAGTTGTCTTCGCCGCTCTTGGTTGCTTGCCGCATCCTCGATCCACCTACCCTGTCTAAAATGTTGGTAGGGGAGGGTGAGATTCGAGAGAATCTCAGTAGGAAACAGATACCTATATGCATGTATGATATGTGTTTAATGCATGACATGCTTGCAATACAAAACTCATGTTCACACAATGACATATCTGTATGCTCAATGTTTTAACAACATACTCATGGTCATAGCATAACTAGAAACAGAGCTACAATCATTCATATATGTTTCACATAATCCAATAAAGCAATACATGCATCAATACACAAACACAAATATCAAAGCATGCAAGAGAGGTAAGTTCCCTACCCTTTTCTTTCCACGTATGCTCCAGCTCCGCTTACTCGCGATCCAAACAAATACTGAACCCTATAAACCAAATCAAGGATATAGGGTCAATCTCAATTCCAAATCCTTACTTTTATATCACTTAAAGTTGGTTACCATTCACACCCTTTAGGTGGCTAAAATAAGCTCAACGAAAGCTTAAAGGATTGGGACGTACTAGGTTGGAAATCACCTTTCAAAATCTCAAAATGCTGAAAATGGGGGTTGGCTGCAGCCAAGAATCCTCTGGCTGCAGCCAGAACACGCACAGAAGGTTTTTGGCTGCAGTCAAGAATTTCTGGCTGCGGCCAAAACGTGCACAGAAACTTTTACGCTGCAGCCAGGATTTTCTGCTGCAGCCAAGGCAACTTCAAATATTCATAACTAATTCCAAAAAAATCGAAATGAGGTGATCCCAAAGCCAAATGAAAGATATTAAGGTCCTCTTCATAGGAAAAATATGGCTCATTACTTGAAATCACCACACAAATCCAGATTTACACAAAATCCAACATTGCTCCAAAACCAAATCCAGTTTCGTCCTCAAACTTTGGGCAAACATAAATCCCAGTTCACAAAACGAAATGGCACAAATTATATCTCTATTTTGAAGCTTGGGATGTGAACGTCAAGAATGGAAAGTTTCAGAATTTTATAACATCATTTGCCCATTCAAAATGGCAACACAAACAGACTGCCCAGACAGAATTCTCACTGGACAGAATTTCCAGTTTTTCAACCATTGTGTCCAATCCAATTCAAACCAATTCCAATGATTAAATTACACAACATGGCACCATTTTAAACATAAAACACAACCCAATTCCACCATTCACATTCCACACGAAAATACCATAAAATCAGGGCAAAATTCACAATTCACAATACTCATCCACAATTCACAAAACTTAGATCAAAAGGCTTCAAATACTCACCTCTTCCTCTTTCCCAAACCAATTCTTTGATTCTCCATCTTTCCAAATTTTCTCAAGCCATCAAACACCTTCAATCAAGAATCTAAAACCATAGCAATGAAGCTCTCATCACTATGAACAATATTAAAGAAAGGTGTTTAAGCATTAGAGGACAAGAAACAAGCCAAAACTCACCTTATTCTTTTCTTTTCCTTCCCTTAACTTTGGACGATCATGGAGGACAAGAGAGAGATGAGAGATGATGATGAAGATGGGGCAAGTCAGTTTTTAGAGCCCCAAAACCGACCTAAAGAGAGGGAGAGGAGAGAGGAAAGATCTTTGACATGTTGACCTCATCCAAGGGCTCAAAAGATGCCAAGTGTCAAGATCTTGTTCCATCAACCATGAGTTCACATGAGCACACCACATGAGATTCCACCCTTTGATCTATTACACAAATCAATCTCAACCATTGATCTTGAAGTTACCAATGAGTTTCCTCTTCAGTAACCAATCAATCGGTCGGTAACTTTACCGTTTTGCCCCTGATTATGGCAATTCCTCTTGAATCGCCGCCAAGACTTTACATCTTTTCATTTAGCCACAATATGCGTCTTCCCTCTATTTTAAGTCAATTTAGATGTTAATCCATAATTGAGCTTAAATACAGGGTTTTGGTGCTACTCACAGCACATACGAATCTTATCGGGTGCCAAATAACACCATAATCTCCAAAAGGGTTTATTCATCACTAATGACATCCACTTTTGGAGTCATTAACCCTTGATCACAATTTGGGATCTTGCTAAACTGGGGCTTAGCAATCCACTAATCTCAGGCTTATTCTCTAGCCTCAAGTCTCAAAATTCGGGGTATTACATCAAGTACAACAAGTTTGAACTTGATCATAACCAAAAGCATCATATCAATACAATGTGACTGTTCTTGATCATTACCAAAAAGTTAGCATAAATACAATGAGTGTGTACGTGATTATTACAATCCCCTAATATGCTGTCAATACAATCAGCATGTACTAGATCAAAGTTAACCACTAATCGAAGGTACAATCTAAGTCATCATCCTAATTGCTATCATTACAATCCCCTTATGTTTTACCTTTTCCTTTTTCTCCTCCTCCTTTTGGATGTAAAATTCTTCAGTGAATAAAGTGTACCTATAAAAACTTGGTGCCCTTGCTCCTAAGTTTCTTTTTCTTCCTTCTTTGTCTTTAATAGTTTTTTCTTTGTTCATCTTGTTTCCCTAGAAAAAACATTTTCATAGCAGTTTAGCATCTCATCCCTTTTCCCTCATCTCCTTAAACAAATTCTCAGCAATTTCAGCTTCTTATAAAGTTTCAACTGCTGGAAATTTTTAGCAGTGATATATGCTATTTATAATTCAATAGACTAAAACTCGAACTAAGAATCACAATACCATACTAAAATGGACACACATGAATTCAACTCAATCCAAGTAAGATAGACATTCTTAAGGTGTAGCATAAACTCACCTCAGTAAATCACAACCAGTACCACATTCAAT
This sequence comes from Inga oerstediana, assembly GCA_963210345.1. Lineage (NCBI taxonomy): Eukaryota > Viridiplantae > Streptophyta > Magnoliopsida > Fabales > Fabaceae > Inga > Inga oerstediana. The sequence continues at coordinate 67,237,625 of OY723401.1, forward strand.
CATAATAACATTCACAATATGCAGTGGTTATGGTTGACAAGCTTGATTCAATAAAATTAACAATTTGAACATGTGCAATTTGTGAAAAAATACTGCGTCAGGGATATATGACAAAACCACAACCAGAGAATTCAATAATCATATCTAGACATGTTGGTTTTGATTAAGTTTTGCAGCTATACATGCTTCATAGATTGAAAGAACATATTGGCTTCAAATTCTTTCAACACTTTATGCTAGTCAGATTTAAACTATATTTTTTATCTGTTGGTATGAACCCAATCATATTTTAACTACATTTTCATCAACAAAACATTCATACTACAAACCAATAAAAAATAGATAGACAACACATGATAACTCGTCTCTTATGCCACCCACAAATATTTGCAAGCAAATTGATACAATGCCTAAACTTAAGACAAACATAAACACTAGTCTCCACAGTAATATTCTAATAAACCAGAAAGGTAATTCCTAATTCAACAGGGAATCACAGATTCAGGAACCTAATCAAAGCATTAAACGGCATAGTTCCATGTACACATTTCAGACATGAAAACCAATCCTAGTCTAAAAATGCAGTGAAAAATAGATAAAATCTAATAAGTTCATTCACTTTTAGAGATCAATTTAACTTTTAATATAAATGTAGGGTTCATGGAAGAAATTAACCTCTCAAATTAAAAGGATTTAAGGCCCAAAATATGCTTAATTATGATATGTCTCAAAAAAGTTTAAACTATGGTTTCACAATATAAACAAAAAAAAAATTAATTTTTTTTTCAGAAATTTGTCATTTTAAGGATCACATTTTTAAGATTCTATTAGCTACAAACTCAATTTACATTTTTTAAACCAGAAATTTTCACTACATAATCTAGACATAAATCTAGTTCACCAATTCACCATTCCTTAATTAAGTGCTATAACTGTTTTCTAGCTCTTTAGAAGCCTGTAAAGGAGATGGATAAGGAAGCAATGATCTCATTTGAATGCATTAACCGAGAAAGAAAAAGAAGAAATCACTGATTGCATCCCTTACTTGCGAGCATAAATGACGGAATAAAAAGGAAAAGAAGCTTCAATAATTCAGCTGCAGGAGGAAGGCAGCATAAATGCACCAGTGACAAAGAAACAGTAAAGACAAGTACCCTTACTCTAAACTTACATATGTACAACAAACCTCACCAGAGAGGCCCCACGAATGAGGGAGATGTGAGTTGTTTTACCCAGTTCGCGGCCACCAAACTTTACTAGAGAGAAGCCACGAACATTGCCGCTCACAATGATAGCTTTCGTTTGCTTATGATTTCCCAGGACCATTTTTTCATATTTTTCTTCTCAAGACCTTAATGTAATTTTCCCAAAAAAAAAAACACTTATGAAACCACTCTTGTCACTTTTGTTGATGGGGACAATACTATTGCTAGGAGGTGTGATCTTTGGTCTTCTCTGGTAAATATTGCTCTAACAATAAACTCAGTATAGCTTGTCTTTAGGGATTTAACTCTTTTTCTTAAGTTGGAGGATAAATTAGGTGGACCCTTCGCTTCTACCAGAGCTATACTCCCTTTTTAAAGCTTTATAAATCAATGCCCACTTATAAAGGTGCCAGTGGTTAGGGATCATTTCACATAGGAAAGAATGGGAGTTATAGAACATCTTGATTGGGTTTTTTATAATTTTGATTCAGAAGTTCATCACCCCTAAGCTAAAGCTTTCCATCATTTTTGTTTCAAATCTGATCATTGAGTAGTGGTAGTTGGGAATAGTTCCCTCCCTGAAAGATCAAATGTCAGGAGGTCAGGTCACTTTCAATATCAAGCAGCTTGGTATGTAGAGAATGATTTCCTTGACCTGGTTAAATCATTCTGGGATGGTAAGGACTGGATTCAAGGTAGTAGAAGTTTTAAAGAAGTTGAAATGGATTGGAATAACAGAGTTGTGGGGAACTTGGCTAAGAAGAAGAAGGAAATTGTTAGAAGATTGGGAGGGATAGATCATGTTAGACAATCAAATAGTCAAAATGGCCTCTTTAGATCAGATCAACAGCTATGGAAAGAGTTGTAACCCCCTGCCATAATTAATATCCGAAATACGCAATTAAAGTGAAATAGAGACCAATAAGAAACAAAACTACATTTTACTAACCCATCACATGACGGGGTTTTCACAATTTCCTTTCGAAATCATTTATAAACTTGGTCTCATAATCACTTTTCGAATACAATTACTACGCGGAATATCACATTCATAACAAATCAGAGTACACAATGTAATCCCGGCAACTCCCGGGTTCCATTTATTAACTCAAAGCCTTACAGGGCCTATTCGCCCCTACAAGCCCTCATATGGGGATTACACAAAGTCTTTCTCATACATATACAAATATCCAATACTCATTTCAAATCCATAACCAAATATACTCATCCATATCTATATATATTCCCAACTATGATAACCAACTACCGAATCTTCAATCCCGAAGGAGTCTTCATCGCCCTTAGCTGCTCGCTATACCTTGATCTACTACCCTGTCTGAAAGGTTAGTAGGGGAGGGTGAGATTCTAGAGAATCTCAGTAGGATAACAATATCAATATGCACGTACGATACATGTTTAATGCATGACATGCTTACATCACACAACTCATGATAACACAATGACAATTTGCAAGCTCAATGCTTCGAACAATATACCTATGGCCATAGCATAAATTGAAACATAGCTTCAAGTTACACATAATTATGTAAAGCTAAGACATGCACCAACACACTAACACATATATCCAATACAAGCAGAAGAGATATGTTCCCTACCCTCTTTCCACGTAAGCTCCAGCACCGGCTGCTCACGATCAAAACAAACATCGAACCACAACCAGGGCGAACATCAACCCTATAACCAAAGCAAGGACATAGGGTTATTCTCTATTCCAAACTCTTACTTTCATATCACTTAAAGTTGGTTACCATTCATGACCTTTAGGAGGCTAATCAAAGCCTAAACATATGCCTAAAGGCTTGGGAAACACTTGACCAAAGATCACCTTTTAAAAGTCCAAAATGCTTATTTTTGGGGGTGGGCCGCGGCCCAAAATCCATGGGCTGCGGCCCAAAACTGCCCAGAAACATTTGGGCTGCGGCCCAGAATCCACGGGCCGCGGCCCAAGAAATCCAGTTTCTTGGCTGAACTTCCAAAAATCATAACTAATTCCACAAAAATCGAAATGAGGTGATCCCAAAGCCAAATGAAAGCTATTCAAGTCCTCTACACAGGAAAAATATTGTCCTTTACTAGAAATCACCACACAAATACATAATTCCCCAAAACTCAAGACTGTCCCAAAACAGGTTCCATTTTCGACCTCAAACTTTGGACAGTTCAAACTCCCAGCTCACCAAGCGAAATGACACAAAGTTTATGTCCATTTTGAAGCTTAGGACGTGAACTTCAAAACTGGAAAGTTTCATAATTTTCTAACTTCATTTGCCCAGTCAAAACGTCCACACAACAAAACTGCTCAGACAGAATTCACACTGGACAGAATTTCCAGTTTTGCAACCAATAATTCCAATCCAATTCAAATCAATTCCAATGATTAAATACCACAACATTACACCATTTTCAACATAAAACACAACCCAATTCATCCAATCCAAAATCACAAGAAAATCAGGGCAAAATTCGAAATTCACTAAACTCATCCACAATTCACAAAACTTAGATCAAAAGGAAGCAAATGCTCACCTCTTCCTCTTTCCCAAACCAATTTCTTGATTCTTCATCTTTCCACTTTTTCTCAAGCAACAAAACACCTCCTCTCACAAATCTAAAACCATAGGAATATAGCCCTCAACCTCATGAACAACATTAATGAAAGACACTTGAGCATATGAAGGCATTAACTTATCAAAACTCAAGCTTTTCCCTTTCTCTTTCCTTAGCTTGCTCTTGACGAAAATGGAGAACAAGAGAGAGAGAGATGAGATGATGAAATGAAGATGATGAAGAAAGGGAGCAGATTTTAGGGCCACAAACCGTCCAACTAAGGGAGGAGAGGAGAGAGGAAAAACTTTGAACATTTGACCCAAATCCAAGGGTCCACAATTTGCCAAGTGTCACCATCTTGACACCTCCTCCATGAGCTCACATGCACACACATACACATGATTCCGCCCCTTGATCTAATACACAAATCAATCTCAACCATTGATCTTGAAGTTACCAGTGAGTTTCCTCTTCGGTAACTGACCAATCGGTCGGTAACTTTACCGTTTTGCCCCTGATTACGGTAATTCCTCTTGAATCACAACCAAATACATTTTCTCATTCATTCCCACCATATATACGCCCTTCCCCTTATTTTCATTCAATATCACACCATGATCTCCAAAAGGGTTCATTCATCACTAATGACATCAACTTTTGGAGTCATTAACCCTTAATCGCAATTTGGGATCCTGCTAAACCAAGGCTTAGCAGTCCACTAATCTCAGGCTTATTCCCTAGCCTCGAGTCTCAAAATTCTGGGTATTACAAGAGTAACATAAGGTGTAAGTGACTCAAGTGGGGAGATAAGAATACCAGCTTTTTCTATGCACAACTGTCATAAAAAGGCAAAGAAATAAAATAGAATCTCTTCAGGATGGAGATAGGAATTGGGTGACAAATCTAAGTACTTTGAGAAATATAGCCCAGGAGTTCTTCAAAAATTTATACACTGCAAATTGCAATGTTACAAGAATATTCTCATGGCCAGGGAGTTTTCCTCATCTTGATCCTCACTAACTAAAAGCTATTTTGAAGGAAGTTACTCCTATTTAAATCAAGAATGCATCCTTTGTAATGGGTTTTTTCAAAGCACCAAGACTTGATGGCTTACAACCACCCTTTTTCCATACATAATGGGAAGTTGTAGGTCCTTGCATTTAGATATAGTGAGGAAAGCATTTGAATCTCTTGAGATCATATGAGCGATTAACCAGGCTAATATTATATTGATTCTCAAGGTGGATCACCCAGAATTGCTCAAGGACTTTAGACTAATTTCCCTATGCAATGTAAGCTTTAAGATAATCACCAAGATTATAGTAAATCATCTAAAAGATGTCGTGAACTACCTAATTACAGAGAACTAGTGTAGCTTTATCAGTGGTTGACAAAGTTGTGATAACATTTTTATTGCCTAGGAAGCTATCCACTTAATGAGAATCAAGACAGGGCAGAAGGGATATGTTGCTACCAAGTTAGATATATGGAAAAGGCTTATGATAGACTAGATTGGTCCTTTTGGAATCAATGTTGTAGTGCTTGGGATTAAATAATGGTTTTATTACCTTGATTATGAAGTGTATTACCACCATAGAAATAAGAGTAATTTGGAGTAGGACAACCTCAGATAGCTTTCAACCTACTAGAGGGGTCTGTCAAAATGACCCACTTAGCCCCTATTTGTTTGTGCTAGTATGGAGCAGCTAGGTCACCTCATTCATCTTAAAGTAGAGGTGGGGAATTGGAAACCAATATAGCTAGGGGCAGAGGACCCTGGGTTTCCCACTTATTCTTCGCTGATGATCTAGTTCTATTCAGTAAGGCTTCCTTTGACCAAATGACAAAGATTAGAGAAGCCATGCATCAATTTTGCCAGGTTTGGGACATAGGATTAATTTAAACAAGTCTAAAATCTTTGTCTTTAACAATGTTCACTTTAACCGGGCATATGAGCTTAGTCAGATACTGGGGATTAGACTCACACTAGATTTAGGTAAGTATCTTGGGGTACTACTTTTTCCCAGAAGAGCGGTGAGTATGACATTTGAACCCCTTCTTCAAAAGGTAGGTAGCAAGTTGGCAACTTGGAAGGGTAACTTGCTTAGCATGGCAGGGAAAATGGTCCTAATCTAAAGTCTATATTATTAGCCATTCCCTTTTACCAAATGCAAATTGTTTTACTCCCTAAAGGTATTATCTCAATACTTGAGAAATTGAGCAGAGATTTCCTCTAGAACTAATGAAGTAATTAGAAGAAAATGCATTTGATTGCATGTGATATGATAAAGAGGTACAAGGCCAATAGAGAATTGGGGTTAAAGACCTTCAATACCAGAATAAAGCATTCATTATGAAGCTCTACTAGGGGATGATTACAAAGCCTGAAGCTCTTTAGGTCAAATGTCTACGAAGTAAGTACCATTGGGGGAATGACAGAATTTCAAAGGTACACAAAAAGAGAAAACAATATGAGGTCTGGAGAAGCATAAAATTAGTGTGAAAGAAATTTTGTGAAGGGGTCGGACACACCTTGAGAAGTGGGTGTAATACACAGGCTTGGCATAGTTATTGGTCTCCCCATGAAAATCCCCTAATTCACTATGTAGATAGAAATGAACAGATGATAAACCAGGAAGCTAGGGTCATATACTTCATGACTCTAAGTGGATACTGGGATAGGAGTAAATGGGAGAACTTTTTGCCAAGATGGGTAGTGGATAAGATTATGATTGTCAATCCTCTGAGGGGTACATGTGAAGATGGCTTATGTAGGAGGAAGACTTCAGATGGCAACTTCAATATGAAATCAGCATACAACATGATCTATTAGTAGCAGGAACTGCCTAATGTATGTTACTGGCAGTGTTTATGGCATAAGGGAATTTTAAAAAGAGCAAAATACTTCATGTGGAAAGTTCCCCAAGAGTACCTACAAATAAACTTAGAGCTAAACACAATATAAATGTCTCAAATTAGTGTCATTTTGAGTGTGATAGTGAGGAATTTATTTTACATACACTGAGAGACTGTAAGGAAGAAAAAATAATGTGGTCTTTTCTAACCAGCTCCTTTATTATCTTAATTTTTTCTCTAGTAATTTATAGGAATCGATGAACTGGAACATGGTGAACTCCCCAAGCAATAGGAAGGCCTCTCGCTAACCTTGGCAAATGATGTTTGGTACGGTGTGCTAGCTGATATGGAAGAATCGATGCAAGAAAGTTTTTGAAGGAGTCAACGAGCAACCAAAAGCAATCATTCATCAAACTATTTATCATCTCATAGAAGGAGTTGCAAAATGGAAAGTTTCGACACCAAGTTTTTCAGATTCCCGATCAATCTAAGGTTCATTGGCACACCCCTTCTCAAGGGTTTTGTATTGTGGATGTAGATGGGGCACGCAACAACCAATGAGAAGCTACATGTGGTGGTGTCATACGTGATCATCAAGGTAATTGGGTATGAGGATTTCAATAGAAGTGAGGGTATATGACATATATTGCTTCAGAAATCCATGCTATCCATAGAAGACTACAGGTTTGTCATTAGCTAGGACTTGACAAGATTAAAGTCTACATAGATTTTCTGGAGGTCCTACACTTATTAGGGTTAGATCTCCCACTCCATGGGCACATTTAAGACCTGAGATCCCTCATTTTGTCGAATTGGGATGTAGAGATTGTTCATTCTTATAGGGAAGGGCTTCGATATGCTGGTTATTTGGCTAGATCAGCTCATGGGTTGGGTTAGGACTTTGTTCTTTTGTTGACACGGCCTCCTGAGTGCTTGGACTTGTTTAGGATAGAATGTGGTAATTTGCCACGAGAAGGTAGTGTCACCATTTAAGTAGTACACATATTTAGTAACTCCGAGCTTTATGCTTGCCTTTGTAAACAAAAAAAAAAAGATGAAAGGAATAATATGCAGACGCTGAACTATTAATTCTAGTTTTGACTTTTGTTTCTATGTGAAAGTGTATTTATTCGCGTATTAAAAACAAGCAAATGACTCAGAATGTATAAAAGGGAGAAAGGAGCTGATGTTTGAAAATCATATTTAATTTTTTAAAAAAATTTAATCAATTAATTATATGAATGTCATGCTTTAAGCATTAAAATTTCGATTGCATTACCATAGTAATAATAATAATATAGGAAAAAAAACTAAATTATGCATACAAAAAACCCCCACAGCCTTTGGCTTGTGGGGCAAGTAAACTCTTATTAGAATATAAAACATAATAATGAAAGTCCCACAAATTTTTAAATGGCTAAAGTATACTTTCAGTCCTATAATTTAAACACCATTAATGTTGCTAATGAAAAAAGCTGACGTAGGAAACTCAAGTGATGACCGTATAAACTTAAGTGATGACTATGTAATTACATGCTATTGATCTTAATTTTAAAAAAAATGTGTAAATTGAAAAGTATCTAAAAACCTAATACAATAGTCAATATCAAAACCTTGATTGTATTAAAAAAAATTTTAGTTTAATAATCTAAATATCAAAATCTCAATTTCATTTACAGCGATTTTTCAGTTTATTTTAGTTTAATAATATAAATATATTATATTATAAAATTAAAACTTAAATATGCTTTGTTAACTGTACAGTCATCACTTGAGTTTGTCGCGTCAATATTTTCTGGTATTAACATTAATGGTGTTAGAAATATCAGACAAAAAAATGTACTTTATAAAGTTAAGAGACCAAAAGTATACCTCATATATAATTTAAAGAATTAAAAGTATACTTAAACCTTTTTAAATTTATGTAATTCGTTGTTGAAAGAATGCCAGTTTAATCTTAAAATATCAATTTAATGATAGTTAGGTTCTAAAAAAATTTTAAAAAAATTGATCTGTAAATATCATTTAATCAGTTACAAATGAGAATTTCAGTTGCACACTAAAAGGCGAGTCTCCAAAATTTAGAACAATCGAACTTGATATTTGTAAGTCATTTTTCAAAAAGATTTGTCAAAAACCTAACTATTATTGAATTGATATTTTTGAACCTAATCGTCATTCTTCTTCAATTATTTTTTCCTACATCTATTTCACTAATAAATTATGACATTGACAAAACTATATTAAATGCATATGATTTTACTTTAAAATAAATTATTTATACATAATTCAAAATTTAAAGAGGTATTTCTATAAAATAATAAAATTTAGAAAAATTATAGTCAGTTATATATTATATTTCATTAATAAAACAATAGACTAATTGAGAGTAGAAAAGTCATAGCCACATGATGTGTTGTGTTTTAAGCGTGAGAAAAGCCATTTATTTTTTTTCCCAGAGAGAAAACAATAATACAAATCACTGAAAATTACCGGGAATTTATAGAATTCAGTGATAATATAATAAGTAACAATAAGAGTAATAATACTCAAGAACCAATAATATTAATACTCTGATTTATTAATACTTTTCCTGTTTTGCATGGGGAGTTAAATAATCAAAAGCCGAAACTCGTTCCACAAAGTCATTGCTTGCTATTATCAACCCTCCCTCGAAAATCAGTCCTCAATCATATTCAAAATTACAAAAATAGAAAGAAAAAAAAAAGGTGCTTCAACGTTGAAAATCCACATCAGAGAGTTGAAGAGGTCAACATTTATTATAGGGAAAACCCCTTAAAAAGTGTTTGAAAATCATAAAAAGACATATAGGTGTTCTGAATTTCTGAAATCTTGCAGAGATGCTAGGACTAAACTGAAATTTAAAAATTTAGAGAAAAATGATCAATTTGCCCTTACTTATTTTTTTATTAAAATAATAACTAATGGCGTGGTAGTTAGTCCTTGACATCTGACTCATATTACTTCCTTTTTTTATTGGTGAATGCAGATCTATAGATTGTAGCTCCATATACAACATGAAAGCATTCTATTGTCTGAGGAAAACCAACTACTTCCTTAAATCAAACAACTTTAAGGGAACAAGGGAGCAAGTTATTGCTAATGATGTCATAACTTTGGTAGAAAGAATTCATTGAAGATCAGGTTAAGATGAAGTAGCTATGTTTTCTATCAAATCTGGCTTCGCTTTTGAAAATAATTTCAATATTAACTCAACTCTTCAATATGTGGTAAAACATTAATGTTATTGAAGTCTTTGAATTTGCCCTGACAGCTTGAACTTAATGGCCATTTGTTTTACTGTCAGTTTGTTCTTTTATGAAAAAACAAATTGCAGGCTGTGAATGCAAATTCACATATTAAGATATTATGATGTTGAGGATTCTGATTACTCATAGTCCTGGGAGGCCATTGAGAATCAATTTCATCTAATTTTTCTTTTGCTTTAATTGGAAAATTTTCCCCCAACGGAATGATGAGTGTTTCACTATTTCTACATCATATTGAATCTATATCTGAGTTCTTGAATATACAATTTTCTGCTATAATCTAATTAAGAAATTTCAGAAAATTTTCCATATTCTAATAATAGTATTTACTCACTATATGTATATTTCCTATATTGTTTTTACTTTCTAATTTGACTTACTGTCTTTTATGGTATTCTACTTCATTTTTTATTCTACAATTATTTCTAGATTGTTTTAGTTTGATGTCTTTCTTCTTATTGCCTTGCAGGTTCATATAAGATTATACTTGTTCTTGAGCAATTTCCCAGTGTTGTTGATTCTACATTTTGAAAAGTTGCATATGGTCATAATGTGTTTGTCATTCTTTTATTCCTTCTTCAGGTAGAAGTTGCTGTGTTAAAATTTTTTGGTGCAAGTGGATGTTATACTTCTTGATACTTGTGAGGATTCCAAGGCAGATGCAGTGGAGGGTGTATGAAGGCAGAACTAAGTTTTATTTGATTTTATTTGAACCACAGTGGCGTTTTAAGATTGCAAACTTCCAGCAAATTGTTCTATTGTGTTTTTGTAAATTCACTTTTTCTTTAGTATCCATGAAATCACCCCAACTTTTGATGAATTCCATGTGTAAAATAATTAAGATTCAAATGGCATTCTGATGAGCTTTGTGACCTCGCATAGGTATTTTTAGATGTTGAAAGAATAGAAATTTGGTACATTACAATGATGTCGTGATGAAAAGTTCAACAATGAATCTATACCAACTCAGAGCCCCGGCTTTAATTTTCTCGTCAAAATTTGTTTTGAAGTGTTGTTTAAGAGTTTGAACTGGTCGCTAGTCAAAAAAAAGAAAAGTGTTCGAATAGGTGGAAAATCATCCTTTACGGAATTTCCCTTATATGTTTGTCATTCTTTGCATTATAGTGCATGTTTGTTTCAACGTTTGAGGATAAAAACGGGTTTTAATAGTGTAACAAACAGACTTAAACAGTGAAACTGCTAAAATTGGTATTTATTTTAGTGATTGGATTTAAGGTGAAAAAATTCATAAGTTGGAAAAAGTCATAAGCCTCAAAATGAAGCTTATTGGAGCTTATGTGCCTGTGTGTGTATAAAAAAATATTGATACGAGTATTTTCATATATTTGGGGATCAATGAGGCACTCAAAATCACTTCTAATCACAAAACTTCTTTTATAAAAAATGTTCTAAATAATTTTCTCTTTCTTTAGGTAGTAATCTTCTGCTAATTAGAGAATACTTTAGGATAAGAGTTTAGACAAATTTTGAGTTTTGTTAATATATGGCTGTAGAAATGTAGAAAACAATTAATAATTAATTTTAATCAGTTTAGATTTATTATTTAGTTCTTTTATGATTTTATAATCAATTTTTTTTATAAACATGTCATAAATTAATTTCTATATAGTGTTTTTACCCATTAAATTTAGTTTAAATAATTTATTTGGATTATTGGAGGTATTTTTGAGGTTTTAATCAATTTATTTTGTTAGATTTTGAGTTATGTGAAAATATGAGTTAGGATTTAATATTTAAATTAGAGTTTGATATAATTTATAAAATTTAAGCTTGATGTGCACAATAGAAAAGACTTTTGAAGTGTACCAATTTAAATTAGAGTTTGATATAATTTTATTTAAAATTGTACCATTGCCAAATTTTCAAATTTAATTTTTGAGAAAATTGTGAAAAAATCCTTTCGTGTGTAAATATCTTCCCAGGTCCCATTTGGCAATTAAGTTGCCAATGAAGGTTTTTTTCACAATTATCCCTTCATTTTTCATAATTTTTTGCAATTTTTTCTCTTAAATAATATAAAAGTCATTTATGCAAAAACCAAACCAAACATCATTCACTTTTACATAATATATATGAAACTAAGGCAGATTTTTATGTGAAGAGTGTGCAAAAAACTGTTTTATGCCTTTTGCCATGTATTTTTTGGGTAAAGTCTCTATTGGTTTAAAGATTACAATTATTGGACCCAATTATGTCCCCGGAGAAAAGAAAAATTTGTGAGTGATAAGTGTGCAAAGAACTGTTATTTGGATGGGTTAGCGGCATCAAAATTTTGAGTATGTGTCTTGTGGTAACACTGTCGCCATTGGATGGTTTGGATCAATTTATTGTCAAGAATGCTACTTTAACAAATGCAGATATCTTCCCAGGTCCCATTTGACAATTAAGTTGCCAATGAGTTCTTTTTCCACAATTAGTCCTTCATTGGCAACTTAATTGCCAATGGATAGTGATGGGAACTTGAGAATGTACAGTACCTCTAGAGGTGGTGGAATTTCTACTGTAAGATGGGTAGCTGTTGAAGATCAATGTAAGGTTTTTGGGTATTGTGGGAACTATGGGGTATGTAGTTACAAGGATTCAAACCCAATTTGTGGATGCCCATCTGAGAATTTTGAGATGATTGATCCTAATGATAGTAGAAAAGGATGTAGGAGGAAGGTGAGGCTTGAGGATTGTCCAGGCAGGGCTGCTATGTTACAATTGAACCATGCTCTGGTATTGACTTATCCTCCTATATTTATGGTTAACCCAGAGGTATTTTTCATTGGTATATCAGCTTGCAGTGGAAATTGCCTTGCAGCTACTTCTTGCTTTGCTTCTACTTCATTATCAGATGGCACAGGTCTCTGTTACATAAAGACATCTAGTTTCATTAGTTCCTACCACAATCCATCTCTACCCAGCACTTCATATGTTAAGGTTTGTGGACCAGTGGTGCCAAACCCGCCACCGAGTTTGGAGGAAGCCGGGAAGGGAAAGGATTGGGAGATACATGCTTGGATGGTAGTGGTAGTTGTTATTGGTACCCTTTTCGCTTTGATTGTCTTTGAGGGTGGAATATTGTTGTGGTGTTGTAAACATGATTCGAGGTTTCGTGGATTCTCTATTCATTATGCTCTTCTTGAGTATGCTTCTGGGGCACCAGTTCAGTTCTCATACAAGGAGCTTCATAGCTCAACAAAAGGTTTCAAAGAGAAGCTTGGTGATGGCGGATTTGGCACTGTTTACAGAGGAACTCTATCGAACAGAACCGTTGTTGCAGTGAAACAACTTGAGGGAATTGAGCAAGGTGAGAAACAGTTCAGAATGGAGGTTGCTACTATAAGCAGCACCCATCACCTGAACTTGGTGAGGCTGATTGGGTTTTGTTCTGAAGGCAAACATAGGCTTTTGGTTTATGAGTTCATGAAAAATGGGTCTCTTGACAATTTTCTTTTTGTCAATGAACATAACCAGTCTGAGAAATTGTTGGATTGGGCGTATCGGTTCAGAATCGCTGTGGGAACTGCAAGGGGAATCACATACCTTCATGAGGAGTGTAGAAACTGCATTGTCCACTGTGATATAAAACCCGAAAACATTCTCATAGATGAGAATTTCAATGCCAAAGTCTCAGATTTTGGCCTCGCGAAACTCACAAGTGGTACAGAACAAAGGTACAGAAGCTTGAAAAGTGTAAGAGGGACTAGAGGATATTTAGCTCCGGAATGGCTTGCAAATCTTCCTGTAACTTCTAAATCTGATGTGTATAGTTTTGGTATGGTTTTGTTGGAGATAGTGAGTGGAAGAAGGAATTTCGAAGTCTCGGAGGGAACAAAGCAGACAAAGTTCTCCATGTGGGCTTATGAAGAGTTCCTGAAGGGTAACCTGAAGGGAATTCTGGACAGAAGACTGGTTAACCATGAAGTTGATATGGAGGAAGTGAAAAGGGCTATAATGGTGAGTTTCTTGTGCATCCAAGAGCAGCCATATCAGAGGCCAAAAATGAGCAAAGTGGTGCAGATGTTAGAAGGAATCACCGAGATTGAGATGCCACCAGCCTCTAAATCTGTGGGAGAGGGATTTGTTATTGCCCACTCCATTGTGGCTGAGGAAGCTCCAATCTTTTTGCCATCTTTCTCATCACAAATCATATAATATTGGCTTCTCTTTTTTATTGCAGCCTCTGCTTTTGCTTGTTTCTCTTCAGCAACGCTAAAGGAACATGGAATGCAAACTACATGCTGGGTATGATTCGAGCAATTAAGAAAGGAGAAAGAAATATAAAGAATGCCCAAATATATAAGAATTTCAGAATGGTCTTTTAAATGACCTAATTTTTATGAAGTCCATAGGTATATAGCCTGTAATAAGGGCTGGCTCGGCTTTAAGGGCCGACCTGTTTAGGCCCGACTCCTGTAAAACCCTCAATTTATTAAGCCCGTGGTCTTACAAGGCCGGTCCTTCACAGGCTCGGGCTTAAACTCGTTTTAATTCAAATAAAATACATTTTCATGTTTTACAATTTAGTTATTATTTTGCTTTAAATTGAGGTACAATATCTTTAAAACTTATAAATTTCTAGTTAAAATAATTATCTAATGTCTAAATTAATCTATTTTTTTTAAGTTTAAATGAATAAACAATTGTAGAAATCCAAAGAAATCAAATTATTTAATAAGTGTTAGCATGTTATTAATACTTTATTAGGTATTTAGATATCTCTCATATTAATAATTTGATATAATGATATTGCATATATTAATTTATTTTTTAAAAAATTAAATGGGCTTAAAAGGACCAGCCCTTTTAAGCCCGCAATTCTAAAAGGTTGGCCCTTTTAAACCCAACTTCTTCTGGAAGCTCTAAATCATAAACCCGACCCTTGACGGGTTCAAGCCTAAATGGGTTGGCCAAATGGGCTTAGCCCGATTTCCTGACTCTTCACAGGGACTATTTTAAATTGAGGTTTTTTCCCTGTGAAATGATATAATTGCCCTCATTAAAATTAGTCATTTAGTTGGCATTATCTATTATGTAATTGTAATATTGTATTTTTAAATGTTAGTTAGGTAGATGAACGGCACTAGCTATTAGTGGAATCCGGATTCTCTCCCATTCTTTTCCCCTCCCTTGCGCCTCCCTTACTTAAAACAGCACCGTTTTGGGTCCAAAAAATCGGGAGTTGGATCCTTTTTTTAAAAAAATATATATAGCATTCTGAAGTATATTTTTTCAGTACCGTCCAGTATCATGAAATAATTTTTAAATAGCACCCAATATCTTAAAATAATTTTTATTACACTGATCACTCTCAAATATTTTTTTCAATAGTAACTATTGTCTATCCAATTGCACTTTAAAGTATTATTTTAATAACACCTAGTATCATAAATTAATTTTTAGCTCACTAAGCATCTTAAATAATTTTTCAGTAGTAGCTACTGTCTAGCAAACTACATTCTAAAGTATTTTTTAGTAACATCTAGTATGATAATTTTTTTAACTCATTCAGCACCTTAAATAATTTTTTCAATAATACCCAATATCCTAAAATAATTATTTTTTGCATCTAATCCCCTTAAATATTTTTTTATCACTACTCTGTATTTCAAGGTTAGACTGTTTGTTGCAATTAGAAAAATATTTTACCATACTAAATGTAAAAACATTATTTCATGATACTGGGCGGTACTGAAAAAAATACTTCAGGATGTTACATATATTTTTAAAAAAAAAAAATTAAAGGACTCAACCCCCTATTTTTTAGACCCAAAACAGCGCTGTTTTAAGTAAGGGAGGCGCAAGGGAGGGGAAAAGAATGGGAGAGAATCCGGATTCCTATTAGTGGCACTAGCTATTACAAGAGTGATCCTAGCCAAACATGACTTTAGCCGTATCTAACTAATTGACTAAGTCATAGACGCCTTAACCCCTAATGACTTCTGTAAATATGGCAGATCCCTACTGTATTTTCTCATTTTTGTATCTTAATGAAATCGCAACAATATTATTCAAAATACTCCTCTCCATATTGTTCTTCTAACTCTTCTCTACTTCTTCTTCCACCCTCTCTTCTCTTCTTCTACCCTAATTCCTAAATTTCCTAAAGATTCATCTTATATTCAACTATAAGTGGTATTAGCAACAATTTCCTTTGTGTGTTATTCAAAATCCTTGAGGGCAAGGATGTATTTTTGTGGTATTGTTATATGATTGTAATATTATATCTTTAAATGTTAGTTAATGTCAGGTAGGTAGATAAGCGGTACTAACTATTAGTGGCACCAGCTATTATAAGAGCAGTCCTAACCAAACATGTTTTTAGTAGTATCAAACTAATTGACTAAGACATAGACACTTTAACCTTGACGTCTTCTATATATATGGTAGACCCCTATTGTATTTTCTAGCAGGTTAAGTTACATTCTCTTGGTTAATTATTTTTTAATTTTTACTTCTTTTGTTGACTGATGCCAGTATAAGATATCTAGTCATCAAATTGTTTGCATGTTAATTTTTTTTTTAAATTATAGATGCCGACATGTAATAATGTTCTTATAAAATAAATTGTAGTTTAATTTCTTTTGATTAGAAGATTAAAGGGAAAATGACAGAAAAATACCACTTAAATTACAAAAACCCTAAAATGTCTACTAAATTAATAAAATGACAAATAGGTGATCTGGTAGGAATATGTGATTTTGAAGTTTGGGTGTTGATAACTTGAGTATAAACAATGATAACTTAAGAATAACAATTAGTAACTTGGGTATACACAGTGATAACTTGAGGAGTTCAAGTTGCCAATTTCTATACCCCAATTGCCAATTTCTTTTTTTTTTTTTTTGGTTACAAAGGCAAGCAAAGCTTGAAAGGGATAAGTCTATAGGCTAGTTCCTACAGAATGATCATGTGGTGTCAACCCACGATCCAAAGCAAAAAGCAGAATACATTCAGTAGGGGAAGTCCCTAATTCCTCGTATTCATGCGGAATCCTATGCGCTTCTCCTGCCAGAAAATCTACACATCTAATACTTTCCCTATGGGTGTGGGAAATTTCTACCTCCCAGTCGCTATAAATGAGTGATCTGGTATCCAAAATAACATCATACAACGGATGATCAGAATCAAAACGATTGGATAAAAGGTGAATTGCCTGTAGTGAGTCCATGAACAACTTGATTTTCTTGAGACCCAACTGCTTACATAGTAGCAGACCTCGACGGATTGCATGGATTTCTGCAGCAGCTGGGAAAGTATGTCCCAGCTTCTGTTGAAATCCACGTATCCAGACACCTCGGTGATCTCGAATAACACCTCCACATGCAGCTTGGCCTTCTCTCCTTACCAATCCGTCAACATCTAGACGGTGGATTCCCGGATCTAGGGGGTACCAGTGAAGTAGTCCTCGTTCTGGAACCTGGAATATCTGGTGCCGAAACCTGCCGTTCTCCACACCTTCCGAGAGATGGTACATGCATCTGTGAACTATCTGTTTAGGGCTGTCCGATGACCCTTCAAAGGCTTGACGGCACCGGTTCTTCCATAGTAGCCAGCATGTTGAGCTGAATACTTTTTGCCAAGACCATCTCGCCATTCTGTTGTTTCCCAGTGAGTGTTGTGCATTCCCAATTGCCAATTTCTATACTTAAGTTGTCAACACCCAAACTTCAAAATTCTAGATTTCTACCAAATTTCCTATTTGTCCTTTTACTAATTTAGGAGACATTTTGGGATTTTTGTAATTCAAATGGCATTTTTTTGTCATTTTTTCAAGATTAAATAAGATTATATGCATATTCAAAAAAGCTAATTTGTAATACCTTACTCTAGGAACATTTAATAGAGGTATTTTATCAATTCTGAACCGCTAATACTAATGCAAAAATCGCTTTTTTGACCTGGTGAAAATCACTTTTTATATTGGTTCTGAATCAAGTCTTGATACAGACTGTCTAAAAAATTTGTTACTTTTTAAACCGGTTCAGCAACTGGTCTTAAAAAATACTTTTTAGATTAGTTGCTCAAAGATCAGGTCTAAAAAGTCATATTTTTTAGACCTGACTTGACTTATATTAAGTCTAAAAGGTCTGACTTTTTAGATCGGTTATTCTGAAATCACGATTAAAAAATGTTTTTTTAGATCTGATCTTCCCCACAACCAATCTAAAAAGTGATATTTTTTTACAAAAAAATAAATAGGGCTTTTTTTTTTTTGGGATTGAAAGGATTTTAAAATCACGCCAATGCAAAAAGAAAAAGTGCACTATTTTTTTACTGTCACATAATTTTAAATAAATTATGACAAGTAAGTAAATGATGAAAAACAACAACTCACAAGATAAAAACTTGACAATAATTAATAAAAAATATCTTAATCTTGCAATTAAAATGTGAACAAATTTAATCAAACAACCATTCATCGTACAAAGCCAAAATACATGTAAATAAAAATGAAATAAATAGTATCATGTATATTAAAAACTATACATTTTTGAGAATTGGCAGAATTTGTGAAAGAATACCTTTCCGAGAGAGAGTAAGTTCAACAATTCACTTGTCACAAGTTTTTCATATAAAAAATACTTGCTTTTGTAAGTAGAGGGTGATATGCAACAATACAAAAGGAAAATTTCATGAAGCCCCTAGCATCTTTAAGCCACTGACATATCATACTACTCACTGACAAATCACAAGAGAATTTCTAGAAGTAACCTAACCAACACAGAAACACATCAAGGAAGCATTATCAATATTATTTTGTAATTTCTAATTGCGCATTTAATTTGATGACCTGAAAAATAAGTAATTTACTGTTTGGAAAGGCATGAGAAAATACTTTTAAACTACGCATTAAGAAGCCATAACAGACCCAATGTCTTCTAGCTTCTCCATATAATATGACCCCCTTAGGAGGCTTGATACCAATGTCTTCGTATAGCTCAGGATGTGTCAGGGGAAGCTCAACTGCTTCCTTAATTTCCTGTATCTGAGCATATAAACCACCAATGTCAGTATAAAGATTCCGAAGGAGCTTTCTCAACCTTCATAACGGAGACCATTGGATCAACTTCTTGAAGAAGCCCAACAACGGAAAGCACCTGGCAATAAACCATAAATGATAAGTTCCTATATATTCTGCATAAATACATCTGGAAATATGAATAACACCAAGAATAAACCACTAAAGCCAATAATTTAGGCAATTTCCAGGTTACACGAGTTAAAAAATTTCATATTAAGTTAAAAAGTTTATCTTATACTGTGCACGTTGCATCTAATTAACTTTGAAGGTATGCTTAGAATTTGAAGGGAGAGAGGAAAGAAAGAATGTCACATGAAAGAAAAAGAATTTCGTTCCAAGGAGATTTTATGAAACAATATTTGAAGCATAGTCCGAGTTTTCAGAATACTCCAATTACTATGACAAGGCTAGCAACATGACATAGTCCTAGTTTTCAGAATACACCATAACTTATACAATAAATTGATAACAACTAAACAACTAATGTCAGCACAAAATATTGACCAACAATAATGGAAAAATTTCATTCAGTTAACAATGACCCAAATAAGAAATTTTTGACTAAGAACCAATCCATTTTTGCTCTTTCTTTGAAGCAATAAAGAAGAAGAACTATTTAATAATATAGATGGATCAGAGAGTGTCTCTTTGTTATCTGCAGTTTCTATCATTTGCAGGCTTGAAATCTACCGGGACACCCTTGAGTGAAAAGGGAAGAAGAATCAGAATTTTACATGCTGAACCACCTCAGATCGAATGGTTTAAAGACCGTGCCAGCATTATGTTATTAGTAGCAATATTAATTGCCACTGTAACCTTTGCTGCTGGTTTTACTGTGCCTGGTGGTGTCAATAGCTCTGAAGACAAAGACACAAAGAAAATAGGCATGGCCACTTTGCTCAATAGAAAAATGTTCCTGCTGTTCACAATTTGTGATGCAATAGCCATATATAGCTCTACCATGGGGTCTTCCATTCTGCTATGGGCCCACCTGGGAGACTTTCATATAGCATCCAGTGTTACATACTTTGCTTTCTATTTGGTGGCTTTGACTCTAATTACAATGTCAGTTGCATTCATGGCTGCGCTACATTTAGCAGTGAGAAATGTTTCATGGCTTGCTTGCACTATGATTGCTATTGGATCCATCTTCCTTTCGATGTTTCTGGGTGTATTTATTCTTGTAATATTCCCTTTAGAAGAACAAGCTTTTTTATTGCTAACCACCTTAAAAGATCAGTTGCTAACCGTTGGTAGCAATAAAACATCTTAATGGGGTCAGAGAATAGAATACTCTTTAATGTGATAAAAGTATGATATTGAAAGGTGATAAAATGATTGATAAAATCCGTTTGAGAGTGAGAAATCCCAACGTCTCGTTTTTATAAAAGGCAGCAATAATGGCATTAAAATTAATTCATGAGATAAGTTAAAATTTCCACCGTTGGATTCCATAGCATAAAGATATTTCGGTAACTACTTATTTATTCCAAAAATACTTTTATATTTCCACAAAAGCATATGATGAAAGGTGCTCAATCCCTATTCAAAGTTCATCTATTCATAAAAATAAAGCATATTGAGCATAAAAAAACTTGATATATATTAGATTCTGCCTTGCTCTTGACCTGAATGGCACCTACAATTGAATGAAAGACAAAAAAATCAAACAAAAACAAAAGAAGAATTAAATACTGCAATGATTATATCGCATAGACAAGGAAATTTTGCTTACAAAATCATAAGTTGCCCATATAGCAGCTAGAAGATATCAACATTTGTTTCCAATGCAATTTTTTCCAAATCTAACAAATTAAAAAAACAATCAGACTTCATATATCACAATAAATACAGTATTACCACTATAAAATTGTATTCCATTAAGAATGAAAAAAACATTACCAAGCTCTATTTTTTGTATATCATCATGTTCTTCTTCAACAAGATATTCCAATGATGCCTAAGCCAAGATTGAGCACAAATTAGAGATTGCACAACTTTAAGAGTAAAAGAGCTCCTAAATGAATCTAGAACTCTTCCTTCCGTGCTGAATGTAGATTCTGAGGCAATTGTAGAAATTGGCATAGCCAAGACATCTCTTGTTGCTTGAGAAAGAATAGTAAATCTAGGACTATCTAGTTTCCACTAACCTAAAATATCAAAATTATCTTTTCCAATTTCAATTTCTTCATTTAAATATTTATCAACCTCTATTCTGCTTGTCTTTTCACCTAAATTTTCGTCCATGAATACTTGCTCCTCCATATGAAGCAATTTTCTCATTTTCACATCAAGGTCTTCATCACCATGAAGATCTTCTTACGTGCCATGCACTAGCTTACTTTCAGATTGTGTTAATGGATGAATACTTTGATTGTACTCATTATACATAGAAATCACAACTTGTTTAATCTGCATCACCAATTGTTCACTAATTGTATGTGAATACATCTTAGACAAAGCAAATTACACCAATTTTAATTATATCGAGGATCAAGAACGGTAGTAAATAAAGAAGCTTTTCATTTTTATAGGATCTCCGCAATATTTATGATACTTGTTTTTCATTTTTGTTTTTTGTTTGGCTATGTTTGTTGTCTCCATAACATCACTCTTCCTCCACTCATCCAAAAAATGATACAGCATATAAATTTTAGGGGAAAAACAGTTAGATGTCACAAACAAAGAATCAGATATGCGCAAAGTAAGATCATGACAATGACAAAACTTCACAGTTAACCTTCTAACATGCTTCCAATCATCAGTTTCAGGCACTCCCACTCTAAGTTGAAGATCAAAATTAAAGTAAGGATCTTCAAGATTGTACCTTTTAAAAGGATGCCTCAAATTTTTGGGCAATCTCCAGCATCAAATATGTTGAGTTCCACCTAGTAAGTATGTCTAAACATAACATTTTCTTACTTTGAATTTGTTCATCCTCATAACTTTCTTTAAACTTTCTCATCCTAATGGGAGATTACCTAATAAAACGAACAACCTCTCTTACTTTTTTCATTGAAATCCCTATTTCTTTTAGTCCTTTAATGACAATTAAATTGAAAATGCATGCAACACATCTCATGTGTAAAACCTTACATTTTATAACTGTATAGTCCCAATTTATGATTTTGTCTTCCAAATAGCTCGTAGCCAAATCATTTGAACCAGCATTATCTACATTAATTATCAACACTCTTTCAATTCTCTATTCAAATAGACATTTTTCAATTTCCATTCTAATACCATTCCCCTTATGACTGGAAATGAGAAAGAAATTCAATATCCTGTTTTTCAAAGCCCATGTGTCATTTATGAAATGTGCAATAAAACACATGTAATTTACTCTTTGTATGGAAGTCCAAATGTCTGTAGTGAGGCACACACCCTTTGCTTTGTAGTAGACAACAAATCTTTAAATTTAACCTTTTCTTCAATATAAATCACAAAACAGTCATGGGCTACACAATCCACCTTAATGGAACATGAAATTTGGGCTGAGCACAAAACATAAATTTCTTGAGTCCAGCCCCCTTAACAAACTTGAATAGTAATTCATTAGTTATTATCATGCATGACAAGACTTTCCTAACAGTATCTTGATCAAATTTCCAATTAGCAAGACCCATTTTATCACCCTCTATATTGAAATTCAAGTGTGATTGTGTAAATTCTTCAATAGGGGGCCTTTTTCTACAGACTCTTATGTGATTGTTAAGTGTAGTTGTACCATTAAGTTTAGAATCACATACAATCTCATTTCCACAGTAATTACATTTATCTTCACCTGCCTCATTCATAAATCTAGTGAAATGTTCCCAAGCGTTGGACCTTGATTTGATGGCTTTTCTTTTTCCAAGTCTAGCTGGCGTAGGTTCATTAATCTTTAGCAGCAACGGGTTGATTTGTCTAAGTGGTACCACCAGCAATTTGAGTATTAGGGCCTCCTTCAATTGTTTGTTCAACATATATTTGAATCGTGTTCTTGGAAAAAAAGATAAAATTATTAGTACTTTGACCAAAGAAGTATTTATTATCATGAATATTATTATCACTATCAGTACTTTGCTACAAAATCTGTTCAGCTATTATTCCATATACTATAAAATAAACCAATACTTTGATCAAAGAAGAATTTATAATAATCAAGCCAAAGTCATTGCAGACAAAAATAAAGACAAAATGGTACCTCTAGAAAAAAAAATACAGGAAAAAGGGAAGAAGGAAAAATGAAATGAAGCCTAAAAATTAAAACTTTTTTTCATTGCTTTCTTTAAAAGTAGCTTTTTTATTCCAAAAAATTAAAAAAATTTCTTCTTTCCAGGTATAAATGAACACAAACAGGTACCGTTTTTCCCTTGTTAGAAATCATTTCCTTTCTGCCTGCAATCATGAATAATTTTTTTCCTGAAAGGTACCTTTTTTATTAAAAAAAAGTAAAAAAAAAATTCTTCACTGCAACTAGAAATGATCAAATGAAGAAAAAATTTGACTTGCTTGTGCAATGGAGTAGGCATAGAAATGAAGACAAATTTTTTTCTTGAAAGGTACCTTTTTATTTAAAAAGAGTAAACATTTTTCTTTATTGCAGACAGAAATGAAAACAAAATTTTACTTACATGTGCAGTGGAGTGGACATAGAAGATGGTTGAGAAAAGATCAAGTAGAGGAGTAAGAGATTAAAACCGAGCTACTATAAAATAGGTGCTAACCACTTACCAAAAACTAAAGCTCAGGGTTGAAGATGGAGGGAGGACCACGAGAGGCTGCTCGACTCAAGGCGATGCTTCAACAAACAGTGAGGTGACGTCATTGAGGGTTAGAGCAAAGGGAGGCTGGTTGACTCACGATGATGCTTCCACAGAGGGTAGGTTGACGTCGTTGAGGGTTAAGGCAAAGGGAGGCTACTCGAATCACAATGATGCTTTCAAGGATGGTGAATTGACGTTGTTGAGGGTTAGGCCAAAGGGAGGCTGACGTTGTTGAGGGTTAAGGCAAAGGGAGGCTGCTCGACTCACAGTAATGCTTCCAAGGATGGTGAGTTGACATTGTTGAGGGTTAGGCCAAAGGGAGTCTGCTTGACTCACGGCGACGCTTCCACAGATGATGAGGTGACATAGCTGAGGGTTAGGGCAAAGAGAGGCTACTCAACCATCGACAGTCGAGTGTTAGAGTCGAGAGGAGAGGAGGACTGGAGGACCACAGATGAACTAATGAAGTATGAAGAGTTAACGATTGATATGAAGTAATGATATTTGAAATTATGAGGATTAAAGATTGATATGAAGTAATGATATTTGAAATCCGCATACAACATGATCTATCAGTAGCAGGAACTGCCTAATGTATGTTACTGGCAGTGTTTATGGCGCAAGGGAATTTTGAAAAGAGCAAAATACTTTATGTGGAAAGTTCCCCAAGAGTACCTCTAAATAAACTTAGAGCTAAACACAATATAAATGTCTCAAATTAGTGTCATTTTGAGTGTAATAGTGAGGAATTTATTTTACGTACACTGAGAGACTGTAAGGAAGCAAAAAGAGTGTGAACTTTTCTAACCAGCTCCTTTATTATCTTAATTTTTTCTCTGGTAATTTATAGGAATCGATGAAATGGAACATAGTGAACTCCCCAAGCAACAGGAAGGCCTCTCACTAACCTTGGCAAATGATGTTTGGTACGGTGTACTAGCTGATATGGAAGAATCGATGCAAGAAAGTTTTAGAAGGAGTCAACGAGCAACCAAAAGCAATCATTCATCAAACTATTTATCATCTCATAGAGGGAGTTGCAAAATGGAAGGTTCCGACACCAAGTTTTTCAAATTCCCGATCAATCTAAGGTTCATTGGCACACCCCTTCTCAAGGGTTTTGTAGTGTGGATGTAGATGGGGTACGCAACAACCAATGAGAAGCTACATGTGGTGGTGTCATACATGATCATCAAGGTAATTGGGTATGAGGATTTCAATAGAAGTGAGGGTATATGACATATATTGCTTCAGAAATCCATGCTATCCATAGAAGACTACAGGTTTGTCATTAGCTAGGACTTGACAAGATTAAAGTCTACATAGATTTTTTGGAGGTCCTACACTTATTAAGGTTAGATCACCTACTCCATGGGCACATTCAAGACCTGAGATCCATCATTTTGTCGAATTAGGATGTAGAGATTGTTCATTCTTATAGGAAAGGGCTTCAATATGCTGGTTATTTAGCTAGATCGGCTCATGGGTTGG
This sequence comes from Inga oerstediana, assembly GCA_963210345.1. Classification (NCBI taxonomy): domain Eukaryota; kingdom Viridiplantae; phylum Streptophyta; class Magnoliopsida; order Fabales; family Fabaceae; genus Inga; species Inga oerstediana. The sequence continues at coordinate 67,262,814 of OY723401.1, forward strand.
GTTAGGACTTTGTTCTTTTGTTGACACGGCCTCCTGAGTGCTTGGACTTGTTTAGGATAGAATGTGGTAATTTGCCACGAGAAGGTAGTGTCACCATTTAAGTAGTAGACATATTTAGTAACTTCAAGCTTTATGCTTGCCTTTGTAAACAAAAAAAAAAAAAGATGAAAGGAATAATATGTAGACGCTGAACTATTAATTCTAGTTTTGACTTTTGTTTCTATGTGAAATTGTATTTATTCGCTTATTAAAAACAAGGAACTGACTCAGAATGTATAAAAGGGAGAAGGGAGCTGATGTTTGAAAATCATATTTAATTTTTTAAAAAAATTTAATCAATTAATTATATGAATGTCATGCTTTAAGCATTAAAATTTTGATTGCATTACCATAATAATAATAATAATATAGAAACAAAACTAAATTATGCATACAAAAAACCCCCCACAGCCTTTGGCTTGTGGGGCAAGTAAACTCTTATTATAATATAAAACATAATAACGAAAGTCCCACAAATTTTTAAATGGCTAAAGTATACTTTCAGTTCTATAATTTAAACACTGTTAATGTTGCTAATGAAAAAGCTGACGCAGCAAACTCAAGAGATGATCGTATAAACTTAAGTGATGACTATGTAATTACATGCTATTGATCTTAATTTTAAAAAAAATGTGTAAATTGAAAAGTATCTAAAAACCTAATGCAATAGTCAATATCAAAACCTTGATTGCATTAAAAAGTTTTAGTTTAATAATCTAAATATCAAAATCTCAATTTCATTTGCAGCGATTTTTCAGTTTATTTTAGTTTAATAATCTAAATATATTATATTATAAAATTAAAACTTAAATATGCTTTGTCAGCTGTACAGTCATCACTTGATTTTGTCGCGTCAATATTTTCTGGTATTAACATTAATGGTGTTAGAAATATCAGACAAAAAATGTATTTGATAAAGTTAAGAGACCAAAAGTATACCTCATGTAAAATTTAAAGGACTAAAAGTATACTTTAACCTTTTTAAATTTATGTAATTAGTTGTTGAAAGAATGCCAGTTTAATCTTAAAATATCAATTTAATGATAGTTAGGTTCTAAAAAAATTTTAAAAAAATTGATCTGTAAATATCATTTAATCAGTTACAAATGAGAATTTCAGTTGCATACTAAAAGGCGAGTCTCCAAAATTTAGAACAAGCGAACTTGATATTTGTAATTCATTTTTCAAAAAGATTTGTCAAAAACCTAACTATTATTGAATTGATATTTTTGAACCTAATCGTCATTCTTCTTTAATTATTTTTTCCTACATCTATGTCACTAATAAATTATGACATTGACAAAACTATATTAAATGCATATGATTTTACTTTAAAAGAAATTATTTATACATAATTCAAAATTTAAAGAGGTATTTCTATAAAATAATAAAATTAGAAAAAGTATAGTCAATTATATATTATATTTCATTAATAAAATAATAGACTAATTGTATACCAATAAACAATAGACTAATTGAGAGTAGAAAAGTCATAGCCACATGATGTGTTGTGTTTTAAAGGTGAGAAAAGCCATTTATTTTTTTTCCCAGAGAGAAAACAATAATACAAATCACTGAAAATTAAAGGGAATTTATAGAATTCAGTGATAATATAATAAGTAACAATAAGAGTAATAATACTCAAGAACCAATAATATTAATACTCTGATTTATTAATACTTTTCCTGTTTTGCATGGGGAGTTAAATAATCAAAAGCCGAAACTCGTTCCACAAAGTCATTGCTTGCTATTATCAACCCTCCCTCGAAAATCAGTCCTCAATCATATTCAAAATTACAAAAATAGAAAGAAAAAAAAAAGGTGCTTCAACGTTGAAAATCCACATCAGAGAGTTGAAGAGGTCAACATTTATTATAGGGAAAACCCCTTAAAAAGTGTTTGAAAATCATAAAAAGACATATAGGTGTTCTGAATTTCTGAAATCTTGCAGAGATGCTAGGACTAAACTGAAATTTAAAAATTTAGAGAAAAATGATCAATTTGCCCTTACTTATTTTTTTATTAAAATAATAACTAATGGCGTGGTAGTTAGTCCTTGACATCTGACTCATATTACTTCCTTTTTTATTAGTGAATGCAGATCTATAGATTGTAGCTCCATATACAACATGAAAGCATTACATTGTCTGAGGAAAACCAACTACTTCCTGAAATCAAACTACTTTAAGGGAACAAGGGAGCAAGTTATTGTTAATGATGTCATAACTTTGGTAGAAAGAATTCATTGAAGATTAGGTTAAGATGAAGTAGCTATGTTTTCTATCAAATCTGGCTTCGCTTTTGAAAATAATTTCAATATTAACTCAACTCTTCAATATGTATGTGGTAAAACATTAATGTTATTGAAGTCTTTGAATTTGCCCTGACAGCTTGAACTTAATGGCCATTTGTTTTACTGTCAGTTTGTTCTTTTCTGAAAAAACACATTGCAGGCTGTGAATGCAAATTCACATATTAAGATATTATGATGTTGAGGATTCTGATTACTCATAGTCCTGGGAGGCCATTGAGAATCAATTTCATCTAATTTTTCTTTTGCTTTAATAGGAAAATTTTCCCCCAACGGAATGATGAGTGTTTCACTATTTCTACATCATATTGAATCTATATTTGAGTTCTTGAATATACAGTTTTCTGCTATAATCTAATTAAGAAATTTCAGAAAATTTTCCATATTCTAATAATAGTATTTACTCACTATCTGTATATTTCCTATGTTGTTTTTACTTTCTAATTTGACTTACTGTCTTTTATAGTATTCTACTTCATTTTAATTCTACATTTATTTCTAGATTGTTTTAGTTTGATGTCTTTCTTCTTATTGCCTTGCAGGTTCATACAAGATTATACTTGTTCTTGAGCAATTTCCCAGTCTTGTTGATTCTACATTTTGAAAAGTTGCATATGGTCATAATATGTTTGACATTCTTTTATTCCTTCTTCAGGTAGAAGTTGCTGTGTTAAAATTTTTTGGTGCAAGTGGATGTTATACTTCTTGATACTTGTGAGGATTCCAAGGCAGATGCAGTGGAGGGTGTATGAAGGCAGAACTAAGTTTTATTTGATTTTATTTGAACCACAGTGGCGTTTTAAGATTGCAAACTTCCAGCAAATTGTTCTATTGTGTTTTTGTAAATTCACTTTTTCTTTAGTATCCATGAAATCACCCCAACTTTTGATGAATTCCATGTGTAAAATAATTAAGATTCAAATGGCATTCTGATGAGCTTTGTGACCTCGCATAGGTATTTTTAGATGTTGAAAGAATAGAAATTTGGTACATTACAATGATGTCGTGATGAAAAGTTCAACAATGAATCTATACCAACTCAGAGCCCCGGCTTTAATTTTCTCGTCAAAAGTTGTTTTGAAGTGTTGTTAAAGAGTTTGAACAGGTCGCTGGTCAAAAAATAGAAAAGGGTTCGAATAGGTGGAAAATCATCCTTTATGGAATTTCCCTTTATATGTTTGTCATTCTTTGCATCAATATAGTGCGTGTTTGTTTCAACGTTTGAAGATGAAAATTGGTTTCAAGAGTGCAACAAATAGACTTAAACAGTGAAACTATTAAAATTGGTGTTTATTTTAGTGATTGGATTTAAGGTGAAAAAAGTCATAAGTTGAAAAAAGTCATAAACCTTAAAATAATGCTTATTGGAGCTTATGTGCCTGTGTGTATAAAAAAATATTGATACAAGTATTTTCATATTTTTGGGGATTAATGAGGTACTCAAAATCACTTCTAATCACAAAACTTCTTTTATGAAAAATGTTCTAAATAATTTTCTCTTTCTTTAGATAGTAATCTTCTGCTAATTAGAGAATACTTTAGGATAAGAGTTTAGGCAAGTTTTGAGTTTTGTTAATATATGACTGTAGAAATGTAGAAAATAATTAATAATTAATTTTAAATAGTTTAGATTTATTATTTAGTTTTTTTATGATTTTATAATCAATGTTTTTTATAAACATGTCATAAATTAATTTCTATAGAGTGTTTTTACCCATTAAATTTAGTTTAAATAATTTATTTGGATTATTGGAGGTATTATTGAGGTTTTAATCAGTTTATTTTGTTAGATTTTGAGTTATGTGAAAATATGAGTTAGGATTTAATATTTAAATTAGAGTTTGATATAATTTATAAAATTTAAGTTTGATGTGCACAATAGGAAAGACTTTTGAAGTGTACCTATTTAAATTAGAGTTTGATATAATTTTATTTAAAATTGTACCATTGCCAAATTTTCAAATTTAATTTTTGAGAAAATTGTGAAAAAATCTCTTTATGTGTAGATATCTTCTCAGGTCTCATTTGGCAATTAAGTTGCCAATGAAGGTTTTTTTCACAATTATCCCTTCATTTTTCATAATTTTTACAATTTTTTTCTTAAATAATACAAAAGTCACTTATGCAAAAGCCAAACCAAATATGATTCACTTTTACATCACTACTACAAACTAGACATTTAACGACCCTAAAGGACGTCCCTTTTTAAATTAGGGACACCCAAAGTTTAATATTTAGTGGGAAATATTGGCGCTGGTTGAATTTTAAAAAAATATTTGTACCACTTTAGACGTCCTCAGAGTCCTTGGGGACGTCTAAAGTGTCACTTTAGACGTCCCCAGTCAAACTGGGGACGTCGTCTAAAGTGAGCTTTAGACGTCCCTATTTTGACTGGGGACATGGAAAACCCTGTCAGACTCCCATCCCATAAGCAGCAGGCCAGCAGCTTTATTTTTCTTCCCGAAGCTTCATTTCGTCTTCCCCCGTGAGCTTCGTTTCCAGCTATCTTCCTCTTTCCCCTTTCCCTTGCTTCCTTTCCCATCTTCCTTCCTCTTTCTCAGTTCGTTGCTGCAACTTCCTTTCCCATGCTTCCTTCCCAGTCTGCCTTCCTCTTTCTCATAATCATATTTCTATTTTTCCCTCTCTCTTCTTTGACAAGAGCACCGTCGTTTGTGTCTCCCTCTCACAACTATCGTCTTCCCAGCTGGTGGCACCGTGAGTCGTCTCCATTTCCGTTGTCCACAGGTTTGTCTCTTACTCCCAGAACTTTGAATACAAATGCTTGTAACTGTTAATTTAAATCAGATTATGAAACTAGAAAAATAGAGTAACTTGTATATGCATACTTTTAATCTGCTTCTAATTTGCTTGATATGGCAATGGACTGTCATTATTGCATACTTATTTTTTTCGTCCACAGACTTCAACACGGTGATGTGTATATATATATATAGAAATGAGTTAAAAAAATGACAATGATACTTAGGAATGAATTTGGTTTGGCTTAGTTTAGTCTAGTTTAACATTATTCAAAAGTCAACTAAATTACAAAAATATGTCAAAGTTTTGCCTCAAATGCGTGTATGGTTCTGGAATGATGATGAGGTACAATATAATACAACTAGATAGTGCTGAACTGTTGTTGTTTCCATTCTGGTTTATGCAATATTTCTTCAGTTTAAATTTGCCGGACAGTGATGTATATATAAAAGCAAATAAAAAAAACTTTAGATGTCCCCAGTGCAAACTAAGGACATTTGAAATGTTTATGAACCACTTTAGACGTCTCCAGTTTAAACTGGGGACATCTAAAGCCTGACTTTAGACGTTCCCAGAGCAAATTGGGGACGTCTAAAGTGTTTCTGAACCACTTTAGAAGTCCCTACTTTTCACTGGGGATGTCTAAAGTATGGACTTTAGAAGTCCCTAATGCAAACTGGGGACGTCTAATGTGGTTCAGAAACACTTTAGACATCCCCAGTAACGACTGGGGACGTCTAAAGTCTGACCTAAAGATGTCCCATATTTTAGGGACGTTATTGACAGTTTTTTTTACGTCGCTCAGATAGACGTCCCCCTATTTTCAGACGTTAAAAGGCCCAAAAAAGGGACGTTAAAAATGTTTTTTTTGTAGTAGTGCATAATATATATGAAACTAAGGCAGATTTTTATGTGAAGAGTGTGCAAAAAACTGTTTTATGCATTTAGCCATGTATTTTTTGGTAAAGTCTCTATTGGTTTGAAGATTACAATTATCGGACCCAATTATGTCCTCGGAGAAAAGAAAGATTTGTGAGTGATGAGTATGCAAAGAACAGTTATTTGGATGGGTTAGCAGCATCAAAATTTTGAGTATGTGTCTTGTGGTAACACTGTCACCATTAGATAGTTTGAATCAATTTATTACCAAGAATGCTACTTTAACAAATGTAGATATCTTCCCAGGTCCCATTTGGCAATTAAGTTGCCAATGAGTTCTTTTTCCACAATTAGTCCTTCATTTTTTCATTTTTCATAATTTTTTCAATTTTTTTCTCTTAATTAATACAAAAGTCAAACCAAACATGATTCACTTTTACATAAGTTACTTATCCAATCGCTAATGCAAACACTCATCATTTTACCCAATCTAACTTTTTTCCAATCTTAAGATTCCATAAGTTTAAGTAAAAATAAGTTACTTATCCAATCTCAAAAACAAACACACCCATACTTTTTAATCCAATATAAGGGAGTTTAACCATTTACAAATTTCAATTTTAGGAACAACACGAAATCAGGATAATGTATATTCCAAATTCAATGTCTAAAGAACCAAATAAAGATGGTAGGGTTTGGATGTCCCTATATATGTATTTCTTTACATTCAACTGTTTGCCTAAGTGCAGGATTTTATCTGCTACTATCTGCTACCTAATATTCAAGCATCTGATGACAAGCTACAACCTTCTGACACTAATAGAAGTACATCATCCTCACCTTTGAAAAGATTCATTGCGTGTCATATTTCTACTCTAATGTCCATGAAATTTCTTCCTCTATTCATGTAAGTACTACTTTCGAGATTGAGTTGGTAAAAAAAATGAAAATTTGCAAATGAAAGTAACAAAGAATTTCCCCCCAAGCTAATGGCATCCATATGTTTTTCATATTTCTTATTTGCAAGTGGTTTTTGTATGATATTGGATGTGTATGAAATGTCGTGAGTGGAGGTGTTTCTATTTTAGTAGGTTAAATTAAAAGAAATAGGAGTTTGGTCTTTCATCTTCCTTGAATTTCTATATAATTTTAGTAATGAAGATTTTAGCCAAATTATTGTAGTGGCTAAAACCATATTTTTTTGTCAGTTACACCAGTCAGACTGCCTATTAGAGTGATGCAAAGATATTAATTCTTTGTTGTGTTTACCATTGGGGGAGCATTAGGAAGCTTATAATTGATACCTTGCCTTTGCTGATGTTTGAGAAGTATTTGCACTAAATTAGCGGTGGGCAGCATGATCCTATTAGTGTATCAATTGGAGGTTATTGGGAGTGCATTATCTATTATCTAATTATTTATTATAAAATTGGGCCTCATTTTAAAGAATCTTAATTGTATTTACATGAGAATTATTTTTTTTAATGGTAACAAAAATATAAAAACTCCATATTTATAAACTTTTTGTACAATGCAGGGAAGCACAAGCTAAGTTAGGCAGTTTTATTACCATTTATTTAGATGTAATGCTTCACATCTTCAATCATAAGAGATGTTGTCCCACTTCCATTCTTTATCAATTTTTTATTCAATAACCTTATGTTGCTTTTCATTGTATTTTGTTTGTTTTTTTTTTTTTGTGTTACAATTTATTTTTGTTTTTAGTAAACCCTATGTTACTTATTCAAAAAAATTAATTAGTGGTGGTAGGACTATTAATGTCGTACTGTTGTTCCATATTACTTATGTTATCAATGATATAGTATGTTTAAACTATCAAAAACAATGATTTAATTTTAGGAAAATCATATAATTAAGTATTGAACTGTTTTATAAGTACAAGGAAGTACAAGGACCAGTACAACGCACCGAGGAGCAAGTTAGTTATTAAAATGGTGGTAGCATCTCCGCAACTAAATGTCATCCTCCACCAAACTAACAGATAGTCGTCCGACACCAGTGTCAAGAACTTTTGTCTTTCTTTTCTTCAATTTTTCTTCCTTTTGTGTGATTATTATTTTATAATTTATACCAAGCCACTCTTCATTCTCATGCAGGCAAAAATTATCCACAACCCACAAGAAATAATCATGCTGTCCTTAACACTACTACGATTTCTGCTTCTTCCTTGCTTCTTCTTCTCCGTCGTTATAGTGCTTAGTATCTCCCCAGGTTCTACCCTTTTTGCTTCTGATACAGGACCTGTTTGGCAAAGCGATAAGGCAAAGAAAACGTACGTTAATGGGAAAAAGCCTGATAAATGTCAACAGCCCCTATTTGGCAACATGACAATAATACTGAACTTTTTCTTATAACGTGGGTTAATATTAGAAGCTCAGATCTGTTGCTTTTTCACGCGGCACGGTAGAAATTAGTTATTATGGGGCAATTAATGCCCAACGAATTCGCACCCAACCCGTTAATGCATCTCTTCTACACTCCAGGCAATCTCTTCTCTATTTCTGCTCGGCTCTCTTCTCATTTTCTGCTCAACCATGTGTCTTTTCCCTGATCTTGGTGTCAGGCGTCGTTGTGGTAGTGTAGTCGGCATTGGGTGTCGGTGTGGTCGGAGCTCATCGTCGTCCGTGATTGGTTGGCTGTTGTCCGATAGTCTTTCTCCTATCCATCCCTTGTTCAGAACCGTGGTGTTGCGATCTTCGGCCTCTCCTTGCAGTTTGGTGGCCAGATCTGTTGGTGGGTGCTCCGATCTGAGGTAAGCGGACATCGTGTGGTCGCCGGAGCTTCTCTGGTGTCAGGTTTTTTTCGCTGTCTTGAGTGTTTTCCTCTACTTATTGGTCGCCGGATTTGGGTTCATGGTCTGAAGGCTTTCACTTTTCTTGATTTGGGTTCACGGTTTGAAGCTTCACAAGGAACCAGTTTCGGTCATTGTTAGTTGGTTTGCTGCCATTTTTCTGCATCTCTGTCTGAGGTTAAGCTCTGTTTTCTTCATTTCTGTTTCTTAAATTACTGAGCTCGTGGTTTTCTTCATCTCTGTTTCTTAAATTACTGAGTTCTATATATATATATATATATATCTATGGTGGAAGAACTGTGGTCTGAAATTTTCCATGTTAACTTCCTTCCTTGATTAATATGCGCATGGGTGCTTGCTAGTTTCTTCATCTATGTTCCTTATTAGTTTGACTGTGCTCGTGGCTTTACTAGTGTAGTCTGTGGAAGAAAGGGAGAAATATATATATATATATATATCTATGGTGGAAGAACTGTGGTATGAAATTTTCCATGTTAACTTCCTTCCTTGATTAATATGCACATGGGTGCTTGCTGGTTTCTTCATCTCTATTCCTTATTAATTTGACTGAGCTCATGGCTTTGCTAGTGTGGTGTGTGGAAGAAAGGGACAAATATATATATATATATATATATCTATGCGTGTGTCATTGTGGTCTGAAATTTTCCATCTTAACTTCCTTCCTTGATAAACATGCGTATGGGTGCTTGACTGGTTTCTTCATCTCTGGTCCTTATTAATTTTATTGAGCTCGTGGCTTTGGTAGTATGGAATATGGAAGAAAGGGAGAAATATATATATATATATATATATGCGTGTGTATGTTGTGGTATGAAATTTTCCATTTTAACTTTTTTCCTTGATGAAATTAATAAGGAGCAGAGATGAGTAAAATTGAATGTAATATGCAAAAACAAATCTCTGTTTGGTTAGCAAGAACAAGTGAGTAAAAGTGAATGTAATGTAAGTGAAAATGTGATTTGCGGTTGTTTGCCTTTGAACGAATCCCTTGCTCTGCTTTATTATTCTTATTTTTCACTTTACATTGAACGCTGAGCATTAATGCTGCATCATTTTTTGTGTGTGTTTATATGCAATAAGAACTTGGTTGGTTAGCAAGAACTAGTGAGTACAAGAAAATGTGATTTCTGTTCTTTTGAATGGATTCTCAGGAAGGCAAGGTTCGTAGGAAGAAGATAGTTAACTAACTCAAGAATGTGATTTCTATTCTTTTAATCTCTACTCTCTCGATTCCTTTTACCATTTGTAATGAATTCTTTATGATGCGTATGAACTTAGGAACTTGTGGTGATTGCTGTTTTCTTAACATGTTGCATATGGTTCCATGGTTTAGTTTTCCGTTACTCTATCCTCTTCAGATTTTCAAGTGTGATCTCTAGCAATTCTTGTTTTCAGTTCTGTTGTTCTTCAAATCGATAAGGTTCCTAATCTCTAAACTTGCTTCCGTTAATCTTCACTTGTTCATAGTTGACATAGAAGTATGAACAAGGAGAAACACAGAATAACGTGGGATGTAAATACCACGGAGATTTTCATACATGAATGTGTTGATCAAATTTACAAGAAAGAACATCAAGGATCTTCTTTCACGAAGGATGGGTGGAAGAACATTATGTGTGCATTCAATGAAAAAACATGACAATCATATGACAAGAAGCAACTGAAAAATAGGTTTGATAGCTTGAGGAAAGAATGGAAGGTGTGCGATAAGTTATTCTCGAAAGAGACGGGCATATCGTATGACCCTACGAGGAATATGGTGATCGCTGAAGATGAGTGGTGGGACAGGAAAATTCAAGTGCACAAATGTTGTTATGATTATTATGAAGAACAATGTTATGATTACTATTTGTATTATTTTATATAAGGCATTGATTTGGAAGCTTGTATGCATACAGGAGAATGCGAAGTATAGGTACAGAGGCCTCATGTTTGTGAACGAATTAGGGATACTATTCAAGGATGTTATGGCATCGGGCGGCACCATGTTCACACCATTTGATCCATAACGGTTGTCACTGGGTATTGATGAAGACGATGTCTATCGACCCACAATGGACCTAGAAGAAGGATCAGGAGATAGTGAGGAAGATCTTGAAGGTCCTGCTACTGGAGGTAGTGTGGGAGTGACAGTTGATTTTGAAGGAATAAGGTTGACAACGAACTCAACACCTAGTGCACCTAGTGGTTCGGGAAGCAGTGGGAAGAGAAAGAGGGTTGAAGGGGCTGAGAAAGCAAAAAGGAAAAAGAAGCTAACTTCGAAAGTAATAGCAGATGCGGTTATTCGAATAGCTAATGCATCTATGGATAGAGTACATGCGATGAAAATGCTCTCCACGACTGATACACCAGCGAGTGACATCATGGCCGAATTACTTACCATTCTTGAAATTGTTGCTGATAGAGACTTGCGTCGTCGATATTGTAATATGATGATGCACAAAATGCCTCACAACATATTTGTTGGCTTGAAAGGAAATAAAGAAGCCTTGCTCGAGTGGTTGCAGGAACACACTTACAACAGCCCACATCTTCATATTGCCCCAAAGCCTTGAACTCCACTTCATGTTACTTTTGAAAACTTAATCATATGTAGTTATATTGATATACTTGACTTTATATATGTTACTTTTGAAAACTTTGTCATATGTAGTTATATCGGTATGCCTGAATTTATGTATGTTTTGATAGTACTTATGTTAGACAAAGCAGCTATATGTTAAGCCAGTTGTGAATGTTACTAACTTCTATTGTATGATGTGAATGTTACTTGCAAATTTTATAGTCATATTTGATTTCATACAATCTTCGCAAAAATACAGGTTACATCGTCTATGGCAAGTTCGAGTGGTGCAAATAGGTCGAAACGGCTGGAGGAAGTTCGATTGTCTCATGCAGATAGAAGGTCTCTACTCATATCCCTCTTAGATGAAGAGTTGACAGAGTATGAACAAGTAGTTGCGTTGATGGCTCAATATCTCGTGCCGTATATATGCAAAGAACCATGCAGAACTAGCAAGCAAACAGGTGCACTGTGGGTGCAAGAGGTATTGGAAGGGCACGATGGAATTTGGCATGAAAATTTCCGAGTGGAAAAATGTGTCTTCTCTCTCTTGTGCTCAAAATTGGTAGAACTTGGGTTACGACGAACTAGGTATATTGGAATTGAAGAAATGGTTGCCATGTTCTTATATACAGTAGGTCATGCACAAGGAAATAGAATCATACAAGAACGATTTTGAAGAATTAAGGCGTTGTCGGCTTTTATGCCTTGGTAACCTCTTCAAAATTTAAACCAAGGATTGCAATATAGGGTACAATCCCGGATCGTCTCTTGAAGAGCCTTTTATTAATTACCTAGAAACTAAGTGCAATGATTGACATGAAATGAGTTAAAAATGATCTTTGAGCTTTTTATCTAACAACTAAATTGCAATTAAACTAAAATGCTTTTAAAACTAATATTTTTGGATTTTTGGAATTAAATTGATATGGAATGGAAATTAGTTAGAAATGCAAATGATGAAGATGCTCTTGGAAATGGTTTTCAATGACTATCCTTGCTCAATTAAGATATTTGGGGAGTTAATTTACTAAGCTTCTAATATACCAAAGCTCATTAACCAATGAGTCTAGCATCACAAGAGAGGAACCCCTACCCTTGAAATGCTATTAAGCCCTCTTAGTGTAATGAGTTTCTCTAAGCTTCTAATATACCAAACCTCAATTACCATTGAGTCTACTACTTAAACTCATGAACCCATTCATTTCAGCATTATTAAAACCCCTTAGAGAGTGACTATGGAATAAGTAATGCATTTAGGTTCAACTATAATTCTATTTCAATCAAACCATCCAACAATACCATGTTAAATAGATAGAAATCAATAAAATCATAGAGAAACATATATATAACCATATATATTGATGAGTACAAATCCTCATTACAAATTCCAAATCACAACAACTCAATCCATAAAAATCATAACTAAAATCATAGTCTCATTACATAAATAAATTCTTAAACCTAAGAAATTACAAATATAATGAGCTATAGATAAAATAAACTCCCCTTTGAAGCACACGTGAGCTCAAGCTATCTCAAATTCATCTCCAAGATCAAAGCAAATCAGCTACTCATAGCCATGGATTCAAGAAACATAGTCATTCTCATATTCAAACATCCAGCCATGAAATCAGCAATTAAAGTAACCAATTAGCACATAACCAATTAAAAACAGGGCTGGATTTGAACATAAAATCAGAGCAAATTAAGCCACGGTTTAGCCAGAGTTCAGAAACAGGAGAAGATGATATCAGCTCAGACGTGGTGGTGGATGAATGACGATGATGGTGGATTAACGATGAATGGCGGTGTGATGCAAATTGAGCTTGCCTCAGCTCTCGACTCTCAACTCTCAGCTCCCGTCCCTCAGCTCTCAGCTGATCTTCGCCCTTGCTCCTTTGTCCAATTTTCTGAGCTCAGTCGCGGCCTCTCTTCTCTCAATTCTAACCGACTTTCCTCTGATCCCAACCTCCCTTCCAGTCCCGACTCTGAACCCTGAAGCTTGCCGGCGATGAAATAGTATGGTGACGGTGTAGCTTGGTCACCGGCGAGAGAAAGGAAGTAGAAGGCGAAGGGAATGAGAGGTTAGAGGAGGACAGTATGTCTGTGTGTCTGCGGCGCTCCCCCTTCGTTCTCCTGATGCTCCCTGGTTCTGTTCTATATCCAGCTGCATCTCTCGCATCTCTTCTAGGGTAGGTCTCCAGTCGGGTCCACCAGTTGCAGAAGCCCAATCAGAGTAGCCCAAGTCCTTGGTCAAAACACAAGTTTTGACCAGGGACTTCAGTGAACGAACAAAAACTTCTCTGGAGGGACTGATATGAAAGTGTTTGAAATATTTTGGAGCTCCACTATAATTTCCTGAACATGTGGGTTCGTTTCTGTGTTTTTCACTGACTCCCTTTCTTCACAAATTTGTTATTCTCAGCAATTTTTGGGCCCTTTATGTAATCTTCTCCAATCCTCCAAATATTGATTCTAACCCCCCAAAATCACCAAATTCTTCCAAAACCCTTGTAATGTAATAATAAACATAATGTAGCATCAAAAGTTTAAAGGATCATTTGTATGAATAATTAAACAATTTATAACTATTTTACCCCTATTTACAATTAATTCAATACAAATGCCCCTAATTAAAAATAGTGCTTGTGTTAATACAAGTTTAAAGAATGATTTCATCATTTTGGAGAAACCGTTAGTAGGATATTCCACATGGTTTTAAATGCTTATGTTAATCTAGCGACAGAAATTATCAAACCAGTTGATCCCGAGTTCCATCATTGTCACCCAACAATAAGCAATGATCGGCGATATTACCCCTATTTTAAGGATGCAATAGGAGCAATTGATGGAACTCACATCAAGTGTGTGGTCAGTCAGTCAGAGCAGGAGAGGTATATAGGGAGAAAGAGATATCCGACACAAAATATTATGGCTGTATGTGATTGGGATATGTGCTTCACTTTTGTGTTGGCAGGTTGGGAGGGAACTGCACATGATGCTCGTGTCTTCCAAACTGCTATCTCTACTGTAACCCCCTTTGATAATCAGGCCGGGATTAGTGTTTAATCTCATTTAATAATCGAATGAGAAATCCGGAACAATTAAAAACTTTTTACGGAAACTGTACAACTGGATCTCCATTCATTAAAACAAATAGCCTGTTTGGTCTGTTACATATACAATATCAGAGTATCAGCATAATTCCCGACGTTTACCTGGGATAATAACATTTAATCCAAAATATTGTTCAGGTCATCATCGCCCATCTCAGTATCCATATCGGGGATTACACAAAACTATAGTACTATGATCTATACAATATATTTACATTGCTCCAAAATGATAACCAATTCGATATAAAACCAAAATATTTAACTAAGACTACCGCTGGCAGCCCTAATCGCCCTTATCCACTTGCTTGCTTTTCTATCTACTTGCCCTGTCTAAAAATGTTATTTAGAAAGAATGAGATTCTAGAGAATCCCAGTAGCAACTGTTTATTTATATGATGCATATATACAAAGCAAGTCACATATATCACAATGCAGCAATCAATATTCGAGACTGGGCTTTCACCACATTCCCTTCACTATATACGAGGTCAGGCTTACGCCACGTCCCCTTCACTTTATCTATATTCAAGTCCGGGCTTTCGCCATGTCCCCTTCACTTTCACTGTAATCGAGTCCGGGCTTTCGCCACATCCCCTTCACTTTATCTATATTCGAGTCCGGGCTTTCGCCAAGTCCCCTTCACTTTCACTGTAATCGATGACTAATGCAAACAAACAATGCAATACACATGATATAGGATAAAGTGTCACTACCTTGTTCTTTCCGTTCTTGTTCAGGCGTATGCCTTCTATGTTCCGGGCAAATATCAAATCCTATAATCATTAAGGACGATAGGTTATTACTTATTCCAATACTCAAATGACTTCAAAACACTTAGTTTTGGTTATCAATAATGACCCTTAAGAAGCTACAATTGGCTCTAATAAAGGCCCTAAAGGATTGGGAAACACCAGGTTGGAAACCACATTTCAAAAACCCAAGGTGCTGAAAACAGGGGGTTGGCTGTAGCCAAGAAACCTCTGGCTGCGGCCAAAACACGCACAGAAGGTTTCTGGCTGCGGCCAAAACACGCACAGAAACTTTTGTGCTGCAGCCAAGGCAACTTCGGAAATTCATAATTAATTCTAAAAAAATCGAAATGAGATAATCCTAAAGCCCATTGAAAACTATTTAAGTGTTCTTTACCAGAAAAATAAGAACCATTACTGGAAATCACCATACAAAACCCAGAATTTAAGAAATGTCCACACTGTTCCAGAATTGTTCCCAGATTTAACATCAAACTGTGGACAGTCATAACACCTAGCCCAAAAATCGAAATGACACAAACCATATGTCCATTTTGAAGCTTAAGATGTAAGCTTTAAGACTGGAAAGTTTCATAATTTTCCAACACCATTTGCTATTTTAAAACGTCCATGCAAGACCACTGCCAGCACAGAGTTTTTCACTGACCGCACTTGCAACTTTTCAATCCAAGTTTCCAATCAACTTCTATCTATCCAAGATACATCTCAAAACACCATATCCATGACAACAACAACTCAAACACCACAAGACCCTAATTTTCGAAAATAGGGCTAAATTCCCAGAAATTTCAACTTAACCAAATGACCACAAAACTTATATCAAAATGCTCAACTCACTCACCTCTTTAACTTTCTCCAAGGAGCTCTTTGATTCTCCAAACTCTATATTTCCTTGAGAGCTCAAATCATCACCAATGGCAAATCTAAAACCATAGAATTGAAGCTCTCAACACAACGAACAAGATTGAAGAAGGGAGTTTTTCCATTAGAGGTCATTAGAAGGGTCAAATGGCTCACCTATTTCACCAAGTTCTTCCTCCTTCTTAGGCAGCCATGGAAGCACGCATGAGAGAGGGAGAGGAGAGATGAAGAGTGATGAAATGATAGGAATGAAGGCAGAAATTCTGCCCATCCTTTGCCCCATACGCATAAGAGAGAGGGAGAGAGAGACAATGAGAGATTGAGTGTATGGAGGGAGAAGGAATAATCATTCTTTGACTCCCATACTCCATTCAGCTGAATGCAAGGGAAAAGGGAGAGAGAGAAATCATTGCACCATGCCCTTGACTTCTCCAAACACTCCACCATCAAGTAAGCTTGCCACTTGTCACTCTCTCATACAATCTCCTCCTAATTAGTCCCTCACTTAGTTACACTAACCAATTCCATTAGTCACTTAATCACACATCTCATTTCCTCTTAGTTAGTAATTAATTTCCCCATTAACTACTAACTTAAAGCCAATAATTCCATTCTTTAAATTTTTCATCAATTATGACATATAAATTAATATTGTCACCAATATACATTAATTACACTTTAATCCAATAATTATCCTTAACCCTTAATCGCAAATTGGGGCGTTACAATTCTCCCCCGTTCACTAAATTTCGTCCTCGAAATTTGTTACACCACTTAGGACATACTCTCCGTACGCATTTTCATGACGGCTTCCGTTCCTCAATTTGTTTCTCATCAGGATAATCCCTTCAAAACCCTTTGTACCAACAATACACTACAGGTCCGATTCGCACCAGAATCTTAGACGGACCACCACTTCATGGCTCAAATTCTTTCTTTAAATTACTTTTCCATTACTTGAACCTGGAGACACTCTCACGAATGTGTGATCTCCGCTTCCCAATCTTAGAGCTCTTCACCTCATTCAATCACTATTCGGACGAGATACACTCGTTCATTCTGGCTTTAAGCCTCTTCAATCTCAATCATTAAATTATTTTGCCCTTCCGGGAATATCTTAAAGCATCGCAGACTCACTGCACGCAACGACAGCTTCCGTTAATCACCTATCTCAACCTTTGCTATTTTCCACTATACTTTCGTTTATACTATATTCACTTTCACAATATTTCCCTCACCCGTACACCCACCAACGACTCCGCTAGTGATAACCGGGACTTTTGGGTTTCAATAACAATATCCGGCCACTCCAGAATCTCAATATCTTCTATCTGAAGTACCCTTCAATTGCGGCCCACCCCTGCCTACACTCCACCCGTATACCCCCTCCGAGGCTCGGCCGATGGCAGTGTGCTTGGCATGGCGTATACTTTCATTGTCACACCCTACTCGTATCCCTCGACAGGGTCAGCCAGTAGCGGTGCGCTTGGCGTGGTCACATATACACATTACCTTATGACATTTCCATTCACATCGGTATATCAATGGTCGATGGTAAAGATGACTAATGTCAAACCCCACAATGGTACACGTCGAATTTCACATACTGTAAGTCACACTGTCTTGATCTTCCATTCATTATAGTTCTCGAACACGTCACATTCACTTCGTTTAGGCTTCTATTTCTTTATCTATGCCTTAGCAATGTTAAATTGATTTAATAGGAGTCCCATAGGAATCTCCCACTACCACTAACAACATTCACAGTCTCTATTTGTTCATACCAGACCTTGGCCCAATTCGACTTGAATCATTCTAAGCTGTATGAATTCTTATCTCAAGAAAACCCATCCATTGTGGGATTCATTACAATGTACCATCACTAAGAGCCAACATTTCCGTAACACTAGTCTATGAGTAAACATCATGGCGACTGCAGTCCACGGTTCATCGTCAAGGTGGCTGCACTATAGGGTTTGTCATCACGGCAGTTCCACACTAGGGTTTGTCGTCACGGTGGCTCCACACTACAGTATTGTACTCTCCGTAGGTAGCCCTTTGCGATTAGACTTCCCATAGGTAGCTTTCTCCAATCAGAACTCTCCGTAGGTAGCCCTTTCCTATCAGAATTCTCCACAGGTAGCCCTTTCCAATTTGAATTCTCTGTAGATAGCACTTTCCATTTGGTTGTCTCTAGATGAATGTATCATTGTATTAAGAACTCAAAAGTCATTCCCACATTCCATTCTTTGTCTCAACCTTGAGGTTATACCTCTGGACTATTCATGGTCCCATCATAAACCATTCTCAGGTCAGTGGCACATTCCAATTTCATAAAGTTACGATGATATTCTTCCACCAGCGATCCGCATCCCTCTAACTTGCACACAGCTAGTCGTGCTTGTACCTTTGATTCTACTCTTTTAATTCTCGGGCGAACCACATTGGTTCACCACATCCCCATCACAGTTAATGTATACACATAGCCCTTAAACTTATATATTTGATTCCCTATCTCAACCATGAGACTATATTCCATAGCCACTCGTTGTTCTATCAAGAACTATTTTTATTCAATCAGGGATTGCTCTATTATCATGATTTTTTCCTTGCTAGAATAGCAACTAGCATCCTCGAGAAACCTCATATTTATTTCCAATACATTCCAACTTCATGTTCTAGTACCTCAGACCATCCAGGTCAGATTAGGTTCCCAAGAATCAGTTCAACTATTGAGCTAAATCCTTGGATCACAATTCAATTCTTAGGATCTCAACATTAATTGAGCTAGGAAATCACTTTTCCTTATTTCTACGGAGCATCATTAACTCCAACTTAAGTTCAATCATCTCTGCCAGCCTAAGGCACACTGGTCCCCTAGGTCTTAGGGCCTTTGGACACATAAGTCCACTATAACATCACTGCCATATAATATCATACAACCTAGGGTCTCTAACCCAACATTTAGGTTCATCAGGAAATCTAGAACCTCAACATTTCATACATTAGCAGTCATTTTCCTCAATCATACCCAATAGGTTTTGCTAAGAATCAAGATCAATAGCACCTACTTTACCCTTCACGGTATTTGGGTAATAACCTCAAAACATTACTGAAGGTTCAACATTATCCATCAGGTTCACATGGTTTGAGCTTCTGACATGCATCAGAACCACAGTGAAACCAATTCTCATTTCAACCTAAGCACTAATTTAGCTTAGAACTAATTCAGCCTTATTCCCAACCTTCAGTATCATCAGATCAATCTCCTAGGATCCACAAACGATATGGTCACCTCTACTCATATAGCACTGTATATCGTATTCACATTCCTTTGACCCTACAATATTACTAAGGATCATCACTTAACATAGAGAGACCACAAAACCTTTACTATGCCTCCAATTGCCATATCCCATCAAATGGACCTTTCTGGTAGTATTCACTACAACAGAACTATCCCAATTCAAAATCAATACCTACATTATCAATATCTCCATGAATCTAAGCACTCTTTAAACCATCTAACTTAAATGATCATTGGTCATGGAGAAACCTCAAAATCATAATCACTCCTCAAGTCTCCATGACCTTACTCACTCAACCTCTCAAGGCCACCCATCTTAGGGTTTCCCTGAGTTGAGCACGCTTAACATTCGCGCACCCCTCCACAACTTTATCGAATTCTAAACTGTCTGGAGACCAATCATTCCCTTATTCATACCTCAATCCTCTGATCGACACATCAGAGCTCCAATCTTTATTATCCACTGTATGAGATTAGGTGGATTGTCCTTTAATTCCCCCACCTCTGCGTCCAATGGTCTGACTCTGGTGTGAACCATTCTGTCCTTTAACCTTACAATTGATTCACCCAGTCAGAAATCATAATAAGAAGTATACACATATTCCTTAACTCTTATACACCAACAATAACAGGAATATACATGTGTACACAAACCAACAATTATCAATCACTATCACTCAGGCACAACTAAGGCAACTATCCTAGCAATTCCTATAAATGCCAGGAAAACTACTCTGATACCAAAAATGTAACCCCCTTCGATAATCAGGCCGGGATTAGTGTTTAATCACATTTAATAATCAAATGAGAAATCCGAAATAATTAAAAACTTTTTGCGGAAACTGTACAACTGGATCTCCATTCATTTCATTCATTAAAACAAATGGCCTGTTTGGTTTGTTACATATACAATATCAAAGTATCAGCATAATTCCCCACGTTTACCCGGGATAATAACATTTAATCCAAAATATTGTTCAGGTCATCATCGCCCATCTCAGTATCCATATCGGGGATTACACAAAACTATAGTACTATGATCTATACAATATATTTACATTGCTCCAAAATGATAACCAATTCGATATAAAACCAAAATATTTAACTAAGACTACCGCTAGCAGCCCTAATCACCCTTATCCACTTGCTTGCTTTTCGATCCACTTGCCCTGTCTAAAAATGTTATTTGGAAAGAATGAGATTCTAGAGAATCCCAGTAGCAACAGTTTATTTATATGATGCATATATATAAAGCAAGTCACATATATCACAATGCAGCAATCAATATTCGAGAACGGGCTTTCACCACGTTCCCTTCACTATATACGAGGTCGGGCTTACGCCACACCCCCTTCACTTTATCTATATTCAAGTCCGGGCTTTCGCCACGTCCCCTTCACTTTCACCGTAATTGAGTCCGGGCTTTCGCCACATCCCCTTCACTTTATCTATATTCGAGTCCGGGCTTTCGCCACGTCTCCTTCACTTTCACTGTAATCGAGTCCGGGCTTTCGCCACGTCCCCTTCACTTTCACTGTAATCGATGACTAATGCAAACAAGCAATGCAATACACATGATATAGGATAAATTGTCACTACCTTGTTCTTTCCGTTCTTGTTCAGGCGTATGCCTTCTATGTTCCGGGCAAATGTCAAATCTTATAATCATTAAGGACGATAGGTTATTACTTATTCCAATACTCAAATGACTTCAAAACACTTAGTTTTGGTTATCAATAATGACCCTTAAGAAGCTACAATTGGCTCTAATAAAGGCCCTAAAGGATTGGGAAACACCGGGTTGGAAACCACATTTCAAAATCCCAAGGTACTGAAAACAGGGGGTTGGTTGCGGCCAAGAAACCTCTGGCTGCGGCCAAAACACGCACAGAAGGTTTCTGGTTGCGGCCAAAACACGCACAAAAACTTTTGTGCTGCAGCCAAGGCAACTTCAGAAATTCATAATTAATTCTAGAAAAATCGAAATGAGGTGATCCCAAAGCCTATTAAAAGCTATTTAAGTGCGCTTTACCAAAAAAATATGAACCATTACTGGAAATCACCATACAAATCCCAGAATTTAAGAAATGTCCACACTGTTCCAGAATTGTTCCCAGATTTAACATCAAACGTTGGACAGTCATAACTCCTAGCCCAAAAATTGAAATGACATAAAACATATGTCCATTTTGAAGCTTGAGATGTAAAATTTAAGACTGGAAAGTTTCATAATTTTCTAACACCATTTGCTATTTTAAAATGTCCATGCAAGACCACTGCCAGCACAGAGTTTTTCACTGACCACATTTGCAACTTTTCAATCCAAGTTTCCAATCAACTTCTATCTATCCAAGATACATCTCAAAACACCATATCCATGACAACAACAACTCAAACACCACAAGACCCTAATTTTCGAAAATAGGGCTAAATTCCCAGAAATTTCAACTTAACCAAATGACCACAAAACTTATATCAAAATGCTCAACTCACTCACCTCTTTAACTTTCTCCAAGGAGTTCTTTGATTCTCCAAACTCTATATTTCCTTGAGAGCTCAAATCATCACTAATGGCAAATTTAAAACCATAGAATTGAAGCTCTCAACACAAGGAACAAGATTGAAGAAGGGAGTTTTTCCATTAGAGGTCATTAGAAGGGTCAAATGGCTCACCTATTTCACCAAGTTCTTCCTCCTTCTTGGGCAGCCATGGAAGCATGCATGAGAGAGGGAGAGGAGAGATGAAGAGTGATGAAATGATAGGAATGAAGGCAGAAATTCTGCCCATCCTTTGCCCCATACGCATAAGAGAGAAGGAGAGAGAGACAATGAGAGATTGAGTGTACGGAGGGAGAAGGAATAATCATTCTTTGACTCCCATACTCCATTCAGCTGAATGCAAGGGAAAAGGGAGAGAGAGAAATCATTGCACCATGCCCTTGACTTCTCCAAACACTCCACCATCAAGTAAGCTTGCCACTTGTCACTCTCTCATACAATCTCCTCCTAATTAATCCCTCACTTAGTTACACTAACCAATTCCATTAGTCACTTAATCACACATCTCATTTCCTCTTAGTTAGTAATTAATTTCCCCATTAACTACTAACTTAAAGCCAATAATTCCATTCTTTAAATTTTCCATCAATTATGACATATAAATTAATATTGTCACCAATATACATTAATTCCACTTTAATCCAATAATTATCCTTAACCCTTAATCGCAAATTGGGGCGTTACAATTCTCCCCCCATTCACTAAATTTCGTCCTCGAAATTTGTTACATCACTTAGGACATAAACTCCGGACGCCTTTTCATGACGGCTTCCGTTCCTCAATTTGTTTCTTATTAGAATAATCCCTTCAAAACCCTTTGTACCAACAATACACTACAGATCCGATTCGCACCAGAATCTTAGACGGACCACCACTTCATGGCTCAAATTCTTTCTTTAAATTACTTTTCCATTACTCGAACCCGGAGACACTCTCACGAATGTGTGATCTCCGCTTCCCAATCTTAGAGCTCTTCACCTTATTCAATCACTATTCAGACGAGATACACTCATTCATTCTGGCTTTAAGCCTCTTCAATCTCAATCATTAAATTATTTTCCCCTTCCGGGAATGTCTTAAAGCATCGCAGACTCATTGCGCGCAACGACAACTTCTGTTAATCACCTATCTCAGGGTATGTCTCCAACACCTGATTGATACGTTACATCTACTCCATCTATGAAGTTTCCGCATCCACCTCAAGGTATATCTCCTCCACCTGATTGATACGTTGTGTCTTTTTCCCCCCTCACATTTGCTATAATTTTACAGTGTAAATACAAATTCCATCATTTTATCAGGAAAATATTATTTGGTTGATACTGGCTATCCAACACCTGTTGGATATCTTGGTCCGTATAGACGTGAGCGTTATCATCTTCCAGACTTTAGGCGACGAGAGGGATTTGCAAATCTTAATGAGATGTTCAATTATTATCATTCAAGTTTGCGGACTACTATAGAAAGGACGTTTGGAGTTTGGAAGAATAGGTTTCAGCTCTTGAGGGAAATGAAATCATATAGCTTTGAAACACAAGTCTACATAGTTTGTGCTACAATGGCTATATATAATCTTATCCGGAGAAATTCCCAAATAGATATGGATTTTCGAGAAGCTGAACGAGGAAATATACCTGGTCAAGATACTAATAATCCGAGTGATGTCGCATCCACATCAACTATCCGTAGATTATCGTCAACACAAATGAATGATGCTCGTGACACAATCAGAGATCAAATTGTTATGGGTAGGTGATCCACTGATGAAACATTTCATGTATGCATTATAATTTAGATATAAATTTATCCAATTTTAATTGAAGTGGCTTTAGTGTTTTTTTTCAATAATAATTGAACTTTTATTATTTTACCAAATTTTATTTATATTTTTTCACTCTAATTATCACAATATATACAACTAATATATATATATATATATATGGAGTTTTCAATAAGATTCATGCCCTTTTTAATCATTTTCCATCTTAATGGGCTTTTCAAACACCAATTCAAACACGTTTAAGGTTAGAAAAAAAGTCACTTTTTCTACCGCAATTCCAAACACAAATCACATCTACATTTTAACTTTTTTCTTATCTGACTTTTTTTAAAGTTAGTTAGCAAAAAAAAAAGTATTTTTCTACCGCTAATCCAAATAGGCACACAAACCAAACATGGCGTTCTCCCAGCAACGCTTTCTCTCTCCGCTTTTTTCCTTCTCGAACGCAGACCATTTCTCCTCCCTCCTTCGTTGCCACCGCCGTCTTCTCCGGGGGCACACCCGTTGTTTGGTCCGCCGTAACGGCGTCGCCGTGGACTACCGTGGCTCTCTTCAGTTTCTCTCCTCTGGCGTTCTTCGTCTCGTTAACGGCTCCGGTGTCGCCGTTTGGGACTCCGGTACTTCCAATTTCGGCGTCACTTCTGCCTCTCTGAACGACGACGGAAACCTTATTCTCACCAATCCAACCGGCGTCGTTTGGTCGAGCTTCGACCATCCCACTGACACCATCCTGCCTTCTCAGAATTTCACAACCCGTATGGTTTTGCGATCTGGTGAGTATTCATTGGCAGTTACTAACTCAGGTAATCTCACACTTAGGTGGAGTGTAAGTGTACCGTACTGGGATCGTGGTCCAACTTCATCTGTAAATGTCAATTTAACTTCGCCTGTTTTAGGATTACAATCTATAGGGATTTTGAGACTTTCCGATCCGAAATTGGTCACTCCTTTGGATATTGCTTATAGCAGTGATTATGCTGAAGCGAATGTCACTCTGAGAATTCTAAAGTTGGATAGTGATGGGAACTTGAGAATGTACAGTACCTCTAGATGTGGTGGAATTTCTACTGTAAGATGGGTAGCTGTTGAAGATCAATGTAAGGTTTTTGGGTATTATGGGAACTATGGGGTATGTAGTTACAAGGATTCAAACCCAATTTGTGGATGCCCATCTGAGAATTTTGAGATGATTGATCCTAATGATAGTAGAAAAGGATGTAGGAGGAAGGTGAGGCTTGAGGATTGTCCAGGCAGGGCTGCTATGTTACAATTGAACCATGCTCTGGTATTGACTTATCCTCCTATATTTATGGTTAACCCAGAGGTATTTTTCATTGGTATATCAGCTTGCAGTGGAAATTGCCTTGCAGCTACTTCTTGCTTTGCTTCTACTTCATTATCAGATGGCACAGGTCTCTGTTACATAAAGACATCTAGTTTCATCAGTTCCTACCACAATCCATCTCTACCCAGCACTTCATATGTTAAGGTTTGTGGACCAGTGGTGCCAAACCCGCCACCGAGTTTGGAGGAAGCCGGGAAGGGAAAGGATTGGGAGATACATGCTTGGACGGTAGTGGTAGTTGTTATTGGTACCCTTTTCGCTTTGATTGTCTTTGAGGGTGGAATATTGTTGTGGTGTTGTAAACATGATTCGAGGTTTCGTGGATTCTCTATTCATTATGCTCTTCTTGAGTATGCTTCTGGGGCACCAGTTCAGTTCTCATACAAGGAGCTTCATAGCTCAACAAAAGGTTTCAAAGAGAAGCTTGGTGATGGCGGATTTGGCACTGTTTACAGAGGAACTCTATCGAACAGAACCGTTGTTGCGGTGAAACAACTTGAGGGAATTGAGCAAGGTGAGAAACAGTTCAGAATGGAGGTTGCTACTATAAGCAGCACCCATCACCTGAACTTGGTGAGGCTGATTGGATTTTGTTCTGAAGGCAAACATAGGCTTTTGGTTTATGAGTTCATGAAAAATGGGTCTCTTGACAATTTTCTTTTTGTCAATGAACATAACCAGTCTGAGAAATTGTTGAATTGGGCGTATCGGTTCAGAATCGCTGTGGGAACTGCAAGGGGAATCACATACCTTCATGAGGAGTGTAGAAACTGCATTGTCCACTGTGATATAAAACCCGAAAACATTCTCATAGATGAGAATTTCAATGCCAAAGTCTCAGATTTTGGCCTCGCGAAACTCACAAGTGGTACAGAACAAAGGTACAGAAGCTTGAAAAGTGTAAGAGGGACTAGAGGATATTTAGCTCCGGAATGGCTTGCAAATCTTCCTGTAACTTCTAAATCTGATGTGTATAGTTTTGGTATGGTTTTGTTGGAGATAGTGAGTGGAAGAAGGAATTTCGAAGTCTCGGAGGGAACAAATCATATAATATTGCCCACTCCATTGTGGCTGAGGAAGCTCCAATCTTTTTGTCATCTTCCTCATCACAAATCATATAATATAGGCTTCTCTTTTTTATTGCAGCCTCTGCTTTTGCTTGTTTCTCTTCAGCAATGCTAAAGGAACATGGAATGCAAACTACATGCTGGGTATGATTCGAGCAATTAAGAAAGAAGAAAGAAATATAAAGAATGCCCAAATATATAAGAATTTCAGAATGGTCTTTTAAATGACCTAATTATTGTGAAGTCCATAGGTATATTGTAAAACCCTTAATTTATTAAGCACGTGGTCTTACAAGGCCGGCCCTTCACAGGCTCAGGCTTAAACTCATTTTAATTCAAATAAAATACATTTTCATGTTTTACAATTTAGTTATTATTTAACTTTAAATTGAGGTACAACATTTTTAAAACTTATAAATTTCTAGTTAAAATAATTATCTAATGTCTAAATTAATCTATTTTTTTTAAGTTTAAATGAATAAAAAATTGTAAAAAATCAAATAAATCAAACCATTTAATAAGTGCTAGCCTGTTATTAATACTTTATTAGGTATTTAGATATCTCTCATATTAATAATTTGATATAATGATATTACATATATTAATTTATTTTTTAAAAAATTAAATGGGCTTAAAGGACCAGCCCTTTTAAGCCCGCAGTCCTAAAATGTTGGTCCTTTTAAACCCAACTCCTTCTGGAGGCTCTAAATTATAAACCCGATCTTTGACGGGCTCGGACCTAAACGGGTCGGCCAAACGGGCTTAGCCCGATTTCCCGGCTCTTCACAGGGACTATTTTAAATTGAGGTTTTTTCCCTGTGAAATGATATAATTGCCCTCATTAAAATTAGTCATTTTGTTGGCATTGTCTATTATGTAATTGTAATATTGTATTTTTAAATGTTAGTTAGGTAGATGAACGGCACTAGCTATTAGTGGAATCCGGATTCTCTCCCATTCTTTTCCCCTCCCTTGCGCCTCCCTTACTTAAAACAGCACCGTTTTGGGTCCAAAAAATTGGGAGTTGGATCCTTTTTTAAAAATATATATATATATATATATATAGCATTCTGAAGTATTTTTTTAAGTACCGTCCAGTATCATGAAATAATTTTTAAATGGCACTCAATATCTTAAAATAATTTTGATTACACTGATCACTCTCAAATATGATTTTCAGTAGTAACTATTGTCTATCAAATTGCACTTTAAAGTATTATTTTAGTAACACTCAGTATCATAAATTAATTTTTAGCTCACTAAGCATCTTAAATAATTTTTCAGTAGTAGCTATTGTCTAGCAAACTACATTCTAAAGTATTTTTTATTAACATCCAGTATGATAATTTTTTTTAACTCATTCAGCACCTTAAATAATTTTTTTAATAATACCCAATATCTTAAAATAATTATTTTTTGCATCTAATCCCCTGAAATATTTTTTTATCACTACTTTGTATTTTAAGTTTAGACTGTTCGTTGCAATTAGAAAAATATTTTACCATACTAAATGAAAAAAAAATTATTTCATAATATTGGGCGGTACTAAAAAAATACTTCGGGATGCTATATATATATTTACAAAAAAGGACCCAACCCCCTAATTTTTAGACCCAAAACAGTGCTGTTTTAAGTAAGGGAGGCGCAAGGGAGGGAAAAAGAATGGAAGAGAATCCGGATTCCTATTAGTGGCACTAGCTATTACAGGAGTGATCCTAGCCAAACATGACCTTAGCCGTATCTAACTAATTGACTAAGACATAGACGCCTTAACCCCTAATGACTTCTGTAAATATGGCAGATCCCTACTGTATTTTCTCATTTTTGCATCTTAATGAAATCACAACAATATGATTCAAAATACTCCTCTCCATATTGTTCTTCTAACTCTTCTCTACTTCTTCTTCTTCCACCCTTTCTTCTCTTCTTCTACCCTAATTCCTAAATTTCCTAAAGATTCATCTTCCATTCAGCTATCATTATCTTAATTGTTGTCATCATTATCTTAATACTCCTCTCTATTTTTATTCTAACTTATCTACTTCTTCTTAAACCCTCTTTTCTCTTCTTCTACCATAATTCCAAAACTTCTTAAAGATTCATCTTCCATTCAGCTATCATTATCTTAATTGTTGTCATCATTTAATAACTTAATATTGTTAATTTTTAAATTATTAATATTCAATATTTAACCATAATTTTTTTTGAAATTAATTAACATTGCCCTATTGTTATAATTTGATAACTTAAAGTTGTCATATGTTAAACCATCCATGTCATTTCGTGTTTTATTTCAGAATTCAAATTAAGGGCATGTAAGTAATTTTGCTACAAAATTTAGTCCCATACTAGTTTCTTGTGACTTCGTAATGATTCAAATATTGGAATTTACAAATTTAGGGATATTTTCTTTTATTTCTCTCCTAAAAAATGCTTCTTCTTTTTTATCGGTTTTTATTATGCCCGAGAGCTACATCATCGGGTTTCATTTCTTTTCTTTTCTTTTTTGTTCAGAATTATCTTCTGGCTTCATTCTGAAATACAGCAAAACGCATGGTTTTTTTATAAGAAACTTTGAAATCTTACGTTTCTTTCTGATACTACCTCCGTTTTAATTTTCTAACTAAGCTCAACGGAGGAGATATTACTTGGTCTATCTTCATGAATCATTAGTATGTTTTCGTGAAACTCCTTGTATCATTTGATTAAGATATTGAATTGTGATTAACGTGATACGTCACATGCCACATTGCCATTATAGAATGGTTAGCCTAAAATTTATTTTTTACCATGTAATTATGGTTCAAGGTGAATACAACCCCTGAAGCATTATTGTAATAATACCTGGTAACGGGAATAAGTTTTGGGTTGTTAAAATTGAAAAGGCAAACTCTTTTACTGTGCGAACAAGTTTCGATTACAGAAAAAGTGAACTAGTTTATACTGTGACCGAATTCCATTTTGTCTTTTACCAACATGCTCTCCCATGCCTGCAACTTTCGTATCACCCAGCCTTTTTCCTTCCCCAAGAATTTCCCAAGTCAATCAAAAAAGAAACTTCCTTTCCAAGATATCCCAATCAGCAATGAATAGTAAAAAAACCAAGCTTTTGATTGTGAGTATACAAGATTTCTTCATGTATATATCTACATGCAACATTCCTCTTTAGCATCCTTCTTCCGCCACTCTCAAATCCTTTTGGTTTCATCGGCTTCTCCATTCCATCTTCCTCCTTTTTAAGTTCTTTCTAAAGTCTACTCCTTCCATTCCATCTTCCTCCTTTTTTAAAGTCTGGAGTTTGTGGCCTTAGCTAGCTGCATTATTTATTTCAACTTGAAGCTTTATTTTCTAGCAGGTTAAGTTACATTCTCTTGGTTAATTATTTTTTTAATTTTTACTTCTTTTGTTGACTGATGCCAGTATAAGATATCTAGTCATCAAATTGTTTGCATGTTAATTTTTTTTAAAATTATAGATGCAGACATGTAATAATTTTCTTATAAAATAAATTGTAGTTTAATTTCTTTTGATTAGAAGATTAAATGGAAAACGACAGAAAAATACCACTTAAATTACAAAAACCCTAAAATGTCTACTAAATTAATAAAATGACAAATAGGTGATCTGGTAGAAATATGTGATTTTGAAGTTTGAGTGTTGATAACTTAAGTATAAACAATGACAACTTAAGAATAACAATTAGCAACTTGGGTATATACAGTGATAACTTTAGGAGTTCAAGTTGTCAATTTCTATACCCCAATTGCCAATTTCTATATTTAAGTTGTCAACACCCAAACTTTAAAATTCTAGATTCCTACCAAATTTCCTATTTGTCCTTTTACTAATTTAGGAGACATTTTGGAATTTTTGTAATTCAAATGGCATTTTTTTATCATTTTTCCAAGATTAAATAAGATTATATGCATATTCAAAAAAGCTAATTTGTAATACCTTACTCTAGGAACATTTAATAGAGGTATTTTATCAATTCTGAACCGCTAATACTAATGCAAAAATCGCTTTTTAGACCCGGTGAAAATCACTTTTTATACTGGTTCTGAATCAAGTCTTGATATAGCCTGTCTAAAAGATTTGTTACATTTTAAACCGGTTCAGCAACTGGTCTTAAAAAATACTTTTTAGATTAGTTGCTCAAAGATCAGGTCTAAAAAGTCATATTTTTTAGACCTGACTTGGCTTATATTACGTCTAAAAGGTCTGACTTTTTAGATCGGTTATTCTGAAATCACGACTAAAAAATGATTTTTTAGACCTGATCTTCCCCACAACCAATCTAAAAAGTGATATATTTTTTACAAAAAAATAAATAGGGCTTTCTTTTTGGTATTGGAATGATTTTAAAATCACCCCAATCAAAAAAGAAAAAGTGCCCTATTTTTTTTTACTATCACATAATTTTAAAAAAGCTATGACAACCATAAGTAAATGATGAAAAACAACAACTCACAAGATAAAAACTTGACAATAATTAATAAAAAATATCTCAATCTTGCAATTAAAATGTGAACAAATTTAATCAAACAACCATTCATCATACAAAGATTAATGAACTACACACATGAACTAACATCATGAGCCAAAATACATGTAAATAAAAATGAAATAAATAATATAATATATCTTAACAACTATACATTTTCGAGAATTGGCAGAATTTGTGAAACAACACCTTCCTGAGAGTAAGTTCATCAATTCACTTGTCACAAGTTTTTCATATAAAAAATACTTGCTTTTGTAAGTAGAGGGTGACATGCAACAATACAAAAGGAAAATTTCATGAAGGCCCTAGCATCTTTAAGCCACTGACATATCATACTACTCACTGGCAAAACACAAGAGAATTTCTAGAAGTAACTTAACCAACACAGAAACACATCAAGGAATCATTATCAATATTATTTTATAATTTCTAATTGCGCATTTAATTTGATGACCCGAAAAATAAGTAATTTACTGTCTGGAAAGGCATGAGAAAATACTTTTAAACTACGCATTAAGAAGCCATAACAGAAGCATTAGAAGCACCAGGACTATGTGCTTGCAACATGACAGATAAAATGAATTGTTGAAATTCAAACCAAATGGCCCAAATGGAAACACATAAAATCACAAATCACACCTTTGCACGCAGGATGTGTCAGGGGAAGCTCAACTGCTTCCTTAATTTCCTGTATCTGAGCATATAAACCTCCAATTTCAGTATAAAGATTCCAAAGGAGCTTTCTCAACCTTCATAACGGAGACCATTGGATCAACTTCTTGAAGAAGCCCAACAACGGAAAGCACCTGGCAATAAACCATAAATGATAAGTTCCTATATATTCTGCATAAATACATCTGGAAATATGAATAACATCAAGAATAAACCACTAAAGCCAATAATTTAGGCAATTTCCAGGTTACACGAGTTAAAAAATTTCATATTAAGTTAAAAAGTTTATCTTATACTGTGCACGTTGCATCTAATTATAATCTTCAATACAGCAGTCTGAGGCCGATGATTATCTCAATAAGTGAGCAACTTTGAAGGTATGCTTAGAATTTGAAGGGAGAGAGGAAAGAAAAAATGTCACATGAAAGAAAAAGAATTTCGTTCCAAGAAGATTTTATGAAACAATATTTGAAGCATAGTCCGAGTTTTCAGAATACTCCAATTACTATGACATGGCTAGCTACATGACATAGTCCTAGTTTTCAGAATACACGATAACTTATACCATAAATTGATAACAACTAAACAACTAATGTCAGCACAAAATATTGACCAACAATAATGGAAAAATTTCCTTCAGTTAACAATGACCCAAATAAGAAATTTTTGACTAAGAACCAATCCATTTTTGCTCTTTCTTTGAAGCAATAAAGAAGAAGAACTATTTAATAATATAGATGGATCAGAGAGTGTCTCTTTGTTATCTGCAGTTTCTATCATTTGCAGGCTTGAAATCTACCGGGACACCCTTGAGTGAAAAGGGAAGAAGAATCAGAATTTTACATGCTGAACCACCTCAGATCGAATGGTTTAAAGACCGTGCCAGCATTATGTTATTAGTAGCAATATTAATTGCCACTGTAACCTTTGCTGCTGCTGTTACTGTGCCTGGTGGTGTCAATAGCTCTGAAGACAAAGACACAGAGAAAATAGGCATGGCCACTTTGCTCAATAGAAAAATGTTCCTGCTGTTCACAATTTGTGATGCAATAGCCATATATAGCTCTACCATGGGGTCTTCCATTCTGCTATGGGCCCACCTGGGAGACTTTCATATAGCATCCAGTGTTACATACTTTGCTTTCTATTTGGTGGCTTTGACTCTAATTACAATGTCAGTTGCATTCATGGCTGCGCTACATTTAGCAGTGAGAAATGTTTCATGGCTTGCTTGCACTGTGATTGCTATTGGATCCATCTTCCTTTTGATGTTTCTGGGTGTATTTATTCTTGTAATATTCCCATTAGAAGAACAAGCTTTTTTAAAAGATCGGTTGCTAACCGTTGGT
Source organism: Inga oerstediana (assembly GCA_963210345.1). Taxonomy (NCBI): domain Eukaryota; kingdom Viridiplantae; phylum Streptophyta; class Magnoliopsida; order Fabales; family Fabaceae; genus Inga; species Inga oerstediana. Next base: position 67,295,532 of record OY723401.1, read on the forward strand.
AGCTATAAAACATCTTAATGGAGTCAGAGAATTGAATACTCTTTAATGTGATAAAAGTATGATATTGAAAAGTGATAAAATGATTGATAAAATCCGTTTGAGAGTGAGAAATCCCAACGTCTCGTTTTTATAAAAGGCAGCAATAATGGCATTAAAATTAATTCATGAGATAAGTTAAAATTTCCAACGTTGGATTCCATAGCATAAAGATATTTCGGTAACTACTTATTTATTCCAAAAATACTTTTATATTTCCACAAAAGCATATGATGAAAGGTGCTCAATCCCTATTCAACTCAAGTAGGGGAAATTGCAAGATTTTTACGTGATCTATCATTATGCACAAGAGCCCACTCCTCCTCTTGGTCTATTTACTTGTCTAGGCTCACGTGTTAGTATTTCTATATTTGGGCTCTCTCACTCCCAAATAATGTGGGTTTTGTTCCATTTGGCATGCCCACATTAACATTATGTAGATTGAGACTAACTATAATGCCTTAACTCAACAAAGTTCTCATTGGCCATGTATCATCCTTTTGTTTTACCTTGCCTACGAATTAACCTAACCTAATCATAACTAGGGGTGAGCATTTGGTGTTCAATCCGGTTTTTGGTGGAAACTGAAAAAATGAACAACCGAATAGAAGTTATTTTAATGACCAAACTAAAACCGAAATGTTGAAATAACTGAAACTGTAATGACTAACTTATTTTGGTTCTGTTTTTGGTGTAGTTTGGTTATTGGGCCTTTGGGCCTTTTTTTTTGGGCTGTAAGCCTATCCAATGCAAACAAATTGGAAGTCTGCAACCCAAGAAAAAATTCTAACATAAAGAATAATTAACACAGACTAGCTTTTAGCAACAAAACCAAAGAACAAGAAGATATTTGAAAAAATTTCAGCCATAAGCATTTAATACTTGTTTCACCTAATCAAACTCATGTATCAAAGTATTTCAATATCATTCGAAAACAATGGAAATAGTGAATGACATAGCATAATTTACAATGACTTAATTGGAGGTCTGGAGCATTAGTGGAGGTTTGGAGCATCAAATGACATATTTGAGCAATAGTTTAATATCCATTTTTTGATGCCACCACATATGAGTGGTCCAATGGTAATAAAACTTTAAAACACAAGCCGAATTACTTATCATATTGGCTAATTGTCTTTAAAATTTAAAGTTCATCTATTCATAAAAATAAAGCATATTGAGCATAAAAAAACTTGATATATATTAGATTCTGCCTTGCTCTTGAATGCCCCTTGAATGGCACCTACAATTGAATGAAAGACAAAAAATCAAACAAAAACAAAAGAAGAATTAAATACTACAATGATTATATCACATGTATGACAAGGAAAATTTGCTTACAAAATCTTAAGTTGCCCATATAGCAGCTAGAAGATATCAACATTTGTCTCCAATGCAATTTTTTTGCAAATCTAACAAATTAAAAAAAGCGATCAGACTTCATATATGACAATAAATACAGTATTACCACTATAAAGTTGTATTCCATTAAGAATGAAAAAAAATTACCAAGCTCTATCTTTTGTATATCATCATGTTCTTCTTCAACAAGATATTCCAATGATGCCTAAGCCAAGCTTGAGCACAAATTAGAGATTGCACAACTTTAAGAGTCAAAGAGCTCCTAAATGAATCTAGAACTCTTCCTCCCGTGCTGAATGTAGATTCTGAGGCAATCATGGAAATTGGCATAGCCAAGACATCTCTCGCTGCTTGAGAAAGAATAGTAAATCTAGGACTATCTAGTTTCCACTAACCTAAAATATCAAAATTATCTTTTCTATTCTGCTTGTCTTTTTAACCTAAATTTTCATCCATGAATACTTGCTCCTCCATATGAAGCAATTTTCTCATTTTTGCATCAAGGTCTTCATCACCATAAAGATCTTCTTGCGTGTCATGCACTAGCTCACTTTCAAATTGTGTTGATGGATGAATACTTTGATTGTATTTATTATATATAGAAATCACAACTTGTTTAATCTGCATCACCAATTGTTCACTAATTGTATGTAAATACATCTTAGACAAAGCAAATTACACTCATTTTAATTTATATCGGGGATCAAGAACGGTAGTAAAATAAAGAAGTTTTTTCATTTTTATAGGATCTCCCCCAATATTTATGATACTTCTTTTTCGTTTTTGTTTTTTTTTTTGGCTGTGTTTGTTGTCTCCATAACATCACTCTAATTCCTCCACTCATCCAAAAAATGATGTAGCTTATAAATTTTAGGGGAAAAACAATTAGATGTCACAAACAAAGAATCAGATATGCACAAAGTAAATCATGACAATGACAAAACATCACAGTTAACCTTCTAACATGCTTCTAATCATCAGTTTCAGGCACTCCCACTCTAAGTTGAAGATCAAAATTAAAGTAAGGATCTTCAAGATTGTACCTTTTAAAAGGCTGCCTCAAATTTTTGGGCAATCTCCAGCATCAAATATGTTGAGTTCCACCTAGTAGGTATGCTAAACATAACATTTTCTTACTTTGAATTTGTTCATCCTCATAACTTTCTTTAAACTTTCTCATCCTAATAGGAGATTACCTAATAAAACGAACAACCTCACTTTTTTTACTGAAATCCCTAATTCTTTCAGTCCTTTAATGACAATTAAATTGAGATTGCATGCAACACATCTCATGTGTAAAAACTTACATTTTATAACTGCATAGCCCCAATTTATGATTTTGTCTTCCAAATAGCTCGTAGCCATATCATTAGAACCAACATTATCTACAGTAATTACCAATACTCTTTCAACTCTCTATTCAAGTAGACATTTTTCAATTTCCATTCTAATACCATTCCCCTTATGATTGGAAATGAGAATGAAATTCAATATCCTTTTTTTCAAAGCCCATGTGTCATTTATGAAATGTGCAATGAAACACATGTAATTTACTGTTTGTATGAAAGTCCAAATGTCTGTAGTGAGGCACACACCCTTTGCTTTGTAGTAGACAAAAAATCTTTAAATTTAACCTTTTCTTCAATATAAATCCCAAAACAGTCATGGGCTACACAATCCACCTTAATGGAACATGAAATTTGGGCTGAGCACAAAACATAAATTTCTTGAGTCCAGCCCCCTCAACAAACTTGAATAGTAATTCATCAGTTATTATCATGCATGACAAGACTTTCCTAATAGTATCTTGATCAAATTCCAATTAGCAAGACCCATTTTATCACCTTCTATATTGAAATTCAAGTGTGATTGTGTAAATTCTTCAATAGGGAGCCTTTTTCTACAGACTCTCATGTGATTGTTAAGTGCAGTTGTACCATTAAGTTTAGAATCACATACAATCTCATTTCCACAGTAATTACATTTATCTTCACCTGCCTCATTCATAAATCTAGTGAAATGTTTCCAAGCTTTGGACCTTGGTTTGATGGCTTTTCTTTTTCCAAGTCTAGCTGGCATAGGTTCATTAGTCTCAGCAACAACGGGTTGATTTGTCTGAGTAGTACCACCAAAAATTTGAGTATTAGGGCCTCCTTCAGTTGTTTGTTCATCATATATTTGAATCGTGTTCTTGGAAAAAAGATAAAATTATTAGTACTTTGACCAAAGAAGAATTTATTATCATGAATATTATTATCACTATCAGTACTTTGACTACAAAATCTGTTCAGCCATTATTCCATATACTATAAAATAAACCAATACTTTGATCAAAGAAGAATTTATAATAATCAAGCCAAAGTCATTGTTGACAGAAATAAAGACAAAATGATACCTCTAGAAAAAAAGATATAGGAAAAAGGGAAGAAGGAAAAATGAAATGAAGCCTAAAAATTAAAACTTTTTTTCATTGCTTTCTTGAAAAGTAGCTTTTTTATTCCAAAAAAGTAAAAAATTTCTTCTTTCCAGGCATAAATGAACACAAAAAGGTACCGTTTTTCCCTTGTTAGAAATCATTTCCTTTCTGCCAGCAATCATGAATAATTTTTTCCCGAAAGGTACCTTTTTTATTCAAGAAAAGTAAAAAAAATTCTTCACTGCAACTAGAAACGATGAAACAAAGAAAAAATTTGACTTGCTTGTGCAATGGAGTGAACATAGAAACGAAGACAAAATTTTTTCCTGAAAGGTACCTTTTTATTTAAAAAGAGTAAACATTTTTCTTTATTGCGGACAGAAATGAAAACAAAATTTTACTTACATGTGCAGTAGAGTAGACATAGAAGATAATTTAGAAAAGATCAAGTAGAGGAGCAAGAGATTAAAACCGAGCTACAATAAAATTGGTGCTGACCACTTACCAAAAACTAAAGCTCAGGGTTGAAGACTGAGGGAGGACCACAAGAGGCTGCTCGACTCACGGCGATGCTTCAACAAACAATGAGGTGACGTCGTTGAGGGTTAGGGCAAAGAGAGGCTGGTTGACTCATGATAGGTTGACGTCGTTGAGGGTTAAGGCAAAGGGAGGCTGCTCGACTCACAGTGATGATTCCAAGGATGGTGAGCTAACGTCGTTGAGGGTTAGGCTAAAGGGAGGCTGCTTGACTCACGGCGACGCTTCCACAGATGATGAGGTGACATAGCTGAGGGTTAGGGCAAAGAGAGGTTGCTCAACCATCGACAGTCGAGCGTTAGAGTTGAGAGGAGAGGAGGACTGGAGGACCACATATGAACTAATGAAGTATGAAGAGTTAAAGATTGATATGAAGTAATGATATTTGAAATTATGAGGATTAGAGGAATTAGTCAATTAGGTAAGGTTTAGGTTAGACTTGGACTTGGAATCGGCTTTAATTCTTTAACCTTTCTGTCCAAAAAAAAAAAAATGAAATAAGCCTAGGCCTGGCTGATACTTCTTATTTAGGCATAAAAAATGCAGTTTTAAATAAACTTCGGTTATTTGGTTGTAACCGAAATTTTTTAAGAAAACCACACTGATGACCGAACAACCGAAAGTAAAAACTGATAAAAACCAAATAATCGAGCAAATTGAACTGAAAAAACCGAATTAGGTTCAGTTTAGTTTGGTCTTCGGTTTTGGTTTGATTTTGCTCACTCCTACATATATGTGTGTGTACTTGCTTTATTTACCTTGTTCTTCTACAATTGGCCCTATAATATAATATTTACAAACATATTAATTAACTGGATTTTATATTAAGGATCGTAGGTAGTAGCTTAAAAATTGTTAAAAAAATTATTTAAAGGGTTAAGATGTAAAAATATCCATAAAATTTTCTCAAAAGTACATCTAGCACCATAAACTTTTCTTAGGTGCAAAAGTGTCTGTGAACTTTTCAAAATAGGGCAAAAATGACCACACAGTTAACTAAGTACAAACTTTTGTTTTGTCTGTGAACTTATTCAAAATGCGCCCAATATCAAATGTTTTTTGAAGACACAAATGTAACCATAAACTTTGAAAATGAGGGCAAAAGTCACAGCGCTATTAAATCCTACCTAACGGTGTTATTTTTGGGATTGGTCCCACATTATTATTCTAAAATTACCATAATGCCCCTAACTTTAAAAAAAACCCTCCTCTCTCCACCTTCAATTCATCATCTACGACACATAAGAACAATTAGAGAGTACCGATAGCAGCGGAAACCTCCACCAACGATGACGGTGGAGTGTAATATCCCAAATTGTGATTAAGGGACTTTGACTCCGAAAGTAAAGGTAATTAATGTTAAACCAACATTTTTGGAGGACATGACAAGAATTATGATCGAAATATGTTACAGCCAGAACTCAAACCCTGTATTTAAGTTCAATATCGGATTAATATCTAATATGAATGAAAATAGAGGGGAGGGCGTGTGAATAGTATAAAGGAAGGAGAAGAATGTGTTTAGTGGTGATTTGTTAAGTGTTGCGATACTTAGGGGTAAAATGGTAATTTACCGCTTAATTGGTCAGTTATCGAAGAGGAAACTCATTGGTAACTTTAAGATCAATGGTTAGGATTCATGAGTATGAGAGGAGTTGTGTGTGTGCATGTGTTATGTGAGTTTAGGAAAGGAGGGCCAAGATTTTGACAAGTGTCAATATGTGCACCCTTGATCATGGTCAAAAAGTCCACATGGATTTTTTATTCATTTCCCATCCTTCTCTCTCTTTCCATTTCGTTTTGTGTGTGTGAGGAGGCAAAACAAATCTGCTTCTCATCTTCATCATCATCATCTCATATTTTCCCTCTCTCTCTAAGTTCTTGTGCGCCATTTTTGAAGAGGAAAGAGAAAAGAAAGCCTTGTGATTTAGGTAAGGTTTTGACTTCAAATGCCAAAATCTCCTTCTCTAAAGTTGTTCCTCTTGCTAAGAGCTTTCTTTCTATGGTCTTAGAATCTCAAGGGGAGGTGTTTTTGTGGTTGAGAAAACTTGAAGGTTGAGGAATCAAGAAATTAGTTTGGGAAAGTGAAAAAGGTGAGTAAGAGCTTTCTTTTGACCAAAGTATTGTGACTTTTGGTTGAGTATTGTGGTTTGTGGAATTTGCCCTGATTTTAGTGTAATTTCAAAATGAATGAATTGGATGGTGTTTTGGGTAGCAATTGGTGTCATGTTGTGCCTTTGTGCCATTGGAATAAGTTTGGAATTTGAAATGGAAAGCAATTGCAATGTGGAGCCTTGTATGTGGTTTTGTGTTGCAATGTGCTCAAGAACTAAATATGTGTAAATGTGATGTGAATTTGGTGGTTCTAGTGTTTCCAATGGATTTCTTGTGAAAATTTATGTGGAAATGGTATTTGATGTGAAATTGGAACCATTGGAAGCTATTGTAAAAAAAACTGGAAATCTGTCCATTGAAAGTCTGTGCTGGGCAGCCTTTTTGTGTTGGCTTTTTGAATAGGCAAATGATGTTGGAAAATTATGAAACTTTCCAGTCTTAAGGTTCACCTCCCAAGCTTCAACATGAGCATATAATTTGTGCCATTTCGTTTTGGGACCTGGGAGTTATAGCTGTCCAAAGTTTGAGGTCGAAAATGGATTCTGTTTTAGGGCAGTGATGAAATGTGTGGAATTCTGTATTTGTGTGGTGATTCCTAGTAAAATCCAATATTTGTTCTATATAGAGGACTTGAATAGCTTTCATTTGGCTTTGGGATCACTTCATTTCGATTTTTGTGGAATTAGTTATGATTTTTGGAAGTTCAGCCAAGAAACTGGATTTTCTTGGCCGCGGCCAGCGGATCCTGGGCCGCGGCCCAAATGTTTCTGAGCGTTTTTGGGCAGTTTTGGGCTGCGGCCAGTGGATTTTTGGGCCGTGGCCCACCCCCAAAAATTAGTATTTTACACTTTTAAAGGTGGTTTTTGGTATAGCCTTTCCCAACCCTTTAGGTATATGTTTAGACCTAAAATAGTTACCTAAAGAGTTCAAATGATAACCAACTTAAAGTATTATGGAATTAAGAACTTGGAAAAGAGATTGATTGGTTGTCCCTGATTTGGTTTATAGGGATCGACATTTGCCCTACTCGTGAACCAACGGTACTAGAGAACGTCCGGAAAGAACAAGGTAGTGACACTTCCCTTATACTTTGTGTAAATGTATTGTATGTATGTTGGTCATGTGCTGTGATGAGTTGTGATGAAGTTGTGATGTTGCTGCTTATACAGCTAATGATAGCTGGTGACTATATTATACAGCGAAAGCTGGTGACTTCATTATATAGCGAAAGCTGATGACTATATTATACAGCGAAAGCTGGTGACTTGTGTATACAGCGAAAGCTGGTGACTTCATTATACAGCGAAAGCTGGTGACTATATTATACAGCGAAAGCTGGTGACTTGTGTATACAGCGAAAGCTGGTGACTTTATTATACAGCCATGAGTGCTGTCGCTTGTGGTGAAAAGCATGTTCTATTGTTGTTGTTGGTTGTGATTTACTTACCTGCTATATGTTTACATATTGTATGAGTGAATTTGTTACTACTGGGATTCTTTTGAATCTCATTCTTTCCAATTACTAACATTTCAGACAGGGCAAGTGGCTTAAGAGGGAAGCGGCCAACCAAGAGCGGTTAGGGATTTTGGGAAATATGGGATAGTTGGTTATCTACTTGGATTTTGGATTAATGTATATTATTTTTGGGTTGTAAATAATATTCTGATCACGGTTGTGTAATCCCCTAGTAGGGAATTTTGGGAACACTTAGACTATATATATGAACCAGGGGTTTGCCGGGATTTTGTTGTATACTCTGATATATTAATGTGATATAACTGCACAGGTGATTATATTCGACAATTGAATTTGAGACCGGAATAGAAAAGAAGTTTTGAAAATTTTGTAAAGTCCCTACTAAAAGAGGGAGTTTTAAATGAGTTTTGAACTATTCGACGGTCTCTAAACCAATTTAATTAAGTGATATCGAATCATAATTAGGCTAACTAAGGCAGGGGGTTACATTTTGGTATCAAAGCTGTAGTTCCTGGCAAGGGTAGAATTTGCTAGGATAGATCCCTTAGTTGGCTTTAGGGATAGGAGATCATCTGTGAATTATTGTTATGTATGCACATGTAGGTTCTATTGATATGGATGTATATGAGATTTGTGAATATATGTGCATACTATCTCTGTGATATTAATGGGGTAAGTTGTTTGTAGAATGAAGAAAACTAGAGGACGCCCCAATGTTCCGCGTGTAAACCTAGAGGTGGAGGTCGTCAATGATAATCCACCAGATCCTATGCAAGAGTTGATGGGTCTAATTCGGGATCAAAGAGACATGATTACTGAGCTGAGAGAAGAGCTCAGAGTAGAGAAAGCAAAGAATAAAGAGGACCTGGTTCAATCCACTCCGGTGGAAACTCAAGAAGAAACCCGTCATGAGGACACTGCTGAAGGGTCAGCACGACCCCTGGAGTTCCCACCTCACATTGTTCTGAATCAAGAGTCGTATGGGGTACCCGCAAGAGATGAAAGGGACCTTCAGTTTTGGGTCACAAGATTATGTAAACATCTGCCTCCGGTGTTCAAAGGGAGGTTTGATCCTCAGGCAGCTGAAGATTGGTTGAATCGCCTTGAGAAGATCTTTGAGGTCCTAGGATGCCCGTCTGAGGTGAAGGCATGCCTGGCTGTCTATAAGTTAGAAGGTGATGCAGATCGCTGGTAGAGGAATATCTCTCTCACTCTACAAAGCAGAAATGTACCACTGACCTGGGAATTGTTTCAGCAAGAATTCAACGAGAAGTATTTTCCCAAGTTGGTGCGATTGGAGACGGAAACTAAATTCCTTAACATTAAGCAATGGGACACGGAGACCTTTGACGATTATTTATCCCGTTTTATTCGTTTGTCCCGATACTCTTCCTACCTCCGATATAAGGATGATGAAGAATGGAGTTCGGATATGCTCATTCGTGGTTTGAGGCAAGAGTTAAGGACAAGGTTGGCCACCTATCAGTTCACCAAATTCAATAAGGCAGTGGAGCAATGTAGGATTACAGAAAATAATCTGAGAGAGTTGTATTCGACTAAGGCTGCTGGTAGTCGTAGTAAACCCAGTAAGGCAAACACTTCCCAAAAGCGGAAAGGGCAAGGGTTCACATCTGAGGGTAGTGGGAAGAGGCCCTATCAACCGGAGAGTCGTGGTGATCAGAGACCTTCAGTTGAGACAGTGTGCCCTCTGTAAGAAATATCATCCTGGTAGAACCTGTACGGGGCAAGTGATCTGCTTTGTATGCAAACAGAGGGGTCATATTTCTACTCAATGCCCACAGCTTCAGACAGAAAAATAGCTGAGGACTCAGGCCAGAGTATTCACGATGACTCACGAAGAAGTCCGAAAATCTCCCAACCTGGTTCAAGGTAAATTCTATCTCGATGATAGCTTATCGAAAACCTTATTGGAATTGGGGTGCAAGATATTTCTTCATTGAGATAATTATGTGAAGCACCCAAAATGGTGTATTTGTTTATAACTGGTTGAATTAGTTGTAATGATATAGATTACTGCTAATGCTTGCGTGAAGTATGTGTGAATGGTTGCCAGACATATGTCTATAGTTGATTTGTTGTGATTGCCAAGCTACCAATTGGAAGTCCTATGGAATTTTAATTGGTTGATGGCAAGAAATATATCCGCTGTAATGTTGAATTGTAAAGTAGAGCTATGGAAATGTTGAGTCGTGACAATGTGTTAATAGGGCCTGTTGAAAGTAAACTATCGGGGCCAAAATTTGTTACTAAGATGCGTAGTTTGATTTTGTGTGTAGCATTGAAAGATTCAGTCAGAATTCTTTTCAGATTGTGCCACCGATGCTTAAGCTGATATGAATATGGTGTGTTTGGGAACTGCGCTGAGCAAGAATTTGAGGCAGTATGAGCTTGCAGTAAGTGTGAATCATGATGTGACAAAGCATCAGTAACGATTATACCCGACTCCAGCTTGATGTAATTATGCATTATGTGTCCGCCGGTTCTCTCTTGTGGGGGAGTTCTGGTGCCATTGGTCGGGTTGCCGGTTGAGGCTGCCGATGGGGCCCGTCCGGTAGGGTTGCCGATTGAGGCTGCCGGCGGGGGTGGGTGTGACAATTGTGAATAAGCTGGAATTGGGGTGTGGTTGTATGGCAAAGCAAAGCTGGTTCAGTGGATGGCTAATTTGACTATAGGATCGGGGGTTCTCACTTGTGAGGGCACTTACCCTGGTATGGCCAGCATGGCTAGTCACCAGGCTGGTTGCACTGGTATTGACCCTAGGCCGAAAGGCGGTGCCTAAAATTGGAGTCTACTATGAATTTGTGTACTTTGGGTTGTTTTCGAAAGAGTTAATTAGCCTGAGCGAAGGGATGACCTAGGCTTCCCAACTGCTAAAGTCTTATAAATGTGTAATCTTGCTCATGATTTAGAGCTTGCGACAATGGTGTTCGTATGGAATAGTGTTTTCAAGCAACTTGTGAGATAAAAGCTGTCATAAAGAAGCATTTGAAGTGTGTGGTGTAAGTTGGGTATCAAATTTCGAGGACGAAATTTGTTTTTCGGGGGGAAAATTGTAATATCCCGAATTGTGATTAAGGGACTTTGACTCCGAAAGTAAAGGTAATTAATGTTAAACCAACATTTTTGGAGGACATGACAAGAATTATGATCGAAATATGTTACAGCCGAACTCAAACCCTGTATTTAAGTTCAATATCGGATTAATATATAAAGTTGTTCCTCTTGCAAAGAGCTTTCTTTCTATGGTCTTAGAATCTCAAGGGGAGGTGTTTTTGTGGTTGAGAAAACTTGAAGGTTGAGGAATCAAGAAATTAGTTTGGGAAAGTGAAAAAGGTGAGTAAGAGCTTTCTTTTGACCAAAGTATTGTGACTTTTAGTTGAGTATTGTGGTTTGTGGAATTTGCCCTAATTTTAGTGTAACTTCAAAATGAATGAATTGGATGATGTTTTGGGTAGCAATTGGTGTCATGTTGTGCCTTTGTGCCATTGGAATAAGTTTGGAATTTGAAATGGAAAACAATTGCAATGTGGAGTCTTGTATGTGGTTTTGTGTTGCAATGTGCTCAAGAACTAAATATGTGTAAATGTGATGTGAATTTGGTGGTTCTAGTGTTTCCAATGGATTTCTTGTGAAAATTTATGTGGGAATGGTATTTGATGTGAAATTGGAACCATTGGAAGCTATTGTGAAAAAAACTGGAAATCCGTCCATTGAAAGTCTATGCTGGGCAGTCTTTTTGTGTTGGCGTTTTGAATAGGCAAATGATGTTGGAAAATTATGAAACTTTCCAGTCTTAAAGTTCACCTCCCAAGCTTCAACATGAGCATATAATTTGTGCCATTTCGTTTTGTGACCTGGGAGTTATAGCTGTCCAAAGTTTGAGGTCGAAAATGGATTCTGTTTTGGGGCAGTGATGAAATGTGTGGAATTCTGTATTTGTGTGGTGATTCCTAGTAAAGGCCAATATTTTTCCTGTGTAGAGGACTTGAATAGCTTCCATTTGGCTTTAGGATCACCTCATTTCGATTTTTGTGGAATTAGTTATGATTTTTGGAAGTTCAGCCAATAAACTGGATTTTCTTGGCCGTGGCCAGCGGATTCTGGGCCACGGCCCAAATGTTTTTGAGCGTTTCTGGGCAGTTTTGGGCTGTGGCTAGTGGAGCGGCCCACCCCAAAAAATCAGTATTTTACACTTTTAAAGGTGGTTTTTGGTATAGCCTTTCCCAACCCTTTAGGCATATGTTTAGACCTAAAATAGTTACCTAAAGAGTTCAAATGATAACCAACTTAAAGTATTATGGAATTAAGAACTTGGAAAAGAGATTGATTGGTTGTCCCTGGTTTGGTTTATAGGGATCGACATTTGCCCTACTCGTGAACCAACGGTACCAGACACTACTACAAAAAGGGTAAAAGGTGGCGCACATTTTGTGGCACTTGTTTAAAGAAGTGCCACAGCTTCTCTTTTTTTTTTTTTACCTCTATAATTTTTTTTTAATTTTCGGTACCAGCTGTGGCGCCTAATAGATTAAGTGCCACAATTGAGGAGGCCTAGTGTGGCGCCTGCGGGCCATAAAAGCAGCTGTGGCGCGTAACCCACCAAGCGCCACAGCTGCAGCATTGAAATTTTTTTTTTTTAAATGTGGGCATGTGTGGCGCCTAATTAAATAGGCGCCACACATGCTAATGTGTTGATCAGCTGTGGCGCCTAATGTTTAGGCGCCACAGCTGAAGAGAGGCAATTGTGGCGCCTAATTATTTAGGCGCCACAATTGCCCACTTTTTTTAAAAAAAAAAAAAAAAAATTCAACTTCTCTTTTTTACCACAATTATTTCATTTCCCGCGTAGTGGTTTTGTGTCCGCCCCCCATTCCTTCTCTTTTTGACTACTACTCCACTTTAATCATTTAACTACTCTCTCCTCCATTAAACTACTTTCCCTTTCTCATCTTCTTAGTGGATCCGTCGACCCCCTCCCTCCATTTCCTATCATCTTCACACTAAAAAACACACCCACACGCTCACTCGTCACTCAAGCTAGCATCACCAACGTGGTCTCCCACTCCCTGCGCTGGTCAATTAATAGATTTGTAAGAAGAAGACTATTTCATTCTAGCTTGCTTTGTTTAAATTTTTTTTTTAGTCAAGATAAACCGTAATATAACGTTTGCCTTTTTGTTCCTAATTTAATAGGAAAGAATGAAAATCTATCTTGTTTCGTTTGCCTTTTTGCTTTGTTTAAATTTTTTTGCCGACAAGCTTGCGTTTTTTAGTAATCTTTTAATTTACTTAATTAGTTGTTGATGTACTGTGTTCACATATCAAGTTCTTGTATTGTGATATTTTTTATGTTAGCTTTGGAGAGTATTAATATAAGAACATTATTGTTGGGGAACTTGAATTTTAAATATGAAAATTATATATATATATATATATATATAATAGGTTGAAATATAAAATAGAAAGATTGACAATTTGTGGAGATGATAAATATGAAATCCACTCATTTCATATAAAATTTCACAATCAGGAAGCATAAAAAAGAGCCACAGGAAAAAAAAGAAGAAGAAGAAGAAGAAAGAAAAAAAAAAGGACCCTATTGTGGCCTTGCTCAAGCAAGCGCCACAGGAGGCCCCCCTCCTGTGGCGCTTCCTCAAACAAGCGCCACAGGAGGGTATTTTTTTTAAAAAAAAATTTTAAAATGTTGTGGCGCTTCCAAGCGCCACAGCTTTTTTTAGTGACATCTAGATATGTGGCACTTCTCTAGCGCCACAGTTAATGCAATTATAAGCGCCACAGCTTTACTTTTTTGTAGTAGTGAGAGAACGTCCGGAAAGAACAAGGTAGTGACACTTCCCTTATACTTTGTGTAAATGTATTGTATGTATGTTGGTCATGTGCTGTGATGAGTTGTGATGAAGTTGTGATGTTGCTGCTTATACAGCTAATGATAGCTGGTGACTATATTATACAGCGAAAGCTGGTGACTTGTGTATACAGCGAAAGCTAGTGACTATATTATACAACGAAAGCTGGTGACTTGTGTATACAGCGAAAGCTGGTGACTTCATTATACAGCCATAAGTGCTGTCGCTTGTGGTGAAAAGCATGTTCTATTGTTGTTGTTGGTTGTGATTTACTTACCTGCTATATGTTTACATATTGTATGAGTGAATTTGTTACCATTGGGATTCTTTTGAATCTCATTCTTTCCAATGATTAATATTTCAGACAGGGCAAGCGGCTTAAGAGGGAAGCGGCCAACCAAGAGCGGTTAGGGATTTTGGGAAATATGGGATAGTTGGTTATCTACTTGGATTTTGGATTAATGTATATTATTTTTGGGTTATAAATAATATTCTGATCACGGTTGTGTAATCCCCTAGTAGCGAATTTTGGGAACCCTTAGACTATATATATGAACCCGGGGTTTGCTGGGATTTTGTTGTACACTCTGATATATGAATGTGATATAACTGCACAGGTGATTATATTCGATAATTGAATTTGAGACCGGAATAGAAAAGAAGTTTTGAAAATTTTGTAAAGTCCGCACTAAAAAAGAGGGAGTTTTAAATGAGTTTTGAACTATTCGACGGTCTCTAAACCAATTTAATTAAGTGATATCGAATTATAATTACGCTAATTAAGGCAGGGGGTTACATGGAGGCTCGACATCTTCTTCCTTCTCTTCACTGATTAGTGGAGGTGAAGATTCGAGGTAAAAGTGAAGGGCTGTGACAGGTATTTAAAGGCAATAGAAATGGTGGAAGTTACAGTTGTTTTGGCCGCAACAATGGTGTAACATTTTTATTTATAGGATATAATTATAATTTAAAAATAATTATATATTAAAAAAATAATTTAGTAGATAATTTTTGAAATAAAAAAAGGGATCTAATTAAAATATATTAAAAAAATAATTAAAATAATAAAATAATAATAATAAATAAATAAAAAGGGTCACACCACCTTTCGGTGGTGTGACAGAAGTTTTTCAATTAGTGGCGCATTCGGCCCCACTAATTCAATAAAAAAAAATTATTGAAAAATTGAAAAAGTCACATAACCGAAAGGCGGTGTGACAAGGGGGTATCCCTTTAATATAATAAATGTGCATGACAAGTAGCCAAGCCGAGCCGAGTTCAATTGTGGCTTCTCTCACAATTTACTGTTCATATGAACAATTCCAGCTTCCATTTAGCTTTGCGTTAGCACTACACTTCATGATACAGCTATGTGGCTGCCACATCTTTTTACCTTTAATGTTGCTGGTACCTTTTAAGTTCAACAATTTTAATTTTTTTTTGTTGTTTCACCCATGTCTTTTTTTTTTTTAAATGTATCTCAGATTGCTTTGTGGCTGATATTATGGTGGAAGCCCATTAATGTATTGGTCATCCTGTCTAAGATGTTCTTCGCAGGTTTGTCTACTTTAGACTCAGCTTGTAGCATTATTTTAATCAAATTATTTATTAATTATGACTGTTATGAATTGTTGCTAATTCATTTATGCTGTAATAGGGGTCTCTTTGTTTGCTGCTCTTGGGTTTCTTCTCTATGGTGGAAGGTATCTGTTTGTTTCGGTCTTCAAGTGTGATGTATTTAAGTTTCCATTTTTTATTCCAAGTACAGGGTTAATCCTTAATTTAGGAACTGTAATTGTAAAAGGGAAACACTGTAAAGCAACCCCATGTTAGTTTTTCAAATCTTTTCTGCCTTTTTGGACTCATGAAATCAAAATAGTGTCGAGCAAAAAAACAAGTAGAAGAAGAAGAAATTGAAATAGGGCATTATAGTTATATATGTATATGTACGTTCATTTAGTACATCACAAAAAAAGTTTATTAGTATTTTTTGTGTATTTAGTCTATATTCCTTTGATATTTTTTTTATAATTTTTAATGGAAACTAAATGAATGCTCATGATTAGAAGTGTAATTGAAAGAGTGTTTAAT
Organism: Inga oerstediana; assembly: GCA_963210345.1. Lineage (NCBI taxonomy): Eukaryota > Viridiplantae > Streptophyta > Magnoliopsida > Fabales > Fabaceae > Inga > Inga oerstediana. The sequence goes on from OY723401.1 coordinate 67,311,454, forward strand.
TGCATTAATTGATCTGATTTGGTCTTCTAGTGATATTGGTGGGTGGAAACTAAATGAATGCTCATGATTAGAAGTGTAATTGAAAGAGTGTTTAATTGCATTAATTGATCTGATTTGATCTGATTTTGAGTTATTGCTGTAATCCTTTTGTATTATCTCATTCTGATTGATTGAGTGTTGTTTTCACTTTCTGAAATCCTTTTTATCATTTATTCCAGTTTTTTTTTGGGGAAAGAGTTCACCTTTATGTAGATATTATTATTTCTTTTACATGCTCGAGGTACAACATTTTCTTTGGACCGAAGGAGATATAGATTTTTCTTTGTTAGGAGGGGTTGGGCAAAGGAAAGGAAGAACCAGAAACTACTTATGCATGACAGTATTGTGAAATAAAAATATCTGACTGGATATACCTTAGAAGTTAGGGAGAGGCGGTTTTAATTTTTCTATATTTCCATTTTGACTAACATGATGACTAAAATGATGATGTTTCCATTTTGTAGCTTCCTGACATGAAGACTCAAGCAATCATTACAGCAGCACCATTTGCCTTTACCTTGGGTCTCCTGGCATCTATTTTTGCAATCATCCTTGGTATAGTCTCGGTAACAATAAACAGTACCGCCATCCCCCCTAATTTTATTTTTTATTACTGTTTGAATGTTTACTTGTGTTGCTTGCAGCAATAAAAGAGTATATATGGACATATGCTACTCTTGAGTTTGCTCTTGTGGCTATAACAGTACATGTGTTCTATAGTATGGTGAGTGGAATTTCCCCATAATTTTGTACTATTGATGCCATATAAACTAAAATGATGTTTCACAAGTAGGGGAATCAAGGAAAACAACCAAAATCCCTCAAAATATCTTTATTCATATGAATAATACATAAGGTGCAATTTCCTAATAGTAATAGTAGATCTATGAATAGACAGCCTTAGTGATCTGAGTTTTGAGAAGCGTTCATTTACTTGATCTTAGAGAGATAGAAATGGAAGCTCTATATTTGTGACTTTTGATGTGACAGTTTCATGTTTAGTTCCTAAAAGATCTTTTCTCTTCTCTTCTATCTGAGACAATTCTAACAGTTGTTAAAATGTATCGTTTCATGTAATCTAGTTGCAGTTGCATTTGAAGGCCATTTATGCAATATTGCTTTCATTAGTTGTGGGTTTTGGTATGGCTATAAGCATCAACTATGCATATATTCAGTATGTTTCTTGGCATCTTCAAGTCTCTTAGGTCTCCAACCCAGTATGAGTCTCCTTAACATTGGTTTTTTTTTTGTTTATCAACAAACATCATGACTGACCCTGTGTTTGCCAATCAATCAAATGTTGTGTCCTCTCTCCCTCTCCCCCTCCCTCTATACACACACACACACACACATATGATGTATTAGTATTGGAAGGAAAGCAAGAAAAACTTATTGTCTTTACTTTTATGTTTAGGCAGTCTTTGTTATAAAGCGCATATTACTGTTAATATCTAATGAGCAAATTTTCATGCTAATGGATGCTGTATAGCTTTTTGTTCATCAATATACAATGTTTTGTATTGTTTTGTTTTTTCATTTTCCTTGGTGAGGGTATCATTCATCTTCTCTACTTTTGAAACTTCATAATGTGAATTAGAAACATTAGCCGCAAATCATGACAATGGTGTATAATATGTTTACTAATATAATGTCCTGTGTAGTTTTGTGCAGTTATCTTTTTCAGGATTTTATATATGATAGCACCTTTCAAGTTACCCTCAAATCCTCCATCCAAACCATCAATACACTTATTTTCTAGGGCAATGAAATTGGTAAAAGAATATTGCGAGGAACCTGGGAAAGATTTCAAAACTGCTCCTGGAAATCTTTCATCTACCTTGGAGAAACTTTATGTATGGGACAGAAATTACATAAAGAAGTTAAGGTATGATTGAGTATCGATATTATTTTGAAAAATTTTTATTTTTTAACTATTTCAAAAAGTTGTGCTTTCTTGGAGCTACTAATGTCTATCTGAATTGATTTGCTGTAAACTTAATATTTAAGAACCACGGACAAAAGCTTTCAATATATTCCTATGCTATAATTGCCTCTTTGTACTTGTGTGGTATTGGAAAGATTATCAAAAGATATGATCTAAATCCATTTGACCTAAAGTTGAAATTAGACTTTGTCAATTTTAGTTTGTTCTTAAATGTTCATATGTTTGAACTGGCTTTAGGATGAGGAGAAGCTACGGGTTGATTATGAAAGACAGTGCAAGAGACTGAAAATATTGGATGATTGAGGAGTTGAATCCAGTAAAATTGATGCTGCTGAGGCATCAATTAGAAAATTGCGCACAAAAATCAATTTTTGCATTAGAAGTGTTGAAGCTATATCGAGTAGGATCCATAAATTGAGGGATGAAGAATTACAGCCTCAACTTTCAAAGTTGATTCAAGGGTATCAAATTACTTCATTTATTGGCCATGCCTATGTGAAAAGTTGGATTAAAAATATATAATTTTGTATGTTCTAAATATTTATTTTATATTTGTTACTGCAAAGATGTTTATATCATTAGTGATTTATATTGTATTATTGTCTTCAATGATTGTAAATAATATTATAAGTTTTTTGTGCTTCAAAAATTTAATTTCTTCTAATTTTACAATTATTGAATTATATTTTCTTGCGCTCCACAGGGAGTAAATGCTTGTGTATTATTGATTGTCCACACTAAAAGTTGTCTTATACCATACTTTTTCAAAAAATATACCACTGAAATTTGAGTATAAACACATGTTAAAAGATATTGAGACAATAATCCCTTAATATAAATCCAAACTATAGAGTATTTTTTTCTCTTGGAGATTGCAAATCGACATGTTAATAGTTGTTGCACTAATTTGTACATTGAATATATGTATCCTGCGCATCGCGCAGGGGAGTCAATGCTTGTTGTATATTTATATATATACCCCCATACCTCCACTTGGTCGTTGAGGTGAAGTGATAATTTTTGGAGAAGGTACGTAAAGTCTTAGTTTATACAGTTGTAAAGATTAATAAAATATTTAAAATTATTTCTAATCATAAAATTTTCTTCATATAAAATATTCTAAATAATTTTTTTGTGATAATAAATTCTTAGTGATTAGAGAATATTTTACGATTAGACTTTTGGACAAGCTTAAGTTTTATTAATATATAACTGTAGGAATTTAGAGAATGATTAATAGTAAATTTTAATTAGTTTACTTTTATTATTCGGTGGATATAAGATTTTATAATGAATTTTCTATATAATCAATCTATAAATAATTCTATATTAGACTTTTTAACCGATTAAATTTTGGTTAAATAATTTATTTGGATTATTGGGAGTATTCTTGAAGTTTTAATCGGTCTAGATTTTTTTTTAAGATGAAAATTTATAATTTAGCTATTTTATGTCTAAAAATTAAAATTGGAGATTTTATGTAAGGAAATCAACTTAATAATAACCAATGACTTGAATACGTTATTTGAGTTAAAAAAATATTTAAATTAATAATTGGGATTTCAATGTAAAATTGGAATTTTTGGGAGTAATTAATTCAAAACTTTAAAGTTATAGAATTAAGTTAAGTAAATTAATTTTTCCAATAACTCAAAATATTATTAATGTAAAATAAATTGATTGTTGTAGATTAAATTTTGGTGTGTATTTAAGCTCTTGGATTAGAAGTTTGTAGTTATAATTTTGCTTTGGCGAGAGGTAACCACTTTTCTCTTATTGTGTATGCTTGTATGATGTTTGTGAGTGATTTTTAACTATATAGAATTATAAATTTGGTTATTAATATGTGATGTGGATTTTGAAATTATTTTGTTAATGAAATTATCTTGTAGGACTTATTTCATTGAGAAAATGACTAGTGAGATTATATTACAGGAATTGATATTTATTTATGAGATTGGAAAGTTCCTTCTGATAATTGTAAATTGATAATGACATGTTATAATCATACAATATGAATATGAGAGGGGATGGTGGATGTGGATTTGATGGAAGATTACTCAAAGAGCAAATAAATGGGTGAATTCTTGTACAAAAAGAGGAAATAAAGTAGTGGACTTCTAAGTGTACACTGGTTAATCCTTTGACCAATTTGTGTCTAGTAAGGCCTTGACACCCCGCTAATGTATTTAGAGGGGAAACCCATGGTCCGGTCTTGTACTCTGTGGATTTTGGCCAATCCATATCACTTAATCGGTGAGATTGTTAGTTAAACTATTAGTCATATGGGTAAGTACTAGCGCATAGGTTCTACCAGAGGAAATAAGGTGGAGAGGAAAAAGGGAGGACAAAGAATAAATTCTTGTGTATTAATTATTGTATGTGTGATAAATATGAGAATAAGATTATGATATTGTGGATTAATGTGTACCATTCTGGTCCTATTTATAAGTCCTTTTTGACAAAAATTTTTAGTCCTATTTATAAGTCCATTTTAGGATAGTAAATGCATTTTGTACTTTTTTACCCCTATTAATTGTAATAAACAAAAGGAATTTATTCATGTTGTATTTTGGAACCAATCATAGATAAGCCCATAGTTAATGAGTTAACTAACTCTCATTGGTATGTGAGAATTAGTTAAAAGGGACTTATAAATAGGACCAGAGTGGTATATACATAAGTATGTGACATTTTTAATAATGCTATGATTTTATAACTATCTCACTTGGCATCTCATGGGTATTGTTACGAGTGCAAATGGTCTATTAAAAAGAGCAATTGTACATTGTCGTAACCAAGTAATATAGAGGTGTACGCTATCATAAACCTCCTTCATGGACGGTATAGGTTGTCACCTATATGGAAGGTTTTACCTCCTATAAAGAAGACTAGATTTTTCCATTTTCATCCATCTTGTACATTTTAGAATTTAATAATTAAATTTTATGTAATGTTTATGAAGTTTTCAATTTATTTTATTTTTTTAATTTCATTATAAGCTAAATTCTCATTTCCTTAGGGTGATAATATAGCTTATTAATGACGAATTAAATCACCTATCTATTCTAATTCAATTTATTCCACATGATTGATAGCCGAGTTTTCTTAATTTAATTACTAGCCTCTTCTAATGTCAAACAATTCTATAATTAATTGCTAAACCAATATATCCATATATGAATTAAAGCAATTAATCATGCATTAAGATTTATGGAACTCATTAAAACCACACAACTTATATGAATACATTCCCATTTCATATGTAAATTATGGTTTGTGACGCGTGTAAATGATTTAATAAGAAGTGTAATTATACACTGTCGTAAACAAGTAATACAAAAGTGAGTAGAGTATCCTTCCCACGATGATTGATTACTAAGTACCAAAATCAGTAATTTTAATTCTATTTAGTTAATCGATTAATTGGTGAATGGGATTATAAAATTAAAAATGACTAAATATGAATACAAATTTATATGAAAACAACTATGAGAAAAAGCCTTAGGGGTCATATTTCACTTAACAAATTTTAGATTAAATTACCTATCTATTCTAGTCCAATCTATTCAATATGATTGATAGCCGAGTTTCCCTAATTTAATTACTAGCCTCTTTCAAGGTCAAGCAATTCTATAATTATTTGTTAATCAAATATATCCCTATATGAATTAAAGCAATTAACCATGCACTAAGATTTATGGAACTCATATGAATATATTTATATTTCATATGCAAATTATGGTTTTAATTATAGGTTTGCACACATGTATCTCCTTCCGGTTCAACATATAGTAAAATCATTCAAAAAATGGCTAATCAATTGAAATCATTAAAAGTTGTTTTAATTCATATAGGGATATATTGGATTAGCAATTAATTATAGAATTAGTTGGCCTTAGAAGAGCCTAGTAATTAAATTAGGAAACTCGGCTTTCAATTATGTGAAATAAATTGGACTAGAATATATAGGTGATTTAATCCGTCATTAGTAAGCTACATCATCACCTTAAGAAAATGAGAACTTAGCTCATGATGAAATTAAAAACAAAACTAAAATAAATTGAAAACTTTATAAATATTGTATAAAATTTAATGATTAAATTCTAAAACATACAAGATGCAAGAAAATGGAAAAATCTAGCCTTTCTTATAGGAGATAAAACCTTCCATATAGATAGCAACCTATGCTATCTTTGAAGGAGGTTTCTCTAAGCCTTTCAAGAAGGAGGCATACAAGAAGGAATCCAACACATGAAATTATTTCTACGGTAGTGTCAATCTCCTTTAGAAACAATGCCCCACCCTCTATTTTCCAACTCATCCTTCTTCTATCAGAGAAGGACACCTCCCTTCCCTCTCTGCGATGATGACAATTTATAAGAAGAGAAGACCATCCACTCTTGCTCTCTTAGTTGTCCAGTTTCGATGAATAATACCATTGAACAGTAGCAATGAATAGTGATTGTCAACATAATAGCACTGTTTAGAGAACCGGACCGGACCGGGCGGTCGGACCGGTTGGACCGTCGGCCGGTCATTAAAGCGGGTCGGATTTATGCATTGAGCCGTTTTTTTTAAGGAACCGTTTTGGACCGTCGTTTAGCCGGTTTTGAGCCGTCAACCGTTATTGAGCCGGAAACCAGACCGATTTTTCAAAAACCGTCCGATCCAATAAAAAAGCAGGAAATTTTTTTTTTCTGCAATTTTTTTTATATTTGATGCTGAAAAAAAATTTAAAAAATGGCATATAAATTTTAGACATGTTATTTTATTTTATTAATATTATATGTTACTATTTTTTTTGCCAAGTATATTATATGTTACTAATTTTAATAATTTGGTTTGTTATAAACTATTTTATAAAAATACTTTTGAAGAAAAAGGCAATGATGTTTATCCTGAAGCTAAGTGGTATGGTCTAATATCTTTCAAGAAACTTATGCTTAGATCAATCAAGAACCATCAATATTTGGAAAGTCATGAAATTATTATTGTTAATACATTTTGTTAGGTTGATGATTGATTTAATGGTCTTCCTTAAATGATATTTTGTTACTTTATTAACTTCATATGAAATTAGACTGAAGATTAATTGTAATATATAATATATATTATTTTTAAATTTAATTATTACGTCACCGGTCCGACCGAACGGTTCAACCGTTCCAACCGGTTGAACCATGACCCGTTGATCTTTCCAGCTCGACTTCCGGTCTGGCTTTTAAAACATTGCGTAATAGTACCAAACAATGATGATGAACGGTACCACTGCAATGTCGGTGAAAAGTAATTAACAATGACACTACAGTACTCTATGCATTTTTCCCAACTATGCTGTTCCTCTCTTTTCAATCCTATGGGTCCACTTTTAGGTCTCTTTTTTTTTTTTTTTTACAAAAAAAAGTTTAGGTAGGTTCGGCACCAGTCCCCTATCAAGGCCAGGGCACGGCCCCAGGGCTCTTTGAGCGCTTACAAGGGACTTACGAGATCGCCTACCAATGAGGTCTCCCCATCTGTCAGAGGGTTCGAACACACTCCCTTGTGATCGGGGTGGCAAGACCTTAACCAATTGTGCCAAACCTCATTGGTTAGGTCTCTTTTTTCAATTGCTCCAATTCTTCTTAATATGGTGCTATATGTAGTTATCAAAAGAAAAATAAGGAAATATTATATTATAGTATTAATAATAATAGTAATAAAAATATTTATTCTAAAATCATTATTTATTTATCAATTACACCCAAATTTCTTGCATCAAACTCAAACATCAACTACAAAATCATCATATAAGGAAAAATAAATATGTAAATATTTGACTTATCAGGCACTTACTCATATGCCCGATGAGATGGATTGTTGGTTGCTGATGCCTTTGTCCAACCCCATTGATTTAACATATATTTTTCCAGGTGATAGTTATCATACAGGTCCATCAGGAAAGACTCCGAAAGCTTAAAATACTTCTGCTAAAAGTAGCGCTTCTGTCTTTGTAGTATATGTTGGATTATTATATATTGCCATGTTAAGGGCTCATTTTGTATACTTTGATTTATTTTGGAGATTTGATATATTAACTATATATTTTTAATTACTCTTGATGAAGATAGATGGCCTACAGGCCTTATGACGTGTTTTAAATTGGTGGAACCATGATTTGGTCTGATATGGATATTTTAATATGTGATGAGATATTATTCAGCTAAAGAGTTTGAGCTTGATAGTGAAATTCTGTTATGGGCTTAGTGATGTCTAGAGCCCAATTGTGAGCATGATAATATTTTGGAAAATGGTTTTATCAAACCCATAATAAATTATTGTGTATAAAGAAAATTTTTTACAAACGGTGAGATACCAGACGACGAGCGATGACCTCTTTAAGGATTTTGGTTTGCCAAGAAGGTTCTTTGCATCAACCTAATGACTCTCCCATTTCCATTGAGCTCGAATCCATTTCTAGAGAAAACCATGTCCAATTAGGTTATTATAGAGGTTTAGAAGCCATCCGGCACTGTCGTAATTGTTTGGTAGGTTCCTGGTTAGGTGAATAGCTTATAAAACTTGCTTGTGCTCGCAGTAATGGATTAAGTAGTAAAGGTTCACCCGTAACTAATAACTCCCTATTTTTAATATTTTTGAGACATATTTTGATATAATTGGGGAGTTATCAATGTTAATTTAAGAAGTTTTTCTTGATATTTTATAAGATATCAAGTTGATGTATTATCTTAGGGATTTGATTGTAAATATTTTACTTTAAATTAATATCTAAGTAAAAAACAAATAAATAATGAAAATTAAAGAGAGAGAGAGAGAGAGAGAGAGAATATTAGTTGTTATTATTACGGTTAACATTATGTTCCATTTAAATTTCATTTTCTTTCCATAATGCGTCATTTGCCACGACCTTTCTTTTTAATAGTGCTTTGATTTGATTTGAAATAAGAGGAGGCTTCTGTTGCCAAAAAACAAAAGAGGGAGGAGGCTAAGGCAACAAAAGTGACACTGTTTTGGGACTAATTGAAGAGAAGGGAAGACTTATGCCATGTTTGATTGGAGGGAATTGAAGCAAGAGAAGTTGAAGTTAATTTCATAAGTTAGGCAGTTTGGTTGGAAGGAGTTGACTTCCTCATAAATCACTTTTATTATTGGAAGTAAGTTCCTTGGGTCTAGCCAAGGAATTCATCTCACTTTATTGGAAGTGAAATATTTTAGATATTATTGTCCCAAGTTATAAAATATCTGGACTATTTTGCCCCTCACCCAATATAATAAAAAAGCCATACTGTGTCATTCGGAATTGCTGCACGAACATCTGCAACTCTCATCTCTCACTCTCTGCTCCAAGAGAAAAGCAGACGTCGCGGCGGAGGTCAGAGCAGGACTTTGTGAAGCACATCGGAGAGGAGAAGGACAGTTGAGAAAGATAATTTTTGCTCACTCTGTGCCCTACTTGTTTCCCTCCATCTCACATTCTCTCCCTTTATCTCTCTTGTTCCCCTCCGTTGTCTCTCCAGCTTTTTATTTCTTGTTCAGTTTGTTTGTTTTGGTTGGCATTTTTTAGGGAAAGCGAAGATCATTGAAGGGTTTTTCAAGCCGCCGGTGATTGGTTTCCCATAAGTCACTGTAGTTGTTCTTTGGTTTGCTTTTGGTTGGTATTGTGGTCTCTTTTCGGCTGAGGTTGTAACATGTCTGTGAGTTAGAGATTTTGATTGGATTGAGTTAAAAGTTCTATAGCCCTTAAGTTTGATAGTGACTTAGTAGTTGATAAAAGTTCTTATCTTTTATATGGACGTTGTTCCACTATGTGCTCTAATTGCTACAGAGTCAGCACTCTGTTTAAAGCATGGATAATACTATAGCAGACCCTCATGTTTTGCCCGCTAAAAACATCAATTATGAAGATGGTCAATATCTATATAATTACATCAATAAAGAGAAGTAATGATCTTTTATACTAAACAGACCCTCTCGACAAAGAATCCATTTTGATCGACTTGGCGTGTCTGCTCTGAAAGTTTTTTAGGGAGAAGATGATATTATGTGGATTGAATTAGGTAAGAAAGTTTTTTAATTCTTTTTTATGTTTTTCTTACTGTTTTAAATGAGGGGGAAAATAGTCATTTTCATCTGAATTTTATCTCTTTTATCTATTTTTAAAATTAAAACATATATGAATTCCATACTCATCAATCATCAATCAAATATATCCATCTAAATCTTGTCGCTCAAGAGTTACTGATCCACCTAAATATCCTACATAGCATTTTTAACCAATAGCTCAAAGCATTTTCCACGCGCGGTCTCCCAACTTCCACGTCAATTTGATCAGTTAATATAAACACACTAATTATTCCTCCAATTCCCAACGAGGAGCCTCACAATTGTTGGAATTTGAGTTACATGCATGAGTTACAGTGACCACTTATTCCTCCAATTCCCAACCAAAAATTTCTATATTTATTTTTAGTGCATGGCCAATCAAGTACAGTTCTGTGGTATATTTATTTTTTTGATAAAATCCCTTCTTCCACAACAGGAATGACTTAATTCTAAGGTATTAAAATCCGGATTGGGTATTAAACTGGTCGGGGTATTGGGTTAAGGGTTAACAGATCAGACCGGGGCCAAATCGGAGTTAAACCGAGACCAAACCGATGAGAAATTGAAGATTTTAGGTTTCTTAATATGAAATTCTAAATGAAATATTAAAAAAAATTTTAAAAAAATTGGACTACATTAAATAAGTGCATGAGACTTGGTTTTATGCATTGCCTTTGCTCATTATCATAATAATTTTCCCCATTTCAATTACACCCAAATATGTAAACCCCAAATTTTGGGATTTGTGGCTAGAGAATAAGCCTGATGAATTAAGTGGACTGCTAAATCCTAGTTTAGTGGGTGTTTCAAATCTATTCCCTAATATTTCTTTTATCTTTGAGGTATTAAAGAGAATAAAATGGTGAATATTCATAGCCATAGGAATTTAATATTTGAAATTAAATAGTAAACAATGCTTTAATAAAATCTCTTGTGAGGTAGTGAGTTTGTCATGTGGTTTTGGATGAACAAATGATGATAAAAAGTTATGAATTTTTACAGGGTGAAAGTAGACATTCAAAGATTTAATTTGATAGTCATAGTAAATTTTTGGAGCTATAAGTAAAAATTTATGAATTTTTGAGGTTAGCACAGAAAAACTGGCTATTTTCTGGAACAACGTCTAAAGATTGTAATTCTGGGAATGTTGAGCTTCTAATTGACTAAGGGCTATATTTTTCCTTGAAACTATATTCAATAAGAGTTCTATGGCCTTTATAATCACTCCAATTCGATGTCTATAAATTTAGTTATGATTTTTTAAAGTTAGGCAAAAAATCTTCCAGAATTACCATTAAATCCGAAAATTGAATAAAAATGTGATGGCAATTTTTGAAATTATGAGATAAATGGAAAAACCAATTTGGACCTAAAGAAAAGGACCCTAGGACGTCATTTTGGGATGGACCAAGAGACGAAATATGAATTACAGGCTAAATGGACTTTATGTACACAAAAGTCCAATTTTTGTGAATTTTGGAAATTTGTTGAATATGACATAAGCATGAGATTAAAAAGAATTTTGCATCTTCTTCCTCTATTTCACGTCGGTTTAGAGAGCTCGAGAGAGAGAGACTTTGAGATTTCTAGAGAAAAGGAGGAGAAAATTCGCCAGGTAAGTTTGATTTCTTTAGTGAATTAGCTCGTATCTTGCGTAATCCGTCTCCTATGTTGTTCTTTTATATGATTTAAGATATTTGAAGCATCCATTTTGGTAATCAAAGAGGCTAGGGTTCAGCCATAAGAAGGATAAGCCAAAAGGAGCCTAAGGTAACCTCTGAAACTTCGAATATTGATTGTTCTGATTGTTGTGAGTAGTTTAATCGACTGATTTCTGCTGATTTAGCTTTGATTGTAAATTTAGTGAAGGAGGTGACCTAGGTATTATACTGCCAAAATTGGGTCTAAATGGTGGTTATAATGTAATTAAATAGTAAATAAAATGATTAGGAATAGAAAGGAGCAAGTCTGTGGAGTCGAAATTGGAAAACCTCAATTTCCCTAGAGTTTTGTAAGTTTTGGCCAGAGCTAGATAGAGGGGTTGGAGTTGGATTTTGACATTCTGATGAATCCATTGAGTTCAGGAGGAAAAATTAGATGGGGTTATAGTTGGTCACTTTTTTAAAAAAGCCCGAAAAAATATAATTACAAAAACACACCTGAAACCTTGAAACCCTAAAATAGGGGCTGCCAAGAAGATTATGGTCTTTTGGCAGTGAATTTGGTAATTCCTAATCCAGAAATGGATTCCTTGGGCAAAAATAAGGTAGAATAGCCTTGATCAAAAATTTGAGAAAAGTACGGTCAGATCAGGTAAGGCAGGGCCAGGCCGGCTCCCTGGGGATATTTTGGCAAATTTTCACAATAGACTTATATAACCATTAGAAATACTACGGAAGTGTCTAAATTGTACATTTGTAATTTTAGGACTGAGTTGAGACCCCGAGGGGTTGGCATGCATTATGAGGTATGAGTTTCGAGGCGAAAATGGTTTAAGGTAGGGAACTTACCTCTTCTACATGTATTTGATACTTGTGTTTGTGTATTGATGTATGTGATTGCTTTTCTTGATTATGTGAAATATATTTGAATGATTGAAGCTCTGTTTCTGTTTATACTATAGCCATAGTTTTGTTGCACGAAACATTGAGCACGCAGATATGTCATTGTATTAGCATGAGCTATGTAATGCAAGCATGTCATGTATTAAGCATGTCATGTATTAAGCACTTATCTTGCATGCATATTGGTACTATTTACTACTGAGATTCTCTCGAATCTCACCCTCCTCTACCAATAATTTAGACAGGTGAATACAGAAGGTATACAGAGATCAGAGAAGAGAATTATGAGAGCATTGCAGTGGTGGAACAAAGACGAGAAGATGTCTCCGTTTCACTGGGATGAGTTAGACACCCTAATAGCCTTGTGCAACTACATTGATTGTAATTATTAGGTACAAATCCCTATAGAGAATTTTAGTAATCATGCACATAATATCATTTTATTTATGTTATTCATGTGTTGCCCACTGAACCGTATGTCGTTTTCCCCAAATACTTTGAAAAAGGTGAAATTAAGATAAGGGTATGACAAAATGTGCATTAAAGTAAAGTCAATGACCTTTCATTTGAAAAGCTTAAGCTATTAAAGAAAGTCATTTTTAACTTGGACGTTTCAAATGAACTTGAACTCGAGTCAAAACATATATATGTCATGGAAGCATAATCTGCACATCATTTTGAACCTTCTGTATCAATGAAAGAGGACCAAGGCTCATTGGTTGAAGAATTTAATCCAGTTTTGTATGCTATGAAATTGATTTTGCTCATATTTCTCGTAACAGTGGAGGCTTTAGTTCACAAGTGACACAAGATCACTTTGACAAGGGACTCATATACACACCATTCAAAGACAATAGAAAGATTTCAGTTCATATTGCTGCCAAAGTAGCAATGTAGAAGAAAATTTTATAATACAGTGATATGGGCAAAAGTACATTTTTAACGTGATATGATTTTAGTGTAAATGTTCCACTTCTATGTCATGATAATTTAAGTAGTGGAAACAGTGACACAAATGCTTCTTCAGAATTTCTTGTGGTGGCTTGTGACTTATCCAAACAATATACATGGTGACAAAGCGATGATGTCTTTGATGTAAGGCTAGAGTCAAAGGAAGAGGACAAAATAGACAAACAAGTCCAATTGTAACTAGGATTTGTAGGATGCATTCATGAAATGTATTTTGTAACTTAAATTTACTAGATATTAGTGACTTGTGGTATTAACTTCATATTAAGGTTAATTAAGCTTATCCAGAATTTTTGTACATGAATCTGTATTGTTATCAAAGCATTTGTAAACTTAGGGTTATCATTGCAATATATCCAAATTATGTTAACATGAAGATACATAAACAAGTACGGAGGCGCCCACTGACAAGTTCATGGGCCTACATTGACAAGTTAGACAACTAATATTGATAACTCTTTTATTTGTTCAAATAATATTTCTACATAACTAATATGAAATTATAACAACAAAGGTAGTTTATAAACTAAATTATACTATATAAACAAGAGTATAGGATTGCACTAACAAGCCAATGGGCATCCATTGATAAGTCTATATGCCTATATTGATAAGTGAGGCAGTTGGTAATGGCAACTCTTTTATTTGTTCAAATAATATGTCCACATAATTAATATGAAATTATAATAAAAAGGTAGTTTATAAACTGAATTATGCTATATAAACAAGTGCATGGGATTGCACTAACAAGTTGATGGGTATCCATTGACAAATCTATGTACCTACATTGACAAGTGAGGCAACTGGCAGTGGCAACTCTTTTGTTTGTCCAAATAATATGTCCACATAATTAATATGAAATTATAATAACAAAGGTTGTTTATAATATGTCACTCTAATATTAAATTATAACTTGTTCCTAACCTAATAGCAGTTTGACCACATAATTAATATTAAATTAAAAAACAAAGCTAGTCTATAAACTGAATTATGCTATATAAACAAGTGCATGGGATTGTACTAACAAGTTGATGAGCATCAATTAACAAGTTTATGTGCCTACATTGACAAGTGAGGCAGCTGGCAATGGCAACTCTTTTGTTTGTCTAAATAATATGTCCACATAATTAATATGAAATTATAATAACAAATGTAGTTTATAATATGTCACTCTAATATTAAATTATAACTTGTTCCTAACCCAATAGCAGTTTGACCACATTATGTAAACATATCTAAATATATACTAACAAGTGTAAGGGTTGCACTAATAAGTCTATGGGTATCCACTGATAAGTTCTTGTCCATCCTTTAACAACTGCATTTACATCAAAATACAAATTTATATCTAACTTTCATTTACATCTTCAAATGCATCTATAAGGTATTTCATCATCTAGGAGATCCATACATGTAGCTGTATCAAATATTAGTGTGAACTTCATAACAACTCTGTTACTCTTTTTTCCCACAATCAATAATATAATTATTTTGAACTGTTCATAACTTTTTGTATTTCTTAAAGGGTTTTGATCTCATTGTACCCCCAATATATGTTATATCAGCAACTCAACTAATTACAAATCGTCCCCACATATGAAATAAATGTAGGCGATTTTTCCCAAAAGTACTAGCCATCACCACTATCAACTTGCATAATACAGTTATCATTACCAACTTTACCACCCATATTAGCAACTATCGCTGTCTCTATTAACAACACATTCTGACTTCATACATCAGGAGTTACAAGCTCAAAACTTTCACATTATATTCATTAATTTCCACTTTTAATGCATAAACAGAGCACAATATACCCAAAAACACAAGATAAACTGAGCTCAAAATATTGCTTGAATGATACACAGTTTCCGTAAATCAGAGCCCTCATTTGTTCAAATTGGAATGAATAATAAGAACATAATATCAATCTAACAAAATTGTGTAAAAATTCGAGCAACCAAGCAAATCCTAGAAAATTGAGGCAAAATTTGTGTAAAAAATACTTGAATTCAAAGTGAAGGAAGTATACTAAATAGCCCAGATTTGAAAATTTCTAGCAACATTTGAAAATCTCCTCAAGTGCTTGAAACTCCAATCAAGTTGTGCTTTGCTTATATCGAGAAACTCCAATATCTGATCTCTTGCCATCACTACCTTCTCGAAGTTCTCTTTTATGGCTTCGACAATCTCCTTTAAGTCCTTATGCCGTACCACCATTTTTATGTCCATCTCATCCCTAGTCTGGTAACCAGCTAAGGACCCTGCATCATTGGATTTGTCCATCTTGCTTGAGGTCCTAACCAATACCTAGGGCTATAGCACAGATCGAGAAGAAGCTATAAGAGAAGAGAGAAGACGAATTGGGTTTGGAAACCCTCTCTCTATTTATTCAAAGGGGGTATTTGTGACTTTTGACAATTGGAATATATTGCAAAATTGTCCCACAGAACTTCACTACAAATTTGAGATTTTAAGGGACTATTTGGTTGTATTTTCTCTTGCTCGGGACCTAGGTGCAATTTTCCCAATATAAAACATTGAGCAAATCTTGGAATATAAATATGAAAATCATAATACATATAGTAAAAGCCTAATTCAACAAACTTGATTTGGTTGCTAAATTTTAGGAACATGAAATATTCAAAATTAAGGAATTAACCAACATTAAAATAGATTATGATTTAGCTATTAAAAATTAAGAGAAAAATTTGTTATTAATTTTTAGTTCATATAATCTAGTGTAATCAAAATTATTTTCATTGCAATAAAAACAACAATACAATTTTTTTAGCTTTTTACCTCATTGTCGTTTCCATACTTTCTACTTTTCTCGAACGGCAATCAACAAAAACTAAATATAGTTTTTTGTTTGTGATTCTTCTTCTTAGATAATCTCGACCAGCAACCTTGAGCTTCAACTAGTGAGCTCTTGTTATACAAAAAAATAAAATAAAACGAAAAATGTTAGTTGGAAAAAAATGAAAGTTTACACAAGGAAGAATCATGAGAGGAAAGAGTTGCATAGTGAATAACCATGGCAGTGGTAGAGGATGAGACCTGCAGCGGTAGAACAAAACTCATGAAACAAGGAGTATGAGACTCAAGGGAAGCTCAAAAAATGTTTGAAAATGAATTGGAAGAGTTGCGTCAAATAAAATTTTTTTAAAATCCTGCTTTCTAATAATATTAAAGAATGCATGACAATTCTTTGTGAAGAATGATTAAGTATTGTCAAATAAAATTTTTCAGAATACTGCCTCTTTATATTTGATATTTTTTAGAATCTCGCCTTCTTATATATAACAGTTCTCATTTTTAACTATTAAGTATTCTTAAAGAATAAATAATACTCCCTCTGGTCCTATTTGTAAGCAACTTTATCTCTCATAGGGTTGGTCCCTTTTATAAGCAACTTTCACTTTTTGTCTGAAAATGTAAGCTTATTTTTCCTGCTTTACCCTTATTAAATACTCATTCTCTCTCATATCTTATACTCATTATCTCTCATAACTTTTTACCTATTCTCTCTCCTATACTCTTTTCATAAATAGAGGCATATATGGAAAAAAGATATGGTATTTTTGACACACTTATTACTTTTAACTACCAATTCATTTTGCACAATCAAGAGAAAAGTTGCTTATAAATAGGACCGGAGGGAGTAGTTCTTTGTCAGGAACAGTCCATTATCAAATAAATTTTCTCTCTCCTTATTTTTGATATATTTTAAAATCCCACATTTTTATATATGAAAGTTATAATTTTTTAACTGTTAAGTTTCTTAAAGAATAATAACAGTTCTTTAAGAAGAACTATTAAGTATTGTCAAATAAAATTTTTCAGAATCCCCTCTCTTTATATTTGATATTTTTCAAAGTCCCACATTCTCATACATGACAGTTATCACTTTTAACCATTAAGTACTCTTAAAGCATAAATAACTATTCTCTTGAAGAAATGTCTATATTTTTGTTTTTGATGATGTAAGGTTGGAAGACAAATCATTTGAAGGTATTACATGATGTTCGTTTCGAAAAAAAACAATCATTTTTGTCAATAAATATATGTTAGTTAATAATTACAACTTATCTTTTTTTTATGCGAATTCCGCCTCTAGAAGGTGTGCATATTTAACTGTTATATTTTAGTGTTATATATTTTTACGCGACCTCTACCTTGAGTTACATTATGATTATTCACTGTAACCGTTATTTATCAAGTGTTATACATGTATGATTCTATAGTAGTGTTTGTTCAATCAACTTGCACTATTACAGAATCGCATGTGATGGTTATTATCAACCATACACGATGATTCCAAACTACCATATATAAAAGTGCTATATATGCTTAATGTAGATATATAACAATTCCAAATCATAATATATTGAGGGCTTACATAATGGTTCTTTGTTAATAACCATAATGTAATAGCTTTATGTTTTTATTATATATATTTATTTTTTATTTAATTTTACTATTAATATTTATTATATAAGACACAATATAATCATTGATAAGCATCATAAATCTAAAAAACATTAATCACTTAAACACTCTTACAATAGAACAATATCTTATAATTTTTCG
Source organism: Inga oerstediana (assembly GCA_963210345.1). Lineage (NCBI taxonomy): Eukaryota > Viridiplantae > Streptophyta > Magnoliopsida > Fabales > Fabaceae > Inga > Inga oerstediana. The sequence goes on from OY723401.1 coordinate 67,329,667, forward strand.
AATTCGAAAAGAAAATCAATTAATAAAAATTCCACAATATTCTCCAATTCTTTTATTGTAAATTGTCCATAGATCACTTATCAATGCTTTAAGAGTTTGTCACATATCCTTTAACTGTACAAGTATAATATAAATATGAAAATAAGAATATATATATATATATAATAAAAATAAAAAAATATATAAACACTTAAACAAATCTTGAAATATAATTATAAAGATCATAATATAGTAAAAATTGGCAAATATTAAAACTTGAGCAAATCTTAGAACCTGATTTCAACATATAGGTTGGGTTGCTAAAGTTTTGAAACGTGAGATGCTCAATAATAAAAAAAATGCAGCATTTTACATCATCATGTTTTTCATGTTCTGCACTTTTCTCCTGCATTTTTTCTCTATTTTAATCTTCAAACCAACAGACATCATTAGATTAAATATCGTAATCCCAATTAGGGACCTTGAGCATCAACTAGTGAGCTCTTGTTATATAAAAAAATAAATTGAAACTAAACACGTTAACTGAAAAAAGAATGAAAGCTTATACAAAAAAGAATCACAAGAGGAATGAGTTGCAAAGTGAAGATCCATAGTAGTGATGGAGAAGACCTACAGCAGCAAAATAAAGACCTATGGAAAAGAGAATATGAGACCCACTAGAGAAGCTCAAAAAACGTTTGTGAATGAGTTTAGAGAGTTGCGTTAAATAAAATTTTTTATAACCCCGCTTCCTTATATTTTATATTTCTCAAAATCCTGGCCTTTTATATTAAAGAATACTTAATGGTTCTTAGTGACAAACCGTAATGTGTTATCAAATATTTTTTTTAGAATCTCATCTTCTTATATTTGATATCTTTCATAATCCCTCTTTTGTTTATATTAAAGAATACTTAACAGATCTTTAATGTATTCTGAACATTTTTAGGATCCCGCCTTCTTATATATGATATCTTTTAGAATCCCACATTAATTTATATTAAACAATACTTAATAATTCTTTGTAAAGAACTGTAATGTGTTGTCAAATAATTTTTTTGGAATCCCACCTTCTTATATTTGATATTTTTCATAATCTCATCTTTTTATATATAATTATTATCATTTTTAATCATTAAGTTTTCGTATAAAATATATAATTGTTCTTTCTGAAAAACTATCAAAAATAATTAAATAATTTTTTTTTTCATAATCATGCTTTCTTATATATGACGATTATCATTTTTTTAGGAAGATGGTTATTATTTTTAACTGTTAAGTATTCTTTAAAAAACAAGAATTTAGGACTTTACGGTATGTATTTGTTTTTACTAATATATAGTTATGAGGATAAATCAATTGAAAGTGTTACATGATAGTTGCTTTGTAAGAACTAGCACTTTTGCCAGTAAATACATGATAATTAATAATTACAACCATTATGTTTTTTTTTCATGAATTCCACCTCTCAATGCATATCAAATTGATTATGTGTAACGACCCACCCCCTTCTAGCCACCATTCTGGGCCTTTATGGGGTGGCCAGCCAGGATACAACACCTGGCAGGAACTGTCCCCCCTCCAGGGGAATTTTACCTTCCCAAGCTCTCTAACACACGACTTGAGGATAAGTCAAGGCTTAATAAGTCGAGGCTTAAGAGAGACTTGGTATCCACTTACACCGCATTCATGCCAACATAATGACATGTATGCATGCTCAATGTTTAACACATTAGACTAACAACCATAGTATAAGGAAAATAGAGCTTCACTCATTCACATATGCTTCATACAATTCATCAAAGCAATTAACACATCAATACATAGTATAAACATCACATATATGTAAATAAGTAACTTCACTACATTTTGGCTTTATGTTCTCTTTTTGTTCCCTTATCTTTGGACCCATACTTGTCTCAAATTACCTTAAATGCCATAAATTTGTAGGTCTACCCAAACAGCCAAATTCATTGTAAGCAAGCATGTCATGCACAAAGCATTTCTTGTATGTATTTGTTAGCACTGTTCGCTATTGAGATTCTCTTGAATCTCACTCTCCCTCACGAACCATATAGGTACATTGAGAACAAAGAAAGATGATTACAAGGGGGAAATATGAAGGTGGAACAAAAATGGGAATGTGTCTGCTATTTTGTATTAGACTTACACATGTTGGTGCCCTATGTGGCTATACAGTTTGGGTGTATTATCCCGAATTTTGGGATTAGAGGCTTGGGAATAAGCCTAAATTAAGTGGACTACTAAGCCCCAGTTTAGCAGGTGTCTCAAACCTATTCCCTAATGTTTCTTATATATTTGATGTATTAAAGGGAATAAAATGATAAATTAAAGAGTATGGAAAATTTGAATACAAAAATGGAGTTTGTTGGAGTTGCAAGTGCATTCTGTTTCATTGCTTCCAGTAAGGCACTGTTGTTGTACAATGTATTTCATTGATCAAATGATGTTTAGAAATTATGAAACTTTACAGGATGAAAGTAGACATTTTAAGCTTTAATTTGATAGTCATATGACTCAATTAGAGCTATATACAAAAAGTTATGAATTTTTGAAATTTAACGAGCAAAATTGCTTACTTTCTGGAACAGCATGCAAAGATTGAAATACTGGGAATTTTGTGCTTTCATTGGGATAAAGGCTATATTTTTCCTTGAAGCTAGACTCAATATGGGTTCTATAGCCTTTGGAATCACTCCAATATGATGTCTACAAATTTAGTTATGATTTTTCAAAGTTTGGGTAGAAAATTTGCCAGAAAATCTGAAAATGGGAATTATGACATAAGTAAAGTCAATGATGACATAAGCAAGCATCTTTCTCCTTCATATTTCCCTATAAACTGATGCAAGTTTCAGCACAAAAAGAGAGAGGTGTTTGAGAGCATTTTGACAGAGAAAGAGAAGAAAAATCACAAGGTAGGTCAATTTCTTCGATGAATTTATATCTAATGCGTATAATATTGCTCCTAAGCTATTCCTCCATGTGTTTTAAAGGTTGTGAGGCACAAATTTGGTTGTGGAAGGGCTTAGGGTTTCTGTCAAGTCAAGAAGAGCCAGAGGGAAGCGAAAGGTAACTTTCAAACCTTTATATATTGACTATTCTGGTTACTGTGGACAATTTAATTGGTGAAATTTTGCCGAATTATCTTTAGTTTGAATTTTTGGAAATGATATGGCCTAGGGGTTATGCTGCCAAAATTGGGTCTAAATGGTAGGTGTAACCTAATTAAATAGTTAATAAAGTGGTTAGGAGTAGAAAGGGCACGTCTGCAAGTCAGAACGGGAAAACCCCAATTTTCCCCGGAGACTTTAAGATTTTGGCGAGGGCTAGAAAATGAGGGTTAGAGTTGGAATTTTGATGATTTGATGATTCTTTTGAGTTCAGGAGGGAAAATTAGGTGGGGTTACAGTTGTCACTTTTTTAGAAAAGCCTAAAAAAGCATAATTACAAAACCGCCCTTGCAACTCTGAAATAGGGGCTGCCATGGGCAATTTCGTCCTCTGGTAGTGACTTTGATAATTTTGAGCTGAGTCCAGAAATGGATTCCTTAGGCAAAAATATATCAGAATAACCACAGTCTAAATTTTGGGAAACGTACAGCCGGATGGGGTATGGTTAGGCCAGGCCAGAGCAGGGTCCTGGGGGTATTTTGGTAAATTTTCGCCATAGGCTAATATAACTACAATAAACACTATGTAAGTGCCTAAAATGGTATATGGAGAGGTTATAACCTAATTCCTATGCATTTGACATTTTAGGATCAAGTTGAGAGCCTGAGGTATTGGCACACAAATCGAGGCACCGTTCACGGAGGAAAAGACTTAAGGTAGGGAACTTACCTCTCATGCATGTATTTGATATTGTGCTGGTGTATTGATGTATGTTATTTCTTTGGTTTTTTATATGAAACATATATAGATGATTGAAGCTTTGTTTCTATGTATGCTATAGTCATAAGTATGTTGTTTGAAACATTAAGTATGCAGATATATCATTGTGTGAGCATGAGTTATGTAATGCAAGCATATCATACATTAAGCACTTATATTGCATGCATATTGGTATTATTTTTCTACTGAGATTCTCTCGAATCTCACCCTTCCCTACCAACAAATTAAACAGGTGAAAACAAGAGGTATACTGAAAGAAGATAAGATAACTACAAGGGAGGAATGCAATGGTGGAACGAAGATGGGAAGATGTCTCTGTTTCACTAGAACGAGCTAGATACCCTAGAGCCCTATGTAGCTACAAGGTTTATAGTTATTATGTACGAACCCTTATGAGGAATTTTTGTAATCATGCACGTATTATCAATATATTTAAGCTATTCCTATGTTACCAATCGAACTACATATCATTTTCCGCAAATAATCAAAAAATGTTAAAATAAAATAAGGGCATGACATTTTGGTATCAGAGCAAGGATTCTGGCCACCAAATTGTCTACTCAGAGTAAGTGTGGTGGTTCTGGCAACAGGATGGTATACTAATAAGCTTGATTATATAGTGATAGGAACAGTGAAGTAAATTACTTTAGCTAGTTCATAAGTTCGTAAAATGAACACACACCTTGGGGAAACAGTGGAATACCTAGAAGGCAGTGTATGTTACCATGCCAGAAAGAGGATAGTACAAGGATGACACGAACACCGAGGGAGCGGGTTCTGAGTAAAGCCAAAGTGTAGAGCCTCATTCTAAAATAGAATCACCATATGGCTGATTAGCGTCTAGCTACAATTGCGGTTAGTTAAGTGACACGCAGATAAGCTATAAACAAACAAGACAGAGATAGATCTAGGTTTCGTTACTTATCCTGGAGTTGGAGCAGTATCAGTGATACATAATTTACAACCAGATGATTATGGGAGGATTTTTGTGAGTACGACACCCCAGTGGCCCAGTATACAGTCTATACTGATAAACTGACCCCAGTGGATGGTGGTTAGGGATAGGTTAATCTGGGGATTTCGAATAACATAGGGATCCACACAACATTGCACTTCTTTCCAGATATAGTGTTTTGGGCTGGAATAAGAATGAGATTATAGAGCAGAGTCAGCAAACATCTTTGTAGACATCAGGGATCTATCAGGGTATGTATTTAAGTACTTGTACTGGCCCTGATATGAAGTCCACGAACAGTGTTTGGTTGATAGACAACAATTGGCATGACTCTTGAGATAAGGGTAGTCTTGGGCTATCGATGAATGGGAATAGATACAACCGATATCTGTATTTTGGCACAGGTACACAAAAGTTAAGCATGCTTAATCGAGGGAAATCTTAGGATGGGTGACCCCCTATGAAGTTACTTGTACATGTTAGACCTAACCTAATACAACAAACACAGGGCAAGTTAATAGAACAGCAAACAATGATCAATAATCATTAGGAAGGTTATCTAAGAAAGGCCAATATAGTAACTATTATCTCTCATATACTATGTGATTATTGATATGTTATATGTTACTGTATTCTGTCATATGAACACATGTGGGAGGCACATTACTTGGTTGTGGTTCGGTGCCCAACCAAGGTACACTTGTATTACCTAGCTGTAGTTGGTGACCCAGTTGAGGTACATGTATGGGTTTCAACTGGATAGTTGGCCCTGAACTTTGTGTATATATATGGTATGATATGGATACATACTGGTGCCTAGGGCACATTACCTAGCTATGGTTTATGATATAGCTAAGGTATACTAGTATTACTTAGTTGTAGTCAAGGACTTGGCTGAAGTACATGTAGGGTTTTCAATTGAATAGTTGGCCCTGAGCATTGTGTACACACATGGTATGATATGGATTTTCATTTTACACTATATGGTACATGACATATTTATTTATCATATTTTCTATAGATGATAGTGGGTTACTACAGAGACCAAGTTGGATCTAACTAAGGTAGTAAGATAAGGATGGGCAGACAGTGTAGCCTCACCTATATTATATTTAATAATGTGAAGCATCAGAGCGGGCAGCAGAAGTATGGTGAATCTAGGTGCAATTTTAGAATTTATAGAAAAGGTTAATGTTGGCACCAGTGTTGATCATCCCAAAACATAATATGGCCTTGATGGTCAATAATGTTATAGTATGTGTGATGAACAGTATTACATCCAGTGTGGTATACAATATTTCATCCAGAGTATGTACAATATTATATCCAGTATGGTGTACAGTATTACACCCTACATGGTGTATAGTGCAATGACCTGTGTGGTCAATAGTCACACAACCTATATGGCCTATGGTGACACATGTAAACAGAGATTGGCATGAGCCCTAGTATAGTATGGTAGAATGGTGGTGAATACCTCTCAATAGCACCAGTGTTAACAATCCTAAATCCACAGTTGATCTTTATGGTCTACACAAATTCAAGTAGATATGGATTGGGATGTGTTATGATACAACAGGGTTAAGTAGAGGATGAGCATCTCAATAACTGTAGCCTTACAGAATCACTTACCCATTCATGTTACAGTGCACATAGTATGATTAGTAAGGGTCAAATAGTGATTTGATCCCGAACAATGCACACAGTAAGGCTAGTAGGTGTCAAATAATCATTTCGTCATTTGGTCCTAAACACCGAACAGGTGGGGATAAATATAGATAGATATATTGTTGGTACGTCCTAGTATACATGTTTATACAAGGCGGTGACACTGGGATACTCAGCGTTGTACAAGTAGAATGACATAAACCGCAAGGTTAAATACACTGGGCAATGCCCCAACAAGATAATGAGGCCTAGAATAATGAATTGAGTGTCCTGATGGACAATTAGTACATAATGGGCTAGATGGCCCATGAGTGCAAAACAGAGAACAAAGGTGGTAAGACCCAATATGTATGTTTGCATAGGGTAATGACCCTGGGCAATAAGATCAAACAAACATTTTATGCAGTAATAAACCACGTAGTCTATGTATAACAAACAAGCAATATATGTGGATAAGGACAAGTTGAATGTGTGAAGGCTAATAGGAATTTCACACACATATATGGGAAACAGAAAAAGATGCGACTAATCAATTTATGATCGTGAGGCTCATACCTTGACATGGCCAGGTAGGTTGCATTACACTGGTTGCTTGTAGTCAAGAGGCTAGGTGTAAAAATGTGAGCTAAGGCGGTGAGGCCTAACAAATCAAGCGCTTGGGAATGGACCAGTGGGCCCTATGTTTGATTACATGCTACATATGATGTACTAAATGAATAATGAATGCTGAATAATATCTAAGAACTTTGATGAGAAAATGATGATTGTGTTACATGATCAATGAGCTTGTATACGAAAGAGATAGATTGAATATGATCATTATGTTGCATGGCTTGTGAGCCTGCACATAATAAAGGAATGGATTAAGTGATAAAAAGGGATCCCCAAATAGTAGATGTTCAAATTTCAAGGACGAAATTTATTGAACAGGGGGAGAAATGCAATATCCCAAATTTTGGGATTAGAGGCTTGGAAATAAGCCTAAATTAAATGGACTGCTAAACCCTGGTTTTGCAGGTGTCTCAAACCTATTTCCCAACATTTATTATATCTTTGATGTATTAAAGGGAATAGAATGGTAAATTAAAAAGTATGGGAAATTTGTATACAAAAATGGAATTTGTTGGAGTTGCAAGTGCATTCCGTTTCACTGCTTCTAGTGAGGCAGTGTTGTTGTGTAATGCATTTCGTTGATCAAATGATGTTCTGAAATTATGAAATTTTATATGGTAAAACTAGACATCTTAAGCTTTAATTTGATAGGCATATGACTCAATTAGAGCTATATGCAAAAATTTATGAATTTTTGAAGTTTACCCAGTAAAATTGATTACTTTCTAGAACAGCATGGAAAGATTGAAATACTGGGAATTTTGTGCTTTCATTTGGATAAAGGATATATTTTTTCTTGAAGCTAGACTCAATATGGGTTTTATAACCTTTGGAATCATTCCAATACGATGTCCATAAATTTAGTTATGATTTTTCAAAATTTGGGTAGAAAATCTGCTAAAAAAATCTGAAAATGGGAATTATGACATAAGCAAAGTCAATGATGACATAAGCAAGCATCTTTCTCCTTCATATTTCCCTCTAAACTGATGCAAGTTTCAGCACAAAGAGAGAGAGAGAGAGAGGTGTTTGAGAGCATTTTGAGAGAGAAATAGAGAGAGTGTGTGAGAGAGGTTTAAGAGCATTTAGATAGAGAAAAAGAAGAAAAATCGCAAGATAGGTTGATTTCTTCGGTGAATTTGTACATAATGCGTATAATACTGCTCCTAAGCTATTCTTCCATATATTTTAAAGGTTGTGAGGCACAAATTTGGTTGTGGAAAGGCTTAGGGTTTTGGTCAAGTCAAGAAGAGCAAGAGGGAAGAGAAAGATAACTTCCAAACCTTTATATATTGACTATTCTGACTGTTGTGGACAATTTAATCAGTGAAATTTTGCCATATTGTCTTTGGTTTGAATTTTTGGAAATAACATGGCTTATGGGTTATGCTGCCAAAATTGGGTCTAAATGATAGTTGTAACCTAATTAAATAGTTAATAAAGTGGTTAGGAGTATAAAGAGGCACGTCTGTGGAGCCTGAACGAGAAAACCCTAATTTTCCCTAGAGACTTTAAGATTTTGGCCAGGGCTAGAAAATGGGGTTAGAGTTGGAATTTTGATGATTTAATGATTCTAATGAATTTAGGATGGAAAATTAGGTAGGGTTATAGTTGGTCACTTTTTCGGAAAAGCCCCAAAAAGCATAATTAAGAAAATGTCCCTGAAACCCTGAAATAAGGGCTACCAAGGGCAATTTCATCCTCTAGCAGTGAATTTGATAATGCTGAGATCAGAAATAGATTCTGTGGGTGAAAATATATCAGAATAGCCCTAGTCTAAATTTCAAAAAAAGTACAGCCGGGCTGGGTAAGATAGTGCTGGGCTAGGGTCTCAGGGGTATTTTGGTAAATTTTTACTATAGCCTAATATAACCAGAATAAACACTAAGGAAGTGCCTAAAATGGTATGTGGAGAGGTTATAACCTAATTCCTATACATTTGACATTTTAGGACCAAATTGAGAGCCCGAGGGGTTGGCACGTAAATCGAGGAATAGTTTCACGAAGGAGGACTTAAGGTAGGGAACTTACCTCTCCTACATATATTTGGTATTTGTGCTTGTGCATTGATGCATGTTATTGCTTTGCTTGTTTATGTGAAACATATATGAATGATTGAAGCTCTGTTTCTATTTATGCTATGGCCATAAGCATGTTGTTTGAAACATTAGGTACGCAGATATGTCATTGTGTGAGCGTGAGTTATGTAATGCAAGTATGTCATGCATTAAGCACTTATTTTGTATGCACATTGGTACTTTTTTCCTACTGAGATTCTCTCGAATCTCACCCTCCTGTATCAACAAATTAGATAGGTAAAAATAAGAGGTATATTGAAAGAAGAGAAGAGAACTATAAGGGAGGAATACAGTGGTGGAATAAAGATAGGAAGATGTCTCCATTTCATTGGAACGGGTTAGATACCCTAAAGCCCTATGTGACTACAAGGTTTGTGGTTATTATGTACGAACCCCTATAGGGAATTTCTATAATCATGTATGTATTATCAATATATTTAAGCTATTTATGTGTTGCCCACCTAACTGTGTATCATTTTCTACAAATACTCTAAAAAAGGTTAAAATAAGATAAATGCATGATATTGTGTATGTAAAGGAATGAATTATGTATGAGCAAAGAATCACTTTGATTAAATTTAAAGAAAAGATAAGATTCAATGAGTAATAACAAAGTTGAGAACCATTAGAATACGCTTCCGCAAGATTTTGAAATATTTAGAAGAACCCACTCAACTACAAGTTTAAATCCTCTCTTGAGGTTGGGAATTGAAAGAACTTTACAAAAGGATATCGATTAGTGGTTCGAATTCGTTATGTAAAACTCATCGTATCAATTGTTGTTTTAAGCAAACCAAATCAAATAAGCAACCTATAATCAAATTTGTCGATAAAATAGACCATTGGAAACCAGTTCAAAAAATAATGCATGTAAAGTGTACATTGTATAAGCCTCATTTGTTGCCTTGCGGAGCTGAACTTCCCAACAATGTAATGGATACTTCCCCTTGAGAGCAATATGAGCTAAGTGTTGAGTTGATTTTCTGAGAATGGTTTACGCGCTACCTTGATAGTGTCATTCAAGTTTGTAAATAATCCATATGACTTATATGGCTCCATGTTTGTTGCCTTGTGTAACTGAATTTCCCAAAAATGTAAAGGTAATTTCCTTCCTCTTGAGACTCTCCATAAAATCCTGATTGAGAGACTTCCTTCATTCCCTAGAATTTCATGTTAGCAAGTGTCTTCCTAGCCAATAGGAATTGATCCCGTTGGTAAGGAGTTGGCTCACAACCTAAAAAGTCATGAATTTATTAGTCCACCCTTGGTGGATTAGGGCTCAAGCCAAATTTAAGAGGGGCCATTATGGAGAGACACAAGTTATAAAGAGAGATATCCTTTGTGGTTTAAAGGTTATATCTATTTCCATATAACCATACATATAAGGGTTGCATATATTCCTATGTGACCGTACATACACTATATATAGGGTGTGGGATTAAGGGAGAAGGCTAATGAAGATATAACACACTTAATATTACTATTCTCCCTCTAAAAAATTCTCACATAATAATGTTCTCTTCTCTTCTTCTCATTGATATATTTGCTATGTAACGTGATCGAGGTTCGTATTGGTGCTTTGGTTTCGTATGGGTACTTCAGCGAGTCAGTCAGATTCCATGTACGCTCAAAAAAATCCTTACATGGTATCAGAGCCAAGTTTTCCTGTAGCCTGAATGACATTATGGCCTTCATATTATGATAGCATATATAATATTATAATCTCAATATTTTGATATCATATGATATGCATATAGAGGCCAATTATATTGATTTATAAAATGTTATTCCTAATCCATGACGTCACCAATACGTACAGTCATATTTATTTACATATAAAATTGTGATCTTGATCTTCCCCTGCACATTTATGTACAAGTATATGACACTATCATATTAAGTATATAGTTTAAAGATGTTTTAGAGTATTTACTCTTACATTTGAGTTTTCTTCTAATATAAATATACATGCCTTTGTCTCCCCGTCGTTTATGATTCCCTTATGTTTCCTGGACATTATAAAGTTAGAGTATGAGAAAACATATAGTAGTTGAAATTTTTAGAACACATGAATTTTAGAATCATAAAAGAGCAGGAGCCACATTATGTGTTAGTATAGAGAAGTTTCATGTTTTGAATTGGGTTATGAGAGAACTATCATTTTAGTCCAGAAAACTCATTATTTAATATCTAAGCATGAGAAATATCAAGTTTCAAGAGCCCTTAAAGCTAGTGCAAACAAAACAGAGACTTGCCAAACTAATGGGAGTTAAACTTATGAGGTTGTTTTGCAAGAAAATTGAACTTCCAGATCATATTGTGTCATTGGAAATGGGAGGGAAAATAACAAAAAAATCTAAAACAATTTGAAAATCATTCCTGGATACAAGCGGTGGGAATAGACATGACCATATTATGATTTTGGCATTAGGTTATTGAAAAAAATCATGTTTATGGATTGATTCATGTCAAAAACATGTAGAGGGTAGACGGACGAATCCAACAAGATCGATTTCATCAAAAACAAAGGCCAGAAAAGGGAGATATTGCCAAAAGAAAATGGGTCCGAAAGGCCCAACCCAGTATCCATCCGGGTCTAGTGTGACCCGGCGAGAGGTTGAAAAAGACCTCAACCCCTTGAAAATGATGTCGTTGTGATGAAACGACACCTCCCTGTGTATTTTAAGGCTTTTGTTATTAAAAAAACAGTTTTTTTGTTTTGTTTTGGGCTCACAGGGCGTTAGACTGAGACTATTTATTTTTAAAAAAAATGCTTATGGGCTCAAAAGGGACTTCTATTATTATGACTAGAACTGCGAAAAAAACAAAAGGAATGAGGGCTCAAATTGTTATTTGGGCTCGAATTTAAAAAAAAAAAACAATTCATACATTGAGGTTGATTGGACTTATAGATTTAGGCATGTTTTTTTTTCATTTTTCATAATTTTTTCTCAATGAAGGAGCATTTGGGCTGCAAATTGAGACAGAGTTTGTTTTAAGAAAATCCCTAAATTTATAATCTACATTTTGACATATTATTTGTCTATTTCTAAAATATGTTTGGATCTTTGTTTTACGTTTTCATTGCTACTTTAATGATTTTGGGGGTTTAAATATTCTTTAAATATTTGTAATGATTTAGACTATTTTATTTGAGATAGATATGAATCAAGAATTTTTTTTTTTGAAAAGCACTAAAACAAAATTTTCTTTGATGAACAAGTTTTTTTAAGTTTTATGTGTTGATTCAAATATAAATTACTTAGAAGAATTGAGTTTCTAAGTATTAAAAGAAAATAGGGATTTGCCCATTTGAGTCCTAGAAGGAGAAGACCCAAAGAAGGATCAAGAGGAAAATAACCCATAGTAAATTGGTCTTGAAATGAAATAAGAGGAGTAATTGGAAGAGAATTGATAAGCTGGTTCCTAAGAGGAACTTGAATCTCCTGAATCTTAAGAAATTTAATGTCAAGAATTGAATGTTGAGAAATCTCAAAGAGATAAAAGTGAATGATCTAATACTGAAGAATTGGTGTTGGATCAAAGTGAAAGAAAATCTCAAAATAAAGAGATTTCCAAATATGTCCAAACTCTATATCATAATGGAGTTCATGGAAATGTCACCCTTTAAGTAAGGAGTGAAGGCCCATCTTAAGAGAAGAACAAAGTCCTAAACCCAATCCAAATCCCTAATACTTGAAACTATAAACAATTTAAGAAGACATACTAAGTGTTTCTATCAAGAAACAAATATAATTTGAATAAGAAATTTGGGATATTTCTTTTGGAAAATTTGAAAGATTGTTGGAATAATAGGAGACACCAAATTCTTGAAACATTAGAAAAATAATAGTTGTGGAGAACTTGTCACACTAGATTTGAAAAGTATAACACCCCAAATTTTATCACTAAGAATGTATTATAATTATTTAATATATTCAATAAAATGGTGAATATTTATAGTTATAGGAATTAAATATTGGAAATTGAAAGGTGAATAATGCTTTTGGTGAAATCGCCTGTGAGGCAGTGAGTTTGTTACATGATTTTGTATGATTAAATGATAACAAAAAATTATGAAATTTTACAAGGTTAAAATAGACATCCTAAGCTTTAATTTGATATGTATATGACTCAATTAGAGCTATATACAAAAAGTTATGAATTTTTTAAGTTAACCCAAAAAAACTGGAAAGTTTCTGGAATAACATTCAAAAATTTAAATTCTAGGATTTTTGTGCTTCTAGTTGGCTAATATAACCCCCAAAAATACTATGGAAGTGTCTAAACGATACATTTGGCATTGTAGGATTGAATATGGAGCCCGAGCTTTTTGCATGTAGATCAAGGAAGTATTCCTGTTTAGCAAAAAAGACATAAGGTAGGGGACTTATCTTATTTGCATGTGTTTGATATCTCTACTTGTGTAGTGATGTATGTGATTGCTTGACTTGATTGTGTAGAGCATATTTGAATAAATGAAGCTCTGTTCGCTGTGGCCATAGTTTTGTTGCATAAAATATTGAGCATGCAGAAATGTCATTATGGGGCATACATTTGGTTAAAGCTAACATGTCATACACGTAACATTTATCATGTATGAATTAAGGTATCTGTTTCCTACTGAGATTCTCTCGAATCTCACCCTCCCCTACCAACAATTTAGACAGGAGAATACAGAAGGTACAAGGAAATCAGAGAAATACGAGGAGGGTTGCAGTAGTGGAGCGAAGATGGGAAGAAGTCTACGTTTCACTAGGATGAGTTTAGACACTTTAATAGCCTTGTGTGGCTACATTAATGGTAATTATTATGTACGAACCCTTATGGGGAATTTTTGTAATTATGCACTTATTGTTAGTATATTTATGTTATTACTGTGTTGCCCATCGAACTACATATCATTTTTCAGGAATACTCTGGTAAAGGTGAAATTAAAATAAGGGTGTGACAAAAAGCATGTAGATTTAACCCTTTAGATGAAGTATTTTATGGCTCGAAATTAAAATGCGCATAAATAAAATGCATAAAGAACTTAGAAAACTATTAAGTTTTCTCAACTCCTAGATAAGAGATTAATAAGACATTATGAATATAATGTGATGAAAGCATGAAGAAATAAAAGTCAAAATACTCTTTATGAGTAGGAGCTCTCAGAAAATGAGTCTTTCAAGAGTGACATATGATCTATCTAAGTGGGAGCTTTTAGAGAATGAGTCTTTTAAGAGTAATAATTGAGCATGTTATTTAAGGTACTTGTATGAAATTCTTGATAGACAATAATGACATACTTGGAATCTATGTGATGGGAGGTGCAAACATATTCTCTTGATCATAGACCTAATGACGTTGTTATTTTTCTAGTCAAAAATAATACAATTATATGATGTTGTGTACTTCATTGTGTTATATTATTGATAAGTTCTTAGATTAAATAATTTATGAATAACCCTATGTGTGGGATAATTTGAGTGGCTAAGCCAAAAGTGGCTACCAATAACATAATTTGTAAACTAAATGGGGACAATCAAAATATCTGGTATTTATAAAAAAAAAAGTAATTTGTTGTCAAGCCGTGACAAACAATTACTGTAATATTGAAGTTGAGATGTTAGAAAAGATTATGAGACATATATGGCTTGACAAGGGAAACAAAAATAGTATGAATTGCCCTATAAAATTTTGTAGATGTGATTTAATTTTTCTTTCAATAAATTTCTTTGGTTGGTAAATTCTTTATGCATAATCGCATTGCCATTTTTTCTAATTTAAGTATTGACTTAAATATAAGTCTTACTAGTCAAAGACATAGAATTTGGTTCTAGAAATAGCATAATGAAAAGTTTTTAGTAAGATACTAGAACTGAGTTTACATTGCAATTATTCTATTTTGTTTCATGTGGTTCTATAAGTTTGAAGGTAAGGCACAAAGCTGGGTAAATTATTACCTTTGTTGATAATTTCTCATGTTATTACTTAATTTCACACAAGTCTAAAGATTGTTGCTTTCAACAATATGTGAATGAAGTTCGAGAATCAATTGGATAGGAATTTTAAAGGTCCTACGAACTGATCAAAGGAGTGAGCATCTATTTGACCAATTTCAGTTAGCTCTATGGAAATAAAGGGATAAATAAATAGATAACTATCCAAGGAACTACATCATCAAAAAGGAGTTTATAAAGGCATAATGGAATGCTATTAGACATGGTTAAACATATTATGGCTCATGCTAACCCACCAAATGTGAGTGGGAGAGTATTATCTAGTCCACTTTTGGTGGATTAGTACACATGCACACATCCTTGGTTTCATCAAGTTATATGGACTTCAGGTTAACCACATACCCTCTAAAGTATCCACTACCATACCCTATAAATATTGGACTAAATAAAATTTAAATTTAAGTTTTCATAGACCTTATGGGTCGGTTGCAAATTCTCATAGTGGTTGTAAGTGGGAACTCATAAGGGTTACGTTTTTAAGAGTGAAATTATGATAGAATTATGACCAAAAAGAATTGAAAGGAACCACATTTGTTGTGAATTAGTTTTCAATTAAGGGTGAAACTAATCACATTGCATCTCTTTGCAAGACGCGAGGACAAAGCAGTACAGAACATGCTAATAATCGCTAATTGCTTTTGAGAGTGGGATCTTAGAATGGTCAATAAAGAAACCAAAAAAAATAAATATGAAATGCAAAAAGCTCATGAGAAAAGAGATAACTGAGAAAAATGGTCATGGTTATTCTAAAAGAGGAGGATGAGTCACATTCTGTACAAGAGGCCATGTCAAGGGAGAATGGTGGAAAGCAATGGAAAGGCAAGTGAATTCTTTGAGAAAGAATGAAGTTGAGAATCAGTTGATCTACTGCTAAGTCAAAAGGGCTATTGACAACTAGTGAGTTCTATAGGTTTGGGAGAAAAGTGGGTAAATCAATTGACATGCACAAGAATTGTTGTTGTAGAGGGGTATGCATAATAGAAAGACATTTTTCTCACTTGTTGTGCATTTAAATTAGTTTTAATATGTCAATAGTTAACTATTTGAATTTAAATTTACATCATGTGGATGTAAAACATATACTTGAAGTGATGATCTGGATGAAGAAATCTAAATGCATTGACTATTAGATTTCACAAAAAGTAGTATTTGAAGTTTCACATAGTAGTGACTTTATGTGTTTTTGTAGAAGTCTTTTTATGGATTGATGCCATTGTCTAGATAGTAATGTTTAATGCTTTGAAAGAGACGCAACCCAATGAGTTTTTCAAATGGTTGAAGAGAACCATTGGTAAATGATTTATGATGATATACTATTAGCTATATATAGTTTGAATTTGGTAGTGCCTATTAAAGAATGGTGCTAGTAAATTTTAAAAAAGAAGTTTATAGGTGAAGTCGTTGGATTTGAGGTCCAAAGAAATAGTTTAAGAAAACTCCTCTCTTTTACAAGAGAATTACATTAAGAAGATTCTTAAATGGTTCAAAATAAATGAATGCAATCCCATGTATACCTCAGTGATTTTTGGAGTGAGTTTAAGTCTTGATAAATTTCCCTGACTGAACCAACCAAGAAAATAATGGAAAAGAATGTTCATATAGATACTTTTAGCATGTGATGTATGCAATGATATATATAAGACCAGATATATACTCATGGTAGGACTTGTAATTCGATACTAGTTTAACCATTGTGAAAGACATTAGATGGTTTCACATAATGGTCCTGAGATACTTGTAAAGTACATTGATTATGCATGTTCAAAGTATGTATTCTAGTAGTACAAGAGGCTATATGGCTAGTAATGTTCATAGAACAGAGAGATTTTGAAAAACATAATTCAAATCTAGTGTCAAAGTATTGTGAATGCACTTAGTCATTGCCTAAACAAAAGACCCTAACCATAATAGATAGACTAAATGCAAATGTATAGCTAAATGAGAGATGCTATAGCACATAACGTTGTTGTTGAAAACGTATTCATATGCAAAGTCCCTTAATTAAACCTAATGACCAAGGACATGTATGAGAAACATGTTAAGTCCTTTGGCATACATATAGTATGGATCAATGATACTTCATTTTGGCTTTTAATGTGTGTTCAAGTATACAAAGTATAGTATGTTGTACAAGTTGGTGCGGTTGGCTTTCTTACACAAGCGACTGCCTTTGACTTTCAGGAGGAGTATATAAAGATGAGACAATTGTGTCCACTAGCAAAGTATTAAGAGTGCTAATATGGTAGAGAAGAAATACAAACTATATTGCCTTGACTTAAAGTACAATAAGTCAAGATGACATCCTTCATTGTAAAAATATAGATTGAATCATGGAAACCCACGTCCATGATACCTGTTTCCAGATAACAAATTCTTCAAAAATATGAGTGGAGTTGAGGAATTTAGATTTAGATACTAGGAGTATCCAAACTTAAGTCTGTACGGTGTTAATGATAACATCAAACGACACACGCTCTTAAAGTATAAGAGTAACACCATAGCATGTGATTTATACCACATATGCTAAAGAACCATAAATAGGAAGCAAGTGAATAGATCCTTGCTTCATTGCGATGTGAGTCCCAGAAAGGTTAACCCTTCAATGATGTCCTTTGACTTTGACATTATCATGGAAATATGTTTTAACGTATGCTACTTTAGCATTTTGTCCTATCATCATGATTGATGCGACCTAAAGGCATTATGTTAGGAAAGCAGTTGATACATATCAAAGTGATATATGGGCAAAAGAAAAATTATTACCTGAAATACACACACCTATGCTGGTGTCTGAGACCGGTCTCTTATGATATTCTTTTGTAGTTTCATAAGTGTAGACAATATGCAAATGAGAAAGGCAATATGAGTTTTATACTGACTTAAGAGGGATTAGAATGGCCATGAGTAAAGTGAATATTGGTAAATCTAGGACATTCTGGCATTATATCAATATCGAGCTACATTACAGGGTTGTCTTGTGTTGATCTCTGTAAAAATGGATTTCTAGTACAAAGAACCCAAATGGAGATGTCATGCCCACGTGGTTACGGCAAAACACCTAGTATGAAAGACGTAAGAGAAAGAGACTTAACCCATAACATGTACTCCATCAAGTGTGAGTGGGAAATGTTGGAATTTATTAGTCCACCCTTGGTGGATTAGGGCCTAAGCCAGATTCAAGAGGGGCTATCATGGAGAGACACGAGTTATAAAGAGAGATATCCTTTGTGGTTTAAATGTTATATTTATTGCCATATAACCATACATTTAAGAGTTGCATATATAGGGTGTGGGATTAAGGGATAAGGCTAATGAAGATAACACACTGAATATTACTATTCTCCCTCTAAAAGATTCTCTCATAAGAATGTTCTCTTCTCTTCCTCTCTCTGATGTATTTGCTGTGTAACGTGATCGGGGTCCGCATCGGTACTTTGGTTTCATGTGGGTACTTTAGCGAGTTTGTCGGATTCTAGATACGCCCAAAAAACTTCTTACAGTAAGTGGTACGGAGGCATGCCTTGCCTCCGGTGAGCTTGGAGACCCAACTTACCAAGACATTTAAAAAAAACAAAGAAAGTGTCTTACATTTCCATCATATCGGAGACAAATAGATGTTGCTTCATAAAATAGACCAGTGTAGCTGGACTTTGAAAATTATGCATCTAATTAACTTGTATGTCCCCACAATTGTTTAACTCTATTATATCTTTGAATTAACTTGCCTGAAAACTTGACTAACATTCATGGAAGCTTCGGCGATAAAGATTGAAATCTTACAAGTAGAGAGAGCAATACTATGTATTTTGAAGAGTTGCGTTAAATAAAATTTTTTTATGATTCCGCCTCCTTATATGTGATATTTTTTAGAATTCCGTCTTTTTGAATTAAAGAATACTTAACAGAAGAACATAATATATTGTCAAATATTTTTTTTAGAATCCCATATTCTTATATTTGATGTCTTTCAGAATCCCGTCTTTGTTTATAGTAAAGAATACTTAACGATTCGTCAATGTATTGTCAATTTTTTTTAGGATCCCGCCTTCTTATATATGATATCTTTTAGAATCCCGCATTAATTTATATTAAATAATACTTAACGATTCTTTGTAAAGAACCGTAATGTGTTGTCAAATAATTTTTTTTTGGAATCACACCTTATATTTGATATTTTTCATAATCTCGTCTTTTTATATATAATGGTTATAATTTTCAACCATTAAGTATTTTTTTAAAATATATAACGGTTCTTTGTGAAGAACTGTCAAATATTATCAAATAATTTTTTTTATAATCATGTTTTCTTATATATAATGGTTATCATTTTTTTTATGAAGACGCTTATTATTTTTAACAATTAATTATTCTTTAAAAAACAATATTTAGGACTTTATGGTATGTATTTGTTTTTGTGATATGAAGTTATGAGGACAAATCGTTTGAAAGTGTTACATGACGGTTGTTTTGTAAGAACCATTATTTTTGGTAGTAAATACATGACAATTAATAATTACAACTGTTATATTTTTGTTTTCGTAAATTCACATCTCAATACATGATGGTGTTGATGTCACTTTTGTCACTGAAGCAATTAATTAAACTAGGTTCCAATTAATTATGTAGTTTAAGGTCAACCTAGGTGATTTTTCTAGGGAGCAAGCTGTAGGTTTTCTTTAAGATTGATTTTTAAGTGATAAAAGATGCAATGTAATAGACCTAAACTAGAATGCAATATACTACTACCCAAATGCAATTATTAAACTAACTAAATTCACTAATGCAACTGACTCTAAAACTTATATGAGAATGAGACTAATATATACGAATTTGAATGCAATATTGGGGGGGTTATGAAGGAGGAATTAAAATCCTAAGCAAAAGATTGATTAAAACCAAGACAAACAACAAAAATTTAATTCAGTTATGATGATAAAGGAGACAATTTATGATTCACATAGAGTTAACTTTCTTAGCCCATATCAATTTATTAGACCAAATGGAGATTAATAAAAAATTAGAATTAATAGAATTAATCAACTAATTGAAATTGGTAAAGCCTTAAGTTCAATAACACTTAATTTACTAGAAAGCTCATAATGGAATAAGCTCTAGTTTAATTAAACCCATTAAAACTAGTCAAAATAGTTTAAGAAAGTTTTGGGAATCATGTTCACAATTGCCTAATTAAACAATTAGACAATTAACCAACCTAATTAAATAATCAAAAGGATAAAACCAAATTAATAATCAAATTAATAATGAAAAATCGATAAATATTCTAATTGACAATCAAAGGGTTTGCAAACAAAATTTCCAATAATCATTTAAAAACAAGTCAAATCTAAATTATCAATTTAGTCCAAATTACATATGTCTACAATCTAAAATTAGATTGTTCTCAAGAAAATAACTCAAAATTATCTAAAAATTAATAATCTCAAGCCTTAAAACAAATTGATAAAAGGAAAGATACTTTCTTATATAGTATTTAAATGTAAGCTATAGGCTCTAATTTTTTTTATGCTTCTCCCAAGTTGCCTCACTAACAACACTACTACAGAATATACTTATAAAGTCCCTAAAGGACGTCCCTTTTTGAAAAAGGGACACCCAATATATGGTCAGGTTCAAATTTTAGAGATTGGCGCGTCTGATTACCTTTAAACGTCATAAAAAAAAGAAAGCCTTTAGACGTCCCCATCCCAGCTGGGGACGTCTAAAAATACCTTTAGACGTCCCCAGCTGGGCTGGGGACGTCTAAAGAATACCTTTAGACGTCCCCAGCACAGCTGGGGACGTTGTAGAGGCTCACATGCGCCTGATATGAAGTGACCGGTGCATGTGAGGATGTCAGAGAGCTCTTCCTCCCATCTATCTCTCCTCCTCCCAACTTTACTCAATCACTCATTCACTCCCATCTCCGTGAGACTCCGTCCCCATCTGCTGCAGTTTTTTCGTTGTTTCTTCTTTCCCATTCCACTCCCCTGCTGCATCTCCTCCCAAATTCATTACTCCATCCCCATTGATTGGTCTCCTCTCCCTTTCTTGGTTTTTTAATTTCTTTCTCCAAAGCTTCCTCACTTCCGTCACCAGGCCACCTTCTTTGCTCCCCTGCTGCAGTTTTTGAGATTCTTGGTTTGCAGATTCTCCACCACCATCGGCCTCCTCCAAAGCTGTGAGAAATTTTCAGGTTAGCATTTTCGTTTTGAATAAGATGACAGGGCGTTTTATTATTCTTTTTATTATTAGTTTTGTATGAATTGAATAAGTGTTTAATTTTATATATTTTTAGTATTAGTTAGAGGTTTATTTTATTATTCTGTTTATGCATTTTGATTAGGTTGATGATAGTAACTATTAGTTTTGGCACATGATAAATGCTTTTAATTAGTAGGGAAAGGAAAAGAAATGTAGGGCGTTTTATTATTCTTTTTATTATTAGTTTTGTATGAATTGAATAAGTGTTTGATTTTTTATATTTTTAGTATAGTACATTTTTAGTATTAGTTAGAGGTTTATTTTATTACTCTGTTTATGCGTTTTGATTAGGTTGATGATGGTAACTATTAGTTTTGGCACATGATAATGCTTTTAATTAGTAGGGAAAGGAAAAGAAATGAGAAAAGAATAAAGAATAAAAAGAAAGTAAAAAAATACAAAAAAAATTATCTTGTAGACACACAATATATTTTTTTTTTGCCATAAGACACACGCATTAATATATATATATATATATTTAGTGCTAGAATTAGGCAATCTTATTGTAACTTAGTGTATGTAGACATTAATATAAGAAATTCACGTACTTGCATTTTTTTTTTTACAATTTTTCATTAAATTCGCGTACTTGATTTAATAATTTGGTTGCTAAAATATAAGTGTATTATGTTTGTGCTTGGTGCTAGAAGCTAAAGTTTTGTTTCATTTAAATTAAGCTGAGATGGTTTGTTATTTTGATTTTGGGATGTCTCAATTTTAAGGGGAAATGCTGCCAAAATTTTGAAAAACATGCTTGTAAAAGGCAATTCCCCGTGTTTTCAATTATTCTAAACTTGAGTGCAAATGGAAATGGCATAGGTGGTAATAAAATGGATCATAGTTGGATGAATGCTCTGAGAACAAGTGAAGAATATGAGAATGGGGTTGAAAACTTTATTGAATTTGCTAGGAGGAACGTTCCAACAAAAAATGGGATGTATTTTTGTCCCTGTGTCAATTGTTTAAATGAGAGAAAACGGGATGTTGAAGTTATAAGGGATCACCTACTTTGTAATGGAATAAATTTTCGATACACAAGGTGGATATGGCATGGTGAGGAAGTAACTGATTGTCCGTCACACAAGAAGGAAGCTGTGGATGTCATAGATGAAGATACAATGGAGAGAATGATTCACGATGTTGAGGTAGAATCGTTTGCGCAGTCGCATGAATATGACAGCCTGTGGAGTGATGCAGAGATACCGTTGTACCCTGGGAGTAAGTACACACGGCTCACAGGAACATTACATTTGGTTAACTTAAAAGCAACTTGTGGGTGGACCGATAATAGTTTCACATTGCTGCTTGAACTGTTGTGTGATATGTTTCCAGACGATAATGTACTTCCAAATCGTATGTATGAGGCCAAGAAAATCCTATCTATAATGGGTATGGAGTATAAAAAGATACACGCTTGCCCTAATGACTGTGTACTGTACAAAAAGGAGTATGAAGGCCTGAGTGAGTGCCCTAAGTGTCAAACCGCACGATACAAAGTGAAGAAAGATGGTGGTTGTAGCGATGGGAAGACTAAAAGGCAACCTGTAAAAGTTTTGTGGTATCTTCCAATAATACCGCGCTTTAAGCGTTTGTTTGGCACTGCAAAAAAGGCGAAGAAGTTGAGATGGCATTCGGATGACAGAATATCCAACGGAAAATATCTTCGGCACCCGGCTGACTCTCCACAGTGGAAGAAAGTAGATGAAATGTTCCCTGAATTTGGCAGCGAGCCGAGAAACCTTCGGCTTGGGCTCTGTACAGATGGCATCAATCTATATGGAACTTTTAATAGCACACACAGTGCGTGGCCAGTACTCCTTGTAATATACAACTTGCCTCCCTGGCTTTGTATGAAACGCAAGTATGTGATGCTTTCTATGATGATTTCTGGACCAAAACAGCAAGGAAACGATATCGATGTCTACCTGGCGCCTTTGATTGAGGACTTGAAGAAGTTGTGGGAGGAAGGCGTAGATGTGTTTGATACGTATAAGAATGAGTCCTTCAAGCTACGTGCAATGCTGTTCACCACCATAAATGACTTCCCTGCCTACGGAAACCTCTCAGGGTACAGTGTGAAGGGGCATAAAGCATGTCCGATCTGTGAAGCAGACACTCACTTCACCAACTGAAACATGGAAGAAAAACGGTCTACCTAGGTCACAGAAGGTTCCTTCCTAGATTCCACCCGTATCGTAGGTTAAGAAAGCGTTTTAACGGCTTGCCGGAGCATGGAATGGCTCCAAAGGCATTAACCAGAGAGGAAGTTTACAGTCGGGTTGAACGTATCAATGTCTTACTCGGTAAGAATCATAAGACTTCGGGTGAGAAGAACATATGGAAGAAGAGATCAATTTTCTTTGATCTTCCATATTGGCGTAGTCTTGACGTGAGACACAGTATTGATGTAATGCACGTGGAGAAAAACGTTTGTGATAGCCTTGTCAGTACACTTTTGCACATTCCAGGGAAGACCAAGGATGGGATTAATGCGAGACTAGACCTTGTTGATATGGGAATAAGAGAACGGTTACATCCACAGCTAAGAGATGATGGTAGGAGGGCATACATGGAGCCAGCAGCGAATACACTATCAAAAGCGGAGAAAAGAAGTTTGTGTGGGTGTTTGCATGAAATTAAGGTACCATAAGGATATTCTTCGAATGTGAGAAGGTGTGTGTCAATGGACGATTTGAAGTTAGTGGGAATGAAGTCCCATGATTATCATGTGTTGATGCAACAACTGTTACTAGTAGCTATTAGAGGGATTATGAAAGATGAAGTTCGAAACACTGTGACAAGATTGTGTGTTTTCTTTAATTCTATCTGTAACAAAGTCATTGACACTGAAAAGCTGGATGAACTGGAAGCTGAGGGTTATATCATATTGTCCCAATTAGAGATGCACTTTCCTCCTTCCTTTTTTGATATAATGGTCCATTTGATAGTTCATTTGGTAAGGGAGGTAAGGCTCTGTGGTCCAGTTTACCTGAGGTGGATGTACCCTTTCGAGCGATACATGAAGATCTTAAAAGGGTACTCTAAAAATCCCTATCGACCAGAAGCCTCAATAGTTGAAAGGTATGTTGTTGAAGAGGCTATGGACTTCTGCAGCGATTATCTATCAGGGAAGAAGGAACAATCTCAGCATGAAGAGGGGAGGAGCAAGGGAACACGAGGACTGAAAGTGAAGACTATGCCTCATGAAGAGGTGTTGCAAGCACACCTTTATATCCTGAATAACGTGGCAGAAGTGCAACCGTACATAGAGGAACACAGAAAGAGATTGAAGAAAGAGAATCCGAGGAAGAATGACATGCAGATTACTATTGAGCAAAACAAGACATTCATTCAGTGGTTTGAGGAAAAGGTTTTGCATGAGACTGGTGTGTCTGGGACAATAGAGTGGCTAGCCTGGGGGCCTTCGTTTTAGATCATTACTTGGAGCGGTTATGATATAAACGGGTATTCTTTCTACATAAAAGACCAAGATGACAGGAGTACCATACAAAATAGTGGGGTGATGGTAGAAGCTGAAGCCATGCACTTTTCTAGTTCGAAAGACAAAAACCCCATATTAGCATCCATGGCCTATTATGGAGTGATAGAAGAAATATGGGAAATCACTTACAACAAGTTCAAAGTTGCTTTATTCAAATGTAAGTGGGTTAGCAATAATGCTGTGGTAATAGATCAACAATTTGGATTTGTCTCAGTTGATCTTGAAAAAGTAGGTTATAGGGATGAGCCCTTCATTCTAGCAAGCCATGCGAAACAAGTGTTTTATGTCACAGATCCCGCAAATAAAAAAATGTCCATTGTACTTCAGAGTAAAAAAAAGAAGCATGGTGATCCGACCTTCAACCTTGATGACACACCACCTTTCACAATTAATCCACCTACAACAAGTGAAGTAGAATTGGTAGATGATGAAGAATATGCTGTGAGAAATGATCATGGTGAAGGAATATGGGAAACAATCTAGAGTAAGAGCTTAACTTAGAAAATAGTAATGTGTGCTGTTTGTTTTATTACTTCTCAATTTATTCATTTACTTACAATTTATTCACCTATCTGACAATGATTTTTGTGCTTACAGGAATATGGACAATTCTGGTGACTCTCCAAGTGATAGGGACAATGAAATGAATAGGCCTGAACGTGATGCGACACGTGAACCGGTTGCGAGACGAAGGGTTAGAGGCAGTACAAAAATGCCTGCATTGGTAGCACGTCATAACCATCAACAGGAGAGGTTGCATATTGACTTTGATCAAGATATGAAACCAATTGGTCCGGAGGAAGACCATTTCATTAGCTACGTAGGTTTTTTGGCTGGAAGCAAAGTTCGCATTACCTATGCTAATTGGAAGTTGGTTCCACCAAAAACCAAAGACTTGATTTGGCAACAACTTTTGGTATATAAGTTTCAATACATCTGCATTATATCTTTATTCCTATCGCTTCAAATATAATTAACGTATGTTTTTACCTTGCAGCAAACCTACGATGTCCCTGACACCGCGGAGTTGTACAAGGAGTGGATGACGGAGGTTCGTCTACGATGGAAAGATTTCAAGAACAGGCTCACACGAGATTACATTCGAGGGGACTTGAGGGGTCAGGATCCATGTCATGAGTATCCATTTTTGTCTTCAGAGGATTGGAGGTTGTTTATGGCATCACGAGAAGATCCAAACTTTTTGGTAAGATTTCTGTAATCATAGTGTTTTATTTGAATATAGTTGACATTATTGATTCGGTGTTCGTTGTTTTCCTTTAAAAGGCATTAAGTGCAGCAAATGCAGAGAGGCAAGCAGCTAATAACTATCAACATTGCATGTCTCGTGGTGGTTATCGGAAGCTTCAGCGACAGATGATGGCAGAAGAGTTGGAGAAATTGAAGGAAGCAGCCACATCAGATCCTACCGTTGTGGTCCAACCCCCACCACCTCCACCACGTCACAAAAAATGGAAAGCAGGGAGGCTTAAGGGTGGGAAGTACGTAAATCCGACTGTTGCTGAGGTTGCCGTAAGAATTATAAGTAGTTAGAGCATAAGTACAAACTTATTTTTTCATATTGGGAGTGCTTACGATAACTTTTATGCTGCAGGATGAACTGGAAGATCGTAGTAGCCAAGGTTCGTTCACTCCAAGTGGACGGATGGACATCTTGTCAACGGCGATTGGGAAGCCAGATCACCCTGGTCATGTTCGAGGGGAGACAGTGGGAGTTCGTGTCACGAAGTATTTTGGCCGAACCTCACATCCTTATTCGTCACAAGGTGAACCCAGTAGGGAGCTTGTGGCCAAGATTCATCAGGAAGTCTCACAAGAGCTCGAGGCCAACCTTCGCGACAAGCTCCGACAAGAGCTGTTGCCAGAGCTACGTCTTGAGCTGATGCCTGAGCTACGATCTGAAATGCAGAAGATGTTTGAATCGCAGATGGCAACTACCGAGCGTAGAACCCATTCATCCCCGGCCTTCCACAGCACCAAAGGAAGTTACAACCCGGCGGAGGAACCACTTGGCGAACCTTCTCATACTCCAGCGCCGGGAGAACCTGCCATCCTCTCTTTGGATGCCCCAGTGCTGCGTGTAGTTGCAGATGCTCTCGTTCACACAGAAGCTACTACCCACCATCATCAGCAAATTCCACAACATTTGCGTAGGGTGACTGTGACGTGTGTTCGAGCGGGGGAAGAAGGTACAGCCATCCCTATTCCTGATGCCGAGGTTGCCACGATAGCTCAGGCGAGAGGATCTTTCATCCTTTGGCCTGTATATCTTATTGGCTTGTTACCACCAACACCTCCAATGGTATGGAACTACCTCACTTTTACTTGAGATGTGTTGACATCTTACTAACAGTATGTGTTTTTATGTTCTAAAAGAATGAGCAGGATGCAGAGAAATGGCCCTTCTTAGCACGACTGCAGCATATCTATAAAGGCATTCGCCAGATTGATTTGCATATGCCTACAGGGATTGTGGGCCAGGAAACAGAGTATCACTTCACAATTGATAAACAAGATCTTAAACAGTTCATGAAGTTCGAGGAGCTAGATATTGGATGGGGCAAATTTGCAATCCTGTAAGTTTTTTATTTCCCATTTTTTGATTCATTTAGTTAAGTTGATTTTAACTAGCTAATACATTCATCATTTTAATTCTATTATAGCTCCTTCCGTCGTATATGCGTTGACTCTCAGAAAGTTGATTTATATGGATTCTTGTCTCCTACACATACGACAAGGGTTGGGAATACATTGAAAAGAAGGACGAACTATGTGGGCTTCCAACTGGCAAATGAAGACTATCGTTGTTATCTAGCACCGATTGTTCAAGGGTACGCATTTTAATTTTGTGTATTTGAGATTATTAATAAATAATTGCCTTGCCATCTAACTTCTTTTTAATCTGTATATGTTGTGATAGTTATCACTGGAGTTTGTGTGTTGTCTGTCCTCGATCGCACGTTGTTTACTGGTTTGATTCCTTAAATAGAAGACCAGACAAAGAAACTAAAAGCGTCTTCAACCAGTAAGTTATTTTTTTGTATTTCATTGCTTCTTGATTCTTGACTTAATGAATTATTCTAATTTATTTTGATTTTCATTTTAATGATAGGGCATGCACGACGTATCGAGCGCTTGGCGGGCCACGCGAACATAGAGGTGGCAAAGATCCGAGATGGTTGTTTCCAAAGGTACGTTGTTTCAAATCAAGTTCTTTTGATTGACGGTCGTTTTAGATATGCCTTTATTGATTTTAACCATTTGCTTTTGATTTATAGTGTCCTCGACAACCTGGCGGCTGGGAATGTGGATATTATGTCTTGCTTTATATGTTTAACATCATTCAGAGTGGCATTACGACAGATTTTCAACAAGTAATCGCTTCTTCATTCTTAGAGGATAATATTCTTGGTGTTGTGATTCAATTGCAATTCATTCACTTCATTCATTATTTCATCTAAGATTATTTTCTAATTTACAGATTTTTGACAATAAAGATGCCTACTCATATGAAGACTTAAATATGATCAGAGACTTTTTGGCTGGACATCTTCTTCAACGTATACCAAAAGAGTAAAGTCTTTAGTAGTTTGTGTAGGACATACTTTTGTGGTAGTACATATAATTAGCATTATTGTTGTTGGATATGGATTGGATTTTAGTCTTGGTTATTGTACAAACTGGGGACTTGGATATAGATTGCTGTGTAGTTTGTCTGGTTTGAAAGTTTGTGTGGCATGTAGTAGACTTGGATATAGATTGTTGTGTAGTTTGTGTGGCATGTAGAAGCCTTGGGTTGATCACTGTGTTTGTTGTTGTTTCCATTATGCTGAACTGCTGTTCTTTTATTCTGTAGTTGGAATCCTATTTCTACAGTTTACATTTCTAGACAGTGCAATATATATAAAAAGTCCATTTAAAAAAAAACTTTCAACGTCCTTAATAAAAAAAGGGACGTGGAAAGTATTGCTGTCGACACTTTAGATGTCCCCAGTTGGAACTGGGGACGTCTAAAGTAGACCTTAGATGTCCCCAGTTCCAACTGGGGACGTCTAAAGTCTGCCTTCTACGTCCCATGTTTTACGGACGTTAATGACGTTTTTTTCTACGACCCTCACATAGACGTCCCTCTGTTTTCAGACGTTAAAAGGCCAAAAAAAGGGACGTTAAAACCCTTTTTTCTAGTAGTGCAAACTTAGACTGCCGTGAAAATTTCCCCTCTTCCTCCAAGCTCCAACCACTTCACAATCATCAAAAGAACTTGTGCAGTATTGGTTGATAGTTGATTAATGGCCGTGGGACCTGTAAATGGAGAAATAATGATATTTTAATAAAGCAAGTCTTCAATAAGGTGGTGTGGAGTCAGCGAACACTATTACAAAAATAGGGATTAGTGGCGCAACTTTTGTGGCACTTCTTTAAATAAGTGCCACAGGTTCTTTCTATTTTTTTTAAAATTTTTTTAATTAAAAAAGCACTTTAGGTGGCGCTTCCTCAAAGAAGTACCACAACTGTTTGGTGACATTAGGTGGCGCTTCCTTGAAGAAGCGCCACCTATGGTGTTTTTTTTCTTAAATGAAGTAGCAACTATGACACTTGTTTAAGGAAGTCCCACAACTGCTACGTATTTTGTGTGGCAATTAGTTTAGGAAGCACCACACAAAGTAATTTTTTTAAAAAAAAATCAAATTATTCTCTCTCCTGCAATCTACTTCTATTACATTTATCCTCTTGGTCTCCACTCCTCATCTAACATGTGCCATCACTCCTTATCCTCTTAATCCCCACATTTTCTCATTCCTCTTCTTTTTGTCATTTATCACCGTCTCCACTTCGATCGGCACTTCCTCCTTATTCCTTTGTCATTCATCACCTTTGTGAGGATTTTCTTTTGGAAAAATTGTGATCTGCCAAATTTTTACATCTAAAATAATATATCTTCAATCACTTTCCTTCCCTGAATCTTATGAAGATGGTGACATTTCCTTCTTTCACACACGCTCTCTCTCTCTTTTCACTTTCTTTTTCTTTTATTATTTTTATACTAAGCTTTGGATTTTAGATCTACATTGTGCAACATAGCATTAGCCACGAAGTAGTAAGTTTATTTGGTCTAATTGCTATTTTAGCTGCATTATATCACATATATAGCTTACTAGTTTATTTTGAATAATAGTTTCTTACTATTATGTTACATATGTTTCTACAGGAGAAGAAATCTTTGGTTTTTTATGATGGAGGGAATGATGTTCGTATTGTTTTATCAATTGCAGCATTGGTAAAGAACGGTCATATTTACTTTTAAGTTTCTTGCTTTTAATTGTTCTAATTTTTCTTGATGAAGAATGCTTCTGAAATTTATTTTCTAATTTTATTTCCGAAAAAATTATTCTCATTTTTATATGCTAAAAAATAAATGAGATAAAATTAAATGTTATTATATATAAGTTGCATTTATTTAGTATTTATAATTTTTAGTTGTTGTGGTAATTATTAATATTGATTATTTGCATTTGATGAAGAATGCTTCTGAAATTTCTTTTCTCATTTTATTCCTAAAAAAATTATTCTCATTTTTATATGCTAAAAAAATAATTGAGATAAAATTAAATGTTATTAAATATAAGTTGTATTTATTACGAGTGTAGATGATCAATTAAATAGTGTAAATGTATACTATCGTTAATCAAGTAATATATAGAAGGGAGTAGAGTATCGTTCCCATGAGGATTTATCACTAAGTACCAAAATGAGTAATTTTAATTTTATTTAGTCAATCGATTAGTTGGTGATTGAGAGAACAAAATAAAATGATTAAATATGAGTGTAAATAATATGGAAGCAAATATGAGAAAAAGCCCTAGGGGATATATTTCACTAACAAATTCCGAATTAAATCTTTTATCTATTCTAGCCCAATTTATTCTACATGATTGATATTCGAATTTCCCTAATTTAATTATTAGCCTTTTCCAAGGTCAAGCAATTCTATAATTAATTGTTATCCAATATATTCCTATATGAATTTAAGCAATTAATTATGCATTAAGATTTATTGAACTCAATAAGACTACATAACTCATATCAATATATTCCTATTTCATATGCAAGTCATGGTTTTAATTACATGATCTATACACATGCATCTCCTTTCGATCTCAACATGCATATTAAAATCATTCAAAAGGTGACCAATCAATCAAAAGTATTAAGAGTAATAATTAAAACTTAATCATGAAGAAGAAATTAAAACTAGATTTAATCAGTTAAGATTCAATCCATCATTAGTAAGCTACATCATCATCCTAGGAAAATAGAAATTTAAATCATGATGAAATTAAAAACAAAATAAAAATAAATGAACATTATATAAAAATAGAATGAAATCCTCATAAATACTGCATAAACTTGAATATTAAATTCTCAAACATAAATATATAGCAAAAAGATGTATGAAAAATGGAAAAATCTAGCCGTCCCTTTAGGAGGTAAAACCTTCCATGTAGATGACATGCAAAAAGTAATACAATACTAAGCTTTCCATGTAGTAAGCATGCAAAAAGTAATACAATGCATGAAATTAAATCTAGAAAATAACACAATTTTTACATAACTGTCAGAGAAAAGATCTCTCCCTATCAGAGAAGGATCTCTGACTGTCAGAGAAACATCTCCATGCACACCAATCTCTGCGCTTGATGCTTGTATTTATAGGTAGTGAGCAAACAGTTGCATGTCAGTTTTTTCCACGATGCTACAGTGCCATGTAAGTTTTTCCACTGAGTGAACAGTATGTTGTTGGCAAATTTATGCGTTTTCCGTGACTGCTACAGTATTTTGTCGCCTGCTATAGTGATTCCGTCTGCTACGGTCACCTCTGTCCACTACAGTAACGTCCTGCTACAATGATTCCATCATTAATAGTAACCAACATTACAGTACTGACCTTTTTTTTCATATTTTATTTATTTTTTAAATACTATTTAGTTTACACCTAAATATATTATATTAAGCTCAAATTTCTTCCAGAAAATCATCATAAAAGGAAAACTAAATATACAAATATTTTACTTATCAGTATTTATTTAGTATTTATAACTTTTAGTTGTTGTAGTAATTATTAACATTGATGATTTGCATAAGTAAAATAATTATTTAGATTTAACACTTGTATTTTACTTAGTAGTGATTTTGTTAATTAGTTATTTGCTGATTTATATCATTTTGGAGTTATTTGATTGTGGTTTACTTTTTTTTTTTTATTTTGTTGTGGATATGAAAATGTGTTTAAAGTGTGTTATCAATCATAATTATAAGGTTCTTTTGATAAAAAAAAATAATTATAGGGTTCTAAAAGAAAAATACAAAAATAATACTTTAGGTGGCGCTTCCTAAAGTATTTTTTTTTTAAAAAAAATAATTATTAACTTCCTGTGGCACTTCTTTAAGGAAGCGTCACAGGAAGTGGGCACTTTCTTAAAGAAGCGTTATAGAAAGTGTTTGTTTTTTAAATATATATATGTTGTAGCACTTCCAAGCACCACAATTTTTTTTAATGGCATCTTGATATGTGGCATTTACTAAATGCCACATCTATATTTTTTTGTAGTAGGGGAACGAATAAGAGTGTGGGAAATTATGGATGATGCTGGAATCCAAGCAATAGCCTTGATCCCTCTCTTAAAATTAGATCCCTAGATAAAACTGAAACTTTCAGGCCGAGAGCATGAGCGTGATTATGCGAGAGGAGAGTTATGCCTCATGGGTGGCAGCTAAGTTAATTTTAAGGAAGAAGGGTAAGCTTGGTACTAAATTTGAGCACATTAAAATTAAAGTGGCCAATAGAATTCATTCATTAGATTTTCTTTTAGCATCCAAGAAAAATTCTACACCGTAGGATTTTCTAATATGCTTTTCCCCAGTAAGAATTAAATAAAATCGTGATCTATCATATATTTAGAAATATTATTTAAACAAGAGATAGGTAATTAACTATTAACAATTTAAGCCCAATAATCTTATAATTAATTCAGATTTATATTATTTCCTAAAATTAGTTAACAATATAAATATTATCTAATAAATTAAAGTTAGCCAAAAATAATCTTCAAAATAAATGAATAAGGGGAGATAAAATATATAAAATTTCTGATTAATCACAAATAGACCACCAGTGCATACTGATTTAGAAAATAAAACAATAAAACTTATTTGGTAAACTGTTTTCAAAAAATTATTTTTGAAAATAGAAAAACAAAAAGTTTTTTTTAAAAAATAAAAAATAAAAACAATTTTTAGTTGTTTTCTTGTTTTTGTTTTTCTATTTTTTATTTTTTAAGGTCATTACTTATTCACTATCGACAGTACACTACCAAAGACAACTACCACCACATCACCACCGGCAACCGCACCACAAAATCACTTCAAAAACATATTTTTTAAAACAGTATATCTAAACAGATTTTTTTTTGTTTTTTTATTTGTAAAACTTGTTTCAAAAAATTATTTTATAAAGAAAACAGAACGTTTGTTGTCTTGCGTGGTTGAATTTCCCAGCAAAGCAACGGATGCTTCCTCTTGAGAGCAGCATGAATCAAGTGCTGAGTTGAGTCACCGTCAAGGTAGCGAGTGGATAGTAACATCCATTCAAGTCTCTAAATAATGCATATGACTTGTATCCCTCCGCATCTGTAGTCTTGCGTAGTTGAATTTCCCAGCAATGTCACGCCCATTTCCTTCCTTCCTTCCTTCATATTGGAGCCACGATTTCATCAATATAAGACTCCCTTGGAAAAACATGAGCTTTTAAGAACTCTCAAAGTCTTGGACTTAATTATGTGTTGAACTTAACTCTGGACCTGTGTTTACTTTTAGTTTTTTTCAATAAAAAAAAATTTAATCAAATTAAATAGACCGGTCTTGACTAGACATTCATGGAAGCTTCCGAGCTAAAGATTATTGAAATCTTGCAAGTAGAGAGAGGGAGCAATATTTAACTCGTTGCTTGAATACGATTACTCCTGCAGCTGCCAAGAGCAAGTCCAGCTAATGGATAATAGCACAAGAGAGGAATGGGATAACAAAATAGCGACGTTGAAATCACGACAACTCAGAAATGATCAAGCATCAAACCTAATGGCACGAGTTCATGTGTCACACATTGTGGTGCGAGTCACCTGTGGAAGAAATACCATACTTCACCTTGCAGCCAAAAATGGAAAGGAAGATATTGTTCGGCTAATGGCTAAACGCTTCCCTCAACTAATCACAAGGGAGAACATCACAAAAGATACGGCTCTTCATTCTGCTGCTAGAAATAAGAACTCGAAAAACTTGTTGAGGATGAAGAATGAGATTGGGAACACGGCATTGCACGAGGCCGTGATCACAGGAAAGTATCAGGCGGTTCATGACTTGTTTAAAGAAGATAACGAAGTGGCGAATTATCTGAATAAAGAAGGTACATCGCCATTGTACTTGGCTGTTGAGACTGAACAGCATGGAATTGTTGCTCTTTTACTGGAAGCAGCATTATTACAGAATAGGGAGAGGCACCAAGGAACCTCCCCACTCCATGCTGCTATTATGGTTATGAATTCAGGTACAGTAGTTTAGAGTCTGTTTTCCTTTTGTTTTCAACACAATTTCCTCCCCTCCTTAAAATTTTCGGTTCAACATTTCCCTGCAGGTGGAAAGATAAAGCATGAGCATAGATGCGTGCTGACGTTTGGGGATATAGACAAGGCCACAAGCTTGCGGTCAACGTCATCTGATTCCAGTGCCGGTAATACTAGTTTCTTTAATTTTGACATCTTTGCTGTTTACCATGTATGGTCCAGCAATTACATGGGACAGAAAATACTTTATAGTTGTGCAGTTTCTTTTCAATTTAAAACTGTAATTTTTAAAAAAAAATCATAAAAAATTTGAAAATTGCACTATTTTATACCCATAACATATCAAAATGTCACTTATTTTATATACTTCCTCGGATCCTATAGGATCTAATTGGAAAGTTGATCTTGATCCTAAATATAATACCTATTTCCCATATTTGTCAATCTTTTCATAATTTACTTCTATTGATGATTTATCAAATAAGAGAGAAATGAAGAGGAACTACGGAAGACGATTAGAGTGTTTTAGGAAAAATATATCATATTAACTAACTTCTTTAGTTTAATCAAATTAGGTAAATAGGTTATATATTAAGGTTCGGAGGGAGTAGAATCTTATGATCAGAAGAAAAAGCATTTAAGAAGTTAGGGAAAATTAAGGGGCAGCAGACACCTCAAATTCCATTAACTAACCAGATTTCAGTTTTATGCTCAGAAGTTTATGGTAAAATCTCATGTTTCAATAAATAATTGCTAGACCTGCGACCTTGCATTCAATTTTTTCCCCAAAAACCAATTCTTTCCTTTCCCTCCTTAATTCAAATATACTGTAAGTTCTCTGATTGTTTCAAAATCATGCATTTCCCAGGGAAAATAATTGAATAGTTACCTGAACTTGTGTTCTAGAAAGACCAGAAAGGTCGCACGGCCCTACATTTTGCAGCATCCGTGGGAAATCTTGAAGTTGTGCGTATAATTTTAAAGGCATGTACTCAAAGTGCTCTGGAGTGGGATCTGAAAGGAAATCTTCCCATCCACATTGCTTGTAAGAAAGGCCATGTTAATGTGGATAAGGAATTGTTATGGTTTGATCCAAAGGAATTGTTGAATCAGAAAGGTCAAAACCTGTTGCACATTGCAGCAAAGAGGGGAAAAGAAAGAGTGGCGGAATATATATTAAATGAAGATAGGCTTGAACAGCTATTAAACGACAAAGACAATAATGGGAATACTCCGTTGCATTTGGCTTCTAAATACTTGCACCCGAAGATATTACATTTGCTAAAGCAAAAGAAGAGACTCAAAGTCAACCCATTGAATAACAAAGGCATGACAGCCCGTGATTTTGTCGTGCTTAAAAGAAGTACACCACCAACTCTTCGAGAGGTATGATCAGATAAATCTCTGCCCTTATTTAGTGATGCATAATTATTCATAGTAGAAAGCCATTAGGAGAAAAATAGAACAGAAACGAAAGTTCTTATTATTACTATTTTTTTTTTTTGGGTTCCTGTAATGCTCTGCTTCATATTTCTTTTTCATACATAATGTAAAATATACAGAGTTTCAAAAAAGAATGGAGAGTCAATGCCTACCCCAACTATTATGACATGGCTATATACAAAACATACTCCTAGTTATCAGAATACACCATGACTTCTACAGTAAATTGATAAAAACTAAGCAACTGATAACAGCACAAAATACTGACATGTTTCCCGCCTTGATGACAGTAGCTTCATTAGGTTCCATTTGTAACATATCTTTAAATAACGAGTATCCATTAGTGCGGCACCAAGTAAATTTTAAATTAAACAAGGTACAAACAGGACATTATTGATGTGTTTGATACCCTGTTTGGTGCGCACTGTATCTTAACCTTTTCCAACAGCTTAAACAACCTTTCCATTTCCCAATTTAACTTGGGACTTTACTGACATGTCCAAGCAGCAAAACATGCCTTCAACTTTATACATGTGATTAGTGCAACCACTTTCAGCAAACCAGATTTTATCACCATGTACATGAACTGATCGTGAAGCCATAAAAAATATATCATCCGCCACATCTTGTTCGTTTGTGAAATTTAATTGCTGTTGAGGTTGATCTTGTTGTCGATCACTAGCTTGATTTCGCTTTACCCTACAAGTTCTATTACCATGACTATCTTCTTGCAACATCTGCATTGAGTAGGCCCTTACACCATGTATCTTTTTCTAGATGGCTGTTTCTCATAGATACCTTACAAGGTCGAAACTTTCCTTTGTTCCTTGATTCCTTGGAAGTTCTAGCAGCCCTTCCCTTCCCTGTTTTATCACCTCCAGACTTCTTTCCTTCTTTTACAGGCAATTTACTTTTATTCTTCAATGACGAAAATTCTCCTTCTGTAGCACCATCTTCCCTCATACTAGCTCTTTGTTCCCGAGCTTGCAGTTTTCTAGGAAACAACTTAGAGTGATTTCAAGTCACATGACTCTTCAATTCCAGACATTTTATCTTCAAATCTTGTTGCTAGATCAACAAGCATCTTCTCCACCTCCTTCATCACGTCACTAAAATCTTTTCCAAGAAGAGTATCAAAGAGTTTTGAGGAATACTCGTTTAACTGTTTCTCCTTCCTTCATTCTCAACATCTCAAACTCTTTTCGAAACTAAAACTTTTACCTTTATTACTCTTTCATTGCCCTCAAACTCATCCTTCTACTTACCCCTAGCCTTCTTTGGTGTCTCACATGCCATTATCCAAGTAAATATGACAGCAGAGAAGGCTCAATGCAAACAGGTTAACAAAAGCCTTTGGATTCTTTGCCACTGCTTCTTCATGTTTCTTCATCTGAGCCAGAGTTGGATTGGCTCTAAGTGTAGGTTGCTTAATGTCATTTTCCACCACATCTCATTAACTTTGAGACTTCAAATAAGCCTTCATCTTGATTGCCCAGACGTGATGGTTTTACCCGGTGAATACTGGAGGTCCCATCCCTGCAGCGTTGCTGGTGGCCATCTCTGAGTGTCACCTACATGTTTAGTCTATCGGCTCACAGACACTCCAGAATGAGATATCCCTCAAATGATACGTCTCCTAAGAATGAAGATTTGATACCATTTCTTAGTAGAAAGCCATAAGAAGAAAGATTGAAGAACATAATTTTTTTTCCTGAAATGCTCTATTTTACATATATTTTTCATACATAATATAAAAGATGCATAGTTTCATAGAAGTATGGAGAGTCAATCCCTACTCCAATTACTATTGCTTGGCTAGCTACATGACATACTCCTAGTTTTTAGAATACACCATAACTCGTACAATAAATTGATAAAACCTAAGTAACTAATGTCAGCAAGAAATATTGAGCAATAATATTTGAAAAAATCTCATTCAGCTAACAATTACCCAAATAAGAAATTTTGGACAAAGATGCAATCCATTTTTGCTCTTTCTTTTAATGAATAAAGAAGAACTATTTAATCATATAGATGGATCACGGAGTGCCTCTTTGTTATTTGCAGTTTCTATCATTTGCAGTCTTGAAATCTAGAGGCACACGCTCGAGTGAAAAGGGAAGAAAAGCCAAACATTTACTTGCTGAACCACCTCAGATTAAATGGATTAAAGACCGTGTCAACTTTATGTTATTAGTAGCAATATTAATTGCTACTGTAACCTTCACTGCTGGTTTTACTGTGCCTGGTGGTGTCAATAGCTCTGATGACAAAGGCACTGAGAAAATAGGCATGGCCACTTTTCTCAACAGAAAAAAGTTCCAGCTGTTCACAATTTGTGATGCAATAGCCATGTATAGCTCTACCTTGTGGTCTTCCATTCTGCTATGGGCTCACCTGGGAGACTTTCATCTAGCATCCAGTGCCACATACTTTGCTTCATATTTAGTGGGTTTTGCTCTAATTACAATGTCAGTTGCATTCATGGCTGCACTGCATTTAGCAGTGACAAATGTTTCATGGCTTGCTGACACTTTGATCACTATTGGAGTCATCTTCCTTTTGATTTTACTGGGAGTATTCGTTTTTCTAGTATTCCCTTTAGGAGAACGATCTCTTTTCTTGGGTCGCATCTCTGACTTTATTTTCAAGATGGTCATCCATTTTTCAGGAAGTTATGGAAAGTTGAGGAAAGTTAAACATAAGAAAAAGAAGGCATCGAAAGAAACAAAAAAAGAAGGCATGGAAAGTTGGAGAAGACGGCATTGGAAAAGGGGAAGACAAAGATGAACCCCAACAAATAAGGACGGAGAAGCTGGCAAGGCACCATCCTTTTTATGTGATACAACTCCTAAACCGTTAATTACCTATCAGAGGCGCAGAAAGAAGAGAGTAGCTTCAGTGTTTGAATTAGGCTTACTTTTGAGTGAGTCTTATATAATTTAAGTAATGATGTTGAGTCTGTTGAGTCCACTTGCTGAATAATACGACCACTTAGTCGGTCGGAGTCCACTTAGTCAATATGCGTCTGTTTTCCGAGAAAGTATGGAGGTTTAGTTGTTATTTTGATGTATTTCTGTTATATATATATATATATATATGCTGGCTGATCTCTAGGCCAGGATATGAGTGAATAAACATATTTTTCAGTGAATTGGAGATTCTCCTTGGCTTCCAAATTCCGTTATCAGTGAAATTCTTGCTGTGAGAGTGCTTAGGGGGGAGTATTATCATTATTTGTCTGTTTTTCCAGTTCAGTAACTTGCCATTATGTTATTTGATTATGATTTGACCGGGTTAGGTTGACCATTGTGATTACTATCTGCCACTTCTCATTAGAAGAATGCAACATTTCATCATAAAAATTAAATAATCGTGCATTCTGATCACCTGGTTCAAAATAGAATGTCTTCTATTTTTCTTTGTAACAACCATCCTCAAGAGCTTGAGGTCAAAGAAGAATGCAAATTGATGTGTTTTGAGTCTTAAGATAATTTCATTAATTTATAATATATGAATAATCCCAAGATAGTATTGAAATAAATCCATAAATTGTGTCTGGCAATCAGAAACAAGAACGTGTATATAATCTATTTTCAGTGTTAGGACAAGGGGGAAATGAAATGCATGTGTTTTGTCATGGTTGAACAAGTTACCTCTGTGGGAGATACTATACTCGCAAATTGTGGCCAAGCATGGGAGTGGAAGCATTTTAGAGCTGATTGCCCAGCACTTCCCTCAACTTCTCACAAGGATATACAGTTATTCATGTTGTTGACAAAACTCACAGTTCTTCCATAATCTTAATTGTTTGCAAGCGAACAATGTCTACAAAGAGAATGAGAAATGAACACGGCTCATATTTTGAGCAAGGAAGGTAAATAATGAAGCAAAGAACAACTACTTACGGCAGAGTATGCCTGTAATTATACCTCAACTGAACAATACATTGAATGACAAAATCATTCGCCCAAGAAACAATAAAAAACACATGCTTTCTAAGATTCCAAGAATTTTTGTTTATTTCCAATTCACCTCCCTCACTTGACTTTTCCATTTAATGGCTCAAATTTTTATTTTAAACTTGTTGGAATATACCTGGTCTATCATTGGTAGATCGAGGCCCAATCCCAATTCAGTTGGGACAATTATGTAATCATAGGGAAATATGGATCCAATTAAGAAGTTTTATCCTTATGATTTGAATTTCAAATCATAATAACTCCGGAACATAATATAAGGAGTTATTCTCACTTGGGGGAAGTAAATTAATAATTTTCAAGAAAAACTCCTCTCTCCCTGGGTTCTCTTCTCTAATGATGAATTTGTCATACTCCCTCCGGTCCTAATTATAAGACAAAGTTGACTTTTTTGGAGAACTTAAGAAAGCCAATTAAATTACTTTAAAGTATTTATATTTATATTTTTTTCTCCAAACTAATTAATTTGACTAATAAACTAATATATAATCTAAGGATACTAAAAATATAAACACTTTAAAGTAATTTAATTGGCTTCCTTAATTTCTCCAAAAAAGTCAACTTTGTCTTTTAATTAGGACCGGAGGGAGTATAACGTGATCAAAGTCCGAATCGGTACTCCAATCTTGTGTGGGTACTCAACGAGTTAACAGATTCGAAGTAGGCCGGAAATCCTACAAAACTAAATTAATATTCTTTCTGCTTGAATTGCCTTGCCCAGGATAAAACATGTTTGTCAACCCTGCTGGAGAGTTGGCTCAGAAGTTATAACAAACCATCAGCATCAAGCCCAGAAGGAATCCCCAATAAAGGTGTAAGATTAATTTGTCTGCCCTTCACTTACAGGCTACAATTCTGAACCTTCCACAACTCGAAAATTTTCAAGCACTCCAATATCTCTCGCCACTGCTCACAACGAAGGGCCCAAGAGCAAAATGGTTCCATATGATAAGGAAGCCACTCACATCGATATTGATGGAAGTTGATGATTTAGAACATTTACTCGTCTCGAGTTAAATCAAAATAAATCAAATTATGTAGTGAAGGGTATAACTCGAGTCGTGTTCTTTTAAGGAGTTTTTTATTTAATTCCTAATCTAAATTAAGTGACAAAAATATTAAGTGCTCGTTTAGAATAGTTTATTTTTTAGCAATAAGTGTTTATAAATCGTGATTCACGGTATACGAGGTAAGTATGTGAGATGAGTTTTATCTCGGCTTATGTAATAAACACTTATATTCAAAAAATAAGTGTTTCCAAACATGCACTAAGATGAGTTTTAAATTGATTATTTTTCTTTTTAATAATGGAAAATAGCCTAAACTATTATCTTTTTGGGTTTTTGAGAAATTGTTGAGATAATTAATGAAATTGTGATTTAAAAAAATTGATGATGAATTCTTCTTGGAAAAATGGAATATAGGTTATCCTTGCTCAAAATGATTTGAGAGTCAAACTACTCACTAAGTCAAAAATTAAACATTAACAACTCATTAAGTCTAGTGATATATATTAATTAGTAATTATACCTAGAACTCTAGCTATATAAGTACTTCTTAATACACTATTCAATACCACTTAGTGTGCAATTTAAGATTGGATTTATGCAACTTGTTCCTTTATACAATGAACACTCAACTGAGATATTCAAACAAGATCTAAGCAGTTATAATAGTCATTCAAACTATGAAAGAATAGCACAACCACATTAAACCAAAAAGAAAATATAGAAATTTAAATGTCAAACCACATAATCCAATATAAATCACAATTGTTCAATTACTATTAAGATAAACAACTCACAATCTCAATAAATTAACCACATAACATAAAATCCTAACTCAGGAAATTCGTTACATAGTTAAATCAAAAGATTAAAACAAATAACTCCCCTGAATGTATCTTAAACCAATCTTCCATCTCCAAAAAGCAAAAAGGATTTAGCCTCTCATCATGAAATTCATCACAGCTGCAACTTTTCGATAGCACCAAGAATCCATTGAATTGAGATAATGGAAGGAGAAGAAGATGAAAGTGTTTGTGAAGCTTGGTGATGGTGTCTCTTCTCTCCCTCTCTCGCGTCTACGTCTGCGTTTGCTGCTCCTCATTCTCGTCTGTGGCTGTGTGCGTGTGTCCTCGTTCATATCTCCGCCAGAAAACTCTGAGAGCCCTTTTATTTTTTTGTAATTTGAAATCTAGGTCAAATCCCCTCCAAGTTGCGTCAAAATCTTCTCAGATTATAATTAGATTTTCCCTCATTTTATATCAGCGATTTAGCGGCCAGAAAATCAGTTTCAGCAGCGAAGATAGTGATTTTCGGATTTTTAGACCAAATTGAATTTTAGAGATTCGAGGTGCTGTTCTGTAATTTTCTCTGATAGCCA
The DNA here is from genome assembly GCA_963210345.1 of Inga oerstediana. NCBI lineage: Eukaryota > Viridiplantae > Streptophyta > Magnoliopsida > Fabales > Fabaceae > Inga > Inga oerstediana. The sequence continues at coordinate 67,372,084 of OY723401.1, forward strand.
AGTGAATCAATTCCAACAGTATCTTCGTATTCTGGGACTCAACTGGCATTCTTTTAAATTAGGGGTACTTTTCTGTAATTGTTTCTGATATTTTCCCTTCTAAAAGTGACAGCTAATATTACAGAAAAGATCCCTTTTTCCTGTTCGAATTGCCTTGTAGCCACATGCAAAATTTTATTTTCCGTGTCAGTCCTTATACATCTTTATTTTTTAGTCCCTCAGGTCCTACTCTTCCAACGTGGCCAACAATTCAAATCAATATCTTATAATATCTTCATTCAAAATTCAAATTTTAAAGAGCAATCACAAGATTATAACAAATATCTCTTTTTAAGATTTATTTTCACACATTCACCTTTAATTCAATTTAATCATAATAAATATTATTTAACCCAAACATTAATGATAAAATCCCAAAATATGATATTAAATATTATGATAAAATCGTACATATTAGTTGGCTTTCCTAGTAGCATGGGTCAATCATGAACCAAGCAAACATACACGTAACGTGAGAGAGTAGAAACACAGTCAATTTTCTCTTCTCTCTCTCTTTTTTGAGGGCGAAGCCCAATTAAAAACTTAAAGGCATCAGGGGAATTTAATCCCACACACTCTTGATCAACTGAAGTCCTTAGACGACCTGGGCAAACATCCAATAAGGCCGTGGTGGATAAACCTTCCTTTGCAAGTGCATCGGCAATTGAATTTTGGGTCCTTGAAATATGATTAATTTCCAATTCCCATGACTGTTGCATAAGATTTTGAATTTCCCAGTGTATTAAAACTCGGACCGGACCGGCCGGGTTAGGTCGGAAACCGGCGACCTGTCCACCTGGCCGGTCCGGTCAGCCTCTGAACTCGGACATTTTTGACTCGGGATGACCTGGCATAAGTCGGTGCGAACCGGGCATAACTCGGCTAAACCGTTCGAGTTGGTGGGTTTCCCGGTTATCATTTTTTACTTCTGAATCTTAAAAAAAACCAAGAAGAAAGGAAAACTTGAGCCTTCTTCCTCGCCGTTGGGTTTCTCATCGGACTAAACTTCAGCTTCATCAGTGTTGACTTTAGAAACTTTATTTAAATGAAGAATGTTTACCAGGAAAAAGAAAAGAGAAGAGGAGGAGATAAAAGATAAAGTTCGGTTAGCACTTGTGACGTTTTCAGGACACGTAGCCGGCGACAGAAAGAGTTGATGGAGAAGGAATCACTTTCGACGGTGATAGCGTTGCCAGAGGTGAGAACGACCGGGAGATATGGAGTAGAACTGCTTCAATTGAAGTGAAAGCTTTAAAATGAGAAGAGAAAGCTATTGTCAAATAAGGAAAGACAGATGAAAAGTTAAAATCAGTAGGCATTAATGAGAGCATCACCCTACACAATGTAGGACAGCTATCTCGTCCTTTTTCTTAGATTTTCAAAGCTGACAGGCATTTTATTATCATATCCCTATGCAAAGCCATCAATATAAAGTGATCACATATAAATATATAATAAAAATTAAAAAGAAATGGAAGTCTACAATTAAAAAACAGATCAGGACATGGGAGGAAGCAAAAATTTTGAAGGCAATCGTCCTATTTAGACATATAAGGTATTTTCAAATATTATTTTTATTAAAGTTTAAATTAAATATAAGTATTTTGTCCATTTTATTTAATTATATTTTTTAAATTATTACCGGTCTGACTCCGAGTCAACCCTCGGTCTGACCCACTGACCCTTGACCCACTATCTCAACCGGTTCACTCACCGGTCCGGTTTTTAATACCTTAGAATTTCCAAGAAAAGCAAGCTACACACCTTGGTGCTATTATTCGTCTGCGACATATCCACAATATTCTTTGCATCTAATTCCATAATGACTTTCTTGAAGCCACAATCCCATGCTAGGCGAAGGCCCTTAAATATTCCCCAACTGCTCTGCTTCAATCACAATACAAGGACCTAACCCATGAGTAAAACCAATTATCCATTGGCCTTGATGATCCCTAATTACGCCACCATAGCCTCCTTTAAGTCCTTAAGAAGTTAACGCACCATCCACATTTAATTTACCCACCCCATAGGTGGTGGTGTCCGCCTTGGAGGAATAGAATTATTAGCTGTATTCACCAATTGCTGACCCTGTAAGTGCACAGAGGTCCTCCATGTTCTCATGATAGCCATAAATGGATCAGTAGGCTTGACAAAATTGGGATCAAAAGCAAAATGGTTCCTCCATTTCCATAAAGACCATATAGCAAATCCCCATATAAGCTTCCAACTATTGTCAAAATCAAGTCCCGGTTCTTTTTTAAGGTTGAGAGCAAACCAATCACGCAAATTTGCATTGTAAAAAGAATTCTTGTACCTGGGATGAACTAGACATTGCCACAGTTGTCTTGCCTACGTACAGTCCCGAAGAATATGCATATTATCCTCACAATCATTGTTGCAAAATGAGCATAAGTTAGACAAAGAGGATGTAATATCCCAAACTTTGGGCCTAGAGACTTGAGGATTAGCCTGTATCAGGAAGACGACTAAGCCTATTTTGGGAAGAGTCCCAATAATGATGGGAGATAGAAAAACTCTCAGGGACTATATAATCTGACCCTACCAAGCAGAGGGCTCAGTATGCAAAAACAGTAAGATCAAAGTGTTGGTGCAGATATGCACATGACATATATAGGGTGTCATTGGGTTAGTAGAGAGACGCCACCCAGCTATGTCATGAGGTAAGGGACTGATTAGTAGGGCGAAATAGGCCGATGTAGGTATGCACATAACATTTTTAATGCAAACATGTGTACCCTGCGTTTCTAAAAGAAGACACCGGTATGTGGAGTCATGTGGGGCCCACACATACACTCTGACCTGGCATCATTTGGCAGGCCTCGGTATACGTGAAGCACTCCCAAGTAAAACCCAATTGGAATCCCATTGAGCACGGATAAAGTAACTTTATTAAAGTAGTTTTGATAAAGTAACTTTATTAAAGTAGTTTTAATAAAGTAAGTCATGATGAGTAATAATGGCACAACTTTTTAGTTGGCACCACAAGAAATTAACAAGTGTCCCCTCATTATTACAAAGTACAAAGTGCCTTTTGTGTTGGCTTAATATGAAGGAGACACGTGTCCCTTATGATGGCACTCACCTTTATGCCTTTTGTGTTAGCATTCTTGGAGAGCGCCACGTAGCACCTAAGTCTGGGGAATCCACTGGTCCCCCGCATGGTCGCGTACTTGACTTCTCGAATATCAAACCCGGGAGTCAGAGGAAATTATTAGGCTTTCTTTCCCTAGATGTTTTGGACAGGTAAAAAGAGAGAAAAGAGGAAAAGAATAAAGTTTTGACACGTGTCAACTCTATAATTGATCTTAAAAAGTAAGATCGCACAGGATTTGTCCGATTGATCCAAGAGCCGTGATTAAATCATGATTTCTCTCTCTTCTCATTAAAATTTCGTCTAGCATGAATTAAATGGCAAAAAAATTGCCAAAATTCAAGGAAAATTGAAAGAGGAAAGAAGTTGTATGGATAGTAACAACTACTGGGAAAAGTCGCTGATTTCACTACCGAATCGCAGCTTTTGTCCTGTAAGTCAAGTCCTTCACAAACCTTCTTCTCCTCACTAAGAGCTTCATTTCTACGGTTGTGAGGTGCTTTTCGATGGCCAAACCTGGTTCAAACCTTAGGAAATTTTACAGCTTAAAATAGACATCATGGGTTTTAATTTGATAGGTAATAGGACGTAATTGGACCAATGGATTGAGAGATATGATTTTTCAAAGTTTGATGTTAATTCTGGAATGAAATCTGTGGCAGACTAGGTTTGGCGAATTTTCTGAAATTGTATGGTTATAATTGGTGCTCTATGATATTTTTCATTGAAAGAGGACTTAAAGAGATTTTTACAGAACTTGAAACTAACCCATTTGGAGTTTGTAGAATTAACAATGAATTTTCAAAGTTGGTTGACAAGTTCTGCCAGCTTTTAGTAAATGTGCGTAAATCAAAAGGTTATGGCACATCGTAATTTCTTTGAATTCTAATAGTAGAAATTAGCCCCTTAGGATAATTTAACCACTTTAACTCATTGTTTGACTTGGTAAGATGACCCTAACGATATGATTATATATCTAGGGCTATGACAAGTCAAGAAAAAAATGAATTGAAGAATTTCCAAGAAGCCTCAGTGGCTGGAAGAAAAAGGGGACAAGAAAAAAGACTTTGTCCAAAGGTAGTTAACTTACTTACTTACATGTATGTGATGTCTATATCGTGTATTGATTTGCTGTATTGCTTTACTTATGTGAAGCATGTATAAATGAATGAAACTTTTTTTCTGTTTTGGCTGTGGCCATAATTAAGTATGTTGCACAAACATTGAGCACGCAGAATATCATTATGTGAACATGAGCCTTGTAAGGCAAGCATATCATGCATTAACATTCATTTTACATGCATTGTCTGTATGTTTGTTACTGATATTCCCCCGAATTTCACCCTCCCCCACCAACCATATAGGTACATAAACATGAAAGAGAAGAATACTTGAAGATGAACCAGAAGGAAGAATGATGAACAATTGTAGAAGAATGTGTATTAATTTACAATATGTAAATTAATACACATTCTTCTACAATTATTTATATGAATAATAGAATGAATACGCGAATTAGAATTTAATCGGTAGACGGGATCACTGCAAATAAACATAAGAACCAGAATAAGAACGAACTCTGATACTTGATAAGAATAATGGATCAACAGTCGGAAATGAGTAATAATCCCCTAAAAGAATATAAGTAAATGCTTCCGTGTACATAACAAAAGGACAGAAATGATGTAAGGTACTACATAGGACCACTTACTTCTTCAAGCATTAGTAGGCAATCTATTGTTGAATGCTATCCACATAAATACTTGAATGCGTTCAGCTCCCCTCCAACTCCAAATGCTTTTGTACACTGAGGAGTACTGATTAACCAGAGATTCTTCTAGCATTTAGTAAGAGCACTTTTAACTGAGAAATTGCCATCACATGTCCCATTCCAGCCATAATATCATTGCCTCTGCCTGATATCGGAGGAAGCATTGTGATTAATTTTTGAAAAACCTCACTAGGGACTAAAGTTGCCAAACGTTGGAAATCCCACGTTCCATATCTAACCCACTCTGCAACTTTACTATGATGCTCCTCTTCTGACCGCGGTCTTAGGCATAAATCTTTAATATTCCTATCCGGAAATAGCCATTTATCCTCAAAGAAACTAACAGTCTTGCCATCTCTTATAAACCAGCGTGTCCCCATATCAATAATGTCTCTTTGCTGAGAAATAAATTTCCACATTGCTGAGTCACTGTTGTGTGTCTCAAAAACATTATTATTATTTCTCAAAATATATTTATGCCAGAGAACCTCAACCCACAAACCCTTGGAACCATTCACAAGTTTCCACGCTACCTCTGCTCCACAAGCACGATTGAAGGAGGACAAATTCATGAAACCTTCAGTTTGGGCAAAACAATTTGATCCCACCCGATGGGGTGGAACCCATGAGAATTTTAAAGCAAATCTATTGTTGTTGTAAATGGAAGCCCATGGTTGAAGTAGCTGGACGGCTTGGGCTTGTATCCCGCGAATTGTGGATCGGATAGTTTGAGTCTTCAAGCTAAACGGATCGGTCTAATTAGGCCCGTATCAAAATGGGCTTCAGTTGGGTTCTTGATCCTCCATAACAAATGATTAAACGGGAAATTATATTGAGGTGCGAAAGAAGATAAATTATACTCTCTCCGATCCTAAATATAAGATAAAATTTATAGTGCAATTTGCATTATAAACTTTATCCTATATTTAGGACAAGAGGTAGTAACTATGAAACTCCAATCAAACATTGAATTAGATAAAGCAAAAGCTTAAGGGTCAAAGTATTAAATTGGAGTCAATTTAAAGTTAGAGACTAATCATATTAAAATAATATAATTTAATTGATAATAACAATTACAGCTATATTACAAAATACAACAATCAACCAATATTCTAAAATATAAAAAAGCCATGAGATCTATATCAACAATTTAAAAAAAATTATGCGTGTTTCGTTGGAGGATATCTAGGTAATTTTAAAGGTCATTCATATTTGAAATTTTGATTAATGCTTTGGGTTTTTGAACAAAAAAAAAAAATTAATGCTTTGGGTGCACATCACGAGATTACAGCTCATCCGCACACAAAAAAAAACTAGGAAAGCGTGAGGCTCCATTTTCTATGATAGGTTTGGCTCTCTAAGGTGCTAGTTGTACCTCAACAAGATGCACTTCCCTCGATTTGCACAGAACAAAGAAGGGTGAGAAAAACTCGCCATTTTAGGGCCTGTTTAATTACCTTTTCTCATAACAGTGTTTTTGTTTTTAAAAATAAAGAAACAAAAACCCTATTTGATAATTTGTTTTGACCCAATTGTTTTAAAAAATAAAAAAACAACTTATTTTTAAAAATAGAAAATAGAAAACAACTTTAACATGTTTTCTAAAATTATTTTCTTAGTGACTGTTTGGGAAATACTAAATCATGGTTTCAGAAGTTATTTTCTGTAAATCAAGACAAAACTCTTCTCACAAACTTACCTCGTAAATCATAAAAACTATTTTAAAAAGCTAATTCAACAACACATTTATGGTCAAAAAACAACACATTTATTCCATGTTTTCAAAAATCCCAACGGCCCGATTCCCAAACCCCATTTTTTCTCGATCGCCTTTTTTTTCTCTCGACAGTTTACCTTTTCTTCCTCGGTGGCCATGACCATGAGATCACCTTGAGCAGTGATCACCGAAGCTCACCCTCCCCTCATCTTCCGCTCGGTATCTGCTGGGTCCAGCCTCTCCTTTGCTGGCTTCAAGCTCACCCTCCGCTCGATTGTCGCTGGCTCAAGTCTTTCCTCAGTCCCCAATCAGTGAGTCCGTTTTGTTCTTGTGCGATTTTGGTTGGTTCCGTTTTGTTCTTGTGTGATTTTGGCTGGTTTCTTTGAAACGTTTTAGGTAGTCTAAATGAAAATCGTTTGAGGGATAAGCTGCTTTTTTTTCATTTTGGCGATCTGAAGCCTCGGCCGACGGCTCATCACCGCTATCTTGATTCGCGGCCATCTTCATTGCAGATCTGGGGATCAATTCGGTGCAAGTTTGGCTTCTGGCATCATTAAAGTGAGTTGGTGAGATTCTTACCCACTCCCTCTAACAGATTACTTCTATTTTATTCTTTATTCAGAGTTACTAATAAGTACCTTAACACATTCATTATTAAAACGAAATTAGATATCTGGGAGGTCATTGGTAACTATTTCCAAACCATGTTGATTGCAGCCCATTTCATTAAAGTTAGTGGTAAAAAAGTTCATCATGGAACACTTAAGAATTTATATTGATTGAATTGGATTTTTTGTTTGGTCTTTGGTTCTCACTTATCAATTGTGGGTCTCTGTGTGAGAGATATGTTGTACTAAGTAGATAGAATGATGTGCCACGAGTGCCCTTGGGGTGAGTTGATATGTTTTTGTTTAACTATCTGTTTAGGGACTTCTTCCTTGTGACCAATTTTTGAAGTGCTTAAGAAGGTAGATGGTAGTTGCTTTCTATTTGTTATTCAGGGTACATATAATGAAGTCATGATGTTCTATTTCTTTAGTTTGTTGTTCCTTCAAAACCCCAAATAAGTATGCACAATGGATGTAGATGGTAACTCATCAAGTATTGAAATGGACAGCCTTGTGATCACACACTGTGATTCTGTGAGAAGAGTTTGTAGAGAAGATGGATAGCTAGAAGAAAGGGAAGGAGATACGAGAGATGCTCTAAAAACAGAGGAATTGTGGGGGCCACTGGGGAGTTAGTGAGGTTGATGAGAAGTAACAATTTATTACCGTTACATTTTCTGCCCTTCTTATTTCAACATTTAATTATATGATATTGGTCAACCTGCAAGTGGTTTTAATTTATTGTAATGCCGATATCTCACATGCACATGGTTCTTCAAGCTTATCTAGCTATATATGTGACGATCACACGCAAATTCTAGTGAACCAAAAAGCATGGGTTCAGTTTGGAGTGAAGAAGACTCATTAACTACCTAAATGTTTGTCTACATTAATGTTTAATATATAAGTTGTTTTGATGGCAGACACAATGGATAATTATGGCAGTAGATATAACCAAAGTAAAAGAACTGATTTGGCCTCTCTTTTTTAGCATGTCCCAGCCAATACACAATGAGATTGTTTAGATTGTTGAAAGATGTAATACTAATGCATTGATTTGATATCATGTGAACTTTCTTTCTTTCTTTTTTCAGTTTATTTGTGTTGGGTATTCTCCATATGGTTGTACATTTTATTTGTGTTTCTATAGTCTTGACCAAAGGAAGATATTTGTATATATATATATATATAGAACATGTACAGCTATGTTGTAGCAAAATTTGGGTTAAAACTCACTTGGGGTATGCAATTTTGTCTGAAATGACATAAGTTTGAAGTGTTCTTTTCTTTTGTCCATTTTAGATGGCATCCGGTGGAAAGGTAGAACAATTAGAACAATCATTCAAATAAAACTAGTTTATTAATATAATAACATATGAAGTAATTTTAAAAAATAATGTTAATATCTATTATATAAAAGATCCAAATAAATAAAAGCAGATTTTTTTGTGTTTTATTTTTAAAACTTGTTTTAAGAAACAATTATATAAGTTTGTTTTTTTTTTTAAAACTTGTTTTAAAAAACAATCATCCAAACAAGTATTTTTGTTTTTTTGTTTTTAAAACTTGTTCTCAAAAACAGTTTTATAAAACTGTTTTTGAGAACAAAAAACAGAGAATAGAATCAAACAGGCCCAAGTTAGTCACCCAAGTTAGTGCCCGTTTGGATTAGCGATTAGAATGCTTAAAAACAGTTTTTTAATTGTGATTTACTGTATACGAGGTAAATATGTAAGAGGAGTTGTCTCGATTTATGTGAAAAATAGCTTATAAGCAATCTGATCGCTAAAACAAGCATGCCCACTAATCCTTAGTCTAAAAGTCACTCCAAGTTAGCACCACTAGGAGTCAGGGGCTCAACCGGACCAGCAAAGTGGCACAGTTGCCAAGTTTTGAGCTGACTCATCTGATCCTGTCTGAATTTAATAACTTTAATTATAACAATCATGTAGTATGAAATTATCACATGTGAAGTTGTAAGGGATCTGAAGAAATTTATTGAAACTATAAAAAGGTAGATTTACCTGATTTGTCATATAGTACATCAACTTGTCTTTTGTAGCAATGTGACTTGTTATGACATAACTTGTTAATTATAGCACTTTGACTGTTGACTTGCCATTAATCATAGTATCACTAATAATAAGTTACGGCAAAATTATCTTTTCATAATTTCAATAAATTGCAAACAGATTTCTTAAAACTTCAAGGTAATTTGATGATTTTATGAAATTAGTAATGATAATTTAATCACATAAAAAATACAAATGATTTACTCAATATTTGAGTTGACTGCTCCAATTAATAATACAGTTTTACAGTTTTTTATCCCCAAAAAGATATTTTAAATTTTCAAAATTCAAACAAAAAAAACTCATACATCGATTCACTCTATTCAATCAGTTTTTAACCAAATTGATTATTTTCTAATCCATAATTTAACAGTTTAACATGATAAATATATGTCTGGTTCTGAAATAATTATGTGATAAACAATCATGGCAAGCAACTATTCAAAGCAATGTGTAAGTCGGAGCACAAATGGAAAGAGATTGTAAACCTTAATGGGTTGATCTTTAGTCCCTAGTTAATAAACATGACACCCACTTGTACTAAATGTGGTAATCCAAAAGTAGCGATCGCATGATATGGACTCAGTATCTTAAATTAACCATATTAAAAGTAAAAGCTGGCATTTCAAGAAATCATTATAATTCGTGTTAGTCCATATACAAAGTGTGTGTTTGTTTTACCAATTGAGAGGCTAATCGTAGGAGAATAGTGGATGAATTGGGCTTAAACAGTAACTCATGCATGAAGCCCTGTTTGTTTCACCGATGAAATTTAAGACACAATAAGTAAAAGTCACCGATTGGCCATTTGCCTGAAATGAAGCTTTTTTTTTGCTTCAGCCCAAATGAGACCGTTGGATAGCATTTATTGGTTTTTAAATTATTGACCTACCCCACACCTTTTTCGCTTTTCTGCGTGTCTCATCGCAACAATAATTCTCCATTCTCTTCTCCACATTTACGCACACCAGACCACAAGCGACGGCTAGCGGCGGCCTGGATCCGTCCGGTTTTGGCAGTCAACGGTCGTTTTCGGTGTGGTTCTGAGCTGCATCATCTAGCCTATAGTGTGGTGTTGCCTGTGTCTTCTTCTCCGGCTCCGTGTGTGTGGGCGTTAGTGTCAAAGTCCGGCAAGTGGGGTTGCTCTGTGACGGTGTGTTCTACTGCGGTTTGGAGTCAGGGGCGGCGGATCTGTACAAGCAAGAGCCTGTGAGCTTGCCCGGCGTTGAAGTGTCCAGCTACAGTTAAAGGTCGTCGCCGATCTGCTCTGTCGCGTGTCTCTTTCGTTGGTAACCTTTCAAACTTAATTGAGATCTCTGCTCTCTCCCTTTATCTACGGTTTCACAGGCATTGGTTGCATTTAGAGCCATTTCAATGAACCACCATTGTTTGCTCTGTTGTGGTCGATCTGTGATAGGTTCGATTGCTCTGTTTGATGTGTTAGTTTCGGTGGTTGGTTAGTGTGATCTGTTAGTTATGTTGGTTGCTCCATTTGTCTCTTGCGTTTTGTTCATTTTCCATCTTCCCTCACCTGCAAAAGCTCAAAAGTATAATGCCAGTGCTTTAGCTCAAAATTATTGTACATATTCGTTGCTTGCTCGGTTGCTCTGTGATATGGCTGCGTTTAGCTCTGTTTGGTCTGTTAGTTTTGCTCTGTTTGGACCGTTTGGAACTCCTTTTTGGACAAAGTTATCATAATGAGCGAACCTCATTATGATAATACACTTCGCTTTCGCTTTGAAAATATAGGTAGCCAATAGTTAGTTTTATAGAAATGGGTTGCTTCGCAAGGCAGGGAAGCATATTTTGTTTACATTAATCCAAACCTGGAGTGTATTTACCCTATAGCTTGATTTCTCAAACAAGATTTTGTATAATGATATTGAGTAACATTGCATATTACTATCTCTTAAGATCAAAATACGATTGGTTGGGCAGGCCAGGGAACCAAGAGCCAATCTCTAAGCATAAATGATTTATGGCATTTTGCAATATCTCCATGTTTATAAATAATTGATTTTTTGTGAATTGCATGTTAAATTCCAGATTACTCAAATTACTCGGCATTATTGAATTCCCTCGTTTCTTTAATTGTAATCTGCCCTTGGCAATCGCCAAGTCGAGTGTAGGCTAGTTAAATTCCAGTACATGGCATGAGGGGCACATATTTTCTCATATACATGTTTTATCCTTCATTCTCCTAGTTAAATATGGACACAAAAGCTGTATGGGATGTACAGTCAACAGAGATATTTGTCAACGCATGCGTTGACCAAATATACAAAAAAGAACGCAGAGGGCAATCATTCACACCAAAAGCATGGCAGACTATTATTGAAACATTCACTGAAAAGACTGGCAAACACTACGGGAAGAAACAATTGAAAAATAGATTAGATGTGTTAAAGAAAGATCTGAAAATATGGGATTCTTTAATCAAAGAGACCGGTGTGGGCAGACACCCTGTTACGAACATTGTCCTTGCATCGGATGATTGGTGGAAGGAGAAGTTACAGGTAAAAAAAATATTAAGTGCAATTTATAAGTGTAAATAGTTACTTTTTGTTATGTAATTAATTTAAATATGCATTTTGACTCCTGTTACTTGTATGCATGCAGACGCATCCCGATTATAGGAGATATAAGTACTCATGCCTAAAGAATGAAAGTGAGTTACGAATAATATTCAAAGATGGAATGGCGTCCGGTGACCACAGATTCTCAACCTCTCGCATACAAGTACAGACAAATGAGGAAGAGGAGGATGATGTTTACAGACCCACGATGCATAAAAAGGAAGGCTCTGGGGACAGTGAGGATGAGCATTTCAGTGTTGACCCTGCAGTTAGTACCGGAGTTACTGATGAAATGGCAAGCATTGGAATAACAACGGAGAGGCCATCAAGCACTGGTCCCACTGCATCTGGAGGTGAGCCCAAAAGGAAGAGAGGTGAAGGGTCTAGTAGAAGCAAAAAAACAGAAGCTTCTAGCTGCCAAGCAAATAGCTGATGCCGTCAGTGTTATTGCCAATGTGACTATGGATCGAACAACGGCTTTAACGACACCTCAAGAAAATAGCATGTCTGAGGTTGTGAAACATCTACTGGAACTTGACGATGTGAAGTCGGACAAAGCCTTTGGAGTCCGGTGCATGCGAGCTCTAGAAAGCAAGACACGTCGGGATGTATTTGTGACATTGAAACGAGATCCCGAGTACCAGATGTCTTATTTGCGTTATATCGTAGAGGAGGACTAGTTGATGTATTTGATGTATGGCTATTTCAATGTAGACATTTTTAGTTTTTTGTTTCCAAAACGTATGACTTGACCTGTCGTTTGGAATGGTTTTATCATATTGGCATTTATATATATATATATATATATTATATGTTATGTTTGTTAATCATCCTGCTCATACCACAATCTCACCACAATCTCACCACAATCATAGGTACTCAATGGCAAATCGTAACAACCGAAACAGGTTGCAGGAGATGGATGAAGATGAAGATGAAGATGAAGATTGTGATGACGCCTCAATTTTTGAGGCTGAGTTGGAACATCGTCAACAATTATGCGTGTTACTTTGCCAATATTTAATGCCATATGTGTGCAGACAACCGTGTAGAGCGAGTCAGGGAACAGGTCACTATTGGGTACAAGAATTGTTGGCAAATGAGGGTTCAAAATGTCATCAGATGTTTAGAATGGAAAAACATGTTTTTTTATAATTTGTGCATTAAATTGTGTGAGCATGGTTTAACAGAAACTAGGAATACCGGTGTTGAAGAAATGGTTGCCATGTTTTTGCTCACTATTGGACACGGAGTAGGAAATAGGCTAGTACAAGAAATATTTAAACATTCGGGCGAAACTGTAAGTAGGATTCTACACAAGGTTTTAACGACCTGCCTTAAGCTTGGAACGGAAATTATTAGGCCACGTGATCCAGAATTTGGTCAATGTCATCCAAAAATAGCAGCCGATAATCAATATTTCCCATATTTCAAGGATGCCATTGGAGCTATTGATGGTACTCACATAAGGTGTGTCATCACTGGACCGGGCCGAGATAGGTTTATTGGGAGAAAAGGATATCCCACACAGAATGTTATGGCTGTTTGTGATTAGGATATGTGCTTCACGTTCCAGTTAGCAGGATGGGAAGGTTCAGCACATGATGCTCGTGTTTTTCACTCTGCTGTCTCAGATCCAACCATGAATTTCCCACATCCACCACTAGGTAAATATTGTGTACACTTCAATTACGTTTCTTTGTCTACATTTCACGTTTAACTTAATCTCACATTTACAATGATTTTAACACATGTTAGGCAAATATTATTTGGTCGATTCCGGCTACCCAACAACAGTTGGGTATCTTGGTCCGTACAGATGTGAACGTTATCACCTCCCAGAATTTAGAAATCACCGGGGGTTTCGGAATCCTAATGAAGCTTTCAATTTCTATCATTCAAGCTTGAGATGCACAATAGAAAGGACTTTTGGAGTCTGGAAAAATAGGTTTGAAATCTTACAACATATGCGTAAGTACAGCTTCGACACGCAAGTCCGCATTGTCTGTGCCACAATGGCTATACATAATTTCATTAGAAGAAATTCCCAAACTGATGTGGACTTTAGGGAAGCAGAAAATGAGAATAATGAACTATTTAGATAATAGTCAAGATTAAGACCCATCGTTAACAGATGATGTTCGGGCGTATTCAACCCAAATGAATCATGTTCGTGAAGCCATCAGGGACCAAATTGTACAGGAGCTCTGATTTGATTAGTTATGTTATATTTTACTTCTTCAAAAACTGTAACTTTATACAATTTCTATTTTATTGGCATTATAATTGTAATTTTATTATAAAATTATCATTGCCAAACATGTTCCATCACAATGCTCTGTCGTTCGAAAGCTCTGCTGTTTCGTGGGTATTGGACCCAATTATGTCCCCAGAGAAAAGAAAGATTTGTGAGTGAAGAGTGTGCAAAGAACTGTTATCTGGATGGGTTAACGGCATCAAACTTTTGCGAATGTGCCTTGTGGTAACACTGTCGCCATTGGATGGTTTGGATCAATTTATTACCAAGAATGCCACTTTAATAAATACAGATATCTTCTTAGATCCCATTTGGCATTTAAGTTGTCAATTAGTTTTTTTTCCACAATTAGTTCTTCATTTTTTCAGTTTCCATAATTTTTTCATTTTTTTCCTCTTAATTAATACAAAAGTCACTTATGCAAAAGTTAAACCAAACATCCTAACTTTTACATAAGTTACTTTAAGTTACTTATCCAATCGCTAATCCAAACACTCATCATTTTACCCAATCTAACTTTTTTCCCATCTTAAGATTCCATAAGTTTAAGTAAAAATAAGTTACTTATCCAATCGCCAAACCAAATACACCCAAAATCCTAGAATCTCTGCTTGGACCATGTAAATCATGGGGTTTAAAAAACTCCAGATTTTAGTTTCATAAAAGTACGGCCCCTGGTATGTCAATTCCTTCGACTTCGGAATCACTCCGGCGACCCGCTCAATTGAAAGTCAACTATTCCCAACTCGTTGACAAACAACTAAGTCCAAACCTTCAATTATTTCTGTCATTTCAATGAAAGAAGTCCTTGACCATGGAATTGATGAGGAAGAAAACTAAGAACCGAAACTGCGAGGTGGGGTGATAAATGGCGGGGAAGCACTGATAAATCCCTGTTTTTTCTTCTTTACTTTTGGTCATTAGCTCAATGGGCAAAGAAGGTGATTAGATACGTCAATAAAGATGGTTGATCATGCTATGAGTCCTTTAAAAAGAGATAGGGGAAGACCTAAATGAACGTTCAATAAAATTATTAAAAGTGACCTCTTAGTTAATAATTTAAGTAAAGATTTGATTATTAATAGAATACAATGACGGTATACATCATTGTAGGCGACTCCACCTAGTGGATTAATGCTTCTTGTTGTTGTCATTAACTCATTGTTAAAATGAGAGATATTTTAATATATTATAATCATAAAACAATATAGTTTTGTATATTTTTTAAAAAATAAGAAACACAATTTTATAGTATTTTTTGAATAAAAACTTGATAATATTACCCATAAAGAGAAGTTACATGGCAACAGCTAGCAAGACCAGTGTCTTTCATCATCCTACATCTTGATCAAAGATGAGATGCCATCCCAAAGTATGGCTTACACGATATATATATATGTATGTGCACTATATCTATAAACTGATGATTACTATCACAACCCCTAATAGTAAATAGCCTCAATGCAATTAGATAAGAGAAATTGGCTCAATCAAATTTGACTGGTTGAATAATTCTTTGGCATCATTATCTTGTAAGCTAACTGAATCAAACGATAAAGAAATTATTCAATTTTTTCGTCAAGTTTATAAATAATCCATGACTTGTATGCCTCCACCTATGCATTGTCTTTGGCCCTGTTTGGTATGTGACACTGAATTTTGATGGACTAAGATTGGGATTGGGATTGGGGCTAGGGTTGGGACTGTGATTGATATTTTTAAAATATGTTTGGTATGAAGTAATAGTTTGAGAGAATAATTTCATTAATCTTATTTAATAAATAGTCACTAATTATGAAAAGACACAAATACATATGCCCTAAATCCCAAACTTAGTCTACAGCTTAGATGCAAGAATGTTGATCTAAATACCCATTGCGTCACATTGTGGTGCAGAATGTCAATTTGAACCAGAAGCTGGATTCAAAGATTGCGAAGGTCAGGTATTTAAATAGAAAGCTTTTTATGTTAAAGGATATCTTGCTAATAGAAATATTGCAAAGGTCAGTTTCAAAAGGTCACGTTGTTTAACTGTTTAACCAGAATGTCGATTTGTGTGCGTCACGTTGAAGGATTTCTACGTTTTTGTTATTATTTAAATAGAAAGTTTTTATTAGTGTTTTAAACAAGAACAATTTTTTTTTTCTGCGTTTCAGACTCCAAAACCCTTGAGAGCGATGAAATAAAATAATGAGATCTAACTTAGGGTTAAATTGATAGAGAGTATTTTTGTCAAGAAATTATTATAAACAGGGATGTTTTTGTCTCTAAAATTTACAATCCCAGGATTGAAAACGCAATACTAAAGGGAAGGTGGCTTTGCAGCAATCCCACTTTTGTGATACTCCCAGTCCTTAGTTATTTGTAGTCCCTTAAACCAAACAATATATTCTGACCCAATTCCTGATCCAATCCCAGTCTCTACCCTCTAATGCTTCGTACCAATTGTAATTGAATTTCCTAGCAATGTAATCAACATTTCCTTCCTCCTATATGTTTGTTATAGCTTTTAAAAATGTCTTTATGATGTTGTTTGAGATAAATATATGAAAGGATTTTTTCCTTGACTTAAAAAAAAAAAATTAGTTAAAAAAACACTTTTTAAACAAGCACTAACACTAAGAAAAGTGACGAAAGAAAGGCTTCAATCATTTCGTGGAACTTCCATGCTAGAAAGAGCCTCTGGTCAATACAAGACCCACTCCTATAAAAAAAGGCTTTTAAAAACCCTCAAAACTCAAAAGTCTTGGACTGGTCTATTTAGTTTTCACATTATGTGTCGGTCTTAACCTGTGTTTACTTTTTAGTTTATTTAATTTTTTTAATCAAATAGACCGGGGTAGGCGGATGCTGAAATTAATGCACCTAAATTGTGTGTCCCCACGATTGGTTGTTTCGCAGCAACTTACGGGACATTTGCTTCCCTCCAGAGTCTATTGCAAATTGAAATAGGTGTTTTAAGGACGTTATCAGCCACCATAGGAATAAGTGTTCGTTTGGAATAGCTTATTTTTAGATAATAAGTGCTTATAAATCGTAATTCACGGTATATAAAGTAAGTATGTGAGAAGAGTTTTATCTCGATTTACATAATAAACACTTATATTTAAAAAATAAATGTTCCCAAACATGTACTAAATAGTTCTAACGAAGAATGTTCTCAACCACCCTGGGAAAGTATATGGCTCTAACTAAAGTCACATCCCAGAAAGGTAAAAGCCAACGCTTGTGAATTTTCACAACTGAGTTATATATGTGTGTGTATAACCTACATAGACATTAAAATGTATTCAAATATTAAAATCTTAAAAATTTATTCAAATATAAATATATTGAAACCAAAATAGATACAAGTAACATCTAAATGGATCCATAAGCTAGTCTCAATATTTTAAAACCTTAAAAATTTTGTAATTATTATTTACCTGCTATCATATTGCTTAATCCACTCCTAAATGATATCTATACACACACATATAAAGCAATTATTCCAGTGAAGTGTTTCATTTGATATTCTTGAAGTAAATATCCTACGACCATTTCATTAATGTGTAAAATTAATTTTAAAATATAGAGTCTTTCTCATAAATCAACATTATATATCCTTTAAGTACATATCCTAGGTACTTATAGCCGGCCCTCTCTTATTTTTGCCTTCCATTGCCCTATTTCCTATCCTATTCAGATTCTTAGGGCCAACTCTCTCTCTCTCTCTCTCTCTCTCTCTCTAGTTCAACCCTGACTTCTCTAAGTCCCTTAAAAAAAAAAAAGGATGTTACCCGTTGCATGAAGCTTTCGCTGAACATACCTGGAAACTTCGCTGCTAGACTGTGTTTTTAAAGGAAGATCTCCTTCAGCTTCAACTTCAGAGCAGTACTTTTTAACAGCATTCAGCTGGTCTAATGGATCCTCCTACAACTACTCCATGGTTACTAGTGCGAACTCTAAGAGAATCATGGGAGAAAAGAATAGAGAGTTTGAAAAATCGAGAAAGGAAACTTACAAGTCTGCATCCTCCTGCACCTTCACCATCCAACCACTTAAAGGAAGAATTCGGAGCATCAAAATTAATGGCACCTCAGTTGTTTTTCGCTCTTAAAAGAAGAGATTTGTCTGATAACGTGTCTAATTTCCTTGCGGTGTTGGAGGAATTAGCTTCGAAGGATCTAATGCATGTATCAGACATCATGGAGCAAGTCACCCGTGGAGGAAACACCATACTTCACTTAGCAGCTCAAAATAGAAGTCAAGAGATTTTGCGGCTAATTGCTAGTCACTTCCCTCAGCTGATAACTAGGACAAACATATCAGGAGATACGGCTCTTCATCTTGCTGCTAGAAATAAGGGTGATGGCTTAATCAGTATAATTCTAACCAGTTATGCAGAACGAAGGTTTTCTTCAGCAAACCAGTTTCATGATAAAACAGAGATGAATCTGTTGAGGATGAAGAATGAGACTGGAAACACGGCACTGCATGAGGCCGTCGGGACATGGCAT